>CM067323.1:5317500-6747500 GCA_034376525.1 Nicotiana benthamiana
GTTTTAAGAAAGATGGTTCTTCAATACATTGCTTTCTCACTTATAGTTATATACTACGAGTTGTGGCCATGTTAGCCCAGTTACCAATGATAGGATGATAAAAGATATTTGTTATGTTGATACTTAGTTAAGTAAGGCACTGGGTGTCGGTCTCGCCCACAGGTTCTGACAATAATAATGATGCAACCTTTTCCAGCAATTGATAGAGCATATTACCTTCTCCTTAAAGAGAAAAGGCAGAAGAGTATTCAAAATATGGCTCAATATCCCACTGAATTCCGTTCTTTTGCTGGACATGGGCAGAATTTTAATCAGATTAAACAAAGATATCGAAATCCAGATACTTAAGGAGGGAACATTGCAGGAACACCGGCTATCAGGAACAATCAGAAATATAAGAAGACTTTATTTTATAACTATTGCAAAAAGGCATGCCATACAATTGATAAGTGTTTTAAATTACATGGCTATTCGCAGACATTCAAAAACTCTAATATAGAGAACAAGTTTCATTACCTAATTCAAGGCAATGCACCATTTTCATATGAAGGGCTTGGGCAGTTTCAAACCGACACCTCTAAGACTAAAGCTATTATTGGTATAAATTTGGGACAACTTAGACAACTGATGTAATTACCTAAACAAGTTAAAATTTGCCAACAAGCTACTACTTCTGAGGCTAGTGCGGTTGCCAATTGTCCTGGTACATCTCTGCTTATTCCTACTCATCCTTCTTAATCCTCTAAGAACTATTTTTTGGATCATTGACTCAGGTGCTTCCGTGCACATTACTTTTGATTTCACTATTATGTCCAATGTCATTACTTTGTCTAGACTTATCAATATTACTCTACCTAATTCTCAAAGAGTTCGAGTCAATCATGCATGACAAGTTGTCGCGCCTCCTTTTTCTTCCCTTTTGACGGGAAATTCGAGTTTCGACATTTACGGGATGTAATGATTCATTCCCTTTTGGAAATTGGGTATTTGAAGAGTCGCCACCTAACGGATTATGGTGCGTTAGGGCACCTGGAGCGATTAAATCTTTGGTTCTTTTGCACTACTAGATTAGGGTAAGGGCTCGAAGTAACCTCTAGGAAAAGGTGTTAGGCACCTCTCTTGGTCCACAACTGTGGATCTCAGTCAAACTTATATTTTCAAATTAGTCAATTACAAGTAAACAGTTGAATCAAATAGGTTGCATGTAAAGTACGTTAGAATAATTCGAGTAGCAAGATAAAGGTTTGGACAAGTTATAAAACAAAAATTTAAATAAAGAATGGATTTGGTAAAGAGGGGTCCTAGGTTGGTTATCCTATAGGATTACCCCACACAATATCCGGTAAACATTTCTCAATGAGAGGCTACACGTAATATTAGCACGTAGTAATCATATCCGATATCTACCCTTCCCATCATCCCCTTATTGGTCATGCAAAGCGAGTGTTTGGTCAACGATTTCTATTGTGTGCTGATACTCGTCCCTTCTTAATGGTCCTGGAAGGAGTTAGGACCTCTACCTATAGGTGGTTCTAGACGTGGCCCTAAGGTTTTAAAAGGCATAAATTCTAAGGCGATAGTAAAAAACACTTAGGACTTTCAACATACAAAAGGAGCAATTAGGGTCTTAGAGTTCCTCCTCAAAATAAACATATAAGCAACACGACTCAAGTACAGTTAATGTATTTTATTAGACAATGTCCTAAAGCAGGATATCTAAGTGAATATGCAGAAGAGAAACAACCTCTCTTAGACTCAGAAGTTATACCCTAGCAGTTGTCTATGGACTCTTTTTTAAAGCATGTTAGGATCAGAAAACATTGAGCAATAGAAACAGTTTTCAGGAATGCAGTTTTGAGAACGCTCTAAAAGCTTGCCTATACGTAGAATACTGATGTCTATATTAATACAGAAACAAAGCAGGTTTTGAAATGGATTCCTTTAATACCTATATGCATGATATCTAATGAGATTGAAGCAGTTTTAAAGAACTTGTTTCGGGAAATACTTAATACTTAATAAAACCAATTCAGAAATAAACTAGGCATGACCAAGTTGATTATTTAGACTAAATTAGATTAACAAACAGAATTGTGAATATGGCTCCCTATTGGCATGATATCTAAGAGTAACACTGATTTTAACGATTTGCAGGTACGGAAACATACATAAATACTCGTTCTAAATAAATTTGGATCGGGGCCTACAGACATTACATCTATTATGAAACTAATTTTAAGACATGATTGTTTGGAAGCTATAAGCATAGTTTCTAAACATGACCGAATATAAAACCTTATAGATATGGTTTCTAAGAATGAGGCACTCAAATTTAAGCATGAAGTCCTAAGAGCATGATTTCTATTGGAAAAAACAATCATATTTAAATATGAAGTCCTAGGAGCATGATTTCTACTTAGTAGTGCAAACAGATTTAACAACAAATTCCTATGAGCATGATTTTTGCCCGAAGTACCCCATAAAACATGTATCTACCCACCTTTTTCACTGAATACCCCAATATCTGTTTACAAATTATTACAGGCCAATGAATGAAATTACATATGTAAAAATAGAAAATTAAGAAGCTATTCTATAAGGAGCCTTCAATCAGGCCCAGATTTCCCAAAGCCTCAATGGCCTCATATGCCTCAGTTCCATAGGCAAATCAGAATATAGGTTCATCAAAGTTCCCTAAGGATCTCAAGGATCATGGGCTTACACCTAGACTTGGTAACTAAAGATTGAACAAGTGTAGTATGGAAAGGCCAACCTCGGTATGCCAGAGCTCATAGGGTTCTCAAAAGGATCCCAATGCAGTACACACACTAGAGGGGGCAGAACATATTGACTAAGAGTATAGTGAAAAGTGATGAACACAAGTTAGAAGGTTTTTGTAAGAAACTGTATTTAACAAAAGTCTTTTTTGAATGTAATTTAGTAAAGCAACAGAGATTGTTTTAAAAAAGAGATTGAAGTAGTTAACAAAGTCCAAAAACCTTAGGCTAGGTTCATACCCAGCCAGGAGTCAGAGCATCAAGGCAGGTTTAGTAGTCATAATGTCATGACCCCAGCCCCGGTCGTGATGGCGCCCAACACACTGCTAGGCAAGCCCGACCAACTAATAACCTTAACTATTTCTATATAGTTCATGATTAATTAACACAGATAAATTACCGAGTCATAATATTGGAAATCTAAAATAGAGATAAAACATGCGGAATCCCAAATAACAATACTACTACATAGCCCGAAGAATCCGATGTCACAAGTCTGAGCCTCTAATACATGAGTATCAACCTACTATATATCGTTCTAAAAAAGTATGGAATGAAGCAATAAGATAAAGGGAAGATCAGGGTTGCGAACTTCATGAACCTACCTTGATGCTCCCGGATACGTACTGCCTAGTTGGAAGTCCTCAACAGTCTAAGATGCACTTGGATCTGCACGCAAGGTGCAGGAGTAATGTAAGTACTCCGACCCAGTGAGTAATAAACATAAATAAAGGCTGAGAGTAAAAAATCATGAATAGACACACTGTAATCTATATTACAACAGTTTAAACTAAGTATTATGAAATTAGTAAACCAATGAAAATGAAATATGGAAATATTACAACAGATAATCAAATGAATGACAGTCAAATAAAGAAATGCAACACATAGTGCGGTACCCTCTAGTACCCGCTGCGGTGTACGGACCGATCCATTTATTTATCATCGACAGCGCTCACTAGGGGTGTGCAGACTCCGGAAGAGGCCCCTTAAGGTCCAAGCGCAATATCAATCCATCTCGTGGAATCAACTAGTCCCTCGGCCTCATATGAATATCAATATAACACTATTGCAGCGTGTAACCCAATCCCATACTCAGTCCAGAATCACAAAAGCCCCTCAGGCAATAATAAAATAGTAGTTCCTAGCCCAAAACATCATTAGAAATGTCACTTAAGTTTCAAATCTGAGTAAATGTGGCTGAGTTTGCAAAACAATGTTAAACAATAGGACCGTGTTCAAGTAATATGTAAATATAATGAGGAAACACTAATAACAACCCTCGAAGGGTCCGAATAGTTAACACAAAACGCATATATGACAATTAATCCAAATAATGATGATATCAAAGAAGTTTCAATCAAATACACAATAAAAACAACCCTCGAGACGGACCAAGTCACAATCCTCAATAGTAAACGAACCCGCACTCATCATCAAGTGCGTGTCTCACCTCAATATAGCACTACGATGTGCAAATCCGGGGTTTTAAACCCTCGGGACATCATTCACATTCATTACTCACCTCAAGCCGGCCAAAACTCTAGCTCGTTATGCCCTTGCCTCTCAAATCAGACTCCTCGCACGTTGAATCTGATCAAAACCACAACGAATATATCACAATATGCTAAGGGAAAAAAACCCAATCGAAAACAATCAAAAAATATTAAAATTCCAAAATTAGCAAAACCTTAGCCCCGACCCACTTCTCGAAATTCAGAAATTTTCACATCAACGGGTTCCTTATCTCGCCACGAGTCCATACATATCAAGAACTCTCAAATCTGACCTCAAATGACCCTTCAAATCCCAATTTAAAATCTCAAAATCCCAAGCCCTAGATCTTCCAGTTTTAGTTAAGTTTCCATGAATTTATAAGTTAATTTCACATAATAATCACATTTTTAGTTCATAGGACTTACCTCCAATCAATTCCCTTCGAATCCCTCTTCAATTTCTCCCAAAGAGCTCTCAAAATGTCCAACAGTGGTGGAAATATGACTTAGACTCGCGAAGGAAATGTTTTAAAACATTCTGCCCAGATCATGTAGCCCCTTCGTCGCGATCGCACTCGCGACCTCATCCCCGCGATCGCGAATCACCTTTTATTTTATTTTTCTCAGAAATTACCTTATGCGAACGCGAGTCCTCCCCCGCGAATGCGATGCTTTGACTCCTCAAGCTACGCGAACGCGTCTCGATTCACGCGAACACGAAGAACACTTGCCTCGGGATTTCCAAACCTTATACGCGAATGCGGCCTGTCTTCCAAGAATGCGAAGCACAAGCAGCTCCCAATCCGCGAATGCGGTCCCTTAGTCGCGAACGCGAAGCACAAACTTTGACCTATTCCAAATCCTTCTACGCGATCGTGATGACCAAAATCCTTTACAATAGCTACTGCAATTTCTACTACATTTACAAATCCAAAACTTACTGTTTAGCCATCCGAAATTACCCCGAGTCACCCGGGACCACAACAAAAAGTACCAACACCCCCTAAAACATCATTCAAACTTGTTCCAATCAACAAAACACATCAAACAACACCAAAACCATCAATTACATCAAATTCAAGCCTAAGTTTTTCAGAAACTTTTGAAACACGCATTCGACAAAAAACCCAACCAGAATGACCTGAGATTTTGCACACACATCCCAAATCATATAACAAAGCTACAAAAACTCTTGAAATTCCATTCCAGCCCTCGGATCAAAATCACACCTATTAACCGGAATTTGCCAAAATATTAACTTCACCAATTCAAGACTAATTCTACATCGGACCTCGAAAATCACTTACGATCACACTCCTAAGACACAATTCACCTCCCAAAGCTAACTAAACAATTGAAATTCGCATCCGATCCATGTAACTCATAAGCCAACATCCGATTGAATTTTTCCAACTTAAACCTTCTTAAAAGAGACTAAATATCGCATTTCCTACTGAACCCACTCCAAACCAACCCGATCACACAAGACACTGATAATGAAGCATAAAGAAGGAAAAAGTGGGGGAAACGGAGCGGTAACTCATGAGATGATGGGTCGCGTCGTCACACACAAATATGGGTAAAGGGGGTTTGGAAAAAAACATAGGACACACATAGTTAAGCAAAGACCTGGAAATTAGTAGTCATGCCCAGAAGTAGCTAACTAGACATAGTCACAGAATCATACATAATGAATAGACTCACATGCAAGGGGATATGGATTTAGGAGATCCATGGTGTTAAACATATAACAAGTAAGGGATGATTATTATAGGCATGCTCAGAGATAAACAGAAGGAGGAATATTCTGATCTCAAGGGGAGGGGAAGACATGATAACATGCTAATAATATAACCCTTAACTACAAGTTTCACAACAGAACCACAAATAGAAGCAAATCAGAAACAAGAGGAATTGAAACAATAAGAGAATCATATTGTTGTTGGAACTTTGAATTGAAACTAGGACATACCAGTGAAGAGGATAGTAAGTAGAGTGAAAGAACAAGAAAACACAAATGGTTAACCTTGGCTTGCAACCGTCTATCTTAGAGCAGTAGCAAGTAGCACAAGAGAGAGAGCGAAAAATTATAAGAATGAGAGATAGTTTTGAACCAAGTGTTCGTGTTTGTGTGTGTTAATGAGAGAGACTATATATTGTCCGAAACTAGGCAGAGTAATAAGGTAAGAATCAAAGTCAAGCAGTAGTTATGGAACTAAGTATCAATTAGTATAAAATTAGTAGAAGTACTCCCTTAATTAAGGGAGTTAATTTCAAACGGTAAAGACAGATAAGGAAAGAGATCACAGAAGACATGGACTATAACACATAAGAAAATAATTTCAGCATAGTGCAAGTATAGAACATGCAATTAAGGCCAGGTACATAATATTCCAATTAAGGAAATAACATAAGAGTCAGTTGACAGCATAATCGACCAAAAAATAAGGCAATAAAAATGACTGAGAGGTTGAAAATCAGTATAGAATATCAATAGATATTAGAAGGATATCAATCATAGGGAATCAAGAATTTCGATGGACAATATTACTAATTTTAGGGTAAATTACCATAAATTTCTATGAACAAATAGAATAAACACACAATAGGATAGAAGAGGTAAAATCAAAAACCTTTAATATCACAGTGAGGTAAAAATCAAGCAAAATTAGGGATTCGTATAGAATATAGCACTAATTAGAGGAGTTAATAGAATAAACATAGTATAGGCGGAAGAAGCAGAAATTAAAAACCCTAATGGGCATAGTATGGTAAAAATCACACAAGACTCAGGGATTCATGAGACAAGCAACATATAGATTAGACGAATAAATTGTCAAACACAGACTCAGAATCCAGGGTCAAAACCAAGAACTGGTTTTCAACATAGACGAGTTGAAAAAGGAGAAAACCCAAAGAACCAATCGACATATTCAAAGGGAAGAGGTTTAAACACGAAGATCGATTTAAATAGAGTGCAGAAAAGTTCCGTAGACACTAACTTTTAAAGGAAAGTAAAACAACTCGCAATCGATGATTTTTTGCAAAAGAGGTTTGAGAATAGTATAAAACATAGAAAGAAATAGACTCGAATAGTTAAAAATAGCACAGATCTAAGAGATACAAACAAAAGTTAGGGTTTCAAAGGCAGCCCAAATAGAAATGGAAGAACCTGCTATAAACTTCAAAGATCGTAGCAAATGTAGAGTGATTTCGCTCAAAATCACACTAGAGAAGCCATGAATAGACAAAATAGTAACCCTAGATACAAGTCGGCATGGCCCAGGGCCCTTAAAGGCCTCAGAGATAATGAGCAAGGTGATGGGAGAACTATTGTGCTGAAAGGTGGTCATCGGAAAGGACCAGAGAAGGAGGGGGTGTTTGAAGAGGGATTAGGGTTAGGTTGAGAGAAGAGAGGAGACCATAGGATCCAAAGGTGGAGAAGGTTTGGAAATAAGGTAGAGTTAGGTGGTATTTTGAATTAAAAAAGAAAATGGCTCGAACGGACCATTGATCTAGGAGATCAACGGTCAGGATTTGATCGGGTATATGGGTTTCGGGTTTGGGTAGGTGTATATAGTTTCTGGGTCGGGTTAATTGAATATGAATTTGGACTGGGGAATGGGTTCAATTTGGGCCATAATTGAAAGCCAAATCTGGCTATAATTTAAATAGCTATGTTTTCCTACCTAATTTATAATAAATAATAAATAGTTTTTTGAAAATAATTTTCAATACCAAAATGATTTAAAATATTTAATTGTAATTTTAAAAATATAGGGACCAATTTTATGCATATAAAATGTAACTATACTTTAAATAATCTAATGTTACAATTATATGCAATTTAGCTTGAAAAATACCAAATGCAATTATAAAAATGCATAAAATATATCAACCATATTTTGGCATAAGTAAAGAGATTAAATTAACAAATAATCAAAAATAATAATTTGGGAAATAATTATTGAGGTTAGTATGAATAAAAGGGAAGAATAAATTAATTTATATCCTTAAAATTTATGAAAAAATTATAAAAATTTTGCGCATACTTATATATGCATATATATGCTATTTTGAAGGTATTTATGCATGTTTGAAAATATATAAGAAAAAATTGCGTATCAACACAAGTGACAATTCACCATTTACTAACTCTGCAAACAGTACTCTATGTCCCAGCTTTCAAATTTAAACTTGATTCTTGTTCAACAATTATGTGAGCAGTTTCATTCTATTCATATCTCCAGTGATCTTGCATGTTTCTTACAGGGCCTTTTCTTGAGGAACCCTATGGTTCTTGGTGAAATCAAGGCTACCTTTTGCATTCTGTCCATCTTCATGATGATCCATGAACCACTTATCATAGAAGAATATTTCTTACATCGATTATTGACAATATGGATAAGGCAAGTCAAAGCAAAGTTGATGCACCTTATACGAGTAAAAAAGAGAGCAATGGTCCGCTACCCCAAGCAATTGAGCACTAGAGAAGCATCGAGAATGGCCTAAGGGCTTACCCACCATTTCTTAATATAAGGCATCTACCCCTGACAGAAAAGAAGACGGAAAGAAGCTGATTGATACCTTAGCTTTGAATCACCCTGTACATAGACAGTAAAATTTCAGCTATTAAGCATAGTTCTAAAACCTTGTCCAATGCTTTCAATGTTTTATATTCTTCTATGTCTAGCTAGTTCTACTGTTTCATGTGATAATCTTTGGCATATAAGGTTAGGTCATTTACCTATATCTACCATGAGATATATTCCCAAATATAAACAATATTGTTCTAGTCATAATATTTTCCCTTGTTCTATTTGTCCTATGGCCAGGCAACACAAGCTACCTTTTCCTAATATCACCAGTTGCACTTGTCATGTGTTTGAGCTAATTCATATAGATACTTGGGGACCATATAAAGTTCCTACTCATGATGATTTTATATTTTTTTTTACTATAGTGGATGACTATAGTAGGAGCACATGGACTTTTCTCCTAGGCACTAAAAGCAATGACTTAACTGTGTTACAATCCTTAATTTCTATTGGTAGAGAGATAATTTGACACCGAAGTCAAAAAATCAGATCTGATAATGCCCTTGAACTAGGAAGCAGCATTGCTACTACAACTTATTTGCTTTCTAAAGGAATTATACATCAAACCTCTTGTGCATGTACCCCTCAAATGGTATTGTTGAGAGAAAACACAAACATTTGCCAGAAACTTATAGAGCTCTCTTGTTTCATTCTAAAGTGCATATTTATTACTGGGGAGAATATCTATTTACTGCTACTTTTCTCACTAACAGATTTCCTACCAAGCTTCTTCACTATAAGACACCATATGAGATTTTGTTTCACAAGACTCGTGATTACACTTTCCTGAAATATTTTGGTTGCCTATGCTTTGCTTCTACTTTATCTCAACATAGAGGGAAACTTGATCCTAGTGATGTTGCTTGATTTTTCTTGGCTATCCTTTTGATAAAAGGGGCTACAAACTTTTAAACATACTAACTAAATACAACTTTGTCTCTGGAAATTTTATTTTTCATGAGACAATCTTTTCATTTTCCTTCTTAAACACTAAGTCTTCTCCTTTGTTTCCTAGTACCACACCTCAGATCGCAGTCTCCTCTCCTAGCTATCATTCTTCCCCTATGCCTATTCCCTCTAATCTTGTTCATTCTACTCCTCAGTCTCCTATCACTACTCCTAGTTCTCCTCCTCAATCCTCTACCATCTCTTTTCCTTCTACTTCACTTTATTCCACTATTCTCTTTTCTTCCTCTAGTTCATCTTCCTCTAATGTATCTAGTCCCTCTCTTTTCTCTGGTGCTTCTTCCTCTTCTCATGTCCCTCTACATATTGCTCTGCGGAGATATTTCATGGATTGCAAAACTCCCTCCTACTTCGCTGATTGTATGTGTAATGTTGTGTATTTAACTGATGATTCTACCTTTTGTTTTCTTTCCCATGTTTTCCCTTTGCAATTTTCTTTTAATGCTTTATCTTTATCTAATCAGAAGTTTCTTAATTCTCTACCACATATCCAAGAACCTTCTAGTTATTCCCAGGCAGTTATGCACCTTGGTTGGCAAGAAGTTATGGCCAAAGAACTTGATGCTTTGTTGCTCAATGATACTTGGGAGGTGGTCCCATTACCCCTGGAAGAAAGAGTTTACCATCTAAGTAGGTCTATAAGGTTAATTTAACTCTGATGGGAGTGTGGAGAGATTGAAGGCTCGTCTAGTAATTTTAGGTGATATAGAGAGGGAAGGGGTTGATTTTACAGAAACTTTCTCTCTGGTCGTCAAAATGACCACCATAGTCGTGATCTTTCCTTTTCCGTTCAGCACTTAAGCCAATTTATGTAAGCTCCTCGTGATCTTCATCTGCAGGCTACTCATCACTATTTACGATATTTGCTTTTGGACCTTGATCTTGGGTTGTACATGACTGCTTCTCCTTATTTGGACTTGCTCGCTTTTTGTGACTCTAATGGGGGTTCTTGTCCTGATTCTTGATGCTCTATTAGTGATTTCTTTGTTAGCCTTGGTGGTTGTCCTATTTCTTGGTAATCCAATAAGCATCCCTCCATCTTGCTATCTTACGCTGAAGCTGAGTACCATTCTATGCGTCGTTTCGTGGTTGAGCTCACCTGGTTGGTCCGTCTCCTCGTTGACCTTTCGATTCTGTCGACTTTGCCAATTATTCTTCATTCTGATAGCCAGGAAGCGATCCATATTTCCAAAAATTCGGGTTTTCACAAGCGTATTAAGCACGTTGAACTCGACTGCCATTTCGTCCGCCAACAGTACCAAGCTAGTATGATTTCTTTGTCTTTCGTTCCTTCGTCTTTGCAGCTCACCGATATTTTTACTAAACCTCTCTCTGGGCCATCCCATCGGGACTATTTAAGCAAATTGGGGGTTCTTTAGGCGCCCTCCAGCTTGGGATGGGAGGAGGGGGGAGGGGAGGGGTTGCCGCCGGAAAAGCCTTAATGGACAATGAGGATTATGGGTGAGGGCTAGGGTTCTCTACTTCTTGAATGTATCGACTGAAATGAGTAAAGAGAAAGGAAATTCGTATACAGGTTAATGTTCCGGGTCGCTTGCATCCACACTTATTTGGGCTGCCACGTGTCGCTTATCTAAATTTGTCTAGTTAATCTCAGCCATCCATGACAGTTGTACTCCACTATTTTTATTAGTTAATTATACCACTATTAGTTAGGTTAGTCGATTAGAGAAATAGGGAGTATTTTAGCTGTGTATATATATTACACATTATATATTACACAAGGCAGTTGAGAAATTTCAACAAGTTTTATTCTAGAAATTTCAATGAAATTCAACAGAAAATGGTGAAACAAAATTAAGATGCAATAAAATGCCAAATACATATAGCCAAGTATGCAAATTAAATTGTATCAAAATGTATTGTGCAAACCAATGCACATCAACTATTTTCACTTTTAACAAAACAAGATGACTAACTCACAAAAAAAGAAATCTAGACACGAAACTGCAATCGCCTACTTCGTGATAGAAGAACATTATTAATCCACCAAAGAGACCAATCTTAAATACCTAAAGCATCTTTCTGATCAAGTTCAAATTGGTCAATGATTGTGTGTTATGTCTATAATTTAGTAATTATACATAAACAAATAAAATTTATAATTACATGGAAAGTTAAAGTAACCCCCCATTTTTTCAAGAGCAATATTCATTCTGATTAAGGGCTACATGTTCACTTCTTGCTTTGGCGAAATTCACGAGATTCACCATTTTCACTGCTTGAATATTCTTGACTTGACATGCTTGATTTTCTGAATTTTCTTATATCGTATGAACCTCCATCAAGTTCAGAACTTCCACCGGACCTAAGAGTAGCACTATGGCCAAGTTTTCCTCCCTCATTTAAATCGTCTAAAGTAACATCATCTTCTAAAGCACGCACAATCTGTATATATGTAACGTAATTCATTAATCAATATTTTTCAAAAACATATCATAAGACCACTCCTTTTTAAATTAAAAAAATACTTTTTAAAACTTTTTTGTTTCAAAGGAAATATACTCCTAATTTAATAACTAAGAAAAATTAGAACATGCTTTTGAATTATACATCTCAATTTATATAAGAAATCTTGGGTACAACATTACGTCAGTGGAAAAAACGGATAGCTCAATGCACAAAGCACCCTATGCTCACACGGAATTTAAGGAAGGGACGCATCCAAGGACAGGGGCGGATTTATAGGCTAATACATGGAGCACATGAACCTATGGTCTCTCCACTAAACTAGGTATTTTATGTACATATTTTCTAGAATTGTTCTAATATTATCCGTTGATATCCATACTAGGGGTATTCAAAACCGATCCGAAACCAAAAATCGATCCAAACCGAAGCTTAACGGCTTATTGGTAACGGCTTAACGGCTCAACGGATGGGGAACGGATTGAATTTTTTTTATTAACGGCTTATCGGTTTGGGGATGGATTATTCAATTTTCTATACGGCTAATCCGTTAACCCGTTAAGAATATAAATATATATATATATATATATATATATATATATATATATATATATATATATATATATATAATTTAGTGATAGAATTGAGTTGTCTAATACATATATGCTTCTATGTGTGTCATAGAAAAAGAAGAATTGAAAAGGTTGGTTATGACTAGAGGAACGACACCCCATGAAATAAATTTGTGCATTTTGGATGATTGCTTGTGGAAAATGGAGAACGATAGTTATTTATAGAAGAGGAGTGTAGAGAGTAGAATTTAACAGAGCACTTCAGTTTTTAAAAGTTCATTGTGGGAGCTGAATGGAAATTTGCGTGGCAGATTTTTTTTGGTTATATCTGAAGCTTACGAGTACACATGTAGTGTGGCCTCTAACAGAAGATAAGTTCTATTTTTATTTTCTCGATACTAAACTAGTAGTGAATTTATCTATTTTATAATCTACATGATGATGGCGATTTTTCATTAGCTACATCATATTGCCTCTAAAATATTATTTTTTATGGCAATTCATTATTCTAAGACGAGGAGAATAAGAGATATTTGGTGAACATGTATGTTAGGCCGATAAACCGCCCATTAACCGCCCTATAAGAGCTAATCCGATACCAATCCGCCCGATATCTTATCGGGTGATTAACGGATTAATACATTTAAAAGCCGATAACCGTTAAGAATAAAAGCCGCCCAATCCGTCCGATGAACACCCTTAATCCATACTCCAAAGAAGCTAAATTCTCCGCTTTGTTGAATGCTAAGTTGTTTAGACCAAATCACACTTAATACTTTCTTTTTCTCCTTTCTTTAGTGGTTCACCCATGTTATAAAAATCATAGGTCCGCCTCTGCCCAAAGGGTGTAATGTAAATAACCTATCCTATTAATGCAAGTATTAATTGCTATCTTTACGATTCAAACATGTAATCTATAGGTCGCATTACACGGAGAGCTTCCCTTCCCAACATTGCGTCATTGACAAAAGAAAGGCAAAAAGAGCAAGAAAAAACTAACCTGACTCATTTTCGGACGTCTTTTAGCAGAATGCCTAATTGATGCAGCAGCACATGCCACCATACATAACATCTGTTGTGCATCAAATTTCCCCTCCAAACGTGGATCTATTAATTCATCATAATCTCCACCTTCTGTTGCACGAATGAGAATAGGTCTTGCCTGCATATAAATTATCAAAAAAGGAATTATGATAAATTACTTAATACAAATTAAAGTGATGTATTGTTATCTACTTATATACATATTAGATCATAAATTATGTAGACAAAATAAGTTGTATCAAACAGTATTAAGAATTACCCATTCAACTAAGGTATCATCGTCACCATTCATATCTATCGGACGACGTCCAGTTATAAGTTCCAAAAGCATAACTCCATACGAATAAACATCAGATTTCTCAGTTAGTTTGCCACTTGAAGCATACTCTGGTGCTAAGTACCTGTTAATCCATACAAACAATTTCACTTCATTATTCCATTTTAATTGAACCCACTAAGGCATGATGCAAATTTAAAGAAACTAATTTCAGTTTGTAGGTGAAATAAGACATTAATGTAATTGAAGAGCAACTACGGAAAAACAAATGATAGCAAAAATTAAATAAAAATTAAAATTAAAAAGAAATAATAGACATCATTTTAATAAAATATTTTAGGATACTCACCCAAAAGTTCCCATGATACGAGTGGATACATGAGATTGGTGTCGGATGAAAGCTTAGCTAACCCAAAATCAGCCACCTAATTAAAAACAAAATTGTTAGAATTGTGAAAATGAAATTGTTTCCGTATCTAAGTGAAAGAAAATTCCTCATTTGATAGATATTCCAATACCTTGGCTTCAAAATTTTCGTCCAATAAGATATTTGCAGCTTTAATGTCTCTATGAATAATCTTAGGGTGGCCTGCAAATTAAAGAGTAGTTAGATATGAAAATACAAAAATAATTCAAATAGTAAAGGTGAAAATATGAAAAAAAATTGAAGTTAGTTACAATCTTCATGAAGATAAGCAAAGCCTTTAATGCAATTCTGTGCCTTGTATTGAAGTCCATTGGTGGACGACCAGCTCCTAAAAGAATGACATAAAGGAAATATGAGATAAGTTCAAAACAATAAATAACAATTAGCAAGGTATTTTATATAAACTTTAAGCCCCCGTTTTGCCATAAAATTTGGGATTTTCTTTTCAAATATCTGTCTGTGCTTTTTGGTAGATTTTAAAAACAAAATCTTCAAATTCCAAAAACAGCTCTATAGTAGTTTTTGAAATTTTCTACTTAGAAAACTTCAAATTCTTCAAGTAAAATGTATTTCCAAACACAAATTCAACTTTCGAAAATTAATTTTCATCTTAACTAAATTTATTTCAAACGCTAGCTTAACAAGTATTTTGGGGCGAGGAAAGCTATTTTTTCAAATTATATTTTTCAGGAAGTAAATCATTTTTTGATATTTGTGCCCGAAAATAGTTTGTACCCAAAGAGAGAAATTGACTTCCCTCACTCTTTTTGGCAGAAGTCATTTTCTTTCACAATTATTTCAACTCTTAACAATACTATTGCGTTAGCTTGCTTATAGTACATCATCAACAACAACAACAATAATAACAACAACAATCCAGTATAATTTTATTTAGTGGGATTTGGGGAGGATAGTATGTACGCAGACCTTACCCTTATCATGGGGTAGAGAGGCTGTTTCCAAATAGACCCCCGGCATCCTTCCCTCCAAGAACTTCCCACCTTGCTCTTGGGGAGACTCGAACTCACAACCTCTCGATTAGAAATGGGGGTCGCTTACCATCAAAGCAACCCCTCTTGTCTCTTATAGTACATCATCATACAATTAATACTCAAAAGTCTGTCAAACACTATCCAATTTGTTAAATATTATATTTTTTAAAAAATTAAAGTTTTTTTTTTCAAATATTTCTTTTCACACTCCAACCAAAAACCGAAAAATATTATTCAAAAATAAGTTATTTTTTCACAAAAGGACCTCGTCGTACCAAGAGGTTATGAGTTCTGATGGTAAGCAATCCCACTTACAACCAAGAGGTTGTGAGTTCGAGTCTCCCCAAGAGCAAGGTGGAAAGTTCTTGGAGGGAAGGATGCCGGGGGTCTATTTGAAAACAGTTTCTCTACCCGAAGGTAGGGGTAAGGTCTGCGTACACATTACCTTCCCCAGATCTCACTAAATGGGATTATACTGGGTTGTTGTTGTTGACCTCGTCGTACCAAACATATCCAAAAACTTATACATTCTAGTGTTTTGCAAAGAAAGTATACATACCATGGAGATGATATTCAAGAGTATTATTGGCAACAAATTCATAAACAAGCATCCTTTGAGAGCCAGCACTACAATACCCAACCAAAGACACGAGATGACGATGATGTACACGACTAATAATTTCAACCTCAGCTTGAAACTCTCTTTCACCTTGTCCACTGTTAGATTTCAAACTTTTCACCGCAATTTCTTTACCATTAGGTAAAACTCCTTTATGTACATAACCAAAACCACCTTGTCCTAAAAGATTAGCCTTAGCAAATCCACCAGTTGCAGCTGCTAAATCATCATAAGTAAAACTACTTTGGTTAAAACCAAGAGCCATTGCTGGATGTGGTGGTGGTAAAGGAGGTTGATGTGGACCAGAGAAAGCTGCAGAACTCATTTCACAACTACTCACCATTGGTGGCGGCGGTGGGGGCGCAATTGGCCAACTGTGTTCTGAACTTACTTGTCCACTAGGTGGCATTTTGCCAAACTGATCTGTTGATTGGAGTTTGTTGTTATTCTGCCAATTGTTCCCATGTTGTCCAGTGTTATTATAGTAGTGACGACTGTCTGTAAAATACATAACGTTAAAAATTAATAAAGAAAGAAATATAGAAGCAAGAAGAAAACAAATACATAACGCACAAGTACTTTGTAAGAAAAATTGGATATGTATATAGAAAGTTATTTATTTGAATTCTATTTTCAACATGGGACTCTAAAAAGGATGTTGTTTTAAGTAAGGTAATAAGAATATCTTTCTTTTTTTTTCACCTGGTGTTTGGTACCACATTAAGGTCCGACTAAATTCGAATTCGCGCCAAAAATTTCCATATTATGGGTAAAGTTCCCTAATAAAAACGACTTCATACCCAAGGACTTGAACCAGATACCTTTTATTAATGATGAAGGAGTATTTATCACTCCACCGCAAACCTTATTGGTAAGGTAACAACAATATCAATATGATTTACAATTATAATTTTGATATGTAAACTTTACACGAAAAGTAAGGCAATCTAAAATTTTACATTTTAAAAATGCCACAGATGTACACAGACATTATTGGTCAAGGATAAATGGGTTGACATTCAAAAGTGAACAAGATGTTGAATTTTGGGACGGAAGAATAAATTGATCTAATATGACACAACCAAATAAAAAGTAGGGCAAAGTAGAGAAGGCAATAATATGAAAGAACAAGAGCCAATTTTTCATCTTACATGTCATGCTTGGGTACTTATAAGTTATAACCCAAATTTGTGCTCAGTAATTGCACTTCCATTCATCTTTTTACCAATGTATGAAATGTTCTTTCCCTTAATGCAATATATTATGTCTAAAGCACACAATTAAATTAAGATAACAAAAAAAAAAAGATAAAGTAAGATGTATACTCATGACTCCGTGAGAATTGTCTCTGTAGTAGCCAATTTGAGCATGCTTCCTTTTCTTTTTTCTTTTACAACAAGAAATGAGGAAAACTATCATAACAAGAAACAATAATCCTGCTCCAGCAGCAACTCCTACTCTTAGTGCTGTTTTGTTATCTTTTGCATCTGACTTTGATGAGGGACTCTTTGGAGGGGCAAGAGACCTAGAGTTAGGAGAATTGTGTGATGGTGGAGAGGGTGGCGGCAGTGAATGAGCCGATGAACCTCCTTTTGATGAATCCGATGGTTTTGGGGGAGGCGGTGATGACTTGTTATCGGAATTGTTATTATGATTATTATTGTTGTTATTACTGTTATTATTATTGTTATTACTGTTGTTGCTATCATTTGAAGAGGAATTATTGCCATTTTCATATGAGGAGTCATTATTAGAAGGAGGAGATTGAGAGTTTGAATTATTGCTATTGCTATTGTTGTTATTATTATTATTATTATTATTATTATTATATTTATTGTCGCTACCGTTAGAAGGAGGAGATTGAGAGTTTGAATTATTATTATTATTATTATTATTATTATTATTATTATTATTATTATTATTATTATTGTTGTTGTTGTTGTTGTTGTTGTTGTTGTTGTTGTTAGAAGGAGGATATTGAGAGTTTGAGTTATTATTGTTATTGTTATTATTGTTGTTGTTGTCACTTGAAGAAGAGGAGCTATTATCGTTTCCAGATGATGAATTATTGTCAGAAGGAGGAGATTGAGAATTTGAATTATTTGGTGGAGATGGTGGTGAATTTGAAGATGATGAATCTGACGGTGGAGATTCCTCAGATGATGACGAAGACATTTTAATAAAAGTCTTTGTCACAATCTGCGTTAGAACAAATTACGCAAAATCTGCCGATCTCCCAAGTATTGATCCCTGTTCATTCCAAATAAATTTTTATTTAGTAAATAATTATCAACCCAAAATGAAAACAATGAGATCCCAATACAGATTTTCAGAATACAGAATTGATATTTAGTGTCATTGTATAACAAAAATGATATAAAAAATGATTTTGTATTAAAAAAAACAAAGATTAAATGTTAAAGAAGAAGAAAGAGAGAGGAGATGAAGAAAAAATGTGATACCTTTAGGAGAAGGGCAGTAAGGATTCTCAAAGGAAGAAGAGTAAAAACATGTTGCATTGAGTAAAAAATTTTACGGAGAAACTAAGAGCTGCTTTTTCATCCTCATACTCCTCCTAAAATAAGGCAACTAATCACTACATTTAAAAAACAAAAATAACTACATTTTAGTTAATGACTATATATTTCATTAATTATTGGGCTAATCTTTATGAGAAAACCTTGAATATGATTTAAATAACATTGACTATATATTCTTATTTGTCAAATTAAATGAAACCATATTTTCACTCATTTAATTATATAGTTTGGTCAATTTGGTTTGATCTATGTAATTTCACCACACGTGTGACTTTCTTTCCACTTCTTGTGCTCTACTGTTCCAAGCAAATTGTCAACCACATACTTGAATTAAAATCAGTTTCAAGCCATTTACTAGAGATTACAACTTAAACGTTCAATTTACTTTTAAAGTTTTACTTCACATGATAATACCGCCTAAGCTTTATAATTCGACCAAAAATATTATTCAAAATTTTAAGTCATGTGCGTTTAACTATTTTTAATCTTAGAATAATACGTACACTAGGTACAACGTTAATATATTTGTATGAATTCTAATTTTTTTATAGAAATATTAGCGCGTGGCTCCAAAAATAATGAATGCTTAAACATCCAAAACTCAATATATAGATTCGCCACTTCTCAGATGGCTTATCATCCCGTATTAGAGTAGAACTTGCCCTTGCAAAAATCAACAGTGATAGTTTCTTAATTTTTATTTTATATTTTTCGAAACGAATAAAAAACTAAATCTTTTGGAACATAAATTAAGAATTATAATGATTTCAAGAGATTCGTAAGTATTATTTTTATCCAAAATAAATTGGTATCCTATAATAACACATAACAGAAATTGGTAATTTTTTAGCATTATATTAGATTTGGCAAAGATAGCCCCATGCAATTGTCATTATATAGCCAAATTTTAAACTCTCTTTTATATTCTCTTAGAAAAACTACACACTTATTTTGGCTTTCCTCCCCTTTCTCTCTTCTTCTTTATTTCTTCTATTTTGCTCTCATAGTTTAGCAAAAATTCATGCAACAAAAATCAGTGGGATAAAAAAGTAAGGTTGATCTCATATCAGAGAAATTCATAAGCAAAAACTAAGAGAGAAAAAATATAATTTATTTTTCTTCTCGCTCTCTCTCTCTCGCTCTCGCTCTCTCTCTCTCTCTCTCTCTCTCTCTCTCTCTCTCTCTCTCTCTCTCTCTCTCTCTCTCTCTCTCTCTTTTTCTGTTTAGATTGACTGAGTGAGTGTAATTGAAATTGTTGAAAATACCTAAATGAGGCTATATATAAAATTTAAGCAAGATTAGCAAAAACTAAAAGAGTAAAAATATATTTCAACTTTATTTTTCTTCTCCCTTCCTTTTTTTGGTTGGATTGAATGATTGAATGTTATTGAAACTGGTTGAAAATACATAAACAAGGCTATATACAAAATTTGAGCAAGATTAAAAGTGATTTAAACTAGCTTCATGTAAAGAATTAGACCTAAAAATTCAACTACGATATTGTATATCGTGCATATCACACACAAGTTATTAAGGACTTTTGTGTATATTATGTATACAACAAAATATTTTTATGGATGCACGTGTATATCAGTTTTTATATCATATATAACACATATTTTTATGGATATAAACATATACATATAATAAACATAAGATATCATTGATGTACATAGAGATATATATTGGTTACAATAGGGGATACACATGTGGAGTCATCTTGAACTTTAGTTTTCAATCTGAAATGTGTAATACAAAGAAGGAAAATAAAATTTTAATAATCTTTTTTGATATACACATTATTATTATGTTATACACTATGAATAAATAATTATTAGTTATTCATCAAAAAAGGAAAATATATTTTTGATATAGCATGTTAAAGCAAGTTCTAAAATAAAAAAATAATAAATATAATTGTGGGAGTAATTAATATTTTGGTATAAAAAAATAATTTTGATATACACAAAGAAGAAAAATAAACTTATAATATCTATTTTGGTATACACATGTCGATGTGCTATACACTGTGATATAAAAATAATATAATATTTTTATTATGATATACATTGATCTAAAGGCAGCAATAACTATATATAATTTTATATTATTGATATAAAAAATAATATTATTTATATACAAATAAGGAAAATAAAATTTTAATATATATGTTAATATAGACAAAGAAGAAGAAAAAAAGTTGTGATATACATATTATTATTGTGATATACATTTATTGTCTATTTAATGTCAATATCTATAATTAGGGTTATTTTCTGTCAATTATATGGATATGTTATAGAGCGAAATTCATTTTTAGCCATCCGCTAGAAAGTAATAACATCCGGTAGGCATAAAATCTGGCAACTAAAATTAGGCACGAAAGAATATTCCCATTCCATTACTCAGTCGTTTGATGTTGGTTTTCTGTTCATTTCATGTTGAATTGTCCCACATCGGAGGGATTTGAGGTCCTTGGTCTCCTTATATGGCTCGGGCAATCCTCACCTCATAAGCTAGCTTTTGGGGTTGAGTTAGGCCCAATGTCCATTCTTTTCATGGTATCAGAGCCAGGCCCGTCCCAATTGTTGTTACCGATGTTGGGCCCTCATTTATGTTGTCCACGCTCCAGAGATCTGGGCGTGAGAGGGGGTGTTGAATTGTCCCACATCGGAGGGATTTGAGGTCCTTGGTCTCCTTATATGGCTCGGGCAATCCTCACCTCATAAGCTAGCTCTTGGGGTTGAGTTAGGCCCAATGTCCATTCTTTTCATTTCAATAAACTAAATAATATCTCCCCCTCAATATTTTTTTTTCTTTATTTTATTCCATATTGGTAGTACTACTAGTTTTGGAGCATGACTTAAAAAAAGTTACTATATACGTTGAAGACAAACGTGTTTATCAAAGTCGATTTCATTTCCAACGTCCTTAACATTTCTTTTCTTTAGGTTGATATCTAAAGGAGTTTTTCCTTAATTTATTTTAGCTTTAATATTTTTTATTTTTACTGTATTTCTTTTGTTTTCACATGTTACTTTGTTGTTCAATATTTTATTCAGTGTCAATGAATTTCCAGCTAAATACACTTCAGTTTTTCCTAATATCATCTTGATTAGGAATCTCCTTTTTAAGTTTCTTGTGGAGATACAATTTGACCTTTTTTGCATTTAAAAATTTATGTGGGTACAATATGTCTCATCTTCCTTCTTCCCAAAAGAAAAAACTACTTTTTAGTGTCCATAAATCTTCTTCAAATTGTTTTCTTACGAGCTAAGATACATATAATTATTTTTACTATAATAGATAATTAGGACAATACATGAGAAGCTTTGATTAATCACAAGTGTGAAAGCTAGCGGGTAATTAAATGCTAGAAGTTAAAAAAAAAAGAAAAAGGATATGACAATATAAAGATCCCTACATGGGAAATGGGTTTGGTGTTGCTCTTTTTAACTAAATTCATTACATATATAGAGATGTTGTTTGATTCTGACACATTCGGTGGCATTTCTTTTTAGTTAATTTACTTTATCACCAGGCAGTTGTTAATAGTATTAGTAAAATCAAATACGAATTTGCTAATGGCGAAGAAAGCTTATAACTTGATACATGATATAGGAATCTGTTAGTTAGCCAGAGGGCGGCCCACAATCCAAAAAGAATTCGCTGCCGAATGCTAGAGGCGGATCCAAAATTTTAAGCCTAATGGTATTGGAGCAGGGTGGGAAATATGGGTGGCGAGGTGACTGTTTGTTCGTCATCATTACTACAAAAGAAAAAGGTGAAACATAAGCAGGTCCTTTGACTTCCCTCAAGAGAAATTTCAAAAATAATCTGAAAGACTCTTAAATGTTTGAAATGATTCATTTGAAAGAGAAACTCTTATAGGTATACAAAAAGTTTGAAATATCTACAATATAAACTGGTATTATACAAAAAAAATATACACAATAGATTGTCACTATACAATAAATATTCAAAATAGATGTAACTATACAAAATATATACAAAATAGATGTAATTATACAAAAAATATATAAAATAGACTGTCACTATACAAAAAATATACAAAATAGATATTACTATACAAAAAATATATATTAAAAAGAATGTCACTATACAAAAATACATGATACACTCTAAAATATTAAAAAAATACAAATTATATACAATTTTGATACATTTTTTAGACAGATTATACATTCATGATACAAAATATATTTGGGGTACACAAATATATATACTTTAGATATAATCACAGTTAAGATAGGCGCAATATACACCAATGATACACTATCGAACTTAGGATACAATATTTATACATTAAAAATAAGATTTTCTCCATCACACTAGGTAGGGGTCGAACTTGCGACCTTCAGCTAAGGAAACATGCGCCCTATACACTAAGCTACAAGCACTTATGTTGTCATACTCATTCTGTTCAGCTACTATATGTAATATATTTGGATCGAATGACCATTTTTTAAAAGTAATACAAAATATGTGCTATTAAAATTTTGATGGGTGATAGAGGGTAGTTTTCCCTACGTTATACCATGCCGAAAGCATTAGGGATCATCCTTGGGCCCAAATTCGGCCCGGCCCGGCCAATCGAAGCCCAAAAACAGGTGTAGAAAAGGTCGGTTGACTGTCGAGTCCGGCTAAGTTCGTACTACTTATTATGCTCAATAACAACTACTGGGCATCAATCATCAATTCTACTAGAAACGTCTGAAATTGCCAACTGTCTCTGTTCCTCACGCCACACACACGCACACACACAGGCGCGGAGTTTTCTGAATTTAGTCAGATCGAAGTCCGCCGAAGATGCCTTCACGCCGGCGAACGCTTTTGAAAGTCATCATCCTCGGTGATAGCGGGTAAGTTCTCTCCTACGTCACACGCTTTTTTTTGTAAATTCAGATTCTTAATATTTCATCTTTCTCCTTTTCATTGTATTCTAGGGTTCAGTATCGCATGAGTCATTGCTCTTCATGTTTATTTTGCTAATTATTAAGTTTTCCTTGTTCTGTTAATAGATTGATTTTTCAATTTGAATTTGAATTTTTGATTATCGTGATCTAAGTTTGGGATAGAGCGGAATAGTAACGTCGGATTCATACATTCATTCAAGCATTAATGTCTAACTAGTTGACAATTGAGGCTGTGTTGATTTATTATTTGATTTATCGTGATCTTAAGTTCCGCAAGTTGCTGAATTTTCATTATATGTCCATGAACCGCTTCTCTTTGTGTTTTGCAGGGTTGGGAAGACCTCGTTGATGAATCAGTATCCTCGAAAGCTCTGTTACCTAATTTTTTCTTAGTGTTTGTTCAATTAGTAACAAGTTCAAGATTATTAAGAAACAGTTCGATTCACTTTTCCGATGTGATTGTACCGTATAATTGAATTGCCGAATTGTCTGCCTTAACTGATTCTTTATAGATATGTAAATAAGAAGTTCAGCAATCAGTACAAAGCTACTATTGGAGCTGATTTCTTGACAAAGGAAGTGCAGTTTGAAGATCGGCTCTTTACATTACAGGTTTGTCAGATGGTATCTGATTGCTGTCTATTGACATATAAATCCACCAAGTCATGATTTTCCATATCAAATTTTCAATGCCTAGGTCTTCTATATTCCTTTACTCATCAGTGATTCCTTCTAACAACTCCAGATGGAGGGAGGAATAGAGACAGTAAATATCAAAAAGGTCATGATCAATACATAATGAAAATTTGAAATATAGTAAATATCATGCTGTTGAAGTTATTAGTTGTTAGTAAAAATGTAGTGCTGGTATTGCTTGATTACCAGCAGTTTCTTGAGATGTGGCATTGTCAATGAGTTGAAGATGTGGCGACCAAATTCGTTAATGGTACATTCTCTTTGCTACTGTATGCCTCTCCCTATACTTCCTATATGGATACTGTAGATTCTCCTGCCACAGAACTAGAGATTGAGAAGATAGTCTTTGGCCTCCTGGGATGGCTTGTTTGCAGCTACTATTAATAGAGGATTTTCTGCTGTTAGCTATGTAGGAATATAGAACACAGGAAATGGAATGGAATTGCTTTCCGAGTTGATCAATAGGATTTATCCTTTTTAAATAACTTGAAATAAGGATACAAGTATATGCATCCACATTTTCAGCATTATCTTTGGATTCCTCTGCTTGAGCTGTTTTCACTTTTATTATTTATTTGATGGGTTGCAGCATTGTGTTTTCTGAATTTATTACATGTCTCTTTGATTTCAAGAAAACAGAAGTCATATTTTAACATCTTCACTAGAAAGATACAAAAGGGGGGGGGGGGGGGGGGGGAATAGAGAAAGGGAGGTTAATTGGTGACTTGAAAAATGGGTTGCAACATTGATTGTATAAATTCTTTCAGCCAACTACTGGAATGGGTTGCAACATTGTGTTTTCTGAATTTATTACATGTCTCTTTGATTTCAAGAAAACAGAAGTCATGTTTTAACATCTTCACTAGAAAGATACCGGGGGGAAGGGGGGGGGGGGAGACTAGAGAAAGGGAGGTTAATAGGTGACTTGAAAATAGCATGCTAGGGTGATTGTATAAATTCTCTCAGCTAACCACTGGAAAAGAAAATTTGTGAGTCAAATTTTGGTTTCTTAAATAGAGAAGGGTAAAGGGGTGGCCTCATTACCCATCGAGTTTCGAATGATGCTTCACTGTATCTCGGGATTTCTCAGTTATTAAAAAATTGCTGGTCTCGTGGATTTCTCAGTTATTTCTCTGTTTTTTTTTTTTTGAGCATTTCTTTTGGATATAAGAAGATAGTATTTGTATGCACTGATCTTCTCAGATGATACCGTGTCAGTGACAGACTTTTTTTATTATTAAGCATGTAGCGTTGATTGATTTCGATTTAAGTGTTTCACAAGAGCATGATTTCTTTCTAGAATGGTACTTACTCTGGCCCAATTTATGTGGCACTTTTTCCTTTGTAATCTGTCCAAAAATAATGTCACCTTTCTAAGCTTCTTTTCTAAGCTTGTTTTAGACCACAAGTTTCGGAAGTCTTCCTTTCTTTTTAAACTCCGTGCCTAGTCAAATGATGCCACATAAATTAGGACAGAGGGAGTAGTATGCTTTTATCAGTATTTCTTTGTTGTACTTATGAGAAAAAGAAGAAATAAACAAATCTTTTTTGTTCCTTTCAAATAGAAAATATTCTTTGTAGGGTGAGAAATAGGTTTCGTTGGTCTACAGACATTTGTTTCTTGCTCATTTTCACTAGTACTTTTCCTCAGTTTGGACTATTTTTTGAGGAGTGTATAGGAAGTCACCTAACCCTAATAGTGAGCTCTTTGTGGGGATTGTGGAACAGGAACCTACTTGCTTAGGTGGTTAATGGTCTCGGTGTTGCTCTGGCTTCCTTGAGATGGAGACTGGAGCATTACTTTCTTCACCTCATTTAACTAGAATTACTCTGATGGTAAGCAACCCCCACTTCCAACCGAGAGGTTGTGAGTTCGAGTCTCCCTAGGAGCAAGGTGGGAAGTTCTTGGAGGGAAGGATGCCGGGGGTCTATTTGGAAACAGCCTCTCTACCCAAGGGTAGGGGTAAGGCCTGCGTACATACTACCCTCCCCAGACCACACTAAGTGGGATTATACTGGGTTGTTGTTGTTGTTGTATTTAACTAGAATTATACACTTGCAATGCTGCCTGCTTAAACTGGGGATGGGTGTTCTAAATCAAATTGATTTTGGTGCACATGCTTGTGCTCCTGAGTGAGCACTGACTGGCATTTTCACGGAAAATTTGTTTTAGGACTCCGTTTAAAAGTTCTCCAAAAAGATATTGCAACTAATGCAAGTCCATAGCTAAGCATTTTTCTGAGATGTCAGTCCTTAACTAAGCATTGACTGGCATTCTCATGGCAATTTTAGTGCCCATTTGCAAGTTAAGTTAAGCTGCCCTTCCCAAATGATACCATATAACACTGGACAAGGTAATAGTCTGATATGGCAATGGAAAGAACTGGTTTCAAGGGGAAAAAAGAAAAATATCGGAGACCATTTGTTTGACCAAAAAAGTTAGATCTCAATCTATGATGTATAAACAGGAAATATGGAGGACTTAACAGTAGACGTCATACTATTTCTTCACTCCCAGTATGTTTTCCTAATTCAACCCTGCATAAATATCACAATAGCTTACCTGAAACCCCCACAACACCCCCCCCCCCCCCCAAAAAAAATTTATTTTAAAAAGGACCTAAATTTGATATATGGTGTTTCTTTCATTTATCCAAGTAGTTCTTGTCTTTGTACTTCAGTTTGGTTCAATTCTGTCTGAGGATCCACTGCAGTGAAAAGGATGGTGTATGCCTTGCAGGTTTCTTTTTAAAATATCCAACCTGAATATTCTGTGTATCTAATCCAGTTCTTGCTTTGTCAACAGTTCATCTCTCTCTCTCTCCTCCTTTTTCTCCTCCTTAGATCTACACTTTAAAAGTACGACCCAGTACAATACCACTCAGTGGTGTCTGGGGAGGGTAGTGTGTACGCAGCCTTACCCCTACCCTGGGGTAGAGAGGCTGTTTCCAAAAATAGACCCCCGGCATAAATCCCCAGAATTTGCTCCTGGGGAGACTCGAACTCACAACCTCTCGGTTGTAAGTGAGGGTTGGTTACCATTAGATCTACACTTTGATTGATAGAAATTTTGATGTCTGGAGAAATTGCCCAATGAGCTTTTACCTAGAAAATGATGCCTTAATTTCAAACATCAGCAAGTATTAGGTTTAGTACTGGGGAGAGGCAATGGGTGCATGTATTACCAATTTTATGTTTTACTTACGGACAGGTCAACCTGGTCTGCTTCCTGCTCTAACTTCGATTTTCTGGTGGGTCCAGATTTGGGACACAGCTGGCCAAGAGAGGTTTCAAAGTCTTGGTGTTGCGTTCTACCGCGGTGCTGATTGCTGCGTCCTTGTGTATGATGTTAATTCAATGAAGTCATTTGAAAACTTAAACAATTGGAGAGAAGAGTTTCTAATTCAGGTATTACTTCTTTGTTTGCTTCTGCCGATTTCCCAGGTTTTTTCTCTATTTGATTCTATTTTTACCTCCTTACGTGTAACTGTTTTTAGCCCTATTTGCCTCTAGCTGAGATGACGAAATTATGAGCTTTTCCCTCAATCCTCATGGATCTTGTTATGCTTCATCTTTCATGCGTTGCTTATTTAGTGCTTCTCCCTTCTTTTGTTATCTTGCTGATTCTTATGAATCAGCAGCTTCTCCCATCTGTTTCCTTTTTTTGAAATCTTTTCGCCTAGAATTTACTGGAAGATTGATGTTAAAAATGATGATATTAGCTGTTTGGTATGTTAACCATTTATGAGCTACTTTTTCCTCTTTGGACAGCTACTCAAAATATATGGGATGAATATTCTGATGGGTAGAAATTTTGCTGCAGGCAAGCCCATCGGATCCAGAAAACTTTCCATTTGTTGTGCTGGGGAACAAAGTTGATGTTGATGGTGGAAATAGTAGAGTGGTAAGTTCCTGATCCAACTAATTGTATATTGTGCCAAACCCCCTCTTTTTAGTTCCTTTTCTGTCGCTCTCACCCACCTTTTCGTGGCTTACTATAGTTCCATAGGGAGGACTAGTTCCATGGAGGTGTTATATTCTTTTCTTTCATGAAAGATGCTCAACTGCTCTGTTTTAGGTGTCGGAGAAAAAAGCTCGGGCCTGGTGCGCTTCAAAGGGTAACATTCCCTACTTTGAGACTTCAGCTAAGGAAGGCACAAATGTAGAAGAGGCTTTCCAATGCATTGCTAAAAATGCCCTGAAGAGTGGGGAGGAAGAAGAAATGTAAGTTGGAACATTATCTATACTGATTTTCTTTTTCACCGGTATCTATAGTAATTGACCATAAGATTCTAATAGTAGTACATTATACTGCTCAAGATAAAGGAAAAAGTTTCTGTCTTCCCAATAAAGGGTCAAATCAGTTTGAGACAACCTGAAAAGAATGTGGCACATTACTTTGGAAACTAGGAAGGTAAATGTGGGGCGTGTGATTTGTAGCACCGAGCACAACTCTTCTTGGCTAGATTTATACTAGATGAAAATTAGTTTTAGTAATAAGATATTTATTACCTTCACTGTAATCGTGATACTAATCTGGTTTTTACTCTTTTTTTCTGCCGCAACTTTTGTACGGTAAAGATATTTGCCCGACACCATTGATGTTGGCACTAGCAGTCAGCCGAGGACAGGTGGATGCGAGTGTTAAACTAGTTCATCATTTTTGAGCTAATTATAGATCTTGCAACTGCGAAAATTTGGATTCCTTCAGCCCTCGGTTTATTGTTTGCATCTCTTGTGGTGTGTTTTTCCGGTAAATTATCAACTTGTACCAGACACCACTGAGTGGTATTGTACTGGGTCGTACTTTTTTACCTGTATATTAGCTTTTGCAAGGGGAGCTGGTTGGTTCCTTGGTGCTCGAACTCTGTTGGTGCTATTTATGTTATTACTTTGGTGAACCTTCAAGATTTCATGGATGGATGTACGCATCTCTGATCAAAACTTTTGCTTATTAATAATTGTAGAAGCCATATTCAGTTCTTTTTGCTTTACCTTGCATTTGTATAGTTTAGTAAGCATGTGCTTCACATATATGATGTCTTACAAATGATGAAAAAATTGGCAGTCGCACAGTATTAGGGACTTGAGATTACTGTGCTACCACGCCAAAAATTGTGCGCATTAACTAAGTCAAGGCCCATCGCCGCGTGGTAACTCAGTACTACTAATAAGAGCATAGGTGAGAAGTGGTCCCAAAAAGTGATCGCATTTGGAATAAAAATTCTCAATACCACTCGCCTAGAAGAAAAATCAAAATTGCATTTAATTATGATCTTGCGTATCAGCTGAAAAGCCAAGATAACATAGATATAAAACTAGTCCGCAAAAGCAACAAAAAAAAAACTACAAAGGACAGCGGTTTAAAGAGAACCCAACAGTGTTGGATGACGGGGCACAAACGCTAACCATAAGATTAGTACACTGGTCTTGTGTAAAACAATAGACACCAAGGAGACATTACCGCATTACATGCATCCACTAAGAGACTCTAAGTCGCATTTAGAAGCAGTTTCAATAAGCAAGAAAATCATGCACTAGAATAGGAGAAAGGAAAGGATGCACAGCAACCACACATTCGTCGTTAAAATAGAACACCTGATTAATTGAAGCAAACATCATATGGTCTGTTAGAAGCCAAATCAGGAAGTTGTCGGGAAGTGCACAAAGAACGCCGCAGGTGAAAGATAAAACCAAAACGAGCACTTTACTATCATACATAGAAGCATAAAAGATCTCACATTTACAATACATTAACAGAATATAATGTACTAGAAACCACTTATATTTCACGGTCCAATCTAGTCTATAAACTTTGTTTTCCAGCAATGAAACAACTAGCAGACACCAATCCCAAATTTCACTGTCAACGGAATGTGATAACACATGACAACAAGTGCTAAAATTTATGGAGCAACTACCTCTTCCAAATAAAACTTGGCAACTGCTCGCTTACAAAAATAGAGAACCAGAGCGTTTTTCACAACCAAATGAAGTAAATAAATAGAGAATCAGCGCTTGGCAGCTGCAGTGAATGCGAATAGGAGGAAAAGGAGCCAATTATCTCTAAAAATGTCACTATAATAATAACTTGAGAATTCTGAAATGTAATTATGGCCAGAAAACTACTCTAATCGCTGTCTGGATGGATCACAATTTACAATTATACTGGGTGCATTCACAGTCCGAAAGTTAGCAGTATTTGCAAAACAAATCTGTGAACAGAAAAATCCTTTTAATAACATAAGAAGCTCCATTTACAGAACCAAAGAAGAAGGCCAAACCATTGACTAACATAAAAAGTGAAGTGAGTATTAAGCATTTATAACAAGGCCGACAAATTACTTACCCTACTTTTAGATCCACCAGATCCCCCCATCCTTCATATTCAATCGAGCTAAATATTGAATAAATATGCCCCGACTGAAAGGTTGGAAATGAATTTAACAAAATAACTAATTGTGGAAAATTTGAGGAAAGCTGTCCACTATCAGTTGACAAATTGACAAAAAAGAAGACAGATTGCCCAGAAATGTCTGTAGCTTTGGTGAATTAAAACCTGGAATCCAGCAAGATCTGAACAAAATGTTGACATGATGGTCTATTTTCGCGGAAGATAGTTGTTTAGTAGTTCAATAAGAAGGAAATAAAGTACACTCCATGGGGTAGCCTGACGGGTGAAAAGCTGGACTGCCAACCTTAAAAACCAAGTTTTGAATCTCAGCAAGAGTGACTCTATATGAATTATTCTTATATGTCTGAAGTCTTGGCAAGCAAAGTTGTCAGGTATCTATGCTCGTGGGAGGTCACCAGTACCCGACTCTATGTGAATTATTCTTATATGTCTGAAGTCTTGGCAAGCAAAGTTGTCAGGTATCTATGCTCGTGGGAGGTCACCAGTACCCGGTAAATTACTCGAGGTGCCCAAGTTGCCCCGGAGCACCGCCATAAAAAGGAAGAAAAAGTATGATGTTTTGTGGTCACAATTTGTGTCTGCTGCAGCAAACACAGGCCAGTTTACCTTGTTAGAAGACAGATAAAAATGAGTCCATAGACAGATAGCCAATCAAACTTAATAGAGACCACACCAAGAAAAACTAGAACACATAACAGAAAGAACAATAGCTTATCAAAATTTTAGTTACTGCAAGAAGTCTGAATAATCAGTCTTCTTAACCAGCCATGGAAAAAAATTAAAGGAAAACTGTAAGTAAAATAATGTGAAGGAATTAGATGAGGCGAATGGAAGAGGGGGAGTAGGGAGGTGGGGGAGAAACAAAGAACTTTAAGCTTGAGGATGCAAAAACAAGTTTTTCTTTCATAACTGAGAACCATTTACCAACCTATTGCCCCACTCTTTCCAAGGTCCCACATCTTGAATATTTAACCTACACGTTCTCAGAATTCTAGCTATCAGTCCTCAGATTCCTTCTCATATAGAAAAATATCTATTATCTAAACCAATCCTTTCAGCTGGAATTTGGATACACAAAGAGAACTTTTAACTTCTGCAGATTACCAAGTTTAAGTTAATGAGGATGACACTGATGAAAGGGTAGACACATACTCATCATGACGAAAGGTACTCGCAGACTGATTCTTTGCTCTTTTGTTTTCTAGATGAGTTCATCCACATGCACTTGAGAAAATATTACTTTGTTCTAACTGAATAAGCTTAACCTACTTTGAGGGCTGCATTGAATTTCCTGAAACTGTTGTAGGCATAAAAGAGCTTGGTGTAGGCATTCCTGCCATTATGGGTCTTGAATTCGGTAGCCTTTGGGAGCTCATTGCATTTAGAGGCCTAGGTGTAGTCATTCCAGGCCTGTTAGCAAGTAGTGATTGTGGCACAGGACGAGATGAAGAGGCATATCTTGATTGAATTATTTGATTACGCTCATGGATAAGCCTCTGTTTTGACCTCTCCAGCAGTTCTCTGACCCTCATAACCACATTATCCATGTCACTAAAGAAGGTTAACTTGCTCTCCAGCTTGTGTAACTGCAAAGAAGGAACTTGAAGGGTTGAGTACTCTTTGAGACAAAGCAAAGCTAAGAGAGTCAAACTTAAATCAGCTCAAAATCAAGTCGGCGGAACCTGCGAGAATGTGATCAAAACTTGACCAGAAAGTCCTAACTCAATGATTAAACTTGGTTAGGATTCCTCCAATGTAAAGCAACATAAACATTCAACCAAAGAAGGGAGAATAGAGGATGTATTTCCCAAGAAATAGAAACAGTCTACCATTCATCTATACAACATTGTAAATTTTTCTCTTCTTAAAGGAAGACAAATACATTTTATACTCCAAGTGGAAAACAGCTTATTATCCATTCCTTAATTACAAACAAATCATCCAGAGCTGCTTTGATTGCTCAAGATCTATTTCAGCTGCATCTTGCATTAAACCACATTAGCTGATCAGTCTCAAGTTTGACTGGAAGCCTAGCCTAGCAGAAATGGATGAAGAGCTTGCAGCTGTTGGATGATTCCCATAGAACATTAGGAGCCCAAAAGATACAGGTACCTATTGCCGGGTGGGAGGTGGCAGGTATCTCATGGAATTAGTCGAGGTGCACGCAAGCCAAAATTACCTGGCTATTAGAAAGATACAATTGTGAAAGAGCTGGCTGGCCAAAATTACCTGCTTCTCTATTAATGACGTAGTAAGCTGCCGAATTTGGTCCTCTTCTTGATCTGCAAGACATTTTGCCTTGATTGCTGCAGCCGACAGAGCCGTGACTGCTGCACGTTTGACCTTATCGATATTCTTATCATTTTTGGTCTTCAAAGGATCTTTTCTCCCATCGACAGAGTCTTTCGCTTCTCCAGCCCCTGAGCAACAGGGCACCAAGGGAAAAATTCAATTATAGGAGTTACAAATTCTTAAATGCCTTGCTATAGTGCAGAGAGGAGGATATGAATGAGTTTTCCACTCTTGGAAGCAACCAAAAAGAGAAAAACACAGCATGAGTCCCGAGGCTATGGCAATCGCACTTTCCTACTCCAACTTTAGATTTTATTGTAGTAAGTCCTAATTATCTAAACGACTATTTAAAATAACTGGTCTTTGTAACATTTAACCCTTAAGGGTAAAACTGTTTTTCTAGATGGTTTGAAACCCTGAGGAAGATCACTCTTGATGAAGAGGTGATCAATACTGTAATTATCATGTTCTGAACAGAACAAGCATTTGCTTGCTATTCTTTTACCTTTCATCTAAATTTATTAGCTTAATTGATTCTGAAATTCCCGCATACAAAGTCATATAAGAGCTTCCACACAAAAATCCTAAACTGGCCACCTTACTTGTCCCACTTTGCCCATCATTTGCATTCCCCAGCTCCAACAATCCATCAACTCACTGCAGCCCCTCCTAGCTCCCCACCCCCCCCCCCTCCCAGCATTGCATCTCCTTTCTAAAAACTCCTGAAATTCCTGTCCCAATTCCACACAGGACCAGCTCGTCCTCCCAATTCCACACCTCTCCCGTGTTAGTTCAAGCTGTTTTCATTTCAAGGTCAACTTATCTCTTTTCTCTCTATCTACCTCTACCTGTGGATTCTCATCAATGATTCCCACCTTACAAGAGGGGACTATGCATGTGTAAGCTCCTCATTTCATATTATATGATAGTAGCCCAAGAAATGTATCATTGTACATGTCACTTTTTGCTTGAGTAAGAAGCTGAAGATGATAATTAAAATCGAGTATTATAGCAGTTGTAATGGTAGTAAATAGTAAAGGTAAAGCTAGTTGGACTAAAAACGCACTATATCAAAGTAAATGACTACGAATTCTTAAGGTTATTATTAAACCATGGTGTCGAACACTTTTTAACATCCCTAAATGAAAGAGTATATATATATATATATATATATATATAGAGAGAGAGAGAGAGAGAGCGCATGACACTTAACATGAGGGCAAGACGGTATCAGAGGGATTCAATTTAAAGCACCCAAAATAAGGCAGCAATCATCCTTATAACTTTCTGCGGGTTATTTGTTGGGAGAGGGAGTTGCAGGGCGCAATGAATGACAGAGGGGAATATGAGAGTTCAGAGAGGTGGGAGATAAGAGGAATTTAGAGGGAGACTAATACATTGTGTAGCGAAATAGGAAAGATAAAGGGTGCTGGAATAAACTTCAGTGTCATTTTAATTTGAAGATCTGGGTTTGGTGATGAGAACTAAAGCACTGTCATGTTACCAATTGCAAACTCGAGTACTGGCTGAAGACTCAAAAGATCCTCTGTGATTCTCTTAGTTGAAAGATTATTTTATAAGATCAATAGCTTGATGATTTCCTCGTAAACGCATATCATATATTTATATTTTATTTTTTATAATTAATGGATGCCATATAGCTTTATGTTGACGAATCGTATCCACTTGTGCTTGCACTCCATGATTAGAATATTTTCCACTTCAATTTTCAATTAACTGTCTGTTTCCAGCTTTGAAACTCGGTGGATGATAGGCCCGCCTCTCTATCCTTCTCCACTTAAGTACCTAACTCGGTTCACCAGCTAGGATTTGAGTTCGTTACATGCACCAATAACACATCCCATTGTACTGCCTTTGGCATTGAACCAAAGGCCTAGCGCAACATGATTAGCATAACTTAAACTATGCATAAAACATAACACCAAATTGAGAACTTGGACCTGTATTTTCATCATTTTCAGCTACAGTGTTCGATTTCGCAGATTGCTCAGGCTCCTTTGATTGCACAGCAGGCATCATGTCCTCATCTTTAGGAGTATCTGGAGAGTCAGAATGCGTAGCTGTTAAAGCTCTATCAACTGACTCCTTTTCAAAGCCGGGTGGAAGCTCTAATTTAGACGTTAGATCATCTGATTCTGCTGTGGTACTTGGTGCCTTTCCCACTGCCAACCCTGCATCATCTGGTCCTTTAGGTGATGCAGGTTCCCCATCTTTGTCAGTAGGAATTTGACTGGATTGCTTTGAAGTATCAGATTTCTCTGGATTTTCATCACTCGCAGAGACCAAATGCGTCGCTTCTCCAAGTTCCTTTTCATTTTTCTCTTCATGGTTTTCACCATCCTGCTCTACACACTTTTTGTCAATGTTCCCTTCAACTTTGTTCTCTTTGTTTGGTGCAATTGACAAGCCATTCTCATCGATAACTGATGTCAATTTTTCTTCTTTGTGCATTTCAACATTCTCATCCTCATCTTTCTTATCTTCTGGATCAACTGATCCATTAGCAGGTCTGCATAACTAAATTAGCAATTACACTCCAACTCAATTCAATACCTGTTAACTAAAGCTAAAGGGAGGAACACAAACCTATCTGAATCAGGCGATGTCTTCCCCTCTGGTGGATCTTCCAAAACAAAACAGTGCCTTAAGGCTAGCTGCTCACCAGATGGATTGCCAGAAATGGATTTCAAAGAGCTGCGTACTGAGGCAGTAACCCTGTTAGCTTCTACCAGTTTCACCAGGAATGCTGCCTAGAGAAAGAAAGCATCATAATGAAGGCAACCAAAACATTTTTTTCAGAATTATACAGAAAACATTTATTCCAGTAATCACTTTGGTTTTCCCGGTTTCAACTCCCCCTCTCCCCTCTACTTTTCAAGGGCAAACAGCAATATCACAAAGAAAAGATGGATTGATCAGTAAGTTCATTATGTTCATCCATATTTTAATAATAATCAGAGGTTTAACAGCAGAACAGAAAACCAACTGGCTAATACTTTTAACTACTGCCTCCTTTGAATGGAATTAAAATATCACATTGACACGCAGTGCTAAAATCAAACCCTATCCTTCTCAAAACAAGGTCTCAGACTGTAAAAATGGTTAGGAAAAACTTCCACCGCTGGAAAGATTTGATCTTGATCAAGTAAATAACACAAACAATTTGATTTCATTATTCTGGGAAAGACATGTAAAGATTTCTAGCTTTCAATGGAGTGCCTTGAGCGCTCAGTTGCATCACAATTGTGGTTGAGCCTATCAAAAGGAAAAGAAACCAACATACCAGTGCCATTACAGGATTTCCAGCTTCCGCAAATGAAACACGTTCTCCAAGTGGAGGATAAGAACCAACAGCTGTAAATGCATCCCTCAGCGCATTGAGTGCACAGTTCTCACCAACTTCCTCCCGAGGTATTAGCTCATTCACATTCTCTGGCTTTGAAGTTTCCACTGTGGATGAAAGCTGATTGTCATTTCCATCATCCTTACTCTCTTTTATTTCTGGGGCATCAATACTGGCTGATGTATCATCTTTAGACAAAACTGTGTCTTCTTTTTCTTTAACACTCTTGTTGCTTTCAACATTGGTATCCAGGAATATATCCTCTATTGGCATTTCAATAAAGTGCAGAATACACTGAGCTTTGGTCTTTGTAGCCACATGCTCAGCAATCTCATTCCAGTTTTCCTTATAAAGCTCTAACGCCTCAAGGAGAAGAAGAGTCTCCTGATCTGTCCACTTCCCACCACTTGCACCGCCAGCCTCAGCAGGCTCCATAAGAATGAAATCTGAAGGGGACATCCCAGATCCAAACTTCCCGTTGCTGAAGCATTCGCTACACAAGTCAAAATCTGCCTATGTGGTAAAAACAACAAACACAAGAAGACAGTCAGGCATTAAGTAAGTACTCAAGTTTTTTACAAATATACTTCAGAAGCGACGATGGCGTTTTAATATCTAATTGAACAAGAAATTATGAACCATACAACCTAAGGATATTAGAACATGGACAAGCTGCATCATTGCTCATACCAGTGTCTTATCTCATTAGCCCTAAAAGGAAAAAGAACATTAGCATTGAGCAAATACCTGCTTTTGACAATGATACCGCTTTCTTGAGCAGTCCGCTGAACAAGAGTTACAATGGTACTCAACAGCTGGCCCTTCAGACTTCATCAGTTCTTCAGCAATAGCTGACTCTGGAAAGAACCCAGAAGACAGAGGAGTAGCTACACCAGACCTCGGAAGAACTGGGGTCCATGTTTCATCTGATTCAAATCGAAACAACTTATCAACCAAAGAATATGTCTTTGCTGACTCGTCTCCATCAATATCAACTCTCATATCTGGATTAGTTTGTGGGAACAGGTGGTAATTAATTAAACCCCAGTAATCTAAAAACTCCATCACTTCCTGCTTTGCATCCAAATCTCCTGATGAGAGCTCAGACAAATCACTCAACTCAATTTGAATGTTGGGGTCACCATGATACTTTTTCATGATCCAATTCCGTATCTCCATGTATATTTCTGAAGTCCTACTTTCTGACTTCCCACTGAAGAATGACGGCATTGTTCGCTTTTCCAAAGGATGAACCTTTGTCCAAGAAAACCAACCTAACAACTTTGAAAATGTCATAAAATATCCGGAAGATCCCTAATGCTTTTAAAATTTAGTAACAGACTATAGATTAGAAAGATGAGAGAGCAATTTCCAGTTTAAACTTTTGAAAAACTCTTTCCTTTTCGGAATGCCTAAATTGTTGACACCATTCCATTTCTATACAACTCCGGCAAATTGTCAAGAAATAAAATTCATTGTTGTTCAAATTTTAACTATGATATGATATTATCAATGCCAAACTAACTTTCAACCATTACTTTAATAGTTTCTTCTACTATTACTAATAAAGTGTATAAGTCAAAAATAAGATGGAAGAGTATTTACTATGAAATTGTAAATGTAAAAGCTTCTCTTTATTTGTAAAGTAACGCTAAATCTATCTCAAAGATATAAACTTTAACCTCATAAATTCAATTTCTAGTTTAAACCAAATCTTCAGCTTACTCTATCAACAAACATATGCAATTCCTCAACTTCCAAATTTATAAAAGGCTGCTTATAACTCACCGGCATGAGTCGGAACAATGTGAGCATTAGGATCTCGGGATCTAATTGCCTCAATTTCAGCTTCAATTTCAGCCTCTAATGCCTCCAAATCCTCCTTAGCTTCATTTAACTCTCGCTCAACCTTCAACGCCTCTTCTCCGCCGGACACAGCCGTTGGCAGCACCTCCGATTCACTCTTGACACCAGAACCAGACGGAGAAGCAGCTGCGGCGGGGGCGGGGGCGTTGTTTGGCTGCTGGCGCGCAGCTCTCGTGAGGGGGCCGTTGTGGATCGGTGGAAAAGGTACTGATGACTGCTTCTCACGCGCCTGACGCTTCGACGAAGTTGAAGGAGGAGTCGAACCGGCGCCTCCGCTTCCAATGGCGCTTGCTTTTCGTTTCTGGCCGCCGCCTCTCCGACGAGACGTAGGTGCCTCAGAAGACGGGACATCAGCCGCTTTCGTCGGCGTGTCGGTAGCCGCCGGTGGTGGAGTGCCGGCGTCCTTCCGTTTCTCCTCCATTATTTGAGAGCTGAACTACTTGCAACTACACTCAGATCGTCCGTCGTCGTCTTCGAAAAGGAGGATATGTATTTTTTGAGTCTGTGGGCTGATTCGTTGCACCGTCGGTACATGTTAGTTTACATGGAATCTCTAATAAAAAATGGCGAAATAACTTCTCGCCACTCAAACTTGCAGCCGATTTTAAAATCGAAATTTTTATCTTTTTCATTTAAACACTTAAATTTGACAAAATGAGTATTAGTAAATACTTTTTTGACCGTTGATTATGTCTATGTGAAAGTACTGCAGCTGACATAACAAACTGTGTGCAAATCACATTGCCAAAGCGTGTGAATCATAGCGTTTTTAATAAAAATTAGAATTAGAATAAAATATAAATAAAAAATTACAAAAGAAAAAAAATGACTTTTCCCTTCCTCTTCTCTCTTCTCTCTCCTCCACTCCAATTCTTTCGTCTTCCCAGCAAAATTCCAACCCATTTTTTTCATTTCTCATCCTAAACTTCCTCTTCTCTATCCTCCAATATTGCTCACCAAGCTGTCAAATTTTTCCATTCGTATGGAATTTCTGCCATGTCAAAGTCTCTGCTTCCTCAAGGGAAAGGTGGCAAAGCATGAGAATTATGTGCTGACATTTGAGAATTTCTCCTTTTATTATTTGGATGTCCAAATGATTCATTTTCAGCTTCTTATATTCACAGATTGAGAAACTGAAAAAGATTCGTTGCATAAAAATCTTTGGAGGTTACCTTATCGAATAATTGTAACATTCATTGATGGTGGATACATATGATTATATATGTATAGTAACATAGTGATCGAAAATATCATCTTAATTTGAAGGTTGATGGCCAGACTGACGTGTTTCCTTAAATACGTAAAGAGAGAGATCGTGCTGATCAACTTTGCCTCAGTAACTTTAAGCCTAGACGCTTCTAGAGTAAAGAGCGAGTCGTTGAGAGATTATAGAAACACAAATAGGTATGTTGTCCTGAACTTTAAGGAGTTGAGCTGCGAGCCCCTCCACTTCCGATGGGTATGCTATTTGCATCCATTAAGACAAACATACAGGTTTTAGTATTTTGTGAGTTTAGAGTCTGGAGTAAATATTCGGTACAAAAGGTTGCAGAGGAATCACTACAAAATGTATGTGCTGCAACCAAAACATGTAGTAATAGTAGTAGATATCCTATAGCTGTTAGAAATTGTACCTAATGAGCTGATAATAATAAAAAAGTTAAAAAATAAAAAAAGATGTTGTGCTTGGAGCCGATGATTCTGGCGCTATGAAGATGGGCAGTTGCATTGAGGAAGATGATATATAGGAGGCGTGTAAAGAATAAAAGAAGGGAAAGAGAAGAACAAATAGAAATTTTATAAATTAATTTTGGAAAAGGACAGGCCCCACAAATTGGGACTTGAAGATATATGTGTCAACAAAATATGAATCAATGGATGATGTGGTTATATAAAATATTAAATTAAATACATGTCAGCAGCAATTGAACAACACGCACGATCAAAAGTGTCTATTAGTACTCATTTTATCAAGTTTGAGTATTTAAATGGGAAAGACAAACGTTCGTATATTGGCTTTAAAATCGGCGGCAAGTTTGAGTGGCCAGGAAAACATTTCGCAAAAAAAATATTCATCAAGTAAAACAGAACCGTTGATGACTGTATTGGGCAAATTTGGTTCCTCACACGCATATAGTATCAGCATACGGCCCCGTCACTGAAAGCGGCCTTGGTAAAGATGACCCAAGCAAGGTCGGCCTCACCCAACAAACGGACTAAGTGACATGATTTGCTGCAATGTCACATCAAAGCTCTGACACTCGTATATCGAGGCCACCAACTCTTGTATTCTTTTTGTATTATTTCGAGGAAGGTCTCTTAGTATATAAAGGGGACCTTCCCTTTGTAAAGTCTGAGGTGTATTTCATCACTGATAATAGACAACTCTCTCTCTCTCTGATTTTCTCTATCTCTCTTGCGCTAAATCTACTATTTACCTTATTGCTTTTATCCTACAATCTCTAGATCATATTACATTTGATTCCGATTGACCTAAATTATTTTTTGATTGTTTTGAAGCTATACAAGTTTTCAAATAACATTTTAGCCAAATAATTTGGCGCCGTCTGTGGGGAGTTCAGGAATCAAAGTTGTAGTTTGTTTTTAGAGATCCTTCGAAAAACCACTCACTATAACCTAAAATGGCTGAAAATGATACAAGAATGAAAGCTATCTTGGAAGTTGCAACAGATCTCACAAGCAATCTCAACGCGGTTGCTGAAGGAGATGCACTACACGCAACCCCCAGTACCTTGATAGGTATAGAAACCTTACCTTCCTCATCGAAAGATCTGGCGATTCCACGAGAAAGAGAGGCTTCAACATCCACGACTAAAGGAGCACCTCCGGAGGTAAAAAGACTATTGGAAGAGTGGCTCACATGCACTCTTAGCAGTCAGTATCGTCGTGACGACGTTCAGCCATAATAGAATCTATAGGGAAAAAATATTCCAAGTCACGAGTTCGATTCCTAAGAATGAGAATCTCATAGAAGAAAGGACACCGGAAAAAGATAGAAGAAAGATTTGGAAAATGCTCTCAGAAAAGGCTCGAAAGTTGAATCTAGTCCAACTCTCCCTCTATTTATAAGAAAAGGTACACGAAAATAGAAGGGGCGTGGTTCAAAAAACCGGCGCTGGAAACCCAAACGTCACATCACAACCCAAACTACCTCGGGGGTAGAAGTAATGATCACGCACGTGATCGATGACGTCATCTAGGAAAAAAACTCCGAAAAAGGGAGTAATATGTCAACGGTTTGACCTCTCTGTACAGGAGCACGTCCCTTAACAGGGGTACCAACGGGAACATCCAAATTTCCAAATGCGTCGAGTATGTAAGTCTGTTGATTAGGAACACCCTTCAACTGTGTCCCCAATAAACGGAGGGACTATCTGTATTGGGCAAATTTGGTTCCTCACACGCATACACTATCCGCATACGGCCCCGTCACTGAAAGCGGCCTTGGTAAAGGCGGCCCAAGCAAGGTCGGCCTCACCCAACAAACGGACTAAGTGACATGACTTGCTGCAACGTCACATCAAAGCTCTGACACTCGTATATCGAGGCCACCAACTCTTGTACTCTTTTTGTATTATTTCGAGGAAGGTTCCTTAGTATATAAAGGGGACCTTCCCTTTGTAAAGTCTGAGGTGTATTTTATCACTGATAATAGACAACTCTCTCTCTGATTCGCTCTATCTCTCTTGCGCTAAATCTACTATTTACCTTATTGCTTTTATCCTATAATCTCTAGATCATATTACATTTGATTCCGATTGACCCAAATTATTTTTCGATTGTTTTTGGAGCTATACAAGTGTTCAAATAACATTTTAGCCAAACAATTTGGCGTCGTCTGTGGGACCTTCAGGAATCAAAGCTGTAGTTTGTTTCTAGAGATCCTTCAAAAAACCACTCTCTATAACCTGAAATGGCTGAAAATGATGCAAGAATGAAAACTATCTTGGAATTTGCAACATATCTCACGGGCAATCTCAAAGCGGTTACTGAAGGAGATGCACTACACGCAACCCCCAGTACCTTGATAAGTATAGAAACTTTACCTTCCTCATCGGAAGATCTGGCGATTCCATGAGAAAGAGATGCTTCAACATCTACGACTAAAGGAGCACCTCCAGAGGTACAAAGACTACTGGAAGAGTGGCTCACATGCACTCTTAGCATTCTGGTCAAGAGGCCACCTCAAAATAACAAACGCACCCCAGCAAAAGATCATGTCGCGGCCGAGGATGAGCTCGAAGTTACAAGAACGAACAACGTGACCGTCGATGTTCAAGCTAACGACGACGCGCTCACAGCCATCCTCCGAAAGATGGAAGAAATGGAGAATGAGAACAGGTTGTTGCGCGACCAGATGAAGGAACACCAAGAAAGGGTGGATAAAATCCCGGGTACGCCTAAGCTGCTGCCAAAACGAGACGTGGGAAGATTCTTCGAACAACCCTACATGAAAGGAGCAGCACCCTACCCCATCCCGAAAACCTTCAAAATGCCTCCCTACTTGAAGGTGTATGACGGGACCACAGATCCCGAGGATCACCTGATTCGCTAAGTCACAGCCATCAAAGGCAATGACTTGTTAAGAAAGCAGGTACCATGCGTACTTCTGAAGAAGTTCGGCGAAACGCTGACAGGAGGGGGCCTAACCTGGTACTCACAGCTACCAGCCAAGAGTATCTCCACATTTAAAGAAATGGCGGATAAATTTGCCACCGCCCATGCATGAGCAAGGAAAGCGGAAGCACGGGTCAACGACATATTCGTTGTGCGACAGACCCCAGGAGAGGGACTCAGGAAGTTCCTAGCCAGATTCAACAGGCAGGATGAGCCTAACCAACGTGTCTGAAGGCATGGCAGTTGTGGCCTTTCAGAACGGGCTCAGCAGAGACGGGTCAAGGGCAACCAAGAAACTACTCAGCTGTCTCCTGAAATATCCCCCCACCACATGGGAAGAGATACATAACGCCTATTGCGCTGAGGTGCATGGGGACGACGATGACCTCAACGGCCCAACTCGACGGTTGACGAAGGTACGCCTAGAAATCCGGAGGGACCGACGCAACGAGGGTAGGCGGGAGCAAGCCCTGCGCCTCAACAGGGAAAGACACCAACCATATAATCCATACATCAGATCATCGCATCCATCACTGCCAAGGCACGCGGACGCCTTGCCATGACATGTTGCCCCAATAAGTAATGATAGAGGTAGGCCCCCTTCACTATCTGCACATAATTTTGTGTATCTCCTTCAGAAATAGTGTACGCACTTTAAAAGCTGCGCAACAAAGTGCAATGGCCAGCCAAGATGAAATCCGACCCCGCCACCAGAAAATCAAATGCCATGTGCGAGTTCCACCAGGAACTGGGGCACAGGACGGAGGACTGCATTGGTCTCCGACAGGAGGTGGTCCGAATGCTAAACCAAGGGTTCGGGCGGGAATAACCCCCACGGCCCGCCAAGGCCGCCCTCACCAACGCGTACCATAAACATGATCATTTGAGGTGGCATCGACTCAACAATCAAACACGTCAAATTCACCACAACACACAAGTAAAAGCGAACTATCACTCACGAACGGTATGGCGACCTCGAAGATAATATCACTTTTGATAAGTCTGATGCTGGCGGTTTGTGTTTTCCTCATTATGATGCCTTAGTTATTACATTACGAATAGTAGATACAGATGTCAAAAGGATCATGGTCGATGATGGAAGTGACGCATGTATAATTCATCCGAGAGTCCTCGCACTCATGGGACTCGAAGATAAAATAATTCCACGTTGCATAACACTAACAGGTTTTAATAATGCAGTGGAGAGAACCTCAGGCGAGGTGGCGCTGCCCGTCCTCGCAGGAGGGGTTACGATGGAAACAACTTTCCATGTGATGAATGACGTACAATGTCATTATCGGACGCCCATGGATACATGCCATGAGAGCCGTCCCATCCAACTTCTATCAAGTAACCGAGTTCCCAACCCCATGGGGAGTGCAGTGCATACGAGGGATCCCCGCACCACCCAGGAATGCTACAAGATAGCCCAAGATTACACGCATACCAAACATCTCAAAGGAGCAAGTGCAGAAGCATAGCAATTAGCCCTGTGGGGACTAAGGTCCGTCCAACAGAGAACGCCATCGAATATCCTGAAGAGGTCGAGGCTAGCAAGGCCACGGTCGAAGACCTCGACCCTGTTCAGATAGACAGCGGCGACCCCACAAAGAAAGCATACATAGGCCACGATCTATCGAATCCAGGTCAGTACCGTGAATTTTTATCTAACCATGTGGATCTGTTCGCTTTTTCTCATGCAGATATGCCAGGAATTATGCGATAAATCGCCTCCCACAAACTCAACTTCGACCCATTACACCCGCCCCGTGCGGCAAATGAGAAGAAAATTCAACGCCGCCATTAACGAAGTAGTGAGCAAAGAAGTCGATAAGCTGCTAGCCAGTGGCTCCATCAGGAGTCCCAATACCCGGAATGGGTCGCCAACGTCGTAATGGTCAAGAAGAAAAATGGGAAGTGGTGGATGTGTGTAGATTTCACCGATATAAATAAGGCCTGTCCAAAGGACTCTTTCCCGCTCCCCACATCGACCAGCTAATAGATGCGACAACAGGGCATGAGCTACTAAGCTTCATTGACGCATACTCCGGCTACAATCAGATCATGATGGCCGAAGAGGATCAGGAAAAGACAACTTTCATCACTCATCAAGGGACATATTGCTATAAGGTGATGCCCTTCGGGCTCAAGAACGCAAGGGCCACTTACCAAAGGCTGGTAACGGCAATGTTCAAAGAACAGCTCGGTAAAGCCATGGAGGTCTACATCGACGACATGATGGTCAAATCATAAAGAAAGGAAGACCGCCTAACCCACATGAAGAAAGCCTTTGAAATATTAAGGAAATATGGCATGAAGCTAAATCCTGAAAAATGTGCTTTCGGAGTAGCCTCGGGAAAATTTCTAGGATTTCTGGTATCACAAAGAGGGATCGAAGTCAACCCCGACCAAATCAAGGCCATAGAAGCCATCCCGAAAACACTAAACAGCAAAAAGCAAGTGCTGAAACTAACGGGTCGGATAACCGCCCTCTCCAGATTCATCTCGCGCTCCTCCGACAGATGCCACAAATTCTTCAATGTATTAAAGAAAGACAAGGGAATGTAGTGGAACACAGAGTGTGTAGAAGCTCTGAAAAGCTTGAAAGTATACTTATCGTCACCACCCCTGCTGGTAAAAGCCAACCCAGGTGAGCCGCTACTGGTATATTTGGTTGTATCGGAAGTTGCGGTCAAAGTTGTCCTGGTGCGCGAAAATAAAGGTACACAATCTCCTATCTATTATATTAGCAAAACCTTAGTGGATGCCGAAATCCGGTATCCCCACCTTGAGAGGCTGGCATTAGCACTCGTAGTAGCGTCGAAAGATACGACCATATTTTCAATACCACCCCATAAGGGTAGTAACGACCTTCCCCCTAAGAAGTGTCCTACACAAACTCGAACTCTCAGGGCAACTCGCCAGATGGTCCGTTGAGCTCAGCGAGCACGACATTACATAACTCCCTAGGACCGCCATCAAGTCACAGGTCCTAGCTGACTTTATCGCCGACTTCAGAGCGGAAGTCCTGTCAAAGGCAGAACTTGAAGCACAATGCGCGTCCTCCGAAAACGACCTATGGGTCCTTTACACAGACCGCGCCGCCAATGCATCCGGATCGGAACTGGGACTCGTACTTGAAGTCCCCACGGGTGAAACAATTTGCCAGTCTATACGATGCCCAGTAACAACGAGGCCGAGTATGAGGCCGTTATTACAGGAATGAAACTGGCCATCAAGTACGCAGCTCGCATAATTCTCCTCCACTGCAACTCCCAGCTTGTAATGAACCAAGTCACTGGGACTTATCAAATCAAAGAACGGAGATTACAAAAGTACAAGTCAAAAATCCACAGACTGATGGCTACATTCGATGAATGTCGCTTCGAACAAATCCCCAGAGCACGAAATATCGAATCGGTCGGTCTAGAATAGCTGGCCGCCGCCACCAAAAACATCAATAAAGAAAGTGTGGTCACACTCCTCCACTCGGATATCGACCACACCGAGGTACTTTCCCTAACCTAACTTGGGACTGGTGCATCCAGTTCATATCTTATTTGCAGGATGGGGTGTTACCCCCCGATAAAAATGAAGTGAAGAAGCTTCGCATACAGGCCGCACGGTACTGCATGGTCAATGGAGACCTTTATAAAAGGACGTTCAGCGGCCCTTAGCCAAGTGCTTAGGGCCGCATCAAACAAGATCGGTGCTCGAAGAAGTACACGAAGGCCATTACGGTGCCCACACAGGCAACCGCGCCCTTGTAAGATGCATCATACGCGCCGGCTACTATTGGGCCACCATGAAGAGAGAGGCAGCTAAGTACGTCCGACGGTGCGAGCAGTGCCAGAAGTTCGCCCCGATGATATACCAACCAGGAGAACCCCTCCATTCCGTCACCTCCCCATGGCCTTTCATCAAATGGGGAATGGACCTAGTTGGCCCACTACCCTCAAGACGAGGAAAGGTACGATTTCTACTTGTTTTAACTGACTACTTCTCCAAGTGGGTTGAAGCAGGTGCGTACGCACAAATACCCGAGCAAGAAGTCATCACCTTCATTTGGAAAAACATCATATGTCGTTTTGGCATCCCCAAAGAAATCAGCCGTGATAACGGACGCCAGTTCATTGGCAATAAAATGACAAAGTTCTTCGAAAAATGGCGCATCAAAAGGATACTGTCCACGCCATACCACCCCGCCGCCAACGGCCAAGCGGAGTCCTCCAACAAAACAATTCTAAACATACTCAAAAGAAGCTTTAAGACACCAAAGGGCTATGACCCGAACTACAAACCGAAGTCTTGTGGGCGCACAGAACCACCCCCAAGTCCAGCACCGGGGAAACCCCTTATTCACTGGTTTATGGAACCGACGCGGTCATACCCGTTGAAGTGGGCGAACCTAGCTTAAGGTACTCACACACCAATGGAACAGAAAACGACATCAGCAGGTTCCAAGATCTCGACGACACCGAAGAAAGAAGAGAAATGGCCCAAATCAGAATGGTGGCCCAAAAACAACAAATCGAAAGATATTACAACAATAGGGAAAAAATGAGGCCACTCAAAATATGGGACTATGTCCTCAAAGCCAAAACCTTGGCCTGAAAAGATCCAAGCAAAGGAAAATTGGGCACAAATTGGGATGTACCCTACAAAATCACGGCGATGACCGGAAAATGAGAGTTCCAGCTAGAGACAATGGAAGGAAAGACGCTCCAGAACAACTGGAAAGTCGCTCACCTTAAATGTTTCCACCTCTAAAAAGGTGTCACCTAAGGCGTACTATTTTTCCCTTACCCGAATTTTGTCCCAATTGGGTTTTCTCAAGAAGAATTTTAACGAGGAGGCGAGGGGGTCACCTGGAGATGTTTGCAGTGCAAGTGCATCATGTCCGCCTCTCCATAAACTCTTTAAGACAGACATGATACTGGGACTGGGTTAGTGTCATCTCCAACTGAATGTAAAGGCTACAGCCATCTCCAAGTGAATGTAAAGGCTACGACCATCTCCAAGTGAATGTAAAGGCTACGGCCATCTCCAAGTGAATGTAAAGGCTACAGCCATCTCCAAGTGAATGTAAAGGTTGCGGCCATCTCCAAGTGAATGTAAAGGCTACAACCATCTCCAAGTGAATATAAAGGCTACAGCCATCTCCAAGTGAATATAAAGGTTACGGCCATCTCCAAGTGAATGTAAAGGCTACGACCATCTCCAAGTGAATGTAAAGGCTACGACCATCTCCAAGAGAATGTAAAGGCTACGGCCATCTCCAAATGAGCATAAAGGCTACGGCCATCTCCAAATAAATGAAGTGGCTATGGCCATCGTTTATATGGCTACGACATTTATTTTACATGGCTATGACCATCGTTTATATGGCTAAGGCCTTTATTTTGCATAGCTATGGCCATCATTTATATGGCTAAGGCCATCAGGCTACGACCTTTATTTTACATAGGCTATAGCCGTCATTTATATGGCTAAGGCCATGTCTACGGCCTTTAATTTATATGGCTATGGCCATCGTTTATATGGCTAAGGCCATGGCTACGGCCATGGCTACGGCCTTTATTTTACATGGCTATGGCTATCGTTTATATGGTTAAGGCCATCAGGCTACGACCTTTATTTTACATGGCTATGGCCATCGTTTATATGGCCAAAGCCATGGATACGGCCTTTAGTTTACATGGCTATGACCATCGTTTATATGGCCAAGGCCATGGCTACGGCCTTTCTTTTACATGGCTATGACCATCAATTATATGGCTAAGGCCATCAGGATACGACCTTTATTTTACATGGCTATGGCCATCGTTTATATGGCTAAGGCCATCAGGCTACGACCTTTATTTTACATAGGCTATGGCCATCATTTATATGGCCAAGTCCATGGCTACGACCTTTATTTTACATGGCTATGGCCATCGTTTATATGGCTAAGGCCATCAGTATACAACCTTTATTTTACATGGCTATGGCCATCGTTTATATGGCTAAGGCCATCAGGCTACGACCTTTATTTTACATGGCTATGGCCATCGTTTAGATGGCTAAGGCCATCAGGTACGACCTTTATTTTACGTGGCTACGACCATCATTTTATACAGCTAAGGCCATTAGGCCGCGACTTCTATTTTACAAGGCTACGACCGTGTATTTCATACAGCTAAGAGCCATCATACTGGCCGTACACCACTATGGCCGACAAATTCCAAGCGGCTACGGTAAAGGAAAGGTACGATGACATGCCAAAAGGTAGAAAATTTACTTATCACGAAAATAACATGTTCTCGCCAAGGGGAACAAACGCCCCTGATACAAAAATCAGTATAAACAAGTATATTTACAAGGATCCTGAGAAATTTAGTCCGCTTCTTACCTAACCCTGCCTGGCCCTCAGGTGGCCCGTCCTCATTTCTGGGAGAGTACGCCCTGGAAATCCAAGAGCTGGATTCCAGGCGATAGATATATGCTGAATTTCCCCCCTCCCGGGCCGCTGACTCAGGACCATAGCCCGCCGCCTCACGGGCGACTCTGACCAACCGGCGCTGGCTCTCAACTTCCCCTTCAAACGCCCGGCCACCCGCCAGGAATTCCTCGAGCACGACCAGCCGAGCCTCGGCATAAACCCACATCTCGTGTGCTTCACGAGAGGTATCGACTAGTGCAAGAGTTCGATTGAGCTCCTCAACTTCGGCCTTTGTGGCGTCCAGCTCCGCAGTTAAAGCCGCGACCCGGGCTCGTAATTCTGCCACTTCCTCTGCCACCACACGGCTAAACTGTAGCTCCTCATCCTTGGCCTGAAGAAGAACCTCCATCTCCGCGGCCCGAGCAACGGCAGCCATGAGTTGTTCATCAACTTTCTCCAGCTCGGCCACTCTCTTCTTCAACTATTCCTCGAACTCAGCGAGGCCCTCACGAACCACCCTATAGTTAGGGTCCTGCTTATACAGGTCGGCCAAGGTCCGGTGCGCCTCGCGCGTTTTGTCATTCTTCTGCACCAGCCTATTGTATCTGGCCATCTTCTCCTTCCGACGTTGTTCCCTCCCCACCTCCAAAACAAGGGTCTGGAAAAGAAACCAAGTAAGTAAGAGAAAAATCACCTTCCACCAAACTCAAAATAAAGGTCGTCAAGTAAAGACAAAGGCGTACCTGCAAGGACGCACCTGCCACCCGTCGGGCCAAAACTTTGTCGCTAAATTCCGCCAAGGTCGCACGCTCGGCGACAGTGCACAAAAGCGTCATGCTGGAGGCCGCCTTCTCATAGTTCTCCAGCAAATTGTAGTGACTCGGAATCACTATGGGACGAGAGGACTGGCCAGCCGCCATTTCCACCCGGTCCAAGGACCTCGCACTGCTTGCACTTTCCGTGGCCGCCCTCGGGTCCGCCGCATCCGTGTCCTCACTCCTTCTCTCAGCAGCCTCTCTCCGGAGCACGGACCTTCCTGCTTGTATGGCCTCCGCCATAAAAACCGGCCTTGATTCAGAGCGGGGTGGCTTAACCTTCTTCGTTTGAGTAGCCACAGCCTTGCCGGTGATAATCTGACGCTTCCTCGAATCCAAAGTCTCTTCCTCTTCACGGTCCCCCTCCGTGAGATACAGAGCGGGCTCATAGGGGGTCAGTTTGGCAGTAGACATCCCTACAGGGGAAATCTCAAGAACAGCCGTCGATACCTCCATCGCGGCCCCAGATACAACCTCTAGGGCCGGCTCCAAAGAAGTCTCATGTCCTGAAGGGGGTGAAGCACTGCCCCTAGACGTACCAACAAGGACCAGATCCTCCTCAGGATAAGGTACCGTCATAGAAAGACCGGTCACGGCCTTCGACTTCTTCTGTTTCTTTTTCTTCTGTGCCTTCTTAAAGGCATCCCGTCCTGCCAAAGCACGTATGAGACGAGCAAGAAATTTATGGGAACTCCCTGACCATAACAAAAAATTATGTAAGAACGTTACTTATCGGGCCGTAGAGCCTAAGGAATGCTGTCCAGGAATGGCTTGCTTCGGCAAGCGGTATCAATGCTTGCACCCACGATATAATTAAGCGGTATCAGTGCTTGCACCCACGATATAATCTCCTCAACTCTATGAGGAGGGCGAGCCGACACTGCATGGAAACAAAAGAAATCCTCGATGGTGAAAACAAGCAAAGTAAGACCAAAATAGTAAAATTTACGCACATCGATACTCACATGCATCATTCCACACCTCCGGGAACCCTACTGGGTCGAACACAAGATGCTCGGTGTGCACGTAGAAGAACCACGTCCAGAATTTATGATTGGCCATATCATCCACCTGCGACACGAAGCTCTTTGTGCCCCGTTTCCTCAGTTGGAGCATCGAACCCCTCATGAAAAATGCACTGAACATCTGCAGAAGGTGATGGACGGTCACCTCTTTCCGTGCCTTCGCCGCACAGACTGACAAAACCCGGCACACCTTCAAGGCATACGAATTAAGCTAGGTCGGGCATGCCCGGAACCAGCGACACAATTCCTCCACCAAAACGGGAGGGTGTATCCAATTCGGAAAGGATACTCATAGACGACACAGTACCTGGGCCTGGGTACAATGACATGGTTTAGCCCCGCATGAACATTTCGACATGATCAGGAATGTTATATGATTTCTTGAGGGAGGCTAAATGGGATGGCTTCAACTCACTACGCTCCCAAGGAGGGAGTTTGCACTTGTTTTCAAAGTCCGTCCTTTTGTTCATCTTACGTGGGAGTAAGTTGGTTGTCGACAGTGGGACAAAAACCTCCTCGCCGTCGGAAGATGACGAAGCCCTAACGGAAGCGGCATTTTTTGTTCCAGTATCCTCGTGATGACGTTTGGCCATAATAGAATCTATAGGGAAAAATATTCCAAGTCACGAGTTCGATTCCTAAGAACGAGAATCTTAGAGAAGAAAGGACACCGAAAAAAGATTTGGAAAATGCTCTCAGAAAAGGCTCGAAAGTTGAATCTAGTCCAACTCTCCCTCTATTTATAAGAAAAGGTACACGGAAATCGAAGGGGCGTGGTTCAAAAAACCGGCGCAGGAAAGCCAAACGTCACGTCACAATCCGAACTACTCGAGGGAATAAGTAATGATCACGCACGTGATCGATGATGTCACCTAGAAAAAAATTCTTAAAAAGAGAGTAATATGTCAATGGTTCGACCTCTCTGTAAACGAGCACGTCCCTTAACATGGGTACCAACGGGAACGGCCAAATTCCCATATGCGTCGAGTATGTAAGTCCGTTCATTGGGAACACCCTTCAAGTGCGTCCCCAATAAACGGAGGGACTATCTGTATTGGGCAAATTTGGTTCCTCACACGCATATACTATCCGCATACGGCCCCGTCACTGAAAGCGGCCTTGGTAAAGACGGCCCAAGCAAGGTCGGCCTCACCAACAAACGTACTAAGTGACATGACTTGCTGCAACGTCACATCAAAGCTCTGACACTCGTATATCGAGGCCACTAACTTTTGTACTCTTTTTGTATTATTTCGAGGAAGGTTCCTTAGTATATAAAGGGGACCTTCCCTTTGTAAAGTTTGAGGTGTATTTCATCACTGATAATAGACAACTCTCTCTCTCTCTCTATGATTCTCTCTATCTCTCTTGCGCTAAATCTACTTTTTACCTTGTTGCTTTTATCCTACAATCTCTAGATCGTATTACATTTGATTGAGATTGACCCAAATTAGTTTTTGATTGTTTTTCGAGCTATACAAGTGTTCAAATAACATTTTAGCCAAACAATGACATTACCAGTCTTTGCTTCAGTGGGCATATAGAACGTCGTTCAAAGTTTTTTAGCAATTTATAGAAATTGGGTTAATTGATGGTGTTATTTTAAGTGTTCATACCTTTTGTCATTTAAATTGAATATATATTGAAGCAAATAAACAAGATTTCTTACATTTAAATTGAAACAAGAAATTGGGTTAAATTGAGAGTGGCTTGGATAAGCGAACCGAACCCACCGAAGCCTAATGATAGGCTATAATTACGTATTTTAGTCGATTATTACACTCGAATTACTGCATGTTAGTTGAATTTTGCGCTTTAATCGCTAGTGTTTTTCACTAACGGTGTATTTTATGCTAGGAGTGATTACGAGCTATAAGATGTTATGGAATAAATTCAAGTAATTTGGAGCTTTGAAGTATGAGTAAAAGCCCAAGGAATTAAATCAAGATCGTATTCAGGGATCAACGGATGATAAAGCAACAAAACGAAGACTCGAGTAGGCATATTATGCAGTGCCTAGTAAAATGCAAATAACATTTTGCTAAGAATTCTATTTGGGTTATATAATATAAGGTTGGAAAACTGAATTGAAGAGCTATAACTTTCATGTTTTATGTTTTTCCAAATTCCAAATGTAATAGGGTGAAAACTGCGGCCAAAACCGCGACTGCGGAGCTGAGGCGGGCTGAGGCAGCACACCTTCCATATACAGTGGTTGATCGCGGCCGCTACAGTCCAGACGTGTAATATTGTCCTTTTCACGTAGGAGAAGGTATAATTATTTGGACCTGGCCCTAGTTGGTATATATACATGGAAAAAAATGATATTTTTAAGGGTTGGACATACTTTTGACATAATTTAGACCTAAGGAGGCTAAGAGACCGAAGATTCGACATAAGGAGAAGAGACACAATAGGAGCAAGACAGAGAATTCTTTTATGAGTTTTTTCCATCCTTTTTCTATTTGTCATTGTTGGTTATGACTTTTTGTTTCATAGTTTTACATACTATTATGAATAGCTAATTTGTTATTTATAGTTTTGATTAGAACCTTTTGTAGGATAAATTCTTGTTATGTTTTTATATAATTGAGCCATAGCTTTTTTCTATTTGTTCAACTACGTTTATATTGTGGTTGGTTGAAGATATCTCAATTGACTGTGCTTATTTGGTGTGCATAACTCGGGAGAGAGTGCATATTTAGGTAGTTGTTGAACAACATCACTCCCGACGTATGTGAGGAATCAATAACCAAGGGTCTAAAGGTGAAATTAGGGATAACAAAACTGTGGGTGCGATCTAAGTGAGCGGTAATTAAAGACAACTAGCGTAACCTGGGAGAGTATGTCTAGTAAATTGTCGTAATTACCCGGGAGAGAGTTACAACACGCAAAGCGCTCATGATCGGTAGAGAATACTTAGGCGAATTTGTAGAAAGCGCAGCAGGAAGGATTCCGACAATTGGTAAAATCATAACTCTAGACCTCCTTAATCTTGACTCCAATTCTTATCCCTGTTAATTAATAGTTTTACGGCTTTCTAGATTTGTTAGTTAATTAGATAAAAATAAATATTATAATCTTTATAATTAGAAAATTGTTTGGATTTGTGTTTCTCAGCGATACTGAACAACTATGGCTAAGCCTTAGTTCTCTGTGGGATTCGACTTCGGACTTGTAAACCGAATTATATTTGCAACGACCGCTTAACCCTTTTATAAGACATAGTTGGGCATGATCAAAGCCATAGCTAAATTGAGTCTTCGTAGTATCCGAATCTGGATGATATATCCATGACAAGGATAAAGCTTGGATAAAACTAAGTGGAGATCCAAACAAAGTGATGTTGAAGAATCAACGAATGAGTTGTGGTAGGTAAGAGCTTTAATTAATTCAACATGTACTTTGGCCCTCTATTTTTAGATGTATGTTTTGTAGGTGTTTTGAGACATTAAATAGGTACGTATAGTATTTATGAACTTATTGGAACGTTTAGATGGGTTCCGAGGGAACTCGAGTGGGTTTCGGATCACCTCCAATACATTTGGAGGTTGTTGATTAATCGTGCACGTTTCACTTTCACCTTTAATTTATTTGGTGTGACAGCATGAGTTAAACTTAAATGAAAAAAATATGATCACTATATATTTATATAGTCAATCCCAATTTATTTGAGATTGTTGGTTAATATTATTCTTTTTAGCTAAGAGCTTCTTTATTTTTGTTGAAAATATTAACTTAGCCAAATAAATTGGTATCGAACTTTTACTTTTCTGCATATCTGTTAGCAATATATCAAATGACTATATACGCACTATCCACTAAATGTGGTGAAGGGACCTGAATTTTTAATGCAATCACTAAATAGTGGTTATTATTATTTTTGGTAATATAATAATAACTAGTACTAAATATTAACTAGAATGACAAAGGCAACATGTGGTATTTGAAGGCTTAGTAATTGGGTACGCTGTGCTTTTATACAATTGGATAGTAAGTATTTCGCAAAGATGCTTAGATAGACATTAGGTGCAAATATTGTTTTGAAAGGTTATTTGGGTGAAACAAGGTTGTATTTGGATTAAGTCATTTTTAATAGACCTAAAAAATGAAATAATCAATTTGAAATTTGTGAAACAGACACGTATTTGCAAATATTCTTCATTGTTTGTAAATATTTCTTTTATACCCAAGTGAAAATTGATGAGTAGTTATTAAGCTTTGTATGACCGATTTCTTCTTAACACTAGGCATTTCTATGATGACTTTATTTATATAAACAAATAATCTAAAGAAAATTAGTAAATTACATTTGTATGTTGGTTATGAATTGTAGAGATTACTTGTTTTCTTCAAAGTATCAACTTTATTTACTTTAGAAAATTATTTGCGATTAATTTTTCAATAACATGAGATGGTTTAGTTTTTTTGCAACTTGTCAATGTAAATAATTTTTGCATTATTAAATCTAAACCATAAATGTATAGCTTAAATCCTCTTAAATAACTCAATGAAGCGACAAGTTAATGTTGCAAGACTAAGTAAGGCACGTCAATATGTCGAAAAGGATTTCACAACATATATAGATGTGCTTAAGAGTTAATTAATGCATTAACCAATGAATATTATATTTAGGGTAGCACATTCATTTATTATCTCTTCAAACTTTTTATCTCCATCAAAAATTTAGTGGAATTGATAGTGTACTATCGTCTGTAATAATTCCCAAGTTGTGAAAAATATAAGCACTTAATTTTTGTCAAACATACTTTTCAGTGCTAAGAAAATTTCTAGCTTAACTATAGTCAAACTCTCAGTTTTCATTTTGGTAAATTGAATTTGTTAATTTTGAATCATGGTGTATCGCTCGTATAGTGTCAGTTATTTTTTTTGTTAGGTGATTTTATTTGTAACATCTTTTTAAAAGAAAAAGAAAAATATAAAAGGAGAATAATAAAAGCCCAAGCCAAATTCGGCTAAGTCCATTTCCTCCCAACAGTCCGCATTTGTAAAGTGATTTTAAATTAGCCACTATTTTGTTGCTAACACAAAAAGTTTTAACATAATATACTGGAGATTGGTGCATCTCTGTATGAATTTTTTTACTATACTGGAACTCCAACACACGGAAGGTTCCAGCATAATATCCTGAAATTAGAGCACATGCGTATGAACTTCAAACATATTATGTTGGACCAATATATTATGTTGGAAGTCCAGTATACTATGCTGGAACTCCAGTATATTATGCGAGAACTCCAGTATATTATGTTAGAATATTTATTGAATTTTGAGCAATATTTCGTTTAAATTTATCTTTACATAAAAAATAGTTAATTTTAATTATTTTTAAAATTATGGCTAATTTTTAAATACTATTTGTAAATCTGACTATTTTTGAATTTTACCCCAAAAGTTTTGTAGTTTCAAAGCCAATAAACCTTCATAGCCCATGCAGATGTAACCCAAGCCCCACTCCATCAACCGACTGAATGTTCCCAAACTTCTCCAATAGTCGTGAGCGGAAAAGACACACAACAACTCTTGCCCATCCCTTTGTTTTCTTCTGCACAATTTCATGAAAAATGTGTTGCCTGTCGCCTAACGCCACGCCAAAGCCCGTTTTCCCGACACAAACCAAACGTCATTTCATCCGTGGCCAATGGCCATTCACCTTAATACCGATCGTGATGACGTCTCTCGTAAAGATAAGACTAGCCGACATAACACTTAATTCATTTTAAGCGATTAAAATAATAAAATTTAAGTCTTTAACATGATTAAATCCTAAATAAACATTGAAACATTACAATTTGCGGAATAGTCACAGTTCGTCATCGAGATATCACCAGTTATGAACATCTATTAAGTCTACAAGTCTGAAAGAGTTTACACAATCTATTACTTAACTAGGACAAGAGAAATAAAATAAGAGGGAGAAACACATGCTGCCAACGCCGAGCAGCTACCTAGTCAACTCCGAATAGCCTGCTGAGAAATCAACCCTCACTGGCGGGACCTGAATCTCCTGAATCTGCACACAGAGTGCATAAAGTAAAGTGAGTACTCCAACTCAGTGCGTAATAATAATAAATGAAGACTGAGCGATAAGAAATCACGTAAAGAACACAACAATATGCTATAAAGAAGCAGAGTAAAACTTAATAAACACAACAATACTGTGAGATCTTATAAAACACCTTGAATCAGAATAAGTCTCTTTAAAACATCCCTTTCAACAGTTAAACAAGTAAATGAAAATCAATTAGAAAAGATAAATATATAAAATTCGTCCCTCTGGCACAATATCAGCAGAATCAGTCCCTCAGGTAATAAAATGAAACAACACCAGTCCATCAGGCTATATCTCATATCACAATAGGTAATCGCGCTCACTAGGGGTGTACAAACTTCGAAAAGGGCTCCTTACGGCCCAAGCGTAATATCAAGCCATCTCGTTCATAATCAATAGGCTCTCTGCCTCATATCAATCCACCTTGTGGCGTACAATCTCAGGCCCTCGATCTCATAATCATAAATTAGTATATCACTACTGCAGCGTGTAGCCCGACCCAAAAGTATCCTCATAATACAGACCATCGGCCTTACTCAGTCAGAACCTCACAAGCCACTCAGGCAAAAATTAAACATGACGTTCAACCCAAAATATCAAAAATAGGTAAAGGTGGCTGAATTGTGAAAATAGTAGAATATAGCATGACGGAGTACAAGTATAAAGTCAAACACTAAGGAATAGTAGTAAAAATCCCCTAAGGGTCCAAAACAGTTGGTACGAGACCCAAATATGACATTCAACCCAAAAAACGATGATAACAAACAATTTTTAATTAAATATACAGTAAAATAGTCATTCGGGATGGACTAATTTACAATCCCCAACGGTGCATGTCATGACCCGGAATTTCCACCATTGGGAGTCGTGATGGCGCCTACCTTTAGAAGCTAGGCAAGCCACATTCATATATTCCACTACTTTATTTTTATCATTTTTACAAAAATATCAACAAGTGTTCAATAATTAAACGACTGGGGGAACATGAAATTAATGCGGAAGTCTTAAATTAAATAAGCGGAACCATAAAACGGAAACCTTCATAAATCTCTACCCAAGAACTGGTGTCACATCACTTACAAACTACTAAGAATACTAAATACAATTGTTTAAAAGGAAATATAAACTGTTTGTCTCGAAGTACATGAGATAACAGGCGAAAATAAAAGATATAGGAGTCTGCGAGCATGCGGACGTCTACTAGGCTACCTCGGTGTCTCCGTGCACTGAAGGCTAGCTCTTGATCTAATGGTGCTGCTCAAATGTTGCTCCGACACCGGAATCTGTGAAAAAGAGCATAGAGTGTAGCATCATCACAACCGACCCCATGTACTGGTAAATGTCTGGACTAATCTCGACGAGGTAGCGACGAGGCTAGGATCCGACTTTAGATACACATGTGTAGCTATATAATATGTGGCGAAAAATAACAAGAAATAAACAAGTAATAGCTGGGAGGGGAAACATGCTCTGGGATAGCAAAATAAATAGGATTCTCAGAACTGACAATGAAACCAACTATAAAGTTGCTAACATGGATAAGAATAGATAAGACAACTTTCATTTTCAATGCTCTTCTCATTGCAGGCGTGCAACCCGATCTCATTTCTCAATAACTCGTGGTAGGCGTACTACCCGCTCCCATTTCATCATAACTCGTGATAGGCGTACCACCCGCTCCCATTTCAATCAATGTCTTGTGGTAGACATACCACCCGCTCCCATTTCAATATCTTATGGTAGGCGTACCACCCGGTTCCATTTCAATATCACTTGTGGTAGGCGTACCACACGATCCCATTTCAATATCACTTGTGGTAGGCGTACCACCCGCTCCTATTTCAGTATTACTTGTGGTAGGCATACCACCTGCTCCCATTTTGTAATGACCCGGCCAGTTATTTTTGGAATTTACACCCCGATACCCCATTAATTGTCTTCCCTATGTTCATTTATGCTATTTTGGTTTGCCGGGACTTTCGGTGTTAGGATTCAGAGTATTTTGGGACACTTAGTCCCTAAATGAGAGTTTAAAAGTTGAAAAGTGGTCCGTAATCGGAACAATATAAAGACGACCTCGTAATGGAAATTCGAAGGTTCCGTTAGCTCCGTTAGGTGATTTAGGGGTTGGGAGCGTGTTCGGATTATATTTTAGAAGTCTATAGCTCATTTAGGCTTGAAATGCCAAAGTTTGTATTTTTGAAATTTTCGGTCTGATAGTGACTTTTTGATCCGAATGTCAGTATTTGCAGTAGCTCCGTGATATCATTTGGGATGTGTATGTAAAATTTCAAGTCATTCGGACGTGTATTGGTTAGTTTTTTTTATCAAAAGCGTATTTGGAAGAAATTTGAAGTTCTTAGGCTTTAATCTTCGAATAATTCGGGTTTCTAGTGTTGTTTGATGTGTTTTAAGGATTGGTAAAAGTTTGAATAAGGTATTAGGTGGTATTGGTGCTTTTGGTTGAGGTCCCGTGGTCCTCGGGATAATTTTGGGTAGTTGACGGAGGAATTTGGAGTTGAATGAATTGCTGAAGGCTTCTGTCTACTGTCATAACAGTACCTGCGGTTTGGGTTCCCCAAGTACGGAGCCGCATAAGCGGACGGGCAATCGCAGTGGCGGGTTTGGGATCTTTCAGTTTTTCTGCAGGTGCGGACGTTCTACCGCAAATGCGATTACATACATGCGAGTTTCCTATCGCAGATGTGACCCTGATCCCTTTAATGAAATCCGTATAAGCGGCCTGGATTCCACAGAGCGGTCCCTTATCCGCAGAAGCGGAATTGTCTGATCAGATATTGAAATTTCGAGGGTTAGTTTTCATAAATTAGAAAAATCAAATTGAGCTCGGGGAAAGGCGATTTTGAGAGGATTTTGAAGAGGAGATTATTAGGGAACTTTTCTTTAGTCCCTTCTAGTTATATTTCATCATTATGTAGTTAAATCCCTCATTAAAAATCGAATTGAGGATCAAAATTGGAAAAATTGGGTGAAACTTCATAGATTGAGTTTTGAGTGGGAATTTGGCCTCCAATTTTGAAGATTTTTCTATGGTTAGACTCGTGAGAGTACAAGAGTTTTGAAAATATGAAATTCTAATCCGAGACGTTGGCCTGAGGGGCGTTTTGGTCATTTTACCTATTTTCGCGCCCTAACTTTAAATTTAATAGTGGAATCATTTGTTTGCAATATTGTTTATGATATGTAATTGAATTTGATAGATTTAGGCCATTTGGAGTCGGATACTCGTGGCAAAAGCGTGGTTCCTAGTTGAGTTTGAGCTGGTTCGAGGTAAGTGGCTTTTCTAACCTTATGTCGGGGACTTTTCCCCTTAGGACATGATTTTTGATATTTGAATGCCTCGTACATGAGGTGGCTAGCGTACTTGAGCTAATTGTTATAAACCCGTTTCTACTTGAAATATTTGAATTGAGATTCATGTTAACTTGTTCATTTTATATTGTAAGTTTAACATGTGCTAGCTTAGAGAAGCATGTTTAGCTGACTTACATGCTTAATTGTTTAACTGTATTGTTTGCGCTCTGTGAAGCATGTTAGGCTAGAATTTACCATTACTTGTTCTGATTTTAGTATTTATTATGAGATTATGAGTTGTTATTGTTGTGTGTTTAATTTGGGACTACGGGACAGCTTCTCGGTAGATCCCCCTGTACTTGATATGTTTTGGATTGAGGGTGCAGGATACCAAGAGATCCCTGACACATGTATTTCTATATATATTGGGATACCAAGAGATCCCCGGCTTACCTATTGAGGATACCAAGAGATCCTCGGGATACCAAGAAATCCCTAGTGTATATGATGAGGATACCAAGAGATCCTCGGGATACCAAGAGGTCACCGACTATTATTTCTTGTTATGAGAAGTATTTTACTTGTATTGTTACCTCTGCTTTCCATTACTGTTTTCCTTATCTATCCGGTTTAGATTCTCGCCGAGGACTTTATTTAAATTGTTTCTGTTATATTATTATTTATAATATTTATCTCTGTAGAGCCCTGATCTTCCTCGTCACTACCCGACCGAGGTTAGGCTTGGCACTTACTAAGTACCGTAGTGGTGTACTCATACCCCTTCTGCGCATGTTTTTCAGGTGCAAGTCCAGGTACCACTACCCAGGCGCACTACCCTTGAGGGCGAGGAGATACATGGAGACTTCGAGGTATATCTGCCGCGTCCGTATATCAGGAGTCTCTATTCTATTCCAGCTTTAGTATTTAGTTTATTCCTTTTCCCTCAGTTGTTTAGATATTTTGGAATTAGAGCAGCATACTATGTTTCTGTTAGCCTGTGTTGCCCGTGAGTTTCTGGGTTTTGGGATTTTGCTTAGTCGTATAATGTTGAGTTGCATTTTCCAAGCGGCATTTATATACAGTTCTCCTTGAGTTTATCCAATTTTTATTAATTATTTTCCGCAAATGATGTTGTTTCCGAACCGTCAGGATTACATAGTCCTAGTGACTAGGTGCCATCATGACATGCTCACGAATGGTGAACTAGGATTGTGACAAGTTGGTATCAGCGCTCTAGGTTCATAGGAGTCACGGAACACACGCCGGTTTATTAGAGTCTCGCTGGTCGGTACAGATACATCTGAACTTAGCTACGAGAGCTATGCAACTGTTTAGGAAAAATCATTGCTTCATTGAATTCCTTATCGTGCTATATTTTGACATCAAGTCTAAACTTTTGTCTTCTATTCTCTCATAGATGGTACTTGAGTACGACTACGACTATGAAAAGCTTATCAAAAGAGGAGTAAAGAGCGTAAACTCGACTCTAAAAGTTTCAGTTGCCTCCCTCTCTCCGCCCTATAACTGAAAAGAGGAGCACGGCAAAAAGCCAACCTGATTACACGTGCTACTCGGGATGATCAGGCACCCGCACCCCCTACTACACCCGCCAGAGGCAGGGGCCGGGATAGAAGCTGTGGGCGCGCACGTGGTTCAATCAGAGCAACTGCACGAGCTACCTCTGAGGTACCGCCAGCAAATCCAGCCGGAGTTTAGGCACCTGACATGCCTACAACAACTACTACTACTCCAGCCCTTCAGGATATATTAGCTTAATTAATGTCTATGTACACCACCTTCGCTCAGGCGGGGTTGCTTCCCCTTGCTGCAGCCACCTCCTAGGCTGGGGGAGGGGCTCTGACTCCCACTGCCCGCACTCCTGAGCAGAGAGTTATGGAGCAGGTCCTAGAGATCATTCATGTACCGCCTGTAGTGCCAGATTAGCCTGCGAATGGGGCAACTGCGTCTAAGGAGGAGCAGCGGAGGTTGGAGAGGTTCAAGAAGTATGATCCTCTGATTTTTAGTGGATTAGCGACAGATAATGCCTTGGGGTTTCTAAAGGAGTGCCACCGTATTATTTGCACTATGGGTATAGAAGTGTCCAGCGTGGTTTCTTTTACTAGTTTACAGCTTGGGGGAGCCGCCTATGATTGGTGGCGCACTTATGAGATAGACAGTCCAGTCGAGGCTGCTTCACTGACTTAGGCCCAATTCTCGGAGATGTTAATGAGAGAGTTTGTCCCTAGAGTCTTAGAGACGCTTGGCGTGTAGAGTTTCAGCATTTGAGCCAGGGTGCTATGACCATTTCGTATAGGGGCAGACCCAAGTGGTAAGAAGTGGGTTCAACTAAACCCGCTTCGTTAAAAAAATAATACTTTGTATATGTATAAATTATGTCTGAAGCAAGATAAATTTTGTATAGAAATTATTTTTGAACCTTTTTATACGACCTATGCCGCTTATGTTAGTTATGAACTTCTCTGACTGAACCCGTTTGCACAAAATCTTTGGTCCGCCACTGGTTTCAGAGTATGCTATCTGTTATACCAGGTTGGCCAAACATGCACCGGCTTTGGTTACTACAGTCCATGAGAGAGTTCGCAGGTTCATTGAGGGTCTTATCCTACCCATCAGATCTAGCATGGCTGGAGAGTTAGAGATGGACATTCCTTATCAGCAGGTATTGAGCATTGCTAGAAGGATCGAGGGTATGCTCGCCAGGGAGCGAGTGGGGAGAGAGGCCAAATGGTATGGAGAGTCGGACCACCACTTTGGTGCTCGTACCCCATCAGTAGGCCGACATTGTAGGGGTTTTATGAGTAGCCTCGTTCATTCAGCTCTTCCAGTAGCCAGCAGTGCTCCAGCTCCGCCTATACCTCAGAAGCCTTACTATGCACCTCCAGTTTCTAGCGCGCCTCCTGCGCGGGGTGCTTTCAGAGGTCAGTCTAGCTGACCTAGCCCCAGCCAGTCACAGCCACCACTTCCTTCCAGATCTTGTTTTGAGTGTGGTGACACTCGTCATGTGGTGGGGGATTGCCCTAGACTTGGGAGGAGTGCACCTCCACAGACTGCTCAGCCACAGCGTGCTCCTCCCATTTCTCAGGCCATGATCGCATCCCTCGCTGCTACCCCATCTACCCAGCCAGCTAGGGGCGGAGGTTGGGGAGGTAGAGGTCGCTCTCTCTCTCGAGAGAGGCCATGCCAAATATTATGCTATTCCTGCTCGCACCACGGCTGTTGCCTTCGATTCTGTCATTACAGGTATTATATTGGTTATTACAGAGAGGCATCGGTTCTATTCGACCCAGGATCTACTTACTCTTATGTGTCTTCTTACTTTGCTCAGCATTTGGGGGTAGCCCGAGACTCCTTGAGTTCTCATGTTTATGTTTCTACTCCCATGGGAGATTCTCTTATTGTGGACCGCATTTATCGGTCGTGTTTGGTTACTATTCGTAGTTTTGAGACCAGAGAGGATTTATTATTACTTGGTATGGTTGACTTTGATATTATTCTAGGCATGGACTGGTTGTGGCCCCATCATGCTATTCTTGATTGTCACACCAAGACCATGATGCTGGCTATGCCAGGTATTCCGCGTATTGAGTGGAGTGGTACTTTAGATCATACTCCCAGTAGAGTTATCTCTTTCCTTAGAGCTCAGGGTATGGTTGAGAAGGGTTGTGCGGCGTATTTAGCCTATGTGAGAGATGTTAGTGTTGTTACCCCTTCTGTTGATTCTGTCCCAGTGGTACGGGATTATCCCGATGTGTTTCTAGCTGATCTTCCGGGTATGCCACTTGACAGAGACATTTTTTTTGGTATTGATTTGTTGCCAGGCACTCAGCCCATCTCCATTCCTCCGTATCGTTTGGCTCCTCATGAGTCCAAAGAGTTGAAGAATTCAGTTACAGGAATAGCTTGATAAGGGTTTTATCCAGTGTTTCACCGTGGGGTGCTCCTGTCTTGTTTGTTAAGAAAAAGAATGGTTCTATGCGCATGTGTATCGATTATCATCAGTTGAAAAAAGTTATAGTGAAGAACTGTTATCCTTTGCCTCGTGTTTCATGATCTATTTTACCAGCTTCATGGCGCACATGTGTTTTCTAAGATTGATTTGCGCTCAGGTTATTACCAGTTGAAGATTCAGGAGCCGGATATCCTGAAGACCGCCTTCCAGACTCGGTATGGTCACTACGAGTTCCTTGTTATGTCATTTGGGCTGACTAACGCCCCAACAACTTTTATGCATTTGATGCACATTGTATTCATGCCTTATCTCTAATCGATCGTCATTATTTTCATAAATGATATTCTTGTGTACTCCCGGAGTCGGGAAGATCATGAGCAGTACTTGAGGACAGTGCTTCAGACCTTGAGAGAGAAGAAGTTATATGAAAAGTTCTCAAAATGTGAGCTTTGGTTGAGTTCTGTGGCATTCTTCGTCCACGTGGAATCGAGTGAGGGCATTTGGGTGGATCCGAAGAAGGTGGAGGCTGTGCGGAGTTGGCCCATGCCATCTTCCGCTACAGTGATTCATAGCTTCCTTGGAGGGGTATTACAATCATTTTGTGGAGGGGTTTTCATCGATTGCGGGCCCTATGACTAGATTGACCCAGAAAGGTGACCCATTTCAGTGGACAGAGGAGTGTGAGGCGAGCTTTCAGAAGCTCAAGACAGCTTTGATTACAATCCCTAATTTAATATTGCCTACTAGTTCGGGATCTTATACAATTTACTGTGATGCTCATGGGTTGGCCTTAGAGCGGTGTTGATGCAGGACAGTAGGGTGATTGCCTAGGCGTCCAGACAGTTGAAGATACATGAGAAGAATTACCCTGTCCACGATCTTGAGTTAAATGCTATTGTTCATGCCTTGAAGATTTAGCGTCATTATATCTACGGCGTGCCTTGTGAGATTTACACGGAACATCGAAGTTTACAACACTTGTTCAAGCGAAAGAATCTAAACTTGCGCCAGAGAAGGTGGTTAGAGTTACTGAACGATTATAATATTACTATTCTTTATCACCCAGGCAAGGCCAATGTGGTAGTCTATGCCTTGAGTCGCTGGGTGGAGAGTTTAGGGAGTTTGTCATATTTACCAGCTTCAGAGAGACCTATGGTGATGGATGTTCAGGACTTATCCATTCAGTTAGTGAGATTGGATCTTTTAGGAGCCCAGTCGGGTTTTAGCCTGTGTGGTTTCTCGGTCTTCATTGTTCGATTGTATCAGGGAGCGGCAGTATGATGACCCTCATTTGCTTGTCCTTAGGGACACGGTTCAGCATGGCGATGCTAAGGATGTGACCATTGGAGATAACGGGGTATTGAGGATACAGGGTCGGATCTGTGTACCCAATGTTGATGATATTCAGGAGTTGATATTGGCAGAGGCTCATAGTATGCAGTATTCCATCCATGCGACACCAAGAGTTGATATTGGCAGAGGCTCATAGTTCGCGATAGTCCATCCATCCGGGTGTCGCGAAGATGTATCGGTACTTGAGACAACACTATTGGTGGAGGCGGATGAAGAAGGACATAGAGGATTTTGTAGCTAGATGCCTCAACTGTCAGCAGGTGAAGGCTGAGCACCAGAGACCGGGTGGGTTGCTTCAGCAGATGGAGATTCCGGAGTGGAAATGGAAGGGGATCACCATGGATTTGTAGTCGGACTCCCTCAGACTGCAAAGAAGTTCAATGCCATTTGGGTTGTTGTAGATTGGATGACCAAGTCTGAACACTTCATTCCTGTGTGTACTACTTATTCATCGGAGCGGTTGGTAGAGATTAATATCAGGGTGATTGTTCGTATGCATGGCATTCAAGTTTCGATTATTTCGGACAGAGGTACTCAGTTTACATTACGGTTCTGGAGAGCCATTCAGCAGGAGTTGGGTACTCGGGTGACGATGAGTACGATATTTCACCCCCAGACGGACGGGTAGTCCGAACGCACTATTCAGATTTTTGAGGATATGCTTCGTGCGTGTGTGATTGAGTTTGGAGTGTCTCGGGATCAGTTCTTACCACCGGCGGAGTTTGCTTGCAACAAAAGTTATCAGTCCAACATTCAGATGGCCCCGTATGAGGCTTTATATGGTAGGAGGTGCAGATCCCTGTTGGGTTGGTTCGAGCCGAGTGAGGCCAAGCTATTAGGCACTGATTTGGTTCAGGATGCGGTAGAGAAGGCTAAGGTGATTCAGGACAGGCTCCATACAGCCCAGTCCAGACAGAAGAGTTACGCGAACCGGAAGGTTCGTGTTATTTCCTATATGGTTAGTGAGCGGGTTCTGCTTCGGGTCTCACCTATGAAGGACGTCATGATTTGAAAAGAAAAGGAAGTTGAGTCCGAGATTTATTGGCCCTTTTGAGATTTTGAGGCGAGTTGAGGAGGTTTCTTATGAGCTTGTCTTACCTCCCAATTTGGCCGGGGTTCATCCGGTATTTCATGTTTCGATGCTCCGAAGTTATCATGGTGATCCATCGCACATGTTGGATTTTTCTTTTGTCTAGTTGGACAAGGACCTACCCTATGTTGGGGAGCCAGTGGCTATATTGGACATGCAGGTTAGAAAGTTGAGGTCAAAGAACATTGCTTCAATAAAGGTTCAGTGGCGGGGTCAGCTGTCCGAGGAGGCGACTTGGGAGACCGAGCGGGATATGCGCAGCCGATACCCTCATCTTTTTACTACTTCAGGTATGTTCTCTATGCTCGTTCGAGGACGAACGAATGTTTAAGTGTAGCAGGAAGTAACGACCTGGCCGGTAGTTTTTGGAATTTACACCCTGATTCCCCATTAACTGTTTCCCCTAAGTTCATTTGTGCTATTTTGGTTTGCCGGGATGTTCAGTGTTAGGATTCAGAGTATTTTGGGACACTTAGCCCCTAAATGAGAGCTTACGAGTTAAAAAGTGGTCTGTAATTGGAATAGTGTGAATACGGCCTTGAAATGGAAATACGATAGTTCCATAGCCCCGTTAGGTGATTTCGGGGTTGGGAACTTGTTCGGAATATATTTTGAAAGTCCGTAGCTCATTTAGGCTTGAAATGCCAAAGTTTGTATATTTGAAGTTTCCGGCCCGATAGAGAGTTTTTGATTCGAGGGTCGAAATAGAATTGCGGAAGTTGTAGTAGCTCCGTCATGTCATTTTGGATATGTGTGCAAAATTTCAGGTTCATTCGGACGTGTTTTGGTTAGGTTTTTTATCGAAAGCGTATTTGGAAGAAATTTGAAGTTCTTAGGCTTTAATCTTTGATTAATTCGAGTTTCCGATGTTTTTTGAGGCGTTCTAAGGATGGTACAAGTTTGAATGAGGTATTAGGTGGTATTGGTGCTTTTGGTTAAGGTCCTACGGGCCTCAGGATGATTTCGGGTGGTTGGCGGAGGAATTTGGAGTTGAATGCATTGTTGAAGGATTCTGTCTACTGTCATAACTGCACTTGCGGTTTGGGTTCCGCAATTGCGGAGCCGCACAAGCGGGTGGGCCATCGCAGATGCGGGTTTGGGCTCCTTCAGTTTTTTCGCAGGTGCGGACGTTCTACCGCAGATGCGGTTACACACATGCGAGTTTCCTATCGCATATGCGACCCTTGAACCCTTTAACTAAATTCGCAGAAGCGGCCTGGATTCTGCAGAAACGGTCCCTTGTCTGTAGAAGCGGAATTGTCTGATCAAATACTGAAATTTCGAGGGTTAGTTTACATAAGTTAGAAAAATCAAATTGAACTCGGGGAAAGGCGATTTTGTTAGGGTTTTGAAGAGGAGATTATTGGGTAATGTTTCTTTGATCCCTTTTAGTTATATTTCATTATTATGTAGTTAAATCCCTCATTAAAATTCGAATGGAGGATCAAAAATTGGAAAAATTGGGTGAAACTTCATAGGCTAAACTATTGAGCTTTGAGTGGGCAATTGACTTCGATTTGGAAGATTTTTATATGGTAGACTCGTTAGAGTACGAGGGTTCTGAAAATGTAAAAGTTAATCGATTCCGAGATGTTTGGCCTGAGGGTTGTTTTGGTTTTTACCTCTTTTTGCGACCTAACTTTAAATTTAATAGTGAAATCAGTTGTTTGCAATATTATTTATAATATGTAATTGAGTTGGATGGATTTGGGTCATTTGGAATCGGATACTCGTGGAAAAGGCATGGTTCCTAGTTGAGTTTGAGTCGGTTCAAGGTAAGTGGCTTATCTAACCTTGTTTGGGGGATCTTTCCCCTTAGGACATGATCTTTGATATTTCATTGCCTCGTACGTGAGGTGACGAGCACGCACTTGAGCTAATTGTTGTAAACCCGTTTCTACTTGAAATATTTAAATTGAGATTCCTGTTTACTTGTTCTTTTTAGATTGTAAGTTTAACCTATGCTAGCTTAAAGTATGTTTAACTGACTTACTTGCTTAATTGTTTGACTGTATTATTTGCACTCTGTGAATCATGTTAGGCTAGAATTTACCATTACTTGTCCTGATTTTAGCATTTATTATGAGATTATGAGTTGTTGTTGTTGTGTGTTCAATTTGGGACTACGGGACGACTTCCCAGGAGATCCCCCTATACTTGATATGTTCTGGATTGAGGGCGCAGGATACCAAGAGATCCATGGCACATGAATTGCTATATATATATTGGGATACCAAGATATCCCCGGCTTACCTATTGAGGATACCAAGATATCCTCAGGATACCAAGAGATCCCTGCTATATATAATGAGGATACCAAGTGATCCTCGGGATACCAAGAGGTCCCTGGCTATTATTTCTTGTTGTGAGCAGTATTGTCCTTGTATTGTTACCTCTGCTTTCCATTATTGTTTTCCTTATTTATCCGATTTAGATTCTCGTTGTGGACTTTATTTGAATTGTTTCCATTATATTATTATTTATATGTTTTATCTCAGTGGGGTCCTGACCTTCTTCTTCAATACCCGACCGAGGTTAGGCTTGGCACTTACTGAGTACCACTGTGGTGTACTCATGCCCGTTCTGCGTATGATTTTCATGTGCAGATCTAGGTACCTCCGCCTAGGTGCACTACCCTTGAGGCGAGGATATACACGGAGACTTCGAGGTATATTTGTCGCGTCCGCAGATCAGGAGTCGTTATTATGTTCCATCTTTAGTATTTAGTTTATTCCTTTTCCCTCAGTTGTTTAAATATTCTGGAATCAGAGCAGCGTACTATGTTTCTGTTAGCCTGTGTTGCCCGTGATTTTTCGGGGTTTTGGGATTTTGCTTAGTCCTGTGATGTTGAGTTGTATTTGCCAAGCGATATTTATATACAGTTCTCCTTAAGTTTATCCAGTTTTTATCAATTATTTTCGGCAAATGATGTTGTTTCCGCACTGTCAGGCTTACTTAGTCATAGTGACTAGGTGTCGTCATGACATGTTCACGAATGGTGAACTAGGGTCGTGACACATTTCAATATTACTTGTGGTAGGCATTCCACCCTATCCCATTTCTTCCCACACAATACACTATATAATCCTGGCAAGGGACAAAACAATGTGATAAATTTCCGGCAAAGGAAATAATAACAACAAATCAAATGTTCCGGTAAGGAAAAATCAGCTATAACCAATCCTATACCAATTCTACTTGGCACAATTAAAACCAATACTGAGTATCAAGGATCATCAATCAAGAATTTCATAGAATCAATTAAGAATACACAATTTTAAATTTAAGACCCACGTTCATGCTCGACACCAACGTATGGATACTCATCACCATGCCCCTATGTCGTACTCAATACAAAACAAGTAGCAATTACAACTGCACTTTTAATCCCTCAAGCTAAGGTTAGACCGAACACTTACCTCAACGCCTTGAACATGACTCAAGTCTCAAGTACAACATTTCCTCTTGATTCCACCACCAAACCGCTCGAATCTAATCACAAGTTGCTTAATTACATTAATAAATGCTAAATGAGTCAACCCCAATGTATGAAAATAAGATTTACAAGGTTTTATCCAAAAAGGAAAAAAATGCTCCCGGGCCCATGTGGTCGAAACTTGAGGTTCGGACCGAAACCCGGTTACTCATTCCCCTATGAATCCAAATGTATAATTTATTTTGAAATCTGACCTCAAATAAGGTCCAACTCCCCAATTTTTAGAAAACCTAGATTCTACCCAAAACCCCCAATTTTCCCCCATGAAAGTCATTGATTGGAGTTGAAATCGTGTTAAATGATGTTAAGGAGTGAAGAAAATGAGTTAGAAATCACTTACCAATCGTTTTGGAGAAGAAACGTTGTTTGAAAAATCGCCTCTTATGTTTTGGGGTTTTGAAAAGTGTAAAAAAACTGAAATCCATGTGTATTTATACCCCTCTGAAACTCCATGTGCGTACCGCGCAAAAAGAACTGCGACCGCACAGGCTTCCTGAAGACCTGCGGATCATTGCCCCGTGCGGACCGCACCAAGCCGACCGCGGCCGCACATCACCCATCGCAGACCGCTGAAAGGTGGCATGGCCGCACGCGATTCCTCGCAGACCGTGCAAGTGGGTTCGGAGACCTGCAGTACTTCCCGAACCTGCAACACCTGATATTTTAAGCCTAAGGCATCCCGGACCCTACTCGAAACTCACTCAAGCCCTCAAAGCTCTAACTCAAGTATGCACACTACCTCAAAACACCATACCAACATATTCGTGTAATCAAATCTCCACTATAACATCATGAACATCGAATTAAGCCTCAAGAACAATAAAATTTCTCAAAAGTCCTTTTAATCATCAATTTTCCCAATTAGGGTCCGGATCACTTTTCAAACGACGTCCGTTTTAACCAAACTTTACAGGAGCGATTCAAAATATATATAAGAATTGCACCGGGCACCAAAACCAAAATATGAGCCCGATACCATTACTTTCAAATCAGATTTCACTTAAATTTTCCTTAAACATTTCCAGAAAATAATTTCACTTAAAAATTCATATCTCGGGTTCGGGACCTTGGAATTCAATTCCGAGCATACACCCAAGTCCCACATTTTTCTACAGACCCTCCAGGATTGTCGAATCACGGGTCCAAGTTCGTTTACTCAAAATATTGAGCGAAGTCAAATTTGTTCATTCTAAAGCCAAAACTAATTAATTTTTGACTCACATTTAAGCTTTCTGGCTACGCGCCCGGATTGCGTACGCAAATTGAGGCAACTCTAACAACACCTCAAAGACACAGAATTTGATTAAAATAGGTGATGACCCTTTAGGTCGTCATATTCTCCACCTCTAAAATAACCGTTCATCCTCTAACGGACAGAAGAAGGAAGTATCTGAGTCGGGGAAAAGATGACGATAACGGTCCCGCATATAGGACTCGGACTCCCAAGTTGATGCATCGGGAGGCTGACCTATCCACTGAATATGAACCGAACGAAAACTCTTCCACCTCAACTGACGAACCTACCGGTCTAGAATATCTACCGGCTCCTCCTCATAAGCCAAGTCCTTGTCTAATTGGACAGTTCTTAAATCTAACATGTGGGATGGATCGCTGTGATACTTCCGAGGCATGGACAAATGAAACACCGGATGCACGACTGATAAGCTAGGCGAAAACACAAGTCTATATGCCACCTCTCCTACTCGATCAAGGATCTCAAATGGGCCATGAACCTAGGGCTATGGTTTCCCTTCTTCCAGAATTTCATCACGCCCTTCATAGGCGACACTCGAAGCAATACTCGCTCACCGACCATAAAGGCCACATCTCGAACCTAGCAGTCGGCATAACTCTTCTGCCTGGACTGAGTCGTATAGAGCTTGTCCTGAATAATCATAACCTTGTCCAAGGCCTCCTGAACAAGATCTTTACCCAACAATTGAGCCTCTCCAGGCTCAAACCTCCGACCGTAGATCGACATCACCTACTATACAACTCATCGTAAAGGGCCATCTGAATACTCGACTGGTAGCTGTTGTTGTAGGCAAACGCTGCTAAGGGAAAAAAAGATCCCACGAGCCTCCAAAATCAATGACACATGCTCGGGGCATATCCTCTAGAATTTGAATAGTCCGCTCGGACTGACCGTCCACCTGGGGATGAAATGATGTACTTAACTCTCCATGGGTGCACAACTCTCACTGAACTGCTCCCCAAAAATGCGAGGTAAACTGCATACCTCGGTCAGAAATGATAGATACCGGCACACCATGAAGGCGAACAATCTCCCGGATATAGATCTCAGCTAACCTCTCGGATGAATAGGAGGCTGCCACAGGAGTGAAATGTACTAACTTGGACAACCTATCAACAATGACCCAAAATGCATCGAACTTCTTTTGGGTCAACGGAAGTCCACTAACGAAGTCCATAGTACTCCTCTCCCACTTCCACTCGGGAAGTTCAATCCTCTGAAACAATCCATCAGGCATCTGATGCATATATTTAACCTGCTGACAATTCAAATACCGTGCCACATATGCCACAATAACTTTCTTCATTCTACTTCACCAATAATGCTGCCGCAAATCCTGATACATCTTTGCGGCGCCCGGATGAATAGAATACCGGGAACTCTAGGCCTCTTTAAAAATCAACTCTCGAAGCCCATGAACATTAGGCGCATAAACTCGCCCATGAAATCTCAAAACTCCATCGGCATCTAAGGTAACCTGCTTGTCACCTCCTCGCTGCACTATGTCTCTAAGGACACATAAATGGGGATCATCAAACTGCCGATCACGGATACGCTCCAATAAAGAAGAACGAGAAACCGTGAAAAATAATACCCGACTAGGCTAAAAAATATCCGACCTCACAAATTGATTGGCCAAAGCTTGAACATCCAAAGCAGGCGGCCTCTAACTGACTAGAATATAAACAAGACTGCCCATACTGGCTGACTTCCTACTTAACGCACCGGCCACCACATTGGACTTCCCCGGGTGATATATCATAGTTATATCATAATCCTTCAACAACTCCAACCACATCCTCTGCCTCAAATTCAACTCCTTTTACTTGAACAAGTACTGAAGACTCTTATGATCAGTGAACACCTCACATGCCACACCATACAAATAGTGCCTCAAAATATTCAATGCGTGAACAATGGATACTAATTCCAAATCATGTATTGGATAGTTCTTCGCATGAATCTTCAACTATCTCGAAGTATAGGCAATGTCCTTCCATCCTGCATCAACACTGCACCAAGACCAATACGGGAAGCATTATAATAGACTGTATAAATCCCTGAAATCCCTGAACCTGAGGGAAAAACTAATACCGGTGCCGTAGTCAAAGCTGTCTTGAGCTTCTGAAAGCTAGATTCACACTCGTCCGACCATCTGAACTGGGTACCCTTCTGGGTCAACCTGGTCATCGGGACTGCAATAGATGAAAACCCCTAAACAAATAGACTATAGTAGCCTGCCAATCCCAAGAAACTCCGCATCTCTGTAGCTGATGCTGGTATAGGCCAGTTCCTGAATGCCTCAATCTCATTCGGGTCAACCTGAATACCCTCTGCTGATACAACATGACCTAGGAATGCAACTGAACTCAACCAAAACTCACAGTTTGAAAGTTTTGCATATAGCTGACTATTCTTCAGAGTTTGAAGAACCACTCTGAGATGCTGCTCGTGCTCCTCCTGGCTGCGGGAGTATATCAGAATATCATCAATGACGACTATCACGAACGAGTCCAAATAGGGCCTGAACACTCGGTTCATCAAATCTATGAAAGCTGCTGGGGCATTTGTCAACACAAATGACATGATCAAGAACTCGTAATGCCCGTACCGAATGCGAACATCGGTCTTAGGGACATCGGATGACCTAATCCTCAACTGATGGTAGCCATATCTCAATTCTATCTTTGAAAATACCTTGGCACCCTGAATCTGATCGAACGAATCATCAATACTCGGTACTGGATACTTATTCTTGATTGTAACTTCGTTCAGTTGTCGGTAATCAACGCACATCCTCATCGAACCATACTATTTCTTCACAAACAACACCGGTGCACCCCAAGGCGAAATGCTGGGTCTAATAAAAACCTTCTCAAGCAAATCCTACAACTGATCATTTAGCTCTTTGAACTCTGGTGGGGCCATGCGATATGATGGAATGAAAATGGGCTGAGTGCCCGGAGCCAGATCAATGCAAAAGTCGATATCTATGTCGGGCGGCATACCCGACAGGTCTGAAGGGAAAACCTCTGGAAACTCACGAAGAATGGGTACATAATCAATTGAAGGGACCCCTGCACTAGGATCGCGAACATAAGACACATAGGCCAAACACCCCTTCTGGACCGTACATCGAGCCTTCACATACGAAATAACACTGCAGATAGAATGACCAGGAGTCCATCTCCACTCTAAAAGGGGCAAATCTGGTAAGGCTAAGGTCACGGTCTTGGAATGGTAATCCAAGATAGCATGGTACGGGGATAACCAACCCATCCCCAATATAACATCGAAGTTGACCATGTCTAAAAGCAATAAATCAACATGGGTCTCAAGATACCCAATCACTACAATTCAAGAACGATGAACTCGATCGACCACAATAGAATCACCCACCGGTGTAGACACATAAATAAGAATACTCAATAAATCACTAGGCATGACCAGGTACGGTGCAAAATAAGATGACATATATGAATACGTAGACCCTGGATCAGATAGCATTGAAGCATCTCTATCACAAACCAGCATAGTACATGTAATGATTGCATTTGAAGACTCAGCCTCGAGCCTGGATAGGAGTGCATAACATCAGGGCTGGGCCCTAACACCCTGAACTGCTTCTTTGGGATGGCCTCCTGCATGCTGGCCTCAACCTCTTGTGGCATAAGCTTCACCTCTACGACCTCTAACTCCACCTCTAACACCTCTTCCCCCACCTCTAGCTGGCTGGGGAGGCTGTGGAATCTCTGGTGCCTGAACCATAACAATCGAAGCTCGAGGGTAATACCTAGCATTGTGCCTCATGTCGCCACAAGTAAAACAAGCCCTCGGCTGCTGGGGCTGACAACCTTGCAAACTTTGAAGTAGTGGTGCACTGTAAGGCTGCCGATCGGAATAATGCGGCTGAGAAAACACGACCACTTGAAGTACCATGGGAAGACTGGAGAGCTGACTGAAAGGGCCCAAGAGGATGGCCTCTACCATATGAATCTCTACCTCCAGATGAGGTACCACTGAATCTGCCTGAATGACGGGGCCTCTTATCCAATCCATGACCACCTCCGTATGACATAACCGTCTCAACTCTGCAGGCCATATTGGCCGCCTCCTAAAAGATGATCTCACTTCCAGCCTTCTTGACCATCTGAAGAATCGGGTGAATAAGTCCGTCAATAAACCTCCTCAACCTCTCTCTCGGTGGGAAGTATGACAAGAGAATGGCGAGCTAGATCAATGAACCTGGTTCTGTACTAAGTGACCGTTATGGAACCCTGTTGGAGGCGTTCAAACTGCCTCCGATAGGCCTCTCCCTGAGTAACGGAGAGAAACTTCTCCAGAAACAATGCTGAAAACTACTCCCATGACAAAGATGGCGACCCTACTGGCCTAGCTAAGCAATAATAACTACACAAAGTCTTGGCGGATTCAGACAGACTAAAGTAGCAAAATCAACTCGATTGGTCTCAACGATCCCCATAATCTAAAGAACCTCGTGACAAATATATAGGAAATCCTGGGAATCCTTAGTGGAAGCACCGCTGAATGAAGATGTGAAGAGCTTGGTGAACCTATCCAGCCTCCACAGAGCATCTACGGACATCGTTGCTCCATTGTCGGTCTGAGTCACTACACCCGGCTAAACTGCCACAACTGGTTGAACCGCTGGAACCTGAACTTGGGGAGCTACCTGCTCCGGAGTGCGTGTAGCAGGAGTCTGAGCCCCTCCTCCAGCCTGAGAGGTGGCTGGTGCTACTGGAAGCAAACCTGCTCGGGTGACACTTTCCATGAGGCCCACCAATCGGACCAGAGCATCCTGAAGAACCGGGGTGGAAATAAACCCCTCTGGGACATAGCTGGGCCCACCAAAACTGTTGGGGCTGGAACCTCCTCCTCAAAATTAACCTGAGGATCCGCCACAGGTGCTGCTACTCGGGGCTGAGATCTGCCCCTACCTCGCCCTCTAGCACGGCCTCGGCCTCGCCCTCTGCTCATCATGGAAGCTGCTGCTTGGGGCTTGGGCTACTGAGCGATAGATGAGGAAGCGCGTGTTCTCTCCATCTGCAAAAGAACAGAGTAGAAAGGCAATTAATATCAAGAAACAGAACTGCATGACAAGAAAGAACAAATGGGAAGTTTTCCTAACTATGTAGCCTTTGGGGGATAAATACAGACATCTCCATACCGATCCCTCAGACTCTACTAAGTTTGTCTGTGAGTTGTGAGACCTATGTAACCTAGTCCTCTGATACCAACTTGTCAAGACCCGGAATTCCCACTCTCGGGAGTGGTCATGGAGCCTACCCCTAGAAGCTAGGCTAGCCACATTTATATATTCCTCTCCTTTATTGTTACCATTTTTACTAAAAATATCAACAAGTATTCAAGCGACTGCAGGAACATGAAAATTACTGCGAAAATCGTAAATTAAATAAGCGGAACCATAAAGCGGAAACCTTCATAAATATATGCCCAAGAACTGGTGTCATATCACTCACAGACTACTAAGAATACTAAATACAACTATTTGAAAGGAAATGCAAATTGTTTGTCTCGAAGTACATGAGATCACAGACGGAAATAAAAGATAAAGGAGACTACAGGCCTGCAGACGTCTGCTAGGCTACCTCGACGTCTCCATGGACTGAAGGCTGGCTCCTGATCTAATGCTGCTGCTCAAATTCTGCTCCGACACCTGGATCTGTGCAAAAGAGCACAGAGTGTAGCATCAGCACAACCAACCCCATGTGCTGGTAAGTGCCTGGCCTAACCCCAGCGAGGTAGTGATGAGGCTAGGTACCAAACTCCAGATAAACCTGTGCAGTTATATAATATATGACGAAAAAAAACAAAAGATAAACAAGTAAAATCGGAGAGGGGAAACATGCTCTAGGGATAGCAAAATAAACAAGATTCTCAGAACTGACAATGAAACCAACTATAAAGCTGCTAACACGGATAAGAATAGATAAAATAACTTTCACTTTCAATGCTCATCTCGTTGCAGGCGTGAAACCCGATCCCATTTCTCAATATCTCGTGGTAGTTGTACCACCCGCTCCCATTTCATCATAGCTCGTGGTAGGCGTACCCCTGTTCCCATTTCAATTAATGTCTTATGGTAGGCGTAACACCCACTCTTATTTTAATATCTTATGGTAGGCGTACCACCTGCTCCTATTTTAATATCACTTGTGGTAAGCGTACTACCCGCTCCCATTTCAATATCACTTGTGGTAGGCGTACCACCCGCTCCCATTTCAATATTACTTGTGGTAGGCGTACCTCCCGCTCCCATTTCTTCCCGCACAATACACAATATAATCCCCGCAATGGAACAAAATAGTGTGATAACTTTCACGCAAGGGAAAAAATAACAACAAATCAATTGTCCCGGCAAGGGATATTAGCTATAACCAATCCTATTCCACTTCTACTTGGCACAATTAAAGCCAATACTCAGTATCAAGGATCATCAATCAAGGCTTTCATAGAATCAATTAAGAATGCACAATTATCAATTTAAGACTCAAGGTCATTCTCGACACCAACGTATGGATACTCGTCACCATGCTCATACGTCGTACTCAACACAAAACAAGTAGCAATTACGACTCCACTTCGAACCGCTCAAGCTAAGGTTAGACCGAACACTTACCTCAATGCCTTGAACACTACTCAAGTATCAAGTATAGCTTTACCTCTTGATTCCACTATAAAACCGTTTGAATCTAATCACAAGTTGCTTAATTACATTAATAAATACTAAATAAGTCAACCCGAATGCATGAAAATAAGTTTTACAAGATTTTACCCAAAAAGGTCAAAAATGCCCTCGGGCCAACGTGGTCGAAACTCGATGTTCGGACCAAAAACCGGTTACCCATTCTCCCACAAATTCTAATATATGATTTATTTTGAAATCGGACCTCAAATTAAGGTCCAACTCCCCAGTTTTTAGAAAGCCTAGATTCTACCCCAAACCCCTAATTTTTCCACATGAAAATCCTTGATTGAAGTTGAAATCATGTTTAAAAGATATTAAGGAGTGAATAAAATAAGTTAGAAATCACTTAGCAATCATTTTGGAGAAGAAACGTTGTTTGGAAAATCGCCTCTTATATTTTGGGGTTTTTAAAAGTGTAAAAATAACTGAAATTCACGTGTATTTATACCCCTCTGAAACTCGCCGCACTGGCTTCCTGAAGACCTGTAGATCATTGCCCCGTGCGGATTGCACCAAGCCGATCGTGGCCGTACAACACCCACCGCGGACCGCTCAAAGGCAACCCGTGGCCGCGCTGGCCCCTCCGCAGCCGCACGCGATTCCTCGCGGACCGCGCAAGAGGACTCAGAGACCTGCAATATTTACTGAACTTGCAACATCTGATCTTTTAAGACTAAGGTATACCGGAACCTACTCGAAACTCACTCGATCCCTTGAAGCTCAAACCCAAATATGCACACTACCTCAAAAACACCCTACAAATATATTCATGTGATCAAATCACCACTATAATATCATGAACATCGAATTGAGCCTCAAGATCAATGAAATTTTTGAAAATTCCTTTTAAACATCAATTTTCCCAATTAGGGTCCGGATCACGTCAAACGACGCCCGTTTTTAACCAAACTTTACATGAGCGATTCAAAACATATGTAAGACTTGCACCGGGTGCCGGAACCAAAATACGGGTCCGATACCATTACTTTCAAATCAGATTTCACTTAAATTTTTCTTAAATATTTGCAGAAAACAATTTCACTTAAAAATTCATATCTCGGGCTGGGGACCTTGGAATTCAATTTCGGGCATATTCCCTAGTCCCATATTTTCCTACGGACCCTCCGGGACCGTCGAATCATGGGTCCGGGTCCGTTTATCCAAAATATTGACCGAAGTCAAATTTGTTCATTCTAAAGCCAAAACTTAACAAATTTTCACAAAATTTTCACACTGAAGATTTCCGGCTACGCGCCCGGACTGCACACGCAAATCGAGACAATTCTAAGCGAGATTTTAAGGCCTCGAAGACACATAATTTGATAAAAATAGGTGATGACCCTTTGGATCGTCATAGTGCACGATCCCACGCTCGTCATCTAGCGTGTGTGTCACCTCAACATAGCACAACAATATGTGATTCGCGATTTCATACCCTTAGGAGAATATTTACAATCATTACTCACCTCAATCCGGTCCAAACTCTAGCCCGTGACAACTTTGCACCTCGAATCGACCTCAACTCGCATCGAATCTATCCAAAATTAGAATCACGACATCAAAATATGCTAAGGGAACGAAGCCCATGCGAAGATAATCATTTTACAACATAAATCATGAAATTAACCAAAACCCGACACCCGGGAACGTCACATAATTCGATAAAATTTACATCAATAGATTCCTTATCTCCCCACTAGTTCATACATATCAAAAGTCCCAAAATCCGACCACAAATGGCCCCTCAAGTCCTCAAGTCAAGGTCTCCAATACCAAGCCCTAATCCTCTATTTTTAACCCTTAATCTTCAATAATTTCCAGTCAAATAAGTGAAATAATGCCATAGGATCGATTATTAGGTTCAAAAATCTTACCTCCAAACGGTATTCCTTGAATCCCTCTTTAAAATCTCCCAAATAGCTCCAAAACCGACTTGAAATGGTGAAGAAAAACTCAAAAATCGTGAAGGAATTCTTTTATACCTTCTGGCCCAGGCTTTTCGCACCTGTGGTCCATATCCCGCTTATGCGATCTAGAGGACCGCACGTGCGATTTTCACATAAGTCCTCAATTTTTGCATCTGCGATGCACCATCCGCACCTGCGCCATCGCATGTCCGGCTCCTTAACCGCGTCTGTGGTTCCTGCCTTCCTTGGCTCCTTCCGCTTCTGCGACTAATCTTCTGCATCTGCTGGGATCGCACCTGCGGCCTCCCAATCGCAGATGCGGTTATGACAACAGTCCTACAACTTCAGATGCCATTTTCAAATTTCTATCTTTCAACCATCCGAAATCACCCCGAGGCCCCCGAAACCTCAACCAAAAGCACAAAAAAGTTATGTATCACCATCCAAACTTATACCAGTCTTCAAAACACCTCAAACAACATCGAATTCAAGCCTAAGGTTCCAAAATCTTCTAAATTACACTTTTGATCAAAAACTGTATCAAACCATGTCCGAATGACCTGAAAATTTGCACAGACATCCAAAATGACACTACAGACCTATTGCAACTTTCGAAATTCTATTCCGACCTCTATATCAAAATTTCACCTATCAACCAGAAAATGCCAAAATTCCAATTTCACTAATTCAAGCCTAAATCTACTCCTAACCTCCAAAATACATACCGATCACACTCCTAAGTCCCAAATCATCTCCCGAAGATATTCGAACTATCGAAATTCACATCCGAGCCCTTTTTCACACAAGTCAACATCCGATTGACTTTTCCAACTTAAGCTTACTTAAAAGAGACTAAGTGTCTCAAACCTCACCAAAATCTTTTACGAACCCGAGCCAACCAACCTGATCGCACATAGTACCGATAAACAAAACAATAAGAAGCAGAAATAGGGAAAACAGAGTGGTAACTTATGAAACGACCGGCCAGGTCGTTACAATAACCGACAAATCAGGGGCAAATGTAGCTTGAAAGCACCCTATCTAAACTCAGTACTTTTTGACGTGACATATAAATTTAAGTGTAAAAGTTTATTAGAATTGCAAGCGATAGTAAATATTATACCTATAGCTTTAAAAGTATAACGAGTTTAAATTCATAAAATTTAAATTTTATATTCGTCTTTTGTGACGGGTCATTTTCTCGATCTGACGACTATCTCTCTCCCTCGCTCCCTATTTAAGCCGATTATGTCTCAGATCAGAATCATCTTAGTGCCAAGAGATGGCAAAAGATCAGTCAAGAAATTGGTGATGAGATTGTCCACAAGGACCACAGCTAATGCAAATCTATTCTTTCGGATTTTAGTTTCAGGTCCACTTTTCTTCCCCTCTTTGATTTAGCTTATCGCAATTTGAGCATAACATTCAGTAGGTGCGTGTCGGTGCGCAGAGGCGGATGTGTGGATGTAGTGTAATGATTATGTGTTCAATTGAACACATCACTTTTGATGCAGAATAAAAAATTATATATAAAAATTTATTAAAATTGTGAAAATAATATATATGAACCCATAACTTTAAAAATATAATAAGTTCAATATAAAAAACATTAAAATTGAACGTATGAAATTTAAATTCTGGATTCGCTTCCGAGTGTTTACACCAAACTATATTAACTTATTACGGTTAACTAATTTAATTAGATGAGAATGCGCATAATTTACCATGGTTAAATGATTGGAGTCCATATGCAAGACACATATTATGTATCAATTGGTTTGATGTAAACATCCGGTGCGCGTAAATTTTACCGACCAACTTATTACTAGCTTCTATTATTTTCATTTCGTGCGTCGCATTTAGTGGTTAGAGAGCTCTTAACTTGTCTTAAAGGACCACTTATTCTTTTGCTAATATCTAAAAGGCAAATTATTGAGCATGAAATAAAAGGTCTATTTAGTGGTTACACACCTATTCCAAGATAAGATCGAAGTTCAAGGAAATTGGTGATTCTGGGCTTAATTTTGTTTATGGGTGTCAATACTGTTACAATTTATTTTCTCCTTTCGCATGTGTACTTTACAATTTCAACTTCAATTTAGTTTTTTTATTTGTTTATCTTTTGTACCCATCGACAATAAGTTAATCATACTGTATTGGTAAAAATCTGATTGTATGGCCACGATCGAAATGACCACGTCCAAATCATCTCATGAAAATAGAACAAATTCTACTCGGACTCGTTACTATTCTTCCTAATACGAGCAACGGGGCTACGACTCCTCCACGACAAAAGAACGCCTCCTTGACTCAGCTACAACGAATCATGTTAAACTCGTGGAGCTTTCGACTATAAAGACGGGGAATGAGAACCCTGGGGGGGGGGGGGGCTTCGACTTCTTCTTCTTCTTCTTCTCCATCATGGAAAAATCAGAAAAAGGGAAAAATATACTCCAGGCATAGAACCTTGAACCTACGGGTAAGGGGAGTTGGTTTTCTGATCAACCGTCAGTAGGGCAATATGATTGTAAGCTCCTGAACCTCTCCATGGAGAGGTATGTCAAGTTTCTATAATCAATAAAGCTCTAAATGTATCATATTTGGTCATGCATTCTCTATATTTCGATTCCATTTTCTAATCCAGTGATTAATTATGATTGACCATGATTTACCCCTTGATTATTTTGATTGATTTACTCGGAAAGTGTTCGATAGCTTTTGAGTCAAAATATTTGGTGCCGTCTGTGGGAATTTCCTAGTGAAAATACCTAGTTATTCCTGGATTGAAGCCAAAGAAACAGCAGAAAGAAAATCCAACTCGAATCAGATTCAAGGACCGCGCATCGGGAAAAGAAGAATCAGACGCATCCGTCAGAGCTAAAATTTTCCGCCCTACGGATCTCGAACAGCCCGAACAAAGAGAGACGCGATACAAAGCATCTCCCCTCCCGGCAGAAGTACAAAGCATTGCCCTCCCTCATTCCCCATACTGCGTCTGGCCATAAACTGGTACGGAGATGCTCCAAACGGGGAATCAAAAATCATCTTGAAGTAACTCAAACGCTATGGTCTGGCAAACAACCATAGCACGTGCACGAGAGAAGACCACAGGTCAAAACGAAGTCTCGACGCTTAAACACCGTGCCATCAAAGTAGATAGTTTGACCTCGTTCGAACTAGGACTCAGATTAAGTGTCTTTGCCATCAAAACCAATAGTTCGACCTCATTCGAACCGGGACTAAGGCTAAGTGTCTTCACCATCGAAGTAGATAGTTCGACCTCGTTCGAACTGGGAATAAGGTTGTGCCTTCGCCATCGAAGTACATAGTTCGACCTCGTTTGCACTAAGAATAAAGCTAAGCGCCTTCTCCATCAAAATCAACAGTTCGACCTCGTTCGAACTGGGACTCAGGATAAGTGCCTTCGCCATCGAAATAGATAGTTCGACCTCGTTCGAACTGGGAATAAGGAAGTGCCTTCGCCATCAAAGTAGATAGTTCGACCTCGTTCGAACTGGGAATAAGGAAGTGCCTTCGCCATCAAAGTAGATAGTTCGACCTCGTTCGAACTGGGAATAAGTACGCCATCGAAGTAGATAGTTCGACCTCATTCGAACTAAGAATAAGGCTAAGCATCCTCGCCATCAAAATCAACTGTTTGACCTCGTTCGAACTAAGAATAAGGCTAAGCGCCTTCCCATCAAAATCAATAGTTCGACCTCGTTCGAACTGGGACTTAGGCTAAGTGCCTTCGCCGTCAAAATAGATAGTTCGACCTCGTTCAAACTTGGAATAAGGCAGTGCCTTTGCCATCGAAGTAGATAGTTCGACCTCGTTCGAACTGGTACACAGGCTAAGCGCCTTCGCTATAAAAATCAACAGTTCAAACTCGTTCGAACTAAGAATAAGGCTAAGCGCCTTCGCCATCGAAATCAACAGTTCGACTTTGTTCGAACTGGAATAAGGCTAAATGCCTTCGCCATTGAAGTAGATAGTTCGACCTCGTTCGAACTAGGACTCAAGCTAAGTGCCTTCGCCATCGAAGTAGATAGTTTGACCTTGTTCAAACTGGGACTCAGGCTAAGTGCCTTCACCATCAAAATCAACAGTTCGACCTCGTTCGAATTGGGACTAAGGCTAAGTGCCTTCGCCATCGAAGTAGACAGTTCGACCTCGTTCGAACTGAAACTTAGGCTAAGCGCCTTCACCATCAAAATCAACAGTTCGACCTCGTTCGAACTAAGAATAAGGCTAAGCGTCTTCGCCATTAAAATCAACAGTTCGACCTCGTTCGAACTGAGACTCAGACTAAGTGCCTTCGCCATCGAAATAGATAGTTCGACCTCGTTCGTACTGGGAATAAGGCTAAGTGCCTCCACCATCGAAGTAGATAGTTCGACCTCGTTCGAACTGGGACTCAGGCTAAGTGTCTTCGCCACCAAAGTAGATAGTTCAACCTCGTTTGAACTGGGAATAAGGATATTCCTTCGCCATCAAAGTAGATAGTTCGATCTCGTTCGAACTAAGAATAAGGCTAAGCGCCTTCGCCATCAAAATGAACAGTTCAACCTCGTTCGAACTGGGACTCAAGCTAACTGCCTTTGCCATCGAAATAGATAGTTCGACCTCGTTCGAACTAGGAATCAGGCTAAGTGCCTGCTCTATCGAAGTAGATAGTTTGAACTCGTTCGAACTGGAAATAAGGCTAAGTGCCTTCGCTATCAAAGTAGATAGTTCGACCTCGTTCAAACTAGGAATAAGGCTAAGTGCCTTCGCCATTGAAGTAGATAGTTCGACCTCGTTCGAACTGGGACTCGGGCTAAGTGCCTTCGCCATCAAAATCAACAGTTCGACCTCGTTTGAACTGGGACTAAGGCTAAGTGCCTTCGCCATCGAAGCAGATAGTTCAACCTTGTTCGAACTGGGACTCAGGCTAAGCACCTTCACCATCAAAATCAACAGTTCGACCTCGTTCGAACTAGGACTCAGGCTAAGCGCCTTCGCCTTCAAAATCAACAGTTCAACCTCGTTCGAACTAGGACTCATGCTAAGCGCCTTCACAATCAAATCAACAGTTCAACCTCGTTCGAACTGGGACTTAGGTTAAGTGCCTTTGCCATCGAAATAGATAGTTTGACCTCGTTCGAACTGGGAATAGGCTAAGTGCCTTCGCCGTCAAAGTAGATAGTTCGACCTCATTCGAAATGGGACTCACGCTAAGTGCCTTTGCCTCCAAAATTAAGGTGTTCGGCTTCATTCAAACTAGACGTCGACCCCAATGGAACTCGATATGGGTTGTCGCTTCAAGTATATCCAAAAACACAGATACAAAATGAATGCAAGACAAATGACGAAAATGAGAATTTATTATCTACAAAGTTAAAAATGTGGGTCATCCCCGCTTACACCCTACCATTTCCGGTCAACATAAAATTAAAGAGAAAACAAGAGACAAACGAACGCAAACGGGCAAACAGAATAGAGAAAAACAAAGAACAAATTATTTCACTCAACGCCATCTTCGCCCCCACTCGTACCATCATCAACTTCGGGTGCCGCCATATCATAACCACAGTTGGCATGAGCCTCACGAGCCTTCTAGCGTGCCACCTCAAAGGATGTTTCAGTCACGGTGCCTGCTTCCCACAAGTTACTTGAAAATTTCGCGCCGAGCTTCAACATAGACCCAAAGTTCATGATCTTGGTTGGGAACAACAGTGCGTGATGGCCCGGCTTGGTCCTTCAGCCGCTGGTTCTCCTCCTCTAAGGCTGCAATCCGCTCCGTCAAAACTTGGGCCTCCTGATCAAGGGCATTAATCTGTTCCTCGAGCCTCTCCTCCCTAAGAGCAGCAGTGGTCCTCTCCGATGCTCGCTGAGACTCGTGTATGTGAATCGCCTCTTCCAATATCGTTGCCTTCATGGAAGCATCCCTCTCCATACGCCTTAAACTAGCAACCTCGCCCTCCAGCGTAGCCAATTTACCACCCCATTTGACAGTCATCTCCTCCGCTGTGGCCCGGCTCTGCTCCATCTCCAACTACATCTCCCTCAACTTGCATTACAGGTGCTCGCATTTCGCAGCCACCCCCTTTCCAACCTCAAGCTCCCCATCCTCAAGTGGATCTGTACTTCGAGCTCGTTTTTGTCGCTAAGAGACAGCATCATCTCTCGGTCCGGCTTCTCCAACTACTCACCAAAGCCTTGTTATGAGAATCAATCATCAAACGCCTGTTTAGTTCGCGGCACCTGTCGCGATAGCGGCGATAATTTCCCAACATCTGCAAAAAGATCCTCAAATGGATGTTAGCCCTGCGAATGCTCTCCACCTCCAGCAAGTAAGTCTGCAAAACAAAAAAGTAGTTGAACTAAATCTCGTGGTAAGACGGTAGAGAAGTTATCTAAAGTCAAGGTAACGTTCCCGTAGGCCCAACACGACCACTTCGTTCATCACTTTAACGTCTGAAACGCTCCTCAGGGATTCGTTTTCATCCTCAGAACACAGCAAATTGAATTACGATGCCAAACTACTGCCTTAGATCAACAGGTTAAAATCCGAAGAAATCTCAACATAACGGGCCGACCCCTCAGCACAAACCACCGGGTGAGTAATGCCCTCCTCAAACATTCAGATATCATTAGGGTCCAAGTCAGACTCCGACTCAAACCCGTCAACCACCACGATCTTTCCCCTATCTACTATCGACGGTGTGCGATGACCTGCCGAGGGCGACGAGGTCACACTCGAGGTTACGACGACGACATTAAGGGCTCGATTCCCTTCCTCAGCAGCAGGGACTTCTGACTTGGTCATTGTAACAGCAGCATTTTCCTGGCTTAAACTAATGGGGGAAGCTTCGACCAATTGCTCCCCCTCAACGGCAGACGCCGCGACAACACCTCCCTCTGACTCCGCCGGGGGAGAATTCAAGTTGATCACCGTCGGAGGAGTCGTTATGAATGCTACCCTTCATCTTTTTGACGTCTCTTCTTCTTCCCCAGTCGACGGCGAGTCAGTTCAAAGACGGACGATTCCAGATGGGTCCACATCCTGAGACGTAACCCGAGTCGTAGAGGCTACAACCGACGATTCCACCGATGCCGCCCTCGATGAAGGATGAGGTGTGGGAACTACACTAGGTCGAGCGACCACAGCCGATCAACGGAAGGCCAGTTGGGGAGCTTTGACTCGGCGAAGTCTCCTTGGTCACGACAAACAAACATTCAATAAGTAAGAGTAAAACAAGAGCGGAAGGGAAATAATGTCGTTGTCTCACTTGTCAGGGGTCTACGTCCATATTTCTCCCAAAATGACGACCAGGTACGAACTCTTGCAATATGGGGGAAGCACAACCTCGACCCGTTCTCGGATCCCCTCCAAAGGAGGCGGAGGTAGCTTCTCGGCTGCAAAGCATTGGAACAGATCAAAAATTACAAACCTAAGATGTAAGGAATATCAAAGTAGAACATTCAACTAGTCAAAGACGAATACTTACATGCAAAGTTCCACACTTCCGAGAACCCGATCGGGTCGGCCACAAGACGTTTCGGTTCGAATGTAGAAACAATTATCGAAGAAGCGACGGTTAGTCTGGTCGTCCATCTTTACCACCAACCCTCTCGACCCACGAGGATGCGCATGGATCATGGTGCCGCGAATCTTTTGAGGAGCAAAGAGGCTAAGCACGTGCCTCAGATTGACCTCCCTACCGGCCAGCTCCGCGTACTTGATGAACATAAGAAATAGCTTGTATAGATAAGGAGAAAGATGGGCAGGGCACACCTCGTAGTAGCGGCAGAAGCCGACCACCAGCATAGGGAGTGGGTGCGTGTATCCCACGAGGAAGGGATAGGCATAGAACGAACAGAACCCATGACAGTCAATCTGGACCCTGTCCTCCGTCTTCGCAGGCACGATCTCGACAAAACTGGGAATACCCCATCGTTACCTTAAGTCCGATATCCCAACTTCCTCCATTAGAGGATGGATATTCACATGTTCTGTGCCACCCACTGCGCCGAAGTCCGCCACTGCCTTCCCCGAACGGGACAGAATTTCTTTCACTAAAGGAACTTCTTCGCATTCCATCAGCTCCAAATCATCAGTGGCCTGAGCGGGATCATCGACTGCTGGAGAGATGGCCGGAAGATTGTCACGAGAAGAAGTTCCTGCCATTTTCTCACTCACAAATGAGAGGGGGAAGAACTTTGCGGGAGAAGTAGGAAAATTGAAGATTATCGCGAGCAAGGGGGTAGAGAAAAGCTCAAACTAGCAGAAAGGAAGATATCAACAATGAGTGATGAATGTGTGAAACGAATGACAGATCCTTCCAATTTATACGAGATAAATTCTCCAAGCATGAAACCCAACAGCCGCCGTTAAAACCTGACCGGGCATAAAACGGTTCAACTTCCTGAAAATGTGCGCCATTATGACTGTCGGCACGAAGCAACGCTTCGATTGTGAACCGATATTTCGATTCCGAAACCGTTGTGACAATACAGAACACCGAAAAGACGCCCACGGACAGTTTAGGTATTCTTAGCGCGACTAAGGAACAAGACAGTGAGCCTAACCCCTCCCGATTACGTCACGCGTGGTCTGTCCCTCGAAGTCGGCAAGGCACGAGGGACTAACTGTATTGATAAAATTCTGATTTTGTGGCCACGACCGAAACGACCACGTCCAAATCATCTCATGAAAATAGAACAAATTCGACTCCGACTCATTACTATTCTTCCTAAGTCAAGCAACGAGGCTACGACTCCTCCACGACAAAAGAACGCTTTCTCGACTCAGCTACGACGAATCATGTTAAACTCGTGGAGCTTTCGACTATAAAGACAAGGAAAGTGAACCCTAAAACGGGGGGGGGGGGGGGGGGGGGGGGTTCGACTTCTTCTTCTTCTCCATCATGAAAACCCCAGCAAAAAGGAAAAATATACTCCAGGCATAGAACCTTGAACCTACGGGTAAGAGGAGTTGCTATTTCTGATCAACCGTCAGTAGGGCAATATGATTGTAAGCTCCTGAACCTCTCCGTGGAGAGGCAGGTCAAGTTTCTATAATCAATAAAGCTTTAAATATATCATTTTTGGTCCTGCATTCTCTATTTTTCGATTCCATTTCCAAACCCGGTATAATGTCCCTTTCTCTTCTTAACATATTGTTTAGTTCTATGGCAATTGTTAACTCTGATTACAGAGGAGAGAGATTGAGACGGGAAAAGAGGAACAAGGAGAATGAGTGTTGGATTTAATATTTTTAATGTATATCTATTTTAATCCTTTTGGGAGGGGTTTAAACAAAATAAAAAAAATTCTTTTCCTCTTATACATTAGTTTTGGAGAGTGAAACTACTGCCTTTGCCACGTCACCATTTAGGGTGGTATCAAAAGGTGTATCTCACATATCATGCAATTGTCACCACTAGAGGAGAAAAAGTTATATAGGCAATTATTTTGAAGACAAAATTAAAGTCATGTTTTGATGGTTCAACCACTAAATTTATTTGCTGAAGTGACTTAAGGAATTAAAATCTCATGGATATTAAGAAAAATTTTAAAACATTTTTATAATTGTTTTATATTTTTATTATTTTGAAAAAAATATTAAAGATAAAATGCTTTGGGGTTAATGCCTTGCCCCTTGATAGGGAAATGCCCCACGTACCTCACATTTATAAAGCAGTACAATGTACTACTCCATGTTATCGATTCAAAAGTAGCTTGAAACCCCTCTAGCGTGATCCATGATAATATCTTCCAATTATACGTTCGCAATAATTGACTATAACATTATGCAACTTGTATTAAATAATTGTGATTTGATAGTCCAATAATTTCTGCATTCTTATCCTTGTTTGTTCGATCTACATCTCTACTATTATCTACTTCAAGAAACTTTCTCAAGGACGCAACAAAAGAAAAAAAAACAATGGATCTTAAGCTTGGTGCTTGTATTCTCTCCTTGAATCTCCTGATTCTGTTGGTAAATCTCAATCTATTCTTCTCATTGTCTAATATTATTTTCAAGTAAGTTTGTTCAATTGTACTTCTTATAAAACTCTGATTAAAATGTTGCTGCTCACCTCATTATATACAGGTTGCTTATGGAACTGAAGCTAGGAAAATAGCTGAAGTAAACAATGAAGTTGTCCAAAAGACTAATGTCTTCTTTTGGATTTATGATAACCAAGGAGAAAATGGTCATCACAAAATAACTAAAGAGAATGCACAAGTTCATTCATTATCAAATAACAAGGATCTTGAAAACAAGGATGATACTTATTTCTGGATATACAATAAACAAGGTGAAAATATTCAGCAGCAAAATGGTAAGATCAAGAAAGAGAATGGCCAGGTTCATTTATCATCAAATAATATGGATCTTCAAAACAAGGTTGATAATTATTTTTGGATATACAATAAACAAGGAGAAAATAATCAGCAGAAAACCAAAAAAGAGAATGTCCATATCCATTCATCTTCTCACATGGATCACATAGATCCTTCTCTTAGAGTTTTCTTCCTTATGGATGATCTAAAGTTAGGAAAAACAATGACTGTTTCCTTCCCAAGAAGGGATCTTTCTTCTGCTCCTAAATTCTTGCCCAAAGAAGAAGCTGGTTCAATTCCATTTTCACTAAAGGAACTTCCAAATCTTCTTCAACGTTTCTCGTTCTCTCAAAATTCTCCACAAGCTAAAGCTATGGAAGATACATTAAAAGAATGCGAGGTTCCACCTATAAAAGGAGAGACGAAGTACTGTGCTACATCCTCAGAGGGAATGCTTGATTTTGTACAAGGAATTATGGGAGAAAATACTCAATTCAAAGTTCTATCGACAACTCATTTCTCAAACTCAACTCCTATGCTTCAAAAGTATACTATTTTGGATGCTCCACAAGAAGTTGCAGCTCCTAAGATGGTGGCATGTCATACCATGCCTTACGCTTATGCGATTTTCTACTGTCATTATACAATTAGTAAGAGCAAGGTGTTCAAGGTTTCATTAGGTGGTGAAAATGGTGATAGGGTGGAAGCAATTGCTGTTTGTCATTTGGATACCTCAGAGTGGAGTCCATCTCATGTTTCTTTTCGTGTGCTCGGTATATTACCAGGAACATCACCTATCTGTCACTTTTTTCCATCCGATAATCTAGTTTGGGTTCCAAAAATTGCTACTGTACAAGAGCTTTGAGAGAGCAGTTACACTATTTTGGCTGTAGCTTTTACTTCTCTAATGCCTTATCTGTTATTGCTTGTACGTGTACTAATATTTGTATGTATCTTTTACTGTTTTTCCGGTGTATTCTCTCCACTAGTGGGATCTTAATAAAACAATACGATTTTCTAGCAATGGAAGTACCAAACTTGATTTGTTGTCATAAAAATATACTTAGATTCAGATATAGAAACGATACAAGTCCTTGAAAAGAAGTTGGATACCCGTACATTTCATTAGTCACAAGCAGGACAAAAAGATCTCCGAGAAGATTTCGACAAATACTACCGGCTCTTGCAAAGAATTTCTCTTTTATAGGAACATCAACAATTCAATATGAAACACTTTGAAAAGGTAAGCAAGAGCAGAAAGAGTACAACATTTTTTTATATTTTTTTTTGAAAAAATTTAACAAATTTCTTCCCATCGAAGTTATTTTTATTATTTTTCTATGATTAGCCACAAAAAATAGAAAGTTTTCACTAATTATCTCTTTTTTGCGAGGGATAATATATTATGTTACCAAAATTTCCTGAATGCAGGAGTGCAGACCTTTAAAATTCAGGCTAAAGATTACACTCCAATTGAGAATTAAAAATTCAAAGCAGTAGCACTCTGGAACGAAAATATCAGCTTGGTCCTCTACTAGCAAAAACGGGCAAGTTCAGGGCTTCACATCGAACGTGTTACATAAAGGCCCATAGACACCACAAATATGATCTTCTTTTCGCATATATATCTGCGTACCTCGAGCTCATGGGTTATTTGAATATGCCAGTACTTATAAAAAATAGTAAAGTTACTCCTGGTTTTCTTCTAGCTAGGGCCGGGTGATGGGTGAAGCAACTAAAGCATTTGCTTTAGGCCTCGCTCTTTGGGGCCCAAATTTTACCCAGAATAGAGTACTTAGTTAAATTTGTATGAAATACTTTTTGTAAAAATGTTTTTATAAATTAAAAATGATAACATTTTATATCATCATGGATTTACTGTTTCACAAAAAAAAATGGTAATTTGAATCTTCCCCTAAATATTTTAGGTGTGAATAAATTGGGGAATAGGTTTGACATGAATATTATTGTTTTCTATTTTTATTTTTCTTGGGAAGAAAATATGTAGATTTCAGAAAATTATTTACAACTACATATCAAAATGTTAAAAATAGACTTTAAATAAAATTAAATATTAGTTTTAAAAGCCTCTCATTCAAGTTTGGCTTTAGGCCACCAAACTTATTGAGTCGCCCCTGTATCTAGCTAACCTGTTTTTCACTAGCCTTGTAATAGAGCATTTTCTACACATAGAACATCATGTATCACAATTCTCACAATGTTCTCGCTCACCTGAGTGATCCAGGTGAGCGAGTAGCTAGGTGAAGTGCTCAACACTGAAATTCCCCAACAGCATCGGCTACATCTGTGTGACATCGGAAGATTGTATTGGTATTTTAGACATACCAAACAGTTGACCTTTTGAACAAAATTAACATATTGTCTTTGATGTATATCGTAAAGTCAATTCAGGCTTAGAAATCACAACTATAAGTGCATGTGAGCTGTTTTATCACCATTTTGGCAGCAACCTTTTGTAAAACTTCACTAGCGTTTCCTGTAAGGAGCCTTTTTTATCTATACTGTAGTTATCTTACAAAATATAATATAATATTAATGTTTATATTGATTTCTTTTTTTTTTTCTTTTTTGTCTGCAATTTAGTTATCTTACAAAATATAATACAAAGTACTAATATTTACATTGGTAAAGAAAATTCAAGTTATTAAGATGTTAACCATATATTTACAATGTGTTACCATGGATCCTATTGTAAAAAAAATATTATTTACCAATAAGAAGATTTGAGTAGTTTAATTCCAAGTTCTAATATATTTCTATTGTTAAAAAATAGACTATTTCTTTTTTTACTTTTAAAAGGAGTTTGTATAAACTTCAATAATGCCTAAGCAAAAGTAACATAAAAAATCCACAATCAAAAATATTTTTGGTGCCCCAAAATTTAGGAGCCTAAAGCAAAAGCTTTACTAGCCTTCCCCTTAAGCCACCCACCCATGTTTCCTGTTACTGCTTGTATGTGCACTAATATTTGCATGTAACTTGTCTATGATTGCAGTTTACCTTTTCTCTAGCTTTCTATCCGGCAACAGGACATTAATAAAGGAATAAGATTTTCAGCAAATAAAATTCTCAGACTTGATTGGTTGTGCAATAAATTTTAGACTTTGCAGCAAAGTTTCCAACTCAAAATTGCAGATTAGAAACAATAAAAGATCCAGTTACTAAATGGAAGACAAAAATATTGTAGATGCTAAAATCTATCTGGACCCGGAGTAAGGAACTTGCAACAAATATTGTAAATAAGTGAAAGAAAACAATGATGAATTGAAGACTCATGATGTTAAAAAACCACCACGAATATGGCTTCTCTGTATTCTGATTCGAATTCAAGTCGAGTTCCTAGTAAAGCTACAGCATGATCTTTCAATTTCATAGGGTCAACTTTGAATAGACATGCAAGGTCAGTGGAAGAAAACATGTACGATCATGGATTGCTATGTGTCTAAGTCCAGGTTATACTACTTGTATATTCAGATCCAGATCCAGAAGCAATTAAGCTTTAGAACACAAATCAACAAATTACATCCGATGTATCTTGTCAAAGTAAAATAAGGCTAAGAAATTACAGCTATAGATGCTTGTAAATCATCAACAATTAGCTAAAAAGCTATGTGATGTTAGCGGACCTTCAAAAACTACTATGCTAAGCATTTTGCACTCACTCCTAGTTGTGCACGATTCGCCATACAAATATCAGAGGTCAAATTTAATAGAAGAGTGCAACAACTATTGAGATCTGCAAGTAATAAGTTTTCTTTAACTAATCTATTTCCAAAAGTTCAAAGAATGTTAGATAAAAAGTGGCATGTGGATCATAAATTTAGAAAGTTCCACAAGTGATTTGATGGTTTAGATAGCTTTCACATATCCAGCACATGTAGTTTCCCATGGCATATGCCAACAAACAGTAAAGCTTACATTCTATCTCAAGTATCTAGATAACTTGCTATTTTGGTTGCTTAACGGCGAGCTATGCCATTAGAGAACTCTTCTACAACCCAGACCTCATAGTTTATAACAGAAAGACTATTCTGTAACAAAGATGTAAAGTTGACCATCTTTACGACTTTGGAGATGAGGAAAGTAGTTAGTTGTACTCCTAGTTGTTATTTAGATGGATCCGTGCTAAATCCTATACTTCTATTATAAATTAAGAAAATTGCCCAAATATTGGTAGATGTACTTAAGAAGTAGTGATGCTTCAAAATTTAAAGCCGTACTTACCTTAATGGCATCTCTGGCGTGCTGACATAAATCCCATTAGTGAATTCTAAAGAGACTAACCCTTCTCCTCAATCTGCCGTTGGACGAGCCATTTTCTCTAGCTAATGATGCTGTTTCCTCAGGAGTTGAGAGAATCATGGGGTCGCTCTGGTACTTCTTAAGGTAGGGAGCACCAGGCACTACATGAAACCAGATTACCATACAACAGTTGCATAGACATATTAAATGATCATGCATCCTAATGGTGCTCAAGTTATACGTATCACTTAAAAGCATCCAGCAGCTAAAATTTAAGGAATCTTCACCTCTGTTGAACTAATGAAATACCTTGCTCTATGAATCACGTGGCATGTTTATCTGAGGTGTGCTATTAAATCCTTTTAACTCATATACAATCAGACTTCTCTATAACAACATCCTTATATAACAATACTTTTCTATAAAAGCCAAGTTTTTCCGGAACCAAACTTCATGTTCTATTATAATATATGTTTTCCGGAGCCAAGTTTCTATTATTATAGAGACGTTTGACGGTACTTAAATCAATGCATATAATGGCAGACAAGTTTCAAACAGATTTTGATATTAGTTTGGTGTCCTTTGAGAGATGCAATAGTCAATATCATGACAAGCATACATGCTTCAGAAATTCAATTAGCATGGGCCAAATGCACGCTTGCCTTTAAAGCAACTTCAGGGATGAATCAAGAAGTCATACAAGTTGATCTCGAAATATAAACTCCTAATATAGAACGAAAATCCTAACATAATTCCTAAAGACGGAACAAGAACAACAGAAAATGAAGAAGTCCTAAGATGCAGATTCTTATGGTGAAGCAAGAAATCCTAAACATAAAATCATTAGCAGAGTGAGGGGAATATTACTGTCCGGAACCAGGTCTTACACAAGGCCTCCAAACTGTTTCTCTTCCTATATCCATTAAAGCAATCCCCTTGGGGACCAAATCACTTCTAATCTGATCGCTTCGTGCAAACTCCTTATTTTTCCTTGCTACAGCTCTTTCCTCTATTGCACGCGTCCTCCGTCAACTCTGCTCTTTTCAATGCTCTCTCTTTAATCTGTTGCAAAACCTCAGTATAAGTTGAACAAGCAGCAAGCAATCCAAGTACATCCAACACCGCCTTCACTTCTTTCTCCAGCTCAGTTAGGGACAAAAACAACTGTTCTTGGCGCTGTTGTATTTGCCTTTTCTTCAGCATGTTCAAATAATTATTCATAAGTCCAAGGGCTTCCTGAAGAGCAGCATTTAAAATTGTAGGCGTATGCAAATCATCCGCAAGTTTTGTCTCCAACTCATTTCGCAACTTCTTAATGCATTTCTCAGCCTCAGGGCTAACACGTGCCACGTCCCTAATTGTTTCATCAGTTCTTAATTGTTGGAAAACTGATGACAGTAATGCTTCTTCAGTATCATGTAAGGTCTGATAAATGTAGAACACAGAATCTGAAGCAATTTCAATCTGTGATATTGAGTAATTAACATCAGAACCGATAGTGAGTCCCCAACAAAAAGTACCTCAATGCAAGGGGATGGTACAATCGAGTAATATCACATATAGTGAAGAAATTCCCTAACGATTTCGACATCTTCTCACCATCTTTGTCCTTAACAAAACCGTCATGCATCCAGTAACTAACATTACTCTCGGGACAAGCCGCGCAACTCTGAGCAATCTCGTTTTCATGGTGAGGAAATTTCAAGTCCATTCCACCACCATGTATGTCAAACGAATGTGTTAAATAGTGTGCGCTCATTGCCCTGCACTCTATATGCCAACCCGATCTGCCTGGACCCGAAGGGCTATCCCGATACGGTTCACCAGGCTTTGCAGCTTTCCACAAGGCAAAATCAGCAGTATTTCGCTTTCTTAAATCAACTTCACCCTTTCGTGCTCCAGCGCGATTGTCTTCTAATTTTCTTCCACCAGATAATAATCGACCATACTCTGGAAACTATCGACAGAGAAATAAACATCTCCATCAATTGTGTATCCATATCCATTGGAAATTATGTTAGCAATCATATTCTTAATTTGATCCATATGGTCAGTAACACGCGGCTGATGAGCCGGTGGGAGTACTTGGAGATCATCCATGTCTTTTAGAAATTCTTGGCTGAATTGACTACTCAGAGCAATTGGATCATAATTTTCTCCAAGTTTTTTAGCCTCATTTATTATTTTATCATCTATATCAGTGAAATTGCGCACGTATACGACATCGTATCCTAAGTATTTTAGATTCCTGTAGACAACGTCGAAGGCTACATATGCGCGGGCATGGCCGATGTGACTGGAGGTGTAAGACGTAACGCCAGAGACGTACATTCTAACTTTTTCAGGTTCCTTCGATTTGAATACTTCCTTCTGTTTCGTCATGGTATTGTATAGCTTTAATTCCATCGCCACCTTCTCCTCCGCCATTCTGATCGGCGGCAAAATTGTTCGTTGGCTGAGAGTATATATATCAGTGGGTGGCGCCGCGGCGGTGCGGTAGAAGAAACCTAATCCTACGTTTGGGTTTATAATCAAAACATACCATAATTATAATTGGGTTACAAAAATGGAAAGCAATTTTTCATAGTGTAAAAATATATCTTTATGCGTGCATAAACTCCTTTCCTTTCTATATTTCTTCTAAAGTTTGTTGTAATTTCCACCGTTTCTTTTCTAAATCTAATCAGAATTGTATTTTTGAAATAGTTTACATTATTGTAAATTAAGCAACCCCCACTTCCAACCGAGAGGTTGTGAGTTCGAGTCTTCCCAAAAGCAAGGTGGGAAGTTCTTGGAGGGAAGGATGTCGGGGGTCTATTTGGAAACAGCCTCTCTACCCAAGGGTAGGGTAAGGTCTGTGTACATATTACCCTCCCCAGATCCCACTAAGTGGGATTATACTGTGTTGTTGTTGTTGTTGTGTTTCCATTATTGTAAATTAATTTAAATTCTCAGTATCGATCCCGTCTGATTCAAATCAGCTATAAGATTGATATTTATGTTCAAAACTTCATAGTTCTCTTTGTTTGGCTAAAAAGTTATGTAAATAGTTATTAGGCCCAAGAATAATCGAAAATAATAAGCGTTAATCGGAATCAAGCGTATGAACTAGAGATTATCGTGTAACTAAGATCGGAAATAATAATGTAGATATCTGGAGATGTAAGAACAATAAGACAAGTAATAATCTTTGCATAAGAGACAGGGTTGTATATTCTGAATAGCAAAATACACATGAGCCTTTACAGGACCTTCCTCGAAATAATCAAAGAAAAGTACAGAGGTTGGTGGTCTCAGTGTACGGGAGAATCAGAGCTTCAAACGACGTCATCTTGAGTCATGTCACTCGGTCCGTCCACTTACTGGGGTCGACCTTACTCGAGTCGGCCTCAGTTATGCCGCTCTCTATGTCAAGGACGTTCGCAGATAGCATGAGAACATAGGGAACCAAATTTGTCCAATACAGATAGTCCCTTCGTTTGTTGGGGACGTAGCCGAGAGACGTCTTCAACGAACGGATATACGTTCTCGACCTTTCTAGAAATTTGGCCGTACCCGTAGATACTGTGAAAAACGGCGTGATCATATGTGAAGGTGTTATGCTGTTGATATATAACCTTCTTTTAGCGCTCCTTTTTAGGGTGATATCATCGATCATGTGCATGATCATTATTTTTTCTCCCAAGGCGGTTCAGGACAGGACGTGACGTTTTGGTTTCCCGCGCCGGTTTTCGAATCATGCCTTTTCGATTTTTGTATGCCTTTCCTTATAAATAGATGAGAGGTTGAACCCAGTTCAACTTTCGAACTTTGTTTAGAGAGTATTTTCTCAAGCTTATCCTCGTCTTTTTCTGGTACTCGTCGATCTTCTTAAAATTTTTGTTCCCGAGAATTGAACCCTGTGTCCCTAAAACGCCTTTCTTTCATAACCTTCATCATGGTTAAGCGTCGCCACGATAGCGAAAAGACCAAGGGCGATGCCCCTTCTAGGGCTTCATTGTCCTCAAACGATGGGGAAGGAGAAGCCAATGAGGTCCTCGTTCCTCTATCAACGTCCAACATACTTCCGCAGGACATGGTTACACAGAAGGATTTTAACAACAAATGTAAACTCCCTCCTTGGGAGTTTAGCGAGCTGACGTCATCTCACTAGGCTGCTCTCAGGAATTCGTACAATATTCCTGATTACGTTGAGATGGCTCCCGCTGGGACGGACTACGCCAATGTGCACAGGCCTGGATATTGCACGTTTATGAGTATGCTTTTCGGATTGGGTACAGCCTCCCGCTCAATCCTCTGGCGGAGGAACTTTGCCGTTGGTATGGGGCGTGTCCGGCCCAACTTACCCCGTACGCACTGAAGATTTGTAGGATTGTTACGACCTACACGGCTAAGGCTGGGAAAGAGGTCTCCGTTCACCACCTCTTGCACATGTTCAGCGTGAGCTTCATGAGAGGTACCATGCTCTAGTTGGTACGTCGGGGTAAGAAGAGTTTTGTAGTGCAAGCCGATGACAAGGCAAGTCGTAAATTTTGGAAGAAATGTTTCTACGTTCGTACTGAGCATCTGGCGTCTAACCCCAAAGGGTTCCCGTAGGCATGGAACATAGCATGTAGGCATTTCTGTGTGCAGTTTTTATGGCAAATTTATTTCGTCGGCTTAACTATCATAGATTTCTTTTTACCTCTATGTAGTGACATCTCACACTCATCGACGAATTGATGGCATTAGGTCGTGGGTGAGAGCACTAATACCGTTTGTAAAGGAATGTCGCACCTGGCCAGAATTCCTCAGGATCTATGGCCCGACAAGTAATGGCCTTGTTTGTTTTTTCCTTTCCGTTCTGGCTTGGAGACTCCCCTTAATTTTCCTTGCTCAACTCATACATGTTTTGGCAGGTCGGGGTGCTTTGAAGAAGGCGTAGAAGAAGAAAAGGAAGAAAATTGTGGCCGGCCCTTTTAGGGCGGCGTGTTATTCTGACGAGGAGGATATGCTCCTCGTAGGTACATCTAGGGGCAGTACTTGTCCCCCTTCAAGGTAAGAGGCTGCATTAGCGGTGGTTCCCGAGGCAATGTCTAAGGCTGTGCTTGGGGCTGCGTTTAAGGTGGCACCCGAGGAGGCACCGGCGGCTGTGCAAAGGACCGTCCCCGAGGTTGCCCCCATAAGGATGCCCATTATTGAAGTGACTCCATCTGAGCCCGACTTGCATTCCACGGAGGGGAGCCTTGAAGAAGGAGAGTCGCTTGCAATGAAGAGACATCGGATTCGTGCTGGCAAGGCGGTGGTTACACAGACAGAGAAGGTTAAGCCACCCCGCCGTAAGTCTAGGCTGGTCTTCATGGCTGAAGCCATTCGCTCGGGGAGGTCTGCTTTTAGAAGGGAGGCAGTTACTGACCTCCGCCCGGCACGTGCTTAGGATGGCGGATCACCGGCGGCCGTAGAGAGAGGGGGTGAATATGTGGATGTGGCGAGCCCAAAAATCGTCGTCCAGGACGCGGGCGGAGAAGGTGGGTCCTTACACCAAGTGGAGATGGTGGCTGGCCAGTCTTCCCGTCGCATAGTGATTCCCAGTCATTATAATTTGTTGGAAAGTTGCAAGGAGGCGGCAACCAGTATGACACTTTTATGTGCAGGCGTCGAGAGCGCGGCCCTGGCGGAGACCAGTGACAAGGACTTGGCCCGAAGAGTGGTGGATGCAGCCTTGAAGATGTCTTTTGACTTGATTGATTTTTTGTATTTGTGGAGGGTGATTTTCCTTGCACTTACTTTTCGGCTTTTTCCAGACTCTTATCTTGGAGGCGGAGAGGGGTCGACACCTGAAGAAGAAGGTGTCCAAGTACAATAAGTTGGTGCAGAAGTATAACAGGACACGCGAGGCGCACCGAACCTTGGCCGATATGTATAAACAAGACCCTAACTTAAGGGTGTTTCATGCGGGCTTCGTGCAGTCTGAGGCGCAGTTGAAGAAGATTGTGGATGAGCTGGAGAAAGTTGACGAGCAACTCATGGCCACTGTTGCTTAGGCGGTAGAGATGAAGATCCTTATTCAATCTAAGGACGAAGAATTACAGCTCGGTCGTGTAGTGGCAGAGGAGGCGGCGGAACTGTGCACTGGGGTTGCGGCCTTAACGGCGGAACTTGATGCCAAGAAGGCCGAGGTTGAGGACCTCAAGCGGGATCTTGCACAGGACGATGCATCTCGTGAGGCACACGAGAAGTGGGTTGTAGAGGCCAGGCTGGTCGTACTTGAAGAATTTTTGGCGGCCGGGCGAGCATCTGAGGCAGAAGTTGAGAGCCAACGCCAGTTGGTTAGAGCTGCCCGTGAAGCGGCCGGCTATTGTCCCGAATCACCGGCCCGAGATAGGGGTAACTGTGCAGATGTTAACCATTTGGAGTCCAGCTCTTGGATTTCCAAGGCGTACCCTCCTGGGAATGAAGACAGGCCACATGAAGACCAGGCGAGGCAGGATAATCAGAGTGATAGAAGCCTGTAGGATTTTTTGTCAATATGTTTGTAAATACCAATTTTTGTATCATGGGTGTTGACCCTTTTGAAGATAAAGACATATGACCTTTGCCATAGTTAATCTTTTTCTGTTTTCTGGAACCTATTTGTAAATATGTTTGTAAGTACCGATTATTGTATCGTAGGTGTTGACCCTTTTGAAGATAAAGACATACGACCTGAGCGCCTACGATTCGGCGGCCTTGGCCGTGTAGAAATGATGGCTTCTGCTACGTAAATTTTGACAACTTTAGTTACATAAAAAAGGTGGACTTAGCCGTATGGAACAATGGCTTTTAGCTATGTAAGATCTGGCGGCCTTAATCCGTGTTTGACGGTGGCCTTAACCATGCAAGATTTTACGGCCTTAACCGTGTGAAAACGATGGCCTTAGCCATGTAGAATTTGACGGCCTTAGCTGTGTAGAAACGGTGACCTTAGCCATGTAAAACTCGACGGCCTTAGCCGTGTAGAAACGGTGGCCTTAGCCATGTAAAATTCGACGGCCTTACCCGTGTAGAAACGATGGCCTTAGCCATGTTAAATTTGATGGCCTTAGCCATGTAGAAACGATGGCCTTTTAGAAGTGGAAATGTTTGATGTGAGCGACGTTCTAGTTGTTCTGGAGCATTTTTCCTTCCATTGTCTCTAGCTGGAATGCTCTTTTCCCGGCCGCCGCTATCATCTTGTAGGGTCCTTCCCGGTTTGTGCCCAGTTTTCCTTCACTTGGGTCTCTGGAGGCCAACATCTTGGCTTTGAGGACGTAGTCTCCTACTTTGAGTGGCCATATTTTTGCCCTTTTGTTGTAATATCTTTCGATTTGTTATTTTTGGGCTACCATCTTGATGTGGGCCATTTCCCTTCTTTCCTCGGCTTCATTGAAATCTTGAGATCTGCTGGTGTCATTTTCTGTTCCACTTGTGTGCGAATACCTTAGGCTGGGTTTGCCTACTTCGACAGGTATGACCGCATCGGTACCATAAACTAGTGAGTACGGGGTTTCCCCGGTGCTGGACTTAGGTGTAGTTCTGTGTGCCCACAAGACTTCAGGTAGTAGTTCGGGCCATAGCCCCTTGGCATCTTCAAGCTTTTTTATAGTATGTTTAGAATTGTTTTGTTGGAGGACTCCGCTTGGCCGTTGGCGGCAGGGTGGTATGGCGTGAATAGTATCCTTTTGATGCGCCATTTCTCGAAGAATTCAGTTGTTTTTTGACCGATGAACTAACGCCCGTTGTCGTAGCTGATTTCTTTGGGGATGCCGAAGCGGCAATGATGTTCTTTCATATAAAGGCGATGACTTCTTGATCGCGTAGTACGCACCTGCTTCCACCCACTTGGAGAAATAGTTAGTTAAAACAAGTAAAATCGTACCTTTCCTCGTCCTGCGGGTAGTGGGCCGACTATATCCATTCCCCATTTGATGAATGGCCAGGGGGAAGTGATGGAATAGAGGGGTTCTCCTGATTGGTGTATCATTGGTGTGTACTTTTGGCATTGTTCGCATCGGCGAACCTATTCAGCTGTCTCTTTTTTCATGGTGGGCCAGTAGTAGCCGGCACGTATGATGCATCGCAGAGGGCGCGGTTGCCAGTGTGAGTGCCGCAATGGCCTTCGTGCACTTCTTCGAGTACTGGCCTCATTTAGTGCATCCCTAAGCACTTCTCTATGGGGCTATCGAACGTCCTTTTGTAAAGGTCGTTGTTGATCATGCAGTATCAGGCGGCCTGTACGCGAAGTTTCTTCGCCTCCTTTTTATCGGGGGTAATGTTCTATCCTGCAGATATGATATGAAATGGTTGCGCTAGTCCCAAGTCAGGTTTATAGAAAGTACCTCGGTGTTATCAATGGCCGAGTGGAGGAGCGTGACCACACTTTCTTTGTTGATGTTTTTGGTGGCTGCAACCAACTTTGCCATGCGGTCCGCTTTGATGTTCCGTGCTCTGGGAATTTGTTTGAAGCGGCATTCATCAAATGTAGCCATCAACTTGCGGATTTCTGTCTGGTACTTTTATAGCCTTTGCTCTTTGATTTGATAAGTCCCAGTGACCTGGTTTACCAAAAGTAGGGAGTCAGAGTGGAGGAGGATTCGGTGAGCCCCATACTTGGTGGCCAGTTTCATGCCTGCAATAACGGCCTCATACTCGGCCTCATTGTTAGTCATTTCCGAGCATCGTATGGACTGGCGAATTGTTTCGCCCGTGGGGACCTCAAGAACAAGTCCCAGCCCCGATCCCGATGCATTGGCGGCGCCATCCATTTAAAGGACCCATAGGTCATTTTTGGAGGATGCATGTGCCTCGAGTTTTTCCTTTGGTAGGACTTCCGCGCTGAAGTCGACAATGAAGTTGGCTAGGACTTGCGACTTGATGGCGGTCCTTGAAGGTATTTGATATTATGCTCGCTGAGCTCAACGGCCTATATGGCGAGCCGTCCTGAGAGTTCGGGCTTGTGTAAGACACTCCTTAAAGGGAAGGTCATTACTTACCTTATGGGGTGGCATTGGAAATAGGGTTATAGCTTCCATGAAATTACTACGGGTGCCAATTCCAGCCTCTCAAGGTGTGGGTACCGGGTTTCAGCGTCCACTAAAGTTTTGCCAATATAATAAATAGGAGACTGTGTACCTTTATTTTCGCGCACTAGGACAACGCTGACTGTGACTTCCGATACGAAAAAGTACACCAACAACGGTTCGTCTGGGTTGGCTTTGACTAGTAGGGGCGGCGATGACAGATATGCCTTCAAACTCCTCAGGGCGTCGATGCATTCGTCGTTCCATTTTAGTCCCTGGTCTTTTTTCAATACACCGAAGAATTTATGGCACCTGTCGGAGGAGCGTGAGATGAACCTAGAGAGGGCGGCTATTTGACCCGTCAGCTTTTGCACTTTTTTGCTGCTTAGTATTTTTGGGATGGATTCTATGGCCTTGATCTGGTCTGGGTTAACTTCGATTCCCCTTTGTGACACCAGAAACCCCAGGAACTTTCCCGAGGCTACGCCGAAGCCGCATTTTTTCATGATTCAATTTCATATCGTATCATCTTAATATTTTGAAGGCTTCTTTCAAGTGATCGAGTTGGTCCTCTTTCTTTGACGACTTTACTAGCATGTCGTCAATATAGACCTCTATCTTTTTGCCGAGTTGCTCTATAAACATCGTTGTTACCAGCCTCTGGTATGTAGCCCGCACATTCTTGAGCCCGAAGGGCATTACCTTTTAGTGGTATGTTCCTTGGTGAGTGATGAAGATCATTTTCTCCTGATTTTTCTTGGCCATCATGATTTGATTGTAGCCGGAGTACGCGTTCAGGAAGCTTAACAACTCATGCCCTGCCGTTGCGTCTATTAACTAGTCGATGTGGGGTAGTGGGAACGAATCTTTTAGACATGCTTTGTTTATGTCGTAGAAATCCACACACATCCGCCACTTTCCATTTTTCTTTTTGACCATTAAAACGCTGGTGACCCATTCCGGATACTTGGACTCCCTAATGGAACCGTTCACCATCAGCTTGTCTACTTCTTCACTTACTGCTTCGTTGATGGCGGCATTTTCCTCCTTACCTGCCACACGGTGGGTGTAGCGGATCAAAATTCAGTTTGTGGGAGGAAATTTCTCGTGGAATCCCTGGAATATCTGCATGGGAAAAAGTAAACGGGTCTGCGTGGTTAGACAGAAATTCACGGTACTTACTTGGATTTTAAAGGCCGTGGCCTATATAAGCCTTCTTTGTGGAATCGATGTTGCTTAGCTGGACGGGGTCGAGATCTTCGGCCGTGGCATTGTTAGCCTCAACGTCGTTGGGATCTTTGATGGTGTCCTCTGTCGAGTGGACCTTAGTCCCTGACAGGGCTGATTGCTATGCCTCCGCACTCGCTCCTTTGAGTTGTTTTGTGTGCATGTAATCTTGAGCTATTTTATAACACTCTTGGGCGGTGCGCGACTCGCCCCGTATGCTGTAAACCCCCCATGGGGTAGGGAATTTGATCACTTGATAGAAACTAGAGGGGACTGCCCTCATGGCATGTATCCACGGACGTCCGATGATGGCGTTGTATGCCGTTTCTTGGTTCATTAAGTGGAAAGTGGTTTCCATCGTAACTCCTCCTGCCAGAACGGGCAGCTTTATCTCCCCAGAGGTTCTTCCCACTGCATTGTTAAAACCAGTTAGTGTTATACAGCGTGGAATTATCTTATCCTCGACTCCAATTAGTGTAAGGACTCTTGGATAAATGATACATGCGCCGCTATCATTGTCGACCATAATCCTTTTAACGTCAGTATCTACTATGCGTAAAGTAATAAATAAAGCATCATAATGGGGGAAAAACAAACCGTCGGTATCAAACTTATCGAAGGTGATACTATCTTCGAAGTCGTCATACCGTTCATGAGCGATGGTTCTCTTTAATTTGTGAATGGTGGTGAATTTGACATGGTTGATTGCTGAGTCATTTCCATCCCCAATGATCATGTTGATGGTGCGTGTTGATGAGGGTGGCCTTGGCGGGCCGTGAGGTTGTTCCCGGCCGCGTGCAAAGTGGAGCATTCTTTTGTCGCTGAGCAATTCTTTCTAGAATCCTTGGTTCAACATCCGGACCACCTCCTGCCGGAGACCTATGCAATCTTCGGTGCAGTGCATGTTCATGTGTCAATTTTGATAATAAAATACATATAGTATTGAGATTTAATGTTGTTGATATACAATGTGATGCTTTGTCGAGTCGCGGATGTGTAGTTAGGATGGTTTGGGTGATTCTATGGCAGGTGGATAGGCTCAATTACAAAGGAAAACTCTGCCGAATTTTTGGAAACTTGGGACATAGTATAAATTTTGTCGCCTTAAGGGTGGGCTTAACGGTTGTGTGAATGAATTCAAGAATTGCAGAAGAGATGATGATCCGTGTTTCCTCAAGCTTATGGGAATATGAGCCTAATCTCACCATGGTATTATGATAGCAATAGAGTACACGTGTTGTGATGTATATGGATTCGAGCTAAGTTGGGGAGGTTGCTGTGGATGAGCTGATTAAACTGTTATGTACTGTGTTAATTCCAATTCAATGCATGTGAGTGAATCAGTTCTGGTTGCAGAAAGTGAGCCGAGGGTGGTACGAGTGAAGCAAAATTTTTCCAAAGGTTATATGGTGTTTTGTATGTGTGGGAAAATAAGAGAATGTCTTGAGTTGACGATAAGGGATGCTTAGTGTTAAGAGAAGGAAGTTGTTTGGTTTTATCAGAATGAGATCGTGTCATGTGGTATCAGAGTGCTGATAAGGCATGATTGGTTCGATTCATTAAGTCAAGTGATTTGCAGCGTGTATATGAGTGGATGACTTTTGAGAATGATTTTGATGTGTTCAAGAGACTATATGTATCACTCAGGTGTTAAGGTTGGGTATGTGACCGACTCAGTGTTTTTGTTAGAACAGGTCAGAAGTTGGGGTATTCTTGTGTTGATTACGGGATTCGATGCATCAGTATTCAGGAAGTAATGGCAACTAATTTAGGGTCGCAGGAAGTTCTTCGGGTAAGGTGCTCTGGAATTTGGTATTTCTGAGAACGTTTGAGAAAGTATTCAGTGGACTATGAGTCTTAGACAATGTGGTCTGGTGTTTGGGTTTCATATAGTGAGCCTGAGTTGAGGCAATGTGGTGCTACAGCAAGAAGGTACATCAAGTTGAAATGAATCAGGTAAGAATCTAGACAAATAAAGTAGCTTGTTAGGGGACCGAATCAGTATGGTAAGGATATGCTTAATTGTTGGTATGTGTTCAAGGTAATGGGCTCTTAAGAGCGTTGGGCAGCGAAGCTCCTGAGTACTGGAAGTATGCTTAGCTTGGTTCAGGTAGAGGGATTATGTCCTTGGCAGTTTAACTTGTGCAAATAGAATTGGGAGAGAATTCTTGTTGAGTTTATCGTGGGTTAGAGATGTATGTTTTCTATGAAAATGAGGGACATGGAGTGTATAATAATTTTTCTTCCTCTAAATGGGATCAATGAAAGTTCTATACTAGTTGAGTGCGTCGATGTCTGCGGCGCAGAAGGGAGATGAAATTTCTTGTGTTATCCTTGGAGGATCTGGTATATGCGGTATGTTGTGAAGGACCGAGATGGGCGTGTGCGAGGTTTCAGCTCAGTTCTGCAGGTATGGTGGATTTGGCTATGTCCTAAATAGTGAGTAGCTTCAGGTAATCAAGGAAATGGTATTGTTAATTTGAAGTGATTTGGCGATAGCATATGTCTCGGAAAAAGGTTAATCCCACAAATGATACATCAATAGTGTTAAGGCATTTTCTTATGAGATCGGTTGCTGATACCCGAGTTGTGTGATGGTACAAGGGAGTTTTTGAATATCTCTCGTGGAATAATTGGATACTCGAGGTGTAATCTGTATTCGTATTTGGGTTTCAGGTTCAGTGATTCCTGTTCTATGGTTAGTTGGAGACTGGGAGTTCTCCGGTGCAATCTATGTAGTGGTTACGGATCGTGTGTGTTGTGTTGGTATTGTCAGCGGCTATTGGGTGTTTGGAATCCGAGTGTATATTTCCTTGCTTAGTATATTAAATTCTAGATACGACATTGGAATTCAGAGTTATTGTCTCAGTGTTGGAGTATTCTAAACGATTGTGCTACGAGTCATGTTGGGAAATGTAGCAGGTTGCGTGTCGAAGTGTATCAGACCATGTTCTAGCCGACTGGTTGTGTTCCAAACATCAGCGGATAGCTGGGAGGGATTGCGTTCCTTGATCGGCCTTGGGAGTAGATGTCAGTATAAAGGATTCTACCATTGTTTCGGTTCCTGTATTGAGGGTCCTTTTCAGATGCGTCCTTGTGGCTGGACATATCGCCGGGCGAGACTATGGATTTCGGTAATTATTTGGTGCTGGGCACCATATCGTGCGGTTCCGTTATGAGTCATAGTAGTGGAAGTGGAATCTTGTAGCTTACAACGCTTAATAGATATCTTTATGCACTCAGTTTGGTTATGACTGATGTTGGTATTTTGTTATTATGAGAAAATTTGACTCGATGCGTGCCTCCCTATGTGAGGTAGTTGTGTGGATCGGGTGGCACGCCGCCACAAGTATGTCATGTGGATCGGGTGGCACGCCGCCACGAGTATGTTATCTGGGTCGGGTTGCGCGCCGCAACAGTGTAATGTCGAGAATATCTTTTCATGTGTTGCTTTATATTCCTTGCTTAGTGTATCGGTTGTGTCCTTTCAGGACTGAATGGTGTATATTACTTGTTTTACCATGAGTGTGATGGGAGATTTGGTTTCAGGCACAGATCTGTGCATGGCTATCTACTTTGAGCATGATAACATAAGGTGCTTCATGTGTAACAGTGTTGGGATAGGATCGCGCGTTGTGGCGAGGCCACTAGAAGTTATGACCTCTAGAGGAGGATTCAGATACTCTATTCCTATTATGTGAGACGGGGTCTCAGCTTGGTTTTGTGAAGGTATTGATGAGCTTGAGGTATAACTCTTCCGGTTGAGTCATTTTCCCTGATTTGGGTATTTGTTGACTGTTTCTTGTTGGTGCGTGTATTATGCAATTATGGCTTAGGCTTGTATTGATGTATCATATGACTAGAGGTGGTGTGTTGATTCGAGGTGAGCATTGGGGTCATTAATGAATATGAACAGATTTGATTTCAGCTGGTTAGAAAAATAATATCGAGGTGTGGCCCGAAAATCTGTTGTGGTAATAGTCAACATGGAAGTGACTTCATGAATGGTTGATCTGAAGAACTGCTACACTTCGTTGTGTGCTTTAGTTATCATTGGTAGTATACAAGAGTGTTGGAATGTGTGGTATATTGTATGAAATCACCTGAGGTTTCAGGTGTGGGTTGTTACAGCTGGTTCGGGTTAATTCGGAGTATAGATGTGAGGTTCTGATCTTGTGTATGATTTCGGGAAGTGCAGTGAGGTTCTACGATTTATGGGCGAGGTAGATTGTGAAATTTCAGTTGTGTTGTTTTGTCGATACCTAAGTGAGATAGGGTGACGTGGGATCACCCTGGGTATATGCTTGGTAAGGTCACTCGGTTACTGGGTTGCTTCTAATACAGCCCTGGGTACGCTCGAGGACGAGCATTTGTTTAAGTTGGGGAGGATGTAACGACCCGACTTGTCATCTTTTGTATTTAGCCCTGTTATTCCCGTATTATGCTTCCCTGTTCGTTAATATATGTGTTTGGTGAGTTTGAAGTGTGTTGGGTTGAATTTGGTTAGAAATGAGACTAATAGTCTCTTTAAGGAAAGCTTAAGTTGAAAAAGTCAACCGGGTGTTGACTTATGAGTTATAGGGCTCGGAATGGATTTGCAGTGATTCGACTAATTTCGGGTGATTTGTGACTTGAGAGAGAAAAAGGAATTGAATTTGGAGGTCCGGTGTAGAATTAGGCTTGAATTGGCTAAGTTGAGTTTCAGCGAATTTCCGGTTGATAGGTGAGATTTTGATCCGGGGATCGGAATGGAATTCCGAGAGTTGCAGTAGCTTCGTTAGGTTATTTTGGATATGTCTGCAAATTTTCAGGTCATTCGGATATCGTTTGGTTGGGTTTTTGATCAGATATGAGTTTCAGAAGTTTTAAGAAAGCTTGAATCCGTCGTGATTTGAAGATTTTTGTGTTAGAAGACGTGTTTTTGTGATTGGAACAAGTTCGTATGATGTTTCGGAGTATGTTGGTGTCTTTGGTTGATGTCTTAGGGGCCGCGGGGTGGTTTCGGATGGTCAATCAGACCATTTTTGGACTTATAGTGTTGCAGGTTTTTCAGCTGTTTTATTGCAGAAGTTTTGTTCATCGCGTTCGCGTGGGGAGTGAATCATAACACATAGGTTATACCTTTCAATTACACATGAGATCTTCTAACATTCACATAAGGATCGTACCACTTCCGAACACTCTGCAGGAGATAACCCACCTGCTTCTTTCAATATAATATTTCGGTATATCATCCACCGTCATACACCTCACACGATCACTTAGTCTTCTTGAGTCTGAACTCATAAAGCAGCATGCAATCTACTCCACTCCCATCTAAGAGACTCGAAAAGATTCTTCACACGCCCATAACTTGGAGCAACACATCCGATCGCAATGGAAATCAAACACTTAATGGTTCGTTTATCACCTAGCAGACCTTCTTCGACACTACCAAGTTATACAGACTCATTACACGGAACCGACATACTCATCATGAAGCTATCCAGCTTCCATTACTACAATTAGGGACAATGCTGAACTTATAAGCTCATAACATCAGCTCGCGCAGTCAGCACCTTGGTGCTCCAGCTATAGACAATAAATATTTGGCCTTAAGTCCTCCCGACTGGCCCAACATAATCCTCACGAAGATTGCATCTCGCCCCTCGATCGGGGAATCGCAAGACATCGAAGAACATATAATACCGAGCGCTCATACGTGCATGCAAACACGTGGAATAAATTTCAAGAGTTACTCTTTCAAGCTGAATCAAGGATGTACGATAAGATTTCAAGAAAGTGGAGTGTTTCCTAAAGGTTCTATAGCCTCCTGCTTATAAGTGTAGTGAACGACACACCCAAAAACAAGACTCTACTAAACCGACTCATGACTCGTGAGGCCTAGTAAACCTAGGCTCTGATGCCAACTTGTCACGACCCCAAACCCGGTCATGATGGCACCCGGCCGTGAAGCCGGGCAAGCCCGAACAAACCACAACAGAGAACGGCATTACAGCCAAAAGAAACAATTTAAGATAACACGGCTGAGCAAGAACAATAATCCTCCCAAAATCAAGGAGTCACGAGTACAAAGCCTCTAACAAAACAGGATACAAGTCTGAACGGAAATGATACAAAGTCTAACAAAATAGCAAAAAGGAACATGACTGATAGAAACAGAGTAAGTGGTCCTGCGAACACTGGGCAGCTACCTCAATACTCCGAATAGCTCGGGTAATCAACAGCAGCAACACTAGGTCTCTGGAGCACCTGGATCTGCACACAAGGTGCAGGGAGTATGGGGTGAGTCTACCAACTCGACGAGTAATAAGCATGCATAAAAACCCGAAGATAAGAAAACACGAAATAACACAAAATGAAGCTATCTAGCAGTTCTATACCATACAAGCCTCAGAGATATACAGATAAAGCAACAGTAAATAAATGCATGATATGCAATGTAATGCATGAACACTGCGGAACGTGCAGCCCGATCCATATGGGTACCCGCGCTCACTGTGGGGGTTCAGACTCCGGAGGGGCTCCTACAGCCCAAGCGCCATATCATACAGTGCCAATAGTTACCACTGTTTCCATCACAATACACGGTGTCCTTAGTTACCACCGTTTTCATTAAAATACATGGTGTCCTTAGTTGCCACCGTTTCCATTACAATACACGGTGTCCTTAGTTACCACCATTTCCATTTAAAATACATATACAGTCCAAAAGTAATGAGATAGTACTCGTCAGCCCAAAATATCATTTAAAAATCATTTGAGTTTTCAAAACGTATAAATATGGCTAAGTTTGCAAAAATAGTATTTAAACTGGACTGAATTAAATTAATATGAAAATAATGAAAATTCTGAGATAACGATCCCTGAATATGGCTGTATTGTGTTCCGGTTCTGGGTCTATTTAGGTCTGGCGTTCCGGTTTTGGCGGTTCCCGGTCTGGCGGTTTTGGCGGTTCTAGCGGTTCCGGGTCTGGCGGTTCTCATGGTGGAACCGGCCCATGACGGTTCCAGGTACCATGCGGTTCCGGTTCTGGCGGGTCTGAATTTTTTTTTTTAATTCAATATCTTGTATTGTAGTCATTAGTATAGTGTAGAATATATTTTATATGGTGTACTAAGTTATTAGTATAGTATATATTGTGTTGTAGTAATTAGTATATATTGTATATAAGTAGTATATATTGTATATAAGTAGTATATTGTATGTAAGTAGTATATATTGTATATAAGTAGTGTATATTGTGTTGTAGTTAGTAATTAGTATAAATTGTATATAAGTAGTATATATTGATAAAAGAATGTTGTCATTAGTATATTGTGTTGTATGTTATATATTGTATGCTATATAAATATTCAAGGATTGATATTGAAGTAAACACAAAGAAATATTGAGAAAAAAGATATTCAAGGATATGATAAAGAGCATATTTATTGACCAAAATGGCATATCTTTCTTAGTCTTCCTTCCCCCAATGGAATGAGCACAACATGGTACTAATACCACCATTAAAAGGAAAAAAAACTAAAAGAAGACGTGCCAATGTACAAGTTACAACATAATTTATGTTGTATTTCTAACAAATCTCATAAAACCGTCAAGGTTGGGAGGTGGTTGTGTTGGCGGTGGTGGAAATGAAGCTTGTTCATCACCACTTCTGGGTGAAGTTGCCTCAACAAGTTCTGCTATCATTTCTTCATATGCCTCATCTATTGCCGGTTGTAATTTTGCTATGCCAAAGTTCCTTCTTTCTTCGCGGATCCAATCTCGAAAAAGCACTGATTTTTCCAAGCTCTCCCGCACCGACACTCTGTGATCACCTATTTGTAGTCTTGCTTGACTAAAAGAGCTCTCCGATACAACAGTTGACGCTTGAATTGACAGAACATCCCGAGCCATCCTTTCAAGAACGGGAAAATGCTTTTCCCTTGACTTCCACCATTCCAAAAGGTCGAAAGAGCCGTCTGGATTCTCCTTTTCTAGTCCCTGTGACAAGTAAACTTGAAGCTCATTTAGATGAGAAATTTCATCAAAATTATCACCTTGATACCCCTGAACTCCGTCCACGATTTAAGAGCTGTTAAGCCAGCAACCCTTTTAGACGATTGTGATGTAGACGAAGTAGAGGTTGGAATATTTGGTCTAGCATGCTCTAATGCCTGTTTATAAGCGTTATAAACAGTTTGAGTATTAACTTTAATTGATCCTTTCGCATCAGCTAGTGTAGCAATTTCGTCTTCTGAAAGATCTAAAGCTCGATAAATATTAGAATACCAAAAGTGAGGACCTCCTAATTTCATTGTTGGATTTAACATAGCAGCTACACCAAAAATAGGAGGGATTGGAAAAAAATATTTTTAAATTTTTTTTTTCATTTCATTTATTGCAAGTTCATAAATATCCCCACCCTCGCTAAAATCAATAAACAAATCAGCAAGTGCGGCAATATAAACTAAACAGTTAGAAATAGTCGGATAATATTGTCCAGAAAAAGCATTTGTAGCCACTTGAAAATGTTCTAAAAAATCTAATAGAATTTTAACATTAGTCCAATCTTGGGTAGTTAGCATTTCATCATCATCCTCACCACCTACCCGAGAATTAAACATAGCATTAATTGGGTTTCTATATTCATACGCTACTACTAAACTTTCGTACATGTAATTCCACCTAGTTGGGCAAGGTTTAGGAACCTTTCTTTCTCTAAGGCCATATTCGTCACATTTTTTAAAATATTCTCTAAGTCTACTTCTATGGTTTGAATAAAATAGCCAATTAAGAGCCATTCTCACCTTTTCAATTTCTATGTTTAATATTCGCATACCATCACCAACAATTAAATGATAAATATGAAAAGTACATCTAACATGGAAAATATTACTAAATGCAGGATTAAGTGTTTTTGTTAGCATGCCTATTGCACTAGTGTTGCTAGAAGCATTATCCATAGAAATTGACATTATTTTATCACTAAAGCAAAAATATCTGCATATATCTGAAACAGTGTTAGCTATAAACCTACCCGTGTGCCGTGAATTAATTATTCTATATGCAATTATGCGTTTTTGCATAGTCCAGTCTTCGTCCATCCAATGACTTATTACAGTTAGATAATCACAGTCATTTCCACTTCTACCAATATCAGTTGTAATAGAAATACGATTACTTATATGAGTAAATAAATAGCGCAAATATTGTTCATATTCATGCTTGAATTTATAAATATCGGCCTTAACTGTTGCGCGAGGACAACCTTTATAAGTAGGATTAAATACTCTTCTAATATAATGAATCCATGCAGGATTAGAAGCAAAAGTATAAGGCAAGCACATAACAGTAATCATTTTCGCTAATTCTTCACGATCCTTATTTGGATCGTAATATAAAATACCTCCGGTGACAATGTTTATTCCTGGTTGAACTAGATTTGAACCAGTACCTGGGTTAACTTGAGAATCAACACTTGTCCTCCCCTCTTGTTGCGCTTTCATTTGCAAATATCTAGCCTTATCTCTAGGGTGTAATTTTATATGCTTAGTCAAACTACCCGTGCCGCTATGATCTCTAGTATACCTATGAACAAGTAATTTCCCACAAGATTTACACTTAGCCTTATTTTTTTCTCTTAGTTGAGTAAAAAATTGCCAAACTAATGATGTTTCTGTACGTTTAGGAGGTTGTCTACTAAAAGTGGGAGTTTGTACAGGTGGGTGTGCCGGTTCATTACCTAAGTTATGAGCAGGACTAGTAGGTGTATCATCTAAATCTACTGGAGCTTGGGTTTCATCATCATCATCATTCTCAGTTTCCTCTAAGATAGGATCATTAGGATAAAGAGCATTCATAATATCATCATGTATTCTATAACCTACTGCAACATCATGTAGAAATTCACTATCGGTAAATTGAAAACAAGGGTGACCACTATCAAGGATTACGAAGGGTTCATTAGGACATCTAGGTTGGCTACTACTTTCAACTTGCTTATCTTTTTTAGGTCGGGGAGCCAGGGTAGGGGTAGTATTTTGGCCACTACTTTCACCGGTTTTACCTTTTCCTTTACCGAACATTTTTTCAACAAAAATGCCATACTAATTAGAATTAAGCAAACTAAAAACACAAAAAATACTATTAGCACGTAAGAGTTGAAATGAGTTTACCGGATTGACGAACAATTTCTTGAAAATTGAAAATCGTTGAACTTGAACACTTGAAAACTTCAATTCAACAACTTCACAATTTTTCACGAATTTGCAACAATAAATTAAGCACTTGCACTAGAAAGATTGAAAGAGAGCTTGAGAGAGATTGAGAGATATTGATGAATTATTGAGTAAAAATGAAAGAATGAGGGGGTATTTATAGTTGAGAAATGGGAAATAGTGTAATTATATAAAGTTTGGGGTTAAATTAAAGTTTGTGGGCCAAATGGCTTTTTTTAAACTTCCAAACGGCTACTTTTTTCAAAGAGCCATTACTGTAATTATTTAAAAAAAAATGACCCCACACTAACTAGGCCGCCGGAACCGGCAGAACCGGCAGGGCCACGGTTCCGGTCCAGTTCCGGTTCGGAACCGCGACAACCAACAGCCTTATCCCTGAAGGATTCCCCAAGTCGGCATCATGGCATCAATCGCAGATATTATCAATATAGTATGCGAAGCATTCACCAACATAGTACAATCTATCCCTCGGATTGGACCGAGTCAAAATATTCAACATAGATGACCCCACACTAACCAAGGAGTGCGTGTCCAACCTCATAATAGCGTCACAATGTGATATACCGGGGTTTCAAACCCTCAGGTCATCATCTACACTCATTACTCACCTCAAGCTGGCCGCAAATTTGCTCGCAATGCCTTCCCCTCGAGAATCAACCTGAGCAGACGCCAAATCTGATAAAAACCAACAGGACTACGTCAAAATAGGCTAATGGAACATAGCCCAATCGAAATAACTCGAAATACACCCAAAAACACAAAGTTGGCAAACCCCGTGCCCGGGGCCCACTTCTCAAAAATTATGAAACTTACATTTTCGGAATCCTCGTCTCGCCACGAGTCCGTACATATAAACTTCATCATAATCGGAGTCCAATTGCTCCTCCAAATCCCCAGTTTTTATTTGAAACTTCAAGCCATGGTTCCTCAATTTTTATACCCAATTTCAGAGAATTAATGGATGATTCTTCGATAAAATGATGTATTAAGACCACGAGACTTACCTTCAATCACTACTCACCGAAATCCCCTTCAAAATTCGTCAACAAGCTCTCAAGTGGTGCAAAAATGGAGAAAATATGAGATAGCTCGCGGATAAAAAGTGACTTAAATCCATTCTGCCAAGGTGCCAACTTACCCTATGCGAACGCAGTCCAAGACCCACGCGTTCGTGATGACAAAAATTATGCTGACCCCAACTTTCCCTTACGCGAACAACTGCCCCCAATTGCGATGCTCCAAGAATTCCTACTACGCGAATGCGACTTTAAGCTACGCGAACGCGATGCTTTACTTCCCAGCACTATGCGAAAGCGACCCTGAGCTACGCGAACGCGATGACTAATTTCCAGGCCTTCCAAATTTACTCTATGCGTTCGCAACACTCCCCACGCAAACGCGATGAACAAAACTTCTGCAATAAAACAGCTGAAAAACCTGCAACACTATAAGTCCAAAAATGGTCCGATTGACCACCCGAAACCACCCCGAGGTCCTCGGGACCTTAACCAAAGACACCAACATACTCCGAAACAACAAACAAACTTTTTCCAATCACAAAACACGTCCTCTAACACAAAAATCATCAAATCACGATGGCTTCAAGCATAAATTTTTCTTAAAACTTCCGAAACTCATATTCGATAAAACACCCGACCAAACGACATCCGAATGACCTGAAAATTTGTAGACATATCCTAAATTACCTAACGAAGCTACTGCAACTCTCGGAATTTCATTCCAACCCCCGGATCAAAATTTCACCTATCAACCGAAAATCCGCCGAAACTCAACTTAGTCAATTCAAGCCTAATTCTACACCGGACCTCCAAATTCAATTTCGTTTTATCTCCCGAGTCACAAATCACCCTCCGAAACTAGTCGAATCACCGCAAATCTATTTCGAGCCCTATAACTCATAAGTCAAAATCCGATTGACTTTTTCAACTTAAGCTTTCCTTAAAGATACTATTGGTCTCAACCCAACACACTTCAAACTCGCCAACACATATATCAACACACTGGGAAGCATAATATGGGGATAACTGGGCTGAAATACAAAAGACGACGAGTCAGGTCGTCACAATTCCCAAATTCCATCCTTAGGTGTCTAGAGTCTTTCTGCACCTTATCTGGTCAAAAGAACAACATAGATAAGTCGAAAATGATTGTCTCAAAAAATTATTCTATTACCACAAAAAGGATCTATCCAAACTATTCAATATAAAATGCAACAATTCTTTTGGTAAATACCTAGATATTCCTATAACAAACACAAAACCTAGGCCTTCTGATTTTCAATCCATCATTGACAAAATGTGTGCCAAATTAGCTTCTTAAAAGTCCAAATTCCTTTATATGGCAGGACAGACTATCTTATCAAATGCATCACTTAATAGAATCTCAAATCATGTTATGCTATCAATTTCTTGACAATCAAGATACTCAGACATATTGATAAAATTCAAAAAAGATTCATTTGGGGCTCCATGAATACCTCAAAAAAAATACACCTACTTCCTTGGGACACATTGACTAAAGATAAAAAAGATGGAGTATTGGCATCCATGCGGCAAAAGATAAAAACCATGTAGCCCTAGCTAGCCTGTCATGGAGAATCCTTCACAAGCCTCTTCTTCCTTGATCTCAAACGCTTTCGTCTCTTTATGGCTCTTCAAAAAATCTAAAAATCACTTCCTTCATTTGGAAAAGTATTGTCAAGAGATGAGAGATTTGTAACAAAGGGCTAAAATGAATCCCCCACCAGAACTCTTCTATGAATATTTGGGAATCAAATTGGATTTCAAAAGCCACTACCCTTAGGAAATCCATAGAGGGACCCCTCACGTTATCCACAATTCAACTCAGCATAAAAGATCTTTGGCTACGTGACAAATGAGATTTTCAAAAATACCTTTTGTATTGTCTTCTCATATTCATAATGACATCTGCTCCCTAGAGCCTAATAATAATAATAATAATGATTCTTGCTATTAGGACTTGAATACAAATGGCATATTTACTACTAAATTATGCTATAATCTTATTAACCCTAGTATAAATAAGCCTAGTGTCGTTGATTGGATTTGGAGTTCTAAATGTCCCAACAAGATTAAGTTTCTGATGTGGAAGTACCTCCACAATAGGCTCCTTACTCGCCATTATCTACACCAAATAGGCATAAATATTGATCCTATTTGTCCAGTATGCAAAAATAGGGAAGAAACTCTTGAACACATCTTCTTGCATTGTAACACAGTTAATTCATTCTGGTCTTCTTTCAGTATAAACTTTTCCCAAGTGAAAAATCCTAATGATTGGATGCGCCAGATTAGGAACATCAGTACAAATTCCTCCTCCACCTTCTTATCCTGGGAAAATATATTACCCTTTGTCATTTGGACTATTTGGTCAAATAGGAACAACAATAATCACAATAACTTGTCTCTAAAATATAATCACTCCCATGCAATTTCCCTAGCTCTGGAATATTACTATTTCACTACTAGGGAATCCATAACAACCAAATTTTTTTCTATTAAAATAACCTCGAACAAACCTTCCCACAATGTTATAAAGCTAAACATAGATGGTGCTTTCAAGGACAGTTCTAACTTAGGAGGTATGGGAGGTGTCTTTACAAATGACAAAGGAGAATGGCTGCTGGGATTCCGACACTCAAAGCCATCATCATCCCTCTCCAATATGAATTAGAAGCTTTAAAATTAGGACTTTCAATAGCTCTCAAATATGAGTTTTCACCACTAATAGTGGAAATTGATGCAACTCAACTCATCAAAGTTTTTTACTTAAATGCTATGACTTCTACATCTAATATAACTAATTGTAGTTAGTTAATACATCATTTGAAACACCCTATGATAATCCATAACTTTCGATAAGGGAACAAGGTGGCCCACGAAATGGCCAAGGATGGACTCAACCATGCAAGAAAAAAATAAGTTATTGAGAATCTGTTGGCCCTAGTACTAACTAACATAGCAATGGATAAGAATGATTATGTGTACTCGATCAAAAAACTCAGTACTAATGTGTGTTTTAATTTAGCCGAAATGGAGAATGTAAATATCCTCGAGGCTTACCCTATTGCTAAGGATGTTTATGTCAGTACTATGTAATGTTTCTCTATTGAAATAAATATCTTTTATCGTCAAAAAGAATTGTAGAAATATGCTATACACAGTCAGTATATTAAACTTAAAATTGAATAGTTGTATACAATACTAAGGTAGGCCTCATTTCTGAGCTCTCTTTTACATTAGAATTATATTAAAAATTTACTGTACTGTTTTTTTCTTTTTTTGTTGTTGTGATATTACAAGTTTACATTTTTTAAAATAGTTTAATTGTGATAAAATGAAAGCGTAAATCATGAACAAGAAATATAAGCAACTTAGTGAAACATGAACAAGAAATGTAGATAGAGAGAAGGAAAAGATTTTTTTCTTCAGTTGTGTGTTTTTCTATCTATTACAAGGCCTTTATATACGCATAAAAAGTGAAGAAAATATGTTATGGAATATGTCATTGAACATACAAAATATGTCATTGAATATGTCATAAACCATTTGAGATGAAGTTCACGGAAGAAGAGTAGACATCCACCATAAATTGCTATTTATCATAACGCTACCCTTTGGATGTCCATAGATAATGTACCTCGTTAAAACCTTACTAAAAAAACCCTACGAGAAAAAAATTCTCGTTAAGGAAAAAGAGTACAATGTTTAGAAATACTCCCTTTTGGTTGCCTCGGTAAAAACCATGCAAGGAAAATCCAGTGGGACAAAACCTTGTAAGGAAAAAAGAGTGCAACTCGCATTAACTCCCCTTGATGAGAGCATCAATGTGAATTCACATCAGCATTCGCATCCCGATCTTGTACACTTGCTTCTTGAAGGTTGACGTTGGTAGAGATTTTGTGAAAAAATCATCCATATTATCACTTGAACGAATCTGTTGCACATTGATATCACCATTCTTTTGAAGATCATGTGTAAAAAATAATTTTGGTGAAATGCGCTTTGTCCTATCTCCTTTTATGAATCCTCCCTTCAATTGAGCTATGCATGCTGCATTATACAAAATTGTGGGTATTTTTTCAAACCACATTTGTCTCGAATAACAATTATCTCAGCATGATTAGATGAAGTATCCATGATTGATTGCTTAGTCTATTGCCAAGATATGACAATGCTTCCATATGTAACACATAGCATGTTTGAGATCAAGCCTTGTATGTGTTAGATAAGTACCCTGCATCAACATAACCAACAAGATCGGGATTGTAATCATTGCCATAAAATAAGCCCCCCACATCACTAGTCCATTTTAGATAATACAATATGTATTTGATTTCATTCCAATGTCTCATTGTAGGAGTAGATATATATATCTTGCTCAGACATTAACTGAAAAAGCTATGTCACACCTTGTAATGTTAGCAAGATACATTAGTGCATCAATTGCACTAAGATATGGTACTTCGGGATCAAGAAGTTCTTTATTATTTTCATGAGGTCGAAATGAATCTTTATACCAAGTGATCATACAACCATCAGGGTACTCAATGGATGTACTTTATCCATATAGAATAGCTCTAAAATATTTCAGTGTATGTTAATTCATGGACAAAACTTTCATCTTTCATATTTGTAGACCAAGATAAAATTTTGTCTTTTTAAGATCTTTTATTTCAAATTCTTTCATAAAACACTCTACTACTTCATGAAGCTCCCCAGGAGTTCTACTGATATTTAAATCATCAACATACACGGCGATTATAATAAATTCAAATTCAGATCCTTTTATAAAGACACAAGGACAAATTGAATTATTCTTGTACCCTTCTTTCAATAAGTATTTTCTCGGGCGATTATATCATATGCGCCCATATTGTGTCAATCCGCATAAGGATTATTGAAGCCTTATTTAATAAATTTCTTGGAAATCATAATATGCTTCAGAACAATTTAAATCCTTCATTGATTTCCATTATACGCATATCAAGTTTTTTATGTATTGCCAGATTATAACCTGAAATGACTACATCTACACAAGAGAACATTTCTCTATATAATCAATGCCAGGATATTTTCAATCTTGATGTAACCCAAGTCGTCTTTATGTTTATCGACTTGACTTTTTTCACACAAGAATACATTTATACCTCCACTGGTTTTATATTTTCATGTGTTAGGACTATCTGTCCAACTTCATATTTTTCAGGTGAAATCAATCTTGATTGCGTATTTTATTTTATTTTATTTTGGCCAATCATTTATCTGTCCACATTTCATCACAGATTTGAGCTCAAGATCCTCGTCAATTAATAATATTGAGCGCTACATTATATTAATAATTCGCCGACGATCACTTTATGTCAGTTCCATTATTACCTAATAAAGACATAACTTATTGAGATCTCTTTATCTCATTATTTCAGGTACCTGAGCCTCTGCCATGAGGTCTTATGAAGTGTTATGTCGTGGTGCTCTTCTGGAGAATTTGCCTCCTTATTATGACCATTTTGAATATTTACCCCTCTCCTTCTTCAATTAGTTTATCTTTAGAACTGATTGGTCTGTTATGCTGTATGCATGACATAGACTCTGTTCCCCATAGACTTTATTCTATTTGGAGTATTAGCAGCTGAAATATGGCATTTAGCTTTGGGTCAGCAAATGCGTCTGGCAATAATTTGTAAATGAATTATCACTTGAACTTCAAGTTCGTCTATATGTATTCATAATAATTCATTTCACGTATTACTTTCTCAGCTGTCATTTTCTCCCCCTAATGTTTGAATCACCAACACATTTCACAACCTTCCGTGGAAATTCATCTTTGTGCATTGTGGTGGCATAATTAAATCATATAGCACAAGTATTTTTATATAAAAATTATTTGGTTTCTTACCCTAAACCGATTGTAATAGGGAGAAATTTTCATAATTTGGTTAGATGTGTACAAGTGCTGATGTATATTAAATAATACATTTCATACAAAATTTTGTTTTTGAGAGTTTTGTTCTCATAACCAATGATTTAGCTATAATTGGAGACATACAATTTCTGCTAAACCAACTTGGATTTAAACCAGTATTATTAAGATAAATCATCATAATTTATATTCTAGAACTGTGCTCTAATAATTTGAGTAGGCAATCTTGCAAAAACCAAACTGCAAGTTGATAACAAATGCACATGTGACCATAGAATAGATGCATCTATTAAAATAATATAATAGTAAACGGTTCACATGGCATGTTAATGGGCCCATATATTTATCACATTTTATTTGTTTCAGAAATCAAGGGATTCAATCCCAACCTTAACTGGTATATCATGAGAATAAGCAGCACAAGAGAATTCGTGAAGAATCTTCTATTCTTCAATATACGCCAATGGAATTTTCAATGAATTTTTCGCGTCATAATTGAACCGGGATGGTCAACCGGTTATGTCAACTAATATTTATTTTAGTAAACCTATAATTTACTTGTGGCATAAGTTTCAAGCATTATGCTTATATTTGTGTAGTACAAATAGAGAAAAACAATCGGTTAACCTTTCATATTTACCAGGTATGATTATAGAAATATGAACATATTCAATCTTCCTTTCATTTATAGTGTCAACATGTCAACCACTTTGACTTATACATTTGAAACTCAAAAAGTTTCTTTTGAGACTTTTCAATATCAATGTCATGAATAATTTTATTCATCCGGATAGTAACAAATAAATTTTTCCAAATCTTTTAACAACTTTTGTACTACAAAATCTTTTATCATACCATTCATATAGTAAATGTCTCCCGCATAGAGAAACTTATATTATAATAAATTGTCATGGTCAAAATCATCATAAGCAAAATCATTTTTGCTTTAATTTTGCCTTTAATAACTTTTATAAGGCATGCCAAAATATTTGGCGTATCACATGTACGAGACCAATGACATATTCATGTAACCACACAATAACATTTATCTCTTTATTTCACTCAAACCTCTCTCAAGGGTGAGTTGTGTGGTATTCATCCAAGCATGCCTTGCATGTCTTTATTCATTACTTTTATCACATATTACCACATTCACATATAGGAATGGGTCTGTATTTTTAATGCTTATCACAAGTCACATTTTCTTCAAGGAATGGATCATAATCAGTGACGTGCTTTATTATTTTCATACCAATTTGATGGTAAACATTGCCTTCACATTTTGAAGGACAATTTCGAGAATCTTTATTGTTCTTCTTTTATAATTATAGTGATGATTATTATTGTTTTGATATTTGGAACGCTCACGTTCATTGTTCAACCACTTATCTTCATTCAGACTTATTATGCGTCGTTGTCACATTCACTTCAAGAATGGAGCAAATTAAGTGGGACAATCTTCATGCCTTTAATGAAAAATATATTATTTTTCTTTAGTCATCACTATATCATCAATATGGTACAGTGGAACTCAAACCCAATGTCTTACCAATATAAAGGCATATTAGGCCATAATGAATCGGGACTCATACCCAACTCTTATTATTATGTGCATCAGGATTTAATCCCGATGTCTTACCCTCATTCAGTGGTATAATATGTTAAACGATATTGAGATTCATTTTCAAGCCTTAATTTCAATCACGTGCTAAGAAAATTGTACACAAGTAATTTGCAACTTAGCAAATCAAAATTGCTTTCTTAAATAAATAAAATCTCAAATCATTGTAAAGCTTTTCAATTATTTGTAGCATCTACAAAAAAAACAACCGTTTGTATGTCTAGTTAGTGCATGCATCATCAATTTATTCAAGTTAATTAGCATGACTTAAAGTGTACTAAATACATGTAGGACAATACCGGCTAATATGAATACCCTTATAGCACTAAGATCTTTATCAAGCAATTTTAATAATAATTTGGCTAAGTGATTTGACATGCTACATAACAGTATTGTTACTTTTCTAGAATGACCATATAAAAGAATTATATGTGCACCTAAAGAATATACGAAATTTTAATATCGTAAAATCTATACCTACATAGTATCTCCACGTGTACTAATATTCTGTATGTAGGCTTGTCAAAATAAATAGTTAAATGTAGCTAGTGTAGTATATCATGTTATACTGCACAATAATATATAATCACGCATTATGTTAGGTGTACCCAAGTACTTAAGCATGTAACTAGATATACTTGAATTCAATAAGAAAATAGACTTGGAAACAAAAATAATTTCAAGTAACCTCATTATTACTAACATGTTTTATTTCTACACAGAAGAAGATGAATAATCAATAAAAACTATTTGGATTTAGTCAAAGTAGGATGTAATATTTTAATGATGCAAACACTATTTATATTCATATTTTGGATACGTACTACTGTTAAGAAAATATTCTTGTTATCTAAGTTTATTGTTGATTACTTCTATTTATATTTTAATAATGCAAATCAATTAAGAAGCAATTTATTAAAATCATTACTTCTTTATTCATAAATTAAGAGTAAGCAACCCCCACTTCCAACCGGGAGGTTGTGAGTTCGAGTCTCCCCAAGAGCAAAAGGTGGGAAGTTCTTGGAGGGAAGGATGCCGGGGGTCTATTTGGAAACAGCCTCTCTACCCCAGGGTAGGGGTAAGGTCTGCGTACATACTACCCTCCCCAGACCCCACTAAGTGGGATTATACTGGGTTGTACTTTTTTTATGGTGAAGTATGAGTATCTTTTTCTTTCTATTTTTGTTTTTAAACATAATTGAGAAAAACTAAGTATCCAACAATACATATCATTATTCTTACAAAAGAGAAAAATATGTTGTACCTGATAATTTTAAATCAGAGTCGAGAACTTTAAAAGAAGATAACCTACCGTGATGGTTAGAGACTCGTGTTGATAAATTGTTATAAATGAAAGCAATTTAGTAAAACATGAACAAGAAATATAAGCAACTTAGTGAAACATGAACAAGAAATGTAGATAGAGAGATGAAAGAGATTTTTTTCTTAAATTGTGTGTTTTCCTATTTATTACAAAGCATTTAAATAGGCATAAAAAGTGAAGAAAATATGTCATTGAACATACAAAATATGTCATTGAACATACAAAATATATCATAAATCATTTGAGATGAAGATCATGAAAGAAGAGTAGACATCCACCATAAATTGCTATTTATCATAACATTAATAAGTTTTTAGGAAAGAGAGTTCAAAATGTTTCGAGTGATCATCAAAGCTTGCTCTAAAAGTCAATATGCTGTTCCTTAATTAAGTTTATTTATTTATTTATTTTTCATTTCTTGCGTGCTGTCATTAAGTACAACTACTTTATTTTCTTATAGTAGTACATGAACAGACACAGTGAACGATTAAATTAAAGCCTGTAGAAAGTCAACTATATATTTTATCAAATTGATGCCTTGAACAGTTAGGTTACCACCCATTGTTCCAGATTCAACTTGAAAATTTCAAATATGATAATTTGCTTAATTCATCGTTCCAGGTACCCATTTGGTATATAAATTCAAGTAAAATAAATTCACGTGTTTATTTTTATGCCGTAAAAATAAATTCAAAATAGTCATTTAAATAATTTTGGGATGATTTATAAGTATATCCAGCCCTTGAAATGTAACCTTTACATCTAACACTCAAAATCCTCATTAAAAAAATTACTGTATAATCACAAATACCAACTAGACAGCAGATTAATCAACACAAAGTTTAATATTATAATTAACTAACTAAGAAACATACCCATTAACAAAACAAAACAAAACAAAAAAAGAGACATAAGCAGAATTAATTTCCTGGTTCTCTCCTTTCTGCTTCTTTTGTTTCTGAAAAATTATCATCTCTAGCAGTAGGCTTTGGTCTCTTAGGATATATATCAACATCATTATGATAAATAATGATATTAGGCTTCAAATCAAAATCTCGAAGAAATCTGTCTTTATTCCTTTCTACAGGAAAATCTTGGTATTGATTATGAAGAAGGTCCGTAAGTGCTTTAGGCATTGGATCTCCATTCATTACACTCTTCCAATATTCTTTTGGATCACTTCTTGCATAGCCAAACTGAACCAACAAAAGAAGTACTAATAATTAAATAAAATTATAAAGGAAATAAAAGAACAATCGGTATGACCAGTAGGTCAAGGGTTATGGTAAGGGCTGCGTACCACAGACCTTGTGGTCTGGTCCTTCCCCGAACCTCATAGTTTAGTGTAGCGGGCTGTCCCTTTTTTATAAAGGAATTAAAAGGCATAAATTGAAAGAAACTAAAATCTGCAAAAGGATCGCGGGTTCGAGCCGTGGAAACATAAATGCAGGGTAAGGTTGCGTACGATAGACCCTTGTGTCCTGGCCCTTCCCTGAACCACATGCATAGCGGGAGCTTAGTGCACCGAGCTGCCTTTTTTTAAGAAATTAAAAGACATAAAACTGAAAAAAACTAAATCTGCAGATTAAAGAAGAGAAATTAGAAGAATAGGAAAAAGTACCCAAGTAAGAGATAAGAAGAGGAAGAAGATAGAGAGAGATCTCATGTTGTAGTATACACTTGACACTCTTTGGCTTTGCAAATTTCGTAGACTTTCTAATGTCTGACTTGCTATTTATAGACAGTCCATAATGACGAAAAAATAATATTTTATGTTGGATGAAAAAAATAGGAAAACTAAAAGAAAATGATTGATAGTTCTTCTAATCCCTAAGCTATCGATCTGTTTCTATTTAAAGAGATAAGAAATAAATAAAATAAGAGAGAAAATTATTGGTATTTCCTCTTATAGTATGTAGGAGTTTTCTCCTTATGCAAGGCCACTGTCATTATATGGTCACCCTTCATAGAATTTTAGGAGGATAATAAAAGAATTTTATCGGAGTACAAGTTACTTGCTGTATTTTTAAGATGACTAATTCATGATAAGTGACTTAATTAAATTAAATTATTATATGTAGAGTTTGGAACCAGAAGAATAATTACATGCCTTTACCTTTCGCAATTGTTAGGCACCCGATCCGCAAGAAAAGAGAAGAAAAAGAGGCAAAGATCACTTTTAAAATTTGTATATTTTTAAAGAGTATATATATATATATGTATGTATAATGTATATATATACGAAAAATATTTATTTTTCGGACTATTATTTTGAGAGCGAATACACAATGTCATTTTCTCGAAAAAAATTGCAATTTGAAGTCTCATCTATCTTATATATATATATATATATATATATATATATATATATATATATATATATATATATATATATATATATATATATATATATATATATATATATATATATAAATATATTATTCAGAAAGCACTTGATATTAGTTGATTAGTTGTTGGTGGATCGAGTTATCGGTATTTGTGCTGGTGGAAAGTAAGTAATACCATCAAAATAGTCGAGATACGCGAAAATAGGCCTGAATATGTCTATTATCAAAAAAAAAAAAATGGAGCTTCCTTGATATCCCTATGTCCTTTGAGATATTTAAAATGGAAGTCAACATTCACAAATTTAGAGTTTATCTAGGAAGGTAATGGAAGTTGTTTGCTCAAAAGTTATCATATATTTTATGAGTGTAAAACACTACAAATAAATCGAGGGAAAATCATAAATCGTAATAATTCATTGGACCAAATGAAAAAGGCGAAAATAAGTACTCACAATTAGGAGAGAAAACATTAAAAGCTTTTATTGATAATGTTGAGTTGGTCTGCCTCTCCATGGAGAGGTTCAGAGCCTTACAATGGTGTTTCTCTTTCCCATAAAATGGGTTTCGTTGTATCTTCTCTCTCTCTCTCTCGTGAATAGTGACAAAGAAGCAGCCCCCATTTAGGGTTTCCTCTCTTGATATTTATAGTTGTGAGCTTCATGAGCTGTCATTAAGTGGACGTGACCACGTTGTGAGTTCGCCTTCATAATGGTGAATAGGCCATGGCCTTGTTGGTCGAACCAGATAAGGGTTAAATACTGTTGACTCTGAGTGGTCATACAACTTATTAATCATTAATTAGCTTAAATTGAGATTAGCTTCGTTAATTATCATGAGATCAGATTTTGACCCATATAGAAGTTTTGGGTGTGGCCATTTCTAAATTTTTGGTAAATTACTATGTGCTTATAGAATATTTTCTCTTTTGGACGTCCTCTTTAGATTTTCCCCAAAGGCTGTGACAATAATATACAAAAAAGTAGAAGTTTGACTTCGTATTTTCAAGTCTAATGCTTGCATTATGACAGATTGTCTACGTTACATTCCTTAGAGTTTGATTATTTTTCAAATTTTACGTGAATACATAATATTTTGTGCACCAAACTGTCATTTACTCATTTAATGGATTTAGGTCCCAACAACCATAATCGAATCAGTTAGATATTACGATATGTCTCAAAAATCGCATTGTGTAAGATTCATTAAACATGAAGCACTTCCTATTATGAATCTCCATTCCTACGGCTCAAATTAAAAACTTTTGATAAGCGTGAAAAAATCTCCTCACTGTACTCCAAAACATCATTTAATCTATATACGTGGACATAGATCTATTGTGTTCATAATCCCAAATTGTGATATGCTGATATTAATAATAATCAACACATTGTGATGATGGGTTGCTTTTGGTAAGCATGTAAGATATATGGACTTATATCTACATACATATGAACAATATATGGATAAATTATATGTTATGTGCTATCTTTTGGTTTGACCTAATTTGTGGTCTTATGGACATTATGTTAAGGAGGCCAATGTGTTGTCATATAAAGTGTAGGACTAATATGTAGATACCGAAAAGGGTAACCTTAGTTTATGATGGGCTAACTAAGGTTACAAATGTAACTATGGTTACATGAATGCTTGTGACTCTTGAGTTTTGTAACTCTTGCAAGACATAACTCAAGACATAACTTTTGTCTTGTAACTCTTGTCTCTTGGGTTATGTAACTCCTAGAGTTATAAAGTGGGGTTATGGTTCCCAATCTTTAGCAAGACAAGTTCTTCTTCTTCCCATTGAATCAAGAACCATATTGTCCATTGTCTTGCAAATAGGGTGGAAAACCATAAGCCAAATTTGATCATTGTCATATTATTGTTATTGTGTAACAATTCTCATATTGTTAAATCTTGTGGATTCATTCTTGTGGTAACATACAAACTTCAAGAAACTTGAAGAAAGGATCAAGAGGTTCAAAAGGAATCAAGGACAATTATCAAAGGTGGTTCATAAAATTCCACACATATGGATTCAGGTTAGCTTCCGCTCATGTAGTTGTAATTCCGGATTATTCAATATGAAGGATGTTGTCTTTAGTAGGAATCATAATCCTAACAATTGGTATCAGAGCCACCCTTCATTTTGGATAATTTGGATGTTCATAAGAATCATGTTATGTTAGGATTCATGTTTTAGTTTTATAAGAATTTTGTTTATGAAATTCTACCATGAAATAGCATGATCTTATGAATGTTATGTTTTGATTTGATGTTTTAATATGATGTTAAAACATTGTAAATAGCATGATTTTAGTAGGTTAACAACATGTTTTTTATGTTTAAGGTTCATGTTGAAAATCATGTGTTATTCAGAAAAAATTTTTGGTCACTGCCTTCTGACAATGGATTGTTGCCTTACACAATCCATTGTCTGTGACTTTTAGTATTGTGGCAGTTTTTTGGAACATCAGACAATCGATTGTCAGGTTCTGACAATCGATTGTCAGCTTCTGACAATCGATTGTTCAAGGTCCAGTGAGTTGAAACTTTTCCAGTAACTGAAATTTTTTTCATAAAACCAAACAATCGATTGTCTGGCTTTGACAATCGATTGTGGATGGTCCAGTAACTTAAAAAATTTTCATAAAACCAAACAATCGATTGTCTGGCTTTGACAATCGATTGTGGATGGTCCAGTAACTTAAAAAATTTTTCATAAAACCAAACAATCGATTGTTTGGCTTTGACAATCGATTGTGGATGGTCCAGTAAAATTTTTTTCAGAAAACCAAACAATCGATTGTCTGGTTTTGACAATCGATTGTGTTGGTCCAGTAAGGTTAAAAACGTTTTAACTCTCTTAAGTTTCAGTGAATATTAATTATTTTAAAGTCCATCAATTCTTATAATTTATTTAGAATTGTCCTATCATGTACACAACGATTAATATTCAAGTGTTACATATCAAAATATGTAACACATTAAGTTGAGATTCATAAAATGGCTTAAGGAACTAAAGTTTATAGCATCTAATATTTTAGTTATTCAATTGAAGCACTATGTTGCCAAAGTAACCTCTATTGTGTAGATTGATTAATTTTAAAATATAAGATGACTGTGGATGTTAGTCTTCCATGCGTTTAACACCGGCCCAAAGGAAGGTGTTATTTGGCAGGAATTCGAACATTCTTGTGGTGGTAAATATGAGACGATTATTTGGTTTTCCATGTGAATATTAAATCGGCCCAAAGGAAGGTTTAATATTTGACAGGAGTTTATTGTCTATGTTTGATCACTACACCAAGAGTACCACTTACAAGTTGTTTTTCTGTCCAAAGACTAAAATCAATGTTGTGCTAGGTATCTTGTAATGGGAATGCCTGATTTTGAATCTATAAAGTTTAAGTTCAAGTATTTGTAAGCATGTATTCAGTAATCCTTTTGTTCTATTTTCAGTAAATTCTTCTGCTTCTACGATCTCTGCCAACATCAATAGCATCCCTGTGCTTAACGGCACTAACTTTAAGGAATGGAAAGAGAACGTCATGATCGTTCTCGGTTGCATGGATCTTGACCTTGCTCTTTGGATTGAGCAACCTACTCCTCTTGAGGATACATCCTCTCCTGATGAAAAGAGAGCGATGGAGAAGTGGGAACGCTCGAATTACATGAGTCTAATGATCATGAAGCGTGCAATTCCAGAATCATTCAGGGGCACTATGATGATGAACCTAATGCCAAAGTTTTCCTTGAAAACCTCGAACAGCGTTTTATTCAAAACGAAAAGGCGGAAACAAGTACACTATTGAGTAAACTTGTTTCCATGAGGTATAAGGGCAAGGGAAACATTAGGGAGTACATTATGGAAATGTCTCATCTTGCTTCGAAACTAAAGTCACTCAAGCTGAATTTACCTGAGGAACTGCTTGTGTACTTTGTTTTGATATCTCTTCCTGCACACTTTAATCAGTTTAAGGTCAGTTACAACTGCCTGAAGGAGAAATGGACTCTTAATGAGCTCATTTCACATTGTGTGCAAGAAGAGGATAGGATAAAGCTAGATAAGACTGAAAGTGCTCATTTGGCATCCTCTTCTAAGGAAACTAAGAAGAGGAAGGGTAAGGAAGTTGCGGTTGCAAAGCCCAAGAATAAGCAACATAAGGAACCTAAGGTTAAAATTACTGAATTAGGTTGCTTTTTCTGTAAGGGGACTAATCATGTGAAGAAGGATTGTACCAAGTACCACGCCTGGCGTGCGAAAAAAAGGTACATTTCTTTCTCTTGTTTGTTCTGAAGTTAATTTAATTTCGGTACCTAAGGATACTTGGTGGGTAGATTCTGCTGCTACTACTCACATAAGTATATCAATGCAGGGTTGCCTGAACTGCCGAAAACCAAATGATGGTGAAAGATACATCTATGTGGGTGACGGCAAGAAGGTGCCAGTTGAAGCTATTGGCAAATTTAGGCTGTTGTTTAAGACCGGTTTTCATTTAGATTTGGATGAGACTTTTATTGTACCGTCTTTTAGACAGAACTTAATTTCAGTTCCCCAATTGGACATATCTGGTTATAAATGTACATTTGGGGATAATAAAGTTGTCTCTTTCAAAATTCAAATCTTATTGGTACTGGTGTTTTATCAACATTTGATAGCTTATATTTGGTTGACACAATAACTTCAAATAAAGAAACTTTGCATACAAGTTTAAGTGGTACTAAAAGGAAATTAACTAATGAGAATTCTATTTCACTCTGGCATAAACGTTTTGGTCACATATCCATTCAAAGAATTCAGAAACTCGTGTCAGATGGAATTCTTGATTCTCTTGATTCCTCAAATTTGGAAATTTGTATTGAGTGTATCAAGGGAAAACAAACAAACAAGACTAGATTAGGTGCTAAGAGAGCTTCGGACGTCTTAGAATTGATACATACGGATATTTGTGGGCCATTTCCTACTCCTTGTCGGAATGGTCAACAATACTTTATCATATTCATAGACGATTACTCTCGTTATGGGTACCTATATCTTATTCACGAAAAGTCTCAATCAATAGACGTGTTCAAATTATTTAAGGCTGAAGTTGAAAATCAACTAAGCAAAAGAATTAAATCCGTTAGATCTGACCGTGGTGGTGAATACTATGGTCGATATGATGGTTCCGGTGAACAACGTCTAGGGCCTTTTGCTAAATTCCTAGATGAGTGTGGGATCGTCCCTCAATATACTATGCCAGGCAGTCCTACGATGAATGGTGTAGCTGAGAGACGAAATAGGACCCTTAAGGATATGGTAAGAAGTATGATTTCTCGTACTTCTTTGCCAGACTCACTCTGGGGTGAAGCATTAAAAACTGCAACTTATATTCTAAATAGAGTTCCAACTAAAGCTACAATCAAAACCCCTTATGAACTTTGGACTGGGCATAAACCCAGTATTCAGCATTTTCACATTTGGGGTTGTCCAGCTGAGGCAAGACCTTATAGGCCGAATGAAAAGAAACTGGACGCTAAGACGGTTAGTAGCTATTTTGTTGGATACTCTGAAAAATCCAGGGGTTTTAAGTTTTATGATCCCACTTCTAGAACTATTTTTGAGACGGGTAATGCTAGGTTCTTTGAGGATATTGAGTTTGGGGGGTGGGGAGATAAAGTTGTTAGAGATTTTGTCTTTGAGGAAGAACATGTGTCTTTCCCTCAAGTTGTTGATCTTGGTCTTCCTGACTCGGATCACATAACTCCGGTTCAAAAATTTCGAAAATCTCCCCCATCAGGAACCTGATATAACTAATGAAAATCAAACTCAACAACCTTAAGCAACTGAAATGTCATTAAGGAGATCCACTAGAGAGAAGAAAAATGCAATTTCGGATGATTATGTAGTATTTCTCCAAGAACAAGAAAGTGATATTGGACTTGAGGAAGATGATCCAATCAACTTCCGTCAAGTCATTAAGTGTTCTAACTCTCAAAAGTGGATTGATGCCATGAATGATGAGATGAAGTCTATGAGCGATAATGACGTTTGGGAGCTTGTTACATTGCCCGAAGGTACGAAACCTATTGGTTGTAAATGGATTTTTAAAACCAAAAGGGATTCAGGGGGCAATGTTATTAAGTACAAAGCTCGTCTTGTCGCAAAAGGCTACACTCAGAAAGAAGGCATTGATTATAAAGAGACTTTCTCTCCAGTTTCATCAAAAGACTCTTTCAGGACTATAATGGCATTAGTAGCACATTTTGATCTTGAGCTTCATCAAATGGATGTTAAGACAGCTTTTCTCAATGGTGACATTGAGGAAACAATTTATATGGTGCAACCAGAAAACTTTGTTTCGGATGAATCAGAGAAGAAGGTTTGCAAATTAAAGAAATCCATCTATGGGCTCAAGCAAGCTTCTCGTCAATGGTATTATAAGTTTCATGCAGTTATTACATCTTTTGGTTCTGAACCGAATATTGCTGATGATTGTATATACCATAAGATCAGTGGGAGTAAGTATATTTTTCTGGTTTTATATGTCGATGACATACTGCTTGCCTGTAACGATATAGCATTATTACTTGAAACTAAGAAATTTCTTTCAAACAAATTTGAAATGAAAGATCTTGGTGAAGCTTCTTTTGTATTAGGAATTCAGATGCTAAGAGATCGCTGCAAAGGCGTTCTCGGTCTGTCACAAAAGGGCTATATCGATAAGGTTCTGAAAAGATTTGGCATGCAGGATTGTAAACCAGGCGACACCCCTGTTGCTAAGGGAGACAAATTTAGTCTCAAACAGTGCCCAAACAATTCTTATGAAATTTCGGAAATGCAGAAGACACCTTATGCTTCGGCTGTAGGTAGTCTGATGTATGCTCAGGTATGTACACGACCTGATATAGCATACATTGTTGGGATGTTAGGCAGATATCTTAGCAATCCGGAAATGGACCATTGGTTGGCAGCCAAAAGGGTCATAAGGTACTTACAGAAAACAAAGGATAACATGCTTACATATCGGAGTTCGGACCAGCTTGAGATCATCGGGTATACCGACTCCGATTTTGCCACTTAGTCTAACAACAACAGTAATTTGACGAAAGCAAAACATAAGGACGTCAAATTTCGGGTTGTTAAAGAAAGAGTACAAAATGGATAATTGTGCATTGAGTACATTAGTACAAACTCCATGCTTGCGGATCCGCTAACTAAGGGATTGACACCAAAAGTATTTCATGAGCATATTGCTTGTATGGGTGTCAAATCAGATAATGATTATGTATTTTAGTGGGAGTTTTGTATTGCACATTTATGTAATTGTTCATTATATTCAGAAATTCAGTAATTCAGTTATATCTGCGGATATTCAGTTTTATAGTTTTTTTTGTACTCTTACAGTTTATGATTGATCTCAATAAAGAGAACCAGTTGGAAATAGACATTCTATTGACCACACTTTATGTTATTTCCATGCTACATACCTACACTTGATCCATGTCGTTGGTTATATTGATATACGTGATCTATGATTGGTTCTAGTTACGAATGAGTAACGACGAGCACTTAGTTCCTATGTTGGTATGATTGATGGACCGGATTGTTCATGACAATTTTATTGTGATAGCAATTTTGCGCACCTAAGGTTAACATATAATGCTACGGTTTGTACATATGTATGTGTATCTCGTCCAAGTGGGAGATTGTAAGATATATTGACTTATATCTACATACATATGAACAATATATGGATAAATTATATGTTATGTGCTATCTTTTGGTTTGGCCTAATTTGTGGTCTTATGGACATTATGTTAAGGGGGCCAATGTGTTGTCATATAAAGTGTAGGACTAATGTGTAGATACCCAAAAGGGTAACCTTAGTTTATGATGGGCTAACTAAGGTTACAAATGTAACTATGGTTACATGAATGCTTGTGACTCTTGAGTTTTGTAACTCTTGCAAGACATAATTCAAGACATAACTTTTGTCTTGTAACTCTTGTCTCTTGGGTTATGTAACTCCTAGAGTTATAAAGTGGGGTTATAGTTCCCATTCTTTAGCAAGACAAGTTCTTCTTCTTCCCATTGAATCAAGAACCATATTGTCCATTGTCTTGCAAATAGGGTGGAAAACCATAAGCCAAATTTGATCATTGTCATATTATTGTTATTGTGTAACAATTCTCATATTGTTAAATCTTGTGGATTCATTCTTGTGGTAACATACAAACTTCAAGAAACTTGAAGAAAGGATCAAGAGGTTCAAAAGGAATCAAGGACAATTATCAAAGGTGGTTCATAAAATTCCACACATATGGATTCAGGTTAGCTTCCGCTCATGTAGTTGTAATTCCGGATTATTCAATATGAAGGATGTTGTCTTTAGTAGGAATCATAATCCTAACAAAGCAACCCCCACTTCCAAACGAGAGGTTGTGAGTTCGAGTCTCCCTAAGAGCAAGGTGGGATAGTCTTGGAGAGAAGGATGTCGAGGGTCCAGAAATATTTCATGAGCTCTCTACCCCAAATTATTTTCTTATTGTATAGTTAATAGTGTATACAAACCATGCTTAAAGTAGTCATCCTAACAAACAAGAGGAAGCTGCCTTAGGTGTAGGATTGGTATTTCTAGAAAGATTGAACTATTTTAAAGTCAGAAAAGATTATGCTCTAAGTATAAATATCTTAAATTAATTATTGTCATGATCATAAGGAACAAACAATGTTTGATCAAGGTCAACTTTTGGGACCCAAAAAAAAAAGGTCTATGCCAATCAACACGAGAAAAAGTACCCATATACTGTCATGCAATTAATTAGGAGTTAAAATGACAGTACAAACGCACAAACTATAGACGACAAGATCTATAAGCAAACACTTTTGCACTGTATATCACAAATTTTTCTCCCTTTTTGTCGAATCTCTTTGTAAAACTAAAGGATCAAATATATAATAGCAATGTGGTAGTGATAAGCTAGAAATATATTATAATAAAAGAATTAATAACATCAAGGGATACCTTGATCAGGGCGGAGCTAGAGTGTTACCGACGGGTTCGGCCGGACCTAGTAGCTTTGGTTTAAATTATGTATTTGTCTTACAAAATTAATTGAATATGTATAAATTATTAATTTAGAAACCAGTAACTTAAAACGATTAAAATCCCGAATCCATAGCTTAAAATTCTGGCTTCGCCTTTGATTTAGCGTTGTAGACAAATGATTCTCCCCTTTTTAACTAGAAATTTTGAATTCGAACATTTGAAATAAAAAAATCCTCTAAAGAAATGTTTCCTCTTTAATTGTCCCTATGCGGCAGGTATCCAATTTAATTATCTATATAGTATACCAGACAAGAAGAATAAACAAAAAATACAAATAATTAAAATAACTATTTGAGTTGACTTATTAGGAAAGAATATAATTGATAAAACTCCACTATTGAAGGTTAGGCACCATTCCATGCTTGTTGTACCCAATCCTTTTTGGACTTGAATGACACTCAAATTAAAACCACAAACTTTTTGTCCCAAGGGGATTGAACCTAATTATGTCAACATATTTTAATTAAGCACCAAAATCACAACTAAGTAACAAACTTTAAATTCATTATCTCTATTATGAAATATTATACTTTATAGAGTATGTCTATAACTTCTAAAGAATTTACTCCCACAACTCTTCTCCATTAACCTCTCATTATTGTTCACCATTATGGTTGTAACTCCCATCTTTATAACCTTATCCATGATCTTTCCCATAATCTCAATAGTTAATACCATGTTTATGATATCAGCATGAATTGCTATATTCTTCTTATATTTTCTTTACGAGACGACACCTTCCATGGGAGCTACAACCTTGAATCAATCTGGTTGAGCATTTGAAAATCTAGGCATTTCGTTGTCATATCAATGTTGTGTTTGCTTTTATTTTGCAGGGAGTATCATTTTTCATTTGTCATGAATTTTATAATTAATTTACGTTAATATTTATGACTTTGTTTAATTTGAGTTACTTAACAATTTGGTTTTATTTGTGTATATGTATACATATGGAGAACCTGCTTTAGAGTGACAAAGAAGAGCATATTACGATGCCTTGATATCATCTTCCATGTGTACTATTCCGACAGTTTGCAAGCCAAGATTATGAAACTATTAACTATTGAGAAAGTTTCTAATTAATTTTATAATAATAATAAGAATTTAAGTTTATGTTGTGGTCAAAATAAATTTTGTATAGCTAAGATAGTTTTTTTCCCTTTATATTTGATCATGTATTAGTCCTGATGCACTATGATAATAAGAGTTGGATTTGAGTCCAAACTTATTTTGGTCTAACATGTCTTTATATGGATAAGACATTGGATTTGAGTCTCAATGCACCATATTGCTGATATAATGATGACTAATGAAAAATAATATATTTTTCATGAAAAAGCATGAAGCTTGTCCCACTTGATATGCTCCATTCTTAAAGTGAATATGATAGCGGTATATAATAAGTCTAAATGAAGACAAGTGGTTGACAAATGAGCGTGGGCGTGCCAACGATCAAAATATAATAATCATCATTATGGTAATTGTAAAAAGGAGAACAAAAAATGTTCTCAAAAGAATTCTTTCGAAGGTGAAAGAAATATTTACTATCGAATTGGTATGAAATATTTATAAAGCACGCCACAATAAATATACCCCATTATTTGAAGAGATTGTAACTTGCGATATGCATTGTAAATGCAACTCATTCTTGAAAGTGAATGTGAAAATATATATGTGATACAAATTATGCACAAGAATGTATTTATGCATGGTTGAATAAATACTATAACTCACCTCTACGGGAGGTTTGAGAGAAATAAAGATAATGAATATTACAATATGGTTATATGAATAAGCCATTGGTCGCGTACATGTGGTACGCCAAAAAATGTTTTGTCATATCTTATAAAAGATTATTAAAGTCAAAATTAAAGCAAGAAATGATTTTGCTTATGATGATTTTGATCATGACAATTATTATGATATGATTTTCTCTATGAAGGAGATATTCATCGTATGGATGGTGTGACAAAAAATCTTGTAGTACAAAATCAATTAAGAGCTTCGGAAGAGCTAATTTGTTACTATCCGGATAAATGAAATTTTTCATGATATTGATATTATAGTACGTCTCAAAAGAAACTTTTAGAGTTTCAAATGTATTAGCCAAAGTGGTTGGCATATTGAGACTATAAGTGAAAGGAAGATTGATTATCTTCATACTACTATAACATATCGGGTAAATACGAAAGATTATCCGAATTTTCTTCTATTTGTACTACACGAGTATAAACATAATGATGGAATCACATGCCACAAATAAACTAGATGTTTACAGAAATAATTATTAGTTGGCATGACCGGTTGGCCATTCCGGTTTAATTTGATGCGAAAAAATTGATTGAAAATTCACATTGGCATATATTGAAGAAATAGAAAGTTCTTCAAGAATTCTCTTGTGATGTTTATTCTCTTGATATACCAGCTAAGGTTGCGATTGAATCCTGTGATATCTTGAATGAATAAAATGTGATATATATGTATGGGCCCAATCACCTGTCATGTGGACCGTTTATTGTATGATTTTAATAGATGCATCTAGTCTCTGGTCACATGTGCGTTTGTTATGCAACTTGCAGTTTGGCTTTTGCAAGGTTGTTTGCTCAAATTATTCGAGCATAATTTCGGAATATAAATCATGATAATTTATCATGATAAGTTGGTTTAAATCCAAGTTGGTTTAGCAGAAATTGTATGCCTCCAATTATAGCTAAACCATTGGTTAGGAGAACAAAATTCACAAATAGAAATTTGGTATGAGGTATATTATTTAATATGCAACAACACTTGTACGCATCTAACCAACAAGTTATGATAAATTCTCCCTATCACAATTGGTTCAGTAATTGTGCTGCCACAATGCACAAAGATGGGTTCCCAAAGAAGGTTGAAAAATGTGTTGGTGATTCCGACATTAGGGGGAGAAAATGAGCAGCTGAAAAAAGTGATACGTGAAATGAGTTCTTATGAATACATGTAGAAAACGTGAACTTGAACTTCAAGTGATAATTCATTTCCAAAATATTTCCATGCACATTGCTGACCTAAAGCTAAATGTCATATTCTTAGCTGCTAATGCTCCAAATAGAATATCGTCCAGGATGGATAGAGTTTATGGAACACATGAAGCGTAATAGACAAATCGGTTCCAAAGATAAAACTCCTTGAAAAAGGAGGGAGCAAATGTTCAAGATGGTCATAATAAGGAGGCAAGTGCATTAGAAGAGCACCATGACATAACACTTTATAAGACCTTATGAGAGAGGTTTAGGTACCTGAAAATAATGAGATATCGATAGGTTATGTCCTTATTGTGTGATGATGAAACCGATGTAAAATGATCATCGATGATATTGTTGATATAATGCATCGCTTAATATTTTTAATATTGACGAGCATCTTGAGCTCAAATCTGTCATGGAATTTGGACAGATAAATGATTGGCCAAATGAAAAATATGCAATAAAAATTGATTTCATCTCAAAAATATGAAGTTGGACGGATAGTCCCAACAACTGAAAGTATTAAGGCTATATGGAGATATTGAAATATGATTAGTATTATAATGCAAAAGAAATTCTTGACATAGATTTGTTTATTCTGATAAATATTGTCAAAGTTTTGTTGGTTATACAAATGCAGGGCATAGTTTGTTGCTCAAACAATCTATGCCCTGCATATGAGGGTAATATCATATTATTATTCTACAAGAGATTATTCCAATAATATTAAAGACGATGCTGCTTGCATAGTTCCATTGAAAGAATGACTATCGAAGGAGACAAAATAAAGCACATTCACCAAAGTTCTTCAACGAATTTGTTCAAGTGATAATTTGACAAACTTCTTCACAAGGCATTGCAGATCTCAATATTAGAGAAGTTGCTATACATGCTTGAAATTCATCTGTCTTTGAAGAATAAACTGATGTTTTTATCAGGGGGAGGCAAATACGCGCTGTACTCTTTTTCACTTAGCTAAGATTTTGTCCCACTGTATTTTTCTGGCAAGGTTTTTAATGATGCAGCAAATAATGCGTATTACAAAATATGTGTACTCTTTTTCCTTCACTAAGATTTTTTTTTCACAGGGTTTTTTCTTAGTAAGGTTTTAACGAGGCACATTATCTATAGACATCCAAGGGGGAGTACTATGAAATATTATACTTTGTAGTGGATGTCTATAACTTCTAAAGAAGGTACTCCCACTACTCCTCTCCATTAACCTCCCACTATTGTTCACCATTATGGTTGTAACTCCCATCTTTATAACCTCCTCCATGATCTTCCCCATAATCTCAATAGTTAATGCCATATTTATGATATCCTTTTGTATACCTCAATGCCATCCTATAAATAGAGGGTTTGGACATCACATTGTATACACTTAAATACATGAAAGAAATAAATTCTCTTCTCTCTTTCTCTCTACTTTATTGTCTATCTTTTTGTTTATTACTTTGAGATTAGTTTTGTAACAGTCTCTACTTTTCCTATCATTTGTCATTATTCATTACTAGTATATAAGAAAGTTGACAGCTTCAATAGCAAAAATGTTCTAATATTCAATTTTCATTCACCTAAATGACTTTTCACAGATCATAATATAAGTTTAAGTGTAGGGTAAAAAATGCGACATCCTCAACATAATATTATCTTATATATTTCGAAAAAAAAAAGAATATCAACGAAAACAACTTTACTAACCCCCTCTACTACTATTTTGCATCGCCATTAATTGTAATTGTTATAAACTAAAGCAAAAGACAAGAACAATAGAACAAGAACAATAGCAATAGAGAGAAGAGTAGAGAGAGTTCTTCTTATTGAGTTGAGAGGGGTCTCAAGGGATGATTTACAATGGTAGGGGGCACCTCTATTTATAGGGGAGAGGAAGATTTAGCTACCACTAATAGAACTCTAAAATCTCTCTAATTAAATACATTAAAGACATTCACCTTAAATAGAAGTGTAAGAATCTTCTATTTCATAACACTCCCCCTTGAATGTCTATTCAATGATGTGCCTCATAAAACCTTAAAACCAAAACCCAATGGGAAAAATTAAAGTAAGGAAAAAGAGTACACATGTTTGAATATGCGCCTATTGGTTGCCTCGTTAAAAACCTTGCAAGGAAAACCCAGTGGGACAAAACCTTGTAAGGGAAAAAGAGTGCAACGCGCATTGACTCCCCCTAATGAGTACATCAATTTATATCCTTGAGCATTTGCATTCCAATCTTGTGCATCATCTTCAAAACGATCTTTAATAGAGATTTGACAAGTTAACCATATTGACTTGAATAAGTATTCCGCACCTTGAAATCATCATTCTTGATAGATATAAACATCTTCATATAATGTCGTGGAATAGCTCTTCAATATCTTCATAGATGCATTCTCAAATCCATCATGCTTATAGTTATGGCAAGATTCATATGTACACAAATTGTACTTAGGATGCGGTACTTCAGGACCAAGAATTGCATATGCTTCAAGCAACTTAAATCTTTCAAGTTAAGTCATATAAGTCGCATAATAGACTTTAGCTGCATATCAATCTTTCATTAGTGATACTAAACAAATAAGATATCGAAAACTGACTATACATACCTTTGACTTTATACTTTCAAGCATTTGAACTATAGGTTCAAAACTTCATGTCTTTCATATGGAATCAATTCTTCTTGAATTGTATCTCTTCCATTTAGTTACTTTCTTTGAGTCAGCAAATGTGTATAGCATGCTTTGCAATATGTTGCAATTGAATTATCCCTTTTATGAACTTCAGGTTCATATCATGATGTTCAGGGATATACATATACAAATGATAATTCATCCCATGTAACACTTTCTCAAGTGTTTATCATGTCTCCCCCTCATGTTAGTAAAGCTAACATGTTTCCTCAACTTTGGGAAATCATCTTTGTGCATTATGTCAATATACATAGCACCTTAATAATAAGATGAAATTATTTGGTTCCTGACCCTGAACCACTTTTGAGGGGAGAATATACTCTCGTATATAACTTATATCAAACTGATATATACAACTTCGTTCTCATAAAGAACAGTTTAGCTATTAAGTGGAAGCACTCAATAATTATCTTGCTAAACCAACTTTGATATAAACCAACTTATCAAGATGAACTGTCTTGAGTAGAGAATCTGGAAACTATGCTCGAAGTTAGATTACTGAGCGATTTACCCCGCAAGCACCGGCCAGGCTGCGGGTCAATAACAATTGCGCATGTAACCATTCCATAGATGCATCATATGTGGTATACATGGCAGGTGAATGGGCCCATATTCACCTTTGATATTTCCAGAATTTAGGGGCTTCAACCCGAACTCTTTAGTTGGTCAGTTCATTAATGAGAACAAGTGATACAAGAGTATTCATAAAGAACTTTCTAGTTCTTTAATATTCACCTATGTGAATTTGCACATCATACTTCAAATGAGATGGCTAACACGAATGTCAACTGACTAAATTATCAATATTGGTAAACTTCAAATTTACACCATGACATGTGCACTTATCAATAAACTTCGGGTTTATTATGACATGGGTTTTATACCAATAGATATCCACTTTATTGTGGCATTCTTTCTTTTGTGTAGTACAAACTGGAGAACAAAGCGGGTAGCTTTTCATATACAAATTACCCCGCTACAAGTTGTAGTAATAGGAGAATCAAAGCCTTCCTTTATTTATAGTCTCAATATCATCAATCGCCTTCGCGTGTACTTTTGGAAACTGGATAAGTTTCTTTGAGACTTACTACAGCACAATACTCAATTGTGTTTCTCCAACATAGTAATAATTGGCTCTTCGAGAGCTCTCAATTAACTTTGTACTACCACAGGTTCATCAACATCCGTGTGGTGAATATCTTTCTTAAAGAGAAAGTTATACCATTATGGTCATGTCAAACTTATATGCAAGATATGTTTCTTGCATTATCGTTGTCCTTTAATGGTCATATTTCCAAAATACTTTGGCGTACAATAGGTACGCGACCAACGATCATTCATGCCATATATCATCTCAAACCTCCTTCTAGGGGTGAGGGTGGTATCATCTCAAGCCTCCTTCTAGGAGTGAGTGTGGTATATTCAATACCAATTTCATGTTCATATTCTTCCAACATTGAATATGTATTTGTGAATCACATTCACTTCGAGGATATGTGATTTTGTTATCCTTTTCAAATCTATAAATGCTTCAGGCATTTGATTTGCTATTCTTTGCAAATGGATAATCTTTTGTGCCTCTTTCTTTCAAATAGAGGTATGTGGATCAAGATGAGATAATGATGCATTTTTCCACAAAATTTCCCGTTTGGTTTCACCAACTTCTCCCCCTAATTTTGGGAAAAGTATCTCATCAAATTGACAGTCTGCAAATAGTGCAGTGAACAAATCTCCTGTCAATGTTTCGAGGTAGCGAATAATGGAGGACGCGTCAAACTCAACATATATTCCTAACCTCCTTTGCAAACCCATTTTGGTGCGGGATGGCGGTGCTACAGGCACATATACTGCGCATCCAAAGCTTCTTAAATGGGATATATTGGATTCATGACCCAAAACCAATTGCAATGGGGAATATTTGTGTCAATTCGTCAGTCAGAGACGAACTAGCATTGCTGCATACAACATGGCGTGACCCCAAACCGAAGTGGGCAGCCGACGAACTAGCATTGCTTCATGCAAAATGGCGTGACCCCAAACCGAAGTGGGCAGCCGACAAACTAGTATTGTTGCATGCAAAATGGCGTGAACCCAAGTCGAAGCGGGCAGCCGACAAACTAGCATTGTTGCATTCAAAATGGCGTGAACCCAAACCGAAATGGGCAGCCTCGTTTTCATGAAGAATTCAAGATTATTCTCATCTATTGTCTCAATATGATATCCATTTTGAATGATATCTTTAAAACTCAACAAGTTCCTTTTAGACTTGGAGGAGAACACTTTGATTGATATCATTAAAACTCAACAAGTCCTTCTTAGACTTGGAGGAGAACATTGCATTCTCTATGATTAACGTCATGCCTTTGGGCAGAGTTACTATAGCTCTTCCGGAGCCTTCAATCAATTTACTACTTCTAGAGATTGTAGTAATGTTTGCCTTACACATATTCAGTTGAGAGAAATACTTCCTTTCTTTGAGTATTGTATGTGTAGTACATGAATCAACTAGGCAAATACTTTTACAGTTGGATGTTGATCCAAGTTCGCTTTGTGAGATATCCATTTTGCTTTCCCATAGTTTGACATACAAAAAAAATACATAAATATAAGTATAAACAACTTCAATTCTTTTGTTTCGCGTTTAAACAGCGTTTTGGGAAGCAGTTATTTAGGATATTCGAATATTGTATTCTAATATTCGAATATAATGCCTTGCGGAAAAAATAATACTTTAATGCGAAAAATATTAGATATTCGAATATTTAAGCACATATTCTAATATCTTGCCAGATATTCGAATATAGGAATTCTGATATTCGAATATCTGGCCCAGATATTCGAATATCAGACTCTGATATTCGAATATCTGGCCTGGCGGAAAAAAGTTCGTTTTATTGCTAAATATTAGACGATCGACTAGTTTTTAGGTTAGTCGATTACCTCTACTGTACAATAAAAATATTTGAGCATATTGAAACATTCTAAAGGGCTAATACTAACATCATATCATGAATTAACTAATACGAGCTAATGCTAATGACTATTAATTTATTCATTGACTAATACAAGTAGAATCAAACAGCTCCATCTTCTTTCATCATGGTTCCATCACCGATTAGGTGGTCTATCTTTCCCTCGGGTTGCTCAAAGAAGTCTGCCACATCCAGGTGGGTGAAGTCAAAGTTGTCATCAGAGACAAAATTTGTTTCAGGGCGTTTTCTCTTTCGAGATGCTTGATAAAGGTCAACCAAGTGTCTTGGTATTCGGCAAGTCTTAGACCAGTGCCCGTTTCCACCGCAACGATAACATATAGTTTCTGAACTATTTGCCTTAGGATCTTCGGGATCCCGTTTCTACTTTCGGTGGTTATCTCTCTTTGTGGGGTGACGGACTTCTTTGGAATTTCTTCCTTGTCCACGTCCTTGGCTTTGACCCCGTTTATGACCATGACCATGGTCCCTTTTATGTTTGGCATAATGAGAGTGCACCATATCTGCTTCAGGCAGTGGTGTAGACCCAGTTGGTCTATTTTCGTAATTTCTCATGAGCAGTTCATTATTTCGCTCAGCCACTAGTAAGAGAGAAATCAGTTCAGAGTACTTCGTAAAGCCTTTCTCTCGGTACTGTTGCTGCAGTACCATATTGGAGGCATGAAACGTTGTAAACGTTTTCTCATGAACAGATCATTATTTCGCTCAGCCACTAGTAAGAGAGAAATCAGTTCAGAGTACTTCGTAAAGCCTTTCTCTCGGTATTGTTGCTGCAGTACCATATTGGAGGCATGAAACGTTGTAAACGTTTTCTCAAGCATATCGTAATCGGAGATGTTATCTCCACATAGCTTCAGTTTAGAAGTAATTCTGAACATAGCAGAATTATATTCAGAAACGGACTTAAAGTCCTGTAGCCTCAGATGGGCCCAATCATATCGTGCTTGTGGCAGAGTGACCAACTTCAGGTTGTCATATCTCTCCTTTAAGCTGTTCCACAAAACGAGTGGATCCTTGATGGTGAGATATTCAATCTTCAAACCTTCGTCAAGGTGGTGGCGCAAGAAAATCAAGGCCTTCGCACAATCTTGGGTGGATGCTTTTTCTTTATCTTTGAGGGTGTCTCCGAGACCCATAGCATCTAGGTGGATTTCAGCATCCAACACCCATGTCATATAGTTCTTGCCCGAAATTTCAAGGGCAACGAACTTTCTTTTCATAATGTCAGACATACTCGAAAATTAAATTAGGAAGAGGGAAAATACCTTGGATTTTCGAGAATGGTACTTGAGACGGTAGAGTCTCGTGCTGATAACGTGTTATAAACTAAAGCAAAAGACAAGAACAATAGAACAAGAACAATAGCAATAGAGAGAAGAGTAGAGAGAGTTCTTCTTATTGAGTTGAGAGGGGTCTCAAGGGATGATTTACAATGGTAGGGGGCACCTCTATTTATAGGGGAGAGGAAGATTTAGCTACCACTAATAGAACTCTAAAATCTCTCTAATTAAATATATTAAAGACATTCACCTTAAATAGAAGTGTAAGAATCTTCTATTTCATAACAGTAATCAAAATATTCAGTCGAGGAATATTCCTTTTAAGTTTTTATCTTTTTAATTATTCCCATATAGAAAGGATGATTTGGGCCTTCATTTTTGTAAACAAAAAATTTGTACTTATCTTGATTTCTTAGTGGAGAAGGTAAGGTTGTTGTCATGGACTGAAGTCAACTATAAAGATGTACATCAACGCCAAATAGAGTAGAACACATATCCTCAATTAGATTCTGCACATAGTTTGACTAACTTTTTTGTTTTGTAGTTCCAACTGTTTATGTGACATAACAAAAGTCATAGCATATAAAAAGTGAGATAAAGAATACTAAGTGTTATTGATAGGATAATTTTGCATTTGAGCCTGGAAAATAAAAAAGATATTTAATAGAATTTTTTTTAACGAGTCTTACAAAGCAGGAATTCATTACTTGTGACACCTTAGGTAAATTTCACATTAACAAAATATGGGAAAGATGGTAGATATATAAGCTAACAAGCCTTAGACTCCAGTGACGCATTTTAAACTCGTGAGTGTTCAACAAAAAAAATAAAATTTAGTCGAAGCTAGAATTTAGAATAACACGGATTACTGATAATCAGGATAATGTATAAAAAGAAGTAAATTAGACAACAAGAGAGTAATCAAGAGAAAAACAAGTAAATCAAAGTATATTCTAATAGTATTTCGTGTCCATTCAATTGATCATATATCTCTCTTTTATAGATATCTTGGAGATATGCATTTTACCCAAATCATAATGAGGCTATAATGAGTAATTAGAGACATTGAATGCTACGTTACATAATCATTACATTCAATACAAATTCTCTAGTGTAACCGGTATTTAATGCCCCTTAAATGCCGTATCTGTTTCTTTCCTAAATTCATCTCTTTTGATTCTATGATATAAATGACTTAAATAGGTACAAGCGTCGAGTTACCTGACTGGCTACCCGTGCCTCTTCCTCTGCCTTTACTCGTATCTGTTGCCTCGTGCCTCTTGACTAATTATAATTCTTTTATTATTTTGGCTGATCCACGTATCTTGACACGTCATTTCTATATATAAATATAATTTTTCCTAATACAGTGAGGGCCTAAGCATAGAACGGACAATATTATTAATAAGTTGCGCTGTTACAAATGATATCAGAGCCACCTGAGTACCTAAGAGGGCGTAGGTCCAAGAGCTGAAAAACTTAAAACAAAGTGAAATAAAGAGAAACATGATATAGTGGACTTGAGACTCTGAGAAATTAAAGGCTTCTTTTTCTTGGGCACGTCCAAAAAGCCTATCATCTACCCACTAATGGTATTGGCATATCCTTTTAGACTATTTGAAAACGGTACTCACCTTACACCTGTTTCGTTACTACAGTCTACATCATGAAAATTTATAAAAGTCCAAATGTATATTCAACATTTCATGGCTAACACTTATTCATATAAATTACACAAAATAGTGCTGCTGACGCAGAACGCAATTCATTAAGATTTCGACGCTTGTCTTAGAAATTTCAAAATATTACATCACTGATTAACAATTAGCTAGCAACAACAAGCTAGAGCAATGAGAAACCAAGTTAGAATTTAAATTGAGGGTGAATATTCTTTTATATATGTGTATATATAGGTAGTGTATATTTTTTCCCATATATTACGTAAATTAAATTTAAAATAATGAATTCAGTTGAACCTACCGAACAGCACATAGGTATACCTCAACTAGTATTAATATAATTCTAAGTATGATGTAGTGGTGATGTCTTGGAAAAAAAGTCAAGAAAACATTTAGATATAGTAAGATAAAAAGTTTTATCCTAATCTAACGTTCTTTTCCTATAGTTTGAAAGTGATAACTTAAAATAAATTAAGAGAAAGAAAAGAGAGTTTGTAATTTCCTTTTTAGCTCACACATAGGAAAAAGGAGTGAGTCATTAATTGTTTCATGTCAATTCTATTTCATCTTATCCTATCTTACCACTATATATGCAGCTGAACACGATTAACATGCTTTAAGAAGATTAAGACCTCTTAGTCATCATTAAGGGTAGACGTTGACCACTAAATAGGGGCAGAACTAGAGTGTCGATAATGGGTTCGGTCAAACACAGTAACTTTTGTTCGAATATTTGTATTTGTTTTAAAAATCTAATAAATATATATAAATTATTAATTTAGAATCAAGCGAGTTTAAATTATTAAAATTTTAAAATTCATAAGTTTGAAATCCTGGTTCTGTCTCTGCTGCTAAATACATATGATCGTCCAAAACTAAATTATTAAAAAACCAACTCATACAACTATAAAATGTTGTGCTATCGCCCTTTTATTAGATTTTTTATCTTACATTTTATAATTAGAGGAAGCATAGGTTAGGGATGATATAGAAGCAGGAGCAGTTCAGGTTCACCAAATCTAGTAACTTGGTCTAAAATACTGTACTTATTTTAAAAATTCATTAAATCTATATATATTATTCACGTATATATATTATACTTGGCTGTCGGCTAATCATCTTGTTGGAAAGACAAATAAGAAGATTAAAATAAAAGAAATAATTGATGTATAGAAGGCTTAAGAAGTCCAATGGAAGCATTAGGTGGTTCTCAAGGTTGACTTTACCATTTGACCCTGGCATAAGAGAGACAATAAATTATGAGAAATTGAGAATAATATTACACGATTTTCTGAATTTGTCAATTATTGTGATTCTCTCCGTTTTAAACTTTTGTCCATGCTGGAATATGTATATTTTTTACCAACTCGGAAAATTGTTCAATTTTCAGTAGATAGTAGTAGAATCATTAATAATGATATATTGACAAGTATTATTGTGCTCTAACCAAAACATTAATAAGTCGGTGGATTATAATTTATAAATTTGATGAGAAATACTACTAAAATATAGTTTGAAAATATAGTCAACTTATAGTTTATCATTGGAAAAAAGTTTAGTATGAAAACCATTATGGCAAATGATCAGACCTTGGGAAAAGGGGGGTTTTAATTCACTAATTTAAGACAGATTTATAGCCAAGATCTGATTGATAAATTCTAAAACTTTGTCCTTAACTATATTAATTGATGGGCAATAAAAATTTCTAAATGATCTAAAATCATCAAAAAACCATACTCCAAATTTAATGAACAAGCTAATCAACTTGTCGTTTAGTACCAACTAGACATAATTCAAAGGTTATTGTCTGTACTCTGTATGTATATAATTAGTTCTTCTCAATTTCATAAGTATTACTTCCTCCGGTTCAAAATAAGTGATTTTTTAGTTGCTTTCACACAGATTAAGAAATTTACCTTTTAACGTTAATTAGAAATAAAATTGACCATATTAACCCTTACTATCTTTTCACATAAATACTCCAACACTATTTACTCCAAGAGCAATGTAGAAAAAAATAATTAATTCATTCTTGAAATCTAAAAAAATCATTCATTTTGGACCATAAAAGAATAGATCAAAAAATCATTTATTTTGGACCGGAGGGAGTAGTTAATTATTTCTCCTACCACTGGTGGATTAATTATGAGTTCTTTTATCAATTCAAATTAATGTAATTTAATCTTTCATTATCATTAAAGGTTGTAATTGAATGATAAATATTCCTCAATTCTTAGCCAAATATTGCTTTTAGTAGGAAAGGCTTAGCTCATAATAAATTTTCTGGTGCAAATTCGAATTAATCAGATTTCAAAAATTTTTTCTCCGAAAATTAAAAAAGAGGATCTCTGTCCTTTAGTATTTTCTATTTCGTTTGTCCTTTAGTAATTTTATGAGCTAGTAGTAATAAACAGTGCCAGATACACATCTTTATTTTTAAATTTCAGCATCATGATTGCAATGGCTAACACTGAACTGTTCAGTTGACCTTATGCTCTCATAATTAAAAAGTATTATTTCCTTCATATCGCTGACTTGTTGGATAGTAATGTGATTGGGTTAATTAATCTTAGATTACTACTTATATTATTGTTTTTAGCAAGTTTTGCTGTCAAGTGACTCAACTTGCCATGTTCCTCCTCCCATTGGCTTATTTTTCAATAGTTTTTTTATAAGAAATACACTCCGACATTTATATATTGGCCATACAAAGATTCTTTTTTACACTATCAATATATGTTAACATGTTGTATTTGGTTATACTTTTATTCTAAAAGGAAACCTTGACGTAATGGTAATGTTGGTGTCTCTTGATCAGAAAGTTACGGATTTGAGCCGTGCAAACAAACTCTTGCAAAAATACAGAATAAGACTGCGTATAATAGACCTTTGTGGTGCGGCTCTTCCTTAGACCCTAAGCATAACGGAAGTTTAGTACACTGGGCTGCCCTTTCAAATTACTAATCTCATTTACTGTGAATTATTATTTGCAACTATTTTTTAACAGAATTGATAGTATTAGAATTCTTTTACACATAAAACTTCAACTCTTTTAAAATAAAATAAACCCAAAAGTAAAAGGGAAAATATCGAATACGAAAACAAATTTATATATACTGAATGAGAATGACCAAATGATGACCATAACAGAAGAGAAAAGTACTCTTCTTGATACCTAGTTTCACTTTCTATCTATTTTAGCAACAGAGATAATCAGACATCAAGTAGAGGGAGCTTCAGCCTTCAAGCAGAGAACTGATCAAACATGGAGTTTAGACCAACTCTTTCCATCTTAGTTCATGCACTTCTCCTGTTTCAGGTAATAATTCATGCATAGAAAATAGAGGTGAATTCAGAATTTAAATTTGATGAGTTCACCTTTTATGTTTTTGTCCCTTTAGCCGAGGGTCATCAGAAACAGCCTCTCTATCTCTACGAGGCAGGGGTAAGATCTGCGTACACAATACCCTTCGCATACCCCATTTATGGGATCAAACTGAGTTTGTTGTTGTTGTTGATGTAACTTGTATGTTCTCGTCAAAAAACCTCTTTTATAATTTTGAAGTACAAACCTAGATATTGTTGCCTTTTTAGTGATTTTTCGTACATACATCTCTATTTTATAAAAAAAAATATTGCATCCATTTGAAACCATACTAAAGTGCATATGTTTTTGCAAAACGATCGATTTTGTACTTCATTCGCAATATATGATCCTCGTAATTCTTGGTCTATGAAAATAATTATGTCCTCTATTTCTTTTCTCTACAGTATAAGCGATATACTGGTACACAATATAATTGTAGAGAATTCCTATTTTATTTGTTCTTCAATTCGAAACAAGTTGGAGTTATTATTTACACTAACATGAAAAATAATTGGTGTATTTTTGTAGTTTTTGAGTGAAAGCAGAGCCAGAGACATAGCCAAAGATTGTGACAACATGCATGGGTTGCTAAAAACACAAGAAAAGGAACAAACTTCAACTTCTCCAATGGAACCTTTAAATCCCCAACTCAATATTTTCTTTACTCCAAAAGATTTAAATATTGGGAAAAAAATGCCACTTTTTTTTGCTATAAAAAATCCTTCAACTTCTCCTCAATTACTTTCCAGAGAAGAAGCAAATTCTATCCCATTTTCTTCAACAAATCTACCTTATCTTCTTGAATTCTTCTCATTTTCTAAAGATTCCCCTCAAGCAAAAGCAATAGAAGATACATTTTTTCACTGTGAAATCTCAGCAATGAAAGGAGAATCAAAATATTGTGCTACTTCATTAGAATCTATGCTTGATTGGGCTAAAGAAATTTTAGGATATAATTCCCAATTAAAAGTCTATACCACTGATTTTATAAAAAAGTCTCCAGTTACTTTACAAAATTACACAATTTTACAAAAACCAAAGGAGATTTTAACACCTAAAATTGTTGCTTGTCACACTTTGCCTTATCCTTATGCTGTATTCTATTGTCATATGCAAAAGGGAGAAAATAAATTATTTAAGATTTCATTATTGGGAGAAAATGGAGATAGAATTGAAGCAGCTGCAATTTGTCATATGGATACAAAACAATGGAATCATGATCATGTTGCTTTTCGTGTATTGAAAGTTCAACCTGGAAGTTCTCCTGTTTGTCACTTTTTTCCTGTAGATAATCTTGTTTGGGTTCCATCTTCATTTATGTAAAAAATTCTAGTAGTATTTTGTGGTATTCTTGTTTAAATCATAGACATAGATTTGTATCTGTGCTTGTTATGATTAGAGTTCGTTTGGCTTAACTGATTGAGACTATCTCATTAGTATAAAGTACTTAAATTATTGTCATAAATAAGTATTACTACATGTTTAGATAAAATTGTTAAAATTTGTAATAAGCAGTTGACGTATTAGATAAGACAGGGATGAAAAACTGTGTTAAAATGTTGATGAAGAGAAACTATAATAGTTAGAAGTAACTAATACTCCCATAAAACTTGTAACAAAATAGTTTTCCCATTTTGTAACAATAGAAGATGCCCAAATTGCTTCTTGGGTAATACTACAATTTTGGTCTCTCTCATCTTGTTTCAGCCCAAAAGCTCCAGTATCGCCCTGCACTCGGAGCATTTTATGTTGGTGAAAATAGTAAGGTTAGCCAGTTTTCGTATTGGTAATTGAAAAATAGTTAGCGTTTGCAAAGTTATTCAAAATAAGTCACTATTTTACTGCAACACGGAAAGTTTCACCATAATATACTAGAGATTGATGCACATATTTATGAAGAACTCTAACACACGGAAGATCCCATCATAATATATTGGAGATGAAGCATTAGTGTCTGAACTTCCAACATATTGTGTTGTTTATGTTGGAGTTATGTTGGAACTCCAGTATAATATAATATACTGGAATTCCAATATATTATGTTGGAATATTTTTCGTATTTTGAACAGTTCTTTCGTTCAAATTTATCTTTACGTGAAAAGTGGCTAAAATTCAATACTTTTAAAATTGTAGCTATTTTTCAATGACCACTTGTAAATCTGGCCATTTTTAAATTTCTCCTTTATATTGTTACCATCTCTATTTTTAGACACGATTAATTTTTTTGGAATCACCTCGAAGAAGTAATTTCGAGTCTGCATTTTACTTCTAACTGAAACTCAAACACCTAAAAGAAAAAACTCCAACTATAAATAGTAGTAATAGCGCGGGATAGCTACTTTTTTAGCTCTATAATTGAAAAATAGTCATCATCATGGAGTGCCCACAAATTAAAAAATAAACCCAAATAGCAGCCCACTTAGTCCCTTAAACTAAAACTAATATATAATATATGCATAATTTATATATAATATATGTATAATCAATGTATACAGGTTAGAAAAGTAAACATTAAATCTAGCCAGCTATTATGTAATATCCCATTTAAATTTCACAGGTAAAGCCTCAATTTGAAATTTAAACCTCCGTTACAATGGCTATCTTACAATTACAGGACCAAATAATGGCTATTTATGAATTTATCTTAAGGAATGAGTGTTGTGATACTTTTTTGGGGATATCAACACTTTTAACTCGCGTCAAAAACTATTTATATTGATAGCCAAAAAAATATACAAAATTCGTATAATTTTTATATATAACATATTTAATTTGTGTGTGTGTATATATATATATATATATATATATACTCAAAAAATATATAAATTTTATATATATTTTTGACTATTATTATAGGCTATACAGTGTCATTTTTTCTATTTTTTTAAGAAGCGTAAAGAAGGCTATAGGCAGAATTGGGCGTGGGCTCACGGCCCATAAGAAGCCCAAAGTTTTCTTATACATATTGTTTCCCTTGGATGAAGTTGCAGAATAGCATGCACAAGATAAATGATAAGATAGCATAACCAACAACTTTCTTATCATCCAAATAAACGGTTAGATCTTATTATCTATCTATTGAACTATTTAATTATGTGGCCATCTTGAAGTCCTTAAACACATGCGATTCTAATATGGATCGTACTAATGTTGGGAGTTATTGCTAGTCCAAATTCTAGCAATACGAGGCGTATTTAGCTTATCGTGTAGAATTTTTACCTCCTATAGCAAAGATTAATAAATTATTTATTTTAAATAAATATCATTTAAAAAAATTATATACAATTGATACATTTTAAGGTTTATAGCAAAATATTTAATTTTGGTTACCTCCTATTCCTAAGCCACTAAATACGTTAATCAGTTACACTATTTTCTTTCTCTCTCTACTTTGATACATCCCATTCTCTTCTCCCATCCCACTAATGTTTCCGATCTCTTCCTCATTCCACCGGATTTGTACACAGAATACATCAAACCCATGAACCTTTCTCAGAGAACAATTGTAGTTTGTTTGCCAGATAACAATTGTTTCGTCTTCCATAAAACTAAACACCTCAATTTTACATGTTTTCCATAAACAAACCAACACGTAAAAAGCAAAACTATTTGCAATATGAGCACTTTCAGCATTCAGAACTTTGTTTTCGCAATCTTCGAATATTCAAAAAAATTGATTTTTGAAGATTGCTATGTTTAAGATTCTCACCAACAACACCAGCTACCGACATTAAATTGATTCTTGAACAGCAGCCGCCGACATATAATCCGGTTGGATTGTTCTTGAACAAAGACGATGGAGTTTGGGGCTAAGTAACTTGATTTCCTGTTAATATATTTCAATGTATTTTCATGTATTTCATTGTATTCATTGTCTTTTTTTAATTGTAATTCAATGTGTCTTGTTGTATTTCATGTATTTTATTGTATTATATATCTTTTTTCTCATTGTATTTCAATGTATCCTGCTGTATTCTATGTATTTCATTGTATTCACTGTCTCGCTATATGTCATGAATGTATTTATAAGTTTTTTTTATTAATATAATTTATGTATTTAGATGTATTATATAATTTTTCTGAAGATTGCTATGTTTCTGGGGTATTTTTTGGTTAAGAATCTTTTTTATTACTGAAAATACAAAATTTTGTGTGTTATAATTGAGTTTGTTGAGTTATTTTAGGAGTCTATTATGTTAATTTATTCACTTTCTATTTTAAAAACAATGTAATCCCTTATTCAGCGCCTTGAATACAGTCGAATACAATAATATATCCGGATGTAATCTCATGTTTCACTCTATGAATACAGTCGAATATACTCGAATACAATAATTGATTAGCTGGACTTCTCTGATTCACGTCTATTTTTGCTACTGTATTCACGAATACAATAGCTTAAATGCATCAAATACTTCTTATAACCACATAAAAGGTATTTATAATCCGTAATATAGCAAATGGTATCTATAGATGACTAATTACTACTAAAAGATAATGCTTTATGAAAATTTCTCAATTTTAATTTGTATGCTAATCAAGTTGTCTTAAAATGGAAAGAAAAATTACTAACAAGATGTTATTTAAAATTTCGAAGATACTCTTATACGAAAATAATATTATCCATAAAGTGAGAAGAGAATTCATTTCAAGAATACTTAGTAGGCGTTTGGACTTAAAAGTTCTAATTTTTGAAAGAAAAAAATATTTGAAATTAAGTTAAAAAATGATATTTTGAACTTGTATTATATTTGGACATATATTTCACATGAAAAAATGTTGCAATTTTGTGAATAGTGAAGGAAATATTTTAAAAATTTTGAATGAATTTTTTAAAAGCTCATTTTAAAAAGAGATTTCAAAAATTATAAAATTTCATAGAAAAACACATTTTGAGATTCTTTGAAAAAAGGAAAAAAAATTAAAGACAAACGGGTCCTTAATTTCACGAGGGAAACCAAAAACGCACTCTCCTTACAATCACGTTCAACCTTCAAAGCAGTGGCCATACACTTGGTGTCACGGGGGTGTTTTATGTCACTCGAATTCTTTTGGAGTTTTACCTCCGTGCGGCAATCAAGCCCAGCCTTGATTTCAGCCTTCTCAACACATAGATTATTTTTAGAGACGTTTTAAATATAAAATGAAAGTAGGCAGCAAAAATAGTAAAAGACACACGATATTACAGGAATTTCTTCACAACTTGCATTAATAAAGTGAATGCAAGAACACAAAAGCTAACCCTATGGTCAAGACAAAGAATTTTCCAATTCCCTGCCCTAAAATGATCTTCATACCCTTAGGAAAATGACTTAGATGAATTTTGGCTAACGACCAAAGCTAAGTTTTGCTCATTTTTGGCCACCCTAGGCACATTTTTATAAGGCTACAATCACTTGACAAGCGCAACTAATGGGCATTTAATTTAGGAACATGTACGAAAATGTGGGTACAATTTTAGGCCATGATCAGCATGTCTTGGAGTTGGTTGCGACCGCCAATTGCTCCCCATGTGCTTGGCACATGTTTTTTCCAATTGTTGTTTGTGCACAACTTGTCCTGAATTTCGCCAAGCTCTTTGTGCCAAAGCTGGCATTGCGACCAGCCTTGCCCTTGACACTGCTCCGCCAATGCCATTTCCACAGCTCGCCGCCCGTCGACTTAGCCGCACAGGTTTCTTGTCATAGTTGCCCGCTCATGTCAAGTTACCCCCAACTTTGATCAAATATGCCCACATCAATTACCATTGCTTGTCCCCCATTGCCTTGCCTTATTTTGCCATTTCGTTACCCCTACTTAACATGGCTTTGCTTTGCCAACCCGCACGTCTAAGTAATATGCGACTTGCTTCCGTCTAAGATGCCTTTGTCATGCCCCGCATAGTCCGTCACGCCGAGCCGCCCGTCATGATGTTGGCCCAATTTTCAGGTTGTGTGCCAAGTCCATCATGAAAATACTTATCACGGCCCACACCTGCCGAGGATCGTTGTCAAGAGGCTAACAAATCACCCCCACTAGAAGAATTCGTCATCCTCGACAAAGTAGCTTACGCATTTTTCAACACCACCATAGGTCCTAAATATGTTGTTGCTTGCTCCCGTTCTTCCTCGTTTTGCTCATCTTCACATTTTTCTTTAGCAAACAACGCTGAAAGCTTTTCAATTCTTGGGACAGTCCCTCGCCATGTGTGATCTCTTGCAAATAAAACAACTATCAAAATTGCTGTTTTGTCCCCATTTTGTCGAAGATCCAGCACATAGTTTTTTCTTCTCATTGGCATTGCCCTAACATCATTACCCTTGTCGTTTCTATTTTTCCTCCACTCTCTTGCCTTGTCCTTGCTCCCATTTTTGGACTTTGAAGTAGTAGAGAAATCAGAACCCTCTTGTCCCAATCGGAAATCACCAAACGCATCTGCCACATCAATGGCACTAGGAAGTTCTTTCACATTCTGCCTTCGTAGTTCCGTTTGCGCCCACGGCTACAACCCATATAGGAAATTATTCAGCTTGTCCTCGTCAGACATGTTTCTTATATCCAGCATCAAAGAACTAAACTCTTTGACATAATCCCTGACCGTTCCAGTTTGTTTCAACTTTTTCAAACGATCCCTAGCAATCCAGCCAGCATTGTTAGGAAAGAATTGATCCTTCAACTCTTTCTTCATCCCTTCCCAAGAGTCAATTTTCGGTCTATAAGCACTTACATCATTTCCACGCGTGTCCGCCACTAAAGCTCTGCATCGTCTACCAAATACATAGTCGTAATGGTGACCTTGTCTTCATCTAGCACCTTGGCAGCATGAAAGTACTGCTCCATATCCCACAGGAAATTTTTGAGTATCTTGGCACTCCTTGCACCATTAACTCTTTAGGCTCCGAAATTTTGACTTTGGTACGATTTTCCCCACGCTGTGCTTCATCAGTGGCAACAGCCCGATACAGCAACCCTTTTTCTATTTTCAGATCTGTGCACTCCTTGCTCAGCCTGTTTAACTCGCCCTCAAGATAAGAAAGATGAGTCATGATAGTCAAAAAATTGATCCCTATTAGCACTTCCAACAAGTGCCTCTAATGCGGCAATCTTTTCCCTCAGTTCTGAGTTGCCACCGGCCATTCTTCACAAAATTCAACCACTGAACGTTGTGTCGTCGCCCCGATCCAGCCAAGCTTTGATACCAGTTGTCACTGGGGTATTTTGTGTCACTCGAATTCTGCCCGAGGTTCACCTCAGTGCGGCAATCAAGCCCAGCTTTGATTTCAGCCTTCCCAACACTTTGATTATTTTTAGGGAGGTTTTTAATATAGAATGAAACTAAGCAGCAAAAACAATAAAAGACACACGATATTACAGGAATTCCTTCCCAACTTGTATTAATAAAGTGAATACAAGAACACAAAAGCCAACGCTATGGCCAAGATAAAGAATTTCCCAATTCCCTGGCCCAAAATAATCTTCCTACCCTTAGGAAAATGACTTAGACGAATTTTGGCTAACACAATAAACCAAAGCTAAGTTCTGCCCGTTTTTGGCCACCCTAGGCACATTTTTATAAGGCTACAATTAGTTGACAAGCCCCAACTGATGGGCATTTAGCTTAGGACATGCACAAAAATGTGAGCACAATTTTAGGCCATGATCAGCATGTCTTGGAGTTGGTTGCAACCGCCAACTGCTCCCCATGTGCTTGGCACATGTTTTTTTCCAACTCCTGTTTGTGCACAGCTTGTGCTGAATTTCGCCCAGCTCTTTGTGCCAAAGCTGGCATTGCGCGCGCCTTGCCCTTGATACTGCTCCGCGCCAATGCCATTGACACAGCTCACCGCCTGTCGACTTAGCCGCACACGTTCCTTGTCACAGCTGCCCGTTCATGTCAAGTTGTCCCCAACTTGATCAAATCTGCCCACATCAATTACCATTGCTTGTCCCGCATTGCCTTGCCTTATTTTGCCATGTCTTTACCCCTGCTTAACATGGCTTTGACTTGCCATTGCTTTGCCAACCCGGACGTCTAAGTAATATGTGCCTTGCTTCCGTACAAGGTGCCTTTATCATGCCCCGCATAGTCCGTCACGCCGAACCGCATGTCATGATGTTGCCCCACTTTTCTGGTTGTGCGCCAAATCCATCATAAAAATACTTGTCATAATTCACATCTGCCGAGAAACGTTGTCAAAGGGCTAACACTTGGCTACTATTGCTTAGCCAAAAAAGAACAAAAAGAGAGGAAAAAGAGAAAAGAAAAACAAAGAGGGTAGCGTAATTGGACCATGAAATATGGGCCACATTTTAGCACTTGGGCTAAAATTCATGCACATGGCAAGAGTAAAGGACTAGATCAGGACCACCAACAATTTTAAGTCTTGGGCCTTTTCAGCAATCATATCAAAGAAGATTTGTGTCTGTAGGAGTGCTGGTACTTTCATATTTAACAGAATGACACGAAGGCAAATAACTTTTTAGAATCTGATAGGAATCCCATATAAGTTCAAGCACAAAATGACATTCGAAAAGATACTATAGTTACGGCCTAAAATTCTTCTTCTTCTATCTTGGAAAAGACTACACATCTTTAAATGGGAAAACGAGAAGTGGGAGATGGCCCTAAAGAAAAGGATGAAAGAGAGTGTAGTAAGTTACGAGTAGAGGTGGATCTAGGATTTTGAAATTGGTGGGTGCTATAATTTTCTTTAATGTATACTTTATAATAACCAATATAAAATTTGTTAGAAACACTTAATCAATTTTTTTGAGTTGATTTGGGTCAACCTAATAGATATTTTTTATTTGAAAATTTAAAAATTACATCTCAAATATAAGAAAATAAATGTGATTAGAATTTTTAAATAGGCTCACATCTTTATTATAATAACATAACTAAAATCAATATTTTCACTAGAAAATTACATTTTTTCTGTATATTAAAAATTAAATTAAACAAGTAATATAATGTCTGAAAGAGAATTACATCAATCAGAACAAGAAAATTTAAAAAGATATTTTTCATAAATAAATTATACCTCATAATCATAAATTAGATAAACTATAATTTATCATAAATCGCATATTTTTTAAGCAATAGTTATGAAATTATAGTAAAGTGATTTAAATTATACCTAACAACCATCACATAACACAAATTTTAATGATCTAACAGAAAAGATGATTTTTTTATCTCAATCCAGAATTCTCATTAAGACACAAGTTTTTCGGATTTGAAAGAAGAAAACTCATAAATTTAATTAAGAGAATTGCTTATTTTATATAATTTTAAAGTTTAGGAATCTCTTTTTTGAGTGTTCTTGCTAATATCATATATAAATAATAGAAGAAAAGAAAAGTATAAAAAAAATAATGAAATGACAAATAGAAAATTTGGTGATGACAAAAGGAAATAAAAGCACAAAGAAAAGAGAAAGTCAGACAAGGTTCAAGATAAATTCAATTTGAATTTTGCACGAAAGAAAAGTTTTGAAAAATGAATACCAACCATGGCACTTTTGTCTAGTTTATAGTTGCGGGTGGCAAGATCAGATAATTAACTTAATTTAGAAAAATCCCAACATAAGTATATAAAACTTTTATAATCATACCGAGTGCCATGCCACCCCTTCTTGAAGGGGTGGATCCGCCCCTGGTTACAAGAAGACGTACACATTTTATTTGATTAACCATCTCGTATTCGAAATTCGTTGAGTCGATTGATTTTGATTTACACTGTATAATGCAATTTTAGAGGCTGTTTGGCTAAGCTTATAAGTCACTTTGACCGGCTTATGAGCCCATTTGGATGGGCTTTTGTTAAGTAGCTTTTAGGAATTTTTCATAAAGTACTATATTTTTGGTCTAATTAGCCATTTATAGATACCCTTTGCTATATTACGCATTATAGATACCTATTATATTTTTATTCAATATATTTCATGTATATAAGCTGTTGTATTCATTAATGCAACAAAAAATATAGGCGTAAGATATGGAATTCCAGCTACGTTTGACATGTATTTAGCTATATTCAAGCGACATTAACATTAAATACAGTAATGTATCTTCGCTAAAAGTGGAAGGAAATAAAATCACATGATATTCTCCTAATTTAACTCAACGAACTAAACTGATCCATCATTAGTCTGTACTTGAAAGATGCATAATAAAGATTATAGTTGAATAAAGAGAAATACATATGAATAATAAGTTGAATACCATAAAATACACCTTAATTCATCTGAATAAAACAGTTGAATATAACAAAAATATAACTGAATACAGCTGAATAAACTCTTGAATGCAACAAAATACAACTAACTTCTACTGAATAAAATAGTTGAATATAACTAACAAAAAACTGAATACAGTTGTATAAAACACTTGAATACAACTAACTACTGCTGAATAAAATAGTTAAATACAACTGATTAAACTTGAATATAAGTGAACATCTAAAGAATACATTCGAACACAATTGAATACAAATAGGTGATTTCGGCGATCTAGGGAGAGAAACAGCCCTATGGCTGCGCCGCTCCGCGGCCAGCCATTAATTCCGGCTGGTCACCCCAGTAACACGTCTACAAAAACCCTAGCCTTGGAAGTTCTAATGCAAGAAATTGCAGCCGCTGCTACTCGGCTTCGTATCCTCATTCCTATTTTGCAACCCAGGCTCTCAGAGGTGGTTCAAAATGCTTACTAACCACATCAGGCAGTAATGCATCATCCTCTCCGGGGAGAACAACTAGGCCTTGTTCTCTAAGAGAAGAAGGCTCATTGTAGCAGGCATTCCAGAGGGAGTCCACAAGTTGCTGCTCTTCTTTAACAGCACACAATTGGAGTATTTTCTTGAGTTTTTCATCACCTTCACTTGACAAGCCATCTGCATGCTGGTGACGCCGAGTAGAAAATTGAGAATTTGGGTGGGAGAAGAGTTAAAAAATTAGGGTTTGTGGGAGAAGAGAGTCTGGTTGTATGCAAATAGAGAGAGATTGTATTGGGGTTTAAAGATACGTAGTAATTATGTGAGAGAAAATACAAAAAGGGAGAGAGAAAAATAATATTTAGCATGTATGATACCTTAATTGTAGGATGTAAATATATTTAAATTTTTTGCTATAGAGGATAAAAGGTATTTATAGAATGTAATATTTCAAAATGGTATTTATTTAAAATAAATAGGATACTAAGGTTTTCTATAGGGTGTAAAAATAGCCATAATAACTTTTAAACCATAAGTTAGGAATTCTAACTTTTTTGCTTTAGGCTTGTTTTTGTCATTTTCACTTTGAAACAAGTGCTTAAAGCACTTTGTTATTTCATCCAAACACTACAAAATGGCTTAAAATCACTTAAAACAAGCCAATCCAAACGAGATCTACAAGCACCTTTTAGCTTACTAGTATCTATCAACATGCGTTGCACGTTATAATGACACGTGATAATTTAAATATTTATTTATGAGAAGGAAAAACAAAATTTAAATAAAGAGCAAATTGTATATAAAATAATATAATAATCATCTAAATACCGAATAATATTATTACACATAATTCATGAATTTAAAATATAAGGACATCATCAAAACTTACACAAATGATCAATTTTGTCATGTTAGTTAGATAATTATGTACTTACAGTTAAAAGTATTGAATGTGATGGTACATTAACGAACACTTCATTGTGGACAATATGTTTTGTGTATGTTTCCTCCTAATGCTTTGGTTGCTCTATCTTAACAAACATTCTTATTGTCGATCTCGATATCCCTATTGAAAGTGCAACATACAGTTGTTCGTGCATAAAAACATATTTTTGGTAATTATAATCCATTATTTAAGATATTTGTCCTTGTGCTTTATTTATTATATTTGCAAAATATAAATACATTAAAATTATTTTCACACAAATTCAAAAGGATATTCCTTAGTTTTGAAAGACTAAAGTTGAATTGAGTGATAAGAATATACTTGGAAGCGCATCGACCAGTATCATAATTTTTGCATATATGACGTTATTGTCAAAAGTTCTATATACCATCTATGTGCTATTATATAAGCTACTCGGCATATCCAAGTTTTCTAGTAGCATGACAGACAATATTTTTTTTCCAAATTAACTTATATACATTGGAAGATCAACTTTAACTTAGTCTATTATATATACTGTGACACTAACATACCTAAGAATATTAAAATTGACAATAAACATGTATGGTAGAAGGTCATTTGGTATTAAAGTATTCTTTTTGGTAGTAATTATTGGTATCATTTATGCTGAGTCAAAATTTAAAAAAAATATTTTCTTTTTAATAAAAGTTTACAATCAACATTTTATTTAGTATATCACATATTCATTTCTGCTAGCTAAGATATCTTTTTTATTCTATCATGCGATTTTCACAAATTACGTTTTAATTTAATGATAGAAATATTTCTATTATTAAATTCAATACTATTACCTTTGAGATTGATAATTAATTATTAAAAAAATCATCTTTTATTGGATACTCTTAATCATTTCCAACACAAAGCAAGAAGACAATAAATATTGGATGTGTTCTTACTTTATATTTCTTGTCAGTTGAATATTTTCATTTAGAGCCAGAAGTATAAATTTGGCAAGCTAGCTTTTACAATCTCTGCTTTTGTCGATTTTGAAACTACTGTAGTACTTGACAGAAACCACCTCCCATAATTTCTATAAGTGCTTCATCCCATATTGTGTCACCATTGCTCTGCTTTGATATATTTATGATGGTTATTTAAGTTGTTTGAACAGGTATATCAAATCTAAAGTGTATGGCCTCACAATAATTGTATATTTGGCACACCACTTGCTAATATTACTAACAATGCCATGCCTCTTGTATGATATTTGCAAGTAATGTATGATGTAGAAATATTATTTCGATTCAGCCGGAGGCATTTATAAAGAATTAATAATCTCGTTCTACCAGAGTCGACTCTTTCTAACATGAACACTGCGGAACGTGCAACCCGATCCATTTGGGTACCCGCGCTCGCTGTGGGGGATCAGACTCCGGAAGGGATCCTACAGCCCAAGTGCCATATCATACAGTGCCAATAGTTACCATTGTTTCCATTACAATACACGGGCCAATAGTTACCACCGTTTCCATTTAAAAATAATATACAGTCCACAGAATAATAGAATCATGATCGTCAACCCGAAATATCATTTAAGAATCATTTGAGTTTTCAAAACATAGAGATACGACTGAATTTGCAAAAATAGTGTTAAAAACCCTGGACTGAATTAAATAATATGCAAATCATGCTAACTCTGATATATCAATCCCTGAAGGATTCACTAAGTCAGCACAAGGCCCCAAACATGCCATCAAGCCCTGATATCATCAATATAGTAGGCGAAGCAATAGCCAACATAGCATAATGTATCCTTCGGATTGGATCGAGTCACAATTTCCAACATATACGACCCCGCACTAACCATGGAGCGCGTGTCTAGCCTCATAATAGCGTAACAATGTGATATACCGGGGTTTCAAACCCTCAGGTCATTATCTATACCCATTACTCACCTCAAGCCAGCCACAAATTAGCTCGAAATGACATTCCCTCGAGAACCAACCTCCGCGGAGGCCAAATCTGAACAAAATCAATAGGAATACGTCACAATAGGCTAATAGAACCTAACCCAATCGAAATAACTCGAAATACACCCAAAAATACGAAGTTGGCAAAACCCGATCCCCGGGCCCACTTCTTGAAAAATTACGAAATTCACATTTTCGGAATTCTCGTCTTGCCACGAGTCCGTACATATAGGTTCATCAAAATCAGAATGCAAATGGACCACCAAATCCCCAATTTTTATTTCAAAAAACAAGCCCTAGTTTCTTCAATTTTCCCCTAAATATAAGAGAATTAATGGAGGATTCTTCCATAAAATCACGTAATTAGCTCATAAATCTTACCTCAAGTCGAAGCCTAGGTGAAATCCTCTTACTCCCTCGTCCAATAGCTCCAAAATGTGCTCACAAATGGTGGAAAATGATATAAGCTCGCGGAGGAAATATTTATAAACCCTTCTCTCCGTCCAGAAATCCTTTCATCGCGTTTGCGGTCCTAGCCCCGCGAACGCGATGCTTATCTGATCTCGCTCCCAGGCCCTCATACGCAAACGTGACCCTCACAATGCGATCGCGATGGCCCATTCCCCTGGCCTAGGCGAACGCGTCACCATATCACGCAAACACGATCAAGAAGACTCCTCTACTACGCGATCACGGCCTCTCCTCCGCGAACGCGAAGGCAGAAATCACAGGCTCCCAGATTCCCTCTATACGTTCACGTCCACCACCCCGCGAATGCAATGCTTTGTGGTCTGCAACACCAATAGTTGTGCACCAGCACTCTTCCAAGTCCAGAAATATCCCGGTTAACCCTCCGAAATCACCCTGAGGCCCTCGGGACATAAACCAAAGGCACCAACATGACCAATTACTTCATTCAAACTTTCTCGGGCCATAAAAACACTAACATTAACATCAAAAATTACCAAATTCCTCAAATTCAAGCCTAAGTGAAACTAAAACTTTTCCAAATTCGCATTCGATCTGAAACCCAACTAAACGACGTCCGAATGACCAAAAAATTTGCAGACATATCCAAAATCACCTAAAGAAGCTACTGCAACTCTTGGAATTCCATTTTGACCCCCGAATCAATATGTCACCTATCAACCGAAATTTGCCGAAATTCAACTTAGCCGATTCAAGCCTAATTCTACACTGGACCTCCAAATTCAGTTCCGATTTCACTCCCAAATTATAAATCATCTCCCAAAACTAGTCGAATCATCGAAAACCTATTTCGAGCCCTCTAACTCACAAGTCAACGTTCGGTTGACTTTTCCAACTTAAGCTTTCCTTAATGAGACTATTAGTCTCATTTCTAACCAAATTCAACCCAGCACACTTCAAACTCACCAAACACATATATCAACACACGGGAAAACATAATACGGGGATAACGGGGCTGAAATACAAAAGACGACGGGTCGGGTCATCACATTTATATTCTCAAATATTTTCTTAGTTGTTGTTTAATAATTGGGTAATTTTTAATATTATATGAAAAATTAATTAAAAATATTATTTGAGTAGAAAAATAGTTCATATAATATGAAAATATACTATCGTGAAGGTATTTGTTTTCTCAATTTCAACTCTTTATGCAGTCCATCTAATATTTTTTTTAGTATTGGACATTATGGAGTGAAAATATATTGTCAATACGGAGGATTCTTATGAATTGATTTAATTAAACCTTAATACATACTTTTAATAAGAATTAGATAGAATGTTTTATAAATTTTATAATTTTAAATATTCAGAATTAGGAAAGAAAGTCCTATTGTAGAAAAAATAGGTTATTGCAGTTACGTCATTTCCCTATCAGTTCTTCCGCTTAGTCTTTTAGGGCTATTTTGGTATATTAATATTGTATTTATGCTTTTATAATTGTAACGACCCGACCGGTTGTTTTGAGCTCCAGCGCGTCTTTCAGCAGTTTGAGGCCATGCGTAGTTTCATATCAGGTATATTGACTTGTGTGTATCGTCAGAATTAAAATTCAGAAAGTTTGGAGTCGAATCTAATTAGAAATTCTCATTTTGAAAGCTTAAAATTGAAGAAATGAACTAGGATAGGAATTTTGAGTAAACGACCTCGGAATTGAGATCTGAAGTTTTCAGCAGGTTCGTATGATGATTTTGGACATGGGCGTATGCCCGGATCAGGTTTTGGATAACCCGATAGCGTTTTGGCAACTATTGTTGAAGATAGCATTTTAGAAGAAATTGTATCAGTTTGGCTTAAAATGCATTTCAGTATTATCGATGTCTGTTTTAGATTCTGACACTAGGTGTAGCTCTGTATGGTGATTCCGAATTTGGGAGCGTAATCGGAAGTGAATTCGGAGGTCCGTAGGTCATTTTGGAGCCGTTTGGCTAAAGATAGAAATTTGAAGGCTTTTGAGAAAATTCGACTGGAAGAAAATTTTTTTATATCGGGGTCGGAATGCGATTATGAAAGTTGGGTCAAGTCCATAATGTCGAATGTGACTTGTATGCAAAATTTGAAGTAATTCCGGAATGATTTTGGGAAGTTTTGAGACACTTAGTCTCTTTTAAGGAAGCTTAAGTTGGAAAAGTTAACCGGCTGTTGACTTATGTGTTAGAGCGCTTGAATTTCAAATTTTATGGTTCGGATAGCTTCGTTAGATTATTTGGGACTTAAGTGTGTGTCCGAAATATTTTTGTGATGACCGGTGTAGAATTAAGCTTGAATTGGCAAAGTTAGTATTTTGGCGAATTTCGGTTGATAGGTGAGATTTTGATCCGAGGGTCAGAATGGAATTCGGAGAGCTGCTGTAGCTTTGTTATATCATGTTGGACTTATCTGCAAAATTTGAGGTCATTCGGACTTGTTTTGACGTGTTTCGGCATCAGATGTGGAATTTTGAAGTTCTTGAGATTCTTAGGCTTGAATTCGATGATGATTTGATGTTATTTTGGGTGTTTTGAAGGTTGAAACAAGTTTAAATAATATTGTGGGACACATTGATATAATTGGTTAAGGTCCCGATGGCCTCAGGTGGATTTCGGAAGGTTAACGGAATGAAATACGAACAAAAAAGAAAGAGAAAACGTTGCAGAAAATTCTGTTGCAATTTTATGCAGAAATGTTTTGGACAGAATCGTGGAGGGTACTTTGGAGGCCTATATCTTTTTATCTACAAGGCATTTTGAGATGATTCAAAAACGAAAGTTGTAGCTCTTTATTTCTAGTTTCTAGAAATCTAACGAAATCGTAATTTGGACATCTGTAATTAACGTTATAATGGATCAAAAAGGGCTTCTGAAGCAATTTCGGTAGAATTTGCGATGCACTTTAGAAGCTCATATCTCGGGATATATAAGCGTTATATAGTTTAAAACCTATCAAATTAAATATCTTTAAGTCTGGTTTCTAAATCTTCAAAGCGTTTGTCATTTGGATATTTATACAAGACGTTATATGTATTTAAATAGAAGGTGTCCGACAAGGAACAATTTTAATAGGGTGTAGAACTTGTATAGCACAAGTGCAAGGTACAATTCGACGAAGCACGGGCAGATTCTTTTGTACACGAATTTGGTACATTTCTTTCATTTATTTCATTTGGTTTGGATGATGTTGGAGAGAATTTCAAGGGGCATTTCATCAAGCATCAAAGGTAAGTTGTTTCTACTTATTTCCAAGTTAAATATATGGATTTGAGCATGAAAATTATAGAAAAATTGATGATTTAGGCCTAGTGATTTGAAAATAAGATTTGGTAATTTGAGGGGTCAAATGAACTCTGATTTTGATAAATTTTATATGTACGGACTCGTAGAAAGACGAGGAATCCGATGATGTGACTTTCGTAATTTTTCAAGAAGTGGGCCCGGAGCTCAGGTTTTACAAATTTCGTGAATTTCAATATTTTTCGAGTCTTTTCGATTGGATTATGTTCCCTTAGCCTATTGTAATGTATTCGTTATGGTTTAGGCCAGATTCGGCGCACGAGGAGGTCAATACGAAAGGAAAGGGCATTACAGAGTAGTATTTAACCGGTTAGAGGTGAGTAATAGATGAAAATGCTGTTCTGAGGAATTGAAACCCCAGACTTTCACATTGTAAAGCTATATTGAGGCGTGACACGTACTCTATGACAAGTGCGGGGTCGGATACTATTGAGGATCGTAACTTGGTCCTTCCAGTGTAATAATTATACTATACTTGTGATTCATACACATACTTTATTGATATTTACTGGGCTTGATGCCATGTTTGGGGCTATGTGCCGACTTGTAAAATCCTTCGAGGATTGATATTACTGCTTAGCGTGATTTAAATATCATCTAACTTCAGTCCAAGGTTAAAAATGCTGTTTTGCAAACCTAGCCGTATTTCTAAGTTTTAAAAACTTAAATGACATTTAAATACATTTCAGGCTGGAAACTTCTATTTTGTAAATGCCCAAGGGGCTTACTATGTTATTTTTTGTACTAATAATAAGGTGACTTGAAACAATGGTAACAATGACACTGTAATATATATATATATATATATATATATATATATATATATATATATATATATATATATATATATATATATATATATATATATATATATATATATATACTTAAAATAGTGGTAACAATGACACTGTATGTTATACTTGGAACAATGGTAACAATGGCACTGTATGATATAAATTGGTCAGGTAACATTGGCTGACCGGTCAGGTAACATTGACTGACCAGTATATTGCTCTTGGGCTGTAGGAACCCTTCCGGAGTCTGTACACACCCTCAGTGAGCGCCGTCAATAATAAATAAATATGGATGGCTCGGGCTGCACGCCGCAGTGGGTACTGGAATGTACCATCATATGCATTGCATTACATTCATGTATTTGTATTTATACTGTTGTTTAGCTTCTCAGTTCCATATGTTGCAGTATATTGGATTTTAGCTTACCTTGTGTATTTACTATGATTTCTTATCTTCAAACTGTATTTTATTATATTACTCACTAGGTCGAAGTACTCACTTTATTCCCTGCACCTTCTGTGCAGATCTAGGGAAGTCTCAGGCACAGTAGATCCAGTTGATCGGCGGATCCAACATTTCGGGAGTATCAAGGTAGTTGCACGGTGTTTGCAGTATTGATTTCTTCCCTCATACCTTATCCGTTGTATTTCCTTATTTCCATACTTTGGATACACTATGTATCAGGGTGATAATCTGTATTCTAGAGGCTTATATTCGTGACACCAGGTCCTAGTGAGATTGTGTAGTGTATTTTGTTAAACTCTTCAGTACTTAATTTTGAATTCATTGATATTTCTATCAGCTTTTGACAAATTGGATTAAGTGTGAATAATGGTCGGGCTTGCCTAGTAGTTAAAAAATTAAAATATTTTTTTCTAAAATACTTACAAAAATTTATTAAATTTTTATTTTTTTGCTAAATACTGAGAAAAAATCCCTTTTTAATTGCATTAGAAAATTATTTTTCATGTATGAATAATGAGTTTTTTAATAAATTAAGAAATATTTAGAATGAGGCAACAAGAGGATGACACGTGTCCCTCCGTTAACGGAAAGGGCATTTTTGAGCCAAAAAAATTACCAAAGGCTATCGTTGAGCCGAAAACATTAACCGAAGGGCATATTTTGCTCAATAGATGGACGGAGGGCAATTTTAGACCTACGCTGATAGTTGAAGGGCATTTTAGACCATTCTCCCTATTATTATTTTCTTATCATTGTTTGGTTATAATTATTTTTTTTGTAATATTATATTATTATGTTTAGTATTACTACTGATGCTTACTTGTTAGTTTCATTGTTTTATATTTTTATTTTATCTTACTAGACTAATTATTAGTATTATTATCTATAATATTGTGGTATTTCTTTTTCTTCACTAGCTATTTATATTTAAAATTTATTTTAGTTTATTTATTAACTACTATAGTACTATATTAGAAATTAATATTAATTTTTTTTTACTTTCAAAATTTTAAGTAGTTTATGACCCGCTCTTCTATAAACGAATTGGCTAATTACGATTCTGAAATTGAAAGATATCTTCGATTGTGCAGAAAGTGGCGAAAAAGGAGACTGTCAAGCTTCTAGCGGCATGTATTATTTACCCAATTTCAGACAGTCCTTGGGTAAGTCCAGTTCGTGTAGTACCAAAGAAAGGAGGTATGACAGTTATAAAGAACGAAAGTAATGAACTCATACCTACGAGGACTGTTACAGGATGTAGAGTCTATATTGATTATAGACGTCTCAATGATGCTACCAAAAAAGATCATTTCCCTTCACCATTTACTGATCAAATGTTAGAAAGAGTTGCAGGATATGGTTTTTACTATTTTCTTGATGTCTACTCAGGGTATAACCAAATATCAATCTCACCTGAAGATCAGGATAAAACAACTTTCACATGTCCTCAAGGAACATATGCATATAGGAGAATGCCATTTGGTCTGTGCAATGCCCCTGCTATATTTCAGCGTTGCATGTTAGCATTTTTTCTGACATGACTAAAAAATTTCTTGAAATTTTTATGGATGATTTTACACTCTTTGGCAAAATATTTGAAGATTGTCTTTACCATTTGACTTTAGTTCTTAAGAGATGTGAAGAGACAAACTTGGTTCTGAATTGGAAAAATATCATTTTATGGTTACAGAGGGAATTGTTTTAGGACATAAAATCACTGCTAATGGGATAGAAATTGACAAGGCTAAAATTAATCTTATAGCAGGATTACCCCCTCCCAGGCATTAGAAGTTTTCTAGGTCATGAAGGTTTTTACAGACGGTTCATAAAGGGTTTTTCAAAGATTTCAAAACCTCTGACTAACCTCTTGATGAAAGATGTTAAGTTTGATTTTTCAGGTAATTGTATGATAGCTTTTGACACCCTTAAGGAGAAATAATCAACTGCCCCTAGAGTTGTGTCCCGTGATTGGAGTCAACCTTTTGAGGTTATGTGTAATGCTAGTGATACGGCAGTTGGTGCTATTTTAGGCCAGAGGAAGGATAAGATTTTTCGTCCCATTTACTATGCCAGTAGAACACTGAATGAAGCTCAACTGAATTATGCCACAACAGAAAAAGAGTTACTGGCAGTAGTATTTGCATTTGATAAATTTCGTTCTTATTTGATAGGAACAAAAATACCTCTTAGTCAAAAAAGATGCTCGACCTAGATTGTTATGATGGATTTTACTTCTGCAAGAATTTGACCTTCAGATTAAAGATAAAATAGGAACAGAGAATCCGGTAGCTGACCATTTTTCTAGACTAGAAGACCCTCCCCTTGAGTTCAGCAAGATTAAAGAATAATTTCATGATGAACACATTTTTTCAGTTGACTCTATTGTGACTCAACCACCCTGGTTCGCAGATATTGCTAACTGCTTGGTTGGAAGATGGACACCCCAATATCTCTCTTACCAGCAGAGAAAAAAGCTTATTTATGATGCTAAGTATTATTTGTGGAATGAACCTTACTTGTTCAAAATTTGTGCAGATACTATCATCAGGAGGTGTGTACTCGAAGAAGAGATGATCAAAATTTTGTATCACTGCCATGATAGAGCAATTAGAGGTCATTATGCTGCAAACCATACAACATTTAAAGTATTGGAGGCCAGATTTTTCTGGCCAACACTCTTCAAGGATGCCCGAGCATATGTTGCACAATGTGACAGGTGTCAGAAAACAGGTAATATCACTAAAAGAGATGAGATGCCATTACAATCAATACATGTATGTGAAATATTTGATGTTTGTGGAATAGATTTCATGGGTCCTTTTCCTTCTTCTCATTCATTTGAATATATCCTTGTGACTGTGGATTATGTATCAAGATGGGTTGAAGCCATTCCCACAAGTAAGAATGATGCTCATACAGTGTGTAGTTTTCTTAAAAAAAATATTTTTACTAGATTTGGCACACCCCGAGTCATCATTAGTGATCAAGGAACTCATTTCATGAATAGATAATTTTCTTCTTTGCCATCAAAATATGGCGTGACTTACAAAACTGGAACACCATATCATGCTGAAACACAGGGCAAGTTGAGGTTTCCAATCGTGAATTAGAACGAAATCTTGAAAAGACGGTTGGAATTTCAAGAAAAGACTGGTATTTAAAATTAGATGATGCATTATGGGCATACCGAACGGCGTTCAAAACGCCAATTGGAACATCCCCATATAAATTAGTCTTTTAAAAGTCTTGCTATTTGCCAGTTGAATTAGAACACAAAGCTTTTTAGGCACTGAAAGCATTATACTTTGAATTAACCTCTGCTGGTAAATAGAGATTTTTTCAGGTTAATGAAATGGAAGAACTGAGATTGGAAGCTTATGCAAAAAGTAAAAATTTTCAATGAAAAAACAAAAATATGGCATGACAACTTGATTCGACAAAAAGTTTCAAAATTGGAGATCAAGTACTTTACAATAGTAGGCTGAGGCTATTTCCAGGAAAATAATAATGCATGTGGACAGGTCCTTATAAGGTTACAAATGTTACTCCATATGGGGCAATTGAAATTCAACAAACCAATTGAGGAGAAAAATTCAAGGTAAATGGTCACATGTTAACGTTATATTTTGGAGGACATTTTGAGCAACAACCATCAGTAACCTTGATAGCCTAATATATTCTAATGTTAATACGTCGAGATGACGACATTAAACTTAGAACTATAGTTTCTTTACCCGTAGCCATTGAGGGTGAAGCAATGGAACCTCATAAGCCCAATATAATTTATACGAATAAATGCTTAACCAATTGATCTGGTTAATATCCAGATTATTGTACAACCGGTACATCCCATGACTGTCACGACCCAAATCCCGGTCGTGATGGCGCCCGGCCGCAAGGCTAGGCAAGCCCCACCAAACAACCCCCACCAAACAACCCCCACCGAACGGCATACCAGCCCAAAGAGAGGCAATTTAAGATAAAACAACAAACTTAGTTATAAAACTCTCAAAGAGGGATAAACAACAGGAATGAAATTCAACAACAGAACAAAAACTCCGAAGACTTGGGGTCACGAGTTTTAGAGCCTCTAACGATACTGAATACAAGTCAGAATGAGAGAAGTACAAGTGCCTGAATAACACAAAAAAACATAACTGGAAGATCAGAGACATGGGTCCTGCGGACGCTGGCAGCTACCCCAATACTCTATCAAAGTGATAAGCAGCAGCAGCACGCGCAAATCCTCTGGAACACCTGAATCTGCACACAAAGTGCAGGGAGTATGGGGTGAGTCTACCAACTCAGTGAGTAATAACAGTAAATAAGGTTCTGATAGTTTGAAACCACAGTAAATGCACAAAGTAATCAAAAGAATCAAGTAAAAATATCTGAAACTGAAGAACTGAGCAATAAATAAGATGCAAATGCAGGGATGCAATGCAATGCATATGATTGTACAATCTAGAACCCACCGCGGCGTGCAGCCCAAGCAAACCATGCCTATGATTTATTGTCGACGGCGCTCACTAGGGGTGTGTACAGACTCCGGTGGGGCTCCTACAGCCCAAGCACAATAGCCATCCATCTCGTGGCGAATAATCAAAACCAGGTCAGTCCAAGTTACCTGACCGCTCATATCATACAGTGTCCAAGTTACCACTGTTTCCAATCACAGCTGCGGCGCGCAGCCCGAGCCACCCAATATCAATCAAGAAAGTATATCAAAAACCCATTAGGCAGCTATCACAATGATCCTTAGTCGAGATATATTTTAAAGATAGCATATGAGTTTGAAACTTTAGAAAAATGCGGCTGGGTTTGAAAAACAGTGTTTAAAACTATGGACTGATAGTAAATGATATGAAAATCATGATAAAACAATAATATCAACTTTGAAGGATTCTATAGGTCGGCACTGGGCCCCAAACACTACTTAAAGCCCAATAATAATCATCACAGTGTGCATATCATACGCCAATATAGAAAAAATCTCACTCGGGATGGACCAAGTCACGATCCCCACTAGTATCTGACCCCGCACTTATCATGGAGTGCATGTCACGCCTTAATATAGCATTACGATGTGATAGTCCGAGGTTTCAAACGCTCAGAACAACATTTTCTAGCATTAATCACCTTGAACCGATGAAATCTCAAGTTCGCGGTGCCTTTTTCCTCTCAATCCGGCCTCCTCGCGTGTCGAATCTAAACAAAAATAGGGCGAATACATCACCACATGCCAATGGGACAATATCCAATCAAAAACAATCGAGAAATATCAAAAATCTCGAACCTAACAAAACCCGAGCCCCGGGCTCGCTTCTCGAAAAATTATGAAACTTACATCTTGAAACTTACATCTTGGAATCCTTCTTGCTACGAGTCCGTACATCTAAAATTCATCAAAATCGGAGGCCATTTGACTCCTCAATTCCTCACTTGAAGCTCAGTTGGGTTTAGAGCCCTAAACACCATTTTTGACATTAAAAACCTTTATTTCTTAGTGTTTAATCCATGATTTTGCACCATAATCACATATTCAAGGTCTAAGGGTCCATACCTGATGATCTCTCTCGTAATCCCCTCCAAAATCGCCCCAAAATCGCCTTAGCCGAGGTCTAACATGTTCTTCTTCTCTTCTCAATCGCGAAGCTACTGTTCATTTAAAATCTGTCCAGTTTCCGCTTCCGCGGTCCCCAAGTCGCCTAAGCGACTTCCGCTTCTGCGCTAAAAGTCCGCTTCTGCGGTTCTTCACCAAAAATCCAAGACCGCTTCTGCGGTTATTCTTCCGCTCCTGCGGACCCGCTTCAGCGGTCAACCTTCCACTTCAGCGGTCCCTGCCTTCACCATTGGCTGCTTCTGCGGCTACTCTTCCACTTCTACGGACACCGCATAAGCGGTCCCAAGCCCTCTCCTGCGAAAATACCAGAAGCAGCAGGCATGCTTTCATGCCAAACTTCCAAAATTACTCGTAAATTCTCCGAAATCATCCCGAGGCCCCCGGGACCTCAACCAAAAGCACAAACACGACTTAATACCTCATTCAAACTTGCTCGGGCCATAAAAATGGTATCTTTAGCTTCAAAAATCACCAAAATCATTGAATTTCTTTCCAAGTTAAACTAGAATTTTTCAAATTCGCATTCGATCCAAAATCCAACCAAACGACGTCCGAATGACCTGAAAATTTACGGATATATCCAAAATTACCTAATAAAGCTACTGCAACTCTCGGAATTCCGTTCCGACCTCCGAATCAAAATCTTATATATCAACCTAAATTTATCCAAATTCGAACTTAGCCAATTCAAGCCTAATTCTACACCTGACCTCCAAATTCAATTCCGCCTTCTCTCCCAAGTCACAAATCACTATCCGAAAGTAGCCAAGTCACCGGAAATCCATTCTGAGGCTCTGAGCCCTCTATCTCAGAATTCAACGTCCGGTTGACTTTTCCAACTTACGCTTTTCTTAACGAGACTATTGGTCTCATTTCTAACCAAATTCAATCCAACGCATCTCAAACTCACCAAACACATATATCAACACATGGGAGAACATAATACAGGGATAACGGGGCTGAAATACAAAAGACGACTGGTCGAGTCGTCACAATGACGGCCTCTACAAAAACAGAGCCATCTATACAAGAGTAATTCCATGATGGTCGGTATGCCTAAGTCACTGGTTGGTTAACCATCTAATTGTGTAAATTAATTATTGGCTCAGGTAAATTCTCTGGTTTATATAAAAACCAGGACCCCATGACTGTTAAGGTTGTTAAATTAGTTCAGTCTATTACACATAAAACATATGTGGTCACAGTTTCTTTCAAGCTTTCTTCTGTGACTATAAACTTGAAAGCTAAAAAAAAAATTTTAAAAAAAATTCCTTACTACTTTATATATTTGTAAATTATACATATATTTTCTATAATTTTATAATAAATTTTTTCTTCTTAATGTTTGTGTCGTTGTAGATTTTTAATTAGTAAAATAAATTCTTTCTATTATGCTCAAATATTAAGTTTTTTTTTTCATTATCATATCAGTTCCATGCCTTTTAACTTTGTGAAGGCAAAACTAGCATCTCCAACTCACAAGATCAAAGGAATTGAGAAAAGTTATTATCACAAGAAGGTATACTCAATAATTTTCTAGAACTTGCTCTAAATGTTCTTCGAGGCGAAATAATTGATGACACTGATTCTTGAAAAATGAAATTAGGCTTTATTTGATATACCTTTTAGCCTCTTTTAATTTATTCTCTCCAAAGAATTTTTTTTTTATCTCTTAGAACCTATCCTTGAGCCTTTATCCTATTTTTATTTAAACGCCATGGTCTATAAAAAAAGAAAAAAAGAGATGTATATTACTATTATAGTTATTACTTCTTCCGGCCATGATAAGTAATTTTTGTTAGAAAAAGAAAAGAAAGATTGTGCAAGGCATGAAACGAAAAAGAAAGAAGGAAAAAAAAGAGAGATATGTTATGAAATAATATAAAGACAAGAACAATAATGCAAGAACAAGAGCAATAGAGAGAATAGAGAGAGAGAAGTATTCTTATTGATACTTAGAGATTGTTAGGGATGTATTACAATGGTAGAAGACCCCTTTATTTATAGGGAGTGGGATGATTTAGCTACCAATAATAGGACTCTAGAATCTCTCTAATTAAAGACATTCACCTTAAATAGAAGTGTAAAATCTCTCTATTTATAACACTCCCCCTTGAATGTCTATTCAATGATGTGCCTCGTTAAAACCTTAAAACAAAACCCAATGGGAAAAATTAACGTAAGGAAAAGAGTACACATGTTTGAATATGCGCCTATTGGTTGCCTCATTAAAAACCTCGCAAGGAAAACCCGGTGGGACAAAACCTTGTAAGGGAAAAAGAGTGCAACGCGCATTAACTCCCCCTGATAAGAACATCAATTTATGTCCTTAAGTCTTCGCATCCCGATCTTGTGAACTAGCTTCTTGAAGGTTGACTTTGGTAGAGATTTTGTGAACAAATCAGCCATATTATCGCTTGAACGAATCTGTTGAACATTGATATCACCATTCTTTTGAAGATCATGTGTGAAGAATAACTTTGGTGAAATATGCTTCGTTCTATCTCCTTTTATGAATCCTCCCTTCAATTGAGCTATACAGGCTGCATTGTCTTCATACAAAGTTGTGGGTAGTTTATCACACTTCAAACCACATTTTTCTTGGATATGATGTATTATAGACCTCAACCACACACACTCCCGACTTGCTTCATGAATAGCAATTATCTCGGCATGATTAGATGAAGTAGCCACAATTGATTGCTTAGTCGATCGCCAAGATATGGCGGTTTCTCCACAGGTAAACACATAACCCGTTTGAGATCGAGCCTTGTGTGGGTCAGACAAATATCCAGCATCAGCATAACCAACAAGATCCGGGCTGCAATTCTTGCCATAAAATAAGCCCATATCGGTAGTTCCCTTTAGGTACCGCAATATGTGTTTGATCCCATTCCAATGTCTCCTCGTAGGAGCCGAGCTAAATCTTGCTAAGACGTTAACTGAAAAGGATATGTCAGGCCTTGTAGTATTTGCAAGATACATTTGCGCCAATTGCGCTAAGATATGGTACTTCAGGACCAAGTAGCTCTTCATTCCTTTCTTGTGGTCGGAATGGATCTTTGTTCACATCAAGTGATCGAACAACCATCGGTGTACTTAAAGGATGTGCTTCATCCATGTAAAACCGTTTCAGTACCTTTTCTGTATAGGTAGATTGATGAACAAAAATTCCGTTTGCTAAATATTCAATTTGCAAACCAAGACATAGTTTAGTCTTTCCGAGATCTTTCATCTCGAATTCATCCTTTAGATAATCAATTGCCTTTTGGAGTTCTATAGGGGTTCCAATAAGGTTTATGTCATCGACATATACGGCAAGTACAACAAATTCCGATGTTGTTTTCTTTATAAAAACACACGGGCAAATGGCGTCATTTATATAGCCTTCTTTTAACAAGTACTCACTAAGACGATTATACCACATTCGTCCAGATTGCTTTAGACCATACAAGGATCTTTGCAATTTAATTGAGAACATTTCCCGAGATTTTGAATTATGCGCGTTTGGCATCTTGAGTCCATCGGGAATTTTCATGTATATCTCATTATCAAGTGAGCCATAAAGATAGGCAGTAACCACATCCATTAAGTGCATGTCAAGCTTTTCATGGACAGCAAAACTTATGAGATAACGAAAGGTTATCGCATCCATTACAGGCGAATATGTCTCTTCATAATCGACACCAGGCCTTTGAGAAAAACCTTGTGCAACAAGGCGTGCCTTATATCTTTGTACCTCGTTTTTCTCATTTCTTTTGCGTACAAAGACCCATTTATAGCCGAAAGGCTTAACACCATTAGGTGTTTCAACTATAGGGCCAAAAACTTCACGTTTTGCCAGCGAATTCAATTCTGATTGAATTGCTTCTTGCCACTTTGGCCAATCCTGTCTTTTTCGACATTCTTCAATAGATTGAGGTTCGAGATCCTCACATTCTTGCATAATGCTAGATGCGACATTATAAGCAAAGGCATTATCCACCACAATATCCACTCGATTAATATTTGCCTCAATATTAATTGGATTTAGGGATAGTTCCGTATTTTCCAGAGTCTCGGGCTCAATGGATTCTTCATGAATCTCAGAATTTGTTAAATCATGAATTTCCTCATGAGATTCTTTCGTGGTGTCATTTTGATCATTCTTTTTCCTCTTTCTAGGATTTCGATCTTTGGAACCTAATGGTCTGCCACGCTTCAGGCGTGCATTCGACTCATTGGTTATGACACTAGATGATTGTCCAACAGGGACATCAATACGGATTGGAACATTTTCCGCGGGAATGTGGGATTTCGTTATCCTCTTCAAGTCCGTAAATGCGTCAGGCATTTGATTTGCTATTCTTTGCAAATGGATAATCTTTTGTACCTCTCTTTCACAAATAGAGGTATGTGAATCAAGATGAGATAATGATGCATTTTTCCACAAAATTTACCGTTTGGTTTCACCAACTTCTCCCCCTAATTTTGGGAAAAGTGTCTCATCGAATCGACAGTCTGCAAATCGTGCAGTAAATACGTCGCCTGTCAATGTTTCGAGGTAGCGAATGATGGAGGGCGATTCAAACCCAACAAATATTCCTAACCTTCTTTGCGGACCCATTTTGGTGCGGGATGGCGGTGCTATAGGCACATAAACTGCGCATCCAAAAATTCTTAAATGGGATATATTGGGTTCATGACCCAAAACCAATTGCAACGGGGAATACTTGTGGTAATTTGTCGGTCTGAGACGAATTAGCATTGCTGCATGTAAGATGGCGTGACCCCATACCGAAGTGGGCAGCCTCGTTCTCATAAGTAATGGCCTTGCAATCAACTGCAGGCGTTTAATTAACGATTCTGCAAGACCGTTTTGAGTGTGAACATGAGCTACAGAATGTTCAACTTTTATCCCGATTGATAAGCAATAATCATTAAATGCTTGGGATGTAAACTCAGCAGCATTATCCAGTCTAATGGACTTGATTGGATTATCTGGAAATTGTGCTCGTAGTCGAATTATTTGTGCCATTAATTTCGCAAACGCAAGGTTGCGTGATGACAACAGGCACACATGAGACCATCTACAGGATGCGTCTATCAAGACCATCAAATACCTAAACGACCCACTAGGTGGGTGAATAGGTCCACAAATGTCCCCTTGTATACGTTCCAGAAACGTGGGTGACTCAGTCCCAACCTCTGTTGGTGATGGCCTGATAATCAACTTGCCTTGATAACACGAAGTGCAAGGATATTCATTATTCGAAAGAATTTTGAAATTCTTTAACGGATGCCCATATGAGCTTTCTATAATCCATCTCATCATGACCGATCCTGGGTGTCCCAATCGATCATGCCAAAGTACAAAGGTATTGGAATCAGTAACCCTTTGGTTTACTGTTGAATGTGCCTCAATTGCACTAATTCTTGTCCAATACAGGCCACAAGATAAAGACGGGAATTTCTCAATAACCCTCTTTTGGCCGGAGACATTCTTTGTGATGACGAGATATTCAAGATTATCTTCATCCATTGTCTCAATATGATAGCCATTCCGGTGTACATCTTTAAAACTCAACAAGTTTCTCTTACACTTGGAGGAGAACATTGCATCCTCTATGATTAAAGTCGTGCCTTTGGGCAGAGTTACAATTGCTCTTCCGGAGCCTTCAATCAATTTACTACTTCCAGAGATTGTAGTAACGTTTGCCTTACACATATTTAGTTGAGAGAAATATTTCTTTTCTTTGAGTATTGTGTGTGTAGTACATGAATCAACTAGGCAAATACTTTTACAGTTGGACGTTGATCCAAGTTCGCTTTGTGAGATATCCATATTTGCTATCCCATAGTTTGACATACAAAAGAGATACACGAACATAAGAATAAACAAGTTCAATTCGTTTGTGTCACATAATATTTTCAAAATCTGCTGCTAACAGTTGACTAACAAAATCAGATATGTTATCCATAATCGATTACTATGCAGCTTGAAAATTTTCAGTTTAGGCATTTTTCACACATAATCGATTGTTAGACATAGACAATCGATTGTGGATGATTTTTGAAAAATTCCGGATCACACTGCCTAACGACAATCGATTGTTAGACATAGACAATCGATTGTGGATGATTTTTGAAAAATTCCAGATTACACTGTCTAACGACAATCGATTGTTAGACATAGACAATCGATTGTGGATGATTTTTGAAAAATTTCCAGATTACAGTGTCTAATGACAATCGATTGTTAGACATAGACAATCGATTGTGGATGATTTTTGAAAAATTCCAGATTACACTGTCTAACGACAATCGATTGTTAGACATAGACAATCGATTGTGGATGATTTTTGAAAAATTCCAGATTACACTGTCTAACGACAATCGATTGTTAGACATAGACAATCGATTGTGGATGATTTTTGAAAAATTCCAGATTACACTGTCTAACGACAATCGATTGTTAGACATAGACAATCGATTGTGGATGATTTTTGAAAATTCCAGATTACACTGTCTAACGACAATCGATTGTTAGACATAGACAATCGATTGTCGATCAATTGTTTTTCAGCTTTAATGCGAAAATATTAGATAATCGACTAGTTTTTCAGGCTAGTCGATTACCCCTACTGGAAAATAAAAATATTATTGATATTTGAGCATATTGAAGACATTCTAAAGAACTACTGCTAACATTGCATCATGAACTAACTGATACGAGCTAATACTAATGACTATTAGTTTATTCACTAACTAATACAAATAAGTAGAACAAAATCAAATAACTCCATCTTCTTTCATCACGGACCCATCACCGATTAGGTGGTCTATTTTTACCTCGGGTTGCTCAAAGAAGTCTGCCACATCCAGGTGGGTGATGTCCAAGTTGTCGTCATAGACAAAATTTGTTTCAGGGCCTTTACTCTTTCGAGATGCTTGATAAAGGTCAACCAAGTGTCTTGGTATACGGCAAGTCTTTGACCAGTGCCCTTTCCCACCGCAACAATAACATATAGTTTCTGAACCATTTGCCTTAGGATCTTCATGATCCCGTTTCTGCTTTCGGCGGTTATCTCTCCTTGGGGGTTGACGGACTTCATTGGAATTTCTTCCTTGTCTACGTCCCTGGCTATGACCCCGTTTACGACCATGACCATGGCCCTTTTCATGTTTGGCATAATGAGAGTGCACCTTATCTGCTTCAGGCAGTGGTGTAGACCCAGTGGGTCGATTTTCGTGATTTCTCATGAGCAGGTCATTATTTCGCTCAGCCACTAGTAGAAGAGAAATCAGTTCAGAGTACTTTGTAAAGCCTTTCTCTCTGTACTGTTGTTGCAGTACCATATTGGAGGCATGAAACGTTGTAAACGTTTTCTCAAGCATATCATAATCGGAGATTTTATCTCCGCATAGCTTCAATTTAGAAGTAATTCTGAACATTGCAGAATTATATTAAGAAACGGACTTAAAGTCCTGGAGCCTTAGATGAGCCCAATCATATCGTGCTTGTGGCAGAGTGACCAACTTCAGGTTGTCATATCTCTCCTTTAAGCCGTTCCACAAGATGAGTGGATCCTTGACGGTGAGATATTCAATCTTCAAACCTTCATCAAGGTGATGGCGCCAGAAAATCAAGGCCTTCGCACAGTCTTGGGTGGATGCTTTTTCTCTATCTTTAATGGTGTCTCCGAGACCCATAGCATCTAAGTGGATTTCAGCATCCAACACCCATGTCATATAGTTCTTGCCCGAAATTTCAAGGGCAACGAACTTTCTTTTCGTAATGTCAGACATAATCGAAAATTAAATTAGGAAGAGGGAAATACCTTAGATTTTTTGAGAATGGTTCTTGAGACGGTAGAGTCTCGTGCTGATAACGTGTTATGAAATAATATAAAGACAAGAACAATAATGCAAGAACAAGAGCAATAGAGAGAATAGAGAGAGAGAAGTATTCTTATTGATACTTAGAGATTGTTAGGGATGTATTACAATGGTAGAAGACCCCTTTATTTATAGGGAGTGGGATGATTTAGCTACCAATAATAGGACTCTAGAATCTCTCTAATTAAAGACATTCACCTTAAATAGAAGTGTAAAATCTCTCTATTTATAACAAGATATAATATATAAGTGTGTGTATATTCTTATATCTCTTTATGTTGATGAAAGCATATATACAAAAAAATAATACTGCAAAAAAAATGGAATAATTAGTATAAAGGAACATTTGCTCCAAGCTGGAAGAAGAAAAGTCACTACAAAAATATCTTTATCCTACCAGCCAGAAGCTTCACATTATAAGCCAAGAAAAAGTCCTAAATAGATTTCAAAAATCAGTGTTGAATCTATATTAGTGGAGATTAACATGAAGAGCAAGCCTATGGAAGAAGAATTGTGATATTCAAAATTCGTGATAATAAAGTTATCAATTCCGAAAGATTCAAGAGGAAAAGAATTCAACATTTGTTCTTTTCAAAAGTAACATCAGAAGCAAGGTAAATAATTTGGTGAATCTTAAAGATTAATCAGTTGGCATGATGAAGGAAGTTATTTTGAATAAATTTTCTATCCTACAAAGACTAACATTTTGAAGAAAATGTTTAATAATAATAAAAAATTTTATCAATAGTAAATAAGGTTTTTCTCATGGACGAGCAAACATTCAAGTGTGGGAGTTGTAATTTATTCATATATTTTTATATGTAAATATTAAATATTTTAAATAAAACATGAATAGATATATTCGATTCCCCTATATTTTCTGACAAGTTCCGCAGAGGAAAGTTGAATTGAGGAAAGAGTACTACAAGCAAAACAAGGAGAAAAAAGAGCAATGCACATAATAAACAAGAGTGAATTAAATTTTGAAGTCACAACTTCAAGACTCAAAGTTGCAACATCATCCCACTTGAAATCATAACATCAACTTTTGAAGTCACAACTTCAAGGCTCATAGTTGCAACTACAATTTCTAAAGTTGCAACTAGCAAAGTGTAGTTGAGACTATGATTCTTCCTCCGTAGAATAAAACACATTTGGCAAAGTCAAAGTTGCAACTACAATTTTCATAGTTGCAACTACAATTTCTATAGTTACAACTATGGAAAATCTTATGCCAAAAAACTCTATAAATAAAGAGTGCATGTTGGAAAGAAAGATGAAGTCTTAGGAGAGAGAACTATTCTTAGTCTCTATTTATCTTTAGTAATTGCTACTGGTAGTCTTTCTTTTAGAGGAATAATATTTCTTCATAAGTTCTTTATTCCTAAATTAGTTTTTCTTACTTCATAATGGAGTAATATTTTCATTGGGATAGTTGATGAAGCTTGATTATATATATATATATATATATATATATATATATATATATATATATATATATATATATATATATATACACATGCACACACGCACACACTATCTCAGTTTTAATACATTCTTGGTTTGAAACTTTCTATTTATACTTTGTGTTGTGATATAATAATAGTTTTTAGCTAATCATTGTTATCACTTTTATATTTTATCTTTAAGTTACTCTCATATTAATTTTATAATTCTCATGGAGCAAAATTAATATATAGTAACTATTAAATAAAATTGTAAAGTGAGAGCAATTATTAGTAAGCTATTGTTAAAAGGCGGTAATCTTACTTACCTCATTTTTAATTCTCACGGAAGAATTGTTGTAGGCAAGATCATTGATTTTTTTTGGTAAGAATATTCTCGCGAAGTTTTTACTACCTCTTAGCACAATTCAAGCAAGAAAAATATTTCGGTCTAATCGTCAATAGTTTTAACTTAATTAATCACATAACCTCACGGAATGTTATTAATTTGCTACTTCTTAGTGAGCAAAATATAATTGTATTAGCAATAAGCAATTATTCCTTAGAGAAATACATGTAAAAATTGAGATTTTATTGTAATATATTATCAAGTGAATTCAATGATTTCCAACTCTTTTAAATTATAAATCTTTCAAAATTTGTTTAATTTTGTTAAGTATTTGACAAATTTTATTTCCACAAATCATTCATCAATCTAATTCTCTCAAATAGTAACTAATATATTATAAGTATGTATAATAGATTTTCCAATCTCTGTGGGACGATATCATAAACTATACTAGAATTTGACAAAGCACGAGCAAGAAAATCCTATACACATTGGCCTCGTCAAGTACGAATTAGCAGTTCGAACCCGGTCAAACCGTAACATCTCTTTTTTTAATCAATAGCAGAAAATTCTTCAAATATTGAAATCATGCCAGCATAGGGAATCGAACACCTAACCATATGTTTGAAAGCAAGACGCTAGACCACTGGACCAGAGCATTTTGGTATGTTGTGACGACCCGACCCGTCGTCTCATGAGTTACTATCTCGTTCTTACTATTTTCTATTTTTTTATGTTTCATTACCGGTACGAGGTGCGTTAGAATTGATTTGGAGTGATTTGGTTAAGAAATGAGACACTTAGTCTCTTTAAGGAATGATCAATTTGGAAAAAAAGAAGTCAACCAGAAGTTGACTCTTGAGTTAGAGGACTCAGAATTTTATATATGATGATTTGGTTTGTTTCGGGAGATCATTTAAGGCTTAAGAGAGTAACTGGAAGTAATTTTGGAGGTTCGGTGTAGAAGTTAGCCTATTTTGGCGAAGTTAGGATTTGGCAAAATCTGGTTGGTAGGCGAGATTTTGATCTGAGGGTCATCTAAGAATACCGGTAGCTTTATTATGTGATTTGAGATATGTACGCAAAATTTCATGTAATTCGGAGGTGATTTGGTTGGCTTTTTTATCATAATGCTTATTTTGGAAGTTTGGAAGACCTTAGGAGAGAATTCGATGTAATTTGATGGTCTTGGTGCTGTTTGAGAAGTTTTGTTGAATGTCCCATGACCCAAACCCGGTCGTAGTGGCGCCCGTCCGTAAGACTAGGCAAGCCCGACCTTAATATCAATAATCCCAGATGAAAGACAATAAAGAAATGATAAACTCAGAAACGAAAGAGATTTAAAACCCCAAACAGAGCGGAATATACTGAAACCAACAATAAACCACCTAGGAACAGGTGTCACAAGTCAGAGCCTCTACAATGTAAAACCCAATCTGATACAAGTCTCTTTGTAGCTGGAAGGACAAGGAAAACAAGGAATAGAGATAGGGGAAGGAGAGTCAATGGTTGCGAACGCCGTGCAGCTACCTCGACACTCCGAACCGCTGAAAGCTGACCACTGCAGGATCTACACTGCCTGAGACTGCCCTGGATCTGCATACAAGGTGCAGGGAGTAATGTGAGTACTCTGACCCAGTGAGTAATAACAGTAAACAAAGCTCTGAAAGCAAGAAAACCACATAATTACACAAAGTAAGCTAAAACAGTGTATAACAGTACCTGCAACTGAACAACTGACCAACAATATATATATATATATATATATATATATATATATGTATATATATATATATATATAGGTATATATATATATATACATATATATATATGTATATATATATATATATGTATATATATATATGTATATATATATATATATATATATATATATATATATATATATATATGTGTGTGTGTGTGTGTGTGTGTGTGTGTGATGCAAATGCAGGGATGCGATGCAATGCATATGATGGTACAATCCAGTACCCAATGCGGCGTGCAGCCCGAGTCACCCATATCATTTATCGTTGACGGTGCTCACTGCGGGTGTGTACAGACTTTGGAGGGGCTCCTACAGCCCAAGCGCAATAACCAGCCATCTCGTGGCGAATAATCAAACCAGCCATCTCGTGGAGAATAATCAAACCAGCCATGTAGTGGCGAAAATCAATAACCAGGCCAGTCCATGTTACCTGACTGCTCATATCACACAGTGTCTGTGTTACCACTGTTTCTACTCACCGCTGCAGCGCGCAGCCCGAGCCACCCAATATCAGTCCAGAAAATATATCATAAGCCCCTCGGGTAGTTATAAACAATAATCCTCAGCCGAAATACATTTAAAGATAGCATATGAGTTCTGAACATTTGAAACACGGTTGGGTTTTGAAAACAATGTTTTGAAGCCATGGACTTATAATAAATGATATGCAATCATGCTACAAAAGTAATACCAACTCTCGAAGGATATCACATGTCGGCACTAGGCCCCAAACACGGCATAAAGCCCAATAATGGTCATCACAGTGTGCGTATCATAGGCCAATATAGTATAAATCTCACTCGCATGGACCAAGTCACAATCCCCCAACAGTATCCGACCCCGCACTTATCATGGAGTGCGTGTCACGCCTCAACATAGCGTTACAATGTGAAAGTTCGGGGTTTCAAACCCTCAGAACAACATTTACTTGCATTACTCTCCTCTAGCCAGCCGTAGACTAGCTCGAAATGCCTTTCCCTCGAGAATCCACCTCCGCGGATGCCAAATCTAATCAAAACAAATATGAATACGTCAAAATAGGCTAATGGAATGCAACCAAATCAAAATAGCTCGAAATACACCCAACTACACGAAGTTGGCAAAACCCGAGACTCGGGCCCACTTCTCGAAAAATTACAAAATTTACATTTTCAGAGTCCTCGTCACGCCACGAGTCCATACATATCAAATTTACAAGAATCGGAGTTCATTTGGCCCTTCAAATCAACACTTTAAGGTTCACTTGGGTTTCGAGCCCTAACCACCATTCTTGACATTAAAACCTTGATTTCTTTGTGTCTAATCCATTATTTTACAATATATTGACATACTATAGGTCCAAGAGTTCTTACTTGATGAATCTCCTAAAAACCCTCTCCAAATATCGCCCACAATCGCCTTAGCTCGAAGTCCAAATGTTCTTCTCTTTTGAATTTTCGAAACCAACTGTTTCATTAAACCCAGGCCGTTTTCCGCTTCCGCGGCCCTTTTTCCGCTTCCGCGATCCCGCTTCCTTGACATTTGACCGCTTTTGCGGTTTTCTTTAAATTTCCAGCGATCGCTTCTGCGGTCCACTAACCGCTTTAGCGACTTCACTTTTGTGGTCACTTGACCGTTCCAGCGGTCCCACTTCCGCTTACGCGGCTCCCTAGCCGCTTCCGCTGTCACCGCTTAAGCGGCTCCCTTTCCGCAAAAACGAAAATACCAGAAGGCAGATTCCAAAATCTGATGCAAATTCAAAACTTCTTCGTTTCACCATCCGGAATCACCCCGGGGCCCCCAGGACCCTAACCAAAAGCATCAACCTACTCCAATACATCATATGAACTAGTTCCAATCATAAAAACACGTCCTTAAAGACAAAATCATCAAATCGAAGCGGATTCAAGCCTAAGTTCAACCATAACTTCCAAAACTAATATTCGATCAAAAACCCAACTAAACGACGTCCGAATGACCTGAAAATTTGTGGACCTATCCAAAATCACATAACAAAGCTACTGCAACTCTCGAAATTTCATTCCGACCCCGGATCAAAATCTCAACTATCAACCGAAATTCGCTGAAATTCAACTTATCCAATTCAAGCCTAATTACACACCGAACCTCCGAATTAACTTCTGATTTCTCCCCCAAGTCCGAAATCACCATCCGAAACTAGTCGAATCGTTGGAAATCCATTCCGGGCCCTCTAACTCATAAAACGTCTGGTTGACTTTTCCAACTTAAGCTTTCCTTAAAGAGACTATTGGTCTCATTTCTAACCAAATTCAATCCAACACATATCAAACTCACCAAACACATAAACCAACATACGGGGAAACATCTTATGGGGATGTCGGGGCTGAAAAACAAGAAATGACAGGTCGGGTCATTACATCCTCCCCAACTAAAATAAATGCTCGTCCTCGAGCGGGTCACGAAACATACCTGAAGCACCAAACAAGTGAGGATATCTGTTCTGCATCTCCTGCTCGGTCTCCCAGGTAGCCTCCTCCACGGAACGACCTCTCCACTGAACCTTCACCGATGCTATATCCTTAGATCTCAACTTGCGAACCTGAAGACCCAAAATGACTACTGGCTCTACATCATATGTCAAATCATCACCTTGCCGAATCGAGCTGAAGTCCAATACATGGGATGGATCCTCCACATACTTCCGAAGCATAGAAACATGAAACACCGGATGAACTCCTGACAGTATGGGTGGAAAAGCAAACTGGTAGGCCACCTCCCCAATCTTACCAATTATCTCAAAAGGACCTATAAACCGCAGACTCAACTTTCCTTTCTTCCCAAACCTCATACCGCCCTTCATAGAAGATACCTTTAGCAAAACCTTCTCGCCAACCATGAAAGATAAATCTCAAACTCTCTGATCCGTATAACTCTTCTAACGCGACTGAGCTGTACGAAGTCGCTCCTGAATCACCTTCACCTTCTCTAAGGCATCCTGAACCACATCTATACCCAATAATCTAGCCTCACCGGGCTCAAACCAACCGACCGGAGACCTACATCGTCTCCCATATAAAGCCTCATATGGCGCCATCTGAATACTGGATATGTAGCTGTTATTGTAAGCAAACTCTGCAAGGGGCAAGAACTCCTCCCAAGAACCACCAAAATCAATCACACAAGCACGTATATCCTCTAATATCTGAATCGTACGCAAGACTGTCCGTCTGTGTGAGGATGAAATGTTGAACTCAAATCAACTTGAGCACCCATCTCTCGATGAAAAGCTCTCCAAAACTGAGAAGTGAACTGAGCACCTCTATCCGATACAATAGAAACCGGAACACCATGTAATCGGAAAATCTCACAAATAAAAATCACTGCCAACCACTCTGAAGAATAGGTAGTACAATCTGGAATGAAATGTGCGGACTTGGTCAGCCGATCTACAATCACCCATATAGAATCAAACTATCTTGCTGTCCGAGGGAGACCAGTCACAAAATCCATTGTGATCCTTTCCCATTTCCACTCAGGAATATCCCTCTGCTGAAGCAAACCACTGGGTCTCTGATGCTCAAACTTGACCTGCTGACAATTAAGACACTTAGCCACATGACTCACAATGTCCTTTTTCATTCTCCTCCACCAATAATGCTGCCTCAAGTCCTGGTACATCTTCGCAGCACTCGGATGAATAGAATACCATGAGCCGTGGGCCGCCTCTAATATCATCTCCCGGAGCCCATCCACATTGGGCACGCAAATCCAGCCCTGCATCCGCAACATACCATCACTACCAATAGTCACATCTCTGGCATCATCATGCTAGAACCTGTCCTTCAAGACAAGCAAATGCGGGTCATCATACTGGCGCTCCCTGGTGCGCTCATACAAAGAAGACCGAGAAACCACACAAGCCAACACACGACTGGGCTCTGAAATATCCAATCTCACCATATGATTAGCCAAGGCTGGGACATCAACTACAAGGGGCCTCTCCCCAACTGGAATGTACGCCAAGCTACCCATGCACACCGCCTTCCGGCTCAAAGCATAGGCCACTACATTGGCCTGCCCTGGATATACAATATGGTAATATCATAATACTTGAGAAACTCAATCCATCTCCGCTGTCTCAGATTCAGATCTTTCTGTTTGAACAAGTGATGGAGGCTGCGATGATCCGTATACACCTAACAAGATACGCCGTAGAGATAGTGTCTCCAAATCTTCAAGGCATGAACAATAGCGAACAACTCTAAATCATGAACAAGGTAGTTCTTCTCATGGGGCTTCAACTGCCGAGAAGCATATGCAATCACTCTACCCTCCTGCATCAGAACACAACCAATACCAATCCTCGAAGCATCGCAATATACCGTATAAGAACCTAAAGCTGCTGGCAACACCAACACTGGAGCTGTAGTCAACAATGACTTGACCTTTTGGAAGCTCTCCTTGCATTCGTCAGACCAAATAAATGGTGCATTCTTCTGCGTTAACTTCGTCAAAGGTGAAGCAATGGATGAAAAACCCTGAACAAACCTGCGGTAATACCCCGCCAAATCGAGGAAACTCCGAATCTCGGAAGCCGAGGATGGACTAGGCCAACTCTGCACCGCCTCGCTCTTTTTTGGGTCAACCTGAATACCATCACTGGACACCACGTGTCCCAGAAAAGCCACAGAACTGAGCCAGAATTCACACTTGGAGAACTTTGCATACAACTTCTCCTCTCTCAATCTCTGCAATACCACCCTCAAATGATGTGCGTGCTCCTCCTAGCTATGTGAGTAAACAAGAATATTATCAATAAACACGATAACAAAAGAATCCAGATACGACCGAAATACATTTGTTCATCAAGTGCATGAATGCTGCTGGGGCATTAAATAGCCCAAATAACATAACTAGAAACTCATAATGCCCATATCTTATCCTGAAAGCTGTCTTCATAATATCAGAATCCCTAATCTTCAGCTGGTGATAGCCTGAAGGGAGATCAATTTTCGAGAATAACTTTGCTCCCTGAAGTTGGTCAAACAAATCCTCAATACGAGGCAATGGATACTTGTTCTTCACTGTCACTTTGTTCAACTGTCTGTAATCAATGCACATTCTCATTGTGCCATCCTTCTTCTTAAAAAATAACACCGGTGCACCCCACGGCGACACACTCGGACGAATGAACCCCTTATCTAGGAGTTCCTGCAGCTGCGCTTTCAACTCCTTTAACTCTGCTTGTGCCATACGATAGAGAGGAAAAGAAATGGGATGAGTGCCCGGCACCAAATCAATATCAAAGTCAATATCCCTGTCCGGCGGCATGCCCGACAGGTCTACTGGAAATACATCAGGAAACTCCCTCACTATGGGAACCGAATCAAGACTAGGATTCTCAGCTCCAACATCTCTCACAAATGCTAGATATGTTAAACAACCCTTCCCAACCACCCACTGGGACTTTAGGAAAAGAGTACCCTGCTGGGTACATAATCAGTCAAACCACGCCACACAACTCTCGGAATACCCGGTACCCAACGTGACTGTCTTGGCATGACAGCACAGAATAGCACGGCACAGTGATAGCCAATCCATACCCAGAATAACTTCAAAATCAACCATGCTCAAAAGCAACAAGTCAGCTCGCGTCTCCAGACCCTCAATAGTAACAAGACAAGACAAATACACGTGGTCCACAATAATAGTATCACCCACCGGGGTAGATACATGCACAGGAAACGTGAGACACCCTCGGGTAGTCCCCAAATGATGGGCAAAGTAAGCAGACACATAAGAATATGTAGACCCGGGATCAAACAAAACAGAGGCATCCTTGTGGAAAACTGAGATAATACCTGTGATCACTGCATCTGAAGTAACGACATCTCTCCTATTTGGGAGTGCATAGAAACGATCCTGACCACCGCTCGACCGCTCATCCCTCCAGAGGCAGCCCCTAGATGACTGACCCCTACCCCTACTAGACTGGGGTGGTGCTGAAACAGATGGAGAAGAAGAGGAAGGCTGATCCCTGTACTGAGACCTACCACCACGAAGTCTAGGACAATACTTCTTAATATGACCAAAATCTCCGCACTCAAAGCAGCCGCCTGAAGCTGGAGAAGGGGACTGAAGGGAACCCCTCGCACCAGAATGACTAGCCGATCCACCCGGCGTCGAAGAGCCCTGAGTTGGAGGAGCATATGATGAACCCTGTGCTGGGAGTGCACTCAGTGAAGACTGACCCGGCTGCGAACCCTAATGACCACGGCCTGAAGGTGCCTCCCGATACTCGGGACAGGCCGGCTGCTGATGCCTAAAAGAGCGGCTCTAATCTGTTGAACCTGGCCCCTAGACGGAGCACTACTGAAACTAACTGATCCACGAGATCTCTTGGCCTCCCTCTCCTCTCTCTCATGACGGCGATCTGCCTCAATATCTCTAGCAATGTCAACAGCATCCTCAAAAGTATGGCTCAGTACCCTCACTCGCGACATCAGAATACGGATGGGATAAATGAGTCCATCCACAAATCTCCGAATCCTGTCCAGATCTGTCGACACCATCCATGGAGCATAATGGGCTAACTCTGAGAACCTCATCTCATACTGCGTCACTTTCATATCACCCTGACGAAGGTACACAAACTGTCTCCGAAGCTCCTCCCTCTGGGACTGCGGTACCCACTTCTCCAGAAAGAGAGTGGAGAACTCCTGCCATGATAAGCACGCTGAACCCACCGTCCTACGCCGCTCATAACCCTCCCACCAATGGAAGGCTGCACCGAGAACTGAAATATAGTAAATGAAACACCACTGGACTCCAAGATCCCTGCGGTCCGAAGCATACGTCTACACTTATCCAGCAATCCTTGGGCATCCTCGCCTTGAGCACCACTGAAAGTAGGAGGCAACAACCTGCTGAACCTTTCAAGACGACGCTGTTCGTCGTCAGACATAGCTGGAACCATAACCTTCTGAACCGGAGCAACCGGCTGAACTGGAGCAACCTATGGAACATGCGCAACTGGCGCAACTGGGGCAATATGGGCTGCCTCTGGGGTCCGGAACCCTGAACAAACTGCTCTGGAGTGTAAGGTGCAGGGGTCTGATGTCCACCCCATGTCTGGGAAGTAGCCGTTGCAGTGGTAGCTGATACCACCTGAGCTAACCCGGTGCAGAAGGATAAGATCTGAGCCAACGTCTCCTGGAGACCAGGAATCACAATGGGCTCTGCTGGTGCCTGAGTAGGTGCTGCTGGAGCCTCAACAACTGGGGGCTGATCTTGAGCAGGGGCAACATGTGGGTCAACTGATACTGTCCATGCTGCTCTACCACGACCTCATCCACGACCGCGTCCTCAGCCTCTAGCTAGTGGTAATAGGGGTCGTCCGCCACGTTCGGTAGCATGGGTTCTCGCCATCTGTGAGAAAATAGAATAAGAAATTTCAGTTCCCAAGTCAAAATAGCTGCACGATAAGAGTTCAAGGATATGAAGTGTTTCCTAAAGGTTCCGTAGCCTCCCGAGGATAAGTACGGACGTCTACGTACCCATCCTCGAGACTCTACTAAACCAGCTCATGACTCGCGAGACCAAGTAAACTAGGCTCTGATACCAACTTGTCACGACCCAAACTCCGTCGTGGTGGAGCCCGACCGCAAGGCTAGGCAAGCCCGACCTTAATATCAATAATACCAGATGAAAGACAATAAAGAAATGATAAACTCAGAAACGAAAGAGATTTAAAACCCCAAACAGAGCGGAATATACTGAAACCAACAATAAACCACCTAGGAACAACTGTCACAAGTCATAGCCTCTACAATATAAAACCTAATCTGATACAAGTCTGTTTGTAGCTGGAAGTACAAGGAAAAACAGGGAATAAAGATAGGGGAAGGAGAGTCAATGTCTGCGAACGCAGTGCAGCTACCTCGACACTCCGAACTGCTGAAAGCTAACCACTGCAGGATCTACTCTTCCTCAGAATGCCCTGGATCTGCACACAAGGTGCAGGGAGTAATGTGAGTACTCCGACCCAGTTAGTAATAACAGTAAATAAAGCTCCGAAAGCAAGAAAACCCAATAATTACACAAAGTAAGCTAAAATAGTGTATAACAGTACCTGCAACTGAACAACAATATATATATATATATATATATATATATATATATATATATATATATGTATGTATGTATGTATGTGTGTGTGTGTGTGTGCGTGTGTGTGTGTGTGTGTGTGTGATGCAAATGCAGGTATGCGATGCAATGCATATGATGGTACAATCCAGTACCCACTGCAGCGTGCAGCCCGAGCCACCCATATCATTTATTGTCGATGGCGCTCACTGGGGGTGTGTACAGACTCCGGAGGTGCTCCTATAGCCCAAGCGCAATAACCAGCCATCTCATGGCGAATAATCAAACCAGCCATCTCGTGGCGAATAATCATACCAGCCATCTAGAGGCGAAAATCAATAACCAGGCCAGTCCATGTTACCTGACCGCTCATATCACACAGTGTCCGTGTTACCACTGTTTCTAATCACCGCTGCGGCGCACAGCTCGAGCCACCCAAAATTAGTCCAGAAAATATATCTTAAGCTCGTTGGGCAGTTATAAACAATAATCCTCAGCCGAAATACATTTAAAAGATAGCATATGAGTTATGAACATTTGAAACACGGCTGGCTTTTGAAAACAATGTTTTGAAACCATGGACTGATAATAAATGATATGCAATCATGCTACAAAAGTAATACCAAGTCCCGAAGGATATCACAGGTCGGCACTAGGCCCCAAACACGGCATAAAGCCCAATAATGGTCATCACAGTGTGCGTATCATACGCCAATATAATATAAATCTCACTCGGATGGACTAAGTCAATATCCCCCAACAGCATCCAACCCCGCACTTATCATGGAGTGCGTGTCACGCCTCAACATAGCGTTACGATGTGAAAGTTTGGGGTTTCAAACCCTCAGAACAACATTTACTTGCATTACTCACCTCTAGCGGCCGTAGACTAGCTCGAAATGCCTTTCCCTCAAGAATCCACCTCCGCAGATGCCAAATCTGATCAAAACCAATAGGAATACGTCAAAATAGGCTAATAGCACGCAACACAATCGAAATAGCTCAAAATACACCCAAAAATACGAAGTTGGCAAAACCCGAGCCTAGAGTCCACTTTTCAAGAAATTACAAAATTTACATTTTCAGAATCCTCGTCACGCCACGAGTCCATACATATCAAATTTACAACAATCGGAGTCCATTTGACCCTTCAAATCAACACTTTAAGGTTCACTTGGGTTTCGAGCCCTAACCACCATTGTTGACATTAAAAACCTTGATTTCTTTGTGTTTAATCCATGATTTTATAATATATTGACATACTATAGGTCCAAGAGTTCTTACTTGATGAATCTCCTCAAAAACCTCTCCAAAAATCGCCCACAATCGCCTTAGCTCGAAGTCCAAATGTTCTACCCTTTTGAATTATTAAAACATACTGTTTCATTAAACCCAGGCCGTTTTCCGCTTCCGCGGCCCTTTTTCCGCTTCCGCGACATTTCGACCGCTTCTGCGGTTTTCATTAAATTTCTAGTGACCGCTTCTGTGGTCTACCAACTGCTATAGCGACTTCGCTTCTGCGGTCACTTGACTGCTCCAGCGGTCCCACTTCCGGTTACGCGGCTCCCTAGCCGTTTCTGCGGTCACCGCTTAAGCGGCTCACCTTCCGCAAAAGCGAAAATACCAGAAGGCAGATTCCAAAATCTGATGCAAATTCAAAACTTCTTCGTTTCACCATCCGGAATCACCCCGGGGCCCCCGGGACCCCAACCAAAACCACCAACCTACTCCAAAACATCATATGAACTAGTTCCAATCATAAAAACACGTCCTTAAACACAAAATCATCAAATTGAAGCGGATTCAAGCCTAAGTTCAACCTTAATTTCCAAACTAACATTCGATCAAAAACCCAACCAAACGACGTCCGAATGATCTGAAATTTTGCAGACCTATCTAATATCACCTAACAAAGCTACTTGAACTCTCTGAATTCCTTTCAAACTCCCGGATCAAAATATCACCTATCAACCGAAATTCGCCGAAATTCAGCTTAGCCAATTCAAGCCTAATTCCACACCAAACCTCCTAAAACTTCCAATTACTCTCCCAAGTCATAAATCACCATTCGAAAGTAGTTGAATCGTTGGAAATCCATTCTGGGCCCTCTAACTCACAAGTCAACGTCCGGTTGACCTTCCAACTTAAGCTTTCCTTAAAGAGACTATTGGTCTCATTTCTAACCAAATTCAATCTAACACATCTCAAACTCACCAAACATATATACCAACATACGGGGAAACATCTTACGGGGATGTCGGGGCTGAAATACAAGAAATGACGGGTCGGGTCATTACAAAATGGAACAAGTTTTAATAATGATTTAAGATATGTTGGAGTGTTTGATTGAGGTCTCACGGGCCTCGGGGTGATTTCGGATGGCTAATAGGAACTTCCGAAGTTGGAAAATTTCATAATAGACGAAATTGTAAATGAGTGTGCACAAGACCTCATTTTAAATGACCATATCTCCAGTTATTTAAGGATTTGTATGAGGATCTACCTATCAAATTAATTCTCTTTGAGTCTAGATTCCAACACAACAAATCGTTTGTCATTTGGAGGTGTACACAAAAAGTTATGACCATTTCACCGACCGGGTGTCAAAGCGCACGAAAACGCGCGAAGAGCGCGTGAAAACGCGTGTTTCGCGTGTCCGAGGCAGAATGCTCAGCAAAAACGCGCGAAGACTGCGCGAAGACCGCATGACTGGAGGATTTTTAAGTACTCTAAAGACCGGAAATGAGAGAAATTGATTCATTTCTCAAGCATAGGGTTTCCTCTACACCCCAACTCGACCAAGGCATCCAATTGCACACATAAGATGAGTTTTTAAGTGTGTTGTCTTGGTGATTTCACTTTACAATCTCTAGTTACAATATGATTTTGATTGGATTTCATAGGATTTCTTCAAAAATCTCAAGAATACCCCAAAGTTGACTTTCAAGATTTGGTCTACAAGAGGTAATCCTACACCTTAGACTTATACATATGGGGTTAATATGAAATTATGAGTATGAATCATGTATTACAACTTATGATATGTTGATTGGAAGCCATAAATTCCCAATTTAATTACATGAACGTGGTAGGAGTTTAAATGTGTTTATTTGATGGAATTTTTGTTGGTTTGGGTGTGAATGGTTGATCACACATGTGATGTTAAGGTTATTAATTGTCAAAGAATAATGGTGGGATGAATTGTTGGTTAATGGTACTAGTTGGATAAACCAATACTATAGTAAGGAGGTGTAAATATCTATACCTACAAGGTGTTTGATAATATGCCTAAGCGGCATAAGTTATGGAAATTATTAGCATTATTGGCCCTATTGAGCGTTGTATTGTAGATGGAAGTTACATAACGGTATTGCATCATTGTAGTATCATTAAGGGAACGAATTTGGTATATGTATGGCTAAAACCCCATCTTTTAGAAATCAAACTTCATCAATGTTTGTGTGATTTTGGGCAGATTCGTCACGCGAGGAAGCAAATTTGAAGGGCAAGGGCATCGCAGAGTAGACTTTTGGTCGTCTTGAGGTGAGTATTTTGTATAGATGATAGCCTGAGGGTTTGAAAACCCCGGTTTATCACATCGTGACGCTATGTTAAGGCGTGACTCGCACCCCATGGTAGGTGCGGGATGGTATATGATTGGGGATTGAGACTTGGTCCATCCCAAGAGTGGAATATAAATTATTGGCGGCTAGTACGCGCATTGTGTTGATGATAATTGGGCTTAATTCCATGTTTGGGGCCTTGTGCCAATCTGTAGTACCCGTCTAGGATGAATATCTGTGTGATAATATGATTTGCATAATCATTGATCTCAGTCCTGTGTTTACTCACCGTAATGAAATGCTAAGTTACTTTTCCTTAAATTAAATAATTAAATTATATTCTTCCTAAGAATTTGAAAACTGGAAATAAGTTGAATATGTTAGGTGACTCATATGCATACTGTGGACTGAGCATTAGTCAGGCTGCACACCGCAGCGGTGATATATTGATATTGCGCTTGGGTTGAAAGAGCCCCTACGGAGTCTATACACACCCCCAGTGAGCGCCGTCGACGTTAAACGGATCGGAAACCACGCCGCAGCGTATTCATGTGCATTGGGTTGCATCTTTATCTGGTACTTAACTGTTATATTGTTAATGCTTTGTTGTTAGTTCGTAGCTAAGGTATAAGATTGTTAGTTCTAGCTTTGCTTTGTGGAATTTCGTGGATTTCTTACTTCGGTCATTATATATGCTTATTACTCACTAAGTCGGTAGTACTCACCCCTACTCCCTGCACCTTGTGTGCATATTCAGATACACCGGAGACTTGGCGGACACTCATAGTCTCTAGAAATATTTCCAGAGTCGTTGAGGTAGCTGCATGACGTTCGCAGGACCTGGCTGCTCTTCATTTTCTCCAGTTTACTATTATTACATATATTCCAGATTTTATTATTTCCATTCAGATAGTATTATCCAGTTTTGTTTAGAGGCTCTAGACTCGTGATCCCAGATCTTATGGGTGTGTTATCGGATTTTTCGTCCTTATCTATAGTACAATATTAATATTCTTGGATTATTATTTTTGTTCAATTCTCGGTTTAAGACTTAAATGTTAAGGCAAAGCGATCGTTGGTGAGGCTTACCTAGCTTTAGGGCTGAGTGCCATCACGACCAAGTTTGGGTCGTAACATAAGTGGTGTCACTTTAGTTATTTTTATTCTTATATGCTTTTATATATCCTCTACCATAAACAAAATTAGTTAAATTTTTCGACCACCGCTTAGGGCTACATGCATCCGCCACTGGGTTCAATTGATTTGTTGGGAGAATGTCACGATCCAAATCCCATACCCGGTCGTGATGGCGCCTCTCGTGAAGACAAGGCCAGCCAACAACCCCAAATCATCTCTTTAACAACTATCAAACATAAATGAATAGAAAATATAACTCATTGGCATTAAAACTATTAATTTCATCCCAATACAACCTGACCGGGGTGTCACAAGTCATGAGCATCTAAAGGAGGCCAAATACCTTTACAAGACCACTAGTGTACAATACGGATTTATTATGGTAAAAAGGGTAGAAAATCCGGTGCCGCGGACGCTGGCGGTCACCTGGCTCAGCTATAGTAGCAAATCTCCAATCAGCTCAAACCCGCTACCGGGTAACAAATATCTACATCTGCACACAAGGTGCAGGGAGTAAAGTGAGTACTTTCACCTCAGTGGTAATAAGAGTAAATAATGCTGAGAGTAAAGAAATCACGTAAGAGCACTACATCATGTTATAAAGTACAGTACAACCCTTTTTGACCCAGTAGTTCCATGAAAATCCTTTATAAAATATCTAAAATATAACGCTATCTCAAGCAGTAAAATCAATTATACCATAAAAACCATAAGGTATAAGATAATTCTCCTTTTTAAATTAGAGGAAATAAACAATTCAACAATTAAGTAATAATCACAAGTTTGCCCCTCGGGCTCAATATCAAACTCTGAGTATAGTATCAGCCCTACGGGCTCACTCCTAACTCACCAGCACACAACATCAGTCCTCGGTCTCACTCCCAACTCATCAGACACAAATAACATCAGCCACTCGGGCTCACTCCCAACTCACCAGACACAAACAACAGCCTCTCGGGCCCACTCCCAACTCACCTGGGTACCCTGCGTTCACTGGGGGTGTGTACAGACTCCGGAGGGGCTCCTACAACCCAAGCGCAATATCAATAGGCCTGAAAGCCTTCACACATCACACATGAGGCCTGAAAGCCTCCTCATATAACACTCGAGGCCTGAAAGCCTCCTCACATAACACTCGAGGCCTGAAAGCCTCCTCACATCACACAATATATCCTCACAGATGGCCCTTGGCCTCAATCCGTCCAGAAAATAATCATTAGCCCCTTGGGCATCAGTAAAACAATAGTGCTCAGCTCAACAACATTGTAAATATCATTAAATCTCGAGTTGAGTGTAAATATAGCTAAGTTCACGAATAATAATTCAATTGGACTGAATTCAAATAATATTTCAATACGTGAGGAAAATAGTGATGTGAATTCATAAAAGATTTCAAATAATTGGCACGAAGCCCAAGTATGGCAATAAGCCCAAATGATGATAAAAATCAATAATTCTTTATCAAATACGCGGTAAAATCAACAACCGGGACGGACCAAGTCACAATCCCCAACGGTGCTCTACCCCACGCTCATACCTGGTGCAAGTCACCATAATATAGCACTATGATGTTTAAGTCCGGGGTTTCAAACCCTCAGGACATCATTTACAAATATTACCTACCTCGAACCGGCGAATTCTCTAGCCCGCGATGCCTTTGCCTTTAAACCGGTCTGCACGCGCATCAAATATAACCAAAATCAGGGCAAATATATCACAATATGCTAATGGGACATAACCCAATCGAAAGAACTCGAAAAATACCCTAAAACACAAAATTGGCAAAACCCGAGCCCCAGGCCCACGTCCTGAAAAATTTCGAAATTTACATTTCCGGAATCCTCGTATCGCCACGAGTCCGTACATACCAATAACTCCCAATTCGGACCAAAAATGGCCCCTCAAATCCCAAATTTAAAGTTTTTGCTCCAAGCCCTAATTTCTTAGAATTTCGCTATGTTTTCATGAATTTCAAGGACGATTCTTCAATAAAATCATGTATTTAACTCATAAAAAACTTACCTCCAACGATTCCCAGTCGAAACCCCTTCAATTCTCGTCCAAAAGCTCTCATGTTTTGCTCAAAAATGGTAAAAATTATGTTTGGTTCGCGGATGAATAAACATTCTGACAAGATTTTTTTCGGAAATACTGTTCACCCGTGTTACTGTTCACCTATATGTACTGTTAACAGATATTGTTCACGGATACCGTTACGAACTGTTCACGGATACTGTTACGGGATACTGTTCATGAACACTATTCATAACTAGTGTTCACAGTGCTGTAGAAAAAAATGCAGCAGCTTTATTTTCATTAAAAGTGCTATAACTCCATCATACGAGCTCGGAATTTGACGATTCTTGTTCCTATGAGTCATAAAAAATAATACGAACACAACCCTTCATTCGAAACTGAATTCAGAGCTTATTTGCCCAGTTCAATACCCATTTCACTCGTTAAATAATTAACTCACATTTCGCGTCAAAAGCTCAATCGCGACTTGATGAAATAAAACCAAAATTTCTAGATCAGTCCTACAATTCATGATTTAAATTTTGGAAGTCTCGAATCAAATTTCGATCTATGGATCTAAAAATGGACCTTTGGATCATTACAGGTTTATGCTCAAAACAACAAAAATCTTCCAAAAATGACCCGTTGGGCATCCGAAACACACCCGAGGTCCCCGGGAGCTTAAACAAAAGTACATACATGTTTTAATACCTCATTCAAATTTGCTCGAACCATTAAAATACTATCTTTAACATCAAAATCATCAATTTTCATCAAATCAAGGCGTAAGTTAAACTAAAACTTTCAAAATGCGCATTCGATCAAAAACCCGATCAAATGATGTCCGAATGACCTGAAAATTTGTACACATATCCAACATCACCTAACGAAGTTACAAAAACTCTCGGAATTCCATTACGACCCTCAGATCAAAATCTCACCTACTAACCGAAATTCGCCAAAATACTAATTTTGCCGAAATAGGCTAACTTTTTCACCGGACCTCCAAAATTACTTCCGATTGCGCTCCTAGGTCTTATATCATCACCCGGAGCTAACCGAATCATCGAAATTCGATTCCGAGCTCTCTAACTCACAAGTCAACATCCGGTTGACTTTTCCAATTTAAGTCTTCTTAAAAGAGACTAAGTATCTCATTTCTTAATAAAATCACTCCAAATCAATTCTAACGCACCCAATATCGATAATGGAACTTAAAGCAATACAATAAGGGGAAAACAAGGCGGTAAATTACGAGACGACGGGCCGGATCGTCACAGAGAAACTAGTGAAGTTTGACTTGAAATTTTTATTAGCCTTTCGGGTAATGAGACAAGCTTGATTGATTTTGAAGGAAGTTTAGGATCATTATAGACTTAATTAAGTGTTAGTACTTCCTGATTCATTCCAACTTAACATGTGTTTATCGCACTTGACAGAGAGACACAATTGCCTAAATTAGCATGACCAAAAATAAGTCGGCGTAAAATATTCGGTGATATTGTGTTATTTACCCCTGAATAAAAGCTCATTCATCTCAGTAATATTATTAGGTTCTATTTGAGGTTGTAGTAATTAGCAAATAACGTGAACTATCATATCCAACAGAGATTATCAGCAATTAACCCAAAAAAACAAAAAAAGTACTTAAAAAATCACATTGAGGCATTTTATATTTTATAGAATGTATCTTCAAATTTGGTAGTTCAAAATGGTAAAAAAAATAGCACGGTATAGCTAGTTTTCGGACTGGTCATTCAAAAATAATCAACGTTTACCAACTCAATGAAAAATAGTCACCATTTTACTGCAATAGAGACCGGTCCAGCATGTTATCCTGGAATTCGGTGCTCATGTGTATGAGTTTTCAGCATATTATGCTGGAACTCCAACACACAAAAAGTTCCAGCATAATATACTGGAGATTCGAGCACTAGTGGATGAATTTTCAGCATATTATGCTGGAACTCCAACATACAAAAAGTTCCAGCATAATATACTGAAGATTCGAGCACTAGTGTATGAACTTCTACTATATTATATTGGACCGATATACTTTTCCGGAACTCCAGTATATTATGCTGGAGTTCTAGTGTACTTATGCTGGAATTCCATCATATTATGCTAGAGTTCCAGCATACTTATTCTGGTGGAGTTCAAGTATACTTATGCTGGAACTCTACCATAATATACTGATGTATTTTTCGGATTTTGAACAATGTTTTGCTCAAATTTATTTTTACATGAAAAATAAGTAAATTTCGATTACTTTTAAACTGAGCTATTTTTGAACTACCACTAATAAATGTGACTATTTTTGAATTTCTCCCTTAAAAATGGACGCTATGTTTACTTATTATTTCTATTGGTTTTGATAAATATTTGTAGCAAAGTAACATGCTTCCACATTTCACGTAGTGTTATTTGTAGTTAGTATTTTATAAATAATCTAGTATAATAAATGCATAAAAATTAATCATATAGTAGTTTGTTACCCAAACTATCACAACACAAGTAGTAGTAGTAGTATTTATTGTACCTCCGACATTTTCGCATGTTCTCTTAATAAGAGGAAATATTAAAAAGTATTGTCTGGTACAGTAGGACTTTCAAATTTAAGCATGAAATGGGAAAATTAATTTAGCCAATTTCTTTTTTGGAAATTGCTGTCTCCTTTCATAATTCATATAATGCTTTCTCACTGAATCTTCTTTTGTCAATCAAAAGACATACAATTTCCTTTTTCCCAATTTACAATCTCCTTTTATCTACTGGAGTACATATAACATCATTTTCCCAAGTTTTGTTTTTCCTGAAATTCCATTTTTCTTCTCCCGTAAAGTCGGGAGAGAAAAATGTTTGAGGGCATCATAAATTGACAGAAAAGCCCTCAACTAAAACCGGTATTAACAATGTGATCACCCAATTATCATCTATATCTTTGTTTTTTAATTGCTAATGGCTGGATTAATACCCATCTGAATCTGGCCGTTATCGTTACTGTTCTTCTCCGTCTTCTCCTTTATCTTAGCTTCTTTCAGCGATCTTGCCGTTCTCCTCCAGTTCCAGAAAGTTCCAAACAATGCCTCCATTTCTTCTAGAGTCTTCCCTTGTGTTTCCGGCATCAAGGTGAAGAAAAACACAAACGCCGCCGCGGCTAATCCGGCGTACAAAAAGAACGCACCGCCAATTGTTATCGCCTTTTCCAGTGACAAAAACGTCATTGACACTACTCCACTAGTTACCCTGTTTACCGCCACCCCTAAACTGCACCCAGTTGCCCGTAGCCTCAACGGAAAAATCTCCGAACTGTAAACCCACGTTATGGGTCCCATCCCGATTGAGAAAAGTGCCACGTAAGCCAACACCATCGTTATACTAAGTGCAATAGCCCAAACTACTTTTTGCTCAGATTGGTCAATGATTGTAAGTCCGGTGGCGAGTAGCAACAACGACAACACCATTCCGGCGACACTAGTTAACAGCAACGGCCGCCGGCCGGATTTGTCGAGCATGAATGTGGCTACGAGTATGAAAATTGTTTTGACGAATCCGACGGCTACGGTGGCGAGCAACTTGTCGCGATCGGATTTAATCCCTGCTTTTGTAAAAATGGTCGGGCTGTACAAAACGACGGCGTCGATTCCACTTGCTTGTTGAAAAAAGTGAATTCCGACGCCGGTGAGTAGTATGTGACGGACGGCCGGCGTTGGTGAGAAGATCAATTCGCGCCATACATTGTCTCCTTTAGGGCGTTTTGGTACTTCAACCATGTCGTCGTTGCAGTGTTCCGGTATGCCGGCGGCTTCTTTAATGTCGGCGAGTCTTAACTGAGCTTCTTCTAAGGAATCAGAGGTTTTGTTCAGAACTCGCCTTGCATCGCCGAGTCGACCCTGCATTACGAGCCAACGCGGTGACTCAGGCATGGCGAGTACACTTACGGCTAAGAATACTGAAGGAACTGCTCCGATTCCAAGCATGAATCGCCAACTCAAGTGAGTTGGAAGTCTTGAAAACGCGAAGTTTGATACATATCCCAGCAATATACCTGTCATTGACAAATTTAAGCACGATTTTAACAGCGTGTTGAAATAAGGGAAAATAATACTATTGTATAACCAACCTGAAAATAATAGCAAAAATAATAATATGTGTATGTATATATATATATATATATATATATATATATATATATATATATATATATATATATATATATATATATATATATATATATATATATATATTCGGTATGTTATAGTATATAAATTTAATATATTTTTTAATTATTAAATATAAATAATTTATGACACATGCTAAAAGTGAAAAAGCCCTTAAAATAATGCACTTACGAAATAAAGAGGAGATGTACAGTGAATATTCGAGTTTTGCACTATAGTAAGGTAATTACGTATAATTTCTAATAATCTAGAATATAAGACCAATGATATACGGTCAAACCTCTAAGTGAGTGAATCCTTATATAATAACACTTTTATATAAAAATAAAAAAAATTTGAAATTAATTTTTATATTATAATATATATTCTGATGGTAAGAGGGATTGCTCTGATGGTAAGCAATCACCAATTCCAATCGAGAGGTTGTGAGTTTGAGTCTCCCCAAGAGCAAGGTGGGAAGTTCTTGGAGAGAAGGATGCCGGGGGTCTATTTGGAAACAGTCTCTCTACCCCAAAGTAGGGGTAAGGTATGCGTACACACTACCCTCCCCAGACCCCACTAAGTGCGATAATATTGAGTTGTTATCGTTGTAGTTATAATATATGTTCTCAATAATATTATTTTGTTATAACATCTAAAAATATTCGAAATAAACGTAGCTGTTATAGAAAGGTTAAATTGTACTACAACATGTTAAATCATAATGTACAATGTAAATAAACTGTAATTATATAGTTAAATTCTTAGTAGTATATTAAACTCTAGTCAATTCATCAGTTGCATAATTATTTCCTATGATCAATTTTTTTTACGAAATATATAAGTCTGATAAAATCACATGGTACCATTAATTTGCTGAAAATAATTTTTCTGACAAACTTTTTTCTGGGGACAACTTTATTCATTTATAGGAACTTATTGAATTTATACTGTCATCTTAGGTTATCGCTATCCCAACAACTTATACTTACATTAACTTGTCACACTTACATTTGACCATTTGAATTTCACTCCTACTAGATATTATCATGATGACTTAACGTTACCAAGCAGGACTTCATTAGATTAACCAAAACTTTAAAATCTCAGAATTAATCTTAATATAAAAAAATAGAACAGAGTTAATTCCTATATGCACACTTTAAATTATTTAAAAACAGATTTATGAGAAAAAAATTAGTTGATGGCACGTAATATATATGTGAGAGTACTGCAACTGAATAAAGTACAAATCAGTTTTACGATATTATATGTAGTTTTTAATCTTAAAAATATAATGGAACAGAAAGCTGGATATCCGAGAAAATCTCTTTCCCAAAATAAATAAATAAATAAATTAATTAATTAAATGAAAGAGAAAATCTCCCCCTCCCTAATCTCTCCATAATCTTTTTCTTGTCTTCCTGGATTCTGCTGTCAGTTTAAATCTATTTTTAACACATGTCGTTGTTTGTTATTATTGACGAAAGAAAACGACCATTTCAACGTAAAACTCAAAGTCCCATGTTGTAGAGACGAAACAAAAGACCAGAGTCAAATTAAATTACCACGTACCTCCATTAATGAAAACTTCCGGGAATGAGGTAAGAAAACCACGGGATGACGCCGGCGAGACTTCGGCTGTGTAAACCGGAGCAACCATGAGAGCGTACCCGACTCCGACTCCGGCGACGAATCGACCCACCATGAGAAATGCATATGTGGTAGCAAAACCCATCAGAAGAGCTCCAGCGAAGAAGATTGCGGCGGCCACCACCATAGTGTACCGGCGGCCAATCCAGTCGGATGTACGGCCAGCGGCGGCAGAACCAAAGAGAGAGTAGACATTGAGGATTCCAACCAGAATCTCTACTTGGATATCGGTGATATGGAGGTCTTTCTTAATGTAGATGATGGCTCCACTCATTACTCCAATATCTGCATAAACCAAACCGTTAAATAATTAACCATAAAAGCTAGGAGTAATATTTATAAAATTTAAATTTAAGGGTTCAATCTTTTACGTTTTGCCATTAAATTCGTTACATGACCTTTGAATTTATTTTACATATATATATATATAGAGATATTTTGTGTCGAGAATTTTTAGATTTAATTTAATTAGTTAATTATACGCCAAGGAAGGAAGTCGCTTGAAATGTTTGTTTCCTTGTGCGTAAATTAAAGTTTTCACAATATTTTGTACGTTTCCTTTTCATGCTTTATCACAATATGTTATGCATGAAAACGAATTGGAAGAGAAGCTTTCATTAAAGACATGTGAGGCTCGATAGGTTAGTAAAGTATCTCCACCGTCGTTCGTTAGGTTCTGGATTCGAGTCATGCCGGAAGGAAATGTGAAAACACTATAGATTCTCCTAAATTGGAAGGAATTTAAAAAAAAATAAAAACTATAAATGAAGAAAAAGAGAGAAAGGGATAAATGGAGTGTTAGACAAAGTTCTAAGCAAATTCCATAATGACCTGTTGTTTTTGTCTTGCAAAATACAGACGTAGATAGAGATGAGAAAGGAGAAAATTCTTACCATAACCAAGCAAGATTGAAGCCAAAGAAGCTAAGAAAGAACAAGCTATTGCATATTTGTTTCTTTTTGGTTTCTTTGGAGGATCAAAATCCTGAATACTTGTAGTTATCTGAGGTTGGCCATTATTACTGGCTAGTTTTTCTTCTGCCATTAGAGAAAAATAGATAGAGAGAAGATAGTAGAGAGTCACACAAGAGTGTATGGTCTTGATCTTGCGTTTATCACAGAGCTTTATATAGAAAAGGGCCCCTAAATTTGACCCAATATGATAAATTATTGAGCTTTTGGTGGTCCTTTTAATTTTATTTATTGAATCTTTACTTGACTCGTTTTTCTGATGTGGACATTTTCTTTTCACATTTAACTCCGACTAGCTCATTGCATATTTTTGCTCGTTTTTCTGATGCCGACATCTAGTTTTATGGCTAGTATACGCTTAACCACGTACAACTTGATACCATATAGTTTACATCACCCATGTAGAAGCAGATTTAGAATTTTAAATTTATGAGTTTCTATACAAATTTTAAGTTAATATACAATAATAACTGGATTAACGAATTGAGTTCCAAGCAAAATATTTTTATATATTTAAAGAATTTTTCAATACAAATACCGAATTTAGACAAAACTTAATGAATTCATGGGAACCCGTGTCTAATTCTCTGCATCCGCTCCTGAATCCATGGCTTAATTATCTTCTACCATTGAGTCATTTCCTTATGGAGCAGAAGAACTATAACAAAAATTTAGTCCCATCGGGTGTTAAATTAAGAAGTTTAATTTATCATTGTTAAGTAATAAAATAAGGTATGACATATATTATAATTAACTATAATTTGGTGATAGTCACATTTATAAAGATATGTGTCACATATTTATTTGGTTGATGTAAACACTCATTACGGATAAGTATTTATCCGAAAGCACTAGGAACTACTAAAAGCTCCATTCTTTTGTGTATTTGCAGTGGTTGCTAAATTTATAATCCTCTTTGGAATGTTATCCAAAAATTTGTCAAATGTGGAAAGATCTAGTGAAATTAAACTCATTTTTTCATAGAAAGGATGCGGATAATATACCCATTATTAGATCAGAAAGTGAATCTATTAAAAATCAGATAAGATAGACTCATTAATGACAAAGTGAATCTATATAATTACATGAATTAGTCTGTTTCATAAAAGATTGAACACATGAACTCATCCAAACGTATGGGAACCTAACATTACCATTGGATTAAATTTAGAGCCTGTTTGTCCATGAAACTTTTTTCACCTTTTTCGAAATTTTTTAAAACTTTTTTAAAATCAGTGTTTGGGAATAAAATTTCTAAATTTTACTTGAAAATTTTAAAAACTCAAAAAAAATTATTTTTTAAAATTTTACGCAGATCACTCACGAAAATTCAAAACAACCCAAAATTATATTTATTTTCAAGCACAACTCTAATTTTTAAATAATATTTTTATTTTAATTATTTTTTTACTTTTTTAAAATTTTATACTCCGTAATTCTTATGTCCAAACGTCCACTTTTAATAAGTAGGAAAAAAGAATCTTTCCTTGGTCTGTTGCCTGTTGGTCATTTGCTAGATGAGAAAAGTCAACGAGATTATCGGCCATACCTAGGAGGACATTTTTATTTAAATTTTTTGTGGGATCCAATGAACCCTATCCAGTTGATCGAAAGTTTTATTTTATTTTATTTTTTATACAAGTGATACTAGTTGTATGAGACTTTTTTTTATCTCACAAAATTATGAACACTTTTGGGTGCCTCATACAACTAATGCAAATTGTATGAGACACAAAATAAAATTTTCCCTAGTTGCTCCATTTAGACTAGCTAGTTCCTTCTGTCAATCATCGTAGTTAATTACAAATATATCGCTAGATCAAAATATTATTTTTTGCTAGTTAACGATGATGCGTTATTATATTCTGAATCTAGCTCTCTTAGGGTGTGTTTGGTACGAAGGAAAATGTTTTTCTTAAAAATATTTTTTAGAATATGAGTGATTTTATCATTTATTTTTCCTTGTTTGATTGGTGAATGAAAAATATTTTCTAGTATTTGCTTAGAGAGTAAAAAAAATAATTTTTTAGGAATATTTTTTATGCTAATCTCCTCATCCCCCCTCCCACGAGACCCAAAGAAAATTATGTGTTGCTTTGCTTTTTTTTTTTTACGTAAAAATTACGTTGAAATTTGTGATCCATACCTAAAAAAAATTGTACCCCATAACTAAAAAGAAATATTCTTTTTTTAGTTGAAAAAGAAAGTACTCTTCTATAACATGGAAATAAAGTACTCATTTTATTGAAATAAAAGAAAATACTTATTTTGTTTAAATGAAAAAAAAACTTTTTTTACATCATGAAAATATCTTTTTTCTTAAAATGAGAAAGAATACTTTTTCTACATGAAAAAAAGGTATTTTTTTTTGTTAAAATGAAAAAATATACTTTTTTATATCATGAGAAAAATTACTCATTTATTGGAATAAAGAAAAACAAATCTATAACATGACAAGAATGCACAATTAATAATATTTTTATTCAGGGTAGGGGTGGGGCAGGGGTTTGGGGGTGGGGTGGATGGGGTGGGTGTGGGGTGGATCGGTGGGGATGGGAATATGGTGGGGAAGCTTGAGAAGGAGTTTTGAAAAATATTTTTCCTTCTCTTGATAGGGAAAACATTTTCTCCTATTGGAGGAAAATGAATTCATGAGGAAAATATTTTCTAAAACATTTAGGCTAGCCAATCGTGAAAAACTAAAAATTATTTTTTGAAAATATTTTCCTTCGTATCAAACACACACTTAAGGTAAAAAAAATATTTTTTGAAATCCGAACATTAATTGAACTGCGTTACCAAGATATATCTAGAGGTCTTACCGTCTTAGTTATGGTATATGTAATGTAGAGCTAGAAATTATATATGCTTGTAATTATTTTGTAATACCCCAAAGTTGAATTAAGTAACCGGACACTCAAAAATGGTTTATGCCCACCATTTTAAGAATGAGTTTAATTTATGTCATATTAAATTTGACATGAAAAGTAATTTTATATAGTAGGTGAACTTAATCAAAATTACTTAATAATTGCACAAATTAAACATAAGCTCTTTAGGAGTTTCTTTAGATGTTGTAAGCACTAAAGCTATTAAACTAGACAAAAAGCCAAATCCATGTGCTTATTATAGTACGTAGTTAAGCTATATGTTGCAATCTTTGAACTGGATTTTGCAAGTCCTAATTAATTAATTCTTGTTATAAAGTTCTTTATTTTCCACAAGTAGAAAGGCAAAACCAACAGTATATGTTTGTCAAACTTGTCTACTTTTACGTATATTAGAGTTTTTTCCCAGTTTATAATTGTTTTTATTGAAAAAGGGAACTGCTTTTAAAGCTTGGCGAACATGAATTTGCATGTCATAATCTAATAATCTTTGAATATAATGACATATATTTGGCAGGAACAGGATATGCAATATACCATTATTATAATATAGTCAATATCAAAACAAATGATTTTGACGTTAAGGAAAATAACTTGCACCATATATACCAAACCTATTCACATGATTTCATAAAAACAAGAGTATTACGCATGTTAAGAAAAATAAAATTAAAGTACCACTTCTGCGGATTTCTAGCTGCAAGTTGCATTACTTAAAAAACATATTGATAAAATAAAAACTAAAAATATATTGTTTTAGACGTAAGAAGTTGCCATTAATTTGCTTTTGTTTGTATTTTCCTTTCCTTTTTTTTTTCTGGTTCGGTCCCATTATTCTTGTTTGTTTGTTTAGGTTTTCCAGGAAACAAGAAAAACATACAAAAATTCTTCTTAATTTTTTTTCCTGTTATCTTCGGACTAATGATAATACATAAATAATCTGTTTACAGTCAACACATAAAGATCTAACTCTGTCGCCACATTAATTTTCCGTGCTATATAATTAATTATACCTCAGTTTCAAATTGATTATGGTCGATTACATGAATTATTTATATCCATTTTGCTTCCACTTTATATGAGTGCATTTCATCTTATAAGGCTGTTTTTCTTTTTTTCATCTTAAGATGTTTAGAGAAAATAGAATTAGCCAAAGTTAATTGTTTTTGAACTCGTGATTTACACTTAATTGTTAGTATGCGGGCTTCCGAGAACATGGCCCTTGATAGGAAAGCCTGGAGGTCCAGTATCAGGGTTGTAGGATAGGGGTCCCTAGAGTTTTCCGTACTCCTCACCCGGGGTTGGGTGAGGCTTGGCAGGGCTATTCATAGATGATTTGTGTTTTGGATTGTGTCTCCCTTATGGTAGTTACTGTATGATACTATTGCATACTATTTTATTTATGGTTCTTATGTTTAGATAATTATTTACGCTATTTCTGCTGGACTTACTAATGCTCTTTTGTTTTTGTTTTTGTTTCTCCCTTTCCTTCACTGAGCCGAGTGTCGATTGGAAACAACCACTCTACCATTTCGGGTAGGGGTAAGGCTCGTCTACATATTATCCTCCCAGACCCCACTTTGTAGGACTATACTGGGTAGTTGTTGTTGTTGTTGATTTACACTTCAAATTGTGGAACTTTATCTCTAAATAAACTGTTTTCCTTTGAACTCTCTAAAGCATTACCGTTATTAATTACATTCGCATAAGTTGCATTTGTAACAGTTTCAATGTTTCATCATTCTAAGTAAGAGGCAGTAGTATTGCTGCTTTCACGGAACAAGCCGATGGTATGTATCCATAATTTATTACGTTTCAGGCAAGAAAACGATTACTAGAATATTATTATTATTATATCACAGCTATTATTATTATTATTATTATTATTGCACCTAAGAATGCGTAGGAAAATGGTAAGATACTTCCTTTTTGTTCCGTATTGTGATGCATGCAATAAATAATGGTAAAACCTGTTTAAAATAGAAAAGAATTAACCTAAATAGTTATTTATGAAATCAATTAAACTTAAAATAGCCGATGAATATATAATATATTAATAATTTATAAATAATATTTTTATTATTGTATAAAAGTGTATACTCCATGTGTATCAGCTAAGCAAAGTAAATAATGAATATAACCGATTATTTGTATAAAGATTCCGGTATCAATCACCAAGTACAAACACCGAGGTATAATTTGGCGTTTTGTTAGTATTTTATAACAATATATTTTTTTTACTCAACTCTATTGCTATGGCTTTAGCTGGCTCTTTCATCCTTCCCCGCAGCTTCTGTTGTATATTTCTTAGCATAACATGCAAGTGACGGTAAGTATATTATTCTTCGAATTTACTCAATTTTTGACTTAAAAGAATCTTTTCGAGGTTGATCCGAAGACGAGATATATGGATCATAATATAGGTAGAGATTATTAATAGGTTGATTATATATTTCCTATTAAGATAATAATTATTGAAGAAAAAAAAAGATATAAATTTGAAGAATGCGAGGGCTAGCTTTTTATCAATTTAATAATGATTCATGCATTATACATACTCATATTCTTATTTCATATTTTGCACCGCGTAAAAAATACATAAATCCGTGCATAATTTATGCATATATTTATTTATGTGAAAAAAAATTAAAAAACAACCAAAATAATGTTTTAGTGGTACATAGTTTATTTAACCTAACGGCTCTGACCTTTGAGTGTACAATATGATATTTTTTATATCAATTTAATTTAGTTCACAGTTGGAAAACTAATTAAAAGTTGTAGTATGAAACCTTAGTTATTTAGGATTTGATTTATTTAATTCATGTTTAAATAGGATTTACAGTTAGAATAAATATAAAAATATATTTTCCTGCTTCTAATCATACTATTATAAATAGGAGTATTGATAACTTAATTTTCTATGTGAAGGGAACTAAAAATTGTAGAGAGTTTTCAAAGAGTTAATATAAAATGTTTTTCTTCAGTTCACAAAATCTACGAGATTTATCATTGATAATTTCAAGATTTTCGTGTGTTATCGTAAGATTTAACGGGTGTCCACTACTAGTTCTCTTTGACCCTCATCTATTAATCAGTTTGGTGAATCTTCTGACAGATTATTCAAGTTTAATATTGTTTTTTTCTTCAAAAATTTAATAATTGTTTTAAATATAAATAAACAGACAGAGATAGAGTCCCTACAAACACATCATAATGTGAGTTGCAAATTAAATATGGACGACTGACAACAAGAAGATACTAATATTGGGGTTATTTTACTTATTTAATTGGACGAATAAATGTTTAAATAATAAATGAAGAGAGACAATTCAATAAATAGGACTTTTCAAAGTTTAAAGATTACTATGGCTGATCTCTTTTCATATCTTTGTTAATAAATTATTACAACTAGTCTGTTATCGGTATCAATATTTCACTAAATGTGGACTTGTTGTCTTATGTGTCAATTGTTCAAAGTTAGCTTTTCATGGAAATTGCTGATCCACATGGAGGGAATTGGAAATTTCTCTATGTTGCTTAATGAGTTTTGACCATCAGAGCTAATTTTGTAGCCTACAAACCAGGAAAATACTGTTTTGTTACGTAATAAATGACCTTTGAAGTTAAGCCTAGCTCAATAAAAAGTTTGCTCATGTAATGAGAATCGTTAAAATCATACTTATAAACATAGGTAGAGTTATGCATATTGTTAAAGGATCGTCGGACCTTGTAAACTTCCAAAACAAACTTGTATACATAGATATACATATTTTGAAAATAGTTAATTTAAATTACGTAACAATAAAACCTTTTACATTCTGTTCGGATCATTCTTCCCCATCATTTAATGATGTACTGTATCGTATCGTTATATGAATATAATGTTTGGATAGATTGTATTGTCTGTTATTGTTAAATAATATTTTATTATTTAGTTTGACTGTATCGTATTGTACTGTAACTGATAAGTTTATTAAAATACCCTCAGTTGTTTAAATATTAAATTTATCAAAAATTATGCATAAAAATAATTTTAAAAACAAAACAGAAGAAGACAAAATACCTTAAGAAAGTAGAACAAAAGAGCGAGACAGAAGAAAGCAAAACAAAGGAGCACAACTAACTAGAATTGAGTTAAACGTAAATTAGGAGAAAAAATAAAATAGAAGGCGGCAAAACACCTTTAACGTTGGCGGTAGAAATTCTGGAAAAAATTAAAGTAGGTCATAGGTTGGAGATTTAAAGTTAAAATAGAAAAAAAAAAAAAAAGCTAAAGCGTAAACTAGAATTGTGGAGTAATAAGTTAGGGCCTAATTGGAAAGAAAAATATAAAATAATCCTACAACACCAAATAGGTTATTTCAAAAAAGCTACTTTTTGTTGTTCCGGAACAATGAATTTAATAATACAATACAAACAATTTTAATAAAACAATCAAAACAACATTATTTTGGGATAACAATACAATACGATACAATGGGGAATAATCATCCAAACAAGTTGTTAGGGATACTGATTGAGCAAAATATTGTGTCATGTCGCCTTAAAATCCTAGGTCCATCTCTGCGTATAAATATACCATCTCATCCCTAAAGAAATGTGGGTATTCAATACCCTCACTTGCCTGGGATTGCAAATTGGAGTGTGAATAATATGCTATGGGAGCCCAACATAATCCCGTGAGTTCTTTGATTAAAATTATCGTCCTACAAAGTAATAACGTAAGCGTTACTGTATTAAAACAAAAAATCAGAACACTGTTAGAAGAATAAAGAAATGTAGAAAAAAATTAAAAAATCAGAAATATTCTAAGTCCACAACTTTCTTTTGTGTCCTTAATGAATTTTAACCCCCTCACACGTTGCCAAGATAATGGACTAAATCCTCCCAGGATAAAGCTAAATAAACTTTCCTGCAACAGTGGAAATACAAACTGCAGGATACTAACAAACTCAAAGAATGGAGCAAAATCACACTTATGAATATGAGAGTCAGAGAGAGTGCGAATTAAAATGCAGTATTTTCAAAAAGAAGAAAGTTCTCTTATGTTTTTCGTGTACAGAAAAATAAAGTCATGCCTCAGAATTTATAGGCAATTATCAGAAGAGGTGTCTGGAAAGGTGCAAGACAAAAGCTCAAAGGCTCACTTCTTTAAATTTTCATTTTCCCTCCATTTTATTTCCCTCCATTTCCAATTCACACTCTTTATAGTATAAAGCCCAATGGCTTAAAAGTCCAACAATCCCCCACATGAATGGGAATGGTTGTATCAAGAAAGATCATAGATGAAAGCTATGTGATTTTTCAAGTAAGGATTAATTGCATCTGGATAAGTAGGTTTCCCTTGAACTTTCCGTAGTGAACATATATCGGATATACTCGGTCAATCGGTAGATTTGATATCTTTGAACTGTTGAACTTTAGCGTATACCAAGACAACCATATTCCACATAACCAACCCTTAACCGTGTTTTAGTTCTCATTGTTGTGTTCATTTTAGCCATGAACACCGCCTGGTTTTATAAGTTCGTAGAGAATTGGCCTTACAGATTTTTCATTGAAGCGGCTTCCACTTCACTCTTACATAGGTTATTCCTAAACGTGTAATCCTTTAGATTGATGCTATTTTATAAATACCACATCAAACTTAGGTAATCATTAAATAACGTGTAAAGTTTTATCCTTATTACTGAATATTCTCTTCATCACGACAATGGACCAAAGATTTTATTTTGACAATGTTGAACCGATCAATCACAACTTTGTTTGAGCTCCTTGAACCTAGATCTCGGAACATCCAAAATTCTAGGTAGAGTTACCGCCATGTTGACTTGTCCTCGGCTATAGTCCCATTCCCTTAGATGATTTCTCAATTCCCTCTCTAGTTAAGCCTTTGTAAGCGGATCCACCACATTATCCTTTGAACTTACATAATTAATAGTAATAATTACACTAGAAAGTATTTGTCTAACGGTATTATGTCTTCGTCGTCTATGACGAGACTTTCCATTATACATAATGCTCCCTGCATGTCCTATTGCAGCCTCACTATCACAATGTATGCAAATAGGAGCCAAAGGCTTTGGCTCGAACGGAATGTTTTCTAAGAAATTTTGAAGCCATTCAACTTCTTCACCGGCTTTATCCAAAGCTATAAACTCTAATTCCATTGTAGAAGGAGCAATACACGTCTATTTGGAAGACTTCCAAGATACTGCTCCTCCACCATTAGTAAAAACATATCCACTTATGGATTTTTTTTTGGTTGAGCCGGTTATCCAATTTGCATCACTATATCCTTCGATAACCGCATAATATTTATTGTAGTACAAAGCGTAGTCTTGGGTATACTCCAAGTATCCCAGAACTCGTTTCATTACCACCCAGTGATGTTTGTTAGGATTACTTGTGAATCGACTAAGTTTACTTATTACACAAGCTATATCAGATCGTGTCCATTTTATAATGTACATTAAGCTCCCAACACCTGAGCATACTCCAATTGAGACGTACTTTCACCTTTATTCTTTATAAGATGATGGTTTAAGTAAATTGGAGTTCTTTCACTTCCAAATTCCAAGTGTTTGAATTTTTCAAGCACCATCTTCACGTAATGTGATTGAGACAAAGCTAGACCCTGAGGAGTCCTCTGGATTTTAATTCTTAGAATAACATCGAAAACTCCTAAGTCTTTCATATCAAATTTACTAGCAAGCATTCGCTTAGTAGCTTGAATGTCATCAATGTCTTTGCTCATTATTAGCATATCATCAACATGTAAGCAAACAATGACTATATGATTTGGACTATTCTTAATCTTAAAACCATTTGACAATATTGTTTGGTCAAATTTTGCATGTCATTGCTTGAGTGCTTGTTTTAGTCCGTAAAGGGACTCAATAAGTCGACATACCTTCTTTTCTTTTCCCGGAACCACAAACCCTTCAGGTTGGTTCATGTAAATTTCTTCCTCTAGATCACCATTTAAGAAGGCTATTTTTACGTCCATTTGATGGATTTGAAGACCATACAAGGCGGCTAACGCTATTAGCATCCGAATTTATGTAATTATTATTACCGGCTAGTATGTGTCAAAATAGTCAAGGCCTTCTGGCTGTCTAAATCCTTTGACAACAAGTCTTGTCTTGTATTTGTCAATAGTACCATCGTCTTTCATTTTCTTCTTGGAAATCCATTTAGAACCCAATGTTTTGTTACCTGGAGGAAGATCAACCAATTCCAGGTATGGTTTCTCAATATGGGTTTTATTTCATTATTGACAACTTCTTTCCAATATTGTGCTTCTAAGGAAGACATTGCTTCCTTGAAGGTACGGAGCTCATTTTTTGACAGAAAAGTTAGAAAATCTGGACCGAAAGAAGTAGATGTCCTTTGACGTTTACTTCTTCTCAGATTTTCCTTATTAGGCATACCATCTGTTATTTCCTACCGAGGTCGTTTTGATTTTCGGTAGGTCACTTCAATAGTTTTAAAGAATTCAACATTATCTGATTCTATAATTGTATTAACGTGTATCTCAGGATTTTCTAATTTATGAACCAGAAAACGATATGCCTTGCTATTGGTTACATATCCAATAAATACACAATCAACCATTTTTTACCTATCCTAGCCCTCGTAGGTTTAGGAACTTGTACCTTAGCTAGACATCCCCACACTTTGAAGTATTTCAAGCTGGGCTTCCTTCCTTTCCACTTTTCATAAGGAATGGACTGTGTTTTACTATGAGGTACACAATTGATTATTCAGTTAGCTGTAAGTATAGCTTCCCCCCACAAGTTCTGTGGTAAGCCAGAACTTATCAGCAACACATTCATCATCTCCTTCAACGTTTGATTCTTTCTCTCTGCAATTCCATTTGATTGTGGAGAGTAAGAGGCAGCTATTTGGTGAATAATGCCATTTTCCAAACATATTTCTTCAAAAGGCGATTCATACTTGCCACCCCTGTCACTTCTTATTATTTTGATCTTTTTGTTTAGCTGCGTTTAAGCTTAACTTTTATATTTCTTGAAAGCATTAATAGTCTCGTCTTTACTATTAAGTAAATAAACACAGCAATATCTCGTGCTATCGTTAATAAAAGTAATAAAATACTTTTCCCCACCGCGAGATGGTGTTGACTTTATGTCACAAATATTAGTGTGAATTAAGTCTAAAGGACTTGAATTCCTTTCAACGAACTTATAAGGATGCTTAGCATACTTAGATTTCACACATATTTGACATTTGGAATTAATGCGATCAAATTTTGGCAATACTTCTAAATGTCATATTTCGCAATGTTTTGAAGTTTACTTGCCCTAAACGCGAATGCCATAAAGTGTTTGAATCAAGTAAGTAAGAAGAAACATTACCTATATTGATTGGAATTGTTATTAAATTTAACTTAATAAGGCCCTCATTCAGGTAACCTTTTCCTATATATATGTCGTTCTTACTTAGTACAACACTATTAGAAACAAAAATACATTTGAATCCATTCTTGGCAAGAAATGAGGTAGACACAAGATTCTTGCGAATTTTTGGAACATGGAGGACTTGGTTTAGAGTCACTAATTTTCTCGACGTCATCTTCAGCGCAATCTTTCCAACTCCTTCAATTTTTGCTGTATATGAATTTCCCACGAAGATTGTCTCGTCGGGTCCTGCGGGGAAATAAGAAGAAAATGACTCCTTGTTAGCACAAACATGGCGGGTGTCTCCAGAATCTATTGACCATTCTTTCGGATTTCCTACCAAGTTGCATTCAGACAACATGGCACACAAGTCCTCCATTTCATCTTCAACCATGTTAGCTTGATTCTTTTTCTTCTTATCATTCTTTGGTGCACGACAATCCACGACCTTATGCCCAGATTTTCCACAGTTGTGGCAATTACCCTTGAACCTTTTCTTGCTTGGTTAATTCTCTGGTCCAGAAGCTTTCATTCTCTTCTTATTTTTTGGTGCCTCCTCAATAATGTTTGCCCCTACAATTGTCGAGTTTTCACGTGACTTCTTCTTAGCAATTTTGTTGTCTTCTTCTATCATCAAACGAACAATAAAGTCTTCTGGTGTCATTTCCTTCCGCTTGTGTTTAAGATAGTTATTAAAATCCTTCCACAATGGAGGTAATTTCTCAATGAAAGCATCGACTTGAAAGGCCTCATTTATGACCATACCTTCAGTATCAAATTCATAATTAATAATAAGATAAATCTTATTAATAAAATTATTGATTCGGGCCATACATTCAGCAAGGATGTCATGCACAATGATTTGTAATTCTTCGACTTGAGTTATGACCGACCTATTTTCAATCATCTTGAAATCCAAAAACCTTGCAGCCACGAACTTCTTAAGTCCGACATCCTCAGTCTTGTACTTCTTCTCAAGCGCATTCCATAACGCTTTTGAGGTTTCCATGACACTATAGACATTGTACAAGCCATCTTCCAAATAACTCAAAATGTAGTTTTTGCACAAGAAATCAAAATGTTTCCTTGCAGCAGTTACAAAAAAATCGTTCATCCTCAGGAGTATTTTATGCCAAGACTGGAGGATCCTCCTTGATGAAACGTTGCAAACTTAACGTAGCAAGGTAGAAGAGCATCTTCATTTGCCAATGTTTGAAGTCAATACCAGAATACTTTCCGGGTTTTTCTGTTGGTGCCATAGCATGAGAAGGAGTTTAATGGCTTGACGAGGCAGCAACACTCGTAACAGTAGCACCCGTTCCCGCAACATTCCATTAGTTTGGTGTTAATTCGTCATGTTTCTGTAGAGTTGGAAACAAACATAACTTTGTCAAATCGGTGAAGGTTTAATATCTTCAAACTGAATACAAAACCAAACAGATAACACGTAACAATGGTGAAGTTTTTATATACTTCAAACCCGTACGTTTATTATTCCGGCAAAGTTTTTATATACTTTAAATCAGATAGAACAATTATTAGAGTAGAAAGCACCAAAGGTTTAGTCTCCAATGCAATATAGAAAGTAGTTTAATATATAATTAACGCAAAAATGTTAGTATTATTAAATTCCTTAAGCTTGTGAGCATTACTGTGTTACAACAAAAAATTAGAAAACTGTTAAAAGAATAAAGAAATGTAGAAAAACAGTAAAGAATCAGAAATATTCCGAGTCCACAATTTTCTTGTGCGTCCTTAAGTAGTTTTAACCCCCTCACACGTTGCCAAGGTAATGGATTAAATCCTCCCAGGATAAAATGGAATAAACCTTCCTGCAATAGTGGCAATACAAACTGCAGGATACCAATGAACTCAAAGAACGGAGCAAAATCACACTTACAAATTTGAGAGAGAGAGAGAGAAAGACTGCGAATTAGAATGCAGTATTCTCAGAAAGAAGGAAATTCTCTTGTGTTTTTCGTGTACAGAAAACAAAGCCATGCCTAAGAATTTATAGGCAATTATCAGAAAAGGTGTCTGGAAAAGGTGTCTTTTCAGAAAAGGCATTCTGGCGCGGTCTTACCGCGGTTACGCTAGGACCGCGGCCAGAGAGGCTCTATGAATCTCTGAATTTGCAGCAGGGTTTTGGCGCGGTCCTACTGCGGTTACTTCAGGACCGCGGCCAGACTATCCTACTTAATCTCCAGCTGTGATCTGGAATTTAATTAATTAGTAAATAGTTAAATAAATTTAGCCAAAAATAATCTTATCGATCAATCATTTGACAAATCCAAATCCAAATCCAAAGCCAAAGATAAAGCCGAAGCCGAGTCGAGTCGAGCGATCGACAATGACGGTGCAATGGTTCATTATTTTCAACTCCTTTTAAGAGCTTTAGGAAGTTATTCATATATAAGCACACAAATGTAGTTATCCATCACCAATGAGGGACAAAGTGCAAGACAAAAGCTCAAAAGCTCACTTTTTCAAATTTTCATTTTCCCTCCATTTTATTTCCATCCATTTCCAATTCACACTCTTTATACTTTAAAGCTCAATGTTTTAAAAGTTCAACAAATAATGCAAGACTTTGATTATCGTATCATCTAAATACAATGGTTTGTGTTTTCCCCAAAATTAGGTAACAATTAAATTAATACGTGGTTTAAAGAATATGTGAATTAGTTCAATAAAAATAATTAAGACTAACGAATAAATGAATTTAAAATGAAATAAATGATGAAACCAATCGTAATGCTATGAACAAGCCTGATCTTGAATTGAACGGTGACCTTGTCTTCGATTCAACTCTCGGTTCGAGCCCAATAGTAAATAAATAACAGAACAAGTAAGCAAAGTTCACAATAGTAGCTAGAAGGTAAAAATAGACTTTTATTGTATTAAATTGCATGTAACAATGTGCTAGACTAAAGAAAAACTTCTCCTTTATATAGTAGAAGATTTTCAACCATAATACAAGTCTAAAAAATGCTAAAATCTTCTTTTTCTGGTAATTATTGATCCATAATCGATTTCGAGTGAGATTCACGCCGTGATATCCAGATGAGGGCGAGAGTTGAGGCCCCATATCAGTCATGCATAACCTTCCATTACGGCTCCTGAGGTCTAGAACTTATACTCGGTCCAGGGTGTGTTGTTTTAAAGCATCCGATGTCGAATACTTCGTTTATTGTTCTCGATTTTTGACGAATCTCTGACCCCGATTAAAATTTCTTAGGTCCGTGTTCCCCTCTCGTCCTTTCATCAGGGAATCAGGATAGTATTACCTCTGATTTTACCCGTACACACATAGTCTCTTCATTTTTCGGAGAGTAGATTTACCGGGGAAACGAAAAGTAAACCCTGGTTTCTTCCTTCGTACATTATGACCAAGTCGTTGGGTCAACAAAACGTCCCATCAGTCGCGTTCTTATGACTTCGAACACGCGTCGGCCACCAGTTGACTGCCCTTGAATGTGAAACGTCGCGCATTGATTGTTCTCCACCTATAAAAGCTCCGACTCCTTTTTCACTTCTCCACTTTTCAATTCTAGAATTCTTACCCTCGAATTCGCGACTTGCCTTTAACACCTCCAAATCTTGATACACTACTGTTTATACCTTCATATCTCCATCCTCAATCTTTATACATTCTCTTTGAATCTTCAACCTAGGCTTCATATTTTCATCTCATTTTCATATTTATTTTAAACCTTCATATTTTTTCTTCAAACCTTCATACTTCCAAGATCTCGATGGTAAAAACTTCCAAGTTCGTGCCCCATCAAACCGCTCCTTTATCTTCTATTTTTTCCACAGACGCCGAGATGGACAGGAGACTCCCTTGACCGAGGCGAAGGAGCATAGAGGGACATATGCTCCGTTACTGAGAAAAAACTGCCCATAATCCGAGTAGATTGTAACGGAAAGGGTAAGAAGGTGATTATACCCGGTCCCGATGACGACATCATCACTCACATGGAGGGTAACTTAAGTGTTTACTCTTAGCTCTTCACACTTACCCCGATGGACCCCTTAGTTTTTGACTTTTGTAAAACGTACGAGGTCTGACTTGGACAGATTCACCCATCTATTTGGAGGATCATAATCCTCCTCTGACACTTCATGAACAACACTGAAGCACCTTAGTTCACCCTCGACCATATGCTTCGTCTATACATTCCTCAAATCTTCCAAGGGGGATTGATCAAGCTCATTTTTTGAGAAAACAATGCTCTATTCTTGAGCATCGACAAGAATCGAGATCAAGGCTAGTAGGGGAGTTCGTTCGGGTGAAAATTGAAGACTTCATCCCCTCCGAATTGCTACCATTCCCAGAGAAGTGAAATGCCTCCTGTAAGTCTTTTCCTCTCAAGTATTTGGTATTCCCTTTTATCTTTTTTTTATTGCATGTGTTTGTCGTTGTGCACCGGTTGAAAAATTTCCTAATGTAGTCCCCTTATTCAAGGAGTGGATCAAGGGATCTACAAATAGATTCAATACTTTGAGAGCGTATGGCACAAGCTCTCTAAGGGCAAGTGGGAAGGACGTTCTCATCGTGAGGCTCTCTCTCGAATGATTACCTTGATACTCTTGGCTTACACGTAGCTCACTTTTGTTTTTCTTCTTACAAGTTTGACGAAGACCACCGATCTTAGGCCTTTGGATGAGGAGGAAGATCCATCCTTGCTTGCTGAACGCTCTACTTTGAAATAGCCTGGGGCATCCACAGAGTAGAAAAAGAAAAATAAAAGAAAGTTTTCGCGCTCCCCGGATGCCGAGGCGGAGAAGAAAAAGGTGACCATCCGGGTCTAAAAAATCAAAAAAAGCAACAAGTCCAAGGTACTAGACTTTGATTCCTGTACCTGCTTACGGATTATCTTGAGGATGACGACCTTAAGTTCATTACTCATGGGTCAATCCTTAATGAGGGAGAGCAAGCGGCAACGGCGAAAGATGACCACGAGGTCGATGCCTCTCTAGCTCGGGTAGTAGTGGGGGAGACGAAAGTCGTGGACTCTTGAGGAGCCGCTCCTGTATGGAAGGAGGTAGATGGTGTTATTGACATCATGGAGACACCATCCTATACTTGTCCATGCTCGAAGAGGCTCAAGCGGGCAAAGAGAAATCAAACAAGACGACATCATGCCCCAACAATCCCCTTAATATGTTCTTTGACGGCATGAAAATATCCGCGTTAGAGGACTTTTTCGGGCTTGGTCACTCAGAGGTCCCAAAAGAGGACGTGCTATCAGGGACGAGCGAGCCAAGTTCGAGCTAGAAATTGGTAAAGCAGATCCATAATCCGAGTGTGGACCCTGACCGTAAGAGAACAATCATTCCTACTATCCAACGGGGCCTTGTCCGCTCTGGCGGGCATAGCCAACTACCTTCTTTGCCTGGTGATCGAGTAGGACCAAAAAAATATGAACGAAGTGAGCACATCGAGCCTCTTCAACGAGGTGAAACAGGAACCGAACCGGGTAAGACGTCTACTCTTCGTACCCTTTTGTGAATCTTGCTTGGTTTTAGACATGCTCTAATGACTTTGTTATTTTTCAGGCTTCAACGCTTTATCATGAAAGCTTCCTCCAAACCCGCATGGAGATCAGCCAGATAGAGTTCGAGCTCAAAGAGAAAGTCTGAAAGAAGGACATGTACATGGATGTTAGTGAACAACAAGTAGAGGCCCTCAAAGACCTTCCGATTCTCTGAGCCGAGCTAGCAAAGGCCCTGAAGGATGTCTCTATCTTGAAGCGGGAGCACGCCAACCTTGTCGAGAAGGTAAGGATATTTGAGGCTAAAAATGAGAAGCTACTCATGGTGACTAAAAATGCAACTATGCAGGTCCAAGAGAAGATATACTTAATCGACCAGCTTCAGGCTGAGATGGATAAGGTCAAGGCCACGTTCAAGGGGTAAAAGGGCAGGATGGACCTGTTGGCTTCAAAAAAAAAGGCTAAATGATGAAGTCTGGGCACAGTTGAACTCGACCATCATGGAATAAGATGCCCTCGGCCAAGAATATAATGTGCTGAGGTCCGAATTAGAGGAAACTTAAAGACAAAGGCTGAGTATATGAAATGACTGAGACCAAGAATAAGGCCGATGTGAAGGTAGCTGAGGCCCCCTTAAAGACGAAGACTGAGTATGTGAACTGGTTATCCTAAAGAAAGACCCTCTAGAAGGTCCGTGCCCGAGGTTTTGACCACTTAGCCAAGATTTAAGAAGTCAAGAGACTTGATACTGAGGCGAAGGAACTCTATGAGCCTGAGGGTCCCAAAGACTCCAGAGGTTCTGAATGTTTCAGTGATGAGTTGAGCCCTGGTAGATTCCACGCATAAATGCCTTAATTTTTTTAGTTTTTCTTTGTGTATTTTCTTTTTCGTTTATTTTAAGAGCATTTTGTCGTGCATTGGTAAACATATTTGGAATATATAAAATTCCCCCTTTGGAAATACCGCATCTTTACTTTCCAGCATCTATTTGCAATTTTATATTTGCTTATCGTTTTTAATGCCTTAGCATAAAATCAAATGTAGTCTAGAGCGTCCGTTCTCCGGAGGCCCAAAAAGGGCCCGATTTTGATGGTGGCTCTGGATTACTTGTAGCTTCGAATCTACGATAAAATTTAAGGCCTTTTAGATTCTTAAGTGTTTAGATGATGTTTTTGCCGAGGGTAACTTTTTAATAGGTTTCAATTTTTTGCAAGGGCCTCACTTTTCGAGTATGGAATTTGGACGTCTCCTAGCCATTTTTAGGGTAGCTATTGATTTTCATGTTCGGGCACCACCTAATAGGTTTTGTGACTCTTGGATTCGGTAGCCTGGGTGATCCAAATTTGTATCGGTCGACAGTCTCCGATTAGGGGTAGCCCATAGGCTTTAGGATCAAGGATCAAATAAGTAAAATGCGCAATAGTAAGGTGTAAGGGAAGTAGAAATTTCTTTCATTGCTTAATATATAAGGTACATGATTGGAGGCGCATAAATGATGATTGTTCGTATGACCGTTTGACCCTTACAATGGATCCTAACCACCAGGCATTAGATTTTGATGCATAAAAATTTTGTTTTCCCTCGCGAAAGATCTTGATCTAGGAGTAATGGCCCCAAATAATCGAGGCCGAACTTGTGAGGACTTGGATACTGTTTATTTGGCGCAAAAATTAATTAATTTGGGTTCAAGGATGGTCTTCAAAAGTAAGATAGCACGTTTTAGTGTTGCCTCGTTAAAAACCTTTCCGGTAGAGTACAACACGTGCTTTCAAACCTAATAGTAACATCCGCCCATGGCTGAATACCTGCTAGTGTTAGTCCATAATTTAACGAAATTAAAAAGGAATTAAGTTCATACCTTAGTAGTAGTACCTCTTTAAGTGTGTCATATTGGGGCCCAATTTCCCTTCATTTGGGTTCCATGTGTGTAGTGTTACCTTTATCAATACCAACCAAACTAGGGCGGCTTCCCGTCTTTCGTCCAACAATTCCATACTCGTGGTCATGGCCTTGTCGTTCGACTCTTCGGTAGCGTACTGGAACTTGAGGCTCGGTTCCCCTACCTCTACTGGTATTACGGCTTCTACTCCGTTAACCAGATAAAGCGGGGCTGCCCTGGTACTTGACTTCAAAGTTCAATGGCATGCCTATAGGACTTTGGGCAATACTTCCTCCCACTTTCCTTTAGATCCGGGTAAACTCTTTTTCATGTTTTGAAATATACTTTTGTTCTTCGATCGTCTTGACCATTTCCACTAGGGTGGTAAGGCGTTGATAATATTTTCTAGATCTTATGGTCCTCGAAAAACTTGCTTACCTTGTTGCTGATAAATTGTTTTCCGTTATCGCAAATGATCTTAGCTGGTATCCCGAATTGACACATTATGTGATCCCAGAAGAAGTCGATGAATTCTTTCTCCAAGACCTTCTCGAACGCCTAAGCCTCAACCCGTTTGGAGAAATAATTGGTCATGAATATTATAAAGTTAACCTTATCGGGTGCCCATGGAATTAGGCTGACGATGTCCATTCCCCACTTCATAGGCGGCCATGGCGATAGGACCGGGTGGAGCACCTCACCAGGTTGATGAATCATCAGGGCATGTCTCTAGCACTCGTCATATTTTTGTTCGAAATCCATCGCATCCTTCTCAATCTCGTTCTAGTAGTAGACGATTCTGATTAGCTTCCAAAATAGGAATCTGCCCCCAATTGTTTTTGTAAGTACCTTCGTGAACTTCTCTCATGGCATACTCGGTCTCTCCCGTCTCTAAGCATCTGGCCAGTGCGACAAAGAAGGATCTCTTGAACAATTCCCCATCGATTAGGAAAAATCTAGCGACTTTCATACACATGGCTCTCAATTTTTTGGGATCAGAAGGCAATTTTATCGTCTTTAGTTAGTCTATGTTTTTGTTCCTCCAATTCCAAGTCAAAATTGTAGAGTTTACTTCAACATAACCTTCGTCTACCAGCGAGCTAGCTCCGAGCTGAATTCATCGGAGTCAATAGTCGGCTCTAAGTTGGCCAGTGCATGGACCTTGCTGTTTTGATCTTAGGGTAAATGTTGTAGGGTCCATTTCTCGAATTGGTGCATGGTTACCTGCAATTTGTCCAAGTACCTCCACATCCATTATTATTTTAGTTTGACATTCCGTTGACTTGATTTACACGAGAAGGGAGCCGCATTTGGCTTCGACTATTTCGGCCCCGAGACTCTTAGCCAGTTCTAGAACTACAAACATTTCCTCATACTCGTATTTATTGTTAGTTAATTTTATAGTCTCAATAGACTATCTAATTGTATTTCCCTTAGGTGATTTTAACACAATATCGAGCCTGGACCCTTTTCCGTTAGAGGCACCATCCATGAATAGGGTCCAATTTCCTAAATTTGTCACCGAGGTGAGCAAAAATTCCTTTTTGACTTCGAATATTAAGGCTGTCATAAAGTCGTCCACAAATTCTTTCGAAATATGAGATGTTATGTCAATTTAATTCGGTGCTCGATGTCTTACCCGCTAATATTTACTGCCCTTTTGGCTAATTGTCCCAAGAGCTCGGGCTTATACATAATGTTCCTCAGCGGCTAAGTGGTTATGACACATATATGATGGCATTGGAAGTATGGTTTGAGCTTCCTGGATGCACTTAGAAAAGAAAGTGATAACTTTTTCAAGTGACGATACCTTAATTCGGCATTGCCAAGAGTTTTACTAACATAGTAAATAGGGAATTATGTACCTTATTCCTCCCGAACTAATACACCACTTTGGAAAACGCCAAGTAGAGGTAAAATTGTTCGTCTGCCTTCAGAGTGTGCAACAGAGGGGGGCTCGACATGTATCATTTGAGTTCTTTCAAAGCTTGCTGGCATTCGGAGTCCAAATTTTTTTTCTTCTTCTTCAACAGTGAGAAGAATCGATGGCTCTTGTCCGAGGACTTCGAGATGAACCGGACCAATGCGGCTATATGCCTAGTCAGTCTTTGAACTACCTTAACATTGCCTACTATGGCGATGTCCTCTATGGCCTTTACTTTGTTGGGGCTGATCTCTATCTGACGATTGGACACCATGAACCTTAGGAATTTTCCTGAACAGACGTCGAATGCACAATTCTCCTGGTTTATATTCATGCCGTATTTCCTCAGTAAGTTTAAGGTTTCCGGCAAATATTTCAAATGGTCCTCTGCACGCAGTGACATGAACAACATATCGTCAACATAAATTTCTAATGATTTCCATGTTTGTTCTTCGAACATTCGCTTTACTAAGCCTTGGCAAGTGGCACCGGCATGATTTAATCCAAACGGTATTATGATATAGCAGTAGGAGAAGAATTTGGTTATGAAAGAAGTCTTTTCTTGGTCGTCCAGGTCCATCTAAATTTGGTTTTACTTGGAGTAGGCATCGAGAAAATTGAGTATCTCATGACCCGCTATCGCGTCGATCATTCAATCAATATTAGGGAAAGGAAAGAATCCTTAGTGCATGCTTTGTTTAGGTATTTATAATCCACACACATACTTAGTTTATTTCCCCTTTTAGTTACTATCACTACGTTAGCCAGCTAATCCAGGTATTTAACTTTCCGGATGGATCCTATTTTTAGAAATTTGGATACCTTATCCTTGATGAATGTGTATTTCATCTCGGACTATGGTCCCATCTTCTGCTTAACCAGATGGAACGTGGGGTCCAAACTTAGATTATGAGTGGTTACCTCTAGGGGGGGGTCTCTATCATGTCAAGATGGGACCAAGCGAAATAATCTCCATTAGCGTTAAGAAAAATAATAATTTCATTTCTAAGAGCGGGGGTTAAACCGGTGCCCAGGTATACCTTTCAATCTGGTAGATGCTCAATTAATATGACTTGTTCCAATTCTTCATACATTGTTTGGTGTCTTAGGTGTCATTAGGAGCTATGAATGATCCCGAGATGCCATAATCGCCCTCCTCCACTTCTCCTCGTTCTTCCTATTTCTCTTATTTGGTCAAGGCCGGTATCAGTATTGCAATTTAATCTCTTTCTTTTTGGTTCGTTTTGTGTTCCTTGATATCAAAACCGTGGGCACGAGGATTACCTTGTCGACGTCAAACATCTCCTTTATGATCGGTTGTTCTCAGTAGACCCTTTTTACTCCCCTCGGTGTGGGAAATTTCAATGCCTGGTGTAAAGTGGAGGGCCATGTGATGATATTGTGGACCAATGGCCTTCAGAATATAGCATTGTGCCTTATGTCCCCTTTGATCACGTAGAACTTTATTTCTTGGATTGTCCATGCGAGGTTTTCTGGCAAGATTATTTCTCCTTTCGTGGTCTCAAACGCCATGTTAAATTCGGTCATTGCTCGGACTGCCGATACAATTTGGTCTTATTATCCCGATTGCTCCACGATCCTTGATCTGATGATGTTCGTCAAGTTACCTAGATCAATTTAACATACATTTAAATCGATATTTATTGATAAGCTTGGATATTATAGTGCATCGCTTGTAAGGCTGTATGATGACCTTGACATCTTTATCACTGAACGAGATGGATCCATCCGGAATATAATCCCGAGTACATTTTCCTCAAATGATAGATACCTTAGTGAGTTTCATCGTTAGCCCTTGGGGAAGATAGACAGCTCCGATGATCACATTGATAACGTATTGAGGCTCCTCTTCGACCTGTTTATTGGCATACATGTTCCTGAAGTAGGTTTTGGATCATTTACTGAGAAATTCTCGGAGGTGCCCATTGTTAAGTAATCGGGCTACTTTTTCTCTTAACTATTGGAAATATTCGATCCTGTGATTGTGAGTGTCGTGCTATTTACACATCAAATTAGGATCTCTCTAGGTTGGCTCGGACTGTGATAGTCGAGGTCATTTGGTCTCTTTGATGTTACCTATGGCTAACATGATACTGGAAACGTCCATATTGAAGTTGTACTCTGACAATCTTGGTGATTTCCTACTCCCGAGCAGCCTGTCGAACCCATTTTGGCTCATTTGACTTCGGCCACTAGGCCTCAATCGCTTCTCTTTTTCTTCCTTGTAGGTTGACACTCAGATCCATTTCCCCTTTGATCCTGCTGTATGGTTGATACCGATTTCTTACTGATCTTTGCTCTTGATCAATGGATCTCTTATATCATCGACATTGATGGGGTAAACATATCCAGAAAGGGCCCCGATTTGGTCCTCCTCGACCTTGATCTTTTGACTGGTACCTATTGTGGATGTCGGCTAAAGTTACCGTCGGGTATTACATCAAAATTCTATTTTAGTTGTTAAGAGGCCAAGAAACTTTGGGGATTGAGCCCCTGAGTGAATTCCTGAACGGACCAATCATCTGCACCGATGGAAGGTCCACCCGTTCTATCTACAACCTTGACACGAACTCCATAAGCATCTTATTATCCCTCTATTTGACCTTGAAAAGATCTGACTTTCTGATCTCGACCTTGATGGTCCCGACATGGGCCTTTACTAAAGCATCTACAAGTATAGCAAAAGAGTCAATGGAATTTGGGGGCAAGTTGTGATACCATATCATTGCTCCCTTAAACAAAGCCTCCACAAACTTCTTTAGCAACATTGATTAGATTTATTCATCTTCCAAATCGTTTCCCTTGATTGGGCATGTATAGGAGGCCATGTGCTCATTTGGATCAATGGTCACATTATAATTTGGGTTGTTGGACATACGAAACCTCTTTGGGATCGGCTTAGGTGTCGTGCTCGGAGCAAAAGGATTTTGTATGAACTTTTTGGAGTCCATTCCCTTCAATATCCGGGGTGCTCCCGGGATCTGATCGACCTTGGAGTTGTATGTTTTCACCTTTTTTTCATTAGCCTCAATCTTTTTCTCACCTGAGTCTACCCGTCTCGTTAACTCTTTGAGAATTTTCATTACCTCAGGATTTACCCCGAGCTCAGCTTCACCTGGTTTCTTAGTAATTTGTTCGTCTCTTTGGGTGCTTACTCGGGATCATTCGAACTTGACCTTGTTGGGGGTGTGACTTTGATTCTACTATTGTGCAATTGCCATTTCCTGAGCCTGCAACATTTTGAAAATCAGTCGTAGGTCACCTTATCACCTTTGTCTTCGAGCACTTCTCGAGTTGTTGGTCCGGTCTCCCGCGAACACTGTTTTTGGATCAGTTGGCAAATTAATGTTGATAGCCACCTGCGATTTAACATTGACCAGGTCGGCTTATGGGACACCGTTAGGATCGACAGGAAGCATATCATTGCTGGGTACAAAATTATTACTTTCGTCGTTATGTCCAGATTCATCGCCAATGTTCAAGTGAGCATATTAAGAATTTGATATATTTAGGCTGACCTAAAATTAAAAGTTCAAAGAACAAGCGTAAAATAGTGTGTATTATGGAGATTCGTATAAAATCACCACTATTATCCTTAGCCCCATGATGGGCACCAAACTGTTTTTCCCAAAGTTGGGTAACAATTTAATCTGTACGTGATTTAAAGGCTACGTGGATTAATTCATACGAATAATTAAAAATAACAGATAAATGAATTATAGATGAAAATATTGATGAAACCAATCGTAATGTTATGTACAAGTCTGATCTTGGATTGAACAGTGATCTCGTCCTCGATTCGACCCACGGTTCGAGCTCAGTAGTGAATGAATAACAGAACAAGTAAGTAAAATTCATAACAGTAGTTAGAAGGTAAAAATATAATTTTATTGACTTGAATTGCGTGTTATAGTTTGTCGTACTAAAGAAAAACTTTCTATTTATACGGTAAGAGAGTTTCAGTCCTAGTATAGGTCAAAAACGGTAAAAATATTTCTTTTAATAGCAATTATTGATCCACAATCGACATCGAGTGAGATTCACACTATACTATCCGGTTGAGGGAGAGTATCACAGCCCCTTATCAGTCATGCATAACCGTTCAATGCTCTTGGGGTCCAAAAGTCATACTCGGTTTGCGATGTGTTGTTTTACCGCGTTCGATATTGGATACATCATTCATCCTTCCTGGGTCTCAACGAATCTCTGGCCCCAGGGGCGGATCTAGGGGGCGCACCGAAAAATTATATTGTATATATAAGGCAAAACCTATTTTTTTATCTCTGTATATTAAGTTTTGAACACCTTTAACGCCATCCAAAAGTGTAGTTTAGTAGTCAAAAGGGTTCAATTCCAACTAGATACCAAAAAAAAAAAAATTGAACCCCCTTTATGGAGATTTAGCCTCCACCACTGTCTGGCCCTGATTACAATCTCGCGGGTCCATTTTCCCCTCTTGTTCTTTTACGGGGAATCGGTACATTACCCCCGATTTTACCCGTACAGAGTTTGTTATTATAGTTCATGAGTAGTAATCTCAAAAAATCCTTGATTGAAATGTGGGGATTGCCCAGAAAAAGAAAAAAAGGAAAGGAAAAGATGTCAATTAAATTTTTGGTTTTTGGTTTTTTGTTTTTTGTTTCAGTGCAAGCGTAGAAACAGGCTTTCTCACACCGTACAAAAGTTACGACGAGTTGGATAGATCAGATTACATAACTTTCCAGGTATTATTCAGTGTGTGTTTTGTATGATTTAGTGAATCGTTTTTTTAAAACTTTAAAACAGTTTTAGCACAGCTTTTGAAAAAAAATATAGCAAAAAACTTTTTTTAAAATTACATATTAGGTGGGAATGAGGTGGAGTGAGGCCGTAAATTTGGGAATAAATAGAAGAAACCCCTTTAGTGAAATTGGATCTGTACATCAAAAATATTATTTTTTGGTCCAAAAGAAACTATTTATTTATTTTTTGGTCAAAAGGGGAATATATTACTGATTGCGATAATGTTGTCATATTAGAGTTACTTGGGTACCTCAGGGTACCCAGTTCTGTAATGTTTTACATGATAGCATCCATATTACAACCCAAAAAATTCCTAGACAATTGAGTTCCTAGGATGTCTGCCCAAGAAACATCGTTGACAAACATTGGAGGAATTGTCAAAATTACATATCTATTACAAAAGGTTTTTTTCACTGCTTCCTTTGCTAGTGCATCAGCCACTCTATTTTGTTCCCTGAACAAGTGACTCACCACCACTCTGTCCATCCTTTGAATCAACAACCTGCATTCACAAATTAGAGGGTCAAATATCAAGTTAACTTATGTTAGCATACTAAGTATTCTGAAGAGTTTGTGTCTATGTGAAATGGCAGGAAGTTGTTATGCTCTGCTAGTTGGAGGCCTTTTTTTAAGGCACGAAATTCAACTTCTATGTTGGATGTGTGAGCGATGTTTTCCATAAAACCTAGCATCCAGTCCCCATTGTGGTTTCTGAAGATTCCCCCTGTCCCTCCTATTCCAATCATGCCTTTGAGTGCACTATCAGTATTCAGCTTGAAGCTTCCTCTAGGAAGAGGTTCCCATTTGAGCATCAGCTGGTGTGAGCATAGCTGGTTGCTACTGGTTTTGAGCATTTGGAATTCAGTGGATTTGACAATGGCGTTCTTTGCCTTGATGAGATCTTTTTTATTGTTAGACACATTTTCGTTTCTTGTTAGCCAAATATGGCAGAGGCAGAAGGGGATATGGCTGCCCAGTGCAGGTGTCCACTAAATTTCCTTCCTTTGATGTCTGGCCAAACTATTTGCCATAGGTGGATGCTATTTTCTGGGTTAGGGGGAGGAGGGGATGTTGCTTTGGCCCTTATGGCATTCCAGAATTGGGTAGCATTAGGGCGTGTGAAGAATATGTGCTCAATATCCTCATACCCAGCATTACAATATTGGCAAATAGTTGGACAATTGATTCCCATAGAGCTTAGCATAGCCCTTGTCGGGAGTCTCCTATGGGCTAGGGTCCAGATAAAGAATTTTATCTTATTAGGGGCTTCTAGCTTCCACATCCACTTGAAGCTTTTCAAGATCCCAGCTGAGTTCTGCTGAGCATTGTTGTGAATGAAGGAGTAGGCTGAGTTCTGCTGAGCATTGTAGTGAATGAAGGAGTAGGCTGAGTTCTGAGAGAACTTCTTATTTGGGGTAAGAGCCCAGACTACTGTATCTTCCTTAGTTGTAACTCTAGAGATGAACACTGAGTCCATGATACTAAGAATGTGCGGTGGGAGATCAAAGGAGAGGGATAATGTGTCCCATGTTCCTCTGTTGTGAATTGAATTCACTTTGGCTAGAAGATCCCTAGTAGTCAGTGATCCCTCAATTAGCTGTCTAATGGCAGGTTGATTAGGAATCCAAGGGTCATTAAAGAAGCTTACTTTATTACCCTTATTTACAATCCATCTACTGGCCTTACTGCAAGTTTCCCAGCCACTTAGCATGGCCTTCCAAGTGGGAGATTTGATGTTTCCATGGTGCCTCCCAACATTGATAGGTCTGGACATGTTATAATTATTATGGATGAGAACTATAGCCCAGAGACTGCTTGTATTAGTGTAGGCTCTCCATGCCAGACTTGATAGTGCAGCTTTATTTTTGAAACTAGCTCTTTGGATCCCTAGCCCTCCATGAGCTTTGGATCTAGTCACAACCTCCCACTTGATCATATGCATTTTCTTCTTCTCTTGGGTGGTACTCCATAGGAAGTTCCTTTGGATCCTGTCAATATGGTTGGTTATCTTGCTGGGAAGGGATATAAATTGCATGATATGGCTTGGGATGCTGCCTAGGGTTGCTTTTATCAGAGTAGTTCTACCAGCCATATTGAGGAATTTATTTTTTCAGCCTGCTAACTTGTTGTGCATGTTATCAATGATGAATTGGAAATCAGAGGCACTCTTTCTTTTATTTAGGATTGGAAATCCTAGGTATTTTTCAACGGATGAAGAATGGTTAGTGGACAGAGTGTTGGATATGTGCTGGACATTGTCTTGGGGGGGGGGGGGGGGGGGGGGTTTGAGGAAAAGATGACCTTAGATATTAAGTTCACGGTGACATAGTACAAGGAGCTAAGTGATGTAGTGTGACCGATAATAACTCCAATGTCGTAGCAAAGTTCTTAAAAACAACTATCTAAAATATTTTTGGTTTTATAATATTTTTCTAAACATATACACCCAAAAAAATTATCCTAAAATCATTTTAAAACATATCCAAATGTTACCTTAGATTTAGAAAAAGTCCAAATTCAGATACATTATTCCCCTTCTCTTTAAAATTTTATTTGCACAAAAGTGAGAAACCAAAATTTAGTAAAATGGAATATATTTGATTTTTTGGTCAAGGATTGTATTTGATTCCAAAAACCAAAAAAGAAAAATGCATATATGTTTCAAATTTTGGTAGTTGCAGGTAATAATACTGGACCCAAGAGTCCCTTTCAATTACCAATAAATAACTGAATTTGTAGATTAGGTGAATGTAAATCAAATGGCAGGAAAGATACTTCCACATGTCTTTCTTAGCTTTTAATAACATTTCTGTTTCAGCCAAAAAATAAAAAAAATACTTTCACTTGATAATGTCAACTCTAAAGCAATAATATATATTCAAACAGTAGGTTGTTGTGATGTATTTTTTCTCCATAAAAGTCTATCAGTACTTTAAATCAATCACGATGAACGACATTTCTTGATCTCTCCTTTTTATTTATTTAATCTATGGCCAAAGCAGTGTATCTCTTGAGTGAAGGATTTGCGTGAAATTTCTTAAATTAGTTGATGTTGAGAAAGAACGTCTCTTGATCAAGTGGCGTTAGGCCACATTTCATAACAGCGCAACTTCTCTATGAATAAGGAATAATATGCATCTTATAATTAGTATACAATCATTCACGTCTAATTAGCCAACCCATAGAATTCCAATTAATTAAAGCAGCTTCTTTAGTTAGTCGGAATAATTAAACTTAATCAGTTCTTCACCTTCTGGCGAGTTAGACAATTCAGCAACTTAAAATTAAAGAAGTAGGCTTAGGTAGGCTAATTATACAAGTGGGATCTAACAAACTAATAAATAATAATAATACACGAATATACCTCGACGTATGAGATTTGCCTTTATTTTCTTTTTTCTTTTTTCCTTTTTATCTCCTTGTTTAATTTCGTTGGTAAAAGGGAACTACTAAATTAATATAGATGAATGCTCTTTATTAATTTCAATCATTAAAGGAATACAAGAAATTTAAGTTTATAAACTAGAAATTTTAATTCATGTCAATGAGTTCTTATGTTACATCAAAGATTATTATATACAAATTTTGTATAGGTATGAAAATAGATTTTTTTTCTTTATTATTCAGTTGAATTCTGCAAATAGGTCAATGGAAAAAATAAATCTCGTCACCTTAGAATAGAAATAATATTTATTGTTTTGTCAACAAAAAAGTTAGTAATCACTAAATAGATAATTTTCTAATTCTATTATTTTATATATCAATCATAAAAGCTATGTAAGTTTCATTATTTATTAGTTGGTGAACTAATCAATATCAAATATGAAAGAAAAATTGTTAAATTATTCAATTGTTTTATCTAACTGAATTCTCGCATTGATTTAGTGTTGATAGAATAATGTATAATATGTCTTAAATTATAGCAAAATATTTAATTTATCGTGAACGATATGATGTTTGGAGGTCTGGTATTAGGGTTGTAGGATATGGGCCCTAGAGTTTTTCGTACTACTCACCCGGGGTTGGGTGAAGCTTGACAGGGCTATCCATAGATGATTTGTGTTTTGGATTGTGTCTCCCTTATGGTAGTTATTTATGATAGTTACTGTATGATACTATTGTATGTTGTTTATTTATGGTTCTTATGTTTAGATAATTATTTATGCTATTTCTGCTGGACTTACTAATGCTCTTTTGTTTTTGTTTTTGTTTTTTTCCTTTCCTTCACTGAGTCGAGGGTCGATTGAAAACAGCCTCTCTGCCCTTTCGGGTAGGGGTAAGGCTCGTTTATATATTACCCTAGATCCCACTTTGTGGGACTATACTAGGTAGTTGTTATTGTTGTATGAACGATGTGATGACCCAAACATACTGAATGATTGTTTCAATCCAATAATACTCGTGACTTATTTGATAATATCTAATTGAGTTAAAGTCAAGTATTACTTATTTTTGGAACTCATCAATTTGAGATGTTCATGATCTTTCTTTTAATGTTGATTATTGTATTGGGAAAAAACTGAATTTACATTGAAGGTGATGTGGCATGACACGTGGATTGGTCAATTGGTCAAGACGTGATAATTAGTTAAGAGGCACAAGTGACAACAGATACAGAGAAAAGTTAGCTAAATAGGCACGAGAAACCATTCGAATAGTACAAGTTTCGTACCTATTTAATGCCAACGGATCAGAAGGCATTGAAGACATGGATCTGATGATGAAAGAGAGTCCAAATACAGTATTAAATACCCAATACGCTAGAGAATTGATATTAAATAGGAATGATTGTGTAACGTCTTATGTAATGTCATTTATTGCTCATAATTGTCTCATTAAAACTAAGGTATTACTCCTTTACCTAATTAACTATAAAAGGAGGAAGTTTCATCATTTGTAGGACACACAAGATCATCGAGATTACACTGGAATATAAACTCTTTTACTGTTTATTTGCTATTCGCAAAAAGTCTATTACATATTCTTTGTCTCCTGATTATCAGTAACCCGAATTTCTATTTATCTTAAGCTTTGACCAAAGAATCATATTTTTGGTTAAACAAATTGGTTCCGTTACCAGGAATCTGATAATCTTTTCTTTGAAGCTACATTATATTTGTCTTTATCAACATGTCAAACAACAATAACAATGATAACGCATTGGGAAACCATGAAAATCAAATCCATCAGAATCAAGGAGACCTACCAAACATTGGTGTGGATCTCTCTCCTCCAGATTCGCCACGACAATCTCGTGAAGGCACTCCTGCTCCTGAATCCCATGCTGATCAACAAGAACAATCTCAACATTTTTAAGGAGGTGCAAATGAGGCTTTACAAAAGATAATTGATGCATAAGTCGGCAAAGCTCTTCAGGCTCTAGTGCGTCGATTACCAGCTGCACTACCCACACCAACCCGTAATAGTAATACATTGGAGAATCCCCGTTCTGTCCTTATTAATTCTGGAAATGGAGGAACTACTAGTGAATCACAGGAAGGGAAACCAGGTAATTCAAATAATTCTTATCTACAAAATTTAGTACTAACCTTGCAGAAACAAATTAAGGAACAAAATGAGCGTATTGAGTAAATCCCTGAAGTTCCTCCTGTAATAAAAGGAGTAGACGTTGACAAATACTCACAAAAACCTTAGAAGCCAAGTGCTGCTCCCCTTCCAATTTCGAAAAAGTTCAAAATGCCCGACATCCCAAAATATGATGGTACTACATACCCACGTGACTGCATATACAAACAGCGTGAAAGGCAATGACATTACCAAACAAGAAATTGAATCAGTATTGGTGAAAAATTGAACATGGTACTCTCTTTTACCAGAAAATTCTATAAATTCTTTTGCTGAGCTTGCAAATTCTTTTATTAAAACACACTCGGGAGCTCAAAAGGTAGAAAAAAGAATGGAAGATATTTTCAAAATCAAACAAGGGGATTCATAATTGCTCAGGGACTTCGTTGATAGATTCTAGCGTGAAAGAATGACTCTACCCCGCGTACCTGACAACTGGGCTGCAATAGCTTTTACAAGTAATTTAAATGACAAAAGTTTTGAAGCAACAAGAAGACTCAAAGAAAGCCTTCGAGAATTTCTTGCAACCACATGGAATGATGTTTACTACAGGTATAGTACGAAGCTGCGAATTGAAGAAGAAACCGTACCTAAGCTCCATCATGAAGAAAGGGGCGGTTTTAGAAGATCAGAAACCGAAAAAAGATCATGTAAAAATAGGTACGATCCATATATGGGATCTGCAGGAAAAGATTCACGGTCAAAACAAGATAGCCAGCAATATCATTAAAAATCGAGGAACATGGAATCTGGTTCTTCATCAAGATTCAGAAATGACCGTAACAGACAAGAGTCACGAGACGACGACAGGAGTTTAAAGGCAAGGTTCGGTGGATATAACTTTAATGTTACTACCTCCGAGCTTGTGGCTGTTTTGAGAAGCATGGGAGATAAGGCAACTGCCAAAAGAGATGCGGTAAAATCCAAATAGACGCAATCCAGACCATTGGTGCGAATTCCACAATAATCACGGGCATAAAACATCAAAATTTAGATTCTTGTAGAGTAAAGTGGATCATCTATTGAAGCAAGGGTACCTCACTGAGTTATTTAGTGAAAAAGGTAAACAAACCTATATGAAAAATAGGCAAGAGCCACCAAAGCCTCCTTCACCCAAGAGAGCAGTAAATGTGATAAGTGGGGGAGAAGATATTCATGGCGTAACTTATACGGCTTCCGACAAGATTTCTAAAGTGACGATTACACACGGGAAACGAGTACAGCAGGTTTTAGAATACAAAAGTATTTCATTTGATGATGCAGATACCGAATGAGTGATAACCCCACATAATGACGCACTGGTAATATCTTTATTTGTCCATGATACTAATGTAAAACGAGTTTTGATTGATCCAGGGAGTTCTGTAAATATTATACTACTAAGGGTATTACGAGAAATGCAAGCCGAAGACAAAATGATACCCAAGGCACATACCTTGTCAGGTTGCGACAATTCGAGCGTGATAACAAAAGAAGAGGTAATTCTAACAACTTTTGCTGCAGGTGTTGTTAAAAAAACAAAATTCCAGGTAGTTGATATGGAGATAACCTACAGTATGATCATGGGGGGACCTTGGATCCATGATATGGATGTTGTTCCACCAAATCTGCACCAACTTATTAAGTTTCCGTCACCGTGGGGAATTTGTCAAATTCGAGGGGATCAGCAAACAGCCAGGAGTATCAACGTTGTAACAGATACGAGCGCTGTAAGTAAAGAAATAGCAATTACAGGAAACAGTTGAAGGTGGCAACAATCAAACTTCAACTGACCAAGAGAAAACAGGTTTAGATTCAAGACCCGATACCATTTAAGAACCTGAGGAGAAAAAATATATCAAAACAACCATCGAAGAACTCGAGGCTGTGGCATTATTCAAACAATGGCCTGAACGAAAAGTTTGTGTTGGGGCTAATTTAAACTCAACCATGCGAGGTATGTTAATTGAATTTCTAAAATCAAACGTGGATTGTTTTGCTTGGTCCCATGCTGACATGACAGGTATACCACAGGATGTGATGACTCATAAATTAAACGAGAACCCATCCTTTACACCAATAAAGCAAAAGAAAAGAAAGCAATGAACTTTCAAAAATCAGGTGATTCAAGATGAGGTCCAAAAGCTATTGAAAATTGGGTCAATCCGCGAGGTAAAGTACTCTAATTGGTTACCCAACACAGTCGATGTACCTAAAAAAAATGGTAAGTGGCGAGTCAGAGTAGATTATACATATCTTAATAAAGCTTGTCCAAAAGACTCTTTTCCTTTACCACATATAGATCAATTATTTGATGCAACTGCAGGACATGAACTTTTAAGTTTATTAGATGCATATTCAGGGTACAACCAAATTAAAATGGACCCTAGTGATGAAAAAAAAAATTCTTCATCACAGACAGGGGCATTTATTATTATAAAGTAATGCCCTTTGGTCTCAAATATTCTGGGGCAACCTATCAAAGGTTAGTGACTAAAATATTCCAAGAACATTTAGGAAAGACAATGGAGGTATATATGGACGATATGCTCGTCAAAACCCAGCAATCTCACGATCATATTTGTCATTTATCTGTTACATTTGGAATTTTGCAAAAATTTAATATGAAACTCAACTGAGAAAAATGTGCATTTGGAGTTGCATCTGGTAAGTTTTTGGGTTTTCATGTTTCTTATCAGTATTGAGCTGAATCCTTCTCATATCAAAGCAATAGAAGAAATCCCTGATATCTTTACAAGTAAAAAGGAAGTTCAAAGATTAACGGGAAGAATTGCAGCTTTGGGGAGATTTATTTCCAAATCTTCAGAAAAATGTCTTAAGTTTTTCTCTGCACTCAAAAAGCAAGATCATTTTGAATGGAATGAAGATTGTCAACAAGCCCTTAGAAACTTGAAAGCTTATTTGTCAAAAACACCATTATTGGCAAAGCCAAAGGTGGGAGAAAAGCTCCTCATCTATCAAGTTGTGTCTGAAGTTGTGGTAAGTGCTGTGTTAGTCCGTGAGGATCAAGGTAAACAAGCTCCCATTTATTATGTAAGTAAATCTTTGTTAGATGCTGAAAAACGATAACCACAGTTAGAAAAATTATCATTAGCTTTGATCATGGCAACTAGAAAGTTAAGACCTTATTTTCAATGTCATCTCATTAATATAGTTACTATTTTTCCACTTCGAAATATTTGCATAAACATGAATTGTCAGGAAGATTAGCAAAATGGGCCATAGAATTATGTGAATACAAAATAATTTATCAACCTAGGACCGCTATAAAATCTCAAGTACTAGCTGATTTCGTGGCTGATTTTAGTCAGGGGATGCATTTAGAAGCGGAAAAAGAATTACAAGTTTTTAGTGGTGCAAACCGGGGGACTTGGGTTTTGTTCACTGATGGGTCATCTAATGTAAAAGGAGCAGGTCTAGGTATAGTTCTCATACCACCTACGGGTGAAACTATTAGGCAAGCTATAAAACGTCATTCTATAACTAGCAATGAAGCAAAGTACGAAGCTGTAATTGCAAGTTTAGAACTGGCAAAAGAACTCGGCATAAGGCAAATTATAATAAAGAGAAATTCTAAACTCGTGGTTAATCAAATGCTGGGGACTTATACAGACAGGGAAACTCGAATGCAAGAATATCTCGAAAAGGTATAGGAACTAGTAAAGCAATTCCAAACTTGGAAAGTAATATAGATTCCAAGAGATGAGAATGTGGAGGAAGACGTTATTGCTAATCTCGCATCTACGGCTGACGTAGCAAATGATGCAAATGCTTCAGTCATACATTTATTTCATTCTATTCTCGAACCTGACAAGAATGAGGTAAATTTTAATCATTTAACATGGGATTGGAGAAATAAAATTATTGGTTTTTTACAGCACGGAGATGTGCCTAATGACAAAGGAAAGGCTCACATGCTTCGCAAAAAAGCTGCTCGATATTGTTTATATCAAGGAGATCTTTATCAAAAAATATTTGGTGGACCACTAGCAAGGTGTCTCGGACCTTCTCAAACGGAATACGTGATGAGGGAAGTGCATGAAGGACATTGTGAAAATCACACAGGGGGAAGGTCACTGGTAAGAACATTGATTCGAGCAGGTTATTATTGGCCTAAGATGGAAGAATAGGCAAACAGTTTCGTGTCCAAATGTGATAGATGTCAGAGATACGACAATAATATGCACAGAACAGCTGAGTTGTTACATCATGTTATAGCCCCGTGGCCCTTTATGAAATGGGGAATGGATATCGTAGGTCCATTACCACAAGCAAAGGACCAGGTAAAGTTCCTACTTGTACTCACAGATTATTTCACTAAATGGGTAGAAGCAGGAGCATTTAAACATGTACGAGAGAAGAAAGTGAATGACTTCATATGGAGAAATATAATATGCCGCTTTGGAGAACCAAAGGAGATCGTGTGTAACAATGGAACGCAATTCATAGAAGCTCAAATCACAGAGTTTCTACAAAGTTGAAAAATTAAAAGGATAACATCTACGCCATATCATCCCGTGGGTAATGGACAACAGGAATCCACAAATAAAGTCATCATCAATAACTTGAAGAAAAGGTTACAAGATTCGAAAGGTAATTGGCCTGAGATATTACCTGGAGTATTATGGGCTTATCGTACATCGACAAAAACAAGCACTGGAGAAACGCCATTTTCAATGGTTTATGGTGCGGAAGCCTAAATACCAGTTAAAATAGGAGAACCGAGCACACGGTATGTTCAGGCAATGAAGGAATCTAATGATGAAGAGATGGGGGTCAACCTTTATTTGCTTGAAGGAAGAAGAGAAGCTGCATTGATAAGAATGGCAGCACAAAAGCAAGTGATTGAACGATACTACAATAGGAAAGCACACCTCAGATTTTTCAAAACTGTGGACTTCGTGCATAAAATGGTATTCCAATCTGTAAAGGCTGCTAATTTAGGAAAGGTAAGTCCAACGTGGGAAGGGCCATATAGAGTTCGTGACATTGCGGGCAAAGGAGCATACGAGTTGGAGACAATGGATAGAAAAGTTTTACCCTCACATTGGAATGCCGTCCATGTAAAGAGATATTACTTCTGAAAAAGTACCCACGGTCAAGTATCACCATGTTAGAATCTTTCTTTCGAATTGTTAAACTTTTACTAACAATTTTAGATGCTAGGCAAAAATCCTAACTCGTGCCAAATGATGAGTCACGATCTGCACGACAAAATAGAATATTGTAAAATTTCGAGCCCGGGGTTACAATTAATGTGATGGAAATACACACGAGTTAAGCAGTCTTCATCTATAATCACACCTCCGAGTCCCGTATATTTTTCTATTTCAGGAAAAGGACCAAATTGAAAGAAACAAATAAGTGCTCGAGGCTTCATATTTCATCGCTCAAACACTTGGGGGACTACATATTATACACAGATACGTGCAGAAAAATAGATTCAAATATCGAACAAAAGTCGGTCGAGTTTGAGCAAGATTTATAAGAAAATCCAGCTACAAAAAGACAAGTGTTGAGAAAAAGTTACGAAGTCTTCAGCCTTCACATATTCAACAAGCACAAAACATTCATCATAATGTTTTTCTCATGAGGAAAACAAAGTCATCTCTCAAACAGTCATCTCTTAAACCCTTCCTAAATATATAAAGATAGGGTCATGACTATGTACTGAAACATGTTATGAAGAAAAACCTTGTTTATTTTATATTATGTAAAAATCTGTTACAAGAAAAATAGTTACGAGAAAGTCATAGATGTATTTTAATACATGTAATAGTCAAAAAACTTGTTAAAGTTCATGAATAAAAACTTGTTAAAGTTGTTTCATACAAAACATGTGTATTCCTATTTCTTTCATCGTATTATAACACCATTACGAAGTTGAGACGTCTTCTTCATTAAGTATCCATAAAATAAAAGGGACCTCTTTTATAAACCTCATGTTGATATTCCATGAGAAGAATCATAAAGCCTTTTCAAATAACAAAAATGCTAAGCTATTCTATAAGTCCTAAATAAATAGGCAAGAATAGAATATGTAGAAGTACCGATAAAACTTCTTAATATAGAAGACTAAAGAAAAACTTTGTCAGCAAAGTAGTTGTTTTTACAGATGCCCCATTATGGTAACTGGGGACTTCACAAAAAAATCCCTTAAAATTACCAAGGGATAACACCACCAATTAATAAAAAAACAACAATGATAAAGTTTGAACATTTAACTGGTTACTGAAGGGGCAGGAACATCAGAAGCTGAAGGTGCAATCTCACTTTCAGAGGTAATCATAGGCATGGTAACAACTTCTGAGGGAGCATCAATGTGAGCGGTTTCTACTGGGCCTGAAGTACTAAAATCACCGAGGGAGCATGAGTCACGGGAACTTCAACTCCCATAGACTGTATCGAAGAACTTTCACCCTCGGAGACTGGAATTACAACTTCAACTGCCTCAGTAGATGCTTCATTATTCAAAAACTCTTCTGTTCCAAGATTCCAAGTGCTGGAGAAGGAGTATCAATAGGTTATTGGCTTTTTTCGATAATTTCTAAGACTTTGGCTAATTCAGACTGCAAATAGAAATTTTCTTGAGTAGCCTCCATCAAAGCATCACGGCGAGATTTTAGAAAAGCCCAACTTACCTCTATGTTAAAATTCTCCTCAAGAACACTATATTCCTTTTCCAAAGCTTCATATTCCCTTTCCCACATAGCAAGAACGTTTTTCATTACCTGATGTTCAGCTAAGTGGGAATCCAGGGAAGCTTCAAGGGAGGCATGAGAACTTTACAAGGAACGAATTTTGTTATAGGAGATCCTTAAGTCATGTTGAACTTGAGTCAAGCTTTGAACTAACTCCCCTGCGTATTCTTCTTTCTTCTCCACAAATGCCTTAAGTTCTATCATTTCTTCTGTGGCCTTCCACAGTTCCAAAAATGAGCACTCCAAAAGCTCTTTATCCTTTTCAAATTGGCTTGAATAAGCCTTAGCAATCGCTAGCTCAGAAGTTTAACCACACTTTTGCTGCTCCAAATGAGTTCTGCTCTATTGTAACTCTTTTATGGTCATTTGAGCACTTTCAAACTGCTCCTTCCAAATCACTACTTCCAACTGGGCCTATTCAGCTAATCTCCTAGCCTCCGATAGCCTTTGTAGACTCTCGATCCTTCTTCTCTAAGGTGAAGACTTTGCCCATCAACTCAGTTCCAATAAGATTAGCCTACAAGTATAACGCATAGAAATAAGGACTTAGAAAAAAAAAGGGAAAACATTCAAGTTAGAGTAAGTTACCTCCAAAGTTGAATGAACTATGTCATTCATCAAAGAATAACATCTATGGCTTTGCATCTTGTTCCTCTCAATCTCTCCAATCAGAGGTTCGAGCCAAACATCAGCTCCACCAGACTTTCTCAAGAGGCTATGATTGGCAGGACCTTTGAGTGTTACACTTCTCATAACCATGCCTCTATTACTGGAACCTACCTTTGTAGGCTGAACAGAGGAAGAGGCAATAGTGAAAGGAGGAGTAGTAGAAGAGGTAAAAACAATGGGAGCCGTAGAAGTCAAAACAGAGGCGGTAGGAGCATACATGAGAATCAAAGCAAAAATGGAAGCAGGAGCAGTTGAAACAGGTAAGGGAACAGAAGTAATCAACACATGCAAAGAAACACTCATGATTGGCAAAGGAATAGAAGGAATAGGAACGGATGAAGAGAGAGGGATTTTACTCAGAATAGGACCGAGTTTGCCACTCGCAAAATCACCAGCAAAGAGACGTTGAATAGGTTCATTGATGTCTCTTGGTACGGTGTCCTCATCAGAAGGGATCAAAACAGGCTCGGAGATAGAGGTTCGAGCAGAAGAATCTTCAACTTCATCTTCAGTAATGACTCTCTCGTGGATCGTGGCCTGGCTATCAAAGAGGTACTTTCTTCTTCCTCATTTTCTGAACCTTCTCCAACAGCTTTTCTTTTTGGTAGCAAGGCTCGAGCCTTTTCCAAATCAAGAGAAGCATTAGTAGACATACAAATGGCCATAGCCACCTTAGCTGTCATTCCTCTAACACCAAATCCTAGCAAAAAGAAGGATACACAATTAACATTACAAAAAAGGAGTTTTGATAAGAAATGTGTACCGTGAGTTTTTACTTTCCAGCAATGCAAAAGAGAAATTGATTTCCAAGTTCTATCTTCCTTAAGAGCAATATTTAAAATAAAATCTACCCAACCACAAAATTTATGAATAGGTTTCACATCTCCCATGGTTGCTACGAAAAAACAAAAAGAAATGAAATTAGAAAAGGAATCGAAATTCTCAGAAATAGGTATGATAAATAAAAGAAAACATACGTGCAAAGTTTCACTCCTCGGGGAAGGGAATGTTTGATTCACGCAACACATCCACCGTGTGTACAGCAACGTACCGAGTATATCATCTATGATCCTTGTCATCTTCAGGCTTACCAAAACCTTCTTACTTCTTGCAGTTAAGGTAAAAATCCCATGACGCATCAAATTGGGATGGTATAAATGAATAAGGTGGGAAAAAGTAAAGCTGACATTTGTGTTAGTAGATAAATATCTCAAACAAGCCACAACTCTCTACACTAGTGGACAAACTTGAGATAAACAGATTTTGAAGAAACGACAAAAATCAAGAATGACTGGGCCAATCGTAGGATTAAAACCCAGAATAAAGGAGTAAGTGTAAACAAAGTAATACCCAATTCTAAAAGAAGGAATTCTCTAATTTGGGGCAGGAATTATCATACGAAGATTATCCCTCCAATTACAGTCTTTTCTAACAGTGAGAATTACAAGTTCAGTTATTAAAGAAGGATAGATGTCAGCCTTCTCTAAATTTTTAACTTGTTTTTGAAGAGACCTTCTATCACTCTCAAAAGAAAAATCATTGGGAACAATTTCTTCAACTAAAGGTTCTTGGGTAGAACCAGAAATTTCTTTACCTTTAGAAGAAGGAGTCTTTGGGATAGAACTTCTAATGCCAGAACTGGAAGAAGGAGAAGCAGAACCAGATAAACTACCACTCGTGGATCCTAAGCTTAAACTCTGAAGACTACCACCTCTGCCTCTCCTATGTATCATTATAGGGGCATTGGGGAACTGGTCGAGAATTGTGACTTTTTTAGGGTTTGGGTATAGAGATGACATTGTTGAAATAAGGATGAATAGAGAGAAAGCCAAAGTAAAAAATATATGAAGAAGAAGACAAAGGAAGAAAGGGTTAAATATGTATATAATAGCAACTGTCAAACTTAGAAGTGTAATGATGGAAAGCATATATCAAAGGCAACTATTACTTTGTGAATAGTGAGAATGAAAAAGCCGTGAAAAAGGGTGAAAAATAGCAGAACCAATCAGAAGGTGACACATGGACAGAACATTAAATGGAAAAAACAACTGAGACGTCAATATTATCATAAGCATTGATTATGGCAAAAATTCCCTTTATATGAAGATCCACTTCCCAATTATTTAATTGATAAATAAATAAAAAGTGGTGGGGCTATATGTATTGGGAAAAAACTGAATTTACATTGAAGGTGACGTAGCATGATACGTGGACTGGTCAGTTGGTCAAGACATGATGATTAGTTAAGAGTCACGAGTGACAACAGATACGGGGAAAAGATAGCTAAATAGGCACGAGAAGCCATTCGAATAGTACGAGCTTCGTACCTATTTAAAGCCAACGGATCAGAAGGCATTAAAGACATGGATCTGATGACGAAAGGAAGTCTAAATTCAGTGTTAAATACCTAATACGTTAGAAAATTGGTATTAAATATGAATGATTGTGTAACGTCTTATTTAATGTCATTTATTGCTCATAATTATCTCATTAAGACTAAGGTATTACTCCTTTACCTAAAATCAACTATAAAAGGATGAGGTTTCATCATTTGTAGGACACACAAGATTATCGATATTACACTGGAATATAAACTCTCTGTTTATTTGCTATTCGCAAAAAGTCTATTACATATTCTTTATCTCCTGATTATCAGTAACCCGAATTTCTATTTATCTTAAGCTTTAACCAAAGAATCATATTTTTAATTAAACCATTATGACGACGATAACTGATAACCCATTATAGGTTTACACTTGAAAAAGATTAAAGTAATAAGAAGATAAGGAAAAAATGGGGAAGCCATATATATGTCATCGTTTCTGGTCTTTTAAATCTCTCTTTATCATGCATTTGGAATTACTGACAAATAGAAACTGATGGTAGGGGGGAAATTCGACCAACACTCTTGATTTACAGCACCAAAGTTTAATATATTAGTCAATTCGGTTCAAAATAACTAATTTTTTAGTTTTTTTTTTGGTCCAAAATAAATGATTTTTTCAGATTTCAAGAATGAATGAATTATTTTTTCCCTACATTACCCTTGAAGCAATTAATGTTGAAGTATGTGTTTGGGGTGTTTATATGAAGAGATAGTAAAGGTTAATATGGTCAATTTTATTGCTAATTAATGTTAAAAGATGAATTTCTTAATATGTATGAAAACAATAAAAATATCACTTATTTTGGACCGGATGGAATAATTATTAGGAGTTAGGACTCGTCTAATAATATTCATTTGCTAATTAATTGGATTAATAACTGGAATTTGATGTCGAAATTCCAAATCTTTCCATGCTTACGTTAAATTAAACAGTGTCTTAACACAGACGTGTGATAATTATATACACTATTTTTAAAACTTTTACTTAATGAAATGCTATATGCAATGAGTCTCACCAGTTTTGCCTACCCACAGTATTAATTCTAATTCGGAATTAATTTTAGTATCTGTATTTTATAAATATTCCATCCGTCTCAAATTATCTATCGTGATTTCTAAAAGTAATTATCTTAAATTATTTGTCATTTTAGAAGTTCAAGAAAAAAGTAATTATTTGTCCAATTTTACCCTTAATGGTAATTATTCTTAAAAATGAAAATACCACATAATAGAGTAAATATCCAATGAATAAAAAATATATATTAAGACAGAAATAAGGTAATATAGTCAAAAGTCCCACTAATTAATGTTCTTTTAAGGTATGTGTAAAATAGAAACAGGACCAATTGTACTTGTACAACTGTTGTTTCATTAAGATTAATTAAAGACATATTAGGGCTATTATTGTGGACCTTCGTCCAACTAAACAAGCTACATGCAATGAAGCTGCATTTCATTCATTTCCACCCTAATTAAATAGTGTGTCAATTAATTGAGGACAGGGATAGAAAATGATGGTATGTGAGTATTAACTACGTATTAAACTTGGGCGATGTAATCTTTTGAATAATTCAGCAGAAAATAGTCCTAAGTCAACTTCACGTGCCTTGGAATATTGTTGCTGATTTTCTAAGTCTTGTTGCCAACTTTATTTTCTAGTCATATGCTACCATGAGAAACACCCCCCCATTTTTGGGGCCTTGATTTGGACTGCCTACACAAATAATAAATAATTTTTTAAAAAAATAAAATAAACGAGAGAGTAATCCTTCATCGAGTCTTTTCACTTGGAGGACTAATGGATCTGCCACTAGTGATATTATCTGTTTTGAATATAGACTCGTACCATTTTAAAATATGTTATTAGAGTTTAAAAATTATTTTTTTGTATATTCAACATCTATTCTGTGTTTTGTCGATGTACGATTAGCCTAATGTGTCACAGTTAGTAGTGGCAAACAGATTAGAAAATAATTATCCATTCATTTTATTGCTAAAAATGAGCTGAATAACAAAAAATTTAAAAATAAATCAAATATGGATAAGATTATAATGAATAGGTTTAACTTTTACATTTATAAATACTTAAATTGGGGATTTCTCGAAATCGAAAATGATCACATTCAAGAAACCATGAATTATATGCATATAAAAGTTATCCATCAATTAATCTATTTTCTATCTGTATTTAATATGGACGAGGTGAATATTTTATATGTTTTGCATTATTTTTTTCAACCTGCTCATATCTAGCCCCTGCCCGTTTGCCGCCCCTCGTCACAATTAATACGCTTTGATAATATTCTTTCAAAATTTATGTGTTTACTTTTTCGTTTTTCTTTTGTGAATCAAAGGTAAACAAAGGTGACGTCGGATCCTCAATCTTTATTTTTGTTGGTTACACTATATATTAAGTCTACGAGTCAAAGTCAGATGATGTACAAAAATCCAATTTGGATAGGACAAGTAATGCAGAAGTCCATACTGTTGACTGCTCTGTGCCGTATATCCCTTAATTGCTCACCCACACTACACTTTTTGGATTAGTCGGTCTATTGCCTAGTTCGGAACCAAATGTGATTAATTTGGATTTAAAATACGTTAATAAGTGTAAAAAAAAATCTAAATATATATAAAGCTATCAGTTGTTGCGCCATACAGTGCACTTTTTCTGACATGTCTGCATGGCGCCAACAACTATAGCGCTATGTCAGCTTTTTCTACCACGGACAGATATGGTGCAATCACTTGTGGCGCCATACTCCTTTTTCCCTTACCCCACCAATAATTGGTGGGCAATAATTCAAAAGCGTATGAAGCCACTATTTGTGGCGCAATATACATAAGTTATTTTAATTAACGTTATTATACCAAATACTTAAGCTATTTTAGTTAAAGTTATTGTACCTAATAATTGAATATAATTATCGGTATATTTATTATGTGTGTGTTGTCTTATCGAACTGAAAAAGCTGATAAGCTAACATAAAGTCGTCTTGTCAACATCTGCTATGGCGCCATTAGATATAGCGCTATGTGTGTGTTGTCTTGTCGAACTGAAAAAGCTGACAAGCTGACATAAAGTCGTCTTGTTAATATCATGATATGGCGCCAAATATAGCGCCATTAGGTATGACGCTATATGTGTGTTATTTCACCTATAAATAATTGGCTCATTGTAGGAGTTGTTGTGTGCTCAAAATTTCCCCCAAAAACATTTCATTAAATGGCTCCTATTTGCTTATGTGGAAAAACATGCGAGACACAAACTTGGTAGGAAGGGGCTGACACTGGACGTCCTATTGGTGTTATAGGAACGCCTTATACAAACAACCTAACGAACCTACTTGTGAATTTGATGATTGGGCCGATGAACCATGTCATCAAGAATACTACAGGCAGAGATTACAGGATCTTCATGGTATGTGGGAAGTCGAAGCGAGCAAAAATATGAAACGCAATAGAATTATTACATAAATGACGGAGAAACTGAAGGAGTTGGGAGAAGAAAAATGGAAAGCATAATGGAATTGTCAAGCACAAAAGGAACGTAAACAAAAATATAAACGGAAACTTGCGGAGGTGAAGGCGAGACTGAAAGAGGTAGAAGAAGAAAAAGAAAAACTACTAGAACGATTTAATTGGTTGGAGCGGAGAATAAATGGCAGCCGAGACTAAACATTAGCGTGTATGTGTTTAGTTTATTTCATGTCTTTTTATTACTTTAGCATGTTATGTTTGTGTTTGTGATGTAGTAATATTTTTCTTGTTTGTTGTACTAAATTTGATTTTAATTTAAGTGGAAGTTAAGTTAAAGAAATTATTTTACTATACCAAATAATATAAAAAACTACATAACAATTCACATAAAATTATATTGTCTTACCATAATCGTGTGTGGATTATATTGGACTCAAAATACGTTAATACGTGTAAAAAAATACGAAAGGGGTATGGCGTCACAAGTGATGGCACCATACATGTCCGTGGCAGAAAAAGTAGCACCATAGTTGGTGGCGTCATGCAGACATGTCAGAAAAAGTGCGCTGTATGGCGCCACAACTGATGGCTTATATATATTTCGGTCACTGTTTTTCTTTTACACTTATTAACGTATTTTGAGTCCAAATTAATCACATTTGGTTCCGGACTCGTCTATTGCCATGCTGCTAAGGACTCTTTGACTTTGTTATTCATGTGCCTATTTCTTCTTTGCCAAAAAGATTTACGTAGTTAACAAGAGTAGACAAGTTATGCTTGCTCAGTTGGTAAAAGCACCTCTACCTACGACCGTTAGGTCTTGGGTTCGAGTCACCACGGATGAAAAGTGTGGAAGCACTATAGATCATCCTATTTAAGAAAAAAAAAAGTAGTTAACAAGAGTAAGGAAGACCCTACTGTCATAATATATAAAGTAGAATGTTACTATTCAAATTGTGACGTTATAATTGGTTGTACTTTCCGTTTGACTATGTAAAAGGTTGCTAAGCTGAATTATAATACTCCATTGCTTCATATTAGATAAGATATTTTTCTTTTTAGTCCATTCCAAAACAAATGATATATTTTAAATTTGGAAATAATTCAACTTTAAATTCTTTCATATTACCTATTTACCTTTAATGAGATGCTTTTATAGCCACACAAATGTCATGGCTCCACAAACCTTTTACCACTTAAGCTTTTAAGATCACAAGTTTTAAAAGTCTTATTCTTTTTTGTTAAGCTCCGTGCCGAATCAAACTACCTCATCTAATATGAAATGGAGGGAGTAATATTCGCGCAAAGCCCATTTCACCGTAAAAGGCTCGCCAACTGGGCCAAAACAATTATGGTAAATATCAGGGTTGCACAGATAGTTATATTCAGGGATGCTATTTAGAGATTAGTCAATATTTATCTTGTCCTGAAATTTTAAACTCAAAATTTTAACTTCAAGACAGTTCATAATAATTTTGTCCCGAAAAATTAAACTGAAAATTAAAATTTAGGATATATTGACTAATTCTTATTTAGTAGCCATTTAGAGTGGCTACCTGATGGCAATTCTACTAATATATCATGTAGATTGTATAAATATCAACTTTTTATTCTATGTAAGTGAATAGCCATAGTCTCCACTATAATGTTGCATATTTTTCAATTATAGGACCATAAAGTTACTAGCTGACATTATTTCTATTAAATATGCCCAAAAATTGTGCTAATAAAAAAAAATGGTAGAAATATGACACTGTAAGAGATGATCTTAAATTTTTTTCCCCCAGTTGTCCTATAGACAAACCTTCAATATCTAATGTCAAAATTTTTGCCCATTTTTTAAACTTGAAGGTTTGCCCATGAGGCAACTAGGGTTAAAATTTTAAGGCAATCCACTTTCAAGGATATTTTTGTAAATTATCCGTGCTAATCAGGATCTTAGACTTTGAAACCTAATAATACCACTTTATTTCGTTAAAATAGCACGGGCTAGCCAGTTTTTAGGTTAGTCATTCAAAAATAGCGATCTGAGTTGTCTGAAGGCGGTTGACGATAATGCTGATCTATGGAACAGAAGACTGGGCCATGCAAGTTTTTTCCTTTTGAACAAACTTATTCAAAAGGCAAGTCCATGGTCTGCCTATGTCACAACTCAAAAAGTTTGTGATGCACGTGCTAGAGGAAAACATGTAAAGTCGTCCTTTAAGTCTAAAAGAGATGTGAGCACCTCAAAGCCGCTTGAGCTCCTGCATATGGATCTGTGTGGACCTATGAGGGTGCAAAGCAGGGGAGGAAAGAGATAAATTTTCGTGATCGTGGATTACTATTCTAGATTCACATGGACTTTGTTTCTCAGAACAAAAGATGAAACGATTGAAGTATTTGTGGCCTTTGTGAAGAAAATCCAGGTGAAGATGAAGTCTACGTTGTATGCGTTAGATCGGATCATGGGACAAAATTTGACAATGTCAAATTTGATGATTTCTACAATGAAAATGGCATCACTCACAACTTCTCAGCTCCCAGAACTCCACAGCAAAATAGAATAGTAGAAAAAAAGAACAGAACTCTTGAAGAAATGGCAAGAACAGTGCTGATTGATAGTGGACTAGCAAAGAACTTTTGGGCGAAAGCTGTCAACACTGTCTGCTACTTAGTGGACAAGTGCATGATCAGATCAATCCTAAACAAAGCCCCATATGAATTTCTAAATGGAAGATAATCCAAGTTGACCTACCTAAGAGCATTTGGATGCAAATTCTATGTTCTCAACAAAGGAAAAGATCAGCTTGGTAAGTTCGATGCCAAAAGTGGCGAATGGATATTTTATGGCTACTCTTCTCAAAACAAGGCATACAAGATATATAATAAGCAGAATCAATGTGTTGTAGAAAATGTCCACGTCATTTTTGAGGAATCTCATCCATCATTTGAGAAGAATGCTGAGGAAGATCAAGATGGAGAACCCTTACTTGTTCCTGGTGAAGTCGTTAACATGACAAACAGAAAAGCAAATATAATGAGTCAAGTGAAGGAGTCAAATGAAGACAATGTTGCCTTATCATCAACAGAACCAAGCACTTCAATTATAGCCACCAAAGCTTAAAAAAGAGTGGTTGATTCAGTTCAAGGAACTCCACTGGGATTTGAGAGAATGATAGAGGAGAATCAACCAAACATACATTCTTCCTCTCAAAATGAACCCCAGACATCTAACTTGAGACATCAAAGGTCTCCCCCCATAGACAACATAATCACTCCTCTAGATTCCGAAGTCCAAACCATGTCAAGTGCTAGAAATTCACTTGCCTTTTCATCCTTTATCTCCCAGATAGAACCCAAGAACATCAAGGAAGTCTAAGATACAGATTAGATTACAACCATGCAAGACGAGTTGTATCAGTTTGAGAAAATAATGTCTGGCACTTGGTACTGAGACACCCAGAAACCATTATAGGAACCAGGTAGGTATTCAGAAACAATCTCGATGAGCATGGACATTACCACAAGAAAAAAAAAGCCAGGTTAGTGGTTCGAGGTCACAATCAGGAGGAAGGGATTGACTATGATGAAACATTTGCACCAGTGGCTCGCATGGAACAACAACAACAACAACAACTACCCAGTATAGTTCCACAAAGTGGGGTCTGGGGAGGGTAATATGTAGACGAGCCTTACCCCTACCCAAAAGGGCAGAGAGGCTGTTTCCAATCGACCCTCGGCTTAGTGGCTCGCATGGAAGCCATCGGAATTTTGATTGCCTTGTGTTCTCATATGGAATTTACTTTGTTCCAAATGGATGTCAAAAGTGCATTTTTAAATGGACTACTTAAGGAAGAAGTCTATGTGAAGCAACCCCTGGGTTTGAATATCATGAGCACCCTGAATATGTGTTCAAATTGGACAAAGCCCTGTTTGGACAAAAGGGTTTCGACTAAAGCAGGCTCCCCGAGAATGGTATGAAATTGTCAAAATTTCTCTTAGAAAATGGCTTTAAGAGAGGGAAAATTGACAATACTCTTTTCTTAAAGAAACGAGGAAGGAACCTGCTCATTGTTCAGGTCTACGTTGATGATATCCTTTTTGGAGCAACAAATGCCTCTGTGTGTGAAGAATTCGCAAAACTTATGGGAAGTGAATTTGAAATGAGCATGATAGGGGAATTAAACTTCTTATTGGGTCTTCAAGTAAAACAGTCCCCAAAGAGTACTTCCATTTGTCAGCAAAAATACATTAGGTAACTCTTGAAGAGGTTTGACATGGAAGCATAAAAGGTGATAAACACTCCCATTGCAACTGCCACTCGACTGAACATAGATGAAGCATGATCTCCTGCGAATCAAACAATGTATAGAGGCATCATTGGGTCTCTTCTTTATCTCACTGCCAGTCGACCTAATATTGTTTTCAGTGCGGGCTGTGTGTGAGGTTTCAATAAAATCCCAAGGAATGAAGGTTGTCAAAAGAATACTAAGATATCTTAAAGGCACGCAGGACCTGGTGCTATACTATCCATCAGGTGACAATTTTAATCTGATTGGGCATGATGATGCAGACTATACAGGATATCTTGTGGACAGAAAAAACACTTCTTGGATGGCTAACTTCTTAGGATCATGTCTTATTTATTAGGGTACAAAGAAGCAGAACTCAGTGGCTCTTTCAACAGTTGAAGTTGAATATGTAGCTGCAGTATCCTGATGTGCTACGCTTCTGTGGATCAAGTAGAAATTGGAGGACTTTTGAGTTCTCACTGAGAGTGTGCCCCTCTTATGTGACAAAATCAGTGCACGCAACATGGATAAGAATCCAGTTCAACATAAAATGACCAAAAATATTAATGCGAGGCATCATTTTTTAAGAGATACTATGGAGAAAGGGTTGATATGCATGAAGTTATGCAGCACAAAAGATCAAATTGCAGATATTTTAACCAAGGTACTAAGCAGGGAACATTTTGAAAGAAACAAAGTTCTGAGTTGGATCGCGTTATTAAGAAATAATTGGTTTAAAGTATTTTCTGGCCTTCTCTAACTCACTTCAATACCGTTGCAGGTAAACACGCATGATGAGCATAGAAGCAGTAGATGCAGTACATGATTGATAAAAGAGATTAATTCTTTTCAAAGAAAAGGGGGCTTGAAGAAAATATTTTTCCAAGAACCAGGTTCTTGTACTAAAGGTTAGTAGTTTTGTGCATCCTTTAATACACGTCTTAAAAGGCACAAAATACAACTGCTATGTCATCAACTTTTCAGATCTGGCTATCACGTCCCTTCAATTCAAAACGTTTCATCACCCTTTGAAACGTCACAATTCTCCATGATCAACCATCGTTTCAGAACCGGTGTCTATTCTTCTCCCTTCATAATTATCCTCTCCGTTTAAAAACCCCTCTCTTCTGCCCCTCTTAACCATAAACCCGATTCTAGATTCACCATCACACCACTTCTTTCAATGGCTGAGAAAACGTCTGATCACTCTACCTCAACTGTAATCACCTTTGACCTATATATGGAACCTCTCGCCTTCACTGAGTCTGTGTCACCCTCTACTATTCCTACTACTACAATCACACCTCCCAAGTTTCCCAACCTCTTCACAACTCAGAAACCCCTGAAAATACTATTTCGTCCTCTCCTCCATCTACTGCCTACACTAGTCAAACTTTAAGTGGAAAACAAGGTCAAAATACTTAGTTCACAAAAGGCTCCACCATTGTTGCCGTCTACTCCACGGTTGTGGAAGCACCCATTGAAGATGTTAGGCACTCCCCATGTCCAACTAGTACGGTTGCGTACTTGATCAAGTTGGCTTTTAAGATATTCGAATTGAGGTAAAAGCACACAAAAAGAAAATAAACAGTCAAGAGAGGCTCGAGGTCGTCCCCACCTAATAAAATAAAAATAAAATACTATTCTATGCTTCCTCGAACCATTCCGTCTTCAGCCATCAAATACAAATACTTCGAGGAATACCACGGATAACATATATACAAACCCCTCGTTGCATACCCCGGATAAATATAACTAAGGGAACGACCTCTTGCCTCGAGAATAAAAATAAATAAAATAAAATAAAATAAAACCTAAAATTTGTCTACCGGAGTGTTGCCTTCTAGCGATTGAAGCAATAAAACAAAACTAAACAAAAAATTCACATTGTAATTTCGTTTGGAGAAACGTATCCAACCCCAAGGCCTAATACTTGTTTTACTGCCTAAGCACATCCAATTCAATTAATAAATTAATTTAACTCCAGAGTTACCAAAATACTAGTCAAAGTGCCTTAAACACATATCTTTCAATGAATAACTGAAACAGACGACTAACACATATTCTAACCATCAAACCTATCCAATAAATTCACCAAGCAAAATACAAACGAGTAGGCAACAGCAAAATGTATAATAACTATTTCCAAGGCACTCAAAAATCTGAGATATAGTCATCGAATGCTAACTCATACCATCAACGAAACAAAGCAAAGATAGACTAAGTAAACGATCAAATAACGATGTTAAGCAAAACAAGGTAGAAGGAATGAGAAATGAACCTCAAATGAATCTGAAAATTTTACTTGTGAAGGCGTTATGAACTCAAAATTTGGACGAACCGCAGATGGGAATTTGAATCGGCACCAGAATTTGAACATCTCCTCGGCTTTAACCCATTTTGGACGAAATTCAGAATACGAAACTTGTTTTTCTTTTTAAACAATTTTTGAATTTGAAATGAAACCAAACTTAGATGGAACTAATTCACTGTATAACGCAACTCCGCCTCTGTTCCGAATCCAACGTTGAGCAAGAGAAACCAAGATAGTACTACATTTTTATCTTGTTTTTCGGCTGTGTTGGTGCGTGTGTGTCTATGTAGGATTAGCAGAAACGATGTAGAGCGATGTGGCTGTATTGTTGCTGTTAGTCGTAGAAGAACAAGAGGGGTCGTTTATAGCTGTTCAGCGGCGAGAAGGGTGGTTCGGCGGCACTGGTATTTATCGCGGTTGTGGAGTGAAGGAGAAATGAGATCTGGCCGGCGGTTTCTATTTCTGGGTGTTTGGAGTGAGGTCAGTAGGCAGCCGTGGCTGCTAGTTTTTCCAGCGAGTGCGATGTGAAGAAGAAGAGCGGGTGGCAGAAAGCTATGTAGCGTGAGTGAGCATGCGTCTATGGTAGTGAGGGTGGGTCTCGCAGAGAGTTTAGGGTGGTTGTTTGGTGGCGGCTGCTAGTGTCTCTTCATTGTTGTCTTGTGTGCTAGGGTTTAGATTTTAGTCCTATGGTTGAGGAAGATATGACAGCCATGGGAGTACTAGTTGTCTTCTTGATAGGGTGTTGAGGTCTTGGTGAGGAAGATGAAGATGGCTAGGATTTTTGTTATATCTTGTTCTTGTGTTAAAAGAAGAAGTAGGCTCAAAATTGGGTCTTTGGTGGTGGATTTAAAATTGGGCTTCAAAATGTGCAAATTTAGGCAAAAAGGACTAAAATTCAAATTAAATACCTATAAAACTCTACATTAATTTTGATAAAATTTTTGTATTAAAATAAAATTAAAAATTAAAGTTGGAACTATTTTTGGTATTTTCAAAGATTATATTAGGATTAAAATAGTAAGTAATATACCCTCCTAAAAATATCTAATACGCGAATTAAGTAGAGAAATATGGAACTATTTTTGTAATTTTAAATTTTATTCTTAAAGTAATGTTAAAGAGCCAAAATTAGTTGAAGTAACTATATTAAACCTAAATTAAATATTTTACGCTACAATGGATGAAATTTCGGAGAGGGTCAAAAATCACGTGTTTACAGTTGCCTCTCTTTGACTGGGAACACGAAGTATTTTCAGACAAAGAACGACTAGACAGGTTTTTTGACCTGACCCTTATTTGGTGAAACCAAAAACTAAGAGAAGTGACGAGAGTTTGATTGAGCCCCGGTATCTGAGCTGCCTACATATCCTTGGCTATAAAGGAATCAGTCCACGTGTAGTTAAGAAGTAAATGAGATGATGGAGTGTACCGAGGTGGAGAGCCGATTGAGGTGCCGTTGAGGTTCCGATCCGCGATCCTGTTATTACATCAAAATAAAAAATACTAACTAAGTTTGTCAACTATGATTTACAATATTCCTATCTATAAGTCTTCTAAAGCTTGATCTTGAATTTTGAATGGTTCTTCATGCAGACTTCAGATCTAAACCTTGATGCTCACCAGCTGCAGGTGCTAGTTCGTTCTTCTTCAGCTTCTTGGATCAGAATCGGAGACACCATTCTTGTGACTTTAGTCATTTCTTGATCACTCCACCTCTTGTCTTGGTTTCTGCATTTTGGATTCACTTTTTTTTCTTTTTCTTGTTCTTTTTCTCTCTTTTTTTCTTTTTCTGCTACTTCTAACTTGAATTGGATTCTGAAATGACATCCCTTGTTCTCCAGGTGGGTGCCTGCTACTGACTTGAAACTTGAAATGACTCTGAAATGTCTTCCCTCATTTTCCAGGTGGGTGCCTGCAATCAAAACAACAAAACAAACAAAATTTTCTGTCTCAGTTTGCACTAGGAAAATTGTGAGTTGTTAGCAAAACTATAAATCACCTATGTTGTTGATTCAATGATGAGAGTAAGCTAAAGACTCGACTAGGATGTGCGTCTCCTGTGAGTAAAACCAAGAATCTTTGACTAGCAAGTGCGCTGCTAAGAATAGAACCTGAATGACCCAAACTAGGAAGTGTGCCTCATGTGAATGAAACTTGAATGAACCAAAAACTATGAAGTGCGTCTCCTATGGGTAAAACTTGAATAATTAAAACTAGGAAGTGCGTCTCCTAGGAGTGTAACTTGAATGAACCAAAAACTAGGAAGTGCGTCTCCTTGGGATAAAGCTTTCCTAGTGGTGTAAATTGAATGAACCAAAACTAGGAAGTGTGTCTCCTAGCGGTGTAACTTGAATTAACCAAAAACTAGGAAGTGCGTCTCCTTGGGATAAAGCTTGAATAACTCATACTAGGAAGTGCGTCTACTAGTGGTGTAACTTGAATGAATCAAAACTAGGAAGTGCGTCTCCTAGGGGTAAAATTTTAATTTAGGAAGTGCGTCTCTTAAAACAAAATATAAACAGAAGGATCCAAACTAGGAAGTACGTCTCCTATGGGTAAAACTTCAATTTAGGAAGTGTGTCTCCTAAAACAAAATATAACTAGAACTACCCAAACTAGGAAGTGCGTCTCCTATGGGTAAAACTTCAATTTAGATAGTGCGTCTACCAAAACAAAAATGTAACCTGACAGACCCAGACTAGGAAGTGCGTCTCCTAGAGGTAAAATCTCAATTAGGAAGTGCGTCTCCTAGGAATAAACTTAAATGAACCAAATAGGAAGTGCGTCTCCTAGTGGTAAAATCTCAATTTAGGAAGTGCGTCTCCTAAAACAATATATAACCAGAAGACCAAAACTAGGAATTGCGTATCCTATGGGTAAAACTTCAATTACTCAAACTAGGAAGTAAGAAGTTCATCTCCTAGGGGGTGAAATCTCAAGTGAGGAAGTTCTTCTCCTAAAACAAAATATACTTGAAAGGCCCTAGGAAGTGCGTCTCCTAGGGTTGATTTGTGATCTTCTCAATAGCCTTTGAGTTAGCAGAATTGGGGCATTACACCTGAAAATTCAAGCTTTGTATGAACATATCATTCATCCATGTTCGTGAGTTTAAACATGGTGATTAGTTTGTGGCTTTGACTTTGAGGGCGATTTCTCCTACACTTTCCAAGATAATTTTAATTTTAACTTGAAAGACCTTGCATGTTATCGACTACCCATTTTCTTTCAACCCTCACCACAGAAAACACCTCTGCTCCATTCAATCCCAATATCCTTTATCTGTTGCATTGTGCTCATGAATTGACATTCACTGAATCTTTGCATTTCACATGAATCCGAAAGCATTTTAATTGGTATCAACTCAGTGTGCATACTGTTCTTTCCTGACTTATGCCACTTTGATGTGTTAGACAGACTCTGCTTTGTGCAATTGGAAAGCTGGTAGCATATTTTGAAGTCATTTCTTTACTTATTTTGACAAAACAGACTCGAGAATGGACTCAAACAAACATGGCGAACAAAATAAAGGACGATGGAAAGAGATGAAACCTAATAAGAAAATTACAAAGTAGAAACTTATCAGATGTGGATACCAGCTCTAATAACCATGACATGCACATGTATTAGGTCGCTTAATCTCTCAAGCAAGTCTAATATTCAGCTCTTGTTGTACCTCTTCGCTGTGAAACTGGGCTTCAGCGTTTCAATTGTCCCATCTGATCCACAATCCTCAATCGACTTGTAGTGCCGAAAAGGGTTTTCACCATCAAGTCTCTCTCATTTTGCTATTTTTCTCAACTCACTATCGCCTTATGGTGCCCATGAGGGTTTTCACCGATAAGACTCTCTCATTTTATCATTTTCTCTCATTGTGCTAAGAACAAAGGTATTAACCATGATGCAGGAAGATCAGACTTTCGCCATACACTTGATTTAGCATCCTCAAAGATTGGTCAGAAGGTCTTTCTTTGGACCGTAGTGTAGGCTTTTGGACAGGTTTAGAAAGAAAGGGTGGCATGAAGGCTCAAAATAATTTAAGATGAAAGGGTTCAAAATTACAACTTTTAGAATCAGGCCTTTCGGCAAAATTAAAACTTCTGCCCCAGTTTCTCGAAGTTTGGGGGATTATTTTCTCCCTTTTTATGTTTCTAAGAAAATCGGCCCCGATATTATTTTCGGGGAATTATATGTTAGATAATACGCTTAACGCTAGAGGGGGGGGGTGAATAGCATTTTAATAAAATTAGCGTAAACTTGCGGAATTTAAAAATTGCAGGAAATAAATATGTGCGATAAGTAAATAAATTAGAACAAACGCACCGATATATCCTGGTTCACCACAACCCGTGGCTAGTCCAGTCCCCGAGAGACTCTCTCGAGATTTCCACTAACTTGTTAAGCTTACGGGTGCTTAACAAACCGTTACAACTTGAGGACACAAGCCTCAACAACCTTTGCTCGGAGATACAACACTCCAAGACTTCAACCAAGGAAACACAAGTTCCTTCTTACAACACAAAGGACTAACACTTCCCTTCAAGTGTACAAAAAACACTTAGCACTCAAACAAGACACTCCTTTAATGAGTAGATATGAGTAAAAAGAATACGCTCAAGATCGCAACAACTTTTGACAAGAATTTGGCTCTCAAAAGCTTATGTAATGAATATAAAATGATAAGCAATAAAGTATGCAAGCTTTAGCAATTGTATGATCAGTTGTTGTATGTTGTTGTTCTTAAAGACTGAATTGAAGCTGTATTTATAGTTGAAAAACCTTGTATTACCGTCGCCTAATTGCCAATTAAGAGTTGTTGAAATTACTCAGTGACAATCTATTGTCAAGTTACCACAATCGATTGTTTGCCAGTTCTTCCAAAAATCAATCCCAGATTTTACGCATAACAATCGATTATATAAGATCAATAATTGATTACTGGCAACGTTCAAAAAATCCTTTCCAGATTTTACGTAAAACAATCGATTGTCAACAATCTACAATCGATTACTCCGCAACGTTCAAAAAATCCTTTCCAGATTTTAATTAAAACAATCGATTATAGGAAATCAATAATCGATTACCTGATGGTATTTGAAAATATTTTGGCAACGGTCAGTTATGCAATCGATTATACTAAGTTAACAATCGATTATATATCAGTCTTGAAAAATCAATTTAGACACTGCCTCTTGACAATCGATTGTCATAAGTTCACAATCGGTTATTTAATAACTTTGAAAAAGTCTGGAAGACACTGCCTCAACACAACCGATTGTCATAAGTTCACAATCGATTATTTTGTGACTTTGAAAAATCTGATGGACACTGTCTCTTCACAATCGATTGTCATTAGCTTCATAATCGATTATTTTGAGCTTTGAAAAACTTTGATGGACACTGCCTCATCACAATCGATTGTCATAAGGTTCACAATCGATTGTCATGCAGATTTGAAAAATCTGATGCTCACTGCCTTAACACAATCGATTGTCATTAGTTCACAATCGATTGTCAAGCAGCTGACTTAAACATAATCGATTATCATAAGTACATAATCGATTATCTTAGTCCAGATTTTAGAGGTGTGTTTAAAAATCATTTTGACAAAAGTAAATATGCATTATTTAAAATCATTTTGCTCTAAATTAAATATGCGTGATTTGTTAAAAGTATTTTTACGAGAGAAGCCAAGTCTTGAGTTTAAGTTGTCGGATCAAGATCACAATTAAATACTGACTCATATAAAACTTAATCTCGATCTTTGTCTTGTGCTTGAATCTTGTTATATATCAATTTCGCGCTTGTGCTTGGACCGCATCATATGTTAATTTACGCATAGTTTGTCATTCATCAAAACCTACAAATATGAACACACGTTTAGTAATGCCTTGAGAACGTGTTTCCAACAATTTCCCCCTTTTTGATAATGGCAAACTTTAAGCAGGATATGCATATTAGGCAAATAATGACGATTCAAGACAAGTAAAGATATGCAACAAGTATATAGATATGCAATTTGTTCCCCCTCAATATATGAATTCCCCCTCAATTTATGCCGATAAGTATTGAGTGAGAGTGCATACCCGTTATCTTCCCCCTTTTGCCATTAGCAAAAAATATAGAATAATCAAAAAACTTGTTTATTTAAAAAAACGGCAATAATAACGCAAATAATGTCAAGACAATCGATTATTGATACTGGATAATCGATTATATAAAAGAGAAATCGATTGTTCTGTGCGTCAAGCTTTATAATCCCCCCTGCCTTTAGGGCGATACCTGCAAAAATACGTTAGACGTCTCCGACGCTCAAGTTAGAAAACATGTGAGAGGGAAAATGCAAAACGTGGAGTCAAGAATCCCGAGTTCACTACGAATTCGGAAGAAGGACTCTTTCTCTAAGGGCTTTGTAAAGATGTCGGCCAATCGATCTTTGGTTTCAACAAATTCAATTTCGACATCACCCTTGAGAACATGATCTCTTATAAAATGATGTCTAATTTCAATGTGTTTTGTTCGCGAATGAAGAACGGGGTTCTTCGTCAAGCATATGGCACTAGTATTATCACATCTAAGAGGATATGATCAAGACTTAGGCCATAGTCCAAGAGTTGTTGTTTCATCCAAAGGATTTGAGCGCAACAACTCCCCGCGGCTACATATTCAGCCTCGGTTGTGGACAACGCAACACTTACTTGTTTCTTGCTAAACCAAGAAACGAGAGAGCTACCGAGCAAATGGCAAGTGCCACTTGTGCTCTTGCGTTCCAATTTGCATCCAGCAAAATCGGAGTCGGAATAGCCAACAAGTTGGCATGAAGAACCTTTGGGGTACCATAGGCCCACATTTACAGTACCAACAAGATACTTCAATATCCGTTTCACCGCAGTTAGGTGAGACTCCTTCGGACACGATTGATAACGAGCGCATAAGCACACGCTAAACATGATGTCCGGACGACTAGCGGTAAGATAAAGGAGAGAGCCAATCATACCTCGATACTTTTTGATGTCGACTTCCTTACCTTTCTTATCTTTGTCTAGGTGATCGGATGTGCTCATGGGGGTTGCCATTGCTTTTGCATTGGTCATTTCAAATCGTTTCAGCAATTCTTTGCAATATTTAGCTTGGCAAATAAACGTACCTTCTTTCATTTGCTTTACTTGTAATCCCAAAAAGAATGTTAACTCACCCATCATAGACATCTCAAATTCGCTTGTCATTAAATCGGAAAATTCCTTGCACAAAACATTATTAGTAGCACCAAATATAATATCATCCACATAGATTTGAACTAATAAAATATCATTGTTTTTATGCTTAACAAAAAGAGTGGTGTCAACTTTCCCCCTAATGAAATCATTTTCCAATAGAAATTTACTCAATCTTTCATACCAAGCTCGGGGATCTTGTTTTAAACCATAAAGAGCCTTTTTGAGTTTAAAAACATGATCGGGATATTTAAAATCTTCAAAGTCGGGGGGTTGTTCAACATAAACTTCTTCTTGAATAACACCATTTAGAAAAGCACTTTTCACATCCATTTGATATAAATTGAAATTCATAGAAGAGGCAAAAGCAAGCAATAAACGAATAGCTTCTAATCTAGCTACGGGAGCATATGTTTCTTCGTAGTCAATACCCTCTTCTTGATTATAGTCTTTTGCTACAAGCCTAGCTTTGTTTCTAGTGATTACACCATTTTCATCTAGTTTGTTTTGAAAACCCCATTTCGTACCAATTATGGTATGATTTTCGGGTCTTGGCACCAAATCCCAAACGTCATTCCGTTTGAATTGGTTAAGCTCCTCTTGCATTGCCAAGGTCCAAAATTCATCCCCAATTGCTTCGGAGATGGTTGTTGGTTAAATTTGAGAAACAAAAGCAGTACGTCCTAAGGTGTCTTTAAGGGAGTTTCGGATACTTACCTTTTCTCCGACGTCGCCAATTACTTGTTCGAGAGGGTGATCTTTGATTGTCCTCCACTCGTTAGGCATTTTCGTTTCTTTCTCCAATTGTGGCGTTTCCTCCGTTGATTGTTCCAAGATTTCATCTTGAATTTCCTTAGGAGTTTCTTCTTGTACTTTGTCTTTTAAACTATTTAAAATACCTGCAAGATCAGAACAAGAATCCTCTCTCGCCAAGCGAGCATTACTTTCGGAAAACACAATATGAGGGGATTCCTCCACAGTTTGGGTTCTATTATTAAATACCCTATATGTTTTGCTATGTGAAGAATACCCAATAAAAATTCCCTCATCGGATTTGACATCAAATTTTCCCAATTGATCTTTTCCATTGTTATGAATAAAACATTTACAACTGAATACTCTAAAATGGGAGATATTTGGTTTCCTTCCCTTGTAGAGTTCATAAGGGGTTTTCATGAGTATTGGCCTTATGACTACTCTATTTAAAATGTAGCATGCGGTACTCACGGCATCCGCCCAAAAATGTTTGGGAATCTTAGCCTCTTCGAGCATGGTTCTAGCCATCTCTTCGAGACACCTATTTTTCCTTTCCACCACCCCATTTTTTTGTGGTGTTCGTGGAGCGGAAAAGGTATGCTCGATACCGAGTTCGTCACAAAAGTCCGCAAAGAGATTGTGATCAAACTCTCCCCCATGATCACTTCAAATTGAAGTGACGGTTGTTTCCTTTTCGTTTTGAATACGTCTAAGAAAATATTTAAAATTCTGAAAAGCATCACTTTTATGGGCAAGGAATAAAGTCCAAGTAAATCTGGAATAATCATCAACAATAACAAAGGCATAACGATTTCTACCAAGACTTCCAATGCGAGATGGTCCAAACAAATCCATGTGAAGCAATTGCAATGGTCTAGTAGTTGAAACAATGTTTTCCGATTTAAAAGATGCTTTTGTTTGCTTCCCTTTTTGACAAGAATCACAGATAGAGTCTTTCAAATTTCAAATTTGGAAGACCAACGACTAAATTTTGTGAAACCAATTTGTTCAAAAGATGCATGTTGATGTGAGCTACTCTACGATGCCATAACCAAGAACCATTCTCTTTGCTCATTAAACAATTTATATATTCGGGTGAAGAATTTGCAAGATCAACCATATAAATGTTATCCATTCTAAAACCACGAAGGATAATTTTAAAATCGCTACGTCTAAAAACTAAGCATTCATCCGAATCAAATAAAACAAGATTTCCCTTGTCACATAATTGACTTATGCTCAAGAGATTATGTTTTAAACCTTTCACAAGTAATATATGCTTAATGGAAGAAATTTCATCCTTACCGACCGATCCGATGCCGATAATCTTTCCTTTGTTGTTATCACCAAAAAGAACACTTCCCCCTTCCTTGTGTTCTAGTTGAAGGAATTTGGATTCGTCTCCCGTCATGTGCTTGGAGCATCCACTATCAAGGTACCACAGTACACTTGATCCCTTCAAACATACCTCTTCTTTGTTGTCTTCTTGTGCCATAAGACAAAGATTTGCGGCTTCGTCTTCTTCTTCCTCACTTGACTCGTCACCGGAGTCGCCTCCCCAAGATATGTATGCTCTTTGCTTCTTGAAAGGTTTCTTCTCCTTTTTAGCATTTGGGCAATTTGATTTAATGTGCCCGGTTTCTCCGCACTCATAGCACTTTATTTGATCTCCTTGCTTTTTGCCCTTTCATTCATACTCTTTTCGCGTGAACTTTTGAAATCTCTTGATAACGAGTCCGAACTCGTTGTCTCCGTCCTCATCATTTTGAGGTTGGCTTGTGCTTGCCTTGAGCAATTCTTTGCTTCCTTTGATCATCAACAAGAGGGTTAAGTATAGTAGATTCATAAGTTTTAAGATTACCTCTTAATGCGTCGATGGTGACATTTGTAATGCCAATGGATTCTTGAATCGCGTCGGCCTTGGATCGCCATTCCGGAGTGAGACTTCGGAGAATTTTTCGGACAAGTTCCTTATCTGTGAAGGTCTTCTTAAAAGCATGTAAATCATTTATGATTTTTGAAAATCGTTCAAACATCTCATCGACCTTTTCGCCTTCCTTCATGTGAAACAATTCATATGCATGGGTTAGGAAATCAATTTTAGCTTCCCTTACCTGGTCCGTACCTTCGTACGTAATTTCCAGCTTGTCCCACATTTGCTTCGCCCTTGTGCAACAATATATCTTCCTGTAATCATCAGCATTTACAGCACAATATAATAAATTAATAGCTTTAGCATTATTTTGCACCTTTCGGATATCATCCGCATCGTATTCATCTTCGGACTTTGGGACACATTCATTTTCGACCTTCTTGGTTGGAATTTGTTCTCCATTCATTATGACCTTCCAAAGATGAAAACTATTTGATTGTACAAATATTCTCATCCTCTTCTTCCAGTATGTATAATTTGTACCATCGAATAGCGGTGGTCGGGTGGAGCATTGTCCTTCACCTATTCCTGCAAAAGAATCACGAGTAGAAGCCATGGATAATTCTCTCAAACGGTTAAGTCTTCAGAGAGTTGGGCTCTGATACCAATTGTTAGATAATACGCTTAACGCTAGAGGGGGGTGAATAGCGTTTTAATAAAATTGGCGTAAACTTGCGGAATTTAAAAATTGCAGGAAATAAATAAGTGCGATAAGTAAATAAATTAGAACAAATGCACCGATATATCCTGGTTCACCATAACCCGTGGCTGGTCCAGTCCCCGAGAGACTCTCTCGAGATTTCCACTAACTTGTTAAGCTTACGGGTGCTTAACAAACAGTTACAACTTGAGGACACAAGCCTCAACAACCTTTGCTCGGAGATACAACACTCCAAGACCTCAACCAAGGAAACACAAGTTCCTTCTTACAACACAAGGGACTAACACTTCCCTTCAAGTGTACAAAAAACACTTAGCACTCAAACAAGACACTCCTTTAATGAGTAGATATGAGTAAAAAGAATACGCTCAAGATCGCAACAACTTTTGACAAGAATTTGGCTCTCAAAAGCTTATGTAATGAATATAAAATGATAAGCAATAAAGGATGCAAGCTTTAGCAATTGTATGATCAGTTGTTGTATGTTGTTGTTCTTAAAAGACTGAATTGAAGCTGTATTTATAGTTGAAAAACCTTGTATTACCGTCGCCTAATTGCCAATTAAGAGTTGTTGAAATTACTCAGTGACAATCTATTGTCAAGTTACCACAATCGATTGTTTGCCCGTTCTTCCAAAAATCAATCCCAGATTTTATGCATAACAATCGATTATATAAGATCAATAATCGATTACTGGCAACGTTCAAAAAATCCTTTCCAGATTTTACGTAAAACAATCGATTGTCAACAATCTACAATCGATTACTCAGCAATGTTCATCCTTTCCAGATTTTAATTAAAACAATCGATTATTGGAAATCAATAATCGATTACCTGACGGTATTTGAAAATATTTTGGCAACGGTCAGTTATACAATCGATTATACTAAGTTAACAATCGATTACATATCAGTCTTGAAAAATCAATTTAGACACTGCCTCTTGACAATCGATTGTCATAAGTTCACAATCGATTATTTAATAACATTGAAAAAGTCTGGAAGACACTGCCTCAACACAATCGATTGTCATAAGTTCACAATCGATTATTTTGTGACTTTGAAAAATCTGATGGACACTGTCTCTTCACAATCGATTGTCATTAGCTTCACAATCAATTATTTTGAGCTTTGAAAAACTTTGATGGACACCGCCTCATCACAATCGATTGTCATAAGGTTCACAATCGATTGTCATGCAGATTTGAAAAATCTGATGCTCACTGCCTTAACACAATCGATTGTCATTAGTTCACAATCGATTGTCAAGCAGCTGACTTAAACATAATCGATTATCATAAGTACATAATCGATTATCTTAGTCCAGATTTTAGAGGCGTGTCTAAAAATCATTTTGACAAAAGTAAATATGCATTATTTAAAATCATTTTGCTCTAAATTAAATATGCATGATTTGTTAAAAGTATTTTTACGAGAGAAGCCAAGTCTTGAGTTTAAGTTGTCGGATCAAGATCACAATTAAATACCGACTCATATAAAACTTAATCTCGATCTTTGTCTTGTGCTTGAATCTTGTTATATATCAATTTCGCGCTTGTGCTTGGACCGCATCATATGTCAATTTGCGCATAGTTTGTCATTCATCAAAACCTACAAATATGAACACACGCTTAGTAATGCCTTGAGAATGTGTTTCCAACATTAAAAAATATTTTATTCCATGTGACCGAACCGTGATACTGCCTACATATCTTGTGGTGACAAGAATCAGGTCGAACGTAGTTCACACGACAAAGTTGTTTTTTTTTTCCTTTTTTTCCTTCTTTTTCTCTCTTTTTTTTCTCCTTTTATTTTCTATCTTTTTCTATTTTCTATTTTCTATTTTTTTATTTTTCTTTTCTCCTTCTTTTTTTTCTTTTTCTTTTCTAGTTCCTAACTCTATTTTTGATTCCAAAAGAGGGTTATCAAAATAAAAATTAGAGCTCAAAATTGGTAGCAAGGGATAAAAGTGTTTGGGTAGCGGATAAAATGTCTTCGTCATACCAAACTAAAAAATACCAAGTACAAGCATTGCAATTGAAGACAAGCAAACAAATCACACATAGTATCTATTGATGGCATCAACACAAACAAAAAGTGCAAATGGGCAATACCTTTGTCCCAATGAATGATCCTTGCAAGTTCGAAGCAGACTTAACTCAACCTTATCTTGATGTGGAAGAATGTCTTTTAGCACTGACTGATTTACCTCAAACTGTTTGAGAGACATTTCCTTGTTGTATGCTCTTATCAACATCTTCATTTTCCAAAATAACTGCCTCAGTTTCACTCAATTCAATCTCCAGCTTTCTCAGAATGCATGAATCTTTACATTTTCCTCAAAATCCTCTTTTTATCATATTCAAAAATGTGCCATTGCTTCATGATACGACTAACTTTCAAGATTAAGCTGAGAATTATCTGTGCATGTCATGTCACTTGAATTAGCATGAAAAGAACCATAAAAGGAAGAATGGCCTAAACAAAACCGACTAGAATTAACAGAAAATAAGAGATTGCAATAGACATATGATGAAAAAGGGTTTGAACAAGACAAAAAAATAGACATGTGTTACAACCCTGGAAAAACCCTAAATAACACTAGACGAGTTACTACAAACTAAACGAACTAGAAAAAATGAGAAGAAGAAGAGTTTTTTCCACGAGACAATATCCAAATTACAATCCTGAAATAAACCGAACAAACAAGAAATGACAACAAAATAAACTACCAAAACTCCTCGCTGGCTAGCCGAGAAAGGAGCGTCTTTTCAATCGCCAAGCTCGATGTCTTAGCCACTGGATTGCACATCAAAATTGCTAGGACTTTCACCAATTCCAATTTCATTAACTTCCCTCAGCAAGTTCCCAATAGGACTCTCATACTCCTTGTCACCACGCATCTCACCCACAAAGTGTGCATCATTGTGCAGGTAAAGGATTTTGTGCGTTATTCTGGGTGTCACTATCCTGGACTACAATTATCCCTTCTTGAATCATTCTTTCTATCTCCCTTTTCAAAGAATGGCAATCTTCAATGCTATGCCTTTGGACATTAGGGTGGTACATGCGCCGCATAGTAGTATTAAAACCTTTTGCATGTGGGTATGGGGTATAGCCGAGGAGCGTCTCAATCAGTCTAGATTGTTTCAACTTTTCAAACAAACTTGTGTATGATTCTCCGATTGGAGTGAAATAATTTCTTTGCCTTTGTTCCCCTCTATGCCCTTGTTTCCTATGGTTTTTGGGTGCTCGAAAATGTTGTGAAGGAGAAAGAGTATTATGCGGTGCTGGTGCTCGCCATAAGGAGTGACCAATTGGTTGAACAAATGACTGGGCGTTTTTCAGAGGATGATGCTGAGATATATTATATGGAGACCGATGATAGGTTTGGAGTTAGGTTCGGGGTTGAAGCTGAGTATATTGGTGAGGTGGACCCGTTGGGCCATGTCGTGATCCTGAGACAACCATGGAAACATCATCATGTTTCTTCTGACCCGGCAAACTTCGTATGTCGTTCTGAATCGCATGTGTTGTGGCTTTCAAGGTAGAATAGCACATGATCTTACTCGACTTGATCCCCTCTTCCACCATTTCTTCCATCTTCAACACACATTGAAAGACTTACCAATGGCTAAGATCAAGTGGCAATAGTAAGTGGGCTCCAGGGCTCGAAGAAAGTATTTAATCATCTCGTCTCCCATATTCTCTAGAGCTTTCACTGGGCTTCTTTTCCACATTGGTCAAAGATAGGTGATCCGAGACGATGTCTATGTTGTATTGGAAATGCCGATCAAAGTCCTGAGCCAAATCATCCCATGTGTGCCATCCGTTGGTGTCCTGGCGGGTATACCATTCTAGAGCTGCCCCACTCAGACTATGGCTGAAGTACGCCATCAATAATTCATCCTTTCCCCCAACTCCTCTCATCTTACTACAATAACCCCTGAGATGGGCTATAGGATCCCCATATCCATCATACAAATCAAACTTGGGCATCTTGAACCCGACATGCAATTGGACATCAGGGAACAAACATAAATCCTATAAACAACACTCACTTGGCTTCCTAACCCTTGTATGTTTCTCAATAATTTCTCCAAACACTTTACCTTCTTAAATATCTCCTCCTGCTCCGCTTTCTTGGGCGGTTTCTCAGTTTCAACATGAGGCTCAAGGTGGGAGGTTTAAGAATAAGGATCCGGGACATTGAAAGTGGGTTTCGGGCACAATATTGGGTATCTTGAGTTGGGAATGCGGTTGTTTTGGCTGGTGGAACATGAAGAGTCTCAGATGAAGTGCCAAGGTAATTTTGGTAAGGGGTAAAGCATGGTGTGTGTTGTGGCGAGAGATCAACGGTATTGGGCATTTGGGATTATGAGGTTGGCGGGATAGTTTCAGGGTTTTCAGTGTAGTTATTGGGGAATGAAGGTGGAGGATGCCCCCTGATCCAAGACTGATACATTTCTGCCATTTGTTGTGTCAACCTTTGGACCTCCTCCTTCAATTCAGATTCCGACCCCACAATCTCCCTCGAGGGGTCGACAACTCTTGTGTCCAGGTCTTAGCTAGACATGGTTTCCTTACTTTTTGACCTTGTGTTGTATGGACAAATCACCAACGTGGCACAAACTAACCACCCTTTGTTGTAATGAAAGTAACAATGAAGAGAAAAACAAAGCCAACAGGTTAGCGTTAGAGCATTTATCAGAGTGAAATATCACATTGCGTGCAATGCCCCTAGAAACAATTAATGGTTCTAGAATGGCTTCGAGGGTACGAAGGTCATTTGGCATCATCCTAATTTCACTCTTTTTGCCCCATTTCTCTTCACCTTCCTTTCTAACACCGTTTGGTTTTTCATTTCGTTTTTCCTCTTTCTTTCTTTTTTTCTGATTATTGCTCTCTCTCTCTCTCTTTTTCCTCTCTTTTCTCACGCCCTACAACTTCATTCTCTCTTTTTTTTTCTTTTTTTTTCTTTTGAATGCTTCGATCGAACCCTACGTAGGTTGCCTACGTATCATGTCCCTCATGAATCAGATCAACTGTAGTTCTTGAAAAATAATGGACAAATAAACTAAAAATAAAAAACTTTCTGGATTTTTCATTTATAATAATAATAATTTTTTTGTTTTTCAAATACAAAATTGGAAGTAATATAACAAAAGACTTGATATTATTGTACAAGACTAGAAAGTAAAAGACAACATGAATGACAGACTTAAAGACAAAAATATCTATAAGCAGCTCCTAAATGCATTGCCCCTGGAGTTGTCATGCTCAAACTCTAGCAAATTGCTCCATACCTGAATGGGAAAAATAAGATCAAAAAGCGTTAGCAACCCAAGACACATGTGACGCCACGACACCATCTTTTCTAAGGTGGATTCACCTGATTTTTGGGATGGTTTTGAGGTATTTTGAAGCTGGTTCGGAGGTTGTTCTTGACGCCACGCCACGACGCCATAGCATGATTAGGGCTATTTTTGCAAAATTACCTACGTAACCAAAATGTGGCTATTAGCGCAAACTCACCGAAGATAACCCCAAAGGCACGGAAAACCCCCTAAGACTTATATGGATTCAAAATTCCAATAATTATGACCCTAGGAATTACTTTGCTAAAGTGATCCATGTTGCAAAAATAGTCGATATGGCCAGAAGTGGCTAACGATGCAAACTTAGAAAGGAAAGTGTAGAATCATTCTATCTATGATATGTGCGGTTTGGTTGTATTAGCATGATTTTCAGGTATAGGTTTTGATTAATGACAAACAATGAAGTCAAATGTCAAACAACGATATTATATGACAAACAATCAAGATTGAATGTCAAGAAGCATATTGATGACGGAATTGCATAGACAAGCCAAAGACGAGACCAATGTAAGAGCAACGCTTAAGTTATCTCGTCTTTTGGCTCAACATTAGGTCATCATAAATATGCATTAAATCATTTTATTAAATCATATTTATCATAAACATATTTCAAATACTTCAAACAAAATGATATTAAAGTTTTCATTTAACCAAAATGGTTTTTGAAGTAAGTTTTCAATTCTGGAAGAGAATAATCGATTATACACTTGAGCATAATCGATTAAAATGGTTTTTGAAGTTAGTCTTCAATTCTGGAAGAGAATAATCGATTATACACTTGAGCATAATCGATTATATGTATCCGTTGCCGAAGTTTTCAATTCTGCCCCAAAATAATCGATTATGCAGGCTATATAATCGATTATATGTGAGCAGAATCTGCTTCCGATTTTGTAACGGTAAAAGGATAATCGATTATGCAAATCCAATAATCGATTATCCTTGCATAAAATCAGCATAATTGATTGTCAATTAAGCAACGGACTTGCATCCTCTAACCCCTATAAAAAGAGGTCTTTTGAGCTGATTTTAAACACACAACACCTCCCAATATTGATATACATATTGACATTATTTGAGCATCATTTTAGAGCTTTTGTTGAGCCATTTGAGAGACAACTTTGAGTTGTTCATAGAGCTAAATTTGTATCTCTTTATCTACTCTTTTGAGAGAGTTCTTGTTGTAAAAGAGAAAGGTGTTTGAGAAGAACATATCTTCTCATTAATTGTCGGGTTCGCTAAGTACCCTAAGTCTTAGTGTGTGAAGTCTTGTGGTGCGGTATCCACGAGCAAGGTTGAAGTCTTGAGGTGCGGTATCCTCGAGTAAGTTGAAGTCTTGTAGAGTGTACATCTACGAGCAAGTGTAACGGTTTGTTAGGCACCCGAAAGCTTAACGGAGTTAGTGGAATCTCGAGAGAGTCTCTCGGAGACTGGACTAACCACAAGTTGTGGTGAACCAGGATAAATTCGATGTGTTCTTTCCTTGCTATTTTAATTACCGAATTTATTTTATTCTTGCAATTTTTAATTCCGCAATATTTATCAATATTCCTGTGACGCACTATTCATCCCCCCCCCCCCTCTAGTGACGGGCATAAATCCTAACAGAAAGACCTTAAAATAATACGACACCTAGTTGTAGACTCAAAATCTTAAGACATGGGTTATTGAACCACTTTTGCAAAAATGACCCCATTTTGCAAGAATAGCCGATGTGGCCAAAAACGGCTAGACATGCAAGATTTGGCTAAGACCCCACAAACCCAAGAACCTAAGACACTAGAAAGACCGGACCCTATGTGGGTTATATACGTATTTCTCCTCAAAAGATGAGAATCAAGTTCGCGGAGTTCGGAAAGATTAAATATATGATAGAATTCAAAAAATGCGTCTAATTTGAAAAAGAAACTATTCTTGTCTTTTTGGAAAAAAATGATGAAAAATGCAACATCTTTTTGATTTTTTTTTTCTTTTTTCTTTTTTTTTTGAATTTTTGGAAAATGATGGGAAAATGTAAAATCTTTTTTAGATTTTTCATATTCTAATTTTTTTTGAATTTTTTGGAAAATAATGGAATAATATAAAATCTTTTTGGATTTTTCGTTTTCATTTTTTTTTGTTTTTGGAAAACCATGAAAGAAAAATGCGAGTGGGCCCTGCTTTCTTCATTTTTCACCCTTCTTTCCAAATATTGGTCTGCCAAATGACTTTTCACCCTCAAATATGCAACTTGTATCACACATGGATGATTGAATGACTTTTGGGGCCACAGGCCAATTTTGACAAAATTTGGACAGGCTCCCTATAAAGGGACACGGTACCTGGGACCGAGCCTTACTAGGTGTAAATGACATGATGCAAATAAAAATAACCTAAGACTGACCTAAGTTTGGGGTTCACTAACAAGGCAATTCGGGGGAGCGTATGGTCGATAGTGGCTGCTCAAGCTTTCCACCCACTCCATACTTCCGACGGCCTCCCTCCTAAATTAAGGGTGACTCAACAAAGAGTTCGTGCACGCGACGCGTGCTCCGAGACTTGTTGTAGAAAGAATTGACCGGGTAATGCAACTGATGACAGTTATAAAGCAGTAAACACATAAAAACTGTAAAAATATAAGCAGCTAGCAAATAATAAAATGACATAAACCAAAATAAAAATCAAATAAAGCAAACAAAACACATAAAAACCTCAAACGAATATCCTAAAAAGCCAACAAAATCAAGTATTAGCTCGAACCCGCAATTCCCCAACAGAGTTGCCAGATATGTCACACCCTTTTTTACCAAACCCTACTAAATCCTCTTAAAAAAATAAAAAGATTTAAATAAAAGCTTGAAAAAGGTTTTCAATCTTTAAAGTGACAAAATTTTGTTTCAAAAGGAAAATAACTCAGAGTCTCCACCAGGCATTTGATTTCGGTGTGGCAGGTCACCATTTTTTCTTAAATGATTTTTCCTCTTAAAAAATTTTGAACTCTAAAACTAAGTCTATACCATAGTTCCGGGTAAGGGGGTTCATTTGACTCGGGGAGAAGGTGTTAGGCAATCCCCAAGTCCCGTAACTAGTACGGTTGCATACTCGATCAAGTTGGCTTTTAAGATATTTGAATTGAGGTATAAGCACATAAAAAGAAAATAAATAGTCAGAGAGGCTCGAGGTCGTCCCCACCTAATAAAACAAAAATAAAATACTATTCTATGCTTCCTCGAACCGTTCCGTCTTCGGCCTTCAAATACAAAAACTTCGGGACATACCCCGGATAATATACACAAACCCCTCGGGGCATACGGGGCATACCCCAGATAATATAACTAGGGGAACGAACTTTTACCTAGAGAATAAAAATAAAATAAAATAAAATAAAACCTAAAATTTGCCTACCCGAATGCTGCCTCCAACCGATTGGATCAATAAAACAAAACTAAACAAAAAATTCACATTGTAATTTCTATTTCGAGCAAAGTATCCAACCCCAAGGCCAAATACTTGTTTTACTGCCTAAGCACATCCAATTCACTTAATAAATTAATTTAACTCTGGAGTTACCAAAATATTAGTCAAAGTGCCTTAAACACATATCTTTCAATGAATAATTGAAACAGACGACTAATAACCTATCCAATAAATTCACCAAACAACATACAAACGAATAGGCAGCAGCAAAATGTATAATAACAATTGCCAAAGCACTCAAAAATCCGAGGCAGAGTCATCGAATCCTAACTCATACCATCAACGAAACAAAGCAAAGATAGACTAAGTAAACGATGGAATCACGATGTTAAGCTAAACAAGGTAGAATGAATGAGAAATGAACCTCAAATGAATCTAAAAATTTTAATTGTGAAGGCGTTTTGAACTCAAAATTTGGACGAACCGCGGACGGGAATTCGAATCTTCACCAAAATTTGAACAACTTCTCGGCTTTAACCCATTTTGGAAGAAATTCAGAATACGAAACTTGTTTTTCTTTTTAATCAATATTTTTGAATTTGAAATGAAACCAAACTTAGATGGAACTAATTCACTGTATAACGCAACTTCGCCTCTGTTCCGAATCCAATGTTGAGCAAGAGAAACCAAGATAGTACTACATTTTTATCTTGGTTTTCGGCTGTGTTGGTGCGTGAATGTCTGTGTAGAAGCAGCAGAAAGGATGTAGAAGGATGTTGCTATACTGTTGCTATTAGTCGGAGAAGAAGAACGAGAGATCTGGTGGCACTGGTTTTTGTCGCGGCTGTGGAGTGATGGAGAATGGAGATCTGGTCGGCGGTTTCTGTTTCTGGGCGATTGGAGTGAGGTCAGTAGGAAGCCGTGGCTGCTAGTTTTTCCGGTGAGTGCGAGGTGAAGAAGAAGAGCGGGTGGCAAAAAGCTATGTAGCGTGAGTGAGCAGGCGGCTATGGTAGTGAGGGTGGATCTCGTGGCGAGTTTAGGGTGGTCGTTTGGTGGCGGCTGCTAGTGTCTCTTCATTGTTGTCTTGTGTGCTAGGGTTTAGCTTTTAGTCCTATGGTTGAGGAAGATATGGCAGCCATGGGAGTTCTAGTTGTCTTCTTGATATGGTGTTGAGGTCTTGGTGAGGAAGATGAAGATGGCTAGGGATTTTGTTGTATCTTGTTCTTGTGTTAAAAGAAGAAGTAGTCTCAAAATTGGGCCTTTGGTGGTGGATTTAAATTGGGCTTCAAAATGTGCAAATTTAGGCCGAAAAGGACTAAAAGTTCAAATTAAATACCTATAAAAATCTACATTAATTTTGATAAATTATTTGTATTAAAATAAAATTTAAAATTAAAGTTGGAAGTATTTTTGGTATTTTTAAAGATTATATTAGGATTAAAATAGCCTTAAGTAATATACTCTCCTAAAAATATCTAATACGCGAATTAAGTAGAGAAATATGGAACTATTTCTATAATTTTAAATTTTATTCTTAAAGTAATGTAAAAGAGCCGAAATTAGTTGAAGTAACTATATTATGTAGAAAATCATTCTATCTATGATATGTGAGCTTTGGTTGTATTAGCATAATTTTCAGGTATAGGTTTTGATGATTGATAAACAATGAAGTCAAGTGTCAAACAACGATATTATATGACAAACGATCAAGATTGAATGCCGACAAGCATATTGATGACAGAATTGCATAGTCAAGCCAAAGACGAGCTCAAATGTTCAAGACCGAACACCCAAGGCGTAGATCGTTAGGTAGAACCAATGTAAGAGCAACGTTTAAGTTATCTCGTCTTTTGGCTCAACATAGGTCATCATAAATATGCATAAAATCATTTTATTAAATCATATTTATCATAAACTTATTTCAAATACTTCAAACAAAATGATGTTAAAGTTTTCATTTTAACCAAAATGGTTTTTGAAGTAAGAGATTCAAATCTGTAACAGAATAATCGATTATCAAGACTGCATAATCGATTATGCTGTAGACCGTTGCCAGTGTTTGAACACTGGAACAGAATAATCGATTATACAGTCTCAGATAATCGATTATTCAGCAGAAAATCAGCTTCTGATTTTCTGAACGTTGGAGAAATAATCGATTATCAAATCTGCATAATCGATTATCTTGGCACAAAATCAGCATAATTGATTGCCAATTAAGCAACGGACATAACACTTCTTTCACCTATAAAAAGAGGTCTTTTGAGCTGATTTTAAACACACAACACCTCTCATTATTCATATACATATTGATCATATTTGTGCATCATTATAGATCTTTTGTTGAGCCATTTGAGAGACAACTTTGAGTTGTTCATAGAGCTTATTTTGTATCTCTTTATCTACTCTTTTGAGAGAGTTATTGTTGTAAAAGAGAAAGGTGTTTGAGAAGAACATATCTTCTCATTGATTGTCGGGTTCGCTAAGTACCCTAAGTCTTAGTGTGTGAAGTCTAGTGGTGCGGTATCTACGAGCAAGGTGAAGTCTTGGGGTGCGGTATCCTCGAGCAAGTTGAAGTCTTGTAGAGTGTACATCTACGAGCAAGTGTAACGGTTTGTTAGGCACCCGTAAGCTTAACGGAGTTAGTGGAATCTCGAGAGAGTCTCTCGGGGACTGGACTAACCACAAGTTGTGGTGAACTAGGATAAATTCGGTGTGTTCTTTCCTTGCTATTTTTATTACCGAATTTATTTTTATTCCTACAATTTTAATTCCGCAATATTTATCAATATTCTCGTGCCGCACTATTCACCCCCCCTCTAGTGACGGGCATAAATCCTAACATAGTAAGCCTAAATTAAATATTTTACACTATAATGGATGAAATTTCGGAGAGGGTCAAAAATTAAGTGTCTACAGTGCTTGCATTCGATGATGTGCCCCTGGAAATTCAAGCACCAGAAATGCAAACTATTGATGAAGAAGTCCTCGACAACGTGGCCTAGATGCATTCATAAGTAAACGCAGGGTTGTCACCACCCCTGAGTTTGAAATTAAGAGGCCTACTACCAGGCTTCAAGTCAAAGTGTCCTACGATTCTGCACTCCAAAAGAGCAAGAAAAGTAAGAAGAAAAGAAGAAAGTTGGTAAAAAAGGTGTCCCTATAAGTGATGAAGCTATCCCTGTAGTTGTGGTGGAGGAAGGAACTCGTGAGGAACCTGGTTCCCTTGTAAGGCGGTCCTCGAAAAGGGCTGAGTCTACTCTCATGGAGAAAGGATCTACTTCTAGGTCCAATATGAAGGAGGCAGTGAGTGGATATTCTTGTCAAGTTCAAGGGGAAAGGCAAAGTCAGTGGAGAAAAGCATAGGAAACACAAGTTTGAAACAATTGAAGAACCCTGGAAAGAAAGCAAGAAGTGACATCGAGCATCTAAGGCATTAAAAGGTTCTGTTGGGTCATACGTTTCACCCAATAATTTCGGAGATGGCCGGAATGCGTCATATTCTAGAAATGGTGGAGTTTCAGCAATGGACGCATCTATTCTACATTGATGCTCCTAAAGTGTATGAGGAGGAGGTACAGAGTTTTTTTGCTAGTCTCTTTCCAGTTGATGATAACCATGTCTGTGCTTTGGTCAATGGGGTGGATATTGTCTTTGACGTGAAATTGCTTGAAGAAATTTTGCAAGTTCCTACAGTTAGAATGTCGAGTGTACCAGATGTTTGTTAGTAAAATTTCCGAAGTGCAGTGGTGACATATAATTCTAATCAGAAAGGGGACCAGATCCATAAGAAAGCACTACTTCCATTCTACCAGCTGTTGTTTGAGTTGTTTAACAAAGTCTTGTTGCCTTTAGCAAAAAGGTGATCCATAACTTCAAAATCTAATCTATTCCTAATGGAGAAATTGGACGGTTTCAACCATGTGAGTCTGCCTTCCATAATGATTGAGCACATGCAAAAAGTGGCCGATTTCAAGGATGGCAATCACGTACTTTCCTATGGATTCTTGCTCATCCAAGTGTTCAAATACTTTGACGTTCTGCTAGGAACGGGTAAAGTAGGGACCCGCAATCATACATTCTCATAGACAACCTTGGAAGAGTGTGAGTGTATTGAGTCTCACATCTCCTTTTTGCGCGCCTACCCCGATGGATAATGCACAAGGGAGTTTTTTCAATTTAAGTGATAATATTCGAAATGGGATTATTTATTTATTTCAGAGTCGTCACTTGGGATAGGTTTGGCTTTTGGTGTCCTAAGTCACCGATTTATCGTGAATCCCAACTCGAGGAAAATATTCGACTTTCCAAATGAAGTCCGCGAACCAGAAATTCTAAATGAGGAATTCTGTTGACCCGAGGGAAGGTGTTAGGCACCCCCGGATTCCGTGGTTATAGCATGGTCTCTTAAATTGTTGTAATGGTTAAATATCTGATTTTTATACATGTTATAACTTACGGTTAAGGGTCAAAACTGCCCTCAACCTATCGACTCCGGAACAAAATTGCCCTCTGTTTACCTTTGGCGAAGAAAATGCCCCCACTGTTAACTTTGTGGCCTATTTCTACCCCTAAAATCTAACAGAATCGTGAATTTCATTTTTTTTAATGCCACATGTCACGTTTTGATTGGGACATATAAAGAACGGAAAATTGGGAAATATAAAGAACGGAAAAAGGGTCAAAAATGCCCTCAACGTATTGACTCCGGAACAAAATTGCCCTCCGTTGACCTTTTTTGGGTCGGGTCGGGTCGGGTTGGGTCGGGTTGGGTCGGAATTTGGGTGAGAATTGATTTTGGGTCAAGTTTATTTAATGTCCAATCAAAACGTGACACGTGGAATTAAAAAAATTAAAAATTAAATACAAGCATCCCGACCGACCCGACCCAAAAAACACCAAACCCTCTCTTCATCTTCCTCACTACACACCCTCTCTAACCCTAAACCACCAAACGACCTCTCATGGCTACCCCGTTGCTTCATCTTCCCCGTCCAGCCCGTCACCTTCACATCGCCAGAAAATTTCACAACCAAACAGCCCCCCTCCATCACGAACCAGGCGTCCAACCCGTCCCCCATAACCAAGCCATGAAAAACCAGCCCCCCATTGGATAGGAATGACCAATCCACTTTAACTGAAGATGAATATATGTGATATATCAAGCTCTTTACATTTGTTGGAAAGCGGGAAATCACATTACACTTCATCCCGACCGACCCGACCCAAAAAAGGTTAACGGAGGGCAATTTTGTTCCGGAGTCAATACGTTGAGGGCAGTTTTGACCCTTTTTCCATTCTTTATATGTCCCAATTTTTCATTCTTTATATTTCCCAATCAAAACGTGACAGTGGCATTAAAAAAAATTAAAAATGAAATTCAAGATTCTGTTAGATTTTAGGGGTAGAAATAGGCCACAAAGTTAACGGTGGGGGCATTTTCTTCGCCAAAGGTAAACGGAGGGCAATTTTGTTCCGGAGTTGATAGGTTGATGGCAGTATTGACCCTTAACCGTATAACTTATTCCAATTTTAACTTTAACCGTTTTTCTTTATTATATTTAATAGAATTGCAACGTCGTTAGAATGCATCACAGACTGCATCACATAAATGTATCCGTATTTTTTGATGTTTTCCGACTTCATTGAGATTTGAATTTGGTCACATAAATATGTACCCGAATTTAGGAAGGTAAGATTAATTAACGCGCGTTCTAAAGAGACTAACGTATTGTTATTTTGGGAAGAGGCCATGAGAATTCGCTAAGCGGCCAATTACGAAGACTATCCAATTTTTATGTATTTATTGAGGGCCCCGCAATTTGTAATTTATTTGGTGAGGCACGCCTCATTTTAGCTTAAAGGATATCCTAAAGCGAATACGTTTTCTATTTCGTTTGTCTCTAAAAATGAAAGAAGAAAAGATCCTATATTATTTACATTCTTACAAAGTATTATAATTAAGTGTCGAAATGAATCCGTTAATTTTGAAAAGTGAGTGCGTATATGGGCAAGAGTTTAACAGTTTGGGTCCAGGCCCACCATGTATAGTACGAAAACTGCGGCTTGGGCCATCTCATTCTGATTATTAGGGCCTAACTACATTATTCTACACACGCTTGAAATTTACAATGGGGTAAGGATGAAATCAGTAGCTAATGAAACCCCCCCCCCCCCTTTTTGTTATGAACCTGAATAAACAAGTTGCTAACTAAACAATTTAAATGACTAATTAATTAACCCAAGGCCTTATACCTATTCAGAACGTGCATGTAAAATAAATGGAAACACTAGAGTATTACCTCTACATCATTAGTTCTTTAAACTACTATACGAGTAGAAGGAATTTACCATCTAAACTGTTCAGATTTATACTCAGTTGGACACTAATCACTTTACATGTTTCTAATGGAGACTACCAACTACATATACAACTAAATATACAAAAGTACAACTAAATAAATTCGAAACTTTAAGACTTCATTTCATTTATGCTTCAAGTTTCAACTACAAGTGTACCAGTATAGAAATGTGTACCTGGTATTTGGAAACAAAGAAGAAGAGGAGATCACTGATAGCAGTAGCACTTAACGTAACTACAACAACAACAATAGAACCACCAGTAAAGCCAAGCAGGAAAACAACCCGGGAATAGAGTTGAAACCAGGCAGAAAACCTAAGCAAAAATTTGGCAATAACTTCAAGAATTTTCAAACAATCCCAGGAAACTCTAAGTAACAACACTCGAATACCATTAGAGGAACTCAACAACTAGTTAGATCTCAATAGTGTCAGAAGACTAACACAAGGAAAGCAAAGATGGACACCATCTTTTGATTTATCACTCATGAAAGAAACAAACTGAAATTCATTTTGGTGTGAACTTAGCCTTTTATCACTCCAACTGACTGAAACTCTTTAGAGTAAGAATTCCAGCCTATATCACTCAATTTCTCTTAACAGAGTTCTCCCCCTATTAGTCCCAAAAATGACCTCTATTTATACCAAAGGCAGTCCCCTTTTCAGCTCAGTTTTCTTTTAATTTTACCTTATTATTATGAATTTTTACTCCTTTTTCTATCCAGCAAAATATTCTTCCAACTATGTGTAACTTTTTAGCTTTTTATTATCACTGATACTATTTCTAATTTCCAATTAAGCAAACACTCTTATTACTTAGTGGTCCACCTATACCAATTAGTTTAAATTAAAGTTATTAGGGGTCCTACTGGGTAGACTCTTCAGTCAAACCAGATTTTATAATTCTTCTATTCCTAAAACACCCCTGAATCTTATTGACGCTACTATTCTGATTCAGAACATCAGCATACAGAACTAAACCTCTAAATTTCTGGAATTATCCTCTAATTAACAGCTATAGCCAATCCTTAAATCAATTAAATGACTAAGGTGAAATTATTCAAACCAAATAACTGAATTTAAATCAAAAACCCAAACTTAATGTATCACAGAACTCCACAGAACCATTAAACTGAAACTGAAACTGAAACTAAATCTAAATCTTAATCATCTGGATACACGGATAAAAATTTAACATAATTCTAAATCTAATCTTATACAAGAAGGTAGGATCATTGTCAGTATTGACAATGCCCTAGAGCTTAACTGTCTAAAATCAGTATATACAACATTCGACTCCAAATTATTTGACGACAATAATCGACTCGATTACACACTATTGTTAATAACTGAATAGAATCAGATAGGCATACAGGTAATTTTAATTGGCATTTGCCAGAATTAGGGGATTATAATGAAGCCTGACTAACCTACAAAGTTAATCAACTCAAATATGTATTTAATACAACTACAATTAACAACAAATAGAAAATTATTGACCAAATAAAAGGTCTTATGAAGAAGAGGCAGAACAGTTGTCAAGAGTCGAAAAAGGATCAAAAATACAAAACTAATCAAATAACAAGTATTTATCAAATAAAGAATAGAACAAAAGAAGAAGGAATACCTCTAGGAAGAATCAGAAGCCAACAAAGACTCGGGCCAATTTTGACTTGAAATTTTTTAGGTTAAACGGACCTTAATCGAGTGTTTTCACTTGAAAACACTTCGAATAAGGTCCCTTGAACACCCAAAGCCTTCAATTTTGGACAGAAATCCGGCTTGAGTTTTTTCTAGGGTTCTTGGGCTCGGATTTGGGGCCTGAATATTTCTGTGCAGATTCAACTCAAACCAAAGATGGTTTGGGCATGGGGGAAGTCATGGGATGCCAAGGTATGAATTTGTGGTTGGCTGGCATAGGTTTCCGTTTGGATCGAATCTTCAAATGAAGATTCGATAAGCTCTGATATGATTCGAGCCAAATGGCTTGAGGATTTGTGCTGGAGGTGGCTGGGAGGTAATAGGATGTTAATTTGGCCGCCATTGGAGACAGTCGAATTTTGGCTCAAACCATTGATTGAAGATTCAAGGACTTCTGGAATGATTTGAAGAAAGCTGTTAGTGGATTCGTGTAGGGGATGGTCTGGGGGTTCATGGGTGTTAATTTTGTGGTCATTGGAGCTCAGGTCGCCAGGCTTACGTTGGAGGTAAAGGGTGGCAGCGCTAGGGTTTTGTTCATGTTCGTCGCTGATTGAGAGAGACAATGAACAGGACGAAAGAGGGGGGTGTTTGGTTATGGGGGTGGGGTGAGGTCTTAGAGTTATATACTAGGGGAAATTTGATCTTGGCCGTTGGATCAATTTAGATCAACGGACTGGATCCTTTCACTAATAAGAAACGGTGTCATTTGGATTAGTTGGGGATCGGGTGGAAATGGGTAATGGGTCGGGCCTGGACATGGGTAGGGGAGATGGAATCTCAGCCTTTAGATTAAAACAAATCGATGGCTGAGATTATATGGCCTGGAAATGATGACGTTTGGGCGTCTGTTTGGCCAGGCAAGTTTGGACCGGGTCTGGGGGTCGTTTGAGCCTAATTTTAAACCCTTGGTTTCGAATCGGCCCATTCCGATTTACATTCTTTTTTAATCATTTTTCTTTTTCAATTCCTAAGTCCCAAAATTCCTAATTTAAATTGTAAAGCCAAAAATTACTTAGAGAATATAAATTAACCGCCTCATAATTAACATATAATTTTAAACACTAATTAAAACAAAATTCACACAATTATATGTTAAATGACAAAATTACTATGAATACGTATTTTGGGATTTTCTTCTTTCAAAAACCAAATGTGGTTCAGTTAATTCCTAATTGTAAAAATAAAATCCTATATGCACATCCAACATATTTTTTTGGTATTTAACTAATTAAAACAGGATAAACATTCACAGACAAAATAGAAATAATTATCAAAAAAATTCCATGCAAATTTTAAAAATTGTACCAAAGAAATTTTTTTTATTTTTGATTTCTTTTGGAGTAGTTGTCGTAAAAAAAATCATGTGCTCACGTTGTGAAGTATGACTGTGTCTCAGCTCATCAATGCCCAGAACAGTGCAGCTGAGGAAATACGTCGATTGAAAGCCAGGAATGCTATCCTGGAAGGACAGCAAGCCCGAGCGGTTCCTATGTCGAATGATGAGGTGATCTGTTTGACCCAAGAAAATGATGACCTTGGGGCGCAAGTTGAGAACCTGAAGATTGAACTATTCAATGAGAAAAAGTCAGAAACGCCCAAATAGACCTTGTTCTCCAGACACTTGTTGCAGCTTCCGAGTCTTTTCCTCCTAGTGCCCCCTAAGTTTCCCCTCAGTGACTAGTTATCTGGAATTTTTCCTTTTTTTTCTTTGTTGATGGTTGGTGGTTGTTTTTGTTGTTTTTGGTGGTTGGGATGTATTACTACTACTGCTCCCATGTTCAAGTATAGTGATGCATCTTCCTTTTTCAAAAATTAAAAATTATTAATATAAATCCTCTGTTATTTTATATAGTACTTTCTCTTTGTATTCTATTCTTTCTCATGATTGTGTGCACATATGTGGCATGATTTAGCTTAGCTGGACTTCTTTGTGTTGTTGTTCTTTTTCATGATGCCAAAAGGGGGGAAAACAAGACTAATATAGGATTCAGGGGGAACCACATTGGGGAACTAGTTCTTATGAATTGCTTGAATTACTCTATCCATGAAAGATTAAGGCATCTTCTCAGGGGAAACTCTTTCACACTGGTGTTTGTACTCAAAATTGTTTAAAGTTTGTAATTATCAAAAAGGAGGAAATTGATAGATCTTAAATATTCTTGCCTTATATTTTGATGATCTAACAAAATTAATGTTAAGAATCCGATAGGAACCCCGACCTTATTTTGATTGCTGCAAACTTTAACAGAATCCGGCAAAAGATGAACTACTATAGATTTAGGAGCTAGTAACCAAACAAGTATCTGATGCTCGTGTGGTTTCGATATAGCAATATAGAGTCATTTGGACACAGTTGGAACTGAAGTGACTGACAGCACTGTCTCTCGCACTGTAATACACTGTAAGCCCACTCATTCTCTAACCAAACAAAGCACTCACATCACTTCAAGTGACGGAATCAAGATGTACCCAGTGAGCTTTAAAAAAAGACATCACTGGAAGGTTTCTGTTTCTTATTCAAGACTCTTGTAAAAAACAGAAAAATCATCCTTTCAAGGTTAAAGAACAAGGTAGAGCACTACTACGGACCATTTCCCAAAAGATTAATTATTGCTATCCTAGTTGAGTTGTAACATTGTTATTGTACTTATTATATCTCCTAAATCGCTTACTTAGAAGTATACTGATTAGGAATTCTCTTGTAAATCCGTAAACTCGTTGAGTTTATGTTGTGACTAGATTTAGTCATAAGGAAAAGTATTTGTAATCGTAGAGTTACAAAGTGCCTTGTGGTGATAGCATCAAAAGTTAGAAAAAAACCTTTGTAACTAGGATAGTCACAAAGTGGCTTGTGGTAAAGGTACCACAAGTTCTTGAGTAAATCCTTTGAAATGGGAAGTATTGTTAAGTGGCTTGTAATAGTAAGATTACAAGTTAGTGAAGTTAAAAGCCTACAGTATATGTCGTGGTTTTTTATCCCCTTGTGCAGGATTTTTCCACGTAAAAATCCTCTGCCTTATTTACTTACTACTTCACTAAGTGCTCTCAGCAGAATCTTGTAGAAGACCAGGTGTTGTACGATTTGATTGATCTATACAAACTAACAGTATCTTAGTTTATTCTCGTTGTAAGGAGGAATATGAGAAGCATTTGAGGATTGTGCTTTAGACTTGGGAGGACAAGAAACTTTATGCTCAGTTCTCCAAGTGTGAATTTTGAGTGGATTCAATTGCATTCTTAGTTCAAGTAGTGTCAGGGGATGAATTAAGGTTGATCCTAAAAAGCCTTAGCAGAATCAGAATTGGCTTTGACCTATTATAGCAACAGAAATTCGGGTTTCTTGTGTTTGGTGGACTATTACTATCATTTTGTTGATGGGTTTTCATCCATTACAACCTCATGTACTAAGTAGCCTCTAGAAAGGTGCTCCTTTTAAATGGTCTATTGAGTGTAGCAGAGCTATCAGAAACTCAAAACTTCTTTGACTACAACCTCATTGTTGGTATCATCAAAATTGCTTTCACTTTTTACCATCATTTAGAGAAAATAGTCATGGATGCCTATGCCTTTTTACTAACTCTAACAAGTCCAACAACGTGGCTTTTTTTTATACTCCCTCCAAATTGTTTTTTATTTCTCTCCTTAATATTAATTAAATATTTATTTTCTATCTTTTTGTTGTTATTGTCAGTGTGATGAATATAAAAATAATGATACAGGTTCTGGTAGATTGTAGAGACTGGTTTATGAATTTAACCAGAGAGAGAAAATCCAAATTTGGCAGAGTTCCAAACTTGATGAAGGTTTGCAAATGAGATGTTTGCATTATTTTTATCATTTGGTATTCTTTTCACAACACTAAGGAGCTGAAAGCTTGGTGTCATGGCTCTGGTTAGATCACTTGTAAAATCATAGATTTTGTTTTCAATCTCTTTCCTCTATCCTCCTTTATTTAAAGAGGATATTGATATGACCTTCATTTATCCTAATGAATTGTATCACCAAAAAAGGTTAATTCTAGAAAAGATGTTCAATTATTTGTCCTTTTCAAGTCGGCTCCGAGCCTTCATAGCAGATTACAGAGTGCCACTGATGGTATCTCAACTTGCTCAGCAAAACGAATTTAACCTCATGAAGCCATCTTCCTACTATTATGATCTGTTGTAACTGGATTTAATCGTATTAATTTGCCCTATAACCAATTGGTCTTATATTCTATTGAATGTGTAGAATTTATATAACCTGTTGTTATTGTTTCAAGATTCATACGTGGTCTTCTAGGTATCCCCTACGCAAATGGAGTCACTCCAAAATCTCCAATGCATACAAAGAGTTTGGCCACGCTGAAGCACCAAGTAATCTCCATTTTTTCCTTGGGTGATGATCTAGTAAGCTATACTCTTCTTTTTTTGAACAGAGACGACGTTTATTCATTATTATAACATTTAGATTTTACAAAAAGGGGGTATGATCATGAGGATCATTACCATGGGGTAATACATGCATGGCATGTAAGTTACCAATAGAAGCTAGAGTAGTACAATACTTAAGAGAAATAGTTTTAACAGATTTTGCTCCTCCTTTATCTGCCAGCATCCTGGCCAAGACAAAGGATGGTGGAAATAACCAGAATTGCAATTTATTCATCACTAGGTTCTCCACTGCGTGCTTAGCCAACAAGTGAGCCACTTCATTCTCCTGCCTGAATGGGTGTTGGATTTCCACGGTGTCCATTTGCTCCAGAAGTGACCTGCAACCATTAATGATAGAGTTGTATGTTTTACAACCTTCACGAATGAAGAATATTACTTGAGAGGCATCTGTCTCTATTATTAGTGGGGACAAGTTCATATCATTTGCTATGGTTAATCCATTAATAGGGCCATAAGCTCTGAATGTATCGGGCTTTTAGCGGAAACTTTTGAGTCAAATCCTATTAGCCAATCACCATGATCATTTCTTATTACCAACTAGTACCAACTAGTAAGAGGTTTTACCCAAGATATATAAAGTGTAATATCCTTTTCCCAGTTTGATTCTCTATTAGTTAGGAGAGAATACACAATGGCTTGGTCTATAATTTTCCCTAGGTGACAGGTAAGGCATGTGTTATTAATATTATTGGTGTTTCTAGTGATCCAAATATTCCACATGACAAAAGGAAAGAGGGTATTCCAATTGATGAATTTAGAGGGGATAATGGGGTTGCTAGATTTTAGTTTGGTAATCCAATTGTTACTTAAGGGGTCAAAACCACCAGTATCAATTCCCAAACTTTGCCAACTGTTACTGGGCATGTAATAAAAATGTGGCTAAGATATTCAGTATCACGGAGACAAATGGTACATTGGTCATCTATATTCATGCCTATAGAGAAAAGGAATCTCCTACAAGGAAGTCTATTAAGAATGCAAAGCAGCATAAAATATTTTATTTTGTTAGGGCATTGGAGGTCCCAGACCCAATTACTATTTATTGGGTGGTTTTTAGTCCTTTCTATTAGACCATAACAATATTTGGTCATGAAGATCCCGCTTGATTTCATATCCTATGATAAGCCATCAGCCGGACACTCATTAGAGATGAAAGTAGAGTGAATGTTGTCCAGAATATGTTTTGGTATGGCTAGGGATAGATTCGAGAAATCCTAAACGTTACCTTCCCTAACATCACATATTCTAAGGGAATTTTCTATGTTGTATAGAGGACCTACCACTTGACTTCTAAGGGTTCCAGAGTTAGTAATCCAATTAGTCTCCCAAAGATTAAGAGTAGAGTCGTTATGGATTGACCAAAGGGACCCTTTTTGACAAATTTCCCACACGTTTATGAGACTTTTCCAGAAGAAAGAACCATTATTAACGGGTTTATGGCTATATTTTTTAATGATATTTATAGACCACAGATTGGTGGTGTCATTGGCTAATCTCCAAGCGAGGCTAGCTAAAAGAGTAAGATTTTTATGACGAGCTTTTCTAAGCCGCAAGCCTCCTTCCTTCTTAGGAGTGAAGACCAAGTCCCAATTGACTAAGTGAAGCTTCTTTTTCTGATCATTTATACCCCAAAGGAAATTTTTTTGAATTTTGTCCTTCATCTTTAAGGTTTTTGATGGGAGTAGGGTAAATTGTATGTAATGGGCTGGAAGGCTAGCTAAGGTGGAAGAGATTAGAGTAGTTCTTCCTGCTAGGTTCAGTTTGTCGCATTTCCAGTTTGCTAAACTATTTCTAATTTGGTCAATCACAAATTGGAAGTCCCTATTCTTAGGAGCATTACTGAGAATAGGGAAACCAAGATATTTTCCAAATGTAGTGCATTCTTTAGACCTAGAGAAGTAGTAAAATTAGTTCTACTACTACAGTTTAAAGAGAATAGGACCCTAGATTTGGATAAATTAATAGATTGTCTTGAGTGCTCACAAAAACGATTTAGGGCAGTCTTGACGGAGGAACAAGTTTTGGAGTTAGTCTTCCCTATTAAGACCAAGTTGTCCGTAAAAAACAACTGAGATAGAGGGGGTATCTTTTCCTAATAAGACAGTGTCCAATTTTTGAATGTCTACTAAGTGGTTGATGTAAATAGACAACATCTCCATACAAAGTATAAAATGTACGGGGGCATTGGATCCCTTTGCCTAATTCCTCTACTTGGTTGGAAGAAAGTAGATTTTGTTCCATTTACAATAATGGAGGTAGTAGAGGTAGTAATACAAGACATTATAAGCTTAATAATGTTTGGTGGAAATTTGAAGTAAACAAGAGTCTTGTAAATAAATGACCACTCAAGCTTATCAAAAGAGTTTTCAAGGTCGATTTTGATGATGAAGGAACCAACTTTACCCTTAGTTTTTTTAAAGGAGTTAATAAGTTCCAGGATAATAATAGCGGTATCACTAGCCCTTCTATTTTTTATAAAACTAGTTTGGAGGGGGCTTATAATCTTTTGTGGGTAGGTTTTAATTCTATTAGCAATTATTTTGGTAATGGTCTTGTAGATGGTATTACAAAGACTTATAGGTCTAAAGTTGCTTATATTATTGGCATTGTGGAATTTAGGAATAAGACAAATATAAGTAGTGTTAATATCAGTAGGGACCTTATGTTGTTTGAACACTATATGGCAAAAATCTTTGACAGATTTTCCAATAATGCTCCAATACCTTTGGTAAAAGAAATGGTGTAAACCATCCGGCCCGGGGGACTTAAAGGGTTTAAAGGAGAATATAGCATTACTAATTTCACTGTCAAGAAGAGGCTTATCTAAAAGTGAGAGATCAATATTATGAAAAGTAGTGGGGGAGTTTAGTGGATTTAGGACTTCAGAAAGTGAATGATTTGTACTAAATAATTCCACAAAATATTCTTGCACATAGTTAATAATAGCACGATGGTTGTCCAGCCACTGTCCTTCTTTGTTCCTAAAGAAATTGATGTGGTTTTGTCTCTTTCTATCACTACAACAACAACAACAACTACCCAGTATAGTCCCACGAAGTGTGGTCTGGGGAGGGTAATATGTAGACGAGCCTTACCCCCACCCGAAAGGGCAGAGAGACTGTTTCCAATCGACCCTCGGCTAATTTGGAAGAAGTTCGTATCATCTCCCTCATTTAACCAATGACCCTAGCTCTAAGTTTCCAATAATCTTCCTCAAGTTTGAGAATATTATTATACTTAGTTACTAGAGAATGTTCCAAATTATTAAGGAAAACACTAGTTCCATTTAGGAGAATTTTGCATACCATTAGTTCTTGCAAAAAGAGATCTTTTCTCCTTAAAAATGCTACCAAATTGGTCTCGACCCCAATTCCTTATATACCCAGTGAAGGAATTAATAGCTGGCAGAAGTTCCTTATTCCTCCATTCATTCTCGACTATGTTGCCAAAATTTGGGTGATTGCACAAAATATTTTCTAATCGAAATATACTTCCTGAACTATGATTTATATCATTCAGCTTTACAAAAATAGGTTTATGGTCGGAATGGGTTTTTGGGAGATGAATAATGCTAGACTTAAGAAATTTATCCAACCATTCCTCGTTAGCTAGTATGCGATCAAGTCTTTCCATAATTAGGCCGGTCTTTTTTCTAGGTTTAGACCAAGTAAATTTACTACCCTTAAATCATAGGTCTATTAAATTACACAAGTCAATATTATTGCTAATGGTTATGGCACTTTTTTTTAGGGGGCAACCTCCAATTTTTTCGTTACAACTTATAATGTCATCAAAATCACCACCTATCAACCAAGGGAAATTATAATTTTTAGACATTTGGAAGAGATTGTCCCACATAATATCCATAATGGAAGACTAAGTGCTGGCATATACATATGAAAAAAGCCAAGAGAAACTAAAGGGGTGTACCTGAAGGAGAGCATGAATTTCTTGGCCAGTATGAGTGAAGTGTTCCACTGTAATGACATCGTGATAATAGAGTACAGCCATGCCCCCGATTGTCCCTCTGCTGGGACTTATATGAGCTCAGAGAAATTAAATTCCTCTAGGAGTGAAGCATGCATGTGCATTCTTGTTTCAAGAAGGGTAACCAAACATGGCCTATGAGTATCGAGGAGCTCTCTAATGCTTCTACGAAAGTCTTCATTGTTAGCACCCCTAACATTCCAAAAAATAATTTTAATAGCTCTATTTATTGGGGGAAGTTGGGGTTGTGAGCTTGTTTTGTCCCTCTCCACTGAGGTGTGACTCCTTCTCCTCGAGGGTGCTAGAATTACTGCGTGTTTTCCTATGGTGGGATCTTGAGGAGGGCGTACATGCATTGAACATTTGTACATGGTGCTCGGGCAGCTGAATATGTATTTCTTACTCCATAATTCCTAGAAGAGTAATATTTTTACCTCGTTTAGGCTTAAGAACTCTACACTCGGTTGAGAACCTTGTGGATGGGGTTCTTCTTCTTCCTCTACTGGAGGTTGTGGATGATTTGGTTCTAGAGCATTGACTTGCATATTGTTTTGGGGTGGGTTGATAGGGGTTAGATTTGCTAGATTGAGGGATTCCTGGGTCACTTGGTTGTTCCCGCCCATGAAGATAGGATTGAGTGAGATGCTCTCCTCCGGTGGAAAAAATAGAAGTGTCTGAGGGAGATTGATGAATTGGTTGAGTGTTGGGGTGATATTCCAGTGGGTTGCATTTCCTGTATTAGGGTGTGACTCATGTGAGGGGCTAAGGGGTAGAGGATGTTGTTTATCCAAATCTGGTTCGTGTAGTTTGACATGGCCAGTTGCATGCCCTCCGCTATTAGTTGTGCCAAATACCTGGAGTTTTGGATGATAATCACCATTTTCTGGCCATTGATCTAGAGGTTGAATGTTATCACATGTCCCAGGATGCCTGCTTCCAGCCAAGAGGTGGGTTTATGGTGCTGGGGTGGAGGTGGTGATGTGAAGAAGAGAGGTTGTGTTTGGAGCTGATGGGGAAGTGAAGGAGGATTTGCCATGTGAGTGGTCCTGTTTTGGCTGGGGATATGAACTAATCTGAACCTTCTTATTGAAGTTAGGGGAAGCCTTGTCATTATATAAAGAGGAGGAAGAAATATTCTGAGAAGAATTAATCTTAGGGTTTGGGGAAGAACTAGGTTGATCAGAATTGGAGTGATTTTGCATGGAGTTTTGCGTTTTACTTTTTATAAAAAACTTTGGGGAGATAGAAGGGGAAGCCAGGTGGTCACCGGAGGCTACTACTACCTTTGCATGCAATTCCAAGTGTATATTATCAAGTTTAGGAATAGTCTCAGGTGGGGGTTAGTGAGATCATTGGATGGTTGGATAGGGACAACCGGGTAATTCCCATTGGTTGTATGAGTATAATGTCCTACTAATGATTGGGACGGAAGTTCCAAGGTATTCTTGGCATTAGACACTTGGAAATCTTTATCTTTTATGGTGTGAATGCATTGGTTAGTTGATATACTAGAGTGGTTTTCATTTAACCTATTGTCCAAAACCATGGGCTCTACTAGCTTAGGGGGTTTATTTTGGATTAACGGATTAATGTTTGGAGCATTAGACAATAATTACTTGCAGAGATTAGTTTAGTAGATAGAATCGAAGAGGATTTTGTAGACATACCTGGACTTGAGTAATACTTACCTGAGCTAGGGCTAGCCATGATGGATTCTTTTCCTAAAGATTTGAGCTTTTCATGTTGTGTGGACTTTGATCCTGCAGCTTTTTTCTTTTTCACAAACGAGACTGTGATCCACTTGTTGGCAGCTTCAGGTTGATTGGATGTTACTCCTTGCTTGTGATTAGTACTGATTGGGGGGGCAGGCATTTCGTATAGGTATGCCCTAACTTTCCACAGAGGGTGCATAGAAAGTTTTCCCCCTCGTAGTGAACGATCTGCTTATAATTGCCTACGTACACAAAAGGTTTCACTGGTTTATCCATTGCTACTTCAACACATAGCCGGGCATATTTACCTCTTATAGTAGAGGAGGTACAAGCATCAATTCTCAAAATTTCTCCAATTGCATTTCCAATTTTCCTTAGGATTTGAGAGTCATAGAACTCCGTTGGGAGTTGTGGTAATCGAACCCAAACTGCCGATTTAAACTGCTTAGCTTCACTTGCTACGAAATGGGGTTCCCACATTTGGACTGAGAGGTGGAAGCCATTAATGAACCAAGGACCATTGTTTAATGCCTTGGACATATTTTCTTCCTTAGAGAACTTAACTATAAAATAATCTGCACCTAGGCTGATTAGATTAAAATTTTCATTGGGCTTCCAAAGTTGGGAAATCTTTCTACAGAGATATTGGTGGAGTATACGTTTTTCCATGAGCTTGATGATTAGAGAGTACCTCCAAGGATGGTAGATTCTTTGTAGGTCCTCTTCTGATAGCAATACTTGTAGGTCATCATTGGCATCACTGTTATTTTTTAGCTTGGCTGGTGGAGAAGCCAGGGGCTCTGATTGGAAGTCCATTCGCATGGAGTGAGTTTGAGTCTCACCAGTTTGCATGGGATGATGAGTGAATTGGTTACTCATAGAGTCGAGCAGGATTTGCTTGTAGGATGAACTGTCGAACGGGGTTGTTCATCCATTGGAGCAAACATAGAGCAAGTATCTGGTTGGGTATGTTGGTTATTATGGATACTAGAGCTAGATGGAGTAGCCATAGGATTATTTGGATGTTTGAATGGGCCTATATCTGGTGGTTTTGGTAGGATTTGTGTAATAGTATGACTGTGTAGTGGAGTGATATCCATGGGAGATCAGGAGTATATTTAGAGAGAAGCAAGACCTTCTCTCTTGAAAAGGCAGAAAAGTGTAGTAAGGAATTATGATTTACCGAGTTTTTCCGGCGGCCGTGTAAGCTATACTCTTCACGTTAATCGTATTAATAGTATGCACATTATTTGAATTGATAAATTGTACTCAAAAAATCATATATATGAATATTATATGAAAATATTGTTTTAAGTTATATAATAAAGGTAGATGCTCCTTCAAATATAACATTGATTCTATATATCTAACTCAATTAAGAAAAAAAAATATCCTATATGTTACAAAACTTAGCTCAAAGTAATAAACAAAAGATAGACAACAAAGTAGAGAGAAATAGAGAAGAGAATATATTTCTTCTATGTATCCAAGTGTATTACAAAATAATTTCTCATCCTCTATTTATAGTACTACATAGAGGTATACTAAAAGAATTCCATAAATATGTCATTAAGCTTTTGAGATCATGGAGGAAGATCATGGGGGAGATCATGGAGGTGTGGGAGTTACAACCATAAGTATTGGAGTAGTGGGAGTTATGGAGATAATGGATAAAAGTAGTGGGTGTTATAGGAGTTATGGACATCCACCATAATCTAATATTTTATAACACTCCCCCTTGGATGTCCAAAGATAATGTGCCTCGTTAAAACCTTAACTAAAATAAAACCCAATGGGAAAAAAAATTCTAGAAAAGGAAAAAGAGTACACATATCTAACAAAATGCATTTTTGTTGCCTCGTTAAAAAACTTGCAAGGAAAACCCAGTGGGACAAAACCTTGTAAGGGAAAAAGAGTGCAACGCGCATTAACTCCCCCTGAAAAGAGCATCAATTCACATCCTTGAGCCTTCGCATTCCAATCTTGTGTACCAGCTTCTTGAAGGTTGACGTTGGTAGAGATTTTGTGAACAAATCAACCATATTATCACTTGAACGAATCTGTTGAACATTGATATCACCATTCTTTTGAAGATCATGTGTGAAAAATAACTTTGGTGAAATATGCTTTGTTCTATCTCCTTTTATGAATCCTCCCTTCAATTGGGCTATGCATGCTGCATTGTCTTCATACAAAATCGTGGGTAGTTTGTCACATTTCGGACCAAATTTGTCTCGAATATGATGTATTATAGACCTCAACCACACACACTCTCGACTTGCTTCATGAATAGCGATTATCTCAGCATGATTAGATGAAGTAGCCACAATTGATTGCTTAGTCGATCGCCATGATATGGCAGTGCCTCCATAGATAAACACATAACCTGTTTGAGATCGAGCCTTGTGTGGGTCAGATAAATATCCAGCATCAGCATAACCAACAAGATCAGGACTGCAATTATTGCTATAAAATAAGCTCATATCGGTAGTCCCTTTTAGATACCGCAATATATGTTTGATTCCATTCCAATGTCTCCTTGTGGGAGCAGAGCTATATCTTGCTAAGACATTAACTGAAAAAGTTATGTCAGGCCTTGTAGTATTTGCAAGATACATTAGTGCGCCAATTGCACTAAGATATGGTACTTCAGGACCAAGTAGCTCTTCATTCTTTTCTTGCGGTCGGAATGGATCCTTATTCACATCAATTGATCGAACAACCATCGGAGTACTTAAAGGATATGCTCCATCCATGTAAAACCATTTCAATACCTTTTCTATATAGGCAGATTGATGAACAAAAATTCCGTTTGCCAAATATTCAATTTGCAAACCAAGACATAATTTTTTCTTTCCGAGATCTTTCATCTCGAATTCCTTCTTTAAATAATCAATTGCCTTTTGGAGTTCTATGGGAGTTCTAATAAGGTTTATGTCATCGACATATACGGCAAGTACAACAAATTCCGATGTTGTTTTCTTTATAAAAACATATGGGCAAATGGCATCATTTATATAGCCTTCCTTTAATAAATACTCACTAAGATGATTATACCACATTCGTCCTGATTGCTTTAGACCATACAAAGATCTTTGCAATTTGATTGAAAACATTTCCCGGGACTTTGAATTATGAGTGTTTGGCATTTTGAATCCATCGGGAATTTTCATGTATATCTCATTATCAAGTGAGCCATAAAGATAGGCAGTAGCCACATCCATTAAATGCATGTCAAGCTTTTCAAGGACAGCAAAACTAATGAGATAACGGAAAGTTATAGCATCCATTACGGGTGAATATGTCTCTTCATAATCGACACCAGGCCTTTGAGAAAATCCTTGTGCAACAAGGCGTTCCTTATATCTTTGTACCTTGTTTTTCTCATTTCTCTTGCGTACAAAGACCCATCTATAGCCAACAGGCTTAACACCATTAGGTGGTTCAACTATAGGCCCAAAAACTTCACGTTTTGCAAGTGAATTCAATTCTGATTGGATTGCTTCTTGCCATTTTGGCCAATCAAGTCTTTGTCGACATTCTCCAACAGATTGAGGTTCAAGATCCTCACTTTCTTGCATAATGCTAGATGCAACATTATATGCAAAGATATAATCCACCACTATATCCACTCGATTAAAATTTGTCTCAATATCGATTGGATTTATCGATAGTTCCTTATTTTCCTGAGTCTCGGGCTCAATGGATTCTTCATGAATCTCAGAATTTATTAAATCGTGAATTTCCTCATGAGATTCTTTCGTAGTGTCATTTTGATCATTTGCTTTCCTTTTTCTAGGATTTCGATCTTTGGAACCTAATGGCCTGCCACGTTTTAGGCGTGCTTTCGACTCATTAGATATGACACTAGAAGATTGTCCAATAGGGACATCAATACGGATTGAAACATTCTCTGCGGGGATGTGAGATTTTGTTATCCTTTTCAAGTCCGTGAATGTGTCAGGCATTTGATTTGCTATTCTTTGCAAATGGATAATATTTTGCACCTCTTTTTCACAAATAGAGGTATGTGGATCAAGATGAGATAATGATGGATTTTTCCACAAAATTTCCTGTTTGGTTTCACCAACTTCTCCCCCTAATTTTGGAAAAAGTGTCTCATCGAATCGACAGTCTGCAAATCGTGCAGTGAACAAATCCCCTGTCAATGTTTCGAGGTAGCGAATAATGGAGGGCGATTCAAACCCAACATATATTCCTAACCTTCTTTACGGACCCATTTTGGTGCGGTATGGCGGTGCTACAGGCACATATACTGCGCATCCAAAAATTCTTAAATGGGATATATTAGGTTCATGACCCAAAACTAATTGCAACGGGGAATATTTGTGATAATTCGTCGATCTAAGACGAACTAGCATTGCTGCATGCAAAATGGACCCCAAACCGAAGTGGGCAGCCTTGTTTTCATGAGTAATGGTCTTGCAATCAACTGCAGACGTTTAATTAAAGATTCTGCAAGACCATTTTGAGTGTGAACATGAGCTACAGGATGTTCCACTTTTATCCCAATTGATAAGCAATAATCATTAAATGCTTGGGATGAAAACTCAACAGCATTATCTAGTCTGATAGACTTAATTGGATTATCAGGAAATTGTGCTCGTAATCGAATTATTTGTGGCACTAATTTTGCAAACGCAAGGTTGAGTGATGACAATAGGCACACATGAGACCATCTAGAGGATGCGTCTATTAAGACCATAAAATATCTAAAGGACCCACTAGGTGGGTGAATAGGTCCACAAATATCCCCTTGTATACGTTCCAAAAACGTATGTGACTCAGTTCCAACCTTTGTTGGTGATGGTCTAATAATTAACTTGCCTTGATAACAAGAAGTGCAAGAAAATTCATTATTTAAAAGAATCTTTAAATTCTTTAATGGATGCCCATATGAGTTTTCTATAATCCGTCTCATCATAATTGATCCAGGATGTCCCAATCGATCATGCCAAAGTACAAAAGTATTGGAATCAGTAACCTTTTGGTTTACTGTGGAATGTGCCTCAATTGCACTAATTTTTGTCCAATACAGGCCACAAGTAAAGATGGGAACTTCTCAATAACCCTCTTTTGGCCAGAGACATTCTTTGTAATGATGAGGTATTCAAGATTATTCTCATCTATTGTCTCAATATGATATCAATTTTGACGGATATCTTTAATACTCAACAAGTTCCTCTTGGACTTGGAAGAGAACATTGCATTCTCTATGATAAATATTGTTCCTTTAGGCAGAGTTATAGTTGCTCTTCCGGAGCCTTCAATCAATTTACTACTACCAGAAATTATAGTAACATCTGCCTTACACATACTTAAATGAGAGAAATATTTCTTCTATTTGAATATCGTATGTGTGGTATATGAATCAATTAAACAAATATTTTTACAATTGGACGTTGATCCAAGTTTGCTTTGTGAGATATCCGTATTTGCTTCCCATGGTTTGACATACAAAAGAAATATACGAAAAATATTAGTATTTTTTTTATAGATATGAGAATAAACAAATTTAAATCTATGATTCAATATAATAGCTTCAGTGCGGTCATTATGAAAAAAAAAATATCTTTTATCATAGTTATTCTCCTTTTAATAACAAAGTATTAACAATTAGTAGTAGCATAAAGAGTCTTCACAATATTTCTTTTATTACTATATTTAATGTGCTACAAATAAAGCATAAGATGAATGTGTAATCTAAAGTTATATATTTTAAAACCATAATATAGATTATTTGTCAAGTTGATAAAACTCTTAAGGTACATATCGATATTTGATCATTGATTGAATTGTTTTGAACTGAATGTTTCACCTAGAATGATTCAACTAATTGAGTTAATAGCTGTTAGCAGTGAATCTGTTTCAGGTTCATAATACTACTAGCATAATAGCACCTTTAATGTGCTAACACATTAACACCGAGCAGATTAGAAAGGATTACAAAAAAATGAAACTGATCATTCTGTTTAATATATTTTTTTATTTTTTTTATTTCAAGCATATTATAATTTTAACGAATACTTGCTTGATACTTAGCTTTACTAGCTTATAAGCAGAAAATATAAAATTTGAACCATATCACAATAATAGATAACTTATGTAAACTATGATAATTGTTTATTCATTAACTACTACGAATAAGTAAAAATAAAAATATCAAACTACTCAATCTTCTTTAACCATGGATCCATCACCGATCAAGTGATCTATTTTCCCCCCAGGGTGCTCAAAGAAGTCTGCCACATCCAAGTGGGTGATGTCAAAATTATTGTCAGAGACAAAATTGGTTTCAGGGCCTTTACTCTTTAGAGATGCTTGATAAAACTCAACCAAAAGTCTTGGTACACGGCAAATTTTTGCCCAGTGCCCTTTTCCACCGCAACGATAACATATAGTTTCTGAACTATTTGCTTTTGGATTCTCATAATTCCATTTCCGCTTTTGGTGGTTATATCTCTTTGGGGAGTGACTAACACCAGGAAAATTTCTTCCTTGTCCACGTCCACGGCCATGACCCCGACCACGACCACGACCATGATTAAAGCCATAGCCTTTTCCACGCTTAGCATAATGGGAATACACCTTATCTACTTCAGGCAATGGTGTAGACCCAGTGGGTCGATTTTCGTGATTTTTCATGAGCAGGTCATTGTTTCGCTCAGCCACAAGGAGAAGAGAAATCAGCTCAGAGTACTTTTTGAAACCTTTCTCTATGTACAGTTGTTGCAGAACCATATTGGAGGCATGAAACGTTGTAAACGTTTTTTCAAGCATATCATAATCAGTTATAGTATCTCCACAGAGTTTCAATTTAGAAGTAATTCTAAACATTGCAGAATTATATTCAGAAACAGACTTAAAGTCTTGGAGCCTCAGATGAGCCCAATCATATCGTGCTTGTGGTAGAGTGACCAACTTTAAGTTGTCATATCTCTCCTTTAAGCCATTTCACAAGATAAGTGGATCTTTGACTGTGAGATATTCAATTTTCAAACCTTCATCAAGGTGATGGCGCAAGAAAATCAATGCCTTAGCACAGTCTTGGGTGGATGCATTATTTCTGTCTTTAATGGCGTCTCCAAGACCCACATCCAAATGGATTTCAGCATCCAACACCCATGTCATGTAGTTCTTGCCCGAAATTTCAAGGGCAACAAACTTTCTTTTCATAATGTCAGACATAATTAAAACAAAATTAGGAGGAGAAAAAATACCTTAATTTTCTCAAAGAGATTCTTGAGATAGTAGAGCTTCGTGCTGATAACGTGTTACAAAACTTAGCTCAAAGTAATAAACAAAAGATAGACAACAAAGTAGAGAGAAATAGAGAAGAGAATATATTTCTTCTATGTATCCAAATGTATTACAAAATGATTTCTCATCCTCTATTTATAGTACTACATAGAGGTATACTAAAAGAATTCCATAAATATGTCATTAAGCTTTTGAGATCATGGAGGAAGATCATGGGGGAGATCATGGAGGTGTGGGAGTTACAACCATAAGTATTGGAGTAGTGGGAGTTATGGAGATAATGGATAAAAGTAGTGGGTGTTATAGGAGTTATGGACATCCACCATAATCTAATATTTCATAACACTATAAAAATTCTCAATCATCAATCAATATATATATATATATATATATATATATATATATATATATATATATATATATATATATATATATATATATATATATATATATATATATATATATATATATTATATTCAGTTAAAAATTTATTCCAGTTTTATAATTTCAACACTTCAAATTCACAAGTTATTTATGCTTCCCTTTCAGTTTCAACAATCACACATAACCCTTGAAATGTAAGAGTTTTTCTAAAACTTCGTTGATAAGCTATTCACAATTTCTTTTTAGAAGACACCTAAGATTAGCAAATTGATAGAAAATAATATTTTTTTTTCTCTCCCAAGTAATGTGCAGATTGTTATAGATCTTTAATCAATAAACAATACTACTATATGAATTATTTCCACATATTACAAAAATTACAATTATTATTTTGTATAATTAAATTACATTAGACAATAAGACAATGTGTTCTGAAAAGAAAAGGAAAATAAGGACTACAAAACCTAAAGTACTTCAACCTAAAAAGAACGTAAAAAGAGGATTTCTAAAACGGGAAGAAAATAAAGGAAACAAGGGCTCCTAAACCAAATCTTGTTGATAATTTTAAAGATTTTATATTCTAAATTCCTAAATATTTGGAAATTACAATTTTGTCCAATGAAAAATTTATTTTTAAAGAGTAAAAAAGGCGAATGACATTTCGTTAAGAGCATGTACTTTTTATAGGAATCTCTAGTCATAGTGAAATTCATGATTTGTTGCCCATTGAAGCAAAAGAGCAAAGGTTGAGCAACTTGCTGCTGCAGTGTACCATGTCCATGGTAAGAGGATGTGTGGCCGCGATGCCTCTTCTCAAAATGATTCCGAGCTTAGTCCTTTATTTGGGGCTACTTTGGCTTCATGGCCATTGGAAGCTTACCAGGAAATCAGTAACACATCTTATTGCTTTTATAAATACTCTATAATTAGTAAACGTGTATCTTTGTTAACAAGTTGAATTACACTACAGATAGCGTTAAAACATTATATTTTTATATTAACAGTGTATATAAGTTTAGTCTATCAAGTACGTCTAGGGAAAAAAGAAAAAAAAGGAAACAAACAGATAAAGGAAAAGAAAAGAGAGAACTTTTCCTGGCACAAGTTAAAAGAATAAATTGCTCAGATTAGCCAACTTTAGAGGGGAAATTATCAGACAATGCCAACTTTCTGGTTCTCGATCTGATTTTTGTTCCACCGAAACTAACAGAGTTGCTCTACAATTTACAATGCAGTCGTCATTTTCACCATTTACATCCCAAAGGTTCACTATGATTTTCAGGGTCAATTAACTTATTTACGGAAGAAAACATAATGCAAATAAATTCATCACTTTTAACATTTTTATTGAGTTATACACTAGTATTAAAAGATTAAGGTCTTTTCATCTCAAAAGTACCAAAAATACTTCTCAAAATTCCTGCCCAAACTGTAGTAAAGTTGACCTTGAAAGGTGGGGAAAAAACAGAATGGAAAAATCGAACCTTAAACTGAAAGGTGACAAGTTTAAAAATGTATTCACGGGATAATCAGCAATGTCGCCACGCTCCACATTACAATGAGCCTCATCACAAGCTCAACTTCTCGTAAAACTTTTAGCATGGATGTATGGTCTGCACTAATTATGCTAATAAAACATCAGGCTAGTTAACAAACTTTCGGTCTGGTCCTAAAAGCCAATTTGCTTGGAACAGGCAATTTCAAGAACTCTGGCTGAATTTCCGGCCAGTCATCTTCTCAGATTCATGCAACATGTGGTTTATGAGCCCCCTCGCAGCACTACAATACCAAAAGAAAGACAATGGCTTCACTAAGAGCAATTCTTAGAGAGACGCAATGTGAATTAAGGAAAAGAAATTTAAAAGAAGTAAAAGATAAACAAAAGAAAATGCACCAACTAGGTAGAATCAGGATGTGGCAATGTACTTCTCTCTCTAATCCTACAAGATATTTAGAAGAAGAGTACCAGAAATCCACAGCAGAAGAGACCAAGAAAGCTAAGAATGTTTTCAATCAGAAGGTGGTACGTGAGTGAACTCTAAAGTAAAATAAATTCCCGCCAGTTTGGTAGACATTCATTTTATGGGGAAAAAGGGCAGAATGAACTCACTCATCCTTCAATTTCTGAATTCTATCCGGATCAGTCTCGTGCATATGCTTTTTGAACTGCTGTCTCACCATACCAACAAGAAGCTCTGTGTTGTGTTGCTGCAAGTTCGCAACAGGCAACTATGTAAGTAGCTAATTCTCAAAAGATAATCAAAAAATAAGCTATTAGGAGTAATATTTATATCTTTTTGGTGTTGCAAAAAAAGGAATGGCAACTTCAGATTTGGATAAAGCATCTCAGCAAAGGAATCCTTTATCATAAGCGAGAAAGACAATTCCATTTGACAGGAAAAAAAACAAAAAGAAGAAAACGATCAAGCCTAGCGCTGGCCCTATATTCCCAGTACTTCAATTTTTCTAGGATGTTTTCACAAAATAAGTCTTTCTCACGCCTGATGTCCAGTTAGAAGACCAGCAACCAGCTCTATACAAATATTTAACGAGTTATACTCCTTTCGTTTAATCCCCCTCCCCCCCCCCCCCCCCGGGAGGACTGGTTGGTGGTCTTAAATTGTTTAGGCACTGCTCAAAAGCTTAATGATATTTATTTACAAGGGAGATATGAATTTCAAATCATAGAGTTGCCGGCATGAGAACATGCAACCTGCATATCTTCATCGCTGAGACGCTTAGGTCAGTAAAACGCTTCTGAGCAGACATCAATGGAAGACAAAAAGGAGCTTATCTTTTCCTTAATAAATTTTTATCGGTGATGCTCATCAAACAGGTAATTAGTGAATGACATGAATACAGATTCTCTCCCTTCCCGTCAATAATAGACAGGGCTGCCTTTCCTCTAGAGATGAAAAATAATAAGGAAAACTCGAATGAAAATTAAAAGGAACGCAAACCCAGCCAGGAGACTACTGGAAGCATAAAGATAGGTGAGTTAAGCCTAGGAAAAGCTTTAGCCACACGCAACATCCAAGTATTCAACTCAGCCCCCACTTTTCTCTTTCTTAGCTTTGAGAAAAGTGGTAGTCTTAAAGAAACAACCAACGGAAACATGAAGGGATATGGTAGGCTCTCCAAAAAATAAGTAGCATGTTATCAAGGATGAAATAACCAGTCTCCCTTGGATAATCTAGAACAGGATTAGTCTAACAAAACAACAGGGAAATGTTTAAAATCATTTCTCACTTTAGCAACAAAAAAAATTATTTGTCACTGGTGTACAGATTTGCTATATAAATGGATCTATCATACATATGCCAAGGCATAAAGGAATCTCCTGACAGCAGCAAATGAATTTGGTCATGTTGGAATAACTCCATTTATTTTGTATTCCAAAAGCAAAGTAAGCAAAAGAGTAATTTTGGCTATTTTCCGATTCAAGAGTCTGGCACCGGCTAGAATTTACAGGAGGGTAGTAATTCTGCATTCCAATTTTCACACTCGTACCGCATTTTGATATCTCCAATTAATTTCAATGACAAAACTAACTTAATCTTTCTCTATTCCCTCTCTCTTGTTTTTCTCACCTTATCTCCTCCTCTCAGCCGCTCAGATACAGAAGTGAGGATTCATATAGCTGACCCCAGCTTGTTGGGACTGAGGCGTAGTTGTTATTGTATCTCCTCCTCCCAACCAGCACAATTGCTCCTTGTGCCCCCAAAAAAGGTTTTACATTATGGACAGGAGTGTAGTCCTTTTTTGGGTTCTCTTGCTCTAAAGCATGTCATCTCCAGGACGACAATTGAAGTAAATGTCAAACTAGAGAATATAAGTCCACAGGTGAAATTCAGATCTCCGCCTAATAAATTTGTGGAGATAAAAGGCAACTGAAATCGCTCAGAGCAAGCACATTGTCAAAACATCCCTTCCTGACCATAAACATTGAGAATAAATCGAAGGATTTAAAGAACAGTGGGTGCACCTCATGTTTGTTTTTTTTTTTTTGATAAGGTAGTGGGTGCACCTCATGTTGTGAGTAACGGCAATGTGTCATGGAGTTAATAAACTGGATGGAGGTGAATAAATTAATCGCCTTTAGTAACCTCCACCATAGTTCACATAAACAGACTGTCTTAATATCAACCAACTTAATCACGCATCTGAATTTTAAGGACCACACAAAAAGATGATCAAAACTAAAAGAGTGGGCTAAAGTAAAATGAGAAATGTTTAAGACAACCAACACCACAAATAATATAATTTCAGAACAACATAAAGAAGAATAACGTACCTTACTACCAATATATTTTGCTCGTCGGAGACACTCACGATAAAGCTAAGAGACAAAGAAACAAATGCGGCATAAATCACTTGAAAGAAAGTTTAGAGGCTGTCATATAATCAAATAGCTGACCAGCAAATGGTACTAACTCGGATAGCATTGTTGGCTAGTTCAGGAGGCAGTGCTGTTTGGAGAGACGGCATTGTGCAACTCGCTTCAAACTGTAGCAACGGAAAAGCAGAGACGAAAGAACCTGTTTGGATGAGAGGATTAGGATCTCAATATGAATTCAAATATTGAAATCTTTGTTTGGACACTTTAAACGTGTTAACCAATGTCACACCTCTTTTTTGCCACACAACCCTATTACGAGGTTGAGTTAGAAGAGTTTTTCCAAATAAAGTAACGTTTTGAAAAGGCATTATTTATTAGCCACTTGGAATTTAGTTTTGGTGTTCTAAGTCACATTTTATTGAATCCCTTATCAAAAGGAAGATTTGACTCCTAATTTATCATTTACGAAACAAAAGGCTGAGTAAGGAATTCTGTTGACCCAGGGGAAAGTGTAAGGCATCCCTCGAGTCTCGTGGTTCTAGCACGGTCGCTTTATTGACTAATGTAAGGCTTAAATCAATTTTCAGTTATTCTTGTATTTTATTGATTATGGTTCATTTATTACCGCTTAATTAATTATTATTCTTTTTTTATGTGTTCACCTAGGTGCGGTACACACACACAAGGTATTCTTCTTTGAAGTTATACGGATTGTACATATGGTTATAAACATAATTATTTTAAATCTAAAGGCACCGAGACGCGGAATGCGCACATGATCCTTTTTATTATTTAAGTATGAACGCATGGGCTAATATTTAAAGTACATTTAAAGTTTTTCTAGTGTTTTAGAGTATTTCAATTATTTTCAGATTCGAGATATCTATTTGTATAATTTATTATTATTAAGATTATTTTGCCGAAGCTGCGCGAACGCATACCTAGATTTTAAGTTTGGAAATTATAATTATGTCACGTGAACGTATACATAATCACGATTATTTATTAGAACGTGCCTAAAACATTCTACGAATATTACAACAACGACAACAACCCAGTATAATCTCACTTAGAGGGGTTTGGGGAGGGTAGTGCGTACGCAGACCTTACCCCTACCGCGGGATAGAGAGGTTGTTTCCAAATAGACCCCCGACATACTTCCCTCCAAGAACTTCTCACCTCGCTCTCTGGGAGACTCGAATTCACAACCTCTCAGCTAGAAGTGGGGGCTGCTTACCATCAGAGCAACCCACTTGTTAACCTAGAGATAGGTACGATTATAACAATCACATTATCAGTTCCATTATTATTTTCATCTTTAACACACTAGCTCATTATGCCTGCAATTGGACAAACTTATGATATGGGCTTATCCTATTTGTAAACCCAAATAACTGTTTGTTCTCATCAGTATATATTTTATAATGAAGTATCACACAACAAGAATAAATATATTCAGGAGTCCAACATTGCAGCAAGTAGAATATAGTTTAGCTAACTGCCATGTTTTGAAATAACAAAGAGAGAACAAAAAAAGAAGGGAAGAAACAGACCTCAAGTATGTACTCTTACTTCATGCTCAATGCTATCCCTCTCTTGTTCTGTTGTACGGTGCAAATCAACATAATCCTTTTTGTGTTTTTTCAAAAATTGCTCTAGAGCCCCAATAGTCTCCAGCGTTTTATTCATAAGTGATTTTTTTTTCTAAGCTTGTTTGAGATGATTTTGTGAAATCATTGATTTATGAATATGGAATTGTGAAAGAAGTGTAAAATTTAGCTATTTAGTATTATTCACAAGTCGTCTACACTTATAGACTCAATTACCACTTAAAAGGGATGTACCAAACACAAAGTATATTACAAAAAGCCATTGGCTTCGTAAAAACAATCTCTCTTTATTCCTTTGTGGATGAATAATCGGACAACTCAAATAAATAGATAATGATAACCATCAATAAATATTTAGTGCAAAAAAAGGTGAGTCCGAGCCTCTGGAAGGCATGAGAATAAACTTTAATTAGCCAGTTCCAAATCAAACCCACATAAAGAATGTTCTATCCATTAAACTATGACTCCCTCAACTTTAAATACCAAGTTAATAAAATTATGAGAATAAACTAAAGATCCAAACTCTAAACTCGCGTGACTTTAACACCTGAAAATAAACTCTAACAAGTCCATCAATTTTACAAAGAAACACAGAAGGGCTGGAAAATAGCAAACATATCGCATGCCTCTTTATAGATCTAAAATAAGAGAGTGAGAATATTGAATAAAGTAAAGAGCAAGAGAGAGAACCTTTATTGATGAGGTAGAAGACGGAATACTCCAACAATGGAACTTTAGCCGGAAAAAAAAACACTAGACAGCGACCAAAACCTCCAAACAACAACCTCGACTCAACAGCTAGGAAAAAATGATAATCTCGGAGTTCCGAATTTCAGCAATTCGAACGACAAGTTGGGAGTGATTCCGCGACTGTATTGCGGCTATTAAGGGGTAATTTTGGGGCTGGTTTTTGGAGGTGAGTTGCTACGTTTTTTGCAGCGATTTGGGGCCGAAAATGAGGTTTGGACGGATCTTTTCAGCAGATTCACAGCTAATTTTTCTACTCTCAAACGCTGGATTTTTGGGGGTATTTTGCAGCTCTGTTTGCTGCGCTTTTGGTGGGATTTGAGGTGAATTTCGTGGCTGATTTTAGCTGCGTTCTTCCCGTTTTTCAGATCTCCACTTTTCTATTTGTGAAGTGTGTTTATATATAGATGTGTATATTATACAAGTGATGTGAGGAAGCGGTGAGAAGAGTGGGAGAAGTGGGAAGTGAGGGGTGGAATATGTGGGGGAGCTTGGGAGTTGCAAAAAATGGGAAAGTTGAGGGATTATGATTTATATCCTTGTTAAATAAGATTTACCTTAAAATTTGAGATAACAAACTTTGCCCATTTAAGTTATCTTTATTTTTTTTATTTTTGTTTCTTTTAATTTTATTATAAAATATAACTTGTATTATAAAGATAAGAAGATTAACCAATTTTTTTTATAATTTAAGAAAACTATATATTTACATGTATTTTAAATAATATAAAAGTACCATAAATTACTTATTAAAATTCTAATTAAATGAAACCAAATATATATTTTTTTGTTAATTTTCTTCTTCTCTTTACAAATAGAAATTAAATTTGTACTATAAGTATGTGAATATTTTTTTTGTAGTTTTTCTTTTATAATAAATCTATTAAGAGAATGATAGAAGTTTAAATATCAACATTAGGCCAAAAAAGAAATATTTACACTAAAATAATATAGAATTCGATATGGTCAAAAATTAAGTATTCACAACCAATTTGCAAAACCTTAAAATTTATTTTCATGAAAAGAATATACTTCAGCACTAACTAAAAACAATAAAGTCCCACAATACGAATGACATTTTAAACATTTCATGGTATGAGCATATCAATTTCTCAAATTTCTAGATTATTTTTCCAAAGTAAGTTCCAAATTCATCAACCAAATAATCTGCCCGGGGGATGATCCACTTCAAATGGGAGTCAAGTTTATATAACTACTACATCACTTTGGAGTCTGTATTTTGTATTTTCTTTTATAATGGTAAATATAATGGTGCAAAAGCAGTAGGAACTATTAGTTGTCAATAAAAATGCTACCAACGCCCATAAATTCTTCAGAACTATAAAGTGGAGCACTAAACTAATGCCACATACACAAAAAAGAAAAATCTAATGCTGAATGCAAAATTCTTAAAGTAATGAGTTTCAAGTAAAAAAGACATTGTGGGTAGATCTTGAAATCAACCAGCCTAAGAATCCATGCAAAGGAGCTCATTTCAACAATGTTAATCAATCAATCAACTATACTTCAATCCTAAATTAATTGAAGCTGGCTATATAAGTCCTCTATATCCACTATTTAGAATGTTCACCATAGTCAAGACACCTAACATAACCCTCTTTGTTTTATTTGCATGTCAGACCAGCTATATTTTAAAAACTTGCACAGGAATAATTGAAAGAGAGACTTGGAGCAACGGTAAAGTTGTTTCCATGTGACCTATAGGTCATGAGTTCGAGTAGTGAAAGCACCCACTGATATTTGCATTAGGGACTAGGGTAGTCTGTCTACATCACACTCTTTGGGGTGCGGCCTTTTCCCGGGTCTTGCGTGAACGCGAAATACCTTGTGAAACGGGCTGCCTTTTTTTATTTTATATATAGGAACGATTACCTGTTTCAACAGTGAACCAAACCAACTCCAAAGAGAGCTAGAATGACTAAGATTTTGGTAGAAACGATAGTGGAAGGTGAACGTGAAGAACAATAAACACATTTCTGAGAACCCAATTCTAAGTGAACACACACGCGCCTTGATGACAAAAGAGAAGAGAGGAGAGAAGACATAGAAGAAACGTATAGTGGCTTTGTTGGAAGCGAAATAACAACTACTAGTCAATGGAGTTCTCCGCATTAAAGAAGCGACAACTGGCAAGGAGAAACTTTCGATAATCTCAATTCTTACGGTGAAGAGTCTGAAGACTTTGGATGGGATTTCATATTTTGGGAGAGAATATAAGCAATCAAATTGATCAACTTGCGCGAGAACATGATCAAAATAGTCCTTATGTATAGGGAGCTGAACAATTTTTGTAATTAATGTATACTCCTTAACAGGAATAGTCCTTTATATATGCGAAACGGTAATAACTTTAGTGTGACGATCCGATCCGTCGTCTCATGAGTTACTACCCTGTTCTTCCTATTTTCTGCTTTCTTATGTTTCATTGCCGGTATGAGGTGCGTTAGAATTGATTTGGAGTGATTTTGATAAGAAATGAGACACTTAATCTCTTTAAGGAAGGATCAATTTCGGAAAAAAAAATATTAACCGAATATTGACTTGTGAGTTAGAGGGCTCGGAATTGAATTTTGATAATTCGGTTAGTTTCGGGGAATGAATTGTGACTTAGGAGTGCGATCGAAATTGATTTTGGGGGCCCGGTGTAGTATTAGGCTTGAATTGGCGAAGTTAGTATTTTGGCGATTTCCAGTTGATCGGTGAAATTTTGATCCGGAAGTTGAAATGGAACTCCGAAAGTTGTTGTAGCTTCATTAGGTGAATTGAGATGTGTGCTCAAAGTTTCATGTCATTCGGATGTGATTTGGTCGGGGTTTTAATCAAATGTGTATTTGGGAAGTTTGGAAGAACTTAGGAGAGAATTCGATGTAATTTGATGGTTTGGTGTTGTTTGAGGAGTTTTGTTGAATGGAACAAGTTTTAATAATGTTATGGGATATGCTGGGGTGTTTGATTGTGGTCCCGGGGGCATCGAGGTGATTTCGGATGACTAACAGGAACTTTTGAAGTTAGAAAATTTCATAATAGACGGAATTGTAAATGAGTGTGCACAAGACCTCAATTTAGACGATCATATATCCAGTTATATAATGATTTGTGTGAAGATCTACCTATCAAATTAAAGCTCTTTGAGTCTAGTCTTCAAAGCAATAAATAATTCGTAATTTGGAGTTGTATACAGAAAGTTATGATTATTTTACTGGGCATGTGTCAGTAATGCGGCCTTCGCGCGGGAGCGCATAGCCATCGCTAATTGAATTTTATTCTGCCTCACTAGCACCGGATTTAGCACGGGAGCGCTAGTGTCAGGCCTCTAAATACACCTAAGGATGGGAAATGACGGACATTGAGTCATTTCTCAAGCCTAGGGCTTTCCCAATACCTCTAATTCGACCAAGACACCCAATTACACTCCTAAGGTAAGATTTTTAGAGTATTTTGAGTTGATTACTACTCCCAAACACTTATATTAACATGGATTGATCTTAAAAATCCTTAGATTTTCAAGAAATTCCTTCAAGAACTCAAAGGAGGGTTTTGCAAGATTTCTTCTAAAAGGTAAATCCTACACCTTAGACTTACATATATGGATATATTGTGGGAATATGAGTGAATCAAGTATTAAAACTTATAGTATGGTGGTTGGAAGCGATAAATTCCGAATTTAAATACATGAATATGGTAGGGATCTAAAGGTGTTTATTTGATGGAATTTTGTTGGTTTGGGTGTGAATGGTTGATCATACATGTGATGTTAGGAGTATAAGTTGTTGAAGAATAATAGTGAGATGAATTATTGGTTAATGGTGATAGTTGGAGGAACTCATGCTATAGTTAAGATGTGTAAATATTTATGCCTACAAGGTGTTTGATAATATGCCTAAATGGCATAAGTTATGGAATTTATTACTAATATTGGTCCTATTGAATGTTGTATTGTGGATTGAAGTTTACCTAAGAGTAATGAATCATTGTAGTATGGACAAGTCCCAGATATATATGGCTAAAACCCCATCAATTAGAAATCGAGTTTCATCGATGTTTGTGTGATTTGGGCAGATTTGTCGCACGAGGAGGCCAATTCGAAAGGAAAGGGCATAGCGAGCTAGACTTTTGGCCATCTTGAGGTGAGTAATACTTGTAAATGATATCCCAAGGGTTTGAAACCCCGAATTTGCACATCATAGTGTTGTACTGAGGTGACTTGCACGCCGGATATGAGCGTGGGGTAGAGCATCATTGGGGATTGTGACTTGGCCCGTCCCGGTTGTTGATTTTACTGCTTATTGACTGAAATTACTTGTTATCATCATAATTTGGGCTGATTGCCATGTTTGGGGCCTTGCGCCGACTTGTAAAATCCTTTGAGGATTGATATTACTACTTAGCATGATTTGCATATCATCTAACTTCAGTCCAAGGTTTTAATGATGTTTTGCAAACTCAGTCGTATTTCTAAGTTTTGAAACTTAAATTACGTTTTAAATGCATTTTGGGCTGGAAACTTTGATTTTGTAAATGCCCAAGGGGCTTACTATATTATTTTCTGGACTGATAATAAAGTGACTTGAAACAGTGATAACAATGATACTGTATGTTATACTTGAAACGGTGGTAACAATGACAATGTATTTTATACTTGAAACAGTGTTAACAATGACACTGAAATATATACTTGGAACAGTGGTAACAATGGCACTGTAGGATATAAATTGGTCAGGTAACATTGGCTGACCGATCAGGTAACATTGACAGACCAGTATATTGTGCTTGGGCTGTAGGAGTCCCTCTAGAGTCTGTACACACCCCCATTGAGGGACGTCGATGATAAATAAATATGGAAAGCTCGAGCTGCACGCCGCAGTGGGTACCAGAGATATGCATTGCATTGCATTCATACATTTGTGCACTATTTGTTGTTTACGTCATTTCTTGAGATATTTATTTGTTGTTCGGAGATTGTCTTATCACTTTCAAAGTGGATAAATTTGAGACAGTGGTAACAGTGACACTGTATGATGTATATGGGTCAGGCAACAGTGGCTGACCAGCAGTAAGAATATTGTCTGAAGGGCGAGTTATGAGTTCAATTAGACATACTTGCTTGTGCCCAAGAGCCTGACTTTCGTGCTAACTTGCACTACCTGTCCTGCATTTACTTGCTTAAATTGTTGGAAAAAGGATATTTTAGAAAGTGATTTTAAACTAAACTGATATTTTCTAAGGAATTTCTCGGACTTGCTATTTTTTCTCAAATGGTTGTGTTGCCCCATATTGCATGGTGGAGTGCTCTTTACATGATTTCTTGCCTTCAGTTATTACTTACTCTTATTACCACTAAGTTGGAAGTACTCACTTTACTCCCTGCACATCGCGTGCAGTTGCAGGTACTGCTCACCCGGTAACGGGTTATTAGCAGACTGAAGGTATACTATTATAGATGAGCAAATTGACCGTCAGTGTTCACGGTACCGTATTTCTTCATTGATTCTAAATTCCATTCTCTATATTGCTAGTCTTGTGTTAGTGTTTAGATTCTTTAGATGCTCGTGACTTGTGACACCCCGATTCGGGCTGTGTTGGGTTGTATTCCGCGAAATCATTTTATTCAATTATCTTGAAACTATTTAATCCATGTATATATATTGTTGAAAAGGTTGTTTAAATTGGTTGGCTGGCCTTTTCTTCACGAGAGGCGTCATCATGACCGCGTTTGGAATTTGGATCGTGACAAGTTTGTATCAGAGCCTAGGTTACTAGTTCTCACGAGCCATGAGCAGGTTTAGTAGAGTCTTACAGATCGGTGCGGAGACGTCTGTATTTATCTTCGAGAGGCTACAGAACCTTTAGGAAAACTTCAAATTCTTGAATTCTAATCGTGCGTCCTTGATTCAGCTTGAAAATAAAACTCTTGAAATTTCTTCCACGCGATTGAATGAGCGCGTGAGCGCTCAGTATCAGATGTGCCTTGACGGCTTCTAATTCCTCGATCGGGGCAAGATGTAATTTCTATAGGCTGATGTTGGGCCAGCCTGGAGGACTTGAGGCCGGATCTTTGCCAATGGCTTGAGCACCGAGGTGCTGATTTTGCAAGCAAGTACTTTGAACTCATATGTTCATTATTGTCCTTATTAGCCGGAATGGCAGTTGGATATCCACGTGATGAGTAATGTATATATCAGTGGAAGGTATACAAAAATATCAACTAAAGGTAAAGCTAATGGGTAATTGTCTTATGAAGGGAAGTTATTTGTCATGCTAGTTAGATAAATCTGGGAGCTGAGATCGCTTCTGTAAATGTATTATGATGAAATCGTTGAGTAGAGGACACCACCTTGAAGGTCGAAAACATTTAAAGAAAGAATATGTTCTTACTTGGTTGAAAAAGAGTTGAAAGGTATTTTCTATGTATTATGATTCAATTAGGCACAACGCATGTCCATGTATCAATTTTGATAGTATAATACATGTAGTATTGAAATTTATGTAATTGATATGCATTTTGATACTTTGTCAAGTTGTGGACGTGTTGTTAGGATGGTTTTGGTGATTCTCTGGCAGGTGGATAGGCCCAATTACAAAGTAAACTCTGCCGAAATTTTTGAAAAATTTGGGACTTAGTAAAATTTTGTCGCCTAAAGAGTGGGCTTAACTGTTGTGTGAGTGAATGCAAAAATTGCAGAAGAGTTAAAATTTCTGATGATTCGTGTTTCCACTAGCTTTGATGGAGGGAGTTTAATCTCACCATGAAATTACGACAGCAATAGAGTATAAGTGCGTTTTGATCTATGGCTTTGAGCCAAGTGGAGTTTGCTATTAAATAAGGCGATTGCACGATTATATGCTATATTGGTTCGAGTTTGATGTATGCTGGTGAATTAGTTCTGGTTATGGAAATTGGGTCGAGAATGGCATGAATGAAGGAAAATTTTTGACAAGATGTCATGAGCTCGGATGAGCAGGAGATGGGTTTCGATATTTCCGGTAAGTTGGAATTGTCCTCAGCATCACCTAAGATAGGTGATTTGTAAAAAGGATTTTGCGTCCTGGTTAGTAACTCTTGATCGCTCTTCAGCGTTAGTGCGACTGGTGGTTTGGAGGTACGCTCCAGATATTGTTGTGGTATGTTGTGGGGGAGTATCCCCTTGAGAAGATTATATAAATACGGCATGTGATCACTTGATTGAGTAAAGATGTATACCAATTATGAAGCTTGTGTTGGCATCGTTAAATTGAAGATTCATGCCTGGAGGGCACTTGGCATATTGAGTTGTGAACTGGGTAGGAGTAATCCAACTGTGATGGTTGTTCTTGTGTTTTATGAAGAAACTGGAACTTATAATAGACCTTCGAAAGGTTACCAGACTAGTTCAGTGTGATCAGAATCAGCTTGAAGTCAATGGATAGATTTAAAGTGAATAATGGCTCTATATCAGGGCAGATGTGTGCATTCTTGTAACGCGGTCCTCATGGAGGAGTAGCTAGGTTGATTTTTCATTGTCAGATATTTCGCGTAGTGATGCATTACGCCGTGTGAGTTATAAGGCGATTTAAGAAATTGCCATGTATTGAGAATCTGTGTAGGAATGACGTTATAGGAATATCTTGGCTCTTGAAAATTCATATTTGTACATCGCACCTCAGTTGTGCTTGATTTTTGTAGCTTATAACGCTATATGTCCCTTAGGGATATTATTATGCACTTAGCATGCTTACGATCAATACTCGGTATTTTATTGTAATGAGCAGATTTTGCTCGACGTGCATCTTCTTATGTGAGATCTATGTATGGATCGGGTGGCACGCCGCCATGGGTATGTTATCTGGATCGGGTCGCACTCCGCAACAGTGTGAAATCGGGTATAGTTTTCTATATGCTATCTTTGTATGCCTTGCTTCCTGTTTTCCAAGGAAAGCCTGTATTGGTGCGTAGGATTTGGTAATTCCTTCCAGAGCTCGTTTTCTTTTGTATTGCGTTCAAATTGGTAGCCTATTTGCACATTGGGACATCATATGTGACTTTTAATTATGTCTTGAGTGACTTATTGCCTGAGCAGTTCGTAATGGGTGAGGCGAGATCATTGAATTCGAGATCAGCGCAATCTGAGTGTATGAAGTACATTAAGGGGCTAAGACCATTATTTGGTTCAGAATGAGGTGATAGTTCTTGCAGAAGTATAGACCCAATGAATATTTAATTCGGCGGTGCTATGAATTTATAGAAATCTCATCAGTCATGTTGTTATTGTAATTGAACAAGACCTATGTATGTCATGTAGAGCATGGGATGTGTAGTGATTCCTCCTAAGTGATTTAGATAAATGATCTTCGGATGATTAGGAAAATGATATTGCTAAGCAGAAGTGATTTGATGAGAGTATATGTCTCAAAAAAGGGGTAATGTGATTAAACTGATTATATTTCAATAGTATTGCGACATGCTCTTATTGGGTCCACTAGTGGTATTCGGGTTTGCTCGGAAGCACATGTAGATATCTAGAATCTGTCATGGAATGAAGGAGTATCAAATATGTGCTTGTATTTCGCGGTGGAAACTGGGATCAGGTATGATGATTTGTGTGCTATATGGAGTTCTGATGTACACGCTATGTGGTGGTAGTGGATCGTTATTCGCTGGTGTGTTATATTTTGGATGTGATGTCTAAATTCAGATTGTTTGTTTTAGCAGAATAATTTATATTTCAAAGAACCAGCGGACAGCTAGGAAAGATTACTTTCTTAATTGGCCCTTCGTGGCAGATGTCATGCAGAAATGTTTCACGTGGAATAGGTATTTTAATGGGATCACGCATGCAACAATGAAATATGGAAACATGACCTTGCGGGACGAATTCATGTGTCCTATTTCTATGATATGAGACAGGGTCTCAGCCTTGTATGGGGCAGTACTAGTCAATTTGAGGTACAACTCTCTCATTTGAGTCATTTTCATGATTTGAGTATGTTCGGACCGTTTCTTATTTGTGCGCGTATAATGCAAGTTGAGGCTTAGGCCTGTATTGAATGTCATATCACCAGAGTGGTATGTTGGGTTTGAGGTGATAGTTGGGGGCAGTGACGAATATGAAAAGAATCGATGTCGGCTTGTTAGGAGGATAATATCGAGGTTCGGCTCAGAAATCTGTTGCAATATTAGTAAAAGAGGAAATGACTTCATAAATGGTTGATCTGAGAAATGGTTACATTTTATCGCGTTTTTTATTTATAGTTGGCAGTATATGAAAGTGTTGGAATAAGACTTTAGCTAACAAGAGATTTCCTATCGGTATTTGGTATTGTGGGCAACTGCGGTGAATAGAGACTATCGTTCCGATTGTTGGGTTGTAGGTTATTACAGCTGGTTCGTTTTAATTCTGGGAATGATTTCAGAAAGTGCAATGTGGGTCTACGGTTTGTGGTTTAAATGGCTGTGAAATTTAAGTTGTATTGTATTATCAGACCTATGTGAGATAAGGTGACGTGAGTTCATCCTCGGATTTATACATGGTAAGGTTATTCAGTAATTGTTGGGTTTTTGGAACAACTCAGGGCACATTCGAGGACAAACGTTTGTTTACGTTGGGGAGAATGTGACAACCCGACCAGTCGTCTCATGAGTTACTACCCCGTTCTTCCCATTTTCTACTTTCTTATGTTTCATTACCGGTATAAGGTGCGTTAGAATTGATTTGGAGTGATTTTGATAAGAAATGAGACACTTAGTCTCTTTAAGGAAGGATCAATTTTGAAAACAAAAATCAACCGGATATTTACTTGTGAGTTAGAGGCCTCGGAATTGAATTACGATTATTCGGTTAGTTTCAGGAAATGATTTGTGACTTAGGAGTGCGATCAAAATTGATTTTGGGGGCCCGGTGTAGTATTAGGCTTGAATTGGTGAAGTTAGTATTTTGGCGATTTTCAGTTGATCGGTGAAATTTTGATCCGGAAGTCAGAATTGAACTCCGAGAGTTGATGTAGCTTCATTAGGTGAATTTATATTTGTTCTCAAAGTTTCATGTCATTCGGAGGTGATTTGGTCGGGGTTTTGATCAAATGTGTGTTTGGGAAGTTTTGAAGAAGTTAGGAGAGAATTCGATGTAAATTTATGGTTTTGGAATTGAGGAGTTTTGTTGAATGGAATAAGTTTTAATAATGATATGGGATAGGTTGGAGTGTTTGGTTGAGGTCCCGGGGGCCTCGGGGTGATTTCGGATGACTAACGGGAACTTTTGAAGTTAGAAAATTTCATAATAGACGGAATTGTAAATGAGTGTGCACAAGACTTCGATTTGGACGATCATATCTCCAGTTATATAATGAGTTGTGTGAGTATCTACCTATTAAATTAAACTCTTTGAGTCTAGTTTCCAATGCAATAAACCGTTCATAATTTGGAGTTGTATACAGAAAGTTATGATTATTTTACTGGGCATGTGTCAGTAGCGCGGCCTTAGCACGGGAGCGCATAGCCAGCGCTAATTGAGTTTTATTCTGCCTTACTAGCGCGGGATTTAGCGCGGGAGCGCTAATGTCAGGCCTCTAAATACACCTAAGGACGGGAAACGATGGACTTTGAGTCATTTCTCAAGCCTAGGGCTTCCCCAACACCCCCAATTCGACCAAGACACCCATTACACTCCTAAGGTAAGATTTTTAGAGTATTTTGAGTTGATTACTACTCCCAAACACTTATATTAACATGGATTGATCTTAAAAATCCTTAGATTTTCAAGAAATTCCTTAAAGAACTCAAAGGAGGGTTTTGCAAGATTTCTTCCAAAAGGTAAATCATATACCTTAGACTTACATATATGGATATATTGTGGGAATATGAGTATGAATCAAGTATTATAACTTATAGTAAGGTGATTGGAAGCCATAACTTCCCAATTTAAATACATGAACATGGCAGGGTTCTAAAGGTGTTTATTTGATAGAATTTTGTTGGTTTGGGTGTGAATGGTTGATCATACATGTGATGTTAGGAGTATAAGTTGTTGAAGAATAATAGTGGGATGAATTGTTGGTTAATGGTGATAGTTGGAGGAACCCATGCTATAGTTAAGATGTGTAAATATTTATTCCTACAAGGTGTTTGATAATATGCCTAAATGGCATAAGTTATGGAATTTATTACTAATAATGGTCTTATTGAATGTTGTATTGTGGATTGAAGTTTACCTAAGAGTAATGAATCATTGTAGTATGGACAAGTCCCAAATATATATGGCTAAAACCCCATCTATTAGAATTCGAGTTTCATCGATGTTTGTGTGATTTTGGGCAGATTTGTCGCACGAGGAGGCCAATTCGAAAGGCAAGGGCATAGCGAGCTAGACTTTTGGCCATCTTGAGGTGAGTAATACTTGTAAATGATATCCTGAGGGTTTGAAACCCCGGATTTGCACATCATAGTGTTGTACTGAGGTGATTTGCACGTCGGATATGAGCGTGGGGTAGAACATCATTGGGGATTGTGACTTGGTCCGTCCCGGTTGTTGGTTTTGCTACGTATTTGACTGAAATTACTTATTATCATCATAATTTGGGCTGATTGCCATATTTGGGGCCTTGTGCCGACTTGTAAAATCTTTTGAGGATTGATATTACTGCTTAGCCTGATTTGCATATCATCGAGTTTTAGTCCAATGTTTTAAATGATGTTTTGCAAACTTAGTCGTATTTCTAAGGTTTTAAAACTTAAATTACGTTTTAAATGCATTTTGGGCTGGAAACTTCGATTTTGTAAATGCCCAAGGGGCTTACTATATTATTTTCTGGACTGATAATAAAGTGACTTGAAACAGTGGTAACAATGATACTGTATGTTATACTTGAAACGGTGGTTACAATAACAATGTATGGTATACTTGAAACAGTGGTAACAATGACACTGAAATATATACTTGGAACAGTGGTAACAATGGCGTTGTAGGATATAAATTGGTCAGGTAACATTGGCTGACCGGTCAGGTAACATTGACTGACCATTATATTGCGCTTGGGCTGTAGGAGCCCTTCCAGAGTTTGTACACACCCCCAATGAGCGTCGTCGATGATAAATAAATATGGATAGCTCGAGCTGCACGCCACAGTGGGTACCAGAGATATGTTGCATTGCATTCATACATTTGTGCACTATTTGTTATTTACGTCATTTCTTGAGATATTTATTTGTTGTTCTGAGATTGTCTGATCACTTTCTAAGTGGATAAATTTGAGACAGTGGCAACAGTGACACTGTATGATGTATATGGGTCAGGCAACATTGGCTGACCAGCAGTAAGAATATTGCCAGAAGGGCGAGTTATGAGTTCAATTAGACATACTTGCTTGTGCCCGAGAGCCTGACTTTCGTGCTAACTTGCACTACATGTCCTGCATTTACTTGCTTAAATTGTTGGAAAAAGGATATTTTCGAAAGTGATTTTAAACTGAGACCGATATTTTCTAAGGAATTTCCCGGAGTTACTGTTTTTTCTCAAATGGTTGTGTTGCCCCATATTGCATGGTGGAGTGCTCTTACATGATTTCTTGCCTTTAGTTATTATTTACTCTTATTACCACTGAGTTGGAAGTGTACTCACTTTACTTTCTGCACCTCGCGTGTAGTTATAGGTACTGTTCATCCGGTAACGGGTTATTACCATACTGAAGATATACTATTGTAGATGAGCAAATTGACCGTTAGCGACAGTTATATCTTGTAGTTATTATTTCATCATTTTTAACTAAAGTTTTTGAAATATAATTTCCTTCTTGTTCTGTACTTACTAGCATTAAATGTTCATAATTTCCTATTATTCCTGTTATATAATATTTTGATAAGCTTGGTTTTTCTTCATGTGTAATCCTTTTTTCGGTTGAGGGCGTATTATATGCTATTTGTTTCAGTGTTCCTATCCTTTCATCTACTATTACTAAGTCTTTTTCTGTATCTGGATCCTCATAAGTATATTCATTTTTATCTATTATTTTGACAAATTGTTCAAATGGGTCTTCTATTTTAATTCTGTTTATCTTATTTTTAGCATCTACTTTATGTTTGGTAGTTAATATATATAAGTTTTTACATCTAGCAGTAAATATCTTACTCCCTGGTGCTAATTCTATTCCCGATAATCTCCAGTATAATACAAGTAATTTATCTATGTTTTTATCTTCCAATGCTACTGAATAGTTGGCACTTACTATGAATTTAAATTTCTGATAAATAAGGTTTATGTGATGACCCGACCCGTCATCTCCTGTATCTCCATTCCGTTTTCCTCGTTTTATGCTTCTTCATGTGTCATTATATGTGTGCCGTGAGTTTGAAGTGTTTCGGATTGAATTTGGATAGAAATGAGACAAATAGTCTCTTTAAGGAAAGTTAAGTTGAAAAAGTCAACTGGACATTGACTTGTGAGTTAGACGGCTCTGAATATATTTTCGATGGTTCGACTAGTTTCGGGAAATGATTTTAACTTAGGAGAGGAAACAGAAGTGAATTTGGAGGTCTGGTGTGAAAGTTAGCCTATTTTGGCAAAGTTCGAATTTCGGAGAAATTCAGTTGGTATGCGAGAAGTTGATCCGAGGGTCGGAATGGAATTCCGACAGTTGCAGTAACTCCGTTAGGTGATTTTAGATATGTCTGCAAATTTTTAAATCATTCGTAAGTGTGTAGATCGGGTTTTGGATCGAATGCGAATTTGGAAAAGTTCTAGTTTGACTTAGGCTTGGATTTGAGGAATTTAGTGATTTTTTATGTTAATGCTAGTGTTTTTATGGCCCGAGCAAGTTTGAATGAGGTAATTGGTCATGTTGGTGATTTTGGTTGAGGTCCGGGGGTCTCGGGGTGATTTTGGAGGGTTAACCGAGCTATTGTTGGACTTGGAAGAATGCTGGTGCACAGCTGCTGGTGTTGCAGAGAAATACTATTTGCGTTCGCATGGGTGAGTCGCGAACGCGTAGAGAAAATTTGGAAGGCCTGGAAATTGGTCTTCGCGTTCGCATAGCTGGGTCGCGTTCGCGTTGTTTTGGGAAGTTAGGCATCGCGTTCCCGGTTCGTCGAATGCGTTCGCGTAGAAGGATTTGGAGGGCCAGAATATTTTGCACTTCGGACTCGCAGAAAGGTGACGCGTTCGCGAAGGGGAAGCTTGAGGGCCCCTGGGCTTGTGCATCGCGTTCGCGACTGGATGTCGTGTTCGCGTAGAGGGAGAGGCAGTTGGCCTTCCCGTTCGCGGGTGGGCTCCGTGTTCGCGAAGAAGGGTCTTTTAGCTGGGCAGAGAGTTTTTAAATGACATTTCATCCACGAGCAAGGTCTTATTTCCTCCATTATTGGACATTTTGGAGAGATTTTGGAGCAAATTGAAGAGGGATTCGAAGAGGACTGATTAGAGGTAAGTTTTATGTACTAAAAACATCTTTTAAACATGAATTTAGCCCTTAAATTTCTGGAATCAAATCAAAAGGGGATGAACTAGGGCTTGAAATTTTGAATGTAAATTGGGGATTTGAAGGAGAAATTAGACTCCGATTTTGATGAATTTTATATGTACGAATTCGTGGTGAGACGAGGATTCTAAAAATGTGAATTTCATAATTTTTCGAGAAGTGGGCCTAGAGCTCGGATTTTGCCAACTTTTTATTTTTGGTGTATTTCGATTGTTTTCGGATTGGGTACTATACCATTTGCATATTGTGATGTATTAGCTCTATTCTTGGCTAGATTCGACGCGCGTGGAGGCCAATTTGAGGGGCAAAGGCATCGCGAGCTTGAGATTTTGCCGGTTCGAGGTGAGTAATACTTGGGAATGATATCATGAGGGTTTGGAACCCCGGATTTGCACATCTTAGTGCTGTATTATGGTGACTGGCATGCTGGACCTGATGTGGGGTAGAGCACCATTGGGGATTGTAACTTGGTCCGTCCCGGTTATTCGTTTTTACCGTGAAATTGCAAATGATTTATTGTTATCATTATGACTTGGGCTCATCTCCATACTTGGGGCTTATTGCCGATTATTTGAATTCAGTCTATGTGATTTATACTGTTTCATGAACTCATCTATATTTTTCTCAAACTTAGAGATTTAACTGATATTTGAACTATTGTTTGGGCTGAGTATTAACGTTTTACGGATGCCCGAGGGACTTTTGACTATTTTGGACTGATTGAGGCTGAGGGCCATATGTGATGGCAAGAAAGTGTCGTAAGGAGGCTTTCAGACCTCGAGTGTTGTGTGAGCATGTGCATATACATGCATGGATTGGACTGCACGCCGCAGTAGCATATTGCATGGATCAGATTGCACGTCGCATTAGCATATTTCATGGATCGGACTGCATGCTGCAGTAGCATATTGCATGGATCGGACTGCACGCCGCAGTAGCATATTGCATGGATCGGACTGCACGCTGCAGTAGCATATTGCATGGATTAGACTACACGTCGCAGTAGCATATTGCATGGATCAGACTGCACGCCGCAGCAGCATAATGCATGGATCGGACTGCACGCCGCAGTAGCATATTGCATGGATCGGGCTGCACGTCGCAGCATTATATATATTGTATTGGATTGGGCTGCACGCCGCAACATTTTTGCGCTTGGGCTGAAGGAGCCCCTCCGGAGTCTGTACACACCCCCAGTGAGCGCAGGGTACCCATGGATCGGGCTACGCACCGTAGCGGTCATGTGCATTGCATTTCATTCCCACATTCATTCCTATTTATACTACGTAGCACGATATTTAGCACTCATATATCATTGGCATACATAATGTACTTGCCTTGTTGACCAGATACCCTAGTGTTATATGTTAAGGAGTGCTAAGCCCGAGAGACTGATGTTATATGTTGTCAGTCGGGAGTGAGCCCGCGGGGCTGATACTGTACTGAGAGGTTGATACTGAGCCCGAGGGGCAGGTCTCTGATTACTTCCTACTTGTTGAAATTATCTTTGCAACTGTTGAAAAAGTATATTTTCAAAAGAGATTTTGAACTGATCTTGAGATTTTTCTAAAGGGATTTTCATAGTATTTTGGTTTTTCTCAAAAAGGGTTACTATGTCATTTATTGCAGTTTGGTGTGCTCATATGTGTTTTCTTATCGCTCAGATATTATTCTCTCTTATTACTACTGAGTTGGAAGTACTCACTTTACTCCCTGCACCTTGCGTGCAGTTGTAGGTATTGTTCACCCGGTAGCGGGTTGTTAGCAGGATCGAGGGCCATATTTTGGTAGCTGAGCAAGGTGACCGCCAGCGTTCGCGGCACCGTATTCCGACTTTGAGTTCCAGTTTTACTTTGTATTTATATTTTGTATGCCCAATAGTGGTGTCCCTACTCATTCGATGCTCGTGACTTGTGACACCCTCGTCTGGTTGTATTTGAATGAAATTTCATAGTTAAATGACGTTCAGTAGTATTTTTATTCATTTATGTTTGATAGATGCTTAAAGAGGATATTTGGGGTTGTTGGCTGGCCTTGTCTTCACGAGAGGCGTCATCACGATCGGGTATGGAATTTGGATCGTGACAAGTTGGTATCAAAGCCTAGGTTACTAGGTCTCACGAGTCATAAGCAGGGTTAGTAGAGTCTCGCGGATCGATACAGAGACGTCTGTATTTATCCTCGAGAGGCTGCAGAACCTCTAGGAAAAATTCCCATTCTTGGAATTCTTATCGTGCGTACTTGATTCAGCTTGAGATATAATTCTTGAAATTCCTTCCACACGTCTGTATGCATACGTGAGCGCTCAGTAGTATATGTGCCTTGATGGCTTGTGATCCCCCGATCGATGGGCGAGAGGTAATCTCCGTGAGTTCGGGTTGGGCCAGTCTGGAGGACTTGAGGCCGAAGATTTGCTTATGGCTTGAGCACCGAGGTGCCGATTATGTGAGCAAGTGTTTTGAACTTGTTTGTTCAGTGTTGTTCTTATTAGCCGGAATGGCGGTCGGATATCCATGTGATGAGTATATTAGTACTGCGAGGTGTATCTATATAATTTTGGTAGTGACGGAGAAGTCTGATGGATAATAGATGAGCTGTTAGGTGCTTGTTTCCTATTGTGGTATGTTGTGTAGCCCGAGGCATGGGCGCGTGAAGAATATTTTTGTATCTTCTAGCTGGAAAGTGAGGTGCAATACGTGTGGCGGTATGAGTTCAGACTCAGAAAGACTAAATTGATGTGTATTGTGTATATGATAGTGGAAGGTATATGGAAAATATTGAAACGAGGCGAAGCAGGTGGGTTATCTCCTGCGGAGGGCTTTATGCGATATGATCCTTATGTGTTTGTTATAATATCTCATGTGTAATTGAAGGGTATGTGTTGTATTTTGAAGGGACGCTTAAGAAAGTGGACTCAGCTGATGGGGAAATGAATGCGAGGTTTGTAGAGAATGTCAATGCTAGATGATCTGTGTATTCACAAAACTTGTAAATGATTTGAGTTTGATCTCATTGTGGCATCATTAGAGTAAAAGTGTTATGAGTTGTTAAGAGTTCCTTAATATATGGCTTCGAGCCAAGTTGGGGAGGTTGCTGTTGGTCAACTGAGTGCATGGTTATGTGCTATGTTGGTTCTGTTTTGAGGTATGACGGCGGATCAGTTCTGGTTACAGAAACTGAGCCGAGGATGACACGTTTGAAGGAAAATTTCTACAAATGTTATGTGGTGCTTTCGTAAATGTGAGGAAATACTAGGATGTTTTGAGTTGATGTTGATAAAGAATGCTTGGTGCATGAAGAAGGAAAATGGTTGTTTGTATCTATATGAAATCATGTTCTGCGGTGTCAGGGTGCTAATAAGGCACGAGTGGTTCCGTTCATTTAGTGTAGTCTTATGTGCGAGTCTCGTGTGGTAACGAGTTGAGGTATTGTGGTGCTACAACAAGGGAGTATATCAAATTAATGTTGAATCAGGAAGGAAATTAGATAAATGGATTAGCTTGATAATACCGAATCGGTATGGTGAGGGTATGATTAATTCTTGTATGTGTTTGAGGCACTGAGCCTTACGGGTATTGTGCAGCAAAGCTTTAAGTGCTGGCAGTTTGCTCAATTTGGTTTGGGTAGAAGGATTCAGTCCTGGCAGTTTAGCTTGTGCAATTGAATTGGGAGAAAGAGCTCTTGATGTGTTTTGGCGTGGTTTGAGAATGAGCATATTTCCTATGGGTATGCGAAGCATGGAGTGTTTAATAATTTCTCTCCTATATGGGATCCTGAAAGTTCTTGACTAGTTGAGTGTGTCGATGTCTGCATCACATGAGAGAGATAGAAGCTCATATTATCCCAGTGTGGGATGGTCTATGTGTTATGATAAGAAAAATTGAGATCTGCGTGTTCAAGGTTTTGGTTCAGTTCATAATGGTAAATCATTAAATTCTTGAGTAGCACGGTCAGATACAGGTGAGTAAAGAATTGATCTTCAGATGATTAAGGTGATGTAAATTGATGATACGTCAGTAGTATCGTGATATTTTTGTCTTGGATCGACTATGGATATTTGAGTTGCTGATGGCGCAGGAAATTTTGAATATCTTTCGTGGTATGAATGGGTACTTGATATGTGTTATATATTCGTACGGCGGAGTATGGGATCAAGCACAGTGATTCATGCGTTATATGTGTTGGAGACTAGAAGTTCTCGTGATCCAACCATACGGTGGTTGTGGGTCGTGCGTATCGACATTGTCTATCAATTGTTGGAAATTGGAGGTCCAAGCGGATATTTCTTTGCGTGGTATGTTAAATCTGGGCACCGATATTTGATGGCAGACTGGTTGTTCCAGGGTCAGATTGTCTAAACTAATGTGTTGTGGGCTATGTCAGAAAATGCCACAGGCTGCATGGCAAGGTACATTGGATTATATCCTAGCAGGGTAGCTTGTATTCCAGAGGCCAGCGGACGGTTGGCAAATATTACTTGTTTAATTGGGCCTTCGTGGCAGATGTTAGTGCAGAGGTTTCTACCATCCATTCAGTTCCGGTATTGAGGGAATTTTCGGATGCGTTTCTTGTGACCGAGCATATGGCTATCTGTTTTATTGTAATGAGCAAATTTGACTCGATGTGCATCTCCTTTTGTGAGATATATGTGCGGATCGGGTGGCACGCCGCCACGGGTATGGTATCTGGATTGGGTGGCACGCCGCCACGGGTATGTTATCTGGACCGGGTTGCACACAGCAACAGTGTGATGTGGAGAATAGTTTCCTATATGTTACTTTGTACACCTTGTTTCCTGGTTTATGAGGAAAATTTGTATTAGGTGTTACTCGGCGAATAGCGCATCAGTTGTGTCCTTTTAAGATTGAATAGTGTGTAATACTGTTTTCACCGTGGGTGTGATGGATTGCTTGGTTTCGGACATCAATCTGTGCGTGGATGTATGTGTTGATCATGATGACTTGAGGTGCTCAGGGTAATAGTGTTTGGATAGAATCACGCGTTGTGGCTTAGGCCGATATTGAGATGTCATATCACCAGAGTGGCGTGTTTTAGTTGAGATGATCGTTGGAGTCATTAATGAATACGAGCATATTGATTTTAGCTTGTTAGAAAGGTAATAATGAGGTTTGGCTCCGAAATCGGTTGTAGTATCAGTCAGAAAGGGAATGGACTCATGAATGAGTGGTCTGAGAGATGGATTCGGTTTATCGTGTGTTTCATTTGTCATTGCAGTACATGAAAGTGTTGGAATAATTCTTTAACTAAATAAGAGGTTCTATATTGGTATTGAGTATTAGGGGCAACTGGTGTGGATAGAGACTATCGTTCCGAGTGTTAGAAGGTGTGGTATATTGCATGAATTCACCTGAGATTGAAGGTGTAGGTTATTAAAGTTGGTTCAGGTTAATTCTAAGTATAGATGTGGGGTTCTGATCTGGTGCATGACTTCAGGAAGGGCAATATGGTTCATGGTTTAAATGGACGGTCAAATTTCAGATGTGTTGTGTTAAAGGTACCTATGTGAGTTAGGCTGACGTGGGATCACCCCGGGTATGCACCTGGTAAGTTCATTTGGCTATTGGGTTGCTTCTAGTACAGCTCTGGGCACGCTCGAGGACAAGCGTTTGTTTAAGTTGGGGAGGATGTTACGACCCGACTTGTCGTCTCATGTATCTTCATCCCGTTTTTTCCCGTTTTATGCTTCTTCATGTGTTATTACATGTGTTCGGTGAGTTTGAAGTGTTTCGGATTGAATTTGGATAGAAATGAGACAAATAGTCTCTTTAAGGAAAGTTAAATTGGAAAAGTCAACCGGACGTTCGCTTGTGAGTTAGAGGGCTCGGAATGGTTTCCGATGGTTCGACTAGTTTTTGGAGATGATTTATGACTTAGGAGAGGATACGGAAGTGAATTCGGAGGTCCGGTGTGAAAGTTAGCCTATTTTGGCGAAGTTAGAATTTCGGAGAAATCCGGTTGGTATGAGAGAAGTTTATCTGAGGGTCGGAATGGAATTTCGAGAGTTGTAGTAACTCCGTTAGGTGATTTTGGATATGTGTGCAAATTTTCAGATCATTCGGAAGTGTCTAGGTCAGGTTTTGGATCGTATGCGAATTTGAAAAAGTTCTAGTTTGACTTAGGCTTGAATTTGAGGAATTTATTGATTTTTTATGTTAATGTTAGTGTTTTTATGGCCCGAGAAGGTTTGAATGAGGTAATTGGTCATGTTAGTCTTTTGGTTGAGGTCTCGGGGGCCTCGGGGTGATTTCGAAGGATTAACCGGGCTATTTTTGGACTTGGAAGAATGTTGGTGCAAAGTTGTTGGTGTTGCAGAGAAATACTCTTCGCGTTCGCATGAGTGAGTTGCGAACGCGTAGAGGAAATTTGGGAGGTCTGTAAATTGTTCTTCGCGTTCGCATATCTGGGTCGCATTCGCGTTGTTTTGGGAAGTAGGCATCGCGTTCGCGGTTCGTTGAACGCGTTCGCCTAGAAGGATTTGAAGGACCAGAATATTTTGCACTTCGCGTTCGGAGAAAGTGACGCGTTCGCGAAGGGGAAGCTTGAGGGACCCTGGGTTTTTGCATCGCGTTCGCGTAGAGGGAGAGGCAGTTGGCCTTCGTGTTCGCAGGTGGGCTCCGCGTTCGCGAAGAAGGGTCTTTCAGCTGGGCAGAGAGTTTTTAAATGACATTTCATCTGCGAGCAAGATCTTATTTCCGCCATTGTTGGACAACTTGGAGAGCTTTTGGAGAAAATTGAAGAGGGATTCGAAGAGGACTGATTAGAGGTAATTTTATGGACTCAAAACATCTTTTAAACATGAATTTAGCCCTTAAATTTCTGGAATCAAATCAAAAGGGGATGAACTAGTGCTTGGAATTTTGAATGTAAATTGGATATTTGAAGGAGCAATTGGACTCTGATTTTGATGAATTTCATATGTACGGATTCGTGGCGATACGAGGATTTTGAAAATGTAAATTTTGTAATTTTTTGAGAAGTGGACTCGGGGCTCGGATTTTGCCAACTTTGTATTTTTGGGTGTATTTCGATTGTTTTCGATTAGGTATTGTCCCATTTGCATATTGTGATGTATTCGCTATATTTTTGGCTAGATTCGATGCGCGTTGAGGCCAATTTCTAGGGGCAAAGGCATCAGAGCTTGAGATTTCGCCGGTTCGAGGTGAGTAATACTTGGGAATGATATCCTGAGGGTTTGAAACCCCGAATTTGCACATCTTAGTGTTGTATTGTGGTGAATTGCACGCTAGACCTGAGCGTGGGGTAGAGCACCGTTGGGGATTATGACTTGGTCCGTCCTGGTTGTTTTTTTTTACCGCAAAATTGCAAATGATTTATTGTTATCATTATGACTTGGGCTCATTGCCATACTTGGGGCTTATTGCCGATTATTTGAATTCAGTCCATGTGATTTATACTGTTTCATGAACTCAGCTATATTTTTCTCAAACTTAAAGATTTAACTAATATCTGAACTATTGTTTGGGCTGAGTATTACCATCTTACGGATGCCCGAGGGGCTTTTGACTATTTTGGAGTGATTGATGCTGAGGGCCACATGTGAGGGTATGAAGGTGTCGTAAGGAGGCTTTCAAGCCTCGAGTGTTGTGTGAGCATGTGCATATACATGCATGGATCGGACTGCACGTCGCAGTAGCATATTGCATGGATCGAATTGCACGCCGTAGCAGCATATTGCATGGATCGGACTGCACGCCGCAGTAGCATATTTCATGGATCGGACTGCACGTCGCAGTAGCATATTGTATGGATCGGACTGCACGCCACAGTAGCATATTGCATGGATCGGACTGCACGATGCAGTAGCATATTGCATGGATCGGGCTACACGCCGCAATATTATATATATTGTACTGGATGGGGCTGCACTCCGCATCATTATACATATTGGATAGGCTGCACGCCACATCATTTTTGCGCTTGGGCTGAAGGAGCCTCTCCGGAGTCTGTACACACCTCAGTGAGCGCAGGGCACCTATGGATCGGGCTACGCGCCGTAGCGATCATATGCACTGCATTGCATTGCATCGCATTCACGCATTCACTCCTGTTTGTACTACGTGGCACGATATTTAGCACTCATATATCATTGGCATACATACCGTACTTGCCTTATTGACCAGATACCATGTGTTATATGTTAAGGAGTGCTGAGCCTGAGAGGCTGATGTTATATGTTGTGAGTCGGGAGTGAGCCCGCGGGGCTGATAATGTACTGAGAGGTTGATGCTGAGCCCGAGGGGCAGGTCTCTGATTACTTCCTACTTGTTGAAATTATCTTTGCAAATGTTGAAAAAGCATATTTTCAAAAGAGATTTTGAACTAATCTCGAGACTTTTCTAAAGGGATTTTCACAGTATTTCGGTTTTTCTCAAAAAGGATTGCTCTGTCATTTATAGCAGTTTGGTGTGCTCATACGTGTTTTCTTATCGCTCAGATAGTATTCTCTCTTATTACTACTGAGTTGGAAGTACTCACTTTACTCTCTGCAACTTGCGTACAGTTGCAGGTATTGTTCACCCCGTAGCGGGTTGTTAGCAGGACCGAATGCCATATTTTGGTAGCTGAGCAAGATGACCGCCAGCGTTCGCGGCACCGTATTCTGACTTTGAGTTCCAGTTTTACTTTGTATATATATTTTGTTGGCCCAATAGTGGTGTCCCTACTCATTAGATGCTCGTGACTTGTGACACCCCGGTCGGGTTGTATTAGAATGAAATTTCATAGTTAAATGTCATTCAGTAGTATTTCTATTCATTTATATTTGATAGTTGCTTAAAGAGGAAATTTGGGGTTATTGGCTGGCCTTGTTCTCACGAGAGGTGTCATCACGGCCGGGTATGAAATTTGAGTCGTGTTAATTTCCTTTTACAGCCGTTATTATACTTTTTTCTATAGGTTTAACAATTCCTTCATATGCTAAATATAATTCTATCGGGGGTTCTATTCCTTCCCTAAAACATGCTTTAATCAATATTTCTGTAGCTCCTAAGTGTACATATTTGATCGGTCTTTACTTCTGATATCTTGTATTTCTTTATTTATTGATTTTCTGTTGATAATAGGTATATTTATGGTACCTTTGACGTATTTACAGTCTATTATATGTTCTTTTTGACTTACAATATAATATTCTTCTTTTTTCCTCTCAAAGAAGTTATTAATTATAGGTATCTTAAGTATTTTATCTACACTCAAGTCTAATTCTTTTCCTTTGACTTGGTCAAATATATTAATATCAAATATTATTTTTTGTTCCATAGATTCTTCTATAATGTATTCCTCTTTTTTAATAATTTGTATATTTTCTTCAGTCATTTTCACTTTGTTCGGATTCTGATAATCCATTATGTATTTCAGTTTGAGACAATTCGTAAATACTATCTTCACTGTCTAATTCATAATCTATATAGTTTATTTGTAAGTAATTATCTTGTTCTATTTGAATTTCTGATATTTGTTTACGTTTGGGTTCCTAGGTATTTTGCAATCTTTTGCTGAATGTCCTAATTTTCCACAATTATAACAAATACATTCTTTTATGGATTTCTTTTTCTTATATGGTCTTTTAGACTTGTAATTTTTTATGTAATATCTTTTTCTTGATTTTTTATATTTGTATTTTGATTTCCTATATATTTTATACTTTTTATATTTTCGTTTTCTTTTATAATAATTTTCGTTGCATCCAAATTGTGGTGCTGTTTTTTCTTTACAATATGATAGGTTTTTTATCAATGTCTTTTCCATTTTTAAGTCTTATTTGTATCTTTCGCATGTATCTACATACCATTGTTGTAGGAATTTTACTCTAGATCCTAAGGTATCTGTTATGATTGCTTCATTCCAGTTTTTTATTATCTTTGAACTAAATGGTTCTGGTAGTTTTGTAAAATATAATTTTCTTATTTCTTTACTTTCTTCTATGTTGTAAATTCCTCTATAATAATAATCTCTAAATGCACAAGTATATTCATCTATATAACACATGTTACATATTGCTAATTTATTTATTAAATTTTTATAAGTTATTTCGTCCTTATTTTGCTGTTTTATTTCTGTAGTCATACTACTAAATTAATTTCTAATAGCTATTTCATATTTTTGTAATATTTCCGTGGTTGATGTGGTAATTTCATTATCGTTGTTTTTATTATTTTATAGAGTTTTTTTACTCTCTTCTTCTAAGTTTAAAAACCATAGTTTTACTGTTCCTAATAATGTTCTTTCTGTATATCCTGGTGCTTCAGTTATTGATATTTTATTGTCTATTAACTGTTCTGTTTAATCTGCTATACAGTCTGAGTCTAAGAAACTTTGGTATTCATTTGTTTATTTGGGTGTCCATTTATTCCTGTATGATTCTTTTCTACTGGTTATTTCATAATTTCGTTTTTCATATTGTGGGTTAAAAGACCTTGTGTTACTTTGTGTTTCTGATGTACTAGGTATATCTTTTTTCTCATCTCTCTCTTCTACATTTATTTCTATGTCAGAATTTTCTGTTTGATCATTATCTTTTGTGATTTTATTTACTTCTAATTCATTTATCTGATTTATTATTTTTGCGTAAGTTTCGATTGTAAGATATATGGATTTATATCTAGATATATGAACTTATATCTACACACATATGAACAATATATGGATAATTATATGTTATGTGCTATCTTTTGGTTTGGCCTAATTATGTGGTCTTATGGACATTATGTTAAGGGGGCCAATGTATTGTCATACTAAAGTGTAGGACTAATGTGTAGATACCCAAAAGGGTAACCTTAGTTTATGATGGGCTAACTAAGGTTACATATGTAACCATGGTTACATGCTTGTGACTCTTGAGTTTTGTAACTCTTGCAAGACATAACTCAAGACATAACTCTTGTCTTGTAACTCTTGTCTCTTGGGTTATGTAACTCCTAGAGTTATAAAGTGGGGTTATGGTTCCCATTCTAGTGCAAGACAAGCTCTTCTTCCTCCCGTTGAATCAAGAACCTAACAATCCATTGTCTTGCAAATAGGGTGGAAAACCATAAGCCAAATTTTGATAATTGTCATAACACTATTATTGTGAACCTTTTCATATATTGTTGAGTATTGTGGATACATTCTTGTGGGGACAAATATACTTCAAGAAACTTGAAGGAAGGCTAAAGGAGTTCACAACAAAGGACAATCATCAAAAGGAGGCTCAACATTTCCACATATGGATTCAGGTTAGCTTCCGCTCATGTAGTTTATATATCCGTATTATTTGATATGAAGGTTGTTGTTTTTAGTAGGAATCATAATCCTTACAATTGGTATCAGAGCCACCCTTCATTTTGGATAATTTGGATGTTCATAAGAATCATGTTATGTTAGTATTCATGTTTTAGTTTTATAAGAATTTTGTTTATGAAATTCTACCATGAAATAGCATGATCTTATGAATGTTATGTTTTGATTTGATGTTTTAATATGATGTTAAAACATTGTAAATAGCACGATTTTAGTAGGTTAACAACATGTTTTTTATGTTTAAGATTCATGTTGAAAATCATGTGTTATTCAGAAAAAATTTTGGTCACTGCCTTCAGACAATGGATTGTTGCCTTACACAATCCATTGTCTGTGACTTTTAGTATTCTGGCAGTTTTTTGGAACACCAGACAATCGATTGTCAGGTTATGACAATCGATTGTCAGCTTCTGACAATCGATTGTTCAAGGTCTAGTGAGTTTGAAACTTCCAGTAACTGAAATTTTTTTCATAAAACCAAACAATCGATTGTCTGGCTTTGACAATCGATTGTGGATGGTCCAGTAACTTAAAAATTTTTCATAAAACCAAACAATCGATTGTCTGGCTTTGACATCGATTGTGGATGGTCCAGTAAAATTTTTTCAGAAAACCAAACAATCGATTGTCTGGTTTTGACAATCGATTGTGTTGGTCCAGTAAGGTTAAAAACGTTTCAACTCTCTTAAGTTTCAGTGAATATTAATTGTTTTAAAGTCCATCAATTCTTGTACTATATATAGAATTGTCCAATTCAGTAAACAACGATTAATATTCAAGTGTTACACATCAAAACTTGTAACACATTAAGTTGAGATTCATAAAATGGCTTAATGAACTAAAGTTTATAGCATCTAATATTTTAGTTATTCAATTGAAGCATTATGTTGCCAAAGTAACCTCTATTATAGGTGTCAACCGGGCCGGGTTGACCCGGGACCGGCCCGGTCAAACCCGGCCCAGACCGGACCGGTTTATAGCGGGGGGGGGGGGGGGGGGGGGGGGGGCGGGCTGGGTTAGGGGGAGGAAAGGGGTTAGGACGTTAGGCGATTCCGTCCAATTGACCCGGACCGGACCGGCCCAGGAAGGAAAATTCCGGGCGAACCGGTCAACCCGGACCGGCCCGGACCGATCCCAACGGTAAAAATTTTTTTTTTTTTTAAAAAAAAATTTCTGAAAACGTGGGGCCCACCAGACCGTTGGCAACGGTCCAGCACCGTTGCCCAACGGGACTTTTTGCATTTTTGGCCAATTTTGAGTTTTTTTTTGTTTTTTTTAAATTACATTATTAACCCTTCTTAAAATCTATAAATACCCTCCCCTCATCTTCATTTCCTCACTCAAAATTATCTATCTCTCTCTCAATTCTCAAATTAGCAAATATCAATCACTCTCTTCTCTTCAATTTTCAAGAATTCATATTCTACTTTCATAATTTTATTGTCTTTATTTTCCCGAATTTAATTTATCGTAATTTCTTATTTGGAAATCGGCGTTCGAAGCTTGATTCTTGAAGTTCAAGTGTTCAACATTGAAATACTTGCTTGACGTTTGTTCGTGGTAACACCGGATTTGCGTAATCAAGTGCTCAATTTATTGTCGAATTCGGTGCACTCTCTCCAACTCTTTCTCTTATTGTCGAATTCGGTGCACCCTCATGCCCGACGAAGTAGTTACTAGATGGAATTATACGTATATATTTTTAAAATGTTGCTACAAATATAGATTTCCAATAACAGAAGTTGCTAATGCACATTGTACTGATCCTAGGCGTATGTTAACAACTGATACCTGGGAGGTCATTAGTGATGTGATTAAATTTTTACATAAATTTTATACTGCTACTGTTGTGTTTTCTGGGGCATATTACCCAACTATTACTTTGGCTTTAGTACATATAGCTGAAATTTCTTTGCTACTATATGAATTTAAGAAGAAAGATAGATATACGGATGCTGTTGCAAGTATGCAAGCAAAATTCAAAAAATATTTCTTTCCAATTCCTCCTGTTTACTTAATTGGTGCAGTTTTAAATCCTTCAATTAAAATGTCTGATTGTCAACAATTAATGAATGCTTTATACACTTATATGGAGATTGGGCCCACTGAAAGCCCAAATTTGTATGAATCTATGAACCAACTAAATGAACATTTACAATATCTATATACTTATTATGCAACTCAATGTGATAATGCTCGTGCTTCAACTGCTGCAAATCCCACTATGCAATGTAGCACTTCTAATGTAGTCGAAGATGATGATGAAGGCATTGATAGTTTTAATATTTTTTCAACTTTTTCTAACACTCAAAGTAGTAGCAGGAATATAGATGAACTTCAATTTTACTTGCAGAAGCAAAAGGAGCCTCGCACCAAGGAATTTTCACCGTTAGGCTGGTGGCATGAAAATTCAAAGCAATTTCCCGTTCTTTTCGCTATGGCGCGGGATGTCCTGAATGTCCCAATTTCCACTGTTGCATCCGAGAGTGCATTTAGCCAAGCAAGACAACAACTTGGAGACACACGGCACTCATTGGGAAGCAATGCTTTGGAAGTCTTAGTGTGTCTAAGAGATTGGATAAGATCTGAACGAAGAAATCAAGGAAAGGAAGATCTTGATAGCCCGGAAGACGAAGAACTTGGAGATATATTAACGCACGGAAACCCATCCGAATTTAACTCTCCAGAAGAAGGTCATTCGGTTCATATTAATTTTGAAGAACTTTCTATTGCAATGCAAACCATTTGATGTAAATTGTAAACTAATTATGATACATTTTAGTTTTGAAATTTTGAATTAAGAAATAAAGTAGCACTTGCAATAAGTGCAATTTTTTCCCCATCTTTTGTTGTGTTCATTCAATTATTACAAAGTATTAATATAACTTAATATTTATACTATACGTAATTTCAAAAAAAAAAACCCGGCCCGGCCCGACCCGGATCAACCCAGCTCGTTAACAACCCACCTCTAATTGAACCCGGACCGGACCGGCCCGGACCCGGACGGGTCAGAAAAATTGGACCCGGACCCGGCCCGGCCCACCCGTTGGTCACCCATAACCTCTATTGTGTACATTGATTAATTTTAAAATATAAGATGACTGTGAATGTTAGTCTTCCATGCGTTTAACATCGGCCCAAAGGAAGGTGTTATTTGGCAGGAATTCGAACATTCTTGTGGTGGTAAATATGAGACGATTATTTGGTTTTCCATGTGAATATTAAATCGGCCCAAAGGAAGGTTTAATATTTGACAGGAGTTTATTGTCTATGTTTGATCACTACACCAAGAGTACCACTTACAAGTTGTTTTTCTGTCCAAAGACTAAAAACAATGTTGTGCTAGGTATCTTGTAATGGGAAATGCCTAATTTTGAATCTATAAAGTTGAAGTTCAAGTATTTGTAAGCATGTATTTAGTAATCCTTTTGTTCTATTTTCAGTAAATTCTTCTGCTTCTACGATCTCTGCCAATATCAATAGCATCCCTGTGCTTAACGGCACAAATTTTAAGGAACGGAAAGAGAATGTAATGATCGTTCTCGGTTGCATGGATCTTGACTTAGCACTTCGGACCGAGCAACCTACTCCTCTTGAGGATACATCCTCTCCTAATGAAAAGAGAGCGATGGAGAAGTGGGAACGCTCGAATCGCATGAGTCTAATGATCATAAAGCGTGCAGTTCCAGAATCATTCAGGGGCACTATGAATGATGAACCTATTGCCAAAGTTTTCCTTGAAAACCTCGAACAGCGTTTTATGCAAAACAAAAAGGCGGAAACAAGTGCACTATTGAGTAAACTTGTTTCTATGAGGTATAAGGGCAAGGAAAACATTAGGGAGTACATTTTGGAAATGTCTCATCTTACTTCGAAACTTAAGTTACTCAAGCTAGTATTACCTGAGGAACTGCTTGTGTACTTTGTTTTGATATCTCTTCCGGCACACTTTAATCAGTTTAAGGTCAGTTATAACTGCCTGAAGGAGAAATGGACTCTTAATGAGCTCATTTCACATTGTGTGCAAGAAGAGGAAAGGATTAAGCAAGATAAGACTGAAAGTGCTCATTTGGCATCTTCTTCTAAGGAAACTAAGAAGAGGAAAAAATAAGAAAGTTGCGGTTGTAAGGCCCAAGATTAAGCAACATAAGGAACCTAAGGTTGAAATTACTGGATTAGGTTGCTTTCTCTGTAATGAGTAAAGAGAGATTGTACCAAGTACCATGCCTGGCGTGCGGAAAAAAGGTACATTTCTTTCTCTTGTTTGTTCTGAAGTTAATTTAATTTCGGTACCTAAGGATACTTTGTGTGTAGATTCTGATGCTACTACTCACATAAGTATAACTATGCAGGGTTGCCTGAACTGCCGAAAACCAAATGATGGTGAAAGATACATCTATAAGGGTGACGGCAAGAAGGTGCCAGTTGAAGCTATTGGCAAATTTAGGCTGTTGTTTAAGACCGGTTTTCATTTAGATTTGAATGAGACTTTTGTTGTACCGTCTTTTAGACGGAATTTAATTTCAGTTCCCCAATTGGACATATCCGGTTATAAATGTACATTTGGGGACAATAAAGTTAGTCTCTTTCGGAATTCAAATCTTATTGGTACTAGTGTTTTATCAACATTTGATAGCTTATATTTGGTTGATACAATAACTTCAAATAAAGAAACTTTGCATACAAGTTTAATGGTACCAAAAGTTAACTAATGAGAATTCTATTTCACTCTGGCATAAACGTTTGGGTCTCATATCCATTCAAAGAATTCAGAAACTCGTGTCAGATGGAATTCTTGATTCTCTTAATACCTCAAATTCGGAAATTTGTGTTGAGTGTATCAAGGGAAAACAAACAAACAAGACTAGATTAGGTGCTAAGAGAGCTTCGGACGTCTTAGAATTGATACATACGGATATTTGTGGGCCATTTCCTACTCCTTGTCGGAATGGTCAACAATACTTTATCACATTCATAGACGATTACTCTCGTTATGGGTACCTATATCTTAATCATGAAAAGTCCCAATACATATTAAAAACCGCAGCTTATATTCTTAATAGAGTTCCAACTAAAGCTACAATCAAAACCCCATATGAACTTGGACTGGGCATAAACCCAGTATTCGGCATTTACACATTTGGGGTTGTCCAGCTGAGGCAAGGCCTTATAGGCCGAATGAAAAGAAACTGGATGCTAAGACGGTTAGTAGCTATTTTTTTGTTGGATACTTTGAAAAATCCAGGGGTTTTTAAGTTTTATGATCCCACATCACGAACTAATTTTTGAGACGGGTAATGCTAGGTTCTTTGAGGATATTGAGTTTGGGGGGTGGGGAGATAAAGTTGTTAGAGATTTTGTCTTTGAGGAAGAACATGTGTCTTTCCCTCAAGTTGTTGATGCAACTCCGGTTCAAGACAATCTCGAAAATCTCCCCCATCAGGACCCTGATATAACTAATGAAAATCAAACTCAACAACCTCAAGAAACTGAAATGCCATTAAAGAGATCCACTAGAGAGAGGAGAAATGCAATTTCGGATGATTATGTTGTATTTCTTCAAGAACAAGGAAGTGATATTGGACTTGAGGAAGATGATCCAATCAACTTCCGTCAAGTCATTAAGTGTTCTAACTCTCAAAAGTGGATTGATGCCATGAATGATGAGATGAAGTCTATGAGTGATAATGACGTTTGGGAGCTTGTTACGTTGCCCGAAGGTACGAAACCTATTGGTTGTAAATAGATTTTTAAAACCAAAAGGGATTCAGGGGGCAATGTTATTAAGTACAAAGCTCGTCTTGTCGCAAAAAGGCTACACTCAGAAAGAAGGCATTGATTATAAAGAGACTTTCTCTCCAGTTTCATCGAAAGACTCTTTCAGGACTATAATGGCATTAGTAGCACATTTTGATCTTGAGCTTCATCAAATGGATGTTAAGACAGTTTTTCTCAATGGTGACATTGAGGAAACAATTTATATGGTGCAACCTGAAAACTTTGTTTCGGATGAATCAGAGAAGAAGGTTTGCAAATTAAAGAAATCCATCTATGGACTCAAGCAAGCTTCTCGTCAATGGTATTATAAGTTTCATGCAGTCATTACATTTTTTTTGGTTTTGAACCGAATATTGCTGATGACTGTATATACCATAAGTTCAGTGGGAGTAAGTATATTTTTCTGGTTTTATATGTTGATGACATACTGCTTGCCTGTGACGATATAGCATTATTACTTGAAACTAAGAAATTTCTTTCAAAGAAATTTGAATTGAAAGATCTTGGTGAAGCTTCTTTTGTATTAGGAATTCAGATATAACGAGATCGCTCCAAAGGTGTTCTCGGTCTGTAACAAAAGGGCTATATCGATAAGGTTCTGAAAAGATTTGGCATGTAGGATTGTAAACCAGTCAACACCCCTGTTGCTAAGGGAGACAAATATAGTCTCAAACAGTGCCCAAATTATAATTATGAAATTTCGGAAATGCAGAAGACGCCTTATGCTTCGGCGGTAGGTAGTCTGATGTATGCTCAGGTATGTACACGACCTGATATAGCGTACATTGTTGGGATGTTAGGCAGATATTAAGCAATCCGGGTATGGACCATTGGTAGGCAGCCAAAAGGGTCATGAGGTACATACATAGAACAAAGGATTACATGCTTACATATCGGAGTTCGGACCAGTTTGAGATCATCAGGTATACCGACTCCGATTTTGCCATTTATGCTAATAACATATGTAACCATGGTTGCATATGTTAATAACAACAGTATTTTGACGAAAGCGAAACATAAGGACGTCAAATTTTGGGTTGTTAAAGAAAGAGTACAAAATGGACAATTGTGCATTAAGTACATAAGTACAAACTCCATGCTTGCGGATCCGCTCACTAAGGAATTGACACCAAAATTATTTCATGAGCATATTGCTTGTATGGGTGTCAAATCAGATAAGGATTATGTATTTTAGTGGGAGTTTGTATTGCACATTTAGGTATTGTCCATTAAATTCAGAAATTCAGTAATTCAGTTATATCTGCGCAGATATTCAGTTTTAAAGTTTTGTACTCTTACAGTTTAAGTATGATCTCAATAAAGAGAACCAGTTGGAAATAGACATTCTATTGACCACACTTTATGTTATTTCCATGCTACATACCTACACTTGATCCATGTTGTTGGTTATATTGATATACGTGATCTATGATTGGTTCTAGTTACGAATGAGTAACGACGAGCTCTTAGGTCCTATGTTGGTATGATTGATGGACCGGATTGTTCATGACAATTTTATTGTGATAGCAATTTTGTGCACCTAAGGTTTGTAACATATAATATTAAGGATTGTACATATGTTTGTATATCTCGTCCAAGTGGGAGATTGTAAGATATATGGATTTATATCTAGATATATGGACTTATATCTACACACATATGAACAATATATGGATAATTATATGTTATGTACTATCTTTTGGTTTGGCCTAATTATGTGGTCTTATGGACATTATGTTAAGGGGGCCAATGTATTGTCATACTAAAGTGTAGGACTAATGTGTAGATACCCAAAAGGGTAACCTTAGTTTATGATGGGCTAACTAAGGTTACATATGTAACCATGGTTACATGCTTGTGACTCTTGAGTTTTGTAACTCTTGCAAGACATAACTCAAGACATAACTCTTGTCTTGTAACTCTTGTCTCTTGGGTTATGTAACTCCTAGAGTTATAAAGTGGGGTTATGGTTCCCATTCTAGTGCAAGACAAGCTCTTCTTCCTCCCATTGAATCAAGAACCTAACAATCCATTGTCTTGCAAATAGGGTGGAAAACCATAAGCCAAATTTTGATAATTGTCATAACACTATTATTGTGAACCTTTTCATATATTGTTGAGTATTGTGGATACATTCTTGTGGGGACAAATATACTTCAAGAAACTTGAAGGAAGGCTAAAGGAGTTCACAACAAAGGACAATCATCAAAAGGAGGCTCAACATTTCCACATATGGATTCAGGTTAGCTTCCGCTCATGTAGTTTATATATCCGAATTATTTGATATGAAGGTTGTTGTTTTTAGTAGGAATCATAATCCTTACATCGCTAATATATGATGCTTGTTTGTCCATTGTTTCATTATCGCTTATTTCTATGTTGGTTACTTCTGACAAGAGGGGTTGCTCTGATAGTAAGCAACCTTTACTTCCAACCGAGAGGTTGTGAGTTCGAGTCTTCCCAAGAGCAAGGTGGGAAGTTCTTGGAGGGAAGGATGCCGGAGGTCTATTTGAAAACAGCCTCTCTACCCAAGGGTAGGGGCAAGGTTTGCGTACATACTATCCTCCTCAGACCCCATTAAATGAGATTATATTGGATTGTTGTTGTTGTTGTTTACTTCTGTGTCGATTACATTAGTTATTCCTTGTGTAGATAACTTTTCCCTAAACTGTTCTATTTCTTTTTTAAGTGTTTTTTTATTTTTCTTCTTCTTCTTTCAGTTTTCTATGTTTTTCATATATTTTTTTAGCATTTTTAATTCTTTTTCTAATTCTATAATTCTTGTATTTTTTACTTCTTCTATTGTTTGGACTTCTTGTTTTGCATGTTGCTTTATTTTTTCTATTTCTTTTTTCCTGTCTATTTCCTCATTTTCTTTTGCTATTCTCACCATAGCTGTTAGACTATCTTCTAGTTTTAATTCTTCTCTTGTTAACATTAGACTTAAATTATCTCCTATCTTTTTTATATCTTCTTCCTAGATTAGAGAATATTATTTTTATTTTTAATTCGTCTGGATTTCATAGGTTTGTTTCGTCTATTATAAATTCTTCTTTGTTCATTTTATTTCGACATGTTGATATACATATTCTAAGCTATTTATTTGTTTTTCAATGGTTTTTATTATTTCAATTCGTGTTAATATAGATTGTGTGCTTACTTTTATAAATATATTATTTTCAAGTTTGATTTTTTGAGATTGTAATTCTCTTTTCTTATCTTTAACTATTTTTAATAATTCATATTTATAGTCTATCTTTTTTTTATGATTCTTGCTTATAATCAAAGTTTTTGTTTTTCATACGTTAATTTTTTTCTCTAGTTCAATAATATATTTGTATTCTAAATTAGATATTACATCTTTAACTGGTTGGATATTCTATTATTTGTTTTATCTTTATTTAAACGTTTCATATCCTAAATATAATGCTTTTAATTCGTTTTTTATCCTTTTACATTATGATTTATTTTTTGTTTATAGTCTATAGTCCTTATAAATTCTTGCTTACGATCCATATAGACCCATATAGATTGTGTACTTACTTCTATAAATATATTATTTTCAAGTTTGATTTTTTGAGATTGTAATTGTCTTTTCTTATCTTTAACTATTTTTAATAGTTCATATTTATAGTCTATATTTTTTTGATGATTCTTGCTTATAATTCATGTTTTTGTTTTTTATACGTAATTTTTTTATAGTTCAATAATATATTTCTATTCTAAATTAGATATTACATCTATTAACTGGTTGGATATTTTATTATTTATTTTATCTTTATTTAAACGTTCATATTCTAGATATAATGCTTTTAATTCGTTGTTTTATCCTTTTACATTCTGTCTTATTTTTATGTTTATTGCCTATTGTTCTTATTAATTATTGCTTACGATCCATATATAACTAATCTATATATATAGCTCTGATATCATTTTCTGGGGGTTGGTCGGATATAGCTCCGATTAGCTGTATTAGTGGATATTCCAGACTTAGACATGTAGAAAATACAAAAGCTTGGAATATCAAAGTGGACCAAAGAATCGTTCATAAAAAGAAATATAACATATGACAATGATAATGACATAAGTATACCAAGACAAGAAGGAGATAATGACATAAAGAACATCTAAGGACAATTATTTGTCCACTTATGTACAAAAGTCTTTCCATTATTAGCATGTAAAAAGTTGTGAGTCTCAATTTATCATTACCACAAATCAGTGAAAAACTATTGGGACGTGTCTTTCCTTTTTAGTAAATAGTATAGACGGCCGTAAAGAAAAATAGTTTACCCATTTCCTTATGATAGTTTAGTCATTTTACTTAGAATATTTTTGTATAAATAGGAAGCCATCAAGGCCGGCTTAAACTACTCTTAGCATATTTATTCATGGTAAACTAGTTCAAATTGTTCATTATAACAGTACTATATTATGATGATAATCATAATATCTTAGAAGTTATAAGAAATATAATAATTTAGCTACAAATATTTACAAGTAAAATTACCTCTTTGCTTAGATTTTGCTCCATATGTATTCTTGAAAACTTGTAGTTTATTTATTATTTCAAACTGAGAGATTTTTAGGCGAGTGAAAGAGTATGCTTTCCGTGTAGAAAGTCTTACCTTTGGTGGCCTAAAAAGAAATAGAAAAAATAAAGCAACATGCAAAACAAGTAGTCCAAAAAAATAAAAGAAGTAAAAAATACAAACCCGTAAAGAGATTACATTACCCAACACCTACAAAGATATAATCGATTAATAGCACAACCAGGTACCAACACCAACCTAGTAAGAAATTACTTTAACTACGAATTACTCGGAACAGTTTATACCCAGACAGGAGAAGAAATAACAGCAATACCAGAACTATCAAAAGCATTTAGAACCTACAAAAAAATAACCAAAGGAAATTTATTTTACATAAAGTTCTACACTGCACCAGCAAAAATACTCCATGATGAGATTAAACCTATAATTCAAGTAGTAAAAATTGGATTAACCAAAGATATGATTATACGGGAAAACATAGCAACACAACCTGAAATACCTAAAAATGAAATATCGGATTTCTATGCAAACAAACGAATTATTGGACTATCCACCATCTGTCTGAACTAGTAAATAATTTCCTAACTGAAACAACTTGGACCTGCTATTCAAGGGAGCAAATTATGATATGCTTATATACTAGAGAAGTAAGAAGTCAAGATATGAAAGATCTACGACACTGGATTATGAGTCTACTCTGGCCAGAACAAACGCCTATTACTTCTCTAGTATGTGAGCATATCATAATTTGCTCCCTTGAATAGTAGGTCCAAATTGTTTCAGTTTGAAATTATTACAAGTGCAATCAAGAAAGATCTTATCTCACAAGAATTAATAACAAGATATTGCAAAATTATTGACCTTTCCCGCCCTTACTAACCCACCTCGCCCCCTGTCCAAAAAAAGATTTCTTTTTAAATTTCAGTTTTTTCCAATACTACCCATCCTACTACCCCTCCACCCCATCCCCCTCTCGCCCGTTTTTTAACCTTAATTTTTTTTGCAATTTTAAATTTTTATTTTTATTTATTTTTCTGCACCATACCCCCGCCCCCCTAAACCCACCTACCCCCCCCCCCAAATTTTTTATCTTTTTTTTATAATTTAATTTTATGTTTTCTTTTGTTTTACTGCCCCCAGCCCCGCCCCTGCCCCCACTCCCAACCCCCCGATACTACCCACCCTACTACCCTCCACCCCCATTCCCCTACCCCTGCGCAAAAAAATATTTTTTTACCTTAATTTTTTTTTACAATTTTAAATTTCTATTTTTATTTTATTTTTCTGTACCATCCTCCGCCCCCCTCCCCAACACCCGAAAAAAGTTTTTACCTTTTTTTGTAATTTAATATTCTATTTTTTTTGTTTTACTGCCCCAACCCCCCAGAAAAAAAAAATTTAAATATATTTTTTAATTTTAATTTTATTATTTAGCGGTTTAAACTCAAAATTTTACAATTTCCTAAATTATGAGTTCAGAAGTTTATGTGTTTGAAAATTTACGGGTTCGAAATTTTGCAGTTTTAATGTTAGTGGTTCGAAAGTTTATGAAATTTGTGGGTCCAGAAGGTTGTTACTTTGAAATTTTATGGCTTCATATTTATTATGTCTAAATTATTTATGAATACTCTTGAGAAGTCATTTTTCTTAATTTACATGCCAAACACCAAAAAAAAAAGAAGATTATTATTTACTTTTCAAGAAAATATTTTTTATGGAAAATATTTTTCGTTATACCAAATATGTTCTAAGTGTTATAAAACAATAAAAGAACAAGAGAAATATTGCAGAGAAAGAGGGAGAAAATTCTTATTGAATTTTGGGGTGGTTTACAATGGGGTAAGACCCCTCTATTTATAGGAGGAAATATTACTTAGCCTCAAAGTAGAACTCTCTACAAGATAGACATTCACTCTAATTAGAGTTCTATTCTTAACACTCCCCCTTGAATGTCTACTCAATAAGTAATGTGCCTCATTAATAACCATAACTAAAATAAAATCCAATGGGAAAAGAGTACACATATTTAGTAATGCGCCTATTGGTTGCCTCGTTAAAAACCTTGCAAGGAAAACCCAGTGGGACAAAACCTTGTAAGGAAAAAAGAGTGCAACGCGCATTAACTCCCCCTGAAAAGAGCATCAATTCACATCCTTGAGCCTTCGCATTCCAATCTTGCGTACCAGCTTCTTGAAGGTTGACGTTGGTAGAGATTTTGTGAACAAATCAGCCATATTATCACTTGAACGAATCTGTTGCACATTGATATCACCATTCTTTTGAAGATCATGTGTGAAAAATAACTTTGGTGAAATATGCTTTGTTCTGTCTCCTTTTATGAATCCTCCCTTGGGCTATGCATGCTGCATTGTCTTCATACAAAATCGTGGGTAGTTTGTCACATTTCAAACCACATTTGTCTCGAATATGATGTATTATAGACCTCAACCACACACACTCTCGACTTGCTTCATGAATAGCGATTATCTCAGCATGATTAGATGAAGTAGCCACAATTGATTGCTTAGTCGATAGCCAAGATATGGCAGTGCCTCCACAGATAAACACATAACCTGTTTGAGATCGAGCCTTGTGTGGGTCAGATAAATATCCAGCATCAGCATAACCAACAAGATCAGGACTGCAATTATTGCTATAAAATAAGCCCATATCGGTAGTCCCTTTTAGATACCGCAATATATGTTTGATTCCATTCCAATGTCTCCTTGTGGGAGCAGAGCTATATCTTGCTAAGACATTAACTGAAAAAGTTATGTTAGGCCTTGTAGTATTTGCAAGATACATTAGTGCGCCAATTGCACTAAGATATGGTACTTCAGGACCAAGTAGCTCTTCATTCTTTTCTTGCGGTCGGAATGGATCCTTATTCACATCAAGTGATCGAACAACCATCGGAGTACTTAAAGGATATGCTCCATCCATGTAAAACCGTTTCAATACCTTTTCTATATAGGCATATTGATGAACAAAAATTCCGTTTGCCAAATATTCAATTTGCAAACCAAGACATAATTTTGTCTTTCCGAGATCTTTCATCTCGAATTCCTTCTTTAAATAATCAATTGCCTTTTGGAGTTTTGTGGGAGTTCCAATAAGGTTTATGTCATCGACATATACGGCAAGTACAACAAATTCCGATGTTGTTTTCTTTATAAAAACACATGGGCAAATGGCATCATTTATATAGCCTTCCTTTAATAAATACTCACTAAGACGATTATACCACATTCGTCCTGATTGCTTTAGACCATACAAAGATCTTTGCAATTTGATTGAAAACATTTCCTGGGACTTTGAATTATGAGTGTTTGGCATTTTGAATCCATCGGGAATTTTCATGTATATCTCATTATCAAGTGAGCCATAAAGATAGGCAGTAACCATATCCATTAAATGCATGTCAAGCTTTTCAAGGACAGCAAAACTAATGAGATAACGCAAAGTTATAGCATCCATTACGGGTGAATATGTCTCTTCATAATCGACACCAGGCCTTTGAGAAAATCCTTGTGCAACAAGGCGTGCCTTATATCTTTGTACCTTGTTTTTCTCATTTCTCTTGCGTACAAAGACCCATCTATAGCCAACAGGCTTAACACCATTAGGTGTTTAGACTATAGGCCCAAAAACTTCACGTTTTGCAAGTGAATTCAATTCTGATTGGATTGCTTCTTGCCATTTTGGCCAATCAAGTCTTTGTCGACATTCTCCAACAGATTGAGGTTCAAGATCCTCACGTTCTTGCATAATGCTAGATGCAACATTATATGCAAAGACATAATCCACCACTATATCCACTCGATTAAAATTTGTCTCAATATCGATTGGATTTATTGATAGTTCCTTATTTTCCTGAGTCTCGGGCTCAATGGATTCTTCATGAATCTCAGAATTTATTAAATCGTGAATTTCCTCATGAGATTCTTTCGTAGTGTCATTTTGATCATTTGCTTTCCTTTTTCTAGGATTTCGATCTTTGGAACCTAATGGCCTGCCACGTTTTAGGCGTGCTTTCGACTCATTAGATATGACACTAGAAGATTGTCCAATAGGGACATCAATACGGATTGGAACATTCTCTGCGGGGTTGTGAGATTTTGTTATCCTTTTCAAGTCCGTGAATGCGTCAGGCATTTGATTTGCTATTCTTTGCAAATGGATAATATTTTGCACCTCTTTTTCACAAATAGAGGTATGTGGATCAAGATGAGATAATGATGGATTTTTCCACAAAATTTTCCGTTTGGTTTCACCAACTTCTCCCCCTAATTTTGGGAAAAGTGTCTCATCGAATCGACAGTCTGCAAATCGTGCAGTGAACAAATCCCCTGTCAATGTTTCGAGGTAGCAAATAATGGAGGGCGATTCAAACCCAACATATATTTCTAACCATCTTTGCGGACCCATTTTGGTGCGGTATGACGGTGCTACAGGCACATATACTGCGCATCCAAAAATTCTTAAATGGGATATATTAGGTTCATGACCCAAAACTAATTGCAACGGGGAATATTTGTGATAATTCGTCGGTCTGAGACGAACTAGCATTGCTGCATGCAAAATGGCGTGACCCCAAACCGAAGTGGGCAGCCTCGTTTTCATGAGTAATGGTCTTGCAATCAACTGCAGACGTTTAATTAAAGATTCTGCAAGACCATTTTGAGTGTGAACATGAGCTATAGGATGTTCCACTTTTATCCAAATTTATAAGCAATAATCATTAAATGATTGGGATGAAAACTCAGCAGCATTATCTAGTCTAATAGACTTAATTGGATTATCAGGAAATTGTGCTCGTAATCGAATTATTTGTGCCATTAATTTTGCAAACGCAAGGTTGCGTGATGACAATAGGCACACATGAGACCATCTAGAGGATGCGTCTATTAAGACTATAAAATATCTAAAGGACCCACTAGGCGGGTGAATAGGTCTACAAATATCCTCTTGTATACGTTCCAAAAACGTAGGTGACTCAGTTCCAACCTTTGTTGGTGATGGTCTAATAATTAACTTGCCTTGATAACAAGAAGTGCAAGAAAATTCATTATTTAAAAGAATCATTAAATTCTTTAATGGATGCCCATATGAGTTTTCTATAATCCGTCTCATCATAATTGATCCAGGATGTCCCAATCGATCATGCCAAAGTACAAAAGTATTGGAATCAGTAACCTTTTGTGGAATGTGCCTCAATTGCACTAATTTTTGTCCAATACAGGCCACAAGATAAAGATGGGAACTTCTCAATAACCCTCTTTTGGCCAGAGACATTCTTTGTAATGATGAGGTATTCAAGATTATTCTCATCTATTGTATTAATATGATATCCATTTTGACGGATATCTTTAAAACTCAACAAGTTCCTCTTGGACTTGGAAGAGAACATTGCATTCTCTATGATAAATATTGTTCCTTTAGGCAGAGTTATAGTTGCTCTTCCGGAGCCTTCAATCAATTTACTACTACCAGAAATTGTAGTAACATCTACCTTACACATACTTAAATGAGAGAAATATTTCTTCTCTTTGAATATCGTATGTGTGGTACATGAATCAATTAAACAAATATTTTTACAATTGGACGTTGATCCAAGTTTGCTTTGTGAGATATCCATATTTGCTTCCCATGGTTTGACAAAAAAATATACGAAAAATATTAGTATTTTTTATCATTATTCTCCTTTTAATACTCTTGTATCTGTTGCTTAATAATTAAACAATATTTTCAAAATCTACTGAGGTTAGTTGATTAACCAAATAGATAATCGACTAACCTGTTTCAACGTTTAAAAAAAACTAGTCGATGAACAGGCAACGGACATAAGGTTAATCGATTAACTAAAGTGATAATCGATTAACTTAGGTAACGGTCATTAGGTTAGTCGATTAACTAAATCGGATAGTCGACTAACATGCCTTGCGGAAAAGGTCCAATTTAATAGAATATATTGGTTAATCGATTATCTGTTATGTTAATCGATTAACTTACTGAAAAATCATTACAAATAAAGCATAAGATGAATGTGTAATCTAATGTTATATAAAATTTGAACCATATCACAATAATAGATAACTTATGTAAACTATGATAATTGTTTATTCATTAACTACTACGAGTAAGTAAAAATAAAAATATCAAACTGATCAATCTTCTTTAACCATGGATCCATCACCGATCAAGTGATCTATTTTCCCCTCAGGGTGCTCAAAGAAGTCTGCCACATCCAAGTGGGTGATGTCAAAATTATTGTCATAGACAAAATTGGTTTCAGGGCCTTTACTCTTTAGAGATGCTTGATAAAACTCAACCAAATGTCTTGGTACACGGCAAATTTTTGCCCAATGCCCTTTTCCACCGCAACGATAACATATAGTTTCTGAACTATTTGCTTTTGGATTCTCATAATTCCATTTCCGCTTTTGGTGGTTATATTTCTTTGGGGGGTGACTAACACCAGGAAAATTTCTTCCTTGTCCACGTCCACGGCCATGACCCCGACCACGACCACGACCATAATTAAAGCCATAGCCTTTTCCACGCTTAGCATAATGGGAATACACCTTATTACTTCAGGAAATGGTGTAGACCCAGTGGGCCGATTTTTGTGATTTCTCATGAGCAGGTCATTATTTCGCTCAGCCACAAGGAGAAGAGAAATCAGCTCAGAGTACTTTTTGAAACCTTTCTCTCTGTACTGTTGTTGCTGAACCATATTGGAGGCATGAAACGTTGTAAACGTTTTTTCAAGCATATCATAATCAGTTATAGTATCTCCACAGAGTTTCAATTTAGAAGTAATTCTAAACATTGTAGAATTATATTCAAAAAGAGACTTAAAGTCTTGGAGCCTCCGATGAGCCCAATCATATAGTGCTTGTGGCAGAGTGACAACTTTAAGTTGTCATATCTCTCCTTTAAGCCATTCTACAAGATAAGTGGATCTTTGACTGTGAGATATTCAATTTTCAAACCTTCATCAAGGTGATGGCGCAAGAAAATCAAGGCCTTAGCACAGTCTTGGGTGGATGCATTATTTCTGTCTTTAATGGCGTCTCCAAGACCCATTGCATCCAAATGGATTTCAGCATCCAACACCCATGTCATGTAGGCTTTGCCCGAAATTTCAAGGGCAACGAACTTTCTTTTCATAATGTCAGACATATTTAAAACAAAATTAGGAGGAGAAAAAATACCTTAAGTTTCTCAAAGAGATTCTTGAGATAGTAGAGCTTCGTGCTGATAACGTGTTATAAAACAATAAAAGAACAAGAGCAATATTGCAGAGAAAGAGAGAGAAAATTCTTATTGAATTTTGGGGTGGTTTACAATGGGGTAAGACCCCTCTATTTATAGGAGGAAAAATAACTTAGACTCAAAGTAAAACTCTTTACAAGATAGACATTCACTCTAATTAGAATTCTATTCTTAACACCAAGTGTAATTAAATTAAATATTAAACATGAAGAGCGATAAGGTTTGTCACGTGTCATAGGAATATAAAAATGGCAAAGAAGGCCAAACATTTTCAGGAAGATGGGCCCAATATCCCATAATTCTGCGTGCCTCAACGGAGAGTAATGTTTTCAGATGAATCGTTTTCCCGATAAGAATTCACCGGCAAATGAAACCATTAATGGCGTCCAATCGGTGAGAATGTTTTCACCAAAATCTTTATTGGTCTCTTTCAATGGCTGTTCAACATATCTTTTGGTTCGTAATTCATACTTTAACTATGCTCAAATTAGGGTTCTAGTATAGAGGGGCAAGCAAGAAACATAGCAGTAGAGCCAGTAGTGATTGGGGGAATGGTGTTGGATGTAAATGCCACCTCTTCCATGCCTGCTAATCCAGGGACCTCCACTCCTGGAAAGGTATCAACGTTTTCTGACTAATGCTTTTTTTCTGGATCATAAATATATTTATGATTAACAATTTACTGCTTTAGTATATAAGTGTAATGCTTGATGATCAAAAATTCTAAAAAAGCTTTCAGATAATAAAAAAAGAGATCATGTTTCATTCTTTGAAAAACGGAGAGAGAGATCATAAAGAACCCAATGGACTAAACAATGAAAGGCAATTACTTCATACATGCCCATATGAGGCAAAAGGAAGGATTTCTTATTTCTTTGTATTGCAAATCAATCATGAGTAAAATAGTCCTTAATTTGTGTCTATGTGTGGATTACATAAGACAAGAGGGGTTGTTATGATGGTAAGCAACTCCCACTTCCAACCGAGAGGTTGTGAGTTCGAGTCTTCGAAGGATGCCGGTCTATTTGGAAACAACCTCTCTACCCCTGGGTAGGGGTAAGGTCTGCGTACACACTATCCTCCCCAGACCCCACTAAGTGAGATTATACCGGGTTGTTGTTGTTGTTGTGATAGGATTACATAATGACCATCATATTATCATGGGTTTATTACTTGAAATCACTCCCTCTATCTTAGAGAAACTAAACTAGCCATCCTTTGGTTTTGATGAACTATAGAGGAATTAATTTCTCAAATATGAATGAAGAAAATGAAGTAGTCAAAGCCTTGGTGGACAAAGTTACCACAATACCGGTGCTGGTGAGAGGTAGCAAGTACCCGTGGAATTAGTTGAGGTGCGCACAATCTGGTGTGGACACCACGATTATCAAAAGGAAAAAGAGAATGTAGCACATGGGAAACACTCATGAGAGATTTTGTGCAACTGTTGTGTCATTGCTTCTTGCTTTAGAAAGATTGTTTGTTAGCTAGGCTGCCATAAGGCTTACGCTAGGCACTACTGCACAGAGTATTTAAATACAAACAGAAGTCTAATCTGTAAAAATGGGTTTACAACTAGTCTTCTTTACCAGCCTCTCTGCAACATGCAAAAAGGTTCATATTTTAATGTACAACTCTGCTATTCAGGTTATCTTTTCATTGGGTGGTGTGGCAAGGAATGTTGCTGATTGCATCTCAAAGCTTGAAGCGAGACCATTCATGATAAGTGCCGTTGGATTTGACATGGCAGGTGAGTTCTCTATATGGTTAGAGCTGTTCTGCTGCAACTCTTCCCACATTTTTTTGAGTGGTCTTTATTGGTAATAACTGATAAGTTCTTAACAACATGATGCTTACACACTTTTGTCATTCCTCACAAATTGGATTTGTGGTCTACTTTCAGAAGCGATTATATCCATGTCATCTTTACCAAGAAACCTCAACATTTAGTGTGAATAATATAAGCAAGTTATGTCCTCCCCCATCTTATGACTTGAAGTATCCTGTCAATTGAAAGCAAAGGCTACAAAAGCAAATTAATTTGAATTTCCAACTTCTGAATGTTACAGGCAAGTCTATTGCTATTACCTTATTTATATCATCTTCATTCGAGTGCAGTTTTACAGGCATATATGTGGGTTAAATGATATAACTTGACATTGCTACTTTAACAATAGACAAGAGGGGTTGCTCTGATGGTAAGCAACCTCCACTTCCAACCCAGAGGTTGTGAGTTCGAGTCTCCCCAAGAGCAAGGTGGGAAGTTCTTGGAGGGAAAGATGCCGGATTTTGGAAACAGCCTCTCTACCCAAGAGTAGGGGTAAGGTCTGCATACACACTACCCTCCCCAGACCCCGCTAAATGGGATTATACTGGGTTGTTGTTGTTGTTGTGTTGCTACTTTAACAATAGGATAACATCATGTTTTCAGATAGTCTATAAAGAAAGTTTATTTCTAGTTTTTTTTTTGAATTATTATTGTTGAATTTTCCAATTCTCCTGTGAGTACAAGCTTTTCTGTCTCATTTGTCTAGAACAGCAAACAATTTAGTTGAGGAGTTTCACCCTCTTTTTATAGGAAATTTGCTACTGGGACATTGGGAATCTGCTGGATTATCCACAGAAGGTAACCTTTTTAACATTTTGCCTCCTCTTTTTCCTCCCCATACCACATTCCCGAGTGCTTGGGAAATAATTTTGCCCACTCTGGACTGGAGCGACGTTTTCAGTTAATGGAAACCATTGCCTTCTAACAAAAGAAGGCTAGCTGCATACCATGTAATAAACAACTAGTCATGTCTTGAAATTGGAGTCTCCTAATTTTGAAAAGATCAACTGCAGAATCTGATCATTCATCCTGATTAGGTATTCAGAGAAATCACAATATTGAGACTGCTGTGGTTTGCTATATCTTTGATAAGAAAGGTGAAGTGGCAGCTGGCGTAGCTAGGGTAGAATCAATTGTGAGTTGATTTCGAAAGATCAAGCAGTTAAAAGGTAATACTCGCTGTTACCTACTATTGATGTGCGTTTAATGCCTCTAAAACAGGAAAAGTTTCTCACACCAAGGTGGATTGAAAAGTTCAAGTGCAAAATAAGTTCTGCTCCAATATTGATGGTGGATGCAAATTTGACTTCTTCTTCTCTTGAAGCATCTTGTCAAAGTAAATACCTTCCTCTATATGCGTGTCACAATTTGCATTTCTTTGTTTGGGAGATGCTTAGTTTTTCATTGTATATACGACTATCCATCAAGTCGTGATATGCATAGCAAAACTTAGTGCTTCTCAAGGTATGAATGCTCTTCATTGACCAAAAGGAACATATCACACATATGGATAAAGTGGATGCACACGCTTAAGTTGCTTCTTCGAAAATACTCTTGAAGCTTAAAACTACAAAGCATATTTTCTTCTGCTCAAGTAATCTATCTCTCTAACTACCGCCATTTGTGGTTCCCAAAATGTATCTATTATAAAAAATGTACTTAAAAATACTTCTGGCTCAGTTCCGGACGTGTGTTTAATGTCTATAGGAACTTTGGCTTTAATAAGCACTGGATTATATATGAAGTTTATCTGTATTAAAAAGAAACAACAACAACAACAACAACAACCCAGTATAATCCCACTTAGTGGGGTCTGGAGAGGGTAGTGTGTGCGCAGACCTTACCCCTACCCTTGCGTAAAGAGGCTGTTTCCAAATAGACCCCTGATATCCTTACCTCCAAGAACTTCCCACCTTGCTCTTGGGGAGACTCGAACTCACAACCTCTCGGTTGGAAGTGGGGGTTGCTTACCATCAGAGTATCTGTATTAAAAAGAAAATTTTGCATAATATTGTTATGATTAATTGGCAAACTTCTTAACTAATACTAATACCAATACAATGTACACTTCACCATTTTGTTGATCCAACCATTTAGGGACCGTTTGGTATGAGGTATAAGAAGGTATAAGGATGGTATACAAATTTAATACTACCTTAATACTCTGTTTGGTTAGCAAACCAGGTATAGGTTATCCCGGTGTTAATTTTAACACCGGGATAACTTATACCTTATAGAAGGTGGGATAATTAGCACCGGTATAACTTATACCTTCTTCTTAGAAATTATGCAATTGTCATTCTTAATACAACATAAACAATGAATTAACAATAATCCCAACATAACTAATCCCAGTATAACTTATTCCAATATAACTTATGCCGGCATAAATCGTATTCCAACCAAACGACCCCTTAAAGTTTTATTGGATGTTCATCTGCTATGAGTATTTGGAGTCTTGTCTTGAATGGTTATCTTCCTCAGTGAGAGTATCTATTGGATAGGTGCAATCAATCCATTCTAACTAGAAGGAACAAAGACCTGCTTACTGCTTGCAGGCTAATATCGCTTGTTTGTAACTGGCATAAGATACTCAGTGTTGCTGTTGTCTTCATCTGCTACTTTTGTAACATGCGTAGATACTTATGAACCATTTCAAATATGTTCCTCTCAGTGGCTGCTCAGTTTGATACTCCAGTCTGGTTTGAGCCTGTATCAGTCGCCAAATCTAGAAGAGTTGCTTCAGTTGTCCAGTATGTGAGTTCTTCAGATCTTGTGTATATGCTTTTTCATCTGGATTTTGAATTTCACACTTAACAAGAGGAAAGTTTACTGCATCTTTTGTCTGTGTTTTTGTTTTTCCTTTCCTTCACTGAGCCGAGGGTCGATTGGAAACAGCCTCACTGCCCTTTCGGGTAGGGGTAAGGCTCGTGTACATATTACCCTCCCCAGACCTCACTTTGTGGGACTATACTGGGTAGTTGTTGTTGTTGTTGTTGTTTAGAAGAACTAGCTCTGCTGGTATATGAAATTAAATCCTAAACCCTTCAGCTGTACTTTCAGATTTCTACCTTCTGAATGTATAGATTTTAGATCCATCTGGAGTGTGTTTTCTCAAACATGTGTAGACATTTCTGTTAGACCAAAATCTGGATCTTTGTGGATGCTTACGTTGGACTTGAGCGCCGCAATTTTGAATTTGTTGGAACAAGAATTAGTCATATAGAGGTGGTTTCTTTTACATTCTAGAGGCAAAAAACTCTCGAGAAAAATTATTATACTCATGTTCTATTGAAGAATTTGCTAATATATTCTTTATCATGCTGAATATTAGAGCTTCAAACATAAAGGCGACTCGTAGCGATTTGGCGTAAAACACTTTTAGCAGAAAATGATGATGTTGAATTGTTCTAGCATTGGGAAGTTCCATGAGTCAGGAAGAGTCTTTTTGAATTTAATTACTATAATATCATTGTTATAGAAACTAAATAATAAGGTTCTTGCAGGTAAGTTTTGCATCACCTAATGAAGATGAACTTATTGCCATGGCAAATGCCATATCTGGCAGAGACATATTTCATCCAATTCGGAAAGATCATGGTACTTTAAAGCTGTCCACGGAATGTTTGTTCCAAATGCTTAAACCTGCAATATGGCTTTTGTTAGACAAAGGTGTTAAGGTAGTTGTTGTAACGCTTGGATCACATGGGGTATTCTTATGCTCCAATGCAAAGTCCAATCTTGAGAAACTTGCTTTCAAGGAAAACCAACCTCCTCACTTCAATAAACAGTTATATGAAGTCGTTAATACAGTTTGCCCAAGGAATCAGCTTTTTGGGGCTTCAAAGTGTGGGCCGGTCTCAAATCTTGTTGCTGTCCATTTACCTGCACTTTCTGCATCAGTAGTGAAGCTTACAGGTGCTGGAGATTGCTTAGTTGGTGGGACAATAGCTTCTTTGTGTGCTGGTTTAGATGTTATGCAAAGTGTAGCAGTTGGGATTGCAGCTGCTAAAGTTGCTGTTGAAGTAGAAAGCAATGTCCCTGCAGAGTATTGTTTGGCCAGACTAGCAGGTATATTCATGTTATGGTTAGGCCTGTATGTGTGACATTATTCATATTCTCGATTGACATTGCATGCGAAAAATACAATGCCTATTTACAGGATAGCAGTAAGCTTTGCGCCCAGAAGGTCTATTTATGCTAATATTGGCTAACATCAGGTGTTCTCATTTTGCAGATGATGCAAGGTCTGTATACTCCGGCGCTACAATGCTTCTGTCTCAATCCAAGTTGTAGTTCACCAAAGTTTTTGAATTATATTGTTGTAATCTTATCGCATGTTCGTGCTGTAATCTGAACGAAATAACAAATCTTTGGATTTGTGCCCTTATCACTTCTCTTTTTTTTTTTTCTACATCTGGATTACTTTGAAAAGTTATACTCAATTAAAGCAGATCTAACTTTCCAATGGTGCAAGAGCAGCGATAGCCAATGTACAACTATTTTAATTCTTTACATCCAGTTTCGTTCCTTCTTTTTTGTCAACAACAACAACCCAGTATAATCCCACTTAGTGGGGTCTGGGTAGGGTAGTGTGTACGCAGACCGTACCCCTACCCTGGGGTAGAGAGACATGTGTGCAAGATGGTCCACCCTTCTTTTTTGTCATTTTCCTATTGTACTCGCAACACTACTATTTCCACCCAAGTATAATGTTCCGTGAGACATGATAGCAGTTTTCATCTATTTAAAGACTTCTATCTACCAATTGCCCCGGACTTTATCTTAGCATATTAACTCTACAATATCATTTCCCTGTTGAATAGGGCGTGTGTGCAAGATGGTCCGGACATCACCATTTATTTGGTTTGGGGGGGGAGGGGGTGGGGGAGAGAGAGCTGTTAAAAATCAATAATGACGCAAGTCGCAAAAGAAAGTTTCATCCAAAAGGATAAATTAAAACCTTCTACAGATTGTAAGAATAGTTTCCCCAGTGTATTTGAAATTCTGGGAACACATCACTCATTTACAGGTATTGTTTGTTTACTTTTCAATTGCAAGAGTGGGAGTGAATCAGAATCATCATCATCATCCGAATAGCAATCTGGAGAAGAGTTGAACTCGACCGATGATTCTGAACTAGTCTGGTACTGTTCTTCATCGTCATCTTCAAGAGATTGTGAATTCCCATCAGGGTTCATTGATTCAAGTTTTGAGATTTCATCCTTGCTACATTTTTGCTTCAATTCTTGCTGCTCAATTAAAAAATATTTACACAATCAATGTAATTTAACATATTATAGCATGCTAAATCAGGCTATCAATTAAGTTTCTTATAAAAATTGTTCATAACTACCTTATAAGGAGTAAATGTTTTTATATTGTTAGTGTATACAACTTAAACTCATAAATAAATAAATAGACAACTGACCAGCAAGTTCTTGTTCTCTCTTTTAAGTCGCATGCAAGATTTTGCACTCTTCTTCAATATACGACAGAACGTGCAAATTTCCTTCTTCAATTCTTCTATCTTTGCTATTAAAACATCATCATTCTCCTGCAAGGGTGAAAATAATCGATAAGGAAAGAATAACAAGTACTATAACAAAAGATTTGAAAAACTAATTGTTTGTGTTTTTCAAGAAAATGAACCAATGTGTCTAAATCCTTCACTGAGCCGGGGGTCGACTGGAAACAGCCTCTCTGTCCTTTCGGACAGGGGTAAGGCTCGTCTACATATTACACTCCCCAGACCCCACTTTGTGAGATATTACTGGGTAGTTGTTGTTGTTGTTGTTGTTGAACCAATGTGTCTAAAATACACTTGATAAGTAAAAGGCAGTTGGTTTGTGCAAATGTTGATAGAGTTAATGTTATGTGCACTGAGACTGTAATTTTTTTTTTTTTTTTGCACTGTCAAGTTAAATAATTCTATAATATAATTCACATGAGGATGCACTTACACTTTGGTAAGCTTTTGAAATATCTTCAGCAGCTGATTGATCATCATTCTCACTGTTTAAAAATAAAAAGCCAATTCAGAATTAATTGAGAAAATATGAGATATTACCAAGAGTGTACATCATAACAAAGGAACTGAATGAATTAATTTTCAAAAAAAATCCCATCTGTCTAAAATTGCACCTTTTTGAAGTCTCAGTATTTGCATGACATGTATCTGCCTTAACACGTTCTGCATCTTCATGACTTCTCTCACTTTCATTCCTCAATTTCAACTTCATAAATAATTCACTTTGTTCAGATTTTCCACTTTTCACTGCTGCATCCTTAGAGAGCAAAAAAGGAAACGTTGAAAGAGGTCCAATTAGTAAATCCTGAAGGTATGCGTTGCAACAACTTATTTTTTTTGGGTTATTTTTTGCAGATTAATTCGCCGCCAAAGAAAAACAACAGCCTAGTATAATACCACATAGTGAGGTCTGGGGAAGGTAGTATGTACGCAGACCTTACCTCTACCCTGGGGTAGAGAGGCTGTTTTCAAATAGACCCCCGACATCCTTCCCTCCAAGAACTTACCACCTTGCTCTTGGGGAGACTCGAACTCACAACCTCTCGGTTGGAAGTGAGGGTTGCTTACCATCAGAGCAACCCCTCTTCGCCACCAAAGAAACAAAAAAATAAATAAAAAAATCTTTGCCAGGTTAATTTATGCGTGATCACTAAACTTTACCAAATTGTATCAGTAAAGTCACACGACTAGTTCTTGTACTTTACCTGTTATATAGTAAACTTAAATTTTTTTACCTTTTACTGATACATACCCGTAAGGTTTAGTGACTTTAATAAAGGATATCATTGATACAATATGTAAATTCAGTAATCACGCGTGAAATTAACCTAACTATGCAAGGGAAAATTCAAAAATCCCAACTTTGCCACTTGACCCTTGTTTTATAGCCATAACGAAATTTTGGTAATATCATGTTCACTACAACAATAAGATACTAAATTAACAGATTAATGAGAAGAAACAACTAGAAGAAGAACACTAATTTTTCAAGGAAAAAAACAGCAGGAATGTAAAATATACGACAACAACAACAACCCAGTATAATCTCACTTAGTGGGGTCTAGTGGGATCTGAGGAGGTTAGTGTGTACGCAGACCTTACTGGTTGTTTCCAAATAGACCCCCGGCATCCTTTCCGGAAAGAACTTCCCACCTTACTCTTGGAGAGACTCGAACTCACAACCTCTCGGTTGAAAGTGGGGTTGCTTACCATCAGAGCAACCCCTCTTGTGTCAGGAATGTAAAATATATTTTTTTGAAATTGAAAAGTTAAAGGAAAAAAAAAAGAAAATATATAGCAGCTTTGTAAGAGTAAAGGGTTGAAATAATTGAGCTTACCGGAATCTTGACGGCGATCACTGTTCAAAAACTCTGAGGAGCTTACCAATTTTTATTTTTATTTGCAGATTATAATTAGAAAATATAAACTGCAAAACTTTGTATAATGCGAACCGAAGAATTAAAAAGCAAAAATTCAAAGGGCTGTATTATATATGGCGTCAAGGGGAGAAGAATTATGATGAAATCTGCGCGGCACAAGGAGTTCTTTTCCAACTCCTATTCGATTTCAAATTTTAACCGTTAAATATAATTAGTTGTTTGATTAGCGAAGGATTCTAAAATTAAATTTAAAAAAGAAAAAAAGGTTAAAGGATTCTGAATAGACCAGGCAACTGATATAGGAGTACTATTTTGTAAGGAGTAAATCCCATTTAATCTCATAATCCTTTGGGATTTGGGAAACTATATTCCTCCCCCCTATTGGTTGGAATATATAAGTACTCCTTTGATCTTGAATCGACGGTCTAAATTAACCTGATATTGCTAGTATTTTCAAAACGGAAATGGGACAAATATTTTCTCAAAGTAAAGGTTTAAATATATCCCTCATTAAACTTTGAGTCCAAATATACCCTTGTCGTTATATTGTTGAATAAATATATCCCTTTTTTATTATTATCCAATCATAATATTTTATGAGGTGAAAGCGCTCCTAACCTATTTTACCCCTTCTCTTTTATTTTTTTCCACCACTAAAACTTTTTTCCCCTCCATCACTATTGCCACCACTATCGTACCATGAAAAATATTGCATTTTAAATATTAGCCTTTTATATATGGATTAAGGGCGTTGAGATGGCATCCACCTCATCAAATATCAATGTCACGTAGGATTGGATGTTCACCTTAGACAAATTTAACAGAAAATAGGCATATCCTGAGCCCTAGCCCTGTAAGCTCACACCTGTATAGAATAGATCGTTCAACACCTGCGGCACAAACCTATTATGAACCTATTGGTCCTAGTATCAAGTTTAAAAATTTGAATCTGCCTTGGGCAGTAATACAAGCAACAAAAACATAAGGATCAAGGTACATACATAATTTGAAAACTACAAATATAAACCCATGAAGCAACTAAGTCATTGAAGATTAAAGGAAAACTAAAAGACAAATGAGAGGAGTAAAATTCTAATTTATATACACCGGATTGGCATTTATAAATCTAACTATATGATTAATAAAGAGACATAATTTCGAGATTGAGTAAAATAAATTTGCCGTATTAGTTTAAAGCATAAAGGTTATGTTAAAGAGAAAAACCTTAAAAAAAGAATTAACAATACTAATCCACCCTTTAGTAATTGACCGGTCATACGGACCGGTCCAAGATTCCACGCCTTGAGCTTTATTAATCCGGTCAGGACTCCGTACCTATGGACCTGGATCAACAGGAAAAGACAAAAATAGGGACGAAACAAGAGCAAATTAATTCCATTAAGAGACAAAAAAGTCCTATTTTTATTTATATTAGTCACTTTTTCTGTCTTTTTTGAATTTGAGCATCTGATTGAAACACAAAAACTAATACTACTTAAATTTCAATTTATGTGAACATTTTTTATTTGATAAGAAATTAAAGAGAAAAAAAAAGATTTTTGAATTTATTACGTAAAATAAAATACATATATTTTATGTGATATTAAACTATTATATAAAGATAAATTATTTTCAAATATAAAAGACACGAACTAAAAATAAAATAGGTTCATATAAATTAGAACTGATATATAAATTAGAACTGATGGAGAATTATCAAGCGAGTGGCCGAACAAAAATTGCTACAGCTCTGTAATAGTGAAATGTTCTTCCTGTTTACAACTTATATTTTCGTGAAGAAAAATATTACTAGACTATTTATCTTTTGATTCATCCGTAGCTGTGGGCTGTGGCGCTCAAATGACTAGGTAAGTGTTTGGACAACATTTAATTAACAAATATAATAATAAATATACCTAAGTCACAGTCCAGCATTTCGTTTATCGTACTAAACTACATGTATATGGATTGTAATGCGATACAATATATTATTTATGTTATAAATAGAACTCTATTTAAGGTGAATGTCTATTTTATAAGAAGAGTCTTACTTCAAGGCTAAGTCTTTTATCTTCCTATAAATAGAGGGGTCTTACCCCATTGTAAATTATCCCAAAAGTATTAATAAGAATACTCCTCTCTCTCTCTACTTTTCTCTCTATTGTTCTTGTTCTTGTATTATTGTTCTTGTTCTTATATTATTTCATAACACATTATCAGCACGAGTCTCTAACCAATTGAATTTGATTTCTTCCTTCTTCCAAAATTTTTATACAGACAAAAAGGAAAAAGAAAGAATGAAGAAAGAAGGAAAAGAAACGAAAAAAAAGAAGTGGAAACGAAAGAAAGAAAAACAAAGAAGAAAGAAACAGAAACAGAAACAGAAAGAGAAAAACGTGAGAGAAAGAATGGAATTTACACAAGAGGTATATTTGATATCACAACATTTATTGGTATACCTTAAAGGTAAGTAATTTACTTTTCCCTTTCAAATTCTTGAAATTCTACGATTTGATTTTATATACAAACAAAGACAACAAAGTTTGATTATAACTCTAATGGAGTTCGAAGAAATTACACTCACATGAAGTGGTAAAATTTCTATGCCTTGCCATGATCAAATTCATGTATGATTGTGGGCAAAGAATTGAAAATCCGTCACATTGAATTTGCTCCATTCCCTTTAGAGAATGTGGTAGCAGTATGTGATAAGTCTGAAAGAAGACAAAATTATTACCATGAAGGTATCAATGAATGTGGACGTGGCAATAGACGAAATTATAATCGTCATTATTGTGATAATGAGAATAATAAAGATTCTCAAAATAATCTTTCACTTTATGAAAGTAATATTTGACATGAGATTGTGCTAAGGCCTTGATTTTCTTACGCCATCACCTTGATGAAGGTTTGAAACTGTGCTAAGGCCTTGATTTTCTTGCGCCATCACCTTGATGAAGGTTTGAAAATTGAATATATCACAGTCAAAGATCCACCTATCTTGTGGAATGGCTTAAAGAAGAGATTTGACAACCTGAAGTTGGTCACTCTGCCACAAGCACGATACGATGAGAATCCAAAGGCAAATAATTCAGAAACTATATGTTATCGTTGCGGTGGAAAAGGGCACTGGTCAAAAGCTTGCCATGTACCAAGCCATTTGGTTGACCTTTATCAAGCATCTCTAAAGAATAAAGGCATTGAAACAAATTTTGTCTCTGACGACAATTTTGACATCACCCACTTGGATGTGGCAGACTTCTTTGAGCAACCCGAGGGGAAAATAGACCACCTAATCGGTGATGGATCTGTGATGAAGGAAGATGGAATTGTTTGATTTTACTTTATTTATTTGTATTAGTTAGTGAATAAACTAATAGTCATTTGTATCTGCTCGTATTAGTTAGTTTATGATATAATTCTTTAGAATGTTTCAATATGCTTAAATTTCGATGGTATTTTTATTTTCCAGCAAAGTTAGCCGATTAACTAATAAAATCGACTATCTAATATTTTGTATTAAAACTGGAATTTCCGCAAGCTAAGATATTCGAATATCTGATTTAGATATTCGAATAACCTGATTTAGTTATTCGAATAACCTGATTTAGATATTCGAATAACCTGATGACTGTTTACTAAGTTAGTCGAATAACTAATTAGTTATTCGACTAACCAATATTTCGCATTAAAACTGGATTTTTCCGCAAGGCAAGATAGTCGAATATCAGGTTTAATTATTCGAATAACCTAATGACTGCTTTCCTAAAGTTAGTCGACTATCAATCCAGTTATTCGAATAACCTCAACAGATTTTGAAAATATTGTTTAGATTAAGAAGCAACGGTTTAAATTTGTTTACCACACTGATTTGTAGAAAATTAATCTACATAACGTATTTAAGCAACTTTTGCAAACACACTCGTAATGTACTTAACAACTAACGTACTTACATGACATTTCAACTTGAAACATTGTACCCTATACAGAGATATTATTAACACAGTGTACTGTCACATGTCTGCATTGGCTTATAAATGTACACTTCTATACTATTCACATATTCATGTCAATTGCTTAGTTCCAAATTTGTAATTATGTGATCGTCCATGATAATGTGCTAAATTATTCATCACATAACTTTTACACATTCTTTACATATTACATACACTACTCGAGTTTTATGATACGCTGTCATCTATTCACTGTAGTTCCAAATTTGTAATTATTTGATCGTCCATGATAATGTGCTAAATTATTCATCACATAACTTTTACACATTCTTTACATATTACATACACTACTCGAGTTTTATGATACGCTGTCATCTATTCACTGTATTACCTGTGTATATGTCCGTAACATACATGCGTGCACCTTTGTAACTACTGCACAATATAATTTCCACTTCTATATGTTCATTCATTATGCATCACATTCATGTACCACACACACGATACCGGAAAAGCAACTTTTCCCAAAATTAGGGGGAGAAGTTGGTGAAATTTTGTGGAAAAATGTATCATTATCTCATCTTGATCCAAATACCTCTATTCGTGAAAAAGAGGTGCAAAAGATTATCCATTTGCAAAGAATAGGAAATCAAATGCCAGACGCATTTACAGATTTGAAAAGGATAACAAATCACATATCCCCGCAGTGAATGTGACAACATCTGATTCACGAATACATATTCATTATTGGAAGAATATGAACATGAAATTGGTATTGAATATACCATACTCACCCCTAGAAGGAGGTTTGAGATGATACCACACTCACCCCTAGAAGAAGGTTTGAGATGATGTCATTATTATGGCATGAATGGTCATTGGTCACGTACCTATTGTACGCCAAAATAATTTGTCGATGTGATTACCAAAGGACAATAATAATGCAAGAAACATATCTTGCATATAATTTTTGACATGACCATAATGGTATAACTTTCTCTTTAAAAGAGATATTCACCACATGGATGTTGATGCATTTGTGGTAGTACAAAATTAATTGAGAGCTCTAGAAAAGTCAATTACTACTATGTTGGAGAAACACAATTGATTACCAATAAGGTATTGTGTTGTAGTAAGTCTCAAAGAAACTTATTCAGTTTCCAAAGTATATGTGAAAGTGGTTGATTATATTGAGACTATAAATAAAGGAAAGATTTGATATCTTCTATTACTACAACTTGTAGCGGGATAATTTGTGTATGAAAAGCTACCCGCTTCATTCTCCAGTTTGTACTACTTGTTCTCATTAATTAATTGACCAACTAAAGAGTTTGGGTTGAATCCCATAAATTCTGGAAATATCAAAGGCGAATATGGGCCCATTCACCTGCCATGTATACCACATATGATGCATCTATGATATGGTTACATGCGCGATTGTTATTACCTGTAGCCTGGCCGGTGCTTGCGAGGTAAATTGCTCAGTAATCTAACTTCGAGCATAATTTCCAGATTATCTATTCAAGATAGTTCATCTTGATAAGTTGGTTTACATCATAGTTGGTTTAGCAAAATGATTTATTGAGTGCCTCCACTTAATAGCTAAACTATTGCTTATGAGAACAAAGTTATATATATCAGTTTGATATACATTGTATACGAAAGTATATTATATTCTCCCTCATAAGTGGTTCAGGGTCAGGAACCAAATAATTTCATCTTATTATTATTAATGTGCTGTGTATATTGACATGATAATGCACAAAGATGATTTCCCAGAGGTGAGGAAACATGTTAGTTTTCCTAACATGAGGGAGAGACATGATGAACACTTGAGAAAAGGTTACATAAGATGAATTATCATTTGTATATATATAGATCCTCGAATATCATAATATGAACATGAAGTTCATAAAAGGATAATTCAATTGCAACATATTGCAAAGCATGCTACACCCAAAGAAAGTAACTATATTCTCACTGCAAATGCTCATATTAAGTCCTAGAAGGACAAAGTCTTGGATACGCTTAAAACGTATAGACAAATCGGTTTCAAAATAACTTCTTAATAAAGAAGATGAGCAAATGATCAAAGTGATCATAATAAGGAGGCAAGTGATCCAAAAGATCACACGACATAACACTTCATAAAATCTCATGAGAGATTCAGATACCTGATGTATGAATGAAGAGATCTCCATGTCTTTATGAAAATTTACTGGAACCGATATAAAATGATCGTCGACGACATCTATGATAGCGCTAAATATCGATGAGGATCTTATGTTTGTCAAATACAAACAAAATATTGACTAAATGGAAAAGATACAATTCAAGAAGAATTGATTCCATATGAAAGACATGTAGTTTTGGACATGTAGTTCAAATACTTGAAAGTATAAGGTCAAAGGTATGTGTAATCAGTTTTCGATATTTTATTTGTTTAGCATGACATGAAAACTTGATGTGCATCTAAAGTTTATTATATGGCTTATATGACTTAACTTGAAAGATTTAAGTTACTTAAAGGATATACAATTCTTGGTCCTGAAGTACCACATCCTAAGTGCAATTTGTGTACATATGTATCTTGCTATAACTATGATAATGTGATGGTGAGGATATCCCTATGGAAGTATTGAAGAATCATTCCACGACATTACATGAAGATGTTCATATCTATCAAGAATGATAATTTCAAGCTAGTGCACAAGATTGGAATGTGAAGGTTCAAGAATGTGAATTGATGTTCTTTTTAGGGGGAGTTAATGCGCGTTGCACTCTTTTTCCCTTACAAGGTTTTGTCCCACTGGGTTTTCCTTGCAAGGTTTTTAACGAGGCAACAAATAGGCGTATTTCTAAACATATGTACTCTTTTCTTTTTCTAGAATTTTTCCCATTGGGTTTTGTTTTAGTTAAGGTTTTTACGAGGCACATTATTGAATAGACATTCAAGGGGGAGTGCTATAAATAGAACTCTATTTAAGGTGAATGTCTATCTTATAAGAAGAGTCTTACTTCAAGGCTAAGTCTTTTATCTTCCTATAAATAGAGGGGTCTTACCCCATTGTAAATCATCCCAAAAGTATAAATAAGAATACTCCTCTCTCTCTACTTTTCTCTCTATTGTTCTTGTTCTTGTATTATTGTTCTTGTTCTTATTATTTCATAACAATTTATTTTAAATTTGGTGAAAAAAATTCTTATCCCTGGCTTTAGATGTTTCACATTGTAATTGAGGGCGTTGAAGTTATTTGAGGGCTCTATACCGTACATAAAAAATACTCACTAACTAAATATATTACTAGAACTACGTAATATAACATTGCATGCGTACATGAAAAAAGATTTACACCATCATACACATTAAAAAGCACCGGCAAATAATTCTTTACACAAACGGTAATTGATAGCATTTAAAAATGGAATTTTTACCTACCTATATCATATATGAAACCTTATTACCCTCAATGTTTAAGGTTTGTATTTATTACATTTAAGCATACCAAATTACCATTTATATACCATAATTTAAATTTATGAGTATAATTAATGCTTTATTTATATTAGGCGTTAATTTAGGAGCATATCTCCCATTTTCGTTTACCCGCCTCTCTCTCCTCCCAACCCCCCACACCTCCCATGTTTCTCTCTCCCCTAGACTCGACGACCTCAAACGGAATTTAAGTATGGCTGAAACGTCTCTGTTTTTCGAAGAAGAAAGGGTTCGTTTGATTTTTGTTTTCAGGTGGGAATGACTGTTGTCTTGGGAGCTAGGGTGGTTTTTGATTTTTCTCCTTCTGGTTTTTACTTTGAGTTCATCCTTAGAGAGATCTGAAGATTTCCAACTTTCCCTTCTTATTTTGTTCGTTCATATAAAAACAGAAACAATTTATTCCTAAGATCTGACCAGCGCTGTTTTCCCCCTCCAATTTCTTTCTCTTCTACCAAATTTTAGGCGCCATTGTAAATCCCATACAATAATAACGCCAAATACTGGCGGTGGCTGTGGCCAACACCAATTTGGTACATATACAACCTTGAAGATTTCATTAAGGAGTAGTCATGAACCTTTGACAAGGATGAAGATCGAATAAGAAATGTTTGTTTATTTGTATTTTTTTGTAGAAATTTTATAGATGAAGAGAAAATTTTGTAGTCAACATTTTTTTTCAAGATAGATTATAGTTTAATTGTAGTACAAATGTAGTAATTTTATAGATACCGTTAAAAATAATACAACTTTATACAATACTTAAACTGATTTGTAGTTTATTTGCAGAAATTTTATAGATAAAAAAATATATTTTGTAGTTAACATTTTTTTTCAAACATAGATTGTATTGTAATTGTAGTATAAATGTATTAGTTTTGTAGATACCCTTCAAAAACAATACTGCTTTATGCATACTTAAACGAATTTGTAGTTTATTTGTAGAAAATTTATAAATTAGGAGAAAATTTTGTAGTCAACATTATTTTTCAACATATGCTGCAGTTTAATTGTAGTTTAAATGTAGCAATTTGTAGATACAATTAAATCAATATTGCTTTATACATACTTAAACTGATTTGCAGTTTTTCTGTAGAAAATTTGTTGACCCAAGCAGCTGCGCATCAGCTTATTCCCGTCAAAAATAAGAGGATTTTTGGTCCCACTGGACCTGCCCTCCATTGAGGCATCTTTGTAATCTTAGAGTGCACGCATTGTTGTTGCTGTTGTGTTATGTCTTCTTTGTATTTTGTTTGTGCTTTGGGACATAGAAAAAGAGGTAGAAGAAGAAAGGCCACTATATTTATTGGGAGTGAAAAAATTGATTCTCTTTTTCTTCTTCATGGGAGACTCCCCGAAATCAGATTCCAATGTATCTTCAGGTGCCTAATTTGGAATATGAAAAAATATTTAGTTCCAAATTTTAGGCGCCTAATTTGGAAGGAATAATATATTCAATATTTATCCCAGATTTGTAGGTGCCTAATTTGGAAAAAAGCGGGTATTAATATTGGGTATTTAATGCATGGTATAAATTTTATAGGAAAAATATAAACATGGAGGGTAATAATGGAATTATGCACATTTTTAGTAATAAGGTTTCATATATGGTATAGATAGGAAAAAATCCCTTTAAAAATAGATAAGAATTTTCTACACACTAACAATGTAAGAAAATAAATTAACTATCGTGCATGTAACTTACAACTAGGGCTGTTAAATTTAGCCCAAGCCCAAATAACCCGTCCAAGGTTGGAGTGGTTATTGACCCGTTCATTAATTAAAAAAATTAGCCGATCTTGATCCAGCCAATCTAAACCCATTTAAAGTTGTACTAATTTTTAGGACAAATTGATTCATAAGAAAATTCTCGAAATATCTTAGAAATAATTTCTTTTAGTTTGACATGTTATATATGACTATAACCAAAAAAATATCTTCTTTAGTAATTATACAATTCATAAGAAAATAATACATATTAATTAAAGCTTGGCAAAAGTTGATCGTGTTGGGCTATGACACAAATTTTAGCGCATCTTGACCGAACTATCTCAACCCAAGTAACAATGACGTTCCCATTTATTGACAGAAATTTTACATCCTATAGCAAAGGTATACACCTTATTTATTTTAAATCCAAATTATTTTAAAATATTATTTTCTATAGCTGCCTTTTATATTTTATAGCAAAATAAGTAATTATGGCATATACTACCATTGAGGTATGAAATAAGGCATGAAATATGCTATTTATGTTTTTCTTCTCTCTTAGACAGCTGGACATACCTATTTTTATTGTGATTGTCGTTACTGTATTCATGAATACATGGCGCAAATACATCTGAATACATGTGCATACAGCTAGACTGCCCTGATTTTAGGCGCTTTTTAATGTTGTAGTCATGAATACAACAGATGTGAATACATGCGCGTAAAGCTGGGCTGCCCTGATTTTAGGCGCTTTTTGCTGCTGTATTCATGAATTCATGGCGCGAATACATGAGCATACAGCTGGACTGCCCTGATTTTAGGCCCCTTTTATTGATGTATTCATGAATAGAGCTGCGGGAATACACATTAATACAAGTGCGTACAACTGAATTGCCCTGGTTTTAGGCGCTTTTTGCTGTATTCATGAATACATGATGCGAATACATGTGAATACATGTGCATACAGCTGGACTGTCCCTGATTTAGGCCCATTTTATTACTGTATTCCTGAATACAGCAACGCGAATACATGCGAGTACAACTGGACTACCATGATTTTAGGCACTTTTTGTTGTTGTATTCATGAATACATGGCGCGGATATATGTGCGTACAACTGTATTATCCTAATTTTTAGGCGCTTTTTGCTTATTCATTAATACAACAATGCAAATACAGTGAATACACTACCGTAATAACAAAAATAATAACTATAGAAAATAATTATGTATAGAATAACTATAAAAAGTTAGTAGCCACTAAGTAATAATGGTTTCTGAAATTCCTCTTTATTGATTCAACCCATTTGACCCGCCGACTCTACTTACAATCATATTATCAGTAAATACAATGCACTAAACGGAGTAGGATACAATTGATTAATTGAATCCAACAGTATTTACTACAACCCTCATTAACAAACAACCCCTAATAATAATCAGTGATCACTAAAAAGCAATTTTATAAAAAACTTTGACAATAATAATATTCTAAATGTCAGCAATCTTTTGTGTTAAGCAAATTGATGTCTTTGTCATAATGAGTTTCCAACTTTTTGTCAAAAGGTGCAAAAAATATCATGAAAAGAATTTTTATCTCTGTCTCACATCTTGGACCTGTAAAATGGCAGGTCAATATATGAAAAATGAGAAAGAATTAAACTTTGGATCCTTTATAAATCAACCTTTCACTTTCCTTTTCCTTTTTCACTGAAGGGTTTTGAACAAAAAACCACAACAGTGCCTTAGATTCTTTTACCTCTCTGATTCCCGCAGCTTTAGTATTTGTCAATCAGTCATTACAGGCTGGAACCGTAGAACAATGTGCATATTTCAAGCTCAAATTCTCCCATTTTTGCCCTGAATATGGTTATCTTTCTGGAATATTTGCGTAGAGGCATTCTTTTCTTGCTCTAATGAGTGTCATTTCCAAAAAAGGTACTATTTGGTTTTATCTTTTTTTTTTTTAAATTTCTATTTTATGGGGTTCTTGAATTCTCAAGGTATCTTCTTGTTTATTGCATTAATGTATATAGAGAGCTGCATTTCTGTAAAATTGTTGTTTTGGGGTTTCTTTTTGGAAATCTAATCTACTTGCATCAGAGATTCATCAGCTCATTATAGTTAAGTTTTCTGTTCAGATCCAAGTTTGGTTCTTTACCAAAAATGTCCATGAGTAACTCCACTATGCTGAAAGTCATGACCTCCCCCCCCCCCTCCCCGCCCAAACCAACAATCCAATCAACTCTCTCTGTCACCTAGCCCTTTTTTTACTTAAGTTGGTGTAAAATTTGAAATGCTTCTTCGCTTATGGTTTAGTAATCTCCTTTCTGATTCTGTTTACGACGTTGGTGGTGTCTGGGCCAGCTTGGCACACCTCCTATATTCCACCTAGTACATGCTACCTCTCGCCAGTATAGGTATCCGGCAACCCTGACCACCAAAACATAGGCTTAGTAATCTCATTTCTGATTAAGGACAGAATAAATCCATTTAAAGCCTGAAAAGAAAGAGGTCAAGTTGTTGATTTTTAGATGTCCATTAACTGTGGAAACAATGCTCGGAAGAGAAGTATCATGCGCAGTTTTGGAGAAGGTTTAAAGGACTATTACTAGACATGCTTTGATAATTGTTTGAGTTTTTTGTTTTCTGTCATTTATTTCTTTTTGTTTGTCTTGACCAGTGAATCCAGCTACAGCTTTTCTTGACAAAATTAAAGCTAGAGAAATGTAGTGCATAGATTAGTCTGACCTATTTGATAATTAAGTACTACTTGTTATTGCTCTGCCTCGAGAGTTTTAATTCTCCTTGGAAATTGAAGAGGTTGAATGTTTAGATCCTAATATAGACTTGAAAAGGTACGCTACACGATCTAGTGTCTATTTTTCTTAAGTAGAACTTGCTATCCCTCTTTGAAGGTCACTGATTTCAACCCTATTTGTTGTTTTTTGAGCTTCTCGACCATTATATCCTAGATATCTCATCTTCAAAGCTAATTCGTTTAGAAGTTAACTTTTCATAGATCTAAGTTCTGTAATATGTCATTTTACTATCTGCAAACTCAGCAAAATGCAGCTAGCCTTTAACCAACTTGAGACTCAATTACTATATTTTTCAAAAATGATGTAGGGAACACTTTCAAATATCACATTGCTTATGTTGCCGAAGAGCACGAAATAACGAGGACCCCATCATCAGAAGTTTGTAAGGAATGCACCAATCAATTAGGAAGTCTTTTGGCACAGCAAACCTGGTTTTTAGTTCCATAAATTCCGCAGCCATCCCCAAATTCATCCTCTGGAACCTTCAACAAATTTTTAGGTGAACTTGCCAATATACCTTTTCATTTTTATTTTTTTTTATTTGCACCGGGTGTCCGAGTCTCTTCGAGCCCCGACTAATCCCGGAGGTGCACATGCCCTCGGCAAGGAGTCAATCTACCTTTTCTACGTCTAATTCAGAAGTTGAACCTGGTTCACCACGTTTATCTTCCCAAGAATCATGAATGTAGGCATATTTTTGCTCCAAAAAAAGAAGAACATATAAGATAAGGACATATTTGTTTGTCAATTATGTGGGTTTGCGCATCCTATGTTGGCTGAACTCGGAGTAGTTGACACTTGATTTTCTTTGTTGCAGGCAGAAACTAGGTATTGAAGCATTCCTAGTTTTGCCTTGAACATGAAATCAAAATTAAAGAATGGCTTATGTTCTGTGGTGCCTCTTCATTTACAAGGCGAATCTGCAACACGTTTTTGCATGTTTCCCAAAGTGAAGTCAGCTTGCTGTAGTCCAGGCAACTCACCTGTTTACCTTAATGTATACGACTTGACACCCGTTAATGGCTATTTCTACTGGGCAGGCATAGGTGTCTTCCATACAGGGGTGGAAGGTGAGTCCCACGCTTAATATTTATATGTATGTTTTTGGGATCAAGTCCTTATTTTATTCTTGCTTCTTGGACATTCTGTGTTTGTTTGGAGCATCTACTCTATGTTAAGTTCTTGTTGGCCTAAAGTCCATCCTTCACAAACTCAGAATCTTCAATGCTTCTTAAAATTTGGAAATACAACAAAAATGTTAATGATAACGAGACAATATTATCTTCTGGACTCTGGTACAAATGCCATGTTGTACAAATGCTTACTTGATTTTTTCCTTGAGTTGATGAGACAATAATATCTTCTGGTGCAAATATTTTCTCGAAAGCTCTTTATCAATAAGCTAATATATTTTTCCTAATGCTTTTATCATATTTGCAGTTCATGGTGTTGAATATGCTTTCGGAGCACATGACTATCCAACGAGTGGTGTCTTTGAGCTTGAACCTCGACAATGCCCTGGCTTTAAATTTAGAAAGTCAGTGTTCATGGGAACAACATATTTGGATCCTATCCAGCTTAGAGAATTCATTGCGCGCCAATCAGTAAATTACAATGGTGACTCATATCATTTAATTGCCAAGAACTGTAATCATTTCTCGGATGATATCTGTTACAGGTTGACTGGGAAGCGGATACCTAAATGGGTGAACCGGCTAGCAAGAGTAGGTCTGTAATTTAATATCTTCCTGTGTGTCTAGTTCTTTTTACTTCTCAATAATCAAATGCTTAATAAAACTATATATTTCTTGTCTTCTAAAGTAAAACGAACTTTTTTTGGGGGTATTCCTATAGGTTCGTTGTGCAATTGCATTCTTCCGGAAGCCCTCAAAACTTCGATGGTACAACATGGCACAAATGTTCAAAACTATGACAGCGAGAAGAGGAAACTAAGAAGCTCTTTCAACTGTTTGTCTTCGATCTCAATGCGTCAAGGCGAACGAGAAGTATCAATGTCATCGCTGTTCTTGCACTCTCACTATAAAGGGTGCCTTCCACCTTGGGAATCCAAAAAATCCAGAAGCAGGTCTTTGAAGGAAGGATAAGGTCTTTGTTATTCTCTATATGGACATCCATTGTGAATACTAACATACTATTACTACGTATTTCCTTATGTGATCTTGTTGAACGGCAAAGTCGCACAGTGCTTGTTGTCTGAGATTTCATTTGGCTTGCCGGTGGTGATTTATGCCATTCTCTGAGTTCAGATTCTGGTGTTACAAGTTCTGCTATCCAGTTCACATTTTGATCCTGCTGGAAGATCACATTGCTACGTCAGCATTGAGTCCCAGAAATGTATTTGTTTGTTAGTTCTCAACCACTTTCTTATTTGATACTGAAAACAGAGAGGTTCTTGTTTTTTCTGGTATAGAAATGTAGGAGCAATTTGATTTTTGTTTCTTACTCTTGGATTTTGAAGCTTATTGTCACTACAACATGAACTATACTGGGAAGACAACTGAGAGACTAGCTTATTTTGAGCATGAAAAAATTAAGTGGTTACTCTTTCAGTTTCTAGTAAATTGATCATTATAACCTTGTATATCCCTAGTAAATTGGCTATACTTGACTGGATACTCTACAATGTTATCTCGCCGATGTCGCGAGATTTTGATGCATGTCTAGATCAGGGACTGGACTGAACACTTCTAGGTCTAAGTTCACATAACAACAACAACAACAAGAAAGCCCAGTAATTTCCTACAAGTGGGGTCGGTGTCTAAGCTCACATAAGAATTCTAAAATATGTGATCACATAAGATAAAGAAGATTATGTGAAGACTGCAACTACAGCGTCTATGCACTGTAATGTACAACTATTTTAGATGTTTTCAATTATAAGAGGAAAGATATATGGCCAGCTAAATTTAATTAAAGGACTATCAATTTGATGTAGAGTCCAGGGGCAGAGCTAGAGTGCCGAGAGCGGGTTCGGCCAAACCCAGTAGCTTTGATTCGAACCATGTATTTATCATAAAAAATTTATTAAATATGTATAAATTATTAATTTAGAACCCAGTAACTTAAGGCGATTAAAATCCAGAGCCCATAAGCTTAAAATCCTGGCTCCGCCTCTATTAAAGAACATGTGCTACATACAAGTTCATCATACTCAAAAACGTAGCTGTCTTCCAATAAGATCAGCTTGAGGGATTGCTGATCTTATTATCGCAATCATTTAAGCTGGCAACTGGCAACTTGGTCGTAGGCTCATAATAGGAAATAGTTGTTATCGTTTTCGACCCTTTATGATGCCCTTTCGCTGTAAGAATTGTGAAATATTTGACTCAGTTATATGTAGTTAATTGTTTACTAATAACCATTGTACAATTGGTCTTAGACCATTTAAGAGGAGGATTGCAGTGAGTTAACGGCCAACTTGACTACAATAAATCTTTTAAATCGATATAAATTATTCCTATATCTGGTCCAACTTAAGTCTAATTTGGATATTGATGCATAATTAATTGATATATATTGATTGATCCATTACATTTCAAAAATTAAGAGAATATTCAGTTAATTAAAGATGGATGAAGCCTTGGAAAATACTGACATCCTGCACTATAGTCCTCAAGCGCTCACGAATTCATAATTTAGACGTTCTGAGTTCAAGTTTGAGAGAATATAGGTTTACACCATGTTTGGATCATTGTTCTCCATCATTTTATAATGTATTGTATTGTACTGTACTGTATTGTATTTTTTTGGTGGATATAATGTTTGGATAGATTGTATTATTTGCTGTTGTTAAATAACATTTTATTGTTTGGTTTGACTATAGTGTACTGCTAAGTTTACTAAAATACCTCAATTATTTTAAACAATGATATACATATAAAAAAAATAAATGTACGAACATAACAAAACAGGTATTTATGTGAATAGTATTCTCCATTTTGTTTTCACATCGAAATGAGAAACCATTTTTTTTTAGTTCAAACAGGTCACAAGATTTACATGTGGCTTTGCTTTCTTGATGTAACAATTGGTTTGGAGGAAATGAATGAACTGTTAAGTCTTTGTTCTTTTTCCTCAAGGTGAAGGACATAACAATTATAAATTCATATAAGAGAACCCAATTACTTATCGCCAAGCATGCATATAAAAGTCTGTTTTTAATAGCAGCTGAACCGGATTTAACAAGTATTTTGTCGCTAGGTAGAGGAAGTTTGGTAACAAAAGGAAAAAAAAAAAAGAAATCTGTAAAAAATTTTATTGGAAAAAGACGACACGCTAGTTGTATTGCACGGCATAAAAAGGATGGAAATAAGAAATCTTAATTTGGTGAATATAATATAAATAATAGAGTAAAAGATAAAATTGAAATATAAAATAATAAGTGTGGGTATAATTGGAAAGAAAAATACGGAACAATCCTACCATACCAATTTAGTTGTTTCATAAAATGAGATTTTTTATTGTTCCAGAATAATGAATTTAACAATACGACACAACCAATTTTATATTAACAATCAAACAAACATTGTTTATACAGTTAACGTTACAATACAATACAACCGGAAACAACCATCCAAACAACGCGTTAATTATTTAACAATGGTAGAGCATATATAGAGTTGGCCTCAAAACAAGTGCCAAATAAGGCAATGATATGTCAGGGTATTATTATTTTTAATCTGCGCCAAAAATTATTTATATTTAACAGCCAAAAAGTATATAAATTTTTTTATAACTTTTGTATACAAAATATTGTGTATATATACAATAAATATATAATTTTTGGTTATGTTTCGGGAGTACAGGAATTTGTCACCTGGGAGATAACTCTGTCAAAATTCATTTGAATCGTGGAATCCACTTTGAGGATGACAGCATGTCAGCACTTGCCACCGAAGCTTCTATCAGAAAATTCTAAATTTAGTTATTTAGATAGTATCTTTTTTTAGCAGATATATTCAGATATCTAAGAAAATTCCAAAAAAAACTCAGGAATTCTAGTCAACCCTACTTGTGATAACCCCAATTGGAAAAATTAACCCAAGATATAATCTCAAATAGCAAAAGTGCTTATCAAAATCCTCTATTCAAGAATTGCTTACAACCTGTTTGTAGAAAAAGCTGATAACTTAGTCTGCTGCGAGTTTGTGACAATTTTTGGTTTCTTGATTATGGGTAAAGGGGGAGGCTGTATGCCAAGCAAGAAAAAGTTTCCTATAAATGAATCAGCGGAGAGACCAGTAAGTCAAACTGAAGGAACTGATGTTACAGGCTCAGAAACAGGAGGGTCCAAGAAATTGAGGATATTTATTGTGTTTTATTCAATGTATGGACATATTGAAAGCTTAGTAAAGAGAATGAAAAAAGGGGTTGATGGAATTGAAGGTGTTGAAGGGGTTCTTTATAGGGTTCCTGAAACATTGACAACAGATGTTTTGGAGAAAATGAAAGTCCCACAAAAAGATGATGAGATTCCAGTAATATCTGTGGATGAGCTAGTTGAGGCTGATGGATTCTTGTTTGGATTTCCTACAAGATATGGATGTATGGCAGCTCAAATGAAGGCATTTTTCGACTCGACGGGGAAGTTGTGGAGAGCACAAAAACTTGCTGGAGTGCCTGCAGGGTTCTTTGTGAGTACTGGTACACAAGGAGGTGGGCAGGAGACTACTGCGTAAGTCTAATCTTCTGTCATCCATTTACTTGTGTTTGTACTGTTAATCATTTCCTTTGTCATTGTTGATGTTTGATTACTGTATGCGCTGAATTTGCGACTTTCAGTTGGATGTTAATGTATTTGGCCAATGTCAAAGGTGTATATGACATATATATAGAACAAAAAAGAATAGAGTAGTAATTTCTTGTTTGAGACAACAAAAAGTGACACCAATCCGTATCAACTGATAACAGTTCAGGACTTTGAGCTTTCCATATGCAAATTGATGGATACCCTTCAGATTATTGCTTCACCTTGTTGCTGATGAAGAGACAAAAGAAATGGAGAACACTAGCAGAATCTATTTAGTACATAACACAATTGATGAGAGTGCATACATTGGTATGTATGTATAGTAGCTCCAATAGCATCCAAAGTATTGTTAGTAAACTGTATTCATAAAACAATTCTGGAAATATTAATGAATATGAACAGAAATTATCATAAACAGAAATGACATAAACAAAAATGAAATAAACAATTCGAGTCCACTGAATTCACAGTATTTTCCTTAAGGAATTTAATCCCCTTCTAGCACCCAAGGTTATGGATTATTTCCTCCCAAGATAGAACGAATTGCACACTGGTGTAGCGGTACTTTAAATGCCAGTGTTTCAGCGAACACAAAGATCAGTAGCAAATCACACTTTTTGCTTTGTTTTTATTCTAAAAGTATGCAGAAGAAGGAGAAGAAACTTAGAAATTCGTAGTGAAATTCTGAGCAGAATAGTGTTGTATTTATAGCCAAAATTTGGGCTGAAATATGAAGAGATGCAACTCTTAAGAATGGCTGTTTCTGCAAAACGGCCACAACATAAATGCCATTACATGAATGGCTATTTACTTAACAATAAAGAGGGAAAATTGATGGGTAGTTAATTTTCTGTTACAAAAACAGAAAACTCAAATCTGGATGACTGATTTGAATTTAATATTAATATTTATTTTAATATTAATATTTTATTATTAAAACAAATATTTAATAATATATTTCTGTTAATATTTTACTATTAACAAATAAATTTTATTCAAAAAGTTAATCAATCAATTGACCGAGCGACGACGACGGCGCGGGGCTTGCTTTCTTCTCAATTCTTTATGAGCTAGAAGAAGAGCAATTGCTTATAAACCCATAAAAAACCTCTTCCCCTTCCAATATGGGACAATGTTCATATGCCAAGGGGGTAAACTTGAAATTTCACTCAAAAATTTTATTTATCTCCATTTCCCATTCACCATATTTTAAGTATTTAATATATTAATTAAATACATTACCCAACAATAATTGTCTTCAGCTGGTGCCCTGTTTAACCAATAGTGATAAAGATAGAGAATCCCATGATTTCAGTGTTGGCTTGTACGGAAATTATTGAAGAACAGACCTCAAAAATATAGTTTCTAACTAATCTTCCAACAAATGGCTGAAATACTTAAGAAATTTAGTTCTTCATCTACCAACAGGCCTATTAAGGCATCAAGATCATATACCAATTATCAGTATACATTTTAGTTAGCTAACTGGTTGACTACTGTGGTAACTGTCCATGACTGTGACAGATATATGTCGCTGTAGCTGTCATTCCGACCTTATTAGGGTAGAAATCATCTTGGAGGTATTAATCTAATATATTTGCTATAATTGTAGTACCTTTCTTAGGCAGAGGGAGGCCTAAGATGTATTGGGGAGAGCTGATTAGGCAGGACATGACTAGAATGCAGGTTTCCGAGGACATGACCCTTGATAGGAAAGTTTGGAGGTCTAGTATCAGGGTTGTAGGATAGGGGCTCCTAGAGTTTTTCGTACTCCTCATCCGGGGTTGGGTGTGGGTCGGTAGGGTTACCCATAGATGATTTGTGTTTTAGCTTATGTCTTGGCGGTTAGTTATGGTAGTTACTGTATGATAATATTGCATGTGATTTTATTTATGTTTCTTATGTTTAGATAATTATTTACGCTATTTCTGCTGGAGTTACTAATGCCCTATTGTTTTTGTCTTTGTTTTTGTTTTATTGTTGTTTTTCCTTTTATCCTATGAGCCGAGGGTCGATTGGAAACAGCCTCTCTGCCCTTTCGGGTAGGGGTAAGGCTCGTCTACATATTACCCTCCCCAAACCCCACCGGGTGGGATTATACTGGGTAGTTGTTGTTGTTGTTGTTGTTGTAGTACCTTTCTTGGGCTCATAGGTCTCTTGACTATTTTATTGCTTACAGATGATGATAGTACATAATTTTGATGTTGATATGCATGCTAACATAAGACCACAATAACACGTCTTATATATCAAAATGACTTCGATCTTGAAAGGTATTATTCTCCTAGGGAAATAGCCCTTCTATGGTTCCTATTAATATAATGTTTATTGAAGCATAATTATCATTTCGTAATTTGCAATCTTGGGAAGTCATGGTGCTAGTGGATGTATGAGTTTAAACTCAGAGAGGGAAATTAGATGCTGGTCCTCTCCTTTTGTTCTTTTTCTCGTCTTTTAACCTTTTTCCTTGTTGAATGGAATGGACACATATAAAGCTTCATGGTTAAAACGGATTTGTACAGTTGAGGTTGAGGTGTGGCTGATTGATCGATTGATTGATTGGTTCTTTTTTCCTTTTCCCTTCTTCCGTCTCCCAATTCTCTGTGTTGTAGATGGGTAAGGACTTGAGAGGATGGACTGAAGATGCCAATAGTAGTAGGTTGATGGCGATGGCTTCTGGTTGATTGGTTTCCTGAATTTAGTGTAGAAGGATGGTTGCAGGTGTTACAAATGAATTGGATGGTGATTAGTTATTTTATAAAAATAGCTTGCTCGTATATGTTGTCGTAGAATCTTTAAACATGGCATTTCCTCCATGGATTGACATAATCTATGAAGGACTATAGATGTACTCTTATGCAATCTCTATTTTCTTATCTTCTGTTCTGTATTTTTTTTTTTTTTCTGATGATTCATTTACTTTCCTCTTCCAATATATCATGCAAATGATTGAGGGACAGGGCTTGTTCGACGACAATCTGCTAAATCCAGCGGACCATATTGAAACGTTTCATTTTTCTTGTTTCAGCTGGACAGCAATTACTCAATTAGCTCACCATGGTATGGTCTATGTTCCAATAGGATACACATTTGGAGCAGGGATGTTTAGAATGGATTCAATACGAGGAGGTTCTCCATATGGAGCTGGAACTTTCTCGGGAGATGGTAGCAGGCAACCTAGTGAACAGGAGTTGGCGCTGGCCGAGCACCAGGGCAAGTACATGGCAATGACAGTTAGGAGAATGGCTCAGCACCATTCATTATCACCAGATAATCCCAGCTGCTGATACTTTTAGAAACGGGAAAAGGTCAATTTACCCCTCTACTATACGAAATATCTTAATTTTACCTTCTGTGAAAGCCATTCATAACCCTTGTCACTAACATAATGTTTCATATTTGCCCTTGCTTTTAATATAACTCCAACATAGAGAGGGTGAATTTCACGTGTCAAAATTACCTTATGTTATACTTCAGGTTGGAGTTGTCAAGAGTCAAGGACAAATACGAGATGATTTGCTAACGACGAGAATATGAATGGCTCCAAAGTATAACATAGGAGATAATTAAGATATTTTATATAGTAGAGGGATTTTTTATCAGTTTCTTTTTACAAACACTCTACATGTAATATTTGTACATTCCTTAAAAACACTTTCTACAATGTATGTATCAAAATCTGTGTATCTCTAGAAGGTTATGTCGTTTCATTTATTTGTATTTGATCTTTAGATCCTAAAATGGGCATGGGGGGTGGGGAGGATGGGAGTTGATGTGCTATACATACTAATTATTGTTTGTGATCCATTTGTTAATATGTTTTTGGCTCTTGTTTTGAAGGGGACTAGTGAACTCTTGGTCATTTGAAGACATTAGGGCATCTAAATGGGCATTGCTTGTTGCTCAAACCTGAAAATAAATCCAATAGTTCTATAAGAAAATTTGACCATTAGAAAATACAAACTGCTTACCACAAAGTGAGATGAAGGTGTTTGATGAGTGGAGTTATTTGATATGTGTCTCATGGATTCAGTTTTTTTTTCAATTTTCTCAAAAATATTTTTTTAGAAAATTGTAGATTTTATTTCTGTTTTTACAAAAATATTGTTTTAGAAAATAATTTTTCAGTTTTTTTAAAGCAATTTTTTTTCCAATTTTGGTAAAAATAAATTCAGTTTTTTTAGCTTTTACAAAAACATTGCTTTAGAAAAATTGCTTTTTAGATTTTATTTCAGTTTTTACAAAATCATTGCTTTAGAAAATTGTTTTTTAGATTTTATTTCAGTTTTTACAAAAACATTGTTTTAGAAAATAATTTTAAAAATATTTCTGTTTTTTCTTCAGTTTTTAATAAAAAAAAACTTTCAGAAAATTTTCTTTAGAAAACAAATATTTTGATTTTAATTAATTAAAAAAGGAAAAGAAAAAATATTGTTTTCATTAAAAAAAAAGGGGCAGATTTGCACAACTATTGGACGGTTTGGGTATATTTGGGCCAAACTATTAACGACAGGTATATTTGTCCTACTTCAAATAGTTCACGGGCATATTTGGACCTTTTCCGAATAAAAAAAGAGTTGTTTTTTATATAACGCTCAAAACCTAAAAACTGAGTGAATAAAATTATAATTCATATTTCGTTAATTAATTAGATTAATTGGGAATAGTTACTCAACTTTTGCTTTATTGCATTATGTGATGTCCTAACGGAGGGGGCGAAACGATGAGGGCGGATCAAGCAGGACTAACAGATTTTTAGGCTAGCAAATTTTTGAAGAAGAGGTGCACATAACACTTTAGGTAAATCTCACATCGGATGAGAGGAAGTGAAGAATTTTATATGGTATAATACAAGTTCACATGGTATGCGCACTTTTTGGGCTCGAGGTGGCGTAGTTAAATAAAATCAATCTGTACATGTTTAAACCCAAAGCGGACAATACATGTCATATACTTGAGTCGTGAAAAATATGGTATCAGAGCCTAATTTCCCTCCATATGATGGTGGTACAAATCTCAGCGAGGCATGCTGAGTCCCAAAGGGGTGAATGTGATACCCATGACGGAGGGCGACTGATGAGGGCGAGTCAAGCAGGACTGGAATGCTTCTAGGCTAGCAAAATTTTGAAGAAGTGGTGTTCATGTCACCTTAGGTAAATCCCACATCGGAATGGGAGAGGAAGTAAACTTTTGGGGCTCGAGGCGATGTAGCCCAAAAAGGATAATTTCATGTGGGCCTAGGCCCAAAGCGGACAATACATGTCATGAGCTTGGGTCGTGACACATTACAATATTACATATATTTAACTATTTTTTTTTAATAATACATAAACTGCCCATCAAACTTGTCCGAAAAAATTATTTACACACCTTAGTTTTACGGGCGACCTATGTACCCCCTATTCTTGTTTGGGATGAATTTAATACATAAAGTGTATTTGGGCTAAGATGAGTTGGGTCAAGATGGGCTAAACAATGGGTCATAACCCAACCTGCCCAAGTTGCCCCATGTTTTAGAACCATCCTCATCTTGCATAAAAAATCTTAAAATATGTAAGTTAACAGATAATTTATGGATAGGAGGATGGGGGTAGGGGGAGGGGTGAGGTGGGGATGGGATAGGGTGGGTGGTGCATAAAAATAAAAATACAGAAAATTAAAAATATAAAAAAAAAGTAAAATTTTTTTGAGGGGGTTTGTGCCGGTGGGGTGGGGTGGGGATGCATAAAAATAAAAAAAATAGAAAATTGAAAATGCAAAAAAAAAAGTAAAATTTTTAAGGGGGTTTGCGTTAGAGGTGGGGGTAGAGTGGGTGGTGCATAAAATAAAAAAATAGAAAATTAAAAATACAAAAAAAGTAAATTTTTTTAAGGGGGTTTGCGTCGGGGGTGGGGGTAGGGTGGGTGGTGCATAAAAATAAAAAAAATAAAAAAATAAAAGCAGAAAATTAAAAATACAAAACATAAATAAAATTTTGTTAGGGGTTGGAGGGTGGGGGTTAGGAGGGAGGGAGGGAGGGTGGTGCAGAAAACAAAAAAAATAGAATATTAAATATAAAAAAAAGTAATTTTTTGGGGGGGGGGGGAGAGAGGGTAGAGGTAGGGTGAGTGAGCGGATGATGTAGAAAAATAAAAGAATATAATGATAAAAAAAATTGAGACAACAAAGTAAATTTTTAGTTAAATTGGGTTGAGATACTTTGTCGTGAGTGAGTTTTATGGATTGTATTTGAACTGTTAAATGAGTCATAATAAGTTATAAAAAATAATGGATTAATTTGGGCTCAATCCAAATTGACCTGTGAGCTAAAATATTATAGTCCACCCATTAATCTCTAGATTAGTTAGGCGGGTTAAATGAGTTTGAGCTCAAATTGCCACCCCTAACTAAAACCTCCCTCTCAAACTTTTAGCCTTTAATGCTATATTGCATATGCAAATTTCATATTTAAAACCTTATGGTACAGTCCCGTACTGAGATTTTTTCTTGTTGATTTTTCAATTGCATTTTCTCAAGTTAAATCTTTCAAATGCCAAAATCAAAGAGTAAATAATATAAGTAAATCATTGTGTGTCAAGAAAGAGTAGAAGATCTTGTTAATATGTGATTACAGGAAGCAAATACCCATAACCCACAGAAAAGTCAAACAATAGTCTTTTAAAGGAAACCCAAAAAATGAGCACCCAATACAAATACATACCTAAAATACGAAATTAAGCTCTCACGTAAACAACACAGTTCTTCTATTTAAAATATATTATCAAAACTTGGTTGCATGAGAGATCTTGTTTGCTTCTTCATCATTTTTTTCGTGAGTAGAATCAACAACAATAACTGTCCAGTATAGTCTCACAAAGTGGGATATGGGGAGGGTAATATGTAGATGAGCCTTACCCCTACCCAAAAGGGCAGAGAGGTTGTTTCCAATCGACCCTCGGCTCAGAGAAGGAAAGGAAAAACAAAAACAAAAACAAAAATTTATGCCCAAATTGTGTTTAAACCTAGGCAGAAATTTATTGGCGCGTGTACTACATATTCCATCACAAGACTGACTAAGTATTATTGATGGAATATTAAATTCACCCCAAACAAAAATAGGGGGATATAGATCGCCCTTAAAGTTAATATGTGTAAATAATTTTTCCAAACAACTTTGATAGTCAATATTATCTCTTTTTTAAATAACAAAACATCACTTAACTTTATCTAATACATTTTCGTTATGTCTTGCTAGTGACTTTCTTCCTATGATATTTATTCAAAGTTAAGTGATTTTTTATTTATAAAAAATAATTTATTGAGTTTTTATTTACTTAGTTAAGATTGAGTGACTTTTTATTATAAAAAACTAATTTAATAATTTTAGTGCAATAAAATGAGTTAATGCCAAACAAAGCAGCGCGTTTTACCTGAATTGCGTCTGTAACTTAATTCATTGGACGCAAATACCACGTTGGAAACAAAGGACGAAGACTGAACTTCGTCAACTGTAAACTGAAGGCATCTTTAAGCTTCAACCGGGCAAAACCCTAGCAGTGCATTTTGAAGATGTCTCGAGCGCTAGCTTTGCTCACGCTCCTCAGCTCCTTTCCATTTCTCGCACTCCTTTCCAATGCATTTTCTCCTGAAAACCCCACAGATCGGAGAGTTTTAGTTTTGCTCGATGATTTCTCCATCAAATCTTCACATTCTCTCTACTTCAATTCTCTCCAAACCCGAGGTTACGATCTCGATTTCAAGCTAGCCGATGATCCCAAGATCGCATTACAACGATACGGCCAGTATTTATATGACGCCTTAATTCTCTTTTCTCCAACCATTGATAGTAAGTCTCTATATCAACATCTCAATGATTAGTGTGTTTGAATAAATTTAATTAATTCTTTTATTTTTTTCGCTTCAGGTTTTGGTGGATCACTTAATGCGGCAGCTATACTGGAGTTTGTTGATGCGGGTCATGGTTTGATTCTTGCGGCTGATGCATCTGCTTCTGATCTGATTCGTGAGATTGCTTCTGAGTGTGGAGTTGATTTTGATGAGGTAGCATTATATCTCTGTTTTTCTTACCTTTTTTGTTCAATCAATCAGTCACAGCTTCACCTCAATCCCTAACTAGTTGTCCGTTTGTTTATTTTCTTTTTTACTATGGTCAAGTGAATTTGATGTGATTCACCATTGGCGACTGCAAATATCTTCTAACTGTGTCTGTATTTGAAAAACAAATTATGAACATAATTTAATTGCTTCCATATGATAAGAGTACTCATACTTTTGTGAAGTTAAAACATGAAATGCTGATTCATGTTCTTCTACACTCTATATTACGCATAATAGGATGCAGCAGCTATGGTCGTCGACCATACAAGCTATGCAGTTTCTGATACAGAAGGGGACCACACCTTGATTGCTGGTGATAATTTCATACAATCTGATGTAATCTTGGGCAGAGAAAAGATCAAGGTAAACTGGTAAAGCACTATTTTCATCAGAGGATTATTTAAATTAATCATGATATTTGTGTTTTCTCTTCCATCTTAATCATTAATTGATTCGATAAACTATACAACAAGAACAACTCAGTGTAATCCCACAAATGAGGTAAATAAACTGTATTAGTTCATAATCGTAGCCCATTCATATTTTGAGGGAACACAATCAATAAATAGACTACTGGTTCTTTGTTTTGTATTAGTAAGAGGGATCCAAAATAGACCGTAGAACCCAATTCAAGTATCACTTTAATGGGCGGAGGAACAGACCAAGCCCAAATGGGGAAGAACCAATATCGAGGTGTTGAACCTTCCAACCGATGTCGGCACTTCGGACAATCATACCTGTTACTTTACCTTGAACATGATCTGTTCTATAGGCTCGTACCACTTTATCGTTGAATTTCACAATGTGCATTTTTTGAGGCATTTATGGTGCTATTTTGATATTTGTTGGGTCATAAATTTTATGCACAAACTTCGACTGTTTCTTTTTTCCTTTTACACTGGGCATATGTGATTGTATATAGGAGAATATAGCTCTCATGTCCTGCTTTGATAAAAGCAGCATTTTTTAAACTATACTTTTATGTGAAATCAATTCAGGCTCCTGTGCTCTTCAAGGGGATTGGTCATTCTATAAATCCAGCCAATAGCTTGGTAAGTTTCTGTGAGTTTTTTTGTTTTTGAACGTGAAAAAGGGAAGAAACATTCTGTGTAGTTATTTAATGTCAAAAGGGTGCATCCATCACGCTTGCAGGTGATGAAAATCCTCTCAGCTTCCCCTTCAGCATATTCAGCTAATCCTAACTCCAAATTATCAGCTCCGCCAACACTCACTGGATCTGCAATCAGTCTCGTTTCAGTCGTGCAGGTGTTTCATCCAATATGTATTATATTTCAAATCGTTCTCTTTGATTTCTTCCTGTTCAGTCTTCTTTCGTCTCTCTGTTCTTTCAGATTGTTGACCTTGATTCTCAAAAGTTGTTCAATGGGTGCTGTTTAGCTTCTACAGATAATGAAACCATGCAGAATGCGTGCATAAACATGTAATGGAAAAAGAATCACAAATTGCTTTTCCAAAATTAAAAAAAAAAATAACAGTAGGAGATGGAAAGGTGTAGGCAACAGGTGTCGGACCATCTCATTGATGTATGTAATGCACTGCATACCTTGCTGACAATCTTCGCCTCATAATGCTCCCCCCAACCTTAACCTCAACCCCAACCCCAACCCCAACCCCGGTCCATCTTCCTTCTTCCTTTTTGTAGCTGAACATTAATGATGCTGTTTAAGATACAATCAACAACTCGTAAATAAATTAGTGATAATTGTGTCCATTTGCAGGCAAGAAATAATGCTCGAATTCTTATATCTGGCTCCTTGAGCATGTTTAGCAATCCGTAAGTGCCTTTTGAGACTTTGGGTGGAGTATATCTACTCTGAATTGCTTGAACTGAGAATCCTATTTTCTTATGAGCAGATTCTTCAGATCTGGGGTGCAAAAAGCTGGAAGCACAATCAAGTAAGCAATTGTAGATATTCTGTTGCTTTTGTTTGTTGAAATGATAATACCCTGAGTGTGATGGGGGTTGAGGCCTCAGCATCAATTGGCTTAAAAGAAGGAAAAAGAAACAAAAACTAAAAGCCATAGTATTAGGTGGATTTCTCTAAGACTTCGTATTCCAGTTGAGGTAGGTGCTAAGAACATCATTAATATGGCAGTAAGATATCCATCATCTAGGAAAAGGTTTCCCAACTATTGGTGTCCTGAATTGGATCAGTATTTGGATTTTTAGATTAGGAGATCCATCACTGTTTAAATTGGTCGAAAATGATTAGAACAATAACTAGGATGTACTTGTTGTAGATTTAGACATTTTGTTGTTGATAAAGATGACCTCGGGTTGAAATGGGAAAACCTCAAACTGGTGGCACAGGCAAACATGTGGTTCACCTTGCATTTGGATTATGTTTTGAGTTTGCATGTGTCTCATAAAGTATTTGGCAACCTAAACCATGTTCGCATTTGATCTCGTTGAATACATGCTTTCTCGTTTGGTAGAAGTCACTTATGTGTAGCTTTTGCCTAACTTGATCTTTATTGGATTACTTTTCTTGCTGAGCTTTTCTTATACTAGAAGTTAGATACTTTATTGTGTATAGCGGGGCATTATCTACTTATAGTCGCCCAATATTTTGACTGCTAAACATATTTGCAGGAATAGTAACAGTTCCATCTTGCATTTTACAACAACAACTACCCAGTATAGTCCCACAAAGTGGGGTCTGGGGAGGGTAATATGTAGACGAGCCTTACCCCTACCCGAAAGGGCTGAGAGGCTGTTTCCAATCGACCCTCGGCTCAGTGAAATAAAGGAACAACAAAAATAAAAACAACAAAAGAGCATTAGTAACTTCAACATAAATAGCGTAAATAATTATCTAAACATAAAAACCTAAAATAAAATAAAAAAACGATAAATAAAATAGCATGCAATAATATCAGACAGTAACTAGCATAAGACAAAATCCAATACATAAATCATCTATGAATAGCCCTCCCAAGCCTCACCCAACCCCGGGTGAGGAGTATGAAGAACTCTAGGGGCCCCTATCCCACAACCCTTATACTAGACCTCCATACTTTCCTATCCAGGGTCATGTCCTCAGAAACTCGCATTCTAGCCATGTCATGCCTAATACCTCTCCCCAATACCTCTTAGGCCTCCATCTTGCATTTTGTTCTAATAAATTACTTAATGACTAGGGAATTCATTTGGATTCATATTGTCCCTTTGTTGTCAAACGACTGCCTTAGTATTTAGCACTCCGTTGCTCTAACTTGATTTTAAGAAGTGATTTAGCCTAAAGGTCCCTTTGGCCCTAAAACCATTGTCTTTATTGTGATGCATCTAGGAGAAGCATGTGAAAATGATCTAAAAATTCCTCAAATACAAGACTGGAGGGGAGCTCAATTTAGAAATTGACTACAACAACAGCAACAACAATCCAGTATAATCCCACTTATGGGGTTTGGGGAGGGTAGTGTGTACGCAGACCTTACCCCTACCCTTGGGTAGAGATGCTGTTTCCAAATAGACCCCGGCATTCTTCCCTCCAAGAACTTCCCACCTTGCTCTTGGGGAGACTCGAACTCACAACCTCTCGGTTGGAAGTGGGGATTGCTTACCAAAAAGGTTATATGGGTGCAACCTGCTAGTGTTGCTCAATTTTGCATGATTATGTGGACTGGACGAAGTTAATCAGTATAAAGGGATAGTCATAAAATTAACGGTTGCTTTGATATGTAATGTCTTGTTATTTGATTTCCTTGTTTTCACTTTATGCTAGAGAAGCAACAGCTTGAAGCCAATGCACCTTTTACTGTCACTTTCTATGTTTTCTATGCTTCTGATGTGATAGACCATAAATTTTCTCCCATGATCACAGCCATGATAAATCTGGCAATGAGCAGTTTGTGACTGAGACTAGCAAGTGGGTCTTCCATGAAAGAGGTCATCTGAAGGTGCAGCATCAGAACTAATTTCTTAATTCACCTTCATGCCTTCTCCATTTTTATCTTTACCTTGTAGTCATGTAAAAGGAATGCTAGTCAGTTGGCTGCATTTTCAGTATTCATATTTGCCGTTTTCAGTATATGAATTGGTATTTATGTCTATACAAATTTTCATATATAGGCTGTGAATGTAAGACATCACAAAGTTGGGGAGGCAGAGGAACCTTCTATATACAGAATCAATGATGACCTGGTACGGCTACACCATAAGTTTGTTCTAATTTGTCACTCTCATACAATGTATACCTTTGGATGTGTTGAAACTGAAATTTTAATTGAAGGAATATTCTGTTGAGATTTACGAATGGTCTGGAACAAGTTGGGAACCTTATGTCGCAGATGATGTTCAAGTTCAGTTTTACATGATGAGCCCCTATGTTCTGAAAACCCTGTCAACCAATCAGAAGGTACTCTTAAGTGCTCCAGAATTGACATGGTAAGATAGTTGTTCCATCACTTAGATTAGCATTGCTAATTCCACTTCCTACAGGGTGTCTATTATACATCGTTCAAGGTTCCAGATGTTTATGGAGTATTCCAGTTTAAGGTTCAGTACGAGAAATTAGGATTCACAAGCTTGAGCCTTGCAAAACAGGTACTCCCTTTTAAAATCTGCAGGCACTATCTCTTATGGGGGCATCTATAATTTTAGAATAGTCATACTGCAAGCATTTTATTTGCTTGAAGATGTAGGATGTGGTCATTATTTTCATGTACTTAATAGATATTGGTGAAGAGTTGATATATTTGATAAATTAGTCATTCTGGACATAGCTCTAATTAGGACACTTTCTTTTCACATATTTGGTGAGATAATTGCTAAAAATTCTCTTATAATTACAAAGTGATACTTAACTTTTGGTTCTCTCTTAGACTAGGTATTTTGTGTGCTTCCTTTTACCAATGATATTTGTAGCAGCAGCATGCAAATTATTATGAAGACATTCCTTTTTATTTTTGATAAAGTTTATCATGAAAATATTCATGTATCTGCACTTTGCAACTTTTTCTCTTATGTTTTATTGCGCTAGTTCTTTGACATTGTTGGATGAAACAATGCATATATTTGTCCCTCAGTGCCCTGCTGTTCATAAGAGATACTACTTGGCTCAGAGGTTGATTTATAAAAGCCCAGTTAGGCCTTAATTGACAGCTATTTCATATTGCTTGAGCTTTGAAGTGCAAGATTAACAGCTTCTGCAGTTAGTTTCGGCTAGCTATGTCATCCTTCGGTTTAATGATATGTAACAAAAGAAGATTATTGCACGGCACTTTGTATACTCATTTGCATTAATGCCTTGGGGAAAATTTACTTGCAGATTCCTGTTCGCCCCTTCAGACACAATGAATATGAGAGATTTATAACAACTGCCTTTCCTTATTATGGCGCATCCTTCTCTATGGTACATTATCTCCCTCCCTCCCACTTTGCTATGTATTATGGAAAAAATATTTCCAGCCCATTCTTTTCTGTTTAGACAAATTTCCGCTGAAGTTGCCGAGACTTGAGAATAAGAAGCCATGTTATCTGGTTTAAGTAGGGCTTGTAACCAAATTTATAACAGCTAAAAAAATTATATATGTGATGGTGAGTTCAACATTACTTTGTTAGGAATAATTAATCAGAAAGTTTGTTGCAGTAGGTGTCCTACTGTGAAAATATATTTTGAATAGATTTACAAGTTAACTTTACAAGTTTTATTTAGAGATGCAGAAAAATCTGAATTGAAAGTATAGCTTCTAAAACAGTCTGAAGTACTTGCTGAGTAATTGTTTTGTCCGCTGTATGGGATTTGGATAACGTGACCTAAATGAAGTATCCACGTAATATGTGAGAAGGTTTTCCCTTTCTGATTTTATGATGTTATTAATCCTGAAGATTCAGTATTGATCTCTTTCTATCATGGGCTATTAAGATCCTTTCGTTCTAATTATATATTAACATAAAAGTGCTATTACGACTCTTTGGTGGTTCTGATGATATTAAAAAATTTGTGCTATTAAGATATTTTGATTGTTTCAATCCACAAGAATGTTTTGTATGATTTCTATTTTCTGTATGACAGATGGGTGGTTTCTTCCTCTTCTCCTTGGTATATCTATACCACAAGTAGATGCAAGACGGCTGGAACTAAGAGTACTCGAAGATTCAAGTGCAGATTTTGTTCTAACATCCAAGATCGAAATAGAGGATGCCGACTCTCTAGCCTGTAGTATTTTTCGAAACAAAAAAGCGTAGTTTTACGTTGCTTAGCAGTAATAACTTATGGAAAACTTGTAGTTTTAAGTTGCATCAATTGCTAATATTATATACTCACTTGTCCAAATACATTTTCTTGGTTCCTTGTTCCCGTTTCTTTCGATCTATGATGATTTACCATTGTGTAAAACTAGCATAGCTATACCATGTTTGATACTAGCTTTTTAGTTGCTTCGTACTTATGTGTCAATTTCCCGTTTCTTTTTAGCATAGCTTCCGAGCTTCTGATTGCGAACTCGACATTTCAGAAGAGGGAGGAGCATTTGGTCACCTTCCAAAAGTTCGACGGCAAGGACTCGGATTAATTACCTCCTCCTCAGAAGGAGCGATAGAGGTTTCTGCAAGGACTGCAAGGTTATTCCGGGAGAGTCCCTTTCGACTCTTCATAGACTCCTAGTGATCGATGTCGGTCTCTGGGTGAAGAGGAAGAGGAGGGGTGCTCGAGGACGACGGCAGATTAGATGGGGTGCTTTAACTAAGGAGAAAGCCCAAGAGTCGGAGAGGAGGTTAGTTGATGGTGGAGCTTGGAGAAGTTCTGGGGAAGCGGATGCAATGTGGTCAGAGACGGCAAACTTGGTGAGGGAGGTAGCATGGGATGTGCTCGGGGTAGCCAAGGGCTATTCAGGTAGATATCAGGGTGAATGGTGGTGGAACGGTGTAGTCCAAGGAAAAGTGGAGGTGACGAGGGCGGCGTTTGCTAAGTTGACAGGGAGCACAATCGAGGAAGAAAGGAGAGTGAACAAGGAGATCTACAAGGTGGCGAGGAAGGAAGCGAAGCTGGCGGTTACGGAAGCTAAAAACGCGGCATTTGGTCGCATGTACGAGGAATTACGGGAGAAAGGAGGGGACAAGAAGTTATTCCGGTTAGCTAAAGTAAGGGAGAGGAAGGCGCGGGATCTTGACCAAGTTAGGTGCATCAAGGATGAGGATGGTAGAGTTCTGATGGAGGAGTCTCAAGTCATGCAGAGGTGGCAGGCGTATTTTTGAGACCTACTTAACGAGAAGGGGGATCTTAACATAGAGCTAGGGAAGCTAGGACATTCAGAGCAACATAGAGATCTTTGGTACTGTAGGCGCATTAGGGTGGAGGAGGTCGTTGGGGCTTTGCGTAGGATGAGTAGGGGTCGAGCGACCGGGCCTGACGAGATCCTGGTGGAGTTCTTGAAATGCATGGGTAGGTCAGGAGGGGAGTGACTCTCCAGGTTATTCAATGCGATCTTCAGGATCAAAAGGATGTCGGAGGAGTGGAGGTGGAATACAGTGGTGCCCTTGTATAAGAGCAAAGGGGATGTCCAGTGCTGCAACAACTATAGAAGTATCAAATTAATAAGTCACATCATGAAGGTCTGGGAGCGGGCGATCGAGGCGATGGTGAGGGAGATGACATCTGTATCTGTGAACCAGTTCAGTCTCATGTCGGGTCGCTCCACTACAGAAGCTATCCACCTTGTTAGGAGATTGGTGGAACAATTCAGGGATAAGAAGAAGGACTTGCACATGGTGTTTATCGACTTAGAGAAGGCGTATGACAAGGTCCCAATGGAGGTGCCTGGAATAACGTGCAATAATTTTTATTTTAATTATAACATAAAATAATCTCAACTTAATAATTTATAATTAAGGAAAAAGTAATTTTGAATATTCAACAATTTATTAAAAAAATTTAAGAATTTATAAGGTTAGCTACCCGTAATTGCATAAAGGTCTGTTAGGCAAGCCCAGTACGTTGGGCGTATCTTGGGCGCAAGCCCCGATGGCCAAAGCCTATGTCCCTCAGAAATAAGCCCTACACATAAATTCAAGGGCGTTTTACGAGTGGTCCGCCCCATGACGAGTCCCAATTTTGCCTTTTAAAACAAATGTCATAGCATAGTTGCTATAGATGAAAGGGGATGGTGGCAGCTAGGATGAAGATAGAAATAGAGAGATAAGCAGGGTTAGTTTTTTTGCTAATTAAGATGTTGGCAATCGGACAAGAGGGGTTGCTCTAATGGTAAACAACGTCCGCTTACAACCGAGAGGTTGTGAGTTCGAGTCTCCCCAAGAGCAAGGTGGAAAGTTCTTGAAGGGACGGATGTCGGGGGTCTATTTGGAAACAGCATCTCTACCCAAGGGTAGGGATAATATCTGCGTACACACTATCCTCCCCAGACCTCACTAAATGTTGTTGTTGTTGTTAAGACTTTGGCAGCTCTATAAAACAGGTCAATTTTTTGGTTTGGATAAAAAAATGGATTAAGCATAGGTGTATTTAAAAGGCATCATAATTTAAACTAGACCAATGAAAAATTGCCAACATATAATTTAAGTAAACATTCGTTAATTTGGCATTGAATATTAGTTTTAGGGACGTAAGGGAGCGAGAAGGATAACAATGGGAGTATTTTTGACTCAATAGGTGGACGAATAATATATTTGACTCAATAGTCTTAGGGCAATTGTGACCCTTTCACGTAGATTAAATATCATCCTATTCCTCACACCGTCCAATTCTTTTTTCTTTTAGATCCAAAAACTCATTTTCTCAAATATTTTCTCATGAGTGCCCAAAAAACTATTCCTACCATTTTAAACCATTCTCAATCAGCTTTTGGGCAACTTTTTTGCTATTTTTCAGCCACAGATTCTACCAACTGGGAAGAAGAAATGTTCTTAAAATTGGTGTCAACACCTTCAACATTATGTGCATTAGAGCTTCATGGTATAAAGCTGTTTTTGCGAGAAACACTTATTTTGCTATTTCAGTTTTGTGTTTAATAACATAGTAATAACTTAATTAAAGTGTTCAAATAAAACAGACTTAAAATAGTAAATGTAAACTTTAAAGGGCTGTGTATTTTGACGTTTCTTTTCAAACAAAAGTATGCCAATAGCAACAAAGTAATGCTAAATGTATCTATCAATTTATCCAAAATACATCTATATGAACTCCTCTCTTCGGTAACGGAGATATTAGCATCAAATCCAGTCCATAAGAGACTGTTTTCTATTTTTAAGCTTTTCAGATAGTTTAAGCATTTACTCGGTATTGCAAACAACGGATTTAGACGAGGAACCAAAAACAAACTCAAATAGAAATAGAATGAACAAAAAAACAGAAAAGAGATGAAATATGTATGGGAATGGTTACTTGTAAACGCCGTCTTGAAAAAGAGAAGAGGCGTTATCAGCGAAACCTCCATTTGTGATTTTTGATTTAGGCTTCCCATGAATCAAATAAGCACTTGTTAAATCTCAGCTTATTTGGGATTATGAAGGCCATTTACACTAATGCAGATCAAATCAAGAACAAAACCCAAAAAAAAAATGACGAAAAAAGAGAAAATGGAGACATGAAAGTTGAAACCTTCGCTGCTGTAGACGAGACCTTACGGCTAGGAACAATAGGATATGTGCAGCGGGCGGATGCTTTATATAGTGTTATCAAATGTGAAAGCAACAGAACCCTAATGTCGATATCATTTTGACCCCTTAATTTCTTCATATTAACTTTTCGCCCCGATTGTTTCAACTATTTCTGTATTGACTAATATATATACATACATTCATAATTTCATACTACCTTCAATCGGTTTATCCGAAACAATTTGGTCAAACTATGTATCGATTTATTTACGAAATAAAGAAAGAATCATGTAACTAAGTAGTCGTTTGGACATGAATTCCAATTATTATTATTTTTTTAAATTTAAAATTTCACTAAAATTTGAATTGAAGATAAGTTCTGCTTGTTTATAATTTTTGCAAGATGATTAGTGTCTTTTTAAAAAAAAAAATATGAAATATGATTTATACCCCATAATTTGTAAAAATATCAAAAATACCCCAATTTTTTAAATCCACCCTTACAGTCAGCCGACAAACAACAACAACAATCCAGTAAAATCCCACAAATGAGGTAGTGGGGAGGGTAATATGTACGCAAACCTTACCCCTACCCCAGGGGGCAGAGAGGCTGTTTCCAGGAGACCCTCAGCTCAAGACATCAACAAGAGACAATAAGTTAGTACTATCAATAAACTCATACTAAAAATAACATAAAATACACCATATAACATAAAATAACAAAATTTCAGCAATATAAGAAATATGAAATAGAAATAAATAATATAGATGAAATAGATGAAAGGTATATTAATATCCAACAAATAGCTCCATGTATTGGTAGCTGACTAATAACATCGTAAGATTACCTTATAGCTAGCTATTGTCACTCTAGTACGCTATATAAATATCCACAACTTCCCCCTAACCTAACCTAACCTACAACTTTAATGCTCGACCTCCACAATCCCCTATCAAGGTCATGTCCTCAGTAATCCTAAGATGCATTAAGTCATGTCTTATCACCTCTAGTGCGCTATATAAATATCCACAACTTCCCCCTAACCTAACCTAACCTACAACTTTAATGCTCGACCTCCACAATCCCCTATCAAGGCTATGTCCTCAGTAATCCTAAGACGCACTAAGTCATGTCTTATCACCTCTCCCCAATACAGTCAACCGACAAAAATAAAAAGAATAAACTGTCATGTTTCTATAATAAAAAAAGCATAACTAAATAAATAGATGGATCAACATAAAAAATGTCATGTTTCATGCCCATGGAAAGTAAGTGATAAATATTCTATCAGCAAACAAAGAGTACCAGAATTGATAAAAGAACTTAGATCATTGCACTAAAGAGAGAACGCCATGTTGAAATATCACACTGCAATAAGATCTGCGCATTTTGTGGTTGGGGTTAATAACTTATGGGGTCATTTTATAAATTTTAAAAATATAGAGTAAAACTTGTAAAATTAAAAATTAGCAAATTCCCTTTTTTCAATTGAAATTGGAAAAATGAATAAGATTTTGATAACCAAATATTAATTTCAAAAAGAAAATTGAAAAAAAAAATAAAAGTTTTGTTTGTCCAAACGGGCCCTAAGTTTTGAGGATGAAGACTCGTATTAACGTACTTAATACGAAAATAAAAATTACTTTACGCGATAAATTATGCAGCAATTTGTTTCAATTTATGTGATTTGATTGTGTTGGAAACACGTTCTCAATGCAATATAATAAAACGTGTGTTCTTTTGTATAGGTTTTGATGAATGACAAAAGAAGCGAAAATTGATATATGACGAAGTTCAAGAAACAAGCGCACAATTGATATACAACGAGATTCAAGCTCAAGACAAAGTTTTATAGTTTAATTGAGTCATTCTTAATTGTAATCTTGATCCTACAACTTGACTCGTAACATGGCTTCTCTCATAAAATTATTTTCCAAAATCATGCATATTTAATTTAATGTCAAATCATGCATATTTACAGTAGTCAAAATAATTTTTAGACATGCCTTAAAAATCTGGACTAAGATAATCGATTATGTACTTATAATAATCGATTGTTTTAAGCCAAGACTGCATGACAATCGATTGTGAACTAATGACAATCGATTGTGAGTAAGACAGTGAGCATCAGGTTTTTCAAACCTGCATGACAATCGATTGTGAACAAATGACAATCGATTGTGACTGAGGCAGTGTCCATCAAAGTTTTTCAAAACTCAGAATAATCGATTATGAACTAATGGTAATCGATTATGTTGAGACAGTGTCTTCCAGTGATTTTCAAATTTATTAAATAATCGATTGTTACATTGGACAATCGATTGTCAAAGAGACAGTGTCTAAAATATTTTTCAAAAACTGATAAGTAATCGATTGTTAACTCTGTGCAATCGATTGTGAAGCTGACCGTTGTCGTAAAGTTTTCAAATACCGTCAGGTAATCGATTATTGATTCTGTATAATCGATTGTTATGATTAAAATCCGGAAAAGATTTTTTGAACGTTATTGGGTAATCGATTATTGATTCTGTATAATCGATTGTTTTGATTAAAATCTGGAAAGGATTTTTTGAACGTTGCCAGTAATCGATTATGGATTGAAAGTAATCGATTATCAAGCGTAAAATCTGGGATTGAATTTTGATCTGACTGGCAGACAATCGATTGTTGGGGTTTGACAATCGATTGTCAGTGAGTAAAATCAGCAACTCTTAATTGGTAATTAGGCAACGGTAATGCCAAGTTTTTCAACTATAAATACAGCTTCATTTCAGTGTTTTAAACACAACAACATACTACAACTGATCATTACATTGCTATAAGCTTGCATACTTTTGTTTATCATTTTATATTCAATTTCATAAAGCTTTTGAGAGCCATACTCTTGTCCAAAGTTGTTGTGATCTAGAGCTTACTTCTTTCACTCATATCTACTCATTAAGGAGTATTTTGTTTGAGTGTTTAGTGTTTTATACACTTGTAAGAGAATTGTGATTCTCTTGTTGTAAGGAACTTGTGTTTCCTTGGTTGAAGTCTTGGAGTGTTGTATCTCCGAGCAAAGGTGTTAAGGCTTGTGTCCTTAAGTTGTAAAGGTTTGTTGAGCACCCGTAAGCTTAACAAGTTAGTGGAAAATCTCGAGAGAGTCTCTCGGGGACTGGACTAGCCACGTGTTGTGGTGAACCAGAATATATCGGTGCGTTCTTTCTTTTTGTTTATTTAACGCACTTATTTATTTCCTGCAAATTTTAATTTCCGCAAGTTTACGCTAAATTTTATTATAACGCTATTCACCCCCCCCTCTAGCGTTAAGCGTATTTTCTAACAGATTGGACGTGAAATTCAGAGAATAATTTTTTAACTTATGATCTTAAAAATTGCATGAGATTTTTTTAGGGTATAAAAGCATGTCATTAAGGAGAAAATAGAGAGTTTATTATTAAATTGCTTCCAAATATAATATAGATATATCATGTATATTTTTGAAATGAATAGATTAAAAAAATAGTGTCATTCTTCCGCAATTTATGCAGCATTATTCGAATTTTGAAAGTCAAGCTTCTTTATTTGATCGTGAATTCGAAAATAAAATCTTTAAAATTTTAAAATATGATTTATATATTTTAATACAACGTAAAAAATTACATACCTAAAAGACATATGAAAAATCACAATCAAAATTAAGGATCTTAAATCAGTTAAATATTACATACACATACACATACATACTCGTGGAAGCTAGGGAAGTCATAAACCTTTGAAATATTATTAATCCTTTTTGTTTTACACTTGTTTAAACACCTAAATTAATAATGGGTAAGCAATTAAATAGAGCGAAAAATTAAACGTTTATAAGAAGTCTTAGATATATAGAAAACCATAATGCACAATAGCCACATGTCTCTACTCAGCACCTAGTGTCACAATATATACAGACTATCTAAGAGTGCTAGATACAAAGTCTGAAATAATAGAATAAAACTCTATCTCGGTACAAAAGGAAACATTGGTTAAACAGATAGAAGAGAAGTCGGGCCTGCGAATGTTTGCAGGACTACCTCGGGATCTCGTGGACTCAAGGATGACTCCTTGGCTACTACTGCGTACCGTAAGTTGCTCCGATGTGTAGCATCAGCACAACCGACCCCATATGCTAGTAAGCGTCTGGCCTAACCTCGGCGAAGTAGTAATGAGGCTAGGACAAGACTACAAAATAAACCTTTGCAGTTCTAATATATATATACAGCACAAATGAAATACATGAAATAACCAGTCGAGATGGGAGGGGGGATCATGCTGTGGGGAAGGTAGCAGTTTCGAATAGAAAACACCATGTGAGGAATGAAACAACATAACTAAAATATCAAGAAGAGTCAGAATCAACAATTTGCACGGGATCACCCTTCGTGCCTTTACTATCCTCCTCACCAAAATAATATTTTATGATAAAAGTATGCACGGCATCACCCTTCATACTTTTACTCTCTTTCCTCGCCATATAATCAATGACAATCGGTACGAAATGATACATCGTACGGCACAACATCACCCTTCGTGCTTTACACTTTTTCCTCACAATAACAATCAATGCACGACAACACCCTTCGTGCTTTAACACTCTTCCTCGCCCAAAAAACAAATAAATAACATCAACATCCCGGCAAGGAGGTTAATCAACAAAGCAACAATATCCCGGCAAGGGAAACAATTTAATAACTCTTTCTCTTTCTTTCACTTTTATTTCATAGCTCACTTTACCACTCGAGCCTATGCCCCAGAGGGTTCAATCATCTCATATACTTTCACAATTCGTATTATAACGTGAGCCAATACTCGTCGGTGTTCAACGATCACAATTCCTCCCACAAAACTTTTCACAATAATTATAAATCATTATTAAGGCATGAAAGATACAATAAAATCAAGATATTCATAATATAAAGACTCACGGTCATGCTAGACACCAACGTACATATACTCATCACCATGCTTATACGTCGTACTCAACAATCAACACATAGCAAATAGGACTCAACTCTTAATTCCTCAAGCTAAGGTTAGACTAGACACGTACCTCAAACTTCTACGGCCAATTTAATCTTCAATTAACGTTTTCCCCCTCGAATTCAGTTCCAAATCGATCATATCTATACATAAATGACTCCACAACATCAATACATGCTAAGCAATTCGAATCTAATGCCTAATTATAGCTTTCCAAGCATTCTTCCCAAAATTCCAAAAATCGACCCCCGGGGCCACTTGGTCAAAATACGAGGTTCAGACCAAAATTAAATCACTCATTCACCCACGAGCCCGAATATATAATTTTTTTTAAATTCCACAAACAAGGCCTAATTTAAGAAAAATAAAAAATTCCTAACTCTACCATATTCCTAAATTTCTATCCTAAATTAAAGGTGTTAAACGACCCGGGTTGACCCGGTTCCTGACCGGCCCAGACCGTAGGAACCTGGAACTGGCCCGAACCGGTAAGAGGGGGTTGGGCTGGGCTGGGTAGGGGGTTGGTCCGGCTTAGTTTTTTGAAATGGGTAACTGGCCCGGTTGAACTCGGAAGAGTGAACAGTAACTCTTACCGGGTTAACCGGCCCAGTTCAAACGACTACTTTTTTTTTCTTTTTTAAAATTTTTGAAAATTGTAGGCCCCACTGACCGTTGGCAACGGTCAGAACTTCATTTGGTTCGTTGGCCAACGAAAATATTGCACAAATAGCTTTTTTTTATTTTTAATTTTTACCCCTTCTCAATTTACAAATCTAACCTTCTCTAAAACTATAAAACCCCTTCATTTCTTTATTTCTTCACTCAATTCTCATTTCTCGGTTCATAATGATTATGATGAACTTACTAAGGCAATGTAAAATCTTTGAATTTACTTGTTGTTAAAAATGTAAACCTTTGAATTTGTAAGTATGAATTATGAAATAAAAATAGCACTTGCAATAAGTGTCTTTTTTCTCCATCTTCCTTGTATTCTTTATGTTAGTACTTTATATTAATATAACTTACAATATCTATAAAAAATTCTAAAAAAATAAAAATACACTAAACCCGACCTGGTCCCCTCAAACCGTAACCTTTACGGTTTAATTTTTACCCGGATAAGCCCGAACCCATTAAACCCATTAAGAACCAACCCGTAATCGATCCGGAACTATAGCCCATATGGATAAAAAAATAGAGGTTGTTACGACCCAAACCCCTTGTTAGGCAAGCCCGACCATTTAAACCTTTCCAGCCAAATGATTAGCTTAGATACCAAATTTTTAACATAAAATCACAGTTTAAAATTATAGAAAATACTGCGAAAAACGTAATCAAAGCAATAACAGCCCAAAGGATCCGGCGTCATAAGTCTGAGCCTCTAGATACAACCGAACAGTATCCTATGCAAAGAAAAAGTCTAGATACGAAAACAAAAGATAGATAGAGGAGAGATCGGGTTCTGCAGACGCCAGCAGCTACCTTGACAACTCCGGTACTGAACTGAAAAGCAGCAGCTAATCGCAGCTAAGCCTCCGGGATCTCTGTATCTGCACAAAAGGTGCAAGGAGTAGAGTGAGTACTTCCAACTCAGTGAGTAATAACAATAAATAACAACTAATGTAAGAAATCCGGTAAAACACTATACAATTCTAATATCAACAGTGACGACAGTGAATAATGCTAAACAAGGGGGGAGAATCTGATAAATACTTCTCTTTCCGTCCGACTAGTTACTAAAACTGCTACATAGCGCAGCCTGATCCAATACTATATATGTTAGAATTTATGCCGTTCACTAGAGGGGGGGGGGTGAATAGTGAGGCACGAGAATATTGAAATATTGCGGAATTTAAAATTGCAGGAATAAGTAAATACGGTAATTGAAATAATCAAGAAAGAAGACACCGTATTTTATCCTGGTTCACCACAACCCGTGGCTAGTCCAGTCCCCGAGAGACTCTCTCGAGATTCCACTATCTTCGTCAAGCTTACGGGTGCTTAACAAAGCGTTACAGTTGCTCAAGGATACCGCACCTTAAGACTTCACTTGCTTGAGGATACCTCACCCCAAGACTTCAACCACTAAGACTTTGGGTACTTAGCAAACCCGACAAATGAGAAGATATGTTCTTCTCAAACAACTCTCTTTTACAACAAATACTCTCTCAATAGAGTGGATAAAGAGAAACAAAATAAGCTCTATGAACAACACAAAGTTGTCTATCAAATGGCTCAACAAAAGCTCTAAAATGATGCTTGAAAATGATCAATATGTATATCAATATATGCAGGAGTTGTGTGTTTAAAATCAACTCAAAAGACCTCTTTTTATAGGTGAAAAAGTGGTGCTGACCGTTGCTTAATTGACAAATAAAATCCCTGATTCTGTGCTTCAACAATCGATTGTTTGGAGGTGACAATCGATTGTCTGACCAACGTTCAAAAAAACAGATTCCTGATTTTAGGCTAAACAATCGATTGTTAACCCTGAATAATCGATTGTTCTTCAACGTTCAAAAATTTAGGATTGTGGAACGGTCAAAAAATAATCGATTGTATGAAAGGGACAATCGATTGCTGACAATCGATTGTGGGTCGAAGACAATCGATTGTTTTGATATTTAAAAACCGGTTGCACTGTCTCAAAATAATCGATTGTTGAAGTGGACAATCGATTGTCGACAATCGATTGTTAGAGTAGACAATCGATTATGTTGTTCCAGTGTTCAAAACTTTGGCAACGGTCGATTATATACACTTGATATACACTATGTATACCAGAGTATACCAGAATTGAAAACTTATTTCAAAACCCATTTTGGTTGAAATGAAAACGTTAAAATCATTTTGTTTGAAGTATATATTAAAAATATTTATGATATATATAATTTAATAAAGTGATTTTATGCATGTTTATGATGACCTAATGTTGAGCCAAAGGATAAGATAACTTAAACGTTGTCCTTACATTGGTTCTACCAAACGACCTACGTCTTGGGTCTTCGGTCTTGAACTTCTTTGGCTCGTTCATGCAATTCCGTCATCAGTATGCTTCTCGCCATTTGATTATATCGTTGTTTGACACTTGACTTCATTGTTTGTCATTCATCAAAACCTATACCTGAAAATCATGCTCATACAACCAAAGCGCACATATCAAAGGTATACATGATTTCCAACAATATATATAATGATGCAGCGCGCAGCCCGATACAATACTATATATATATATATAAAATATTGCGGCACACAGCCCGATCTAATATAATATATATAATACTGCGACGTGCAGCCCGATCCACTATAATATATATAATATTGCGCTCACTGGGGATATGTGCAGACTCCGGAGGGCTCCTTCAGCCCAAGCGCTATAATACTGCGGGGTGTAGTCCGATCCATATAGTATATATAATGTTGCGGTGTGCAGACCGATCCAATATAATATATATAATGCTGCGGCGCGCAGCCCGATCCAAAATATGTACATGTATATACTGCTGCGGCGTGCAGCCCGATCCGGTATATATATCAAATACTCTCACTACGGGGTCCTTTACCCCTCTCAGTCAATATAGACTTGCCTCTCGGGTCCACTCAGCTAAGACAGGGTATTCAACCCTAGGTATTGCTCATTTAGGGTGCAAGTTACTACGTTCAGTTTATCTCATGATTTTTAGTCAAAGTTAGGACAGATAGTATAAGTCCAATAGGTAAAGCGGGATCAATCGGCTCAACATGCTCCCTAGGGGTTCTACAGATCCACACAAGGCGCCAAACATGGCAACTAGTCCAAATATATACGGGTACAAGCTCAGTCTCAGTCAAAAAGTGCAGTAAGTCATCAATCGGGATGGACCAAGTCCGAGTCCCTAGCAGAAACGTCACCACGCTCATCATATGACGCGTGTTTTATCTCAACATAGCACCGCATAGTGCAAAAATACGGGGTTTCATACCCTCAGTATATCATTCATAACCATTACTCATCTCGAATCGGCCAAAATCCTAGCTCGCCTTGTGATTTCCTCGCAAATTGCCCTCCTCGAGTGCAGAATCTGACCAAAAGCACAAGGAATATGTCATAATAGGCTAATGGGACATAACCAAATAGAAAGAACTAAAAAAAACACCCAAAAGCACGAAATTGGCAAAACCTAATCTCGGCCCACTTCTCAAAAAATTACGAAATTCACATCATTGGATTCCTCGTCTCGCCACGAGTCGTACATATAAATTTAATCAAAATCGGAGTTCAAATGGCCATCAACTCCTCAATTTTCATTTCAAAGACCAAGCCCTAGTTTCTTCAATTTTTACCCAAGTTTCAGAGAATTAATGGATGATTCTTCAATTAAATGACGTATCTACACAAAGCGACTTTCCTCCAATCACTTCCCGCCGAAATGCCCTGCAAAATGTACCAACAAGCTCTCAAGGTGGTGCAAAAATGGTGGAAAAATGAACTCAAGTCGCAATGAAATGTCATTAAAACAGGTCTGTCTGCCCAGTTATTACCCTATGCAATCGCATCACATCCATTGCGATCGCATAGCACAAACTTCCTCCTTCCCAAAATAACACTATGCGATCGCATAACACCTCTACGATCGCATAGAACACACCACTGCCAAGGACCTCATGCCCAACAACCCCATGCGAATGCATATCCCCTTATGCGAACGCACAACTCAATCTCCCAGACCAATGCGATCGCATACCACCTAGTGCGAACGCATAGCACAAAAACAGATCCCTCTCCCAGCCTCCTATGCGATCGCATAGAGGAAACCTTCTACAACATCTCTGCTGAACTTCTGCAACTTTCAAACATTCAAACACTCTCCGATAACCACTCGAACCCATCCCGAGGCCCTCGGGACCTAAACCGAAAGCACCAACATATCCCAAGACATCATATCAACTAGTCCATTCATAAAAACACGCCCAACAACACAAAAATCATCAATTCACGATGGATTCAAGCCTAAGTTAAATTAAAACTTTCGAAACTCATATTCGATCAAAAATCCAACCAAATGACATCCCATTTACCTGAAAATTTGCAGACATATCCAAAATCACCTAACGAAGCTACAACTACTCTCAGAATTCCATTCTGACCCCCATATCAAAATCTCACCCATCAACCGGAATTTGCCGAAATTCAATCTTAGCCAATTCAAGCCTAATTCTACGGACCTCCAAATTCAGTTCCGATTTCACCCCTAAGTTATAAATCACCACCCGAAACTGGTCGAACTGTCAGAAATCCATTTCGATCCCTATAACTCATAGGTCAACATCGGGTTGACTTTTCCAAACTAGCCTTCTCTCAAAGAGACTAATTTTCTCAATTCCAACCAAACTCTGTCCGAATCACTTCAAACTCTACAAACATATATAATGAAACATATAGCATCATGAAACGGGAAAAATGGGGTGGTAACTCACGTGATGACAGGTTGGGTCATCACATCCTTCGCAACTAAAACAAACGCTCGTACTCGAGCGGGTCAAGAAACATACCTGGAGCCTCAAACAAACGAGGATATCTGCTCCGCATCTCCTGCTCGGTCTCCCAAGTGGCCTCCTCCACGGGCCGACCTCTCCACTGCACCTTCACCGAAGCTATGTCATTTGATCTCAACTTTCGAACCTGTCGACCCAAAATAGCCATTGGCTCCACATCATAGGTTAAGCCCTCATCCAAGTAGATCGTGCTGACGTCTAATACATAAGACAGGTCTCCAACATACTTCCGGAGCATAAAAATATGGAACACCAGGTAACCCCCGACAAGCTGGGTGGCAAAGCAAGCATATAGGCCACCTTCCCAATCCTCCTGAGTATCTCAAAGGCCCAATGAACCGCGGGATCAACTTCCCTCTCTTTCCAAACCTTATGAAGTCTTTCATAGGCGAGACCCGCTCACCAACCATAAAGGAAACATCACGAACCTTCCAATCTGCATAACTCTTCTATCTGGATTGGGACGTACGGAGTCTGATACTCGTGGCAAGGGCATTGTTTCTTAGCGGTTTTGTACCAATTCAAGGTAAGTGGCTTGCCTAAATTTGTGTGGGGGACCTCTCCCCTTAGGATATCTTTGACATTTTTTCAAATGCCTAGTGCGCGAGGTGACGGGCGTGTACTTGTGCTAGTTGTTGAAAATTCACCTTACTTCGCTTATTTAGACTATGTTTCTTCACATATTTATTTGTAAAAAAATGAAACTTCACTTGTTTTGACTTAGGGAAAGCATGTTAGTAACTTATTTTCTCTATTTGACTAAATTGCAATATCTGTCTTTTCTTGGAAAGCATGTTAGTAACTTATGTGCTCTATTTGACGAAATTGCAATACCTGTCTTTCTTGTGAAGCATGTTAAATTCTCGATTTTTCTTGTTGTTCGCATTTCGATTTCTTCCATTAAATATTAGTTTGTTGTGGTGTATTTACTATTGGGACTACGGGACGGCATCCTGGGAAGTTCTGAGGCTTGGAAGTGCGGGATACCAAGAGATCCCCAACACTGGATTATATAACTGGCGGATACTAAGAGATCCCCAGGGTAGGACTGATTAATTGGAGGATACTGTGAGATCCTCAGGATATTTAGAGATCCCTTGCTTATATGATGAGGATACTGGGAGATCCTCGGGATACTTGGAGATCCCTTGCTTATATGATGAGGATACTGGGAGATCCTCAGGATACTTGGAGATCCCTTGTGTGTATGATAAGGATAGCGGGAGATGCTCGGGATACCAGGAGATCCTCGATGACAAATAGCCCGTAGTGATTGTACTTGTTTTGTAGAGTTGTATTATAGACTATTTCGTTCTTCTTATTGTTTTGTTAGATACTCGAGATTTATGTATTTCATACTGTTATTTCATTTCATATTTATTCTTATGTTTATCTCAATTGGGGACTCGACCTTCCTCGTCACTACTCCATCGAGGTTAGGGTTGGCATTTACTGAGTACCGCTGTGGTGTACTCATGCTACTCTTCTGCGCACTTTTGTTGTGCAGATCCAGGTGTATCTGGCCAGGCGTATCGTCAATGAGTTCGGAGATTGCTATCGGGGACTTGAGGTATACTTCTGCGTCCGTAGACCAGAGAGTCTCTGTCCTTTCTACCTTAGTTAGCAGTACTTTTCCTTATTATTTCCGTTGTTAGACTTTTCAGTTATTAGAGTTGTATTTACGTCTCTTAGACCTGTGTTGCCCGTGGGATTACGGGTTTTGGGATGTTATATTTCAGAAGTGGTGTGCATCAGTGTATGTGCCAGGTGGCACCGTATACATTTCATGTTCTATTTAGCGTTGTTTATTGTTTTATTTCCACACTGTTAAATTCCACAATGTGATAAGGCTTACCCAGTCGCGAAGAATGGGTGCCGTCATAACAGGTTCACATTTGGTGAACTAGGGTCGTGACAGAGGCTCGGCTCGACCCACCTGTTAAACACCCATACTTTGTATTAATATAACTTATAATATTTATACAAAATTCCAAAAATATTAAAAATACAATAAACCCTGCCCCTCAACCCATAACCCTTACAGTTCAATTTTTACCTGGATGAACCCGAACCCGTCAAACCCGTTAAGAACCAACCCGGAACCGGCCATGTGAACTAACTCAACTACATCATACAAACTACCCGTGCGATCAAATCACCAAAATAACATCATTACCAACAAACTAAACCTCAAGATCAAAGCATTTTTCCAAAACTTCATTAAGTTTCAAATTTAGAAATTTAAGTCTGAAACACGTTAAACGACGTTCGATTTTAACAAAATTTTACAAGAAGCACTTAAAACACATATAAGACTTGTAACGGGCGCCAGATCCAAAATACGGGCCCGATAACATCATTTTTAATCAGAGTTCATTTTCGATTTCCTTAAACATTTTCAGAAAATAATTTTGCTTAAAAAACCATTTCTCGGGCTTGGGACCTCGGAATTTGATTCCGGGCATATGCCCACGTCCCATATTTTCCTACAGACTTTTCGGTACCGTCAAATAACGGGTCCATGTCCATTTATCCAATATATTGACCGAAACTAAATTTATTTATTTTAAACTTAAAATTTTGAATTTTTCACACAGCTTCATATTTAAGCTTTCCGGCTACGCGTCCGGATTGCACAGTCAAATCGAGGCAACTCTAGATGAGGTTTTCAAGTCCTCAGAAGCATAGAATTTGATTAAAAAAGGTGATGACCCTTTGGGTTGTAACATTCTACACCTCTAAAAGAAGTACCTTAGTCGGGGAACAGATGAGGATAACAACTCCGCATATCAGATTCGGACTCCCAGGTTGATGCCTCGGGATGCTGACCTATCCACTGGACACAAAGAGAAGAAAAACTCTTTGACCTCAATTGGCGAACCTGCCAGTGTAGAATATCTACCAGGTCCCCCACATAAGACAAGTCCTTGTCCAACTAGACATTGCTGAAATCTAACATGTGGGATGGATCGCTGCGATGTTTCCGAAGCATGGAAACATAAAACACTGGATGCACAACTAATAAGCTAGGCGGCAATGCAAGTCTATAAGTCACCTCCCCCACTCGATCAAGAATCTCAAATGGACCAATAAACCTAGGGCTAAGCTTGCCCTTCTTCCCGAATCTCATCACGCCCTTCATAGGTGGCTCTCGGACTAATACCCGCTCACCAACCATAAAAGCCACATCTCGATCCTTGCGATCTGCATAATTTTTCTACTTGGACTGAGCTGTACGAAGCCTATCCTAAATAATCTTGACCTTGTCCAAGACCTTTTGAACTAGATCTTCACCCAACAACCGAGCCTCCCCCGGCTCAAACCATCTAACCGGAGATAACATCACCTACCATACAATGCCTCATAAGGATCCCTCTAGATACTCGACTGGTAGCTGTTGTTGTAGGCAAACTCTGTTAAAGGCAAAAACTAATCCCAGAGCCTCAAAGTCAATGACACAAGCTCGGAGCATGTCCTCCAAGATCTGAATAGTCCGCTCGGACTAGCCGTTCGTCTGGGGATGAAATGTTGTACTTAACTCAACCTGGGTGCCCAACTCTCGCCGAACTAGTCTCCAAAAATGCGAGGTAAACTGCGCACCCCTATCCGAAATGATAGATACCGGCACACCATGAAGACGAACAATATCCCGGATATAGATACCAGCTAACCTCTCTGATGAGTACGAGACTGCCACATGAATCAAATGCACTGACTTGGTCAGCCTATCAACAATGACCCAAATTGTATTGAACTTCTTCCGAGTATGTAGGAGCCCAACGACAAATTCAACAGTGATCCGCGCCCACTTCCACTCGGGAAGCTCAATGCTCTGAAACAATCCACCAGGCCTATGTTTCCCATACTTAACCTGTTGACAATTCAAACATCGAGCCATATATGCAACTATATCCTTCTTCATTCTACACCACCAATAATACTACCGCAAATTCTGATACATCATTATGGTGCCCGGAAGCTATGAGCCTCCTTTAAGATCAACTCTCGAAGCCCATAAACATTAGGCACACAAGCTCGTCCCTGCAATCTCAAAACTCCATCATCATCTAAGGTCACCTGCTTCGCACCTCCACGCTGCACTGTGTCTCTAAGGACACACAAATGGAGATCATCAAACTGCCAGTCACGAATACGCTCCAATAATGAAGAACGAGGGACCGTTCAAGCTAATACACGACTAGATCCGAAATATACAACCTCACAAAACTATTTACCAAGGCCTGGATATCCAATGCAAGTGGCCTCTGGCCGATCAGAATATAAGCAAGACTGCCCATACTGACTGACTTCCTACTCAAATCATCAGCCACCATTCTTTCACTTTTATTTTGCCACTCGAGCCAATGCTTTAGAGGGTTCAATCAACTTATATACTTTTACAATTCGTATTATAACGTGAGCCTATGATCCTCGGTGTTCAACGATCACAATTCCTTCCGCAAAACTTTTCACAACAATTATAAATCATTATTAAGGCATGAACAATACAATAAAATCAAAATATTCACAATTTAAAGATTCACGATCATGCTAGAAACCAACGTATAGATACTCGTCAACATGCCTATACTTTGTTCTCAACAATCATCACATAGCAAATAGGACTCAACTACTAATCCCTCAAGCTAAGGTTAGACCTGATACTTACCGCAAACATCCACGGCCAATTCAATCCTCAATTAACGATTTTCCTCTAGAATTCGGCTCCAAATCGATTGTATCTATACATAAATGACTTCATAACATCATACATGCTAAACAACTCGAATCCAATGCCTAATTATAGCTTTCCAAGAATTTTTTCCAAAATCTCAAAAATCGACCCCGGGCCCGCTTGGTCAAAATACGAGGTTCGGACCAAAATCAAATTACTCATTCACCCACGAGCCCGAATATATAATTTATTTTCAAATTCGACAAGTGAAGTCTAAATCAAAAAAAAATCCCTAACTCTATCCAAATCCCCACTTTTCTACCTTAGATTACATGTTTTAGGCCTAGGATTTCAATAAATGTTGATGGAAATGGAAGAAAATAAGTTAAGGATTACTAACCCAAGAGATTTTGGTGAAGAATCGCTTTAAAGGTTGCCTAAGAGCTTGGAGAAGAAAAGTCTTTGTAAAATTTCAAATGAATCCCGTGTGCTACTATTTCTGAAGTTTTAAAAATAACTGGGAAATTGTGCTCTATGCGTTTGTGAAGAAGGTCACTCAATCACATAGGGAAAGGAAAAGTTAGCCACTGCGATCGCGGACAGGTATTGCGAGCGCATAAAAGAAACTAGCTCCATTCTCAGGTTTGGATTTTATGTATTACGATCACGGAGGAGGAATGCGATCGCATAGAACAAAGGGTGGTTACTATACGCGAATGCGGAGGAATCTATGCAATCGCATAGAACAAAACGGAGCATCTGGAATATTACACTATGCGATCGCGGGAAGGCCTATGCGATCGCATAGAACAAAATCTCAGAATACCAGAGATTCAAGATCAAAGCATTTTTCCAAAACTTTATTAAGTTTCAAATTTAGAAATTTAAGTTTGAAACACGTCAAACGACGTCCGATTTTAACCAAATTTTACAGGAAGGACTTTAAATATATATATATATATATATATATATATATATATATAAGACTTATACCGAGTGACGGAACTAAAATACGGGCCCGATACTATCACTTTCTAATCAGAGTTCATTTCTAATTTTCGTAAACATTTTCAGAAAACAATTTTGCTTAAAAATTCATTTCTCGGGCTTTGGACCTCGGAATTCAGTTCCAGCATACTCTCACATCCCATATTCTCCTACTAACCCTCGGGGTCCGTCAAATCACGGGTCCGTTTACCCAAAATATCGATCGAAGTTAAATTTATTCATTTTAAACTCAAAATTTAGCATTTTCCACACAACTTCATTTTTAAACTTTACGGCTACGCGTCCGGACTGTGCACAAAAAGCGAAGTTACTCTAGATGAAGTTTCAAGGCCTCGAAAGCACAAAATTCGATTAAAATAAGTGATGACCCTTTGGGTCGTCTTTATATATATACAACAACAGCAACAACAACCCAGTATAATCCCACTTAGTGGGGTCTGGGGAGGGTAGTGTGTACGTAGACCTTACCCCTACCCTAGGGTAGAGAGGCTGTTTCCAAATAGACCCCCGGCATCCTTCCCTCCAAGAATTTTCCACCTTCCTCTTGGGGAGACTCGAACCCACAACCTCTCGATTGGAAGTGGGGGTTGCTTACACTTGAAGAATCTATGCATTAATTTACATCAAAAATTAAGTGTTTGGCTCTCATACTCGGATCTCATTTACATAAATTAGGTAAGATGGAGCATTACTTCTAAAGAGACTCAAGTATAAATTTTAAAAAAAAAGAAAGCTAGCTCACCAAAGATAGTTGTAGTAATGAAATTTAATTGTGTTTATTTTAGTATAATATCGCTTCAGTGATTGATTTATTTGTTTACTTTTTTAAATATCTGTATCGCTTGTGAAAATCTTGTATACTCTAACAGTATTATGTAAATGTAAAAGGACACTAAAAGCATGAGTTGTCACTATATATTTGATCTTGTATGTATCCTCTTAGTCACGAAAATATTCATACATGATGTAGGATCAAGAAAAAAAAAAGTAAATTAGGAGACAAATATAGGATCAAGAAAAAAAAAAGGGGAAGGAAAGTCATTAATGTCACTCAGATTATATATTATTCTAGATAAGGATTAAAGTGGAGAATATCATATTATGAGCATGCATCACATTTTCAAGGAATAATCTCAACTCTAGAAAATTTTGAAATATCTCAAGCATTAATTAGTCCACACCCACATAGTAGTATAAAAAGCTGAATATAATTTCTTTTCTTAACCACATTCAAGCATAATATATTTACATAGTATATATCTTGCTTCAACAAGATACACAATCAACATACACAATTCCCTGCGTTTTCACAAGGTTTCTACCTCTTATATAGTATTTGATAATAGATATATTAATCATCTTTCTATGTGAAATCAATTGTTTATTTACTTTGATGCACTAAATATGTAGTGTCCTGCTATGTCTTTCCATTTTGAATAATTAACCAAAATAATTAAATATATACTTTTTTTAAATTCACATTTTAACTTAGAACTAATGGTATTTAAATTTTGAATTTGTTACCTTGCAAGACTAGTTTTAATTAGATTATCTAATATTTTAATCTAACATCTATATTTTGTAGATTTTTTAATTGTAAAAGTATGAACACCTTCATTAACAACGGATTGAACAAGAAGAAAGTAGTGTTCATAATGGGAGCTACTGGAACTGGAAAATCTCGTCTCTCAGTTGACCTCGCCACTCATTTTCCAGCAGAAATCATCAACTCCGACAAAATGCAAGTGTACAAGGGACTTGACACTGTCACAAACAAAATTACAGACCTTGAGAAACAAGGCGTACCGCACCATTTGCTAGGTAAAAACTTATTTTCACCTTAGTATATATTTACACCAAACGAATAAATAGTAATTTAACTTCAATTCTCTACATTTGCTAGATGAAATTGAGCCGGAAGCTGACTTCACGCCTGAGGATTTCTGTTATCAAGCTGTTTACTACATAGAATATGTATTGAATTCTGGCCATATTCCAATAATTGTTGGAGGATCTAATACTTACATTGAGGAACTTGTGGAGAATCCTGTGTTCAAGTTTAAATCTAAGTACAATTGTTGCTTCATTTGGGTTGATGTTGCGTTGCCTGTTTTACACTCTTCTGTTTCCAAAAGAGTTGATAACATGGTTCATGCAGGTTTGTTCATAATTCTCTTCAATTTTTTTATAGTGATGTTAATCTTAATTTATAAATAGTTGTCTTTGAAGAGATTTGATATGACAAAGTGAAAAAATTGTTATTATACATGAAGCGTGCATAATCATTGTTTAAACGTATTAGTGCCATGGTTAATTATGCATTAATTTAGTTTCTTTCAATTTTTCTATTATCAATCAATTGATTCTTGAATTAATTATGGCGCAGGGTTAGTGGATGAGGTACGAGGAATATTTGTTCCTGAGGCAGATTATACCAAAGGAATCCGACGATCCATTGGTGTCCCAGAGATGGATAGGTATTTAAGAGAGGAAAACAAATCAAATATTGATGAAGCAGCTAAACAGATACTCCTTAAATCAGCCATTGAAGAAATTAAGCTGAATACATGCAAATTAGTGTGTTGTCAACTTGAGAAAATTCGACGTTTGAGGAACGAGAAAATGTGGCCAATTCACAAAATTGATGCGACTAATGTGCACAAAAAATCTGGAAAAGAAGCTGATGATGCTTGGAACGAAATGGTGTTGAAACCTTGCTTGGAAATTGTTGAAGAATTTCTCAAAGATGATGAGAAGAATGTTGAGGCAGAAACACATATTCGAACTATGTTTCCATTTAAGAAGCTGCAAGTTGCTATCTAAGATTTTCATTAAATGTGATGTTATATTTATTTTTCAAGGGATTTTTACATATATATATATATATATATATATATATATATATATATACCATATATCAAACCTTATTACTTCACATGTTTAAGGTTTGTGTTTAATACATTTAAGCATACCAAATTTCAATTTATGTACCATAATTCAAATTAAGGGTATGATTATTGCTTCATTTGTTCTAGGCATAATTTTAGGAACATATATTCCTTTTTCATTTTTTTCCTCTTCTCTTTCCTAGTGTTGCATATCTTTCACCAAAATACAATAAGAAGAGGAAATTCCCCGCCCTAGCTGGATGTAACCTAGAGTTGCTGTAAACATGTTCTCATCAAATGATATACCAAATCTCCTTTGTCAATGACTTTATTATATGGCTTACACTAAATAGTAAAATTTTTTCTTCTTCTACTTCACTGTGTGTATGCACGTAACAATTGGAAAGAACTAAGATTGAATACCTTCTGCACTCACTAACCATTTATGGCGCTCCTAATCATTGGCTTAAGAAACTTATATGCCAAAAGGATAACTGTTCGCTTAAGGGCATACAGTTGCAACATTTATTTCGTTTATATTATTACCCTTAATTTGCCAATGACTTTATTATATGGCTTACACTAAATAGTAAATTTTTTTTTTCTCTTTTACCAAGAGCACAATAACACATATTATAAAATAAATTATCACAACAACAGCCAATGCATATAAATCGTTCGCCCTTTCAAAATTTGCGGTACTCCCAAAATTGAAATTTTGAATATCAAGAACTGGCCTCGACCAGCTTCAGCTATAGATATCCGGAGCTTCTTGGGGTTAGCTGGTTACCATAGAGGTTTATGGAGGGGTTTTTATCCATCGTAGCCCCGATTACTAGATTGACCCAGAAGGGTGCCCAGTGCAAATGGTTAGATGAGTGCTAGACGAGCTTCCAGAAGCTCAAGGCAGCTCTGACTACGGCACCAGTATTGGTTTGCCCACGGGATCTAGGCCTTATGCTTTGTATTGTGATGTTTCTCGTATCGGGCTTGGCACAATGTTGATGCAGAATGGAAAGGTCATAACATATGCTTCGAGGCAGTTGAAGATCTAGAATAAGAATTATCCGGTTCAAGATCTAGAGTTGGTAGCCATTGTTCATCCTTGAAGATATGGAGGCACTATTTGTATGGTGTACACAGATCACAAGAGCCTTGAGTACTTGTTCAAGCAGAAAGAGTTGAATTTGATACAGTGCAGGTGGTTTGAGTTGTTGAAGGACTATGATGTTTCTATCTTATACTACCCGGGGAAGGCCAATGTGGTGGCCGATGCATTGAGTAGAAAGTTCGCTAGCAAGGGTAGTCTTGCCTATATTCCGGTCAGCCAGAGACCGCTTGCCTTGGATGTTCATGTCTTGGCCAATAGATTTGTGAGATTGGGTATTTCTGAGCCCAGTAGGGTGTTAACTTTCACGGTTTCTCACTCTTCATCGATGGAGCGTACCCGGGAATGACAATTTAATTGTAGTATAAATGTAACAATACAATTTAACTACAATTTACAATTTATCTACAAATTATCTACATTTTATCTACAATTCTATAATTTAACTACAATTTAACTACAAATTCTGGAAAAATATGTTTTCTTCTTCTTCAACGAATTTCAATCTGAAATTCAGTCAAAATCAAGTCTAATATTCACCAAACCCCTCAAAATTGAGATATAAACTCCTAAACATATTTCGAATTATATTTAATGCTGCAATTTGCATATTGCAACTTTACTCGTGGAAAAGAGTATTGCTATATTTGGTTGCTGAGTTTTTTCTTTTTGGAAATATTTGCGTATTAAAGATTAATTATGAAGTCTAATAGTAAATGAAGCAACTCTACCATACACATCTTTACGGCTCCAATATTTAGATAATAGCGTTATTGGGCCCATGCCAACATGAACGATCCCTTACTAGTAGTCCAAAATGAGTATCGATTTACAAAATAAAAAAAATTAAGTTTTTAGGATGAAGACTCCTATGAACGTACTTAATACCAAAATAAAAATTACTTTAGGCGATAAAATATGCAATAATTTCATAAAATATGTTCGTATTATATTTGTTTCAATTTATGTGATTTGGTTGGATGTGGATTTAGAAAATATTTTTGAAACTTATGATCTTAAATATGCCGTGATAACTTTTGGGGTAATAAAAGCATGTCATTTATAGTAAGAAAGTGTATTATTAAATTGCTTCCAAATATAATTAGACACTACAACATAATGCATTTATAGCTATAAAACACCACGTAGCTAATTATAAAAAATTTCGTAACTAAACACTTTAGCCACAATATTTTGTCCATAACATTCGTAGCAAAATGTAGTGTAGCTAAAAGTTAGCTACAAACTTTACATGACCCGTTGATAAGGACTAATACTTATTGCTACGAAAATTTTATATTGTACCTATATTCATAGCAAATAGTTTTATGCTTTTGCCACAACAAATATATTTATAGCAAATGATTTTATACTCTTGCCACAATAAATTAATTTGTAGCTATTATGGTAGCTACAAAGTGAAATAGCGTGGCAAAAATTTTAAATTTTTTGCCACGAAAGTTCTAATATGTAACTACAAAAGTATTTTTATTTAGCTACGAATAAAAAGTTTTATGGCTACAAATCATACAAAAAAGTCAAGATTAGATTACGTTATTATTGTTATGAAATAATATAAAAGACAAGAACAATAATTCAAGAACAAGAGCAATAGAGAGAAGAGTAGAGAGAGTTCTTCTTATTGATACTTAGAGAATGTTAGGGATTGTTTACAATGGTAGAAGACCCCTTTATTTATAGGGAGGGGGATGATTTAGCTACCAAGAATAGAACTCTAGAATCTCTCTAATTATAGACATTCACCTTAAATAGGAGATTTCATAACACTCCCCCTTGAATGTCTATTCAACAATGTGCCTCGTTAAAACCTTAAAACCAAAACCCAATGGGAAAATTAAAGAAAGGAAAAAGAGTACACATGTTTGAATATGCGCCTATTGGTTGCCTCGTTAAAAACCTCGCAAGGAAAACCCATTTGGGACAAAACCTTGTAAGGGAAAAAGAGTGCAACGCGCATTAACTCCCCCTAATAAGAACATCAATTTATATCCTTGAGCATTTGCATTTCAATCTTGTGCATCATCTTCAAAACGATCTTTGGTAGACGTTTGACAAATCAACCATATTGACTTGAATAAATATTCCGCACCTTGAAATCATCATTCTTGATAGATATGAACATCTTCATATAATGTCGTGGAATACCTCTTCAATATCTCCATAGATGCATTCTTAATGCCATCATGCTTATAGTTATAGCAAGATACATATGTACACAAATTGTACTAAGGATGTGGTACTTCAGGACCAAGAATTGCATATGCTTCAAGCAACTTAAATCTTTCAAGTTAAGTCATATAAGCCATATAATAGACTTTAGATGCATATCAAGTTTTCCATGTCATGCTAGACAAATAAGATATCGAAAACTGATTATACATACCTTTGACTTTATACTTTCAAGCATTTGAACTATAGGTTCAAAACTACATGTCTTTCATATGGAATCAATTCTTCTTGAATTGTATCTCTTCCATTTAGTTACTTTCTTTGGGTCAGCAAATGCGTATATCATGCTTTGCAATATGTTGCAATTGAATTATCCCTTTTATGAACTTCAGGTTCATATCATGATATTCGGGGATATACATATACAAATGATAATTCATCCCATGTAACCTTTTCTCAAGTGTTTATCATGTCTCCCCCTCATGTTAGAAAAGCTAACTTGTTTCCTCAACTTTGGGAAATCATCTTTGTGCATTATCATGTCAATATACACAACACATTAATAATAAGATGAAATTATTTGGTTCCTGACCTTGAACCACTTGTGAGGGGAGAATATACTCTCGTATACAACGTATATCAAACTGATATATATAACTTTGTTCTCATAAGAAACAGTTTAGCTATTAAGTGGAAGCACTCAATAATTATCTTGCTAAACCAACTTTGATATAAACCAACTTATCAAGATGAACTATCTTGAGTAGAAAATCTGGAAATTATGCTCGAAGTTAAATTACTGAGCAATTTACCTCGCAAGCACCGGCCAGGCTGCGGGTTAATAACAATTGTGCATGTAACCATATCATAGATGCATCATATGTGGTATACATGGCAGGTGAATGGGCCCATATTCACCTTTGATATTTCCAGAATTTATGGGCTTCAACCCGAACTCTTTAGTTGGTCAGTTCATTAATGAGAACAAGTGATACAAGAGAATTCGTAAAGAACTTTCTAGTTCTTTGATATTCACCTGTGTGAATTTGCACATCATACTTAAAATGAGATGGCTAACACGAATGCCAACTGAATAAATTATCAATATTGGTAAACTTCAAATTTACACCATGACATGTGCACTTATCAATAAACTTCAGGTTTATTATGACATAGGTTTTTATACCAATAGATATCCACTTTATTGTGGCATTATTTTGTTTGTGTAGTACAAACTGGAGAACAAAGCGGGTAGCTTTTCATATACAAATTACCCCGCTACAAGTTGTAGTAGTAGGAGATATCAAAGCCTTCCTTTATAGTCTCAATATAATCAATCGCTTTCGCGTGTACTTTGGAAACTGAATAAGTTTCTTTGAGACTTACTACAGCACAATACTCAATTGTGTTTCTCCAACATAGTAATAATTGGCTCTTCTAGAGCTCTCAATTAATTTTGTACTACCACAGATTCATCAACATCCATGTGGTGAATATCTTTCTTAAAGAGAAAGTTATACCATTATGGTCATGTCAAACTTATATGCAAGTTATGTTTCTTGCATTATCGTTGTCCTTTAATAGTCATATTTCCAAAATACTTTGGCGTACAATAGGTACGTGACCAACGATAGTTCATGCCATATATCATCTCAAACCTCCTTCTAGGGGTGAGGGTGGTATATTCAATACCAACTTCATGTTCATATTCTTCCGATAATGAATATGTATTCGTGAGTCAGATGTTGTCACATTCACTGCGAGGATATGTGATTCTGTTATCCTTTTCAAATCCGTAAATGCGTCAGGCATTTGATTTGCTATTCTTTGCAAATGGATAATCTTTTGTGCCTCTTTCACAAATAGAGGTATGTGGATCAAGATGAGATAATGATGCATTTTCCACAAAATTTCCCGTTTGGTTTCACCAACTTCTCCCCCTAATTTTGGGAAAAGTGTCTCATCAAATTGACAGTCTGCAAATCGTGCAGTGAACAAATCTCCTGTCAATGTTTCGAGGTAGCGAATAATGGAGGGCGATTCAACCTCAACATATATTCCTAACCTTCTTTGCAGACCCATTTTGGTGCGGGATGGCGGTGCTACAGGCACATATACTGCGCATCCAAAGATTCTTAAATGGGATATATTGGGTCCATGACCCAAAACCAATTGCAACGGAGAATATTTGTGTCAATTCGTCAGTCAGTGACGAACTAGCATTGCTGTATGCAAAATGGCGTGAACCCAAACCGAAATGGGCAGCCTCGTTTTCATGAAGAATTCAAGATTATTCTCATCTATTGTCTCAATATGATATCCATTTTGAATGATATCTTTAAAACTCAACAAGTTCTTCTTAGACTTGGAGGAGAATATTGCATTCTCTAAGATAAACGCGTGCCTTTGGGCAGAGTTACAGTTGCTCTTCCGGAGCCTTCAATCAACTTACTTCCCATGGTTTGACATATAAAAGAAAATATACGAACATGAGAATAAACAACTTCAATCCGTTTGTGTCACATAATATTTTCAAAATCTGCTGCTAACAGTTGACTAACAAAATCAGATATGTTATCCATAATTGATTACTTTGCAGTTTGAAAATTTCAGTTTAAGCATTTTCTTCAAACAATCGATTGTTAAACACAAACAATCGATTGTTGAACATTGACAATCGATTGTTAAACACACACAATCGATTATTTGCTATTTTGAAAAACTTCAGATCACTGTCTTAAGACAATCGATTGTTATGCATAGACAATCGATTGTTGGCTATTTTGAAAAATTCCAGAGCACTGTTTAAAGACAATCGATTGTTAAGTATAGACAATCGATTGTTGGCTATTTTGAAAAATTCCAGCACTGTTTTAAGACAATCGATTGTTAAGTATAGACAATCGATTGTTGGCTATTTTGAAAAATTCCAGAACACTGCTTTAAGACAATCGATTGTTATGCATAGACAATCGATTGTTGGCTATTTTGAAAAATTTCAGATTACACTGTCTTAACGACAATCGATTGTTAGACAAAGACAATCGATTGTTGATTAATTGTTTTTCAGCTTTAATGCGAAAATAGTAGATAATCGACTAGTTTTTCAGGCTAGTCGATTACCCCTACTGGAAAATAAAGATATTATTGATATTTGAGCATATTGAAGACATTCTAAAGAACTAATACTAACATTATATCATGAACTAACTAATACGAGCTAATATTAATGGCTATTAGTTTATTCATTCACTAATACAAACAAGTAAAATAAAATCAAATAGCTCCATCTTCTTTCATCACGGATCCATCACCGATTAGGTGGTCTATCTTCCCCTCGGGTTTCTCAAAGAAGTCTTCCACATCCAAGTGGGTGATGTCAAAGTTGTCGTCAGAGACAAAATTCGTTTCAGGGCGTTTACTCTTTCGAGATGCTTGATAAAGGTCAACCAAATGTCATGGTATACGGCAAGCCTTTGACCAGTGCCCGTTTCCACCGCAACGATAATATATAGTTTATAAACTATTTGCTTTTGGATTCTTATCGTATCGTGCTTGTGGCAAAGTGACCAACTTCAGGTTGTCATATCTCTTCTTTAAGCCATCTCACAAGATAGGTGGATCTTTGACTGTGATATATTCAATTTTCAAACCTTCATCAAGGTGATGGCGCAAGAAAATCAAGGCCTTAGCATAGTTTCAAACCTTCATCAAGGTGATGGCGCAAGAAAATCAAGGCCTTAGCACAGTTCAAACCTTCATCAAGGTGATGGCGCAAGAAAATCAAGGCCTTAGCATAGTTTTGGATGGATGCATTATTTCTGTCTTTAATGGCGTCTCCAAGACCGATAACATCTAAGTGGATTTCAGCATCCAACACCCATGTCATATAGTTCTTGCCCGAAATTTCAAGGGCAACGAACTTTCTTTTCATAATGTCAGACATAAAACAAATTTACATCAAGAGCGTTTCATACTTAGGGGCTCTATTACAATTATCACATTCACTTCAGGGAATGGATCATAGTCATGTGCTTTACACAATCTCATGTCAAATATTACTTTCATAAAGTGAAAGATTATTTTGAGAATCTTTATTATTCTCATAATCACAATAATGACGATTATAATTTCGTCTATTGCCACGTCCACATCCATTGATACCTTTACGGTAATAATTTTGTCTTCTTTCAGACTTATCACATACTGCTACCACATTCTCTAAAGGGAATGGAGCAAATTCCATTGGACGGAATTCTTTGCCACGTCCACATTCATTGATACCTTCATGGTAATATTTTAGTCTTCTTTCAGACTTATCATATACTGCTTCCACATTCTCTAAAGGGAATGGAGCAAATTCAATGGGACGGATTTTTAATTCTTTGCCCACAATCATACATGAATTTAATCATGGCAGGGCATAGAGATTTAACCACTTCATGTGGTTATAATTTCTTACAAACTCCATTAGAGTTATAATCAAACTTTGTTTGTATATTAAATCAAATCGTAGAATTTCAAGAATTTGAAAGGGAAAAGTAAATTACTTACCTTTAAGGTATACCAATTATATTTTCAATGTTTTCTTCCTTTTCTCTCTTCCGATTCTGTTTCCTTCTTTTTCTTTGTTTTCGTTTCTTTTCTCTTTTGTCTTCCGTTTCTGTTTCCTTCCTTTTTCTTTGTTTTTCGTTTCTGTTTCCTTCCTTTTTCTTTGTTTTCTTTTTTTTTCTTCATTCTTTCTTTGAAGCAAAACCCTACACAGACAAAAGTTAAGACAATCAAAAATTTCAATTGGTTAGAGACTCGTGCTGATAACGTGTTATGAAATAATATAAAAGACAAGAACAATAATTCAAGAACAAGAGCAATAGAGAGAAAAGTAGAGAGAGTTCTTCTTATTTATACTTAGAGAATGTTAGGGATTGTTTACAATGGTAGAAGACCCCTTTATTTATAGGGAGGGGGATGATTTAGCTACCAAGAATAGAACTCTAGAATCTCTCTAATTATAGACATTCACCTTAAATAGGAGATTTCATAACAATTATTTATTTTTTGACATAATACTGATTTTAGCAACGATGGAAGTTCCTATCACCATATTTCTTTGCTATTTTATTTTGGTCTAAAATTTTCCAATTATTCTATGGATGTACATGTTATATTAAAACTAATTGTAGTAATATATTACCTTGGGACATGACTTATTCTACACGAATTAACATGTAAAAATTTTCACAAAATAAATTCCAAGATATAAATTTATATTAATCATTTAATAGCATCTACAATACATGACTCTTTTACAATAACTAAAATTTGAAGAAAAGAACTAGCCGATGTGAGGCTTTATGGTAATAGAGATCAGAAATAATGTACGACATTCCACATAAATGAATATACGCATTTGCTTGATGATTCAAATTGTCACCCTCGTTTGATCTTGATGATTTATGTTGCCACCTTCATCGCAGTTTGTTGATCTTTATTGTGACGATTCGACCCGTCGTCTTTTATATTTCAGCCCCGTTATCCCCGTTTTATGCTTCCCCATGTATTGATATATGTATTTGGTGAGTTTGAAGTGTGTTGGGCTGAATTTGGTTAGAAATGAGACCAATAGTCTCTTTAAGGAAAGCTTAAGTTGAAAAAATGAACCGGAGGTTGACTTATGAGTTAGAGGATTCAGAATGGGTTTCCGACGATTCGACTAGTTGGTGATTTATGACTTGGGAGCGAAATCAGAATAATTTGGAGGTCCGGTGTAGAATTAGGCGTGAATTGGCTAAGTTCTAATTTTGGCGAATTCCGATTGATAGGTGAGATTTTGATACAGGGGTCGGAATGGAATTCCGACAGTTGCAGTATCTCCGTTAGGTGATTTTGGATATGTTTGCAAATTTTCAGGTTATTCGGACGCCGTTTGGTCGAGTTTTGATCGAAGGTTGGTTTTGGAAGTTCATGTTTAACTTAGAGGTGAATTTCAGGATTTTGGTGATTTTTGGTGTTTACGCTAGTGTTTTTATGACCCGAGCAAGTTTGAATGAGGTAATAAGTCGTGTTGGTGCTTTTGGTTGAGGTCCCGGCGGCCTTGGGGTAATTTCGGATGGCCTACAGAAGGATTTTGGTTTTGAAAAGTTGCAGAATTTTAGCACAGCAGTTGCAGAAAAAATTGCTTTATGCGATCGGAGGTATGTCATTTGTGATCGCAAAAGAGGGTGGTCAGGGACCCAGTAATTTATTCAATGCGATCGCGTAGTTGGAGATGCGATTGTGTAGGGTGAAGTCATTGTTCTCTGCGATCGGGTGGGAAGGACCGCGTTCCGTAAGGATAGGAGGCAGAGTAACACGATCGCGTGGAGCTGGGTGCGATAGCATAAGGGTAAATTTGGGGAGCTTCAGTTTTGTTCTCTGCGATCGCAAGCCTGGGGTTGCGATCGCCTATAAGGAATCCCCGGGCAGTTAAGGTTTTTATAAAAATTTCATCAGTGAGCTATTTCATATCTCCTCCATTTTTGCACCACCTTGAGAGCTTGTTGACGGATTTTTAAGGGGATTTCGACCGGAAGTGATTGGAGGCAAGTCTCGTGGTCTTAATACGTCATATAATCGAAGAATCGTCCATTAATTCTCTGAAATTGGGCATAAAATTGAAGAACTAGGGCTTGAAATTTTAAAAGAAAATTAGGAATTTGCAGGAGCTATTAGACTCCGATTTTGATGAACTTTATATGTATGGACTCGTAGCAAGACGAGGATTTGAAAATGTGAATTTCGTAATTTTTCGAGAAGTGATCCGGGGCTCGGATTTTTGCCACCTTCATGTTTTTGGGTGTTTTTCGAGTCCTTTCTATTGTGTTATGTCCAATTAGCTATTTTGACATATTCGTTGTGGTTTTGGTCAGATTCTAAACTTGAGGAGGTCGATTCGCGAGGAAAGCACAAGGCGAGCTAGGATTTTGGCCGGTTTAAGGTGAGTAATTGTTATGAATGATATATTGAGGGTTTGAAACCCCGTATTTGCACTATGCGGTGCTATGTTGAGATGAGACACGCGTCTCGCGATGAGTGTGGTGATGTATCTGCTGGGGACTCGGACTTGGTCCATCCCGAATGATGACTTACTGTACTTCTTGACTGAGACTGAGCTTGTGCTCGTATATTTTGGGCTAGTTGCCATGTTTGGAGCCTCGTGCCGATCTGTAGAACTCCTAGGGAGCATGTTGAGTTGTTTAACCTCACTTTACCTATTGGACACATACCACCTGTCCTGACTTTGATTGTAAATCATGAAATAAACCGGACTTTGCAACTTGCACCCTAAATGAGCAATACCTAGGGTTGAATACCCTGTCTTAGCTGAGTGGGCCCGAGAGGCCAAGTCTATGTTGACTGAGAGGGGTCAAGGACCCCGTAGTGAGGCTATGTGATATATATACATATATATCGGATCGGGCTTCACGCCGCAATAGTATATATATACATGTATGGATCGGACTACATGCCGCAGTGATATATGGTTCGGACTGCACACCCGCAGTGATATATGGATCGGACTGCACGCCGCATTATTTTAGCGCTTGGGCTGAAGGAGCCCCTCCAGAGTCTGTACACACCCCTACTGAGCGCAGCCGGCTATATCTATTGGATCGGGCTGCGCGCTACAACATTATATATATATATATATATATATATATATATATATATATATATATATATAAGGGGATTCCTCCCACTGACTGAAGTTCAGAGTCAACCTTCCACACAAGGCAATCTTCTGATAGAGGGGAAGAGGCAGAGCACAACCGCTTCTGTGGCACAAGATGCACTAGTATTGCAAAGGCAGGAATGAGTTTCACAACGTTCGAATAAGCTACTCGACCGACTAAAGCTAAAAGGAGAAAGAGAGATGAATCTAGTTGTCCGATTTGCTGAGGCTAGCTTGACTTCACTCACTTCAGAGAGAGAAAAAAAGAATAAGAAAGTAGCGTAGCAGCCAGAAAGAGAAAGAAATCCCCTCTTCTGCTTAAGGCACCGAAGTCCCTGAGCTAATATCAATAGCAGTAGATTCAAGAGAAGTTCTTTCTAGAGCAGCAAGAGCCTATTCTTTCTTGCTTTCTGATTCAATTCCGCTGCACCCTCCGCCGCCGTTACAATGGGAATGCGTCTGCCCTAATGGAAATGAGAGGCCTTATCTCTTCACTTGCTGCTTTCAGGGTATTTTGAAATAATTTAGAAGTTAGAAAAGTCATATATTTTGATCTTATTATCTATTTTTATCTAAGTCAGCTGAGCGAGGTTTGCCATTCTTTAATAAAAATGAATATTTGAAGTGGAGTGATCGATTTCAGCAAGCTTTTGACGAGCTCAAAGGTTATCTCAATTCCCTTCCACCTTAGTTTCTCCCAAACTGGGGGAAACTCTATATTTATATTTATAAGATATAAGATGCAACTTCTTTGCAATACTTAAAAGAGTCTCTCATGGCCCAATTATTATTACAACGTTCTCTACCATAGAATACGGACTTCCGGGTAAAACCGGCGGCTTTTATGAAGAAGGCGACTCAAAGGAGGCTCGAGGGCTTGTTAAAGAAGGCGGCCCTGCTTTTACTTTCTCAAAAATAAAGCCTTTGACCTTTGTATTCATTCGCCAAATCTTGTTCTGTTCCATCCAAGCTCGGTTTTGTCTGAATCTTCGTGGAAGAAGAAGAAGCGGTTCACCATCCACTACATTTGTAAATCCCACCAAATCATTAAACCTGGCGGCTGCTCGCTCTTTGATCAGTGATTCACCGGCCACAAGACCGATGAAGAATCTCTCTAAAATCTGGTTTTTGATCAGTGATTCACCAGCCACTAGATCCAGGAATCCCAGGAATCAAAAAATTGAAAGGATAGGGGAGTCACAGCCCCCAACCAAGGGAGTGGTTACGTTCACTATGTCCCTATTATTCCCGACATGCTATGGTGCCCCGGGGCTGTCTCGCGAAGATCTTCGATTCGAACCTTCGCACCTACTCTCTCTTAGAGGATGAACCACGCCTTCGCTATCGCAAGAATATAGCGATCGAAGAGCTATGGCTCAGCTGCTTTGCGTATTACACCGTATTGCCCGAAGGGGGAATGCTGCAAGAGCGTAGGTGAGTGATAAGCATAGGAGGCGATGCCCTACCATTACTTTAGCTGATTTCTTATCTATCTAAGAAAACATATATTGGGATGCCTATTGAATTCTTCCTTCTAACACTGGATTCTAACAAGGCTAAGAGCAGGGGATACAGATAGAAGACCAAGAGCACTTATGTATCATCTCCTGTCGAAAGCTCAATCCCAACTCTCTCACTAAGACCGGATATATGGTGTTGGATCGGGTTGCGCGCCGCAGCAGTGTTAGTAATTGGTTGGACGGAAAGGAAAGTTATCAAATTCCCCTCCCTGTTTGGTACTTAATTAATGTTCTTGCTGTTGAATATAGAACTGTATAGTGTTTTTACCGGATTTCTTACACTCATTTACTATTTATTGCTATTACTCACTGCGTTGGAAGTACTCACTCTACTCCCTGCACCTTGTGTGCAGATACAGGGATCCCAGAGACTTAGATGTGTTTACTTGTTGTGGCCTAGATTAGTTCCGGAATTATCAAGGTAGCTGCTGGCGTCCGCAGAACCTGATGTCTCCTCTTATCTATCTTTTGCTTCTATGTCTAGACCTTATTATGTTTAGAATACTGTTCACTGTAATTAGAGTCTCAGACTTGTGATGCCGGATCTTTTGGGCTGTTATAACCGTTGAATATGTTTTCCGCAGTAATCTTATGGTTAATAAACTGAGATTTTATCTTAAAATTGGTAATTTAGTCATTGTTTTGGCTGGGATTGATTATATGGTCGGGCTTGCCTTACAAGGATTTTGGCGCCATCACGACCGGGGTTTGGGTAGTGACAAGTTGGTATCAGAGCCTAGGTTGCCAGGTCTCGCGAGTCATGAGCCGGTTCAGTAGAGTCTCGCGGATCGGTACAGAGACGTCTGTACTTATTATTGGGAGGTTGCGGAACCTTTAGGAAAACTTCATATTCTTGAAATTCTTGTCGTGCGACTTTGTTGAACCGAGAATTAACTTCTATATTCTAATCTCTCGCGTGTGGTCGGACATGGTGGACGACCACTATTGCCGCCCACTAGAGGCCGGGGACGCGACCGTGGTCGTGGTCGAGGCAGAGCAGCAGGGGCGGTACCAGTTGCCCCCATTCAGGACCAGCCTCCAGCTGTAGAGGTTCCAGTAGCACCTGCTCAGGCACCAACAATGCCTATTGTGATTCCAGGTCTTCAGGAGGCCCTGGCTCAGATCTTATCTGTTTGCCCCGGCCTGTCTCAAGCAGTCTTTGCTACTATCGCAGCTACATCCCAAATCGAAGGTGGTCATCAGACCCCCGCAGCTCATACTACAGAGCAGGGTGCACAGGGTTTGCAGACCCTAGAGGCACCACCGATTCAGCCAGTTGTCCCAGCTCAGGGTGATGGGGTAGCAGTGATGCCAGATGATGAGCAGCGTCGTCTAGAGAGGTTTAGCAGGCTTTCACCTCCGACTTTTAGCGGTGTTCCGGGCGAGGATGCCTAGGGGTTTCTCGACAAGTGTCGACGCATACTCAGGACAGCAGGGATCTTGGAGACTATTGGGTATCTTTTACCACTTTTCAGTTCTCAAGAGCAACCTTCACCTGGTTGGAGGCATATGAGCGGCGTAGGGAGACAGGTGCAGCACCATTATCTTGGCAGGAGTTCTCCACTATCGTTTTGGAGAAGTGGATACCTAGGTCGCAAAGGGAGGAGTTACTTAGGCAGTTTGAGATGCTTCACCAGGGGGATATGTTTGTGACGCGGTATGAGGTGAGATTGCAGAGTTAGCCCGTTATGTTCCGTGGATGGTTAAGACGGATAAGGAGAGGATCAGACGATTTGTGGACGGGCTCATTTATCCCACTCATATCCTGATGACTCGAGAGAGGGTCATGAGTCACACCTTTGAGGAGGCGATGGATATAGCCCGCGATATTGAGACAGCTCGCCGTCAGGAGAGAGAGGAGAGGGAGGCTAAGAGGCCTCGTGGATTAGGTGGCTCCAGTGGTGCTCCGCCTAGGAGCCAGTTTCAGCAGAGTAGGGGTCGTTCATTTATGGCTCCACATCCAGCGCGGTCAGAGTACCGTGGTTAATCTTCTGCTCGGGGTTATCAGGGCTCTCAGCAGGGTCAGCCATCTCTGAGCGCACTTCCAGCGCAGGGTTCATCTCATGCCCCATCTGTTCAGGTTTATCTCGGCCTAATTCTTCGGCCAGCTACTCTAGTGCGAGGGGTTCCCTTCAGTCCCAGCCCCTAGCGAGAGTTGTTATGAGTGTGGCGAGTTTGAGCATATGCGGAGGGAGTGTCCCCGTCGTTCTTCCAGTTCATCTCAGCAGAGGGGTCTTCCATCATCTTCTGGCCCAGTGTCTTAAGCACCTGCCCAATCAGCTAGGGGTGAGGGTCAGGCAGTTAGGGGTCGCCCTAGAGGGGAGGCCGATCCAATGGCGGTCAGGCCCGTTGCTATGCTCTTCGTGGCAGGTCAGATGTTGTTGCTTCGGATGTTGTTATTACAGGTATTATTTCAATATGTCACAGGGATGCCTCAGTTTTATTCAATCCCGGTTCCATATATTCTTATGTATCTTATTACTTTGCTCATCATTTGGGGACTACCCGAGGGTGTCTAGCGTTACCTGTGCATGTATCTACCCCGGTGGCTGATACTATTATTGTGGACCACGTGTATTTGTTATGTCTTGTTATTGTTGGGGGGTCTGGAGACCGAGATGACTTGCTGCTATTGAGCATGGTAGATTTTTATGTTATTCTAAGCATGGATTGGCTATCACCGTGCCATGCTATTCTAGACTATCACACCAAGACAGTCACGTTGGCTATGCCAGGTATATCGAGGATCCTGTGGCGTGGTATGACTGATTATGTACCCAACAGGGTAGTCTCTTTCTTAAAGGCCCAACGAATGGTTGGGAAGGGATGTTTATCATATTTGGCATTTGTGAGGGATGTTAGAGCCGAGACTCCTAGTCTTGATTCAGTCCTCGTGGTGAGGGAATTCCCTGATGTGTTTCTAGCAGACCTGCCGGGCATGCCGCCAGACAGGAAAATTGACTTCGGTATTGATTTGGTGCCGGGCACTTAGCCCGTTTCTATTCCTCCCTATCGTATGGCTCCAGTAGAGTTAAAGAAGTTGAAGGAGCAGCTGCAACAACTCCTAGATAACGGGTTCATTTGCCCGAGTGTGTCGCCGTGGGGCGCACCGGTGTTATTTGTAAAGAAGAAGGATGGCACAATGAGAATGTTCATTGATTACAGACAAAGGAATTCTCGAACATTCATCTCCGTTCAGGCTATCACCAGCTGAAGATTAGAGATTCTATTATTATGAAGACAACTTTCCGGACTAGATATGGGCATTATGAGTTTCTAGTTATGTCATTTGGGCTGACTAATGCCCCAGCCACATTCATGCACCTGATGAACAGTGTATTTCGGCTGTATCTGGATTCTTTTGTGATCGTGTTTATTGATTATATACTGGTGTACTCGCGTATTCAAGAGGAGCACGCGCAACACTTTAGGGTGGTATTGCAGAGGTTGAGAGAGGAGAAGCTCTATGCAACGTTCTCCAAGTGTGAGTTATTGCTCAGTTCCGTGGCTTTTATAGGACAACTGGTGTCCAGTGATGGTATTCAGGTCGACCCAAAGAAGATCGAGGCGGTGCATAGTTGGCCCAGACCGTCCTCAGCTACTGAGATTCGGAGTTTCCTCGGTTTGGGGGTTATTACGCAGGTTTTTCCAGGTTTTTTCATCTATTTCTTCGCCCTTGACGAAGTTGACGCAGAAGAATGAACCATTTGTGTGGTCAGATGAGTGCGAAGAGAGCATTCAATAGCTCAAGGCAGTGTTGACTACAGCTCTTGTGCAAGTATTGCCATCAGCTTCAGGCTCCTATTCGGTATATTGTGATGCTTTGAGAGTTGGGATTGGGTGTGTTTTGATGCAGAAGGGTAGAGTTATTAAGCCTCATATGAAGAACTACCTTGTTCATGATTTGGAGTTGGCTGCTATAGTTCATGCTTTGAAAATTTGGCGGCACTATCTATATGGCGTGTCCTGTGAGGTGTTCATGGATCATCGCAGCTTTCAACACTTGTTTAAGCAGAAGGACCTCAATTTGAGGCAGCGTAGGTGGCTTGAGTTACTCAAGGACTATGATATTACCATATTGTATCACCTGCGGAAGGCCAATGTAGTGGCTGATGCTTTGAGCCGGAAGGCAGTGAGTATGGGGAGCTTGGCGTATATTCCAGTTGGGGAGAGGCCTCTTGCAGTTGATGTTCAGGCCTTGGCTAATCGGATGGTGAGGTTGGATATTTTTGAGCCCAGTCGGGTGTTGGCTTGTGTGGTTTCCCGATCTTTTCTATATGATTGCATCAGGGAGCGCCAGTATGATGACCAACATTTGCTTGTCCTGAAGGAAAGGGTCTAACATGATAATGCCAGAGATGTGACTATTGGTAGTGATGGTGTGTTGCGGATGCAGGTCTGGATTTGCGTGCCCAATGTGGATGGGCTCCGAGAGTTGATATTAGAGGAGGCCCACAACTTGCGGTATTCTATTCATCCGGGTGCCACGAAGATGTACCAGGACTTGAGGCAATATTCCTGGTGGAGAAGAATGAAAATAAACATTGTGAGTTATATGGCTAGGTGTCTCAACTGTCAGCATGTCAAGTATGAGCATCAGAGACCCGGTGGTGTACTTCAGCAGATGGATATTCCAGAGTGGACATCCACATTGTGAGTGGTCTCCCTTGTACCTCGAGGAATTTTGATTCTATTTGGGTGATTGTTGATAGGATGACCAAGTCTGCGCACTTCATTCCGGTGTGTACCACCTATTCTTCGTGGCGGTTAGCAGAGATTTTTATCCATGAGATTGTGCGGTGGCATGGGGTGCCAGTTTCTATTTTCTCAGACAGGGGTACTCAGTTTTCTTCCAAGTTCTGGAGGACATTTCATCATGATTTGGGCACTCATATATAGATGAGTACGACTTTTCATCCTCAAACAGGCGGGCAGTCCGAGCGTACTATCCAGATATTGGAAGACATGTTGCGTGCCTGTGTTATTGATTTTGGAGATTCTTGGGCTGAGTTCTTACCACTTGCGGAGTTTGCTTATAACAACAGTTATCAATCCAGCATTTAGATGGCGCCGTATGAGGCCTTATATGGGAGACGATGTATATCTCGAGTTGGCTGGTATGAGCCCGGCGAGGCTAGACTATTGGGGACAGAGTTAGTTTAGGATGCCTTTGAGAAAGTGAAAGTTATCCGGGAGAGACTTCGTACGGCTTAGTCGCGTCAGAAGAGTTATGAGGACCGGAAGGTTCAGGATGTATCTTATATGGTGGGTGAGAAGTCGTTGTTGAAGGTTTCGCCTATGAAGGGCGTGATGAGGTTTGGTAAGAAAGGGAAGCTCAGTCCAGGGTTCATTGGACCTTTTGAGATACTCAGGAGGTTTGGGGAGGTGGCCTATATACTTGCTATACCACCCAGCTTGTCGGGGGTTCACCCGGTGTTCCATGTTTCTATGCTCAGGAAATATGTTGGGGACCCGTCTCATGATGAGGACTTGACCTATGATGTGGAGCCAGTGGCTATTTTGGGTCGACAGATTCGAAAGTTGAGATCACAAGACATAGCTTCGGTGAAGGTGCAGTGGAGAGGTCGGCCTGTGTAGGACGCCACTTGGGAGACCGAGGAGGAGATGCGAAGCAAATATCCTTATTTTTTGAGGCTCTAGGTATGTTTCTTGACCCGCTCGAGGACAAGCGTTTGTTTAGTTGGGGAGGATGTGATGACCCAACTCGTCGTCTTTTGTATTTCAGCCCCGTTATCCCCGTTTTACGCTTCCCCGTGTGTTGATATATGTGTTTGGTGAGTTTGATGTGTGTTGGGTTGAATTTTGTTAGAAATGAGACCAATAGTCTCTTTAAGGAAAGCTTAAGTTGAAAAATTCTACCGGACATTGACTAGTGAGCTAGAGGGTTCGGAACGGGTTTCCGACGATTTGACTAGTTTAGATGGTGATTTATGACTTGGGAGCGAAATCGGAATTTAATTTGGAGGTCAAGTGTAGAATTAGGCTTGAATTGGCTAAGCTCGAATTTTGGCGAATTCCGGTTGATAGGTGAGATTTTGATCTGGGGGTCGGAATGAAATTTCGGCAGTTGCAAGAGCTCCGTTAGGTGATTTTTGATATGTATGGAAATTTTCAGGTCATTCGGACACCGTTTGGTCAGGTTTTGATCGAAGGTAGGTTTTGGAAGTTCATGTTTAACTTAGAGTTGAATTTGAGGATTTTGGTGATTTTTGGTGTTTACGCTAGTGTTTTTATGACCCGAACAAGTTTGAATGAGGTAATAAGTCGTGTTGGTGCTTTTGGTTGAGGTCCCCAGGGCCTCGGGGTGATTTTAGATGGCCTACAGAGGATTTTAGTTTTGAAAAGTTGCAGAATTTTAGCAGAACAGTTGCAGGCAAAATTGCTCTATGCGATTGCAGGTACGGCATTTGCGATCACGTGGGAAGGACCACGTAAGGATAGGAGGCAGAGAAATGCGATCGCGTAGAGCTGGGTGCGATCACATAAGGGTAAATTTGGGCAGCTTCAGTTTTGTTCTCTGCGATTGCAAGCCTGGGGCTGCGATCGCGTAAGGAATCGCTGGGAAGTTAAGGTTTTTATAAAAATTTCACCCGCGAGCTATTTCATATCTCCTCCATTGTTGCACCACCTTGATAGCTCGTTGACGGATTTTGAAGGGTATTTCGACGGGAAGTGTTTGGAGGTAAGTCTTGTGGTCTTAATACGTCATATAATAGAAGAATCATCCATTAATTCTCTGAAATTAAACATAAAAATTGAAGAACTAGGGCTTGAAATTTCAAATGGAAATTTGGGATTTGGAGGAGCCATTGGACTCCGATTTTGATGAACTTTATATGTATGGACTCGTGGCGAGACGAGAATTCTGAAAATGTGAATTTCGTAATTTTTCGAGAAGTGGGTCAGGGCCTCGGATTTAGCCAACTTCGTGTTATTGGTTATTTTTCGAGTCCTTTCTATTGGGTTATGTCCCATTAGCCTATTTGACATATTCCTTGTGGTTTTTGTCAGATTCTACACTTGAAGAGTTCGATTCGCGAGGAAAGCGCAAAGCGAGCTAGGATTTTGGCCAGTTTAAGGTGAGTAATGATTATGAATGACAAACTGAGGGTCTAAACCCCGTATTTGCACTATTCTGTGCTATGTTGAGATGAGACACGCATCTCGTGATGAGCGTGGTAAAGTATCTGCTGAGGACTCGGACTTGGTCCATCCCGAATGATGACTTACTGTACTTCTTGAGTGAGACTGAGCTTGTGCTCGTATATTTTGGGCTAGTTGTCATATCTGGGGCCTTGTGCCGATCTGTAGAACTACTAGGGAGCATGTTGAGCTGTATCCTCAATTTAGCTATTGGAGACATACCAGCTGTACTGACTTTGACTTTAAATCATGAAATAAACCGGAATTTGCAACTTGCACCCTAAATGAGCAATACCTAGGGTTGAATACACTGTCTTAGCTGAGTGTGCCCGAGAGGAAGAGTCTATATTGATTGAGAGGGGTCAAAGACCCCGTAGTGAGGCTATGTGATATATACACATATATATATCGAGTCGGGCTGCACGCTGCAGCAGTATATGCATATACATGTATAGATCGAACTGCACGCCGCAGTAGTATATTTTATGGATTGGACTGCACACCGCAGTATTTTAGCGTTTGGGCTGAAGGAGCCCCTCCGGAGTCTGTACACACCCCCAGTGAGCGCGGCCGGCTGTATCTATTGGATCAGGCTGCGAGCCGTAATATTTTATATATTATATTGGATTGGGCTGTGCGGCGCAATATATATATATATATATATATATATATATATATATATATATATATATATATATATATATATATATATATATATATATATATATATATGGTATTGGATCGTGCTGCGCGTCGCAACAGTGTTAGTAATTGGTTGGATGGAAAGGAAAGTATCTATCAGATTCCCCTCCCTGTTTGGTACTTAATTACTGTTCTTGCTGTTGAATATAGAACTCTATAGTATTTTTACCAGATTTCTTACACTCAGTTATTATTTATTGCTATTACTCATTGAGTTGGAAGCACCCACTTTACTCCTTGCACCTTGTGTGCAGATACAGGGATCCCGGAGGCTTAGCTGTGTTTATTTGTTATGGCCTAGATCAGTTCTGGAGTTATCAAGGTAGCTGCTGGCGTCCGCAGAACATGATGTCGCCTCTTATCTATCTTTTGCTTCTATGTCTAGACTTTACTATGTTTAGAATACTGTTCAGTGTAATTAGAGGCTCAGACTTGTGACGCCGGATCTTTTGGGCTGTTATAACTATTGAATATGTTTTCCGTAGTAATCCTATGGTTATTAAACTGTGATTTTATCCTAAAATTTGTAATTTAGTCATTGTTTTGGCTGGGATTGATTATATGGTCGGGCTTACCTTACAAGGGGTTTGGGGCCATCACGATCGAGGTTTGGGTCGTGAAATTTATGCATCCAAGAATATATGAAGAACTCTTCAAAATCACTAGACTGACATATAAAAATAAATGATCTTGTGAAAAATTTATATCTGAATTATCAGAACATATACCAATTAGATGCATTTACAGTTAATAATTAAAAATTCAATGAATCATGGATTAAGAAAAATTTAACCATGTATCAGGTTAAAAAAACTAATCTTGTTTTAATGCAGAAGGAAAAAAGGGAAATTAAATAAACATCATAAAAATTAAGAAGGTGGGAAAAACACTTACTTTGGGATTAGAAGATAATATAATTTTTTAAAGGAACTTTCTCTTGAGCATCCTGTAAATCAAAAACAAATAATTGAAGCAGAAATACAAGTCAATTAGGCGTAAGGCACACAATCTATCAAATCTTTAAAATTGCACTATCACTTATCAAAAAATAAGGCATAATATTTATCAAATTGCTGAAATAACCCGTAAAATTGAATTAGAAACCCCAAACTCAAGTAGGCGTATGAAGATTCATAAATACTTTAATATAGAAAAATAAGCTTATCGGGAAAGAGACAAAACCAAGAAGTTAAAATTTTTGTCTATAAATGGTCGCAATGGGATACACTCTTGTTGATCCTTTTGTTTTTTTGCAGCCTTGCATTGCCGACTAAAAAAGGTAAAAGAAAGAAATAAGAAAGTGTATTAAGCAGCATGTGAGTTCCACAAATTATTTAAGACAAATAACTAAAGAGAAAAACGACAGGGGACACATTACAAATCAGAAGAAAATACAAAATGCTTAAGACAGTATACACGTACTAGCTTTTAACACCAAACTTGACTGCAATGGTGATTCAATTCTTGTAAAACTTGTGCCATTATTGTGGTCAAGATCTCCCTAGCCGACAACGGTTAGGCCTCGTAGTTTCGTTTTCTGTTGTGGACATCGTGCTTGTGCTTCGTTTTCTGTAGGTGGATTCACTTCCCGTCTTAGGATATTGAGGGAGAGTGACGGCTTAGGGGGAGGAAGATTAGGTTTTGGTTTAGGGATTTAAGTTAAAAATATGTTTGATGATGTTAAAGATTGAAGGAATTAAGTAAAAAATCGACGTACAAATAATTTATAAGGAAGTTCTTGAAAAATCGTCCAAGAAGTTTGTGTAGTGAAAGAATGGTGAAAAATGATTCAAATTTGACTATGTGACGACCCGACCCGTCTTCTTATGTGTTACTGCTCTGTTTTCCCTTATTGTGTTGCTTCATATTTCAATATCAGTATTAGAGTCGATCGGGTGTAATTGAACTGGTTTTGGTTGAAAATAAAACACATAGCTTCTTGGAAGGAAGCTTGTATGAGAAAAGTCAATCGGAAGTCGACTGAGTGGTTAATGGGCTCGGATGTGATTTTCAGTGGTTCGGTTAGCTTCGGGGGATGATTTGTGACATATGAGAGCGATCAGAATTGAATATTGAGGTCTGGTGTAGAATTAGGCTTGAATTGGCGAAGTTTAAATTTTGGCGGATCCCGGTTGATAGGTGAGATTTTGCTCCGAGGGTCGGAGTGAAATTTTGAGAGTTGCGGTAGCTTTGTTAGGTAGTTTTGGATATGCCTGCAAATTTTCAGGTCATTCGGACTTTGTTTGATTGGGATCGGCATCGAATGTGATTTTGGAAAATTCTAAGCTAATTAGGCTTGGATTTGAGGAATTTGGCAATTTTTGGTGTTAATATTGGTGTTTTCATGGCTCGACCAAATTTGAATGAGGTATTTGGTCATATGTGATTTTTTGGTTTGGGCCCCGAGGGCCTCGGGGTGATTCTGGATGGTTAAAGTTTAGGATTCCGTCTTCTGGTATTTCCGCGTTTGCGGACGATGGACCGCTTAAGCGGTGTCTGCAAAAGCGGTTGATGAGCCCCAGAAGTGGCCAAGAGGAATATGGATGGGACCGCAAAAGCGGTCGCTGAAGATTCAAGTCAAACCGCTGAAGCGGTCAAAGGGATGCATAAGCAGAAGTCGCATAGGCGGTAAGAGGACCGCTGAAGCGGAAAGCGATCTGGGCAGAAAGGTTTAATTGGAACATTTCATCCACGAGGGTTATGCATTTTCCTCCATTTTTGAGCGAGCTTTGAGAGCTTTGGGGCGATTTTGAAGAGGGATTCAAGTAGGAATGATTATAGGTAAGTTCCTTGGCCTAATTATTCAAGTTTATGGAAGAAGTAACATGGAAAATTGGTTGAATTCATTCAAAAGGGGCTAAAGCTAGGACTTGAGTTTTGATATTTCAAATTGAAATTTGGTAGGTCATTTGAGCTCAGATTTGGGAGTTCTTGGTATGTATGAACTCGTGGCGAGATGAGGATTCCGAAAATGTAAGTTTCGTAATTTTTCGAGAAGCGGTACCGGGGCTCGGATTTTGCTAGTTTCGAGTTTTTTGTTATATTCCGATTGTTTTTGATTAGGTGTTGTCCCATTTGCATATTGTGATGTATTCGCTAAGTTTTTGGCTAGATTCGACGCGTGGAGGCCGATTTGAGGGGCAAACGCGTCGCGAGCTTGAGATTTCACCGGTTCGAGGTGAGTAATACTTTGGAATGGTATCCTGAGGGTTTGAAACCCCGGATTTGCACATCTTAGTGTTGTATTATGGTGACTTGCGTGCTGGACCTGAGCGTGGGGTAGAGAACCGTTGGAGATTGTGACTCGGTCCATCCCAATTGTTGGTTTGTACCGCAAATTGAAGATGACTTTTTGTTATCATTATGACTTGGGATCATTGCCGTACTTGGGGCTTATTGCCGATTGATTGAACTCTTTATGAACTATCATCAAGAGGTTTCCTCACTATTTGAAAGATTATTTGAACTCAGTCCATGCGATTTATATTTTTTCATGCACTCAGCTATATTTTTTTCAAACTTGGAGATTTCACTGATATTTGAACTATTGTTTGGGCTGCGTATTATCGTTTTACGGATGTCCGAGGGGCTTTTCACTATTTTGGACCGATTGAGGCTGAGGGCCATATGTGAGGGAATGAAGATGCAATAAGGTGGCTTTCAGGCCTCGTGTGTTGTGTGAGCATGTGTATATACATGCATGGATCGGACTGCACGCCGCAGTAGCATATTGCATGGATCGGGCTGCACACCGCAGTAGCATATTGCATGGATCAGACTGCACACCGCAGTAGCATTGCATGGATCGGGCTGCAAGTCGCAGTAGCTTATTGCATGGATCGGACTGCACGCCGCAACATTTTTGCTTTTGGACTGTAGGAGCCCCTCCGGAGTCTGTATACACCCCGAGTGAGAGCAAGGTACCCATGGATCGGGCTACGCGCCGTAGCGGTCATGTGCATTCCATTCATGCATTTACTCCTGTTTGTATTACGGGGCATGAAATCTAGCACTCATATATCGTTGCCCCATACATACAGTTACTTACCTTATTGACCAGATACCCTGGTATTATATGTTAAGAAGTGCTGAGCTCGGAGGCTGATGTTGGATGTTGTGAGTTCGGAGTGAGCCCGCAGGGCTGATATTGTACTGAGCGGTTGATACTGAGCCCAAGGGGCAGGTTGCTGATTACTTCCTACTTATTGAAGTAATCTTTGTAACTATAGGAAAAGCATACTTCCAAAAGAGATTTTGAACTGATCTTGAGATTTTCTAAAGTGATTTTTCACAATATTTCGGTTTTTATTAAAAAGGGTTGTTTAGTCTTTTATAGCAGATTGGTGTGCATATACGTGTTTTCTTATCGCTCAGATATTATTCTCTCTTATTACCACTGAGTTGGAAGTACTCACTTTACTCCCTGCACCTTGCGTGCAGTTGCAGCTACTGTTCACCCGATAGCGGGTCATTAGCAGGATCGAAGGCCATATTCTGGTTGTTGCGCAAGGTCGCCAGCGTTCGCAGCACTGCATTTCTGACTTCGAGTTCCAGTTTTACCTTGTAGTTTATATTTTGTTGGCCAATAGTGGTGTCTTTACTCGTTAGATGCTCGTGACTCGTGACGCATCGGTCGGGCTGTATTGGATTAAAATTTCATAGTTAAATGCTATTAAATAATATTCATATTCATTTATGTATAATAACTGCCTAAAGAGTATTTGGGGTTGTTGGCTGGCCTTGTCTTCACGAGAGGCGCCATTACGAATGGCTATGGATTTGGGGTCGTGACAAGTTGATATCAGAGCCTTGGTTACTAGGTATCACAAGTCATGAGCAGGGTTAGTAGAGTCTCGCGGATCGGTACAGAGACGTCTGTATTTATCCTCGAGAGGCTGCAGAACCTTTAGGAAAACTTCCCATTTTTGGAATTCTTAATCGTGCGTACTTGATTCAGTTTGTGATAACTCTTGAAATTCCTTCCACACGTCGGTGTGCGCGCGTGAGCGCTCAGTAATATATGTGCCTTGATGGCTTGTGATTCCATGATCGAGGGGTGAGAGGTAATCTCCGTGAGTTCATGTTGGGCCAGTCTGGAGGACTTGAGGCCGAATATTTGCCTATGGCTTGAGCACCGAGGTGCTAAATGTGTGAGCAACTGTTTTGAACTTATAAGTTCAGCGTTGTTCTTATTAGCCGGAATGATGACTGGATATGCATGTGATGAGTATGTTAGTACTGCGAGATTTACAGAGAATGCCAGTGCTAGATGATCTGTGTATTCACAAAACTTGTAATTGATTTGAGTTTGATCTCATTGTGGCATCATGAGTATTAAAATGTTATGAGGTGGGTAATACTTGGGAATGATATCAACTGGAAGTTGAATTAGTGGTTAGAGGGCTCGGATATGAATTCCGATGGTTTGATTAGCTTCGGGGGATGATTTGTGACTTAGGAGAGAGATCGGAATTGAATTTGGAGGCCCGGACAAGAATTAGGCTTGAATTGGCGAAGTTTGAATTTTGGCGGATTCTGGTTGATAGGTGAGAATTTGATCCGAGGGTCGGGATGGAATTCCGAGAGATTCAGTAACTTCGTTAGGTGATTTTGGATATATCTACGAATTTTCAGGTCATTCGGACTTCGTTTGGTAGGGATCAGCATCGAATGTGATTTTGGAAAATTCTAAGTTAACTTAGTCTTCGATTTGAGGAATTTGGCGACTTTTTGTGTTAATGTTGGTGTTTTCGTGGCTCGAGCAAGTTTGAATGAGGTATTTGGTCATATTTGAGTTTTTGGTTTGGGCCCCGAGGACCTCGGGATGATTCAGGATGGTTAAATGAGAATTTTCGGAGTTTGCTTCAGGTTTGAGATTCTGTCATCTTGTGTTTCCGCGTTTGAGGACGATGGACCACTTAAGCGGTGTCTGAAGAAGCGGTTGATGAGCCGCATAAGCGGCCAAGGGGAATATGGCTGGGACCGCAGAAGAGTAATTTAGAACACGGAAGCGGTAGCCGCGGAAGCGGTCAAGGACCACAGAAGCAGTCACAGAAGATTCAAGTCAAACCGCTGAAGCAGTCAAAGGGACGCGTAAGCAGAAGTCGCATAATCGGTAAGAGTACCGCTGAAGCGGAAAGCGGTCTGGACAGAAAGGTTTAATTGGAACATTTCATATGCGAGGGTTATGCATTTTCCTCCATTTTTGAGCGAGCGTTGAGAGCTTTGGGGCGATATTGAAGAGGGATTCAAGGAGGAATGATTAGAGGTAAGTTCCTTGGCCTAATTAGTAAAGTTTATGGAAGAAGTAACATGGAAACTTGGTTGAATTCATTAAAAAGGGACTAGAGCTAGGGCTTGAGTTTTGATATTTTAAATTGGAATTTGATAGGTCATTTGAGCTCAGAATTGGGAGTTCTTGGTATGTGTGAACTCGTGGCGAGACGAGGATTCCGGAAATGTAAGTTTCGTAGTTATTGAGAAGCGAGCCCGGGGTTTGGGTTTTGCTAGTTTCAAGAGTTTTGTTATATTCCGATTGTTTTTGATTGGGTGTTGTCCCATTTTTATATTTTGATGTATTCGCTATATTTTTGGCTAGATTCGACGCGCGTGGAGGCCGATTTGAGGGGCAAAGGCGTCGCGAGCTTGAGATTTTGCCGGTTCGAGGTGAGTAATACTTGGGAATGATATCCTGAGGGTTTGAAACCCCGGATTTGCACATCTTAGTGCAGTATTGTGGTGACTTGCACGCTGGACCTGAGCGTGGGGTAGAGCACCGTTTGGGATTATGACTTGGTCCGTCACGATTGTTGGTTTTTACCGCGAAATTGAAAATTACTTATTGTTATCATTATGACTTGGGCTCATTGCCATACTTGGGGCTTATTGCCGATTAATTGAACTGTTTATATACTATCATCAAGAGTTCTCCTCACTATTTGAAAGATTATCTGAACTCCGTCCGTGTGATTTATACTGTTTCATGAACTCAGCTATATTTTTCTCAAACTTGGAGATTTAACTGATATTTGAACTATTGTTTGGGCTGAGTATTATCATTTTACGGATGCCCGATGGGGTTTTGACTATTTTGGACTGATTGAGGGTGAACGCCATATGTGAGGGCATGAAGATGCAGTAAGGAGACTTTTAGGCCTCGAGTGTTGTGTGAGCATGTGTATATACATGCATGGATCGGACTGCACGCCGTACTAGCATATTGCATGGATCAGACTGTACGCCGCAGTAGCATATTGCATGGATCAGACTGCACGCCGCAGTAGCATATTGCATGGATCAAACTGCACCCGCAGTAGCATATTGCATGGATCGGACTGCACGCCGCAGTAGCTTATTGCATGGATCGGGATGCACGCCGCAACATTATATATATCATATTGGATCGGGCTGCACGCAGCAGCATTTTTGCGCTTGGGCTATAGGAGCCCCTTCGGAGTCTGTATACATCCCTAGTGAGCGTAGGGTACCGATGGATCGGGCTACGCTCCGTAGCGGTCATAAGCATTGACTTCATGCATTTACTCCTGTTTGTATTACGAGGCATGACATTTAGCACTCATATATCAATGGCATACGTACTGTTACTTGCCTTGTTGACCTGATACCCGGTGTTATATGTTTAACAGTGTTGAGCCCGGGAGGCTGAGCGGTTGATACTGAGCCCGAGGGGCAGGTTGCTGATTACTTCCTACTTGTTGAAATTATCTTTGCAACTATTGAAAAAGTATACTTTCAAAAGAGTTTTGAACTGATTTTGAGATTTTCTAAAGGGAGTTTTCACAGTATTTCGATTTTTATTAAAAAGGGTTGTTCTGTCTTTTATAGAACATTGGTGTGCTCATACGTGTTTTCTTATTGCTCAGATATTATTCCTTCTTATTAACACTGAGTTGGAAGTAACCACTTTACTCCTTGCACCTTGCATGCAGTTGCAGGTACTGTTCACCTGATAGCGGGTCATTAGTAGGATCGAATGCCATATTCTGGTAGTTGCGTAAGGTGACCGCCAGCGTTCGTGGCACTGCATTTCTGACTTCGAGTTCCAGTTTTACCTTGTAGTTATATTTTGTTGGCCCAATAGTGGTATCCTTACTCGTTAGATTCTCGTGACTTGTGATACCCCGGTCGGACTGTATTGGATTGAAATTTCATAGTTGAATGCTATTAAGTAATATTCCTATTCATTTATGTTTAATAGACGCCTAAGGAGTATTTGGGGTTGGTCGATGGCATTGTCTTCACGAGAGGCGCCATCACGATCGGGTACGGATTTGGGGTCGTGACAGACTATGTATAAAATAGCTGGGCCACAAACATGGGAATTGCTAACTTGTGAACCACAACCTGCTAACTTGGGAAATGCAAAGGTGATTTTGTTGCGAACTCTGAGGAAATTTGAAAATTTCGCATTTGCGAGCCATTTTGTCGCATGTGATGGGCTCTTTATCGCATTTGCGGACAGAAGTTCGCATTTGCGACCAGGTGCAGATGTCCCCTCTTTTACGCATTTGTGATTAGGGACTCGCATTTGCGAGCAATTTCTTCGCAAATGCGAAGATACTAGAACTGAACATGCAGGAATTTTCAATGTTCAAAAATGAACTCCGACACCTATCCAAAATGCACCCTAGCCATGGGGATCCAAACTAAACATACACACTCAAAAGCATCCTACGGACTTACTCGTGCAATCAAATCGCCAACATAATATGATAAACATCGAATCAAGCCTTAAAACACATGTTCTCTTTCAAATTTTCATAAAGCACCAAATTTCCATTTTATGTTTGAAACACATCAAACTATGTCCGTTTTCTACCAAACTTTATATATAGTGCTTAAATCATATATAAGATTTGTACCGAGAGCCGAAATCAAAATACGGGCCCATACCATTGTCTTCTAATCGAATTTCATTTTCAATTTCCATAGTTATTTCCAGAAAACAATTTTACTCAAAAAATTATTTCCCGAGCTTGGGATCTCAGAATACGATTTCGGGCCCTCCATGACCGTCAAATTGTGGGTCTGAATCTGTTAACTCAAGATATTGACCGAAGTACAATTTAATCATCTTAATCTCAAAATTTAGCATTTTTCTCACATAATTCACATATAATCTTTCCGACTGCGCGCCTGGACTACGCATCGCAAATCGAGGTAACCCTATTTCAAGGCCTCAGAGGCACATGATATATAAGAAAACAGGTGAAGACCCTTTGGGTCGTCGTAGCTCTTCAATATATGAACACTTATTTTAAAATGATTTCTTAAATATATATGATTAAGTGCTTTAAAAATAATTAAGGACCATACATAAATATTACAACTATTAAAGTCTTCAATATGAATATCTTTTTAAAAAAATGTAAGTACACTTATTTAAAAATAATACGTTATATACCTAAATAAATATTTACAACTATTAATATTAATTTAAATTTACATAAAAATTATATAATTAACAACTAGTGCAATCAAATAAAATATGAGTTTGATAAATCTAAGAAATCAATTTGCTGCTATAAGGAGGTAACACATGATATACTATTTGAGAATGAAGATTAATTTTGTTTTTGTTACAAAACTTAGCTCAAAGTAATAAACAAAAAGATAGACAACAAAGTAGAGAGAAATAGAGAAGAGAATATATTTCTTCTATGTATCCAAGTGTATTACAAAATGATTTCTCTTCCTCTATTTATAGTACTACATAGAGGTATACTAAAAGAATTCCATAAATATGTCATTAAGCTTTTGTGATCATGGAGGAAGATCATGGGGGAGATCATGAAGGTGTGGGAGTTACAACCATAAGTATTGGAGTAGTGGGAGTTATGGAGATAATGGATAAAAGTAGTGGGTGTTATAGGAGTTATGGACATCCACCATAATCTAATATTTCATAACACTCCCCCTTGGATGTCCAAAGATAATGTGCCTCGTTAAAACCTTGCAAGGAAAACCCAGTGGGACAAAACCTTGTAAGGGAAAAAGAGCGCAACGCGCATTAACTCCCCCTGAAAAGAGCATCAATTCACATCCTTGAGCCTTCGCATTCCAATCTTGTGTACCAGCTTCTTGAAGGTTGACGTTGGTAGAGATTTTGTGAACAAATCAGCCATATTATCACTTGAACGAATCTGTTGCACATTCATATCACCATTCTTTTGAAGATCATGTGTGAAAAATAACTTTGGTGAAATATGCTTTGTTCTATCTCCTTTTATGAATCCTCCCTTCAATTGGGCTATGCATGCTGCATTGTCTTCATACAAAATCGTGGGTAGTTTGTCACATTTCAAACCACATTTGTCTCGAATATGATGTATTATAGACCTCAACCACACACACTCTCGACTTGCTTCATGAATAGCGATTATCTCAGCATGATTAGATGAAGTAGCCACAATTGATTGCTTAGTCGATCGCCAAGATATGGCAGTGCCTCCACAGATAAACACATAACCTGTTTGAGATCGAGCCTTGTGTGGGTCAGATAAATATCCAGCATCAGCATAACCAACAAGATCAGGACTGCAATTATTGCTATAAAATAAGCCCATATCGGTAGTCCCTTTTAGATACCGCAATATATGTTTGATTCCATTCCAATGTCTCCTTGTGGGAGTAGAGCTATATCTTGCTAAGACATTAACTGAAAAAGTTATGTCAGGCCTTGTAGTATTTGCAAGATACATTAGTGCGCCAATTGCACTAAGATATGGTACTTCAGGACCAAGTAGCTCTTCATTCTTTTCTTGCGGTCGGAATGGATCCTTATTCACATCAAGTGATCGAACAACCATCGGAGTACTTAAAGGATATGCTCCATCCATGTAAAACCGTTTCAATACCTTTTCTATATAGGCAGATTGATGAACAAAAATTCCGTTTGCCAAATATTCAATTTGCAAACCAAGACATAATTTTGTCTTTCCGAGATCTTTCATCTCGAATTCCTTCTTTAAATAATTAATTGCCTTTTGGAGTTCTATGGGAGTTCCAATAAGGTTTATGTCATCGATATATACGGCAAGTACAACAAATTCCGATGTTGTTTTCTTTATAAAAACACATGGGCAAATGACATCATTTATATAGCCTTCCTTTAATAAATACTCACTAAGACGATTATACCATATTCATCCTGATTACTTTAGACCATACAAAGATCTTTGTAATTTGATTGAAAACATTTCCCGGGACTTTGAATTATGAGTGTTTGGCATTTTGAATCCATCGGAAATTTTCATGTATATCTCATTATTAAGTGAGCCATACAGATAGGCAGTAACCACATCCATTAAATGCATGTCAAGCTTTTCAAGGACAACAAAACTAATGAGATAACGGAAAGTTATAGCATCCGTTACAGGTGAATATGTCTCTTCATAATCGACACCAGGCCTTTGAGAAAATCCTTGTGCAACAAGGTGTGCCTTATATCTTTGTACCTTGTTTTTCTCATTTCTCTTGCGTACAAAGACCCATCTATAGCCAACAGGCTTAACACCATTAGGTGTTTCAACTATAGGCCCAAAAACTTCACGTTTTGCAAGTGAATTCAATTCTGATTGGATTGCTTCTTGCCATTTGGCCAATCAAGTCTTTGTCGACATTCTCCAACAGATTGAGGTTCAAGATCCTCACTTTCTTGCATAATGCTAGATGCAACATTATATGCAAAGACATAATCCACCACTATATCCACTCGATTAAAATTTGTCTCAATATCGATTGGATTTATTGATAGTTCCTTATTTTCCTGAGTCTCGGGCTCAATGGATTTTTCATGAATCTCAGAATTTATTAAATCGTGAATTTCCTCATGAGATTCTTTCGTAGTGTCATTTTGGTCATTTGCTTTCCTTTTTCTAGGATTTCGATCTTTGGAACCTAATGGCCTGCCACGTTTTAGGCGTGCTTTCGACTCATTAGATATGACACTAGAAGATGGTCCAATAGGGACATCAATACGGATTGGAACATTCTCTGCGGGGATGTGAGATTTTGTTATCCTTTTCAAGTCCGTGAATGCGTCAGGCATTTGATTTGCTATTCTTTGCAAATGGATAATATTTTGCACCTCTTTTTCACAAATAGAGGTATGTGGATCAAGATGAGATAATGATGGATTTTTCCACAAAATTTCCCGTTTGGTTTCACCAACTTCTCCCCCTAATTTTGGGAAAAGTGTCTCATCGAATCGACAGTCTGCAAATCGTGCAGTGAACAAATCCCCTGTCAATGTTTCGAGGTAGCGAATAATGGAGGGCGATTCAAACCCAACATATATTCCTAACCTTCATTGCGGATCCATTTTGGTGCAGTATGGCGGTGCTACAGGCACATATACTGCGCATCCAAAAATTCTTAAATGGGATATATTAGGTTCATGACCCAAAACTAATTGCAACGGGGAATATTTGTGATAATTCGTCGTTCTGAAACGAACTAGCATTGCTGCATGCAAAATGGCGTGACCCCAAACCGAAGTGGGCAGCCTCGTTTTCATGAGTAATGGTCTTGCAATCAACTGCAGACGTTTAATTAAAGATTCTGCAAGACCATTTTGAGTGTGAACATGAGCTTCAGGATGTTCCACTTTTATCCCAATTGATAAGCAATAATCATTAAATGCTTGGGATGAAAACTCAGCAGCATTATCTAGTCTAATAGACTTAATTGGATTATCAGGAAATTGTGCTCGTAATCGAATTATTTGTGCCATTTATTTTGCAAACGCAAGGTTGCGTGATGACAATAGGCACACATGAGACCATCTAGAGGATGCGTCTATTAAGACCATAAAATATCTAAAGGACCCACTAGGTGGGTGAATAGGTCCACAAATATCCCCTTGTATACGTTCCAAAAACGTAGGTGACTCAGTTCCAACCTTTGTTGGTGATGGTCTAATAATTAACTTGCCTTGATAACAAGAAGTGCAAGAAAATTCATTATTTAAAAGAATCTTTAAATTCTTTAATGGATGCCCATATGAGTTTTCTATAATCCGTCTCATCATAATTGATCCAGGATGTCCCAATCGATCATGCCAAAGTACAAAAGTATTGGAATCAGTAACCTTTTGGTTTACTGTGGAATGTGCCTCAATTGCACTAGTTTTTGTCCAATACAGGTCACAAGATAAAGATGGGAACTTCTCAATAACCCTCTTTTGGCCAGAGACATTCTTTGTAATGATGAGGTATTCAAGATTATTCTCATCTATTGTCTCAATATGATATCCATTTTGACGGATATCTTTAAAACTCAACAAGTTCCTCTTGGACTTGGAAGAGAACATTGCATTCTCTATGATAAATATTGTTCCTTTAGGCAGAGTTATAGTTGCTCTTCCGGAGCCTTCCATCAATTTACTACTACCAGAAATTGTAGTAACATCTGCCTTACACATACTTAAATGAGAAAAATATTTCTTCTCTTTGAATATCGTATGTGTGGTACATAAATCAATTAAACAAATATTTTTACAATTGGACGTTGATCCAAGTTTGCTTTGTGAGATATCCATATTTGCTTCCCATGGTTTGACATACAAAAGAAATATACGAAAAATATTAGTATTTTTTTTATAGATATAAGAATAAACAAATTTAAGTCTATGATTCAACATAATAGTTTCAGTGCGGTCATTATGAAAAAAAAAATCTTTTATCATAGTTATTCTCCTTTTAATACTCTTGTATCCGTTGCTTAATAATTAAACAATATTTTCAAAATCTGCTGAGGTTAGTCGATTAACTAAATCGGATAGTCGACTAACATGCCTTGCGGAAAAGGTTCAGTTTAATAGAATATATTGGTTAATCGATTATCTGTTATGTTAATCGATTAACTTACTGAAAAATCATTACAAATAAAGCATAAGATGAATGTGTAATCTAAAATTATATATTTACTAGCTTACTAGCTTAAAGCAGAAAATATAAAATTTGAACCATATCACAATAATACATAACTTATGTAAACTATGATAATTGTTTATTCATTAACTACTACGAATAAGTAAAAATAAAAATATCAAACTGCTCAATCTTCTTTAACCATTCCATCACCGATCAAGTGATCTATTTTCCCCTCAGGGTGCTCAAAGAAGTCTGCCACATCCAAGTGGGTGATATCAAAATTATTGTCAGAGACAAAATTGGTTTCAGGGCCTTTACTCTTTAGAGATGCTTGATAAAGCTCAACCAAATGTCTTGGTACACGGCAAATTTTTGCCCAGTGCCCTTTTCCACCGCAATGATAACATATAATTTCTGAACTATTTGCTTTTGGATTCTCATAATTCTATTTCCGCTTTTGGTGGTTATATCTCTTTTGGGGGTGACTAACACCAGGAAAATTTCTTCCTTGCCACGTCCACGGCCATGACCCCGACCACGACCACGACCATGATTAAAGCCATAGCCTTTTCCATGCTTAGCATAATGGGAATACACCTTATCTACTTCAGGCAATGCTGTAGACCCAGTGGGTCGATTTTTGTGATTTCTCATGAGCAGGTCATTGTTTCGCTCAGCCACAAGGAGAAGAGAAATCAGCTCAGATTACTTTTTGAAACCTTTCTCTCTGTACTGTTGTTGCAGAACCATATTGGAGGCATGAAATGTTGTAAACGTTTTTTTCAAGCATATCATAATCAGTTATAGTATCTCCACAGAGTTTCAATTTAGAAGTAATTCTAAACATTGCAGAATTATATTCAGAAACAAACTTAAAGTCTTGGAGCCTCAGATGAGCCCAATCATATCGTGCTTGTGGCAGAGTGACCAACTTTAAGTTGTCATATCTCTCCTTTAAGCCATTCCACAAGATAAGTGGATCTTTGACTGTGAGATATTCAATTTTCAAACCTTCATCAAGGTGATGGCGCAAGAAAATCAAGGCCTTAGCACAGTCTTGGGTGGATGCATTATTTCTGTCTTTAATGGCGTCTCCAAGACCCATTGCATCCAAATGGATTTCAGCATCCAACACCCATGTCATGTAGTTCTTGCCCGAAATTTCAAGAGCAACAAACTTTCTTTTCATAATGTCAGACATAATTAAAACAAAATTAGGAGGAGAAAAAATACCTTAATTTTCTCAAAGAGATTCTTGAGATAATAGAGCTTCGTGCTGATAACGTGTTACAAAACTTAGCTCAAAGTAATAAACAAAAAGATAGACAACAAAGTAGAGAGAAATAGAGAAGAGAATATATTTCTTCTATGTATCCAAGTGTATTACAAAATGATTTCTCATCCTCTATTTATAGTACTACATAGAGGTATACTAAAAGAATTCCATAAATATGTCATTAAGCTTTTGTGATCATGGAGGAAGATCATGGGGGAGATCATGGAGGTGTGGGAGTTACAACCATAAGTATTGGAGTAGTGGGAGTTATGGAGATAATGGATAAAAGTAGTGAGTGTTATAGGAGTTATGGACATCCACCATAATCTAATATTTCATAACAGTTTTTTAATTTTAGTTATTTGAAAGTTAAATGATTATTTTATTTTATATACAACTACCATTTCTTCCATAATCATATACAATTATTATTTTTCTATATTTAAGAAAAATGTAACTGTTACATTTGACATTGACTTTTCTTTGCCTAATACTGTTGGACAACTCTTGACATGATTTTTTCATAATTGAACAAAAATGTTCATATTTTTTCTTGGCAACCATTTATTCAAGCCAACTATTTTTATTTCTTTAATATGAAGAAAAAATACTTGTTAGATTTTTTTAGAATAATTTAATAAATATGCCAAAAGATTATTATTGATACAGCAAGTTTTAACTCGTGACAAAATCTAATAATTAGCTACCAAAATTTTATGATAGCAATAAATTTGTAGCTAGATTATTCTATAATGCCAAATAGTTGTAGTTACTAAGCCATTATTACCACACATTTTCAGGACTTGAAGCACAAATAGTTATTTAGCTATAATATTTAATTATAAATAATTTAGTAAATATTACTTTTGCTACAACAACTCTCAATTTGTGGAAAATATTAATAATTAGCTACACGTATTTTGTCATAGTAATAAATCCGTGGTTGTATTATTTACCTACTACCACAGTTTTTTATAGCTTGAAGCAAACGCTACAATAGTCTGTTTCAAACAATTTATTATAGTTAAAAGATTATTATTGCTATAATAATTTTTAATGCGTGGCAAAAACTTATTATTAGCTACACAACTTTATTGTAGCAAAATTTTTGTAGTTATTTAAATTGTTATTGCTACGATTGTTATTATAGCAAAAATGAGAAATTAGCTTTAACAATTTAATTTTCGTGGCTAGCAATTTTTACGAATTTGTAAATAGCCAGGAAATTCTAATTTTTGTGGCTATTGTTTGTTATTAGCCATGATTTTTAAATTCGTAGCTAAAATTTCGTAGCTATAAATATATTGTGTAGTGAGATATGTCATTCCTTTTAAAGGAACAGATAAAAGAAGTATCATTCTTCCCCAATTTATGTGATACCTGTGATGACCCAAAGGGTCATCACCGTAATTTTCCTTTTTTTCCGTGCTTCCGAGGCCATAAAAACCTCGCTTTTAGTTACCTCGATTTGTGTACGCAGTCTAGGAGTGAAGCCGGAAAATTTCTATATTAAAATATGTGAATTTTGTGGTAAATTTGAAGAATTTTAGTATTAATATTGATATAGTTGACTTTGGTTAATATTTTAGGTAAATGAACCCGAACCCATGATCGGACGGTCCCGGAAGGTCCGTAATAAAATATGGGGCTCGTGCGTATTCCCGAAATCAAAATCCGAGGTCCCAAGCCCGAGTATGGATTTTTTTAAAGAAATTATTTTCCTGAAAATGATATGGAATTTTGAAAAGAAAATGAATTAGAAAATATAGGTATCGGGCTCGTATTTTGATTTCGACGCCCAGTACAAGTCTTAAATATGCGTTAAGCACTTTCTGTGAAAGTTGGTAAAAAACGGACGTCGTTTGATATGTTTTGGACCTAAATATTTAAAGTTAGAGGTCTATGAATTTTGAAATGGAAAATGATGATTTTGGGGTTTGATTCATTGAATTTGATGTTATTTTGGCGATTTGATCACTCGAGTAAGTTTGTAAGATTTTATTGAATTAGTGTGTGTGTTTGGTTGGGAGCCTCGAGGGCTCAGTAGTGATTTCGGGGTGATTCGGAGTGTTTTTGGACTTAGAAACACACCAAACTTTCCAAAATGCTACAGACCATTTTTCTTCTTTGCGAACACATAGGCCAAATTCGCGGCCTGGACTTCTTTCTTCTACGCGTTCGCATCTCTTCTTCGTGAACGTGATGCCTATCCCCCTTTCTTCATCGCGAACGCATATAGTAAATTGGCTTCAGTGATTTTCTTAAAAACAAAACTTCAATTATGGAATTTTATCACTTTTTCCACAGGAGCTCCTCCCTTAAACCCTCCATAGACGAAATTCATGCTCTCCTTCCTTCATAACTCTTTGGGTAAATAATCTTAACATCATTCCCTCATTATTTCTTTATCTAATTGCTAATCTCCTAGCCCTAAATCATGAATTCAAGGTAGAAATTAGGGGATTTAGGTAGAACTAGGGCTTTTTGAATATTGGATGATTCAACCTCAATTTGGGGTCGAATCTTGAAAAAAAAAATCATATTTGAACTCATGGAGTTATGGGTGATTGAGTTTTGGTTCGAGCCTCGAGTTTGAACCATGTGAGCACGAGGTCAAATTTTGGTATCTTTGGAAGAATGACAGGAACTTCATTTCTAGGCTATGGAATCGTGTCTTTGAACCATTATTTATAATGTTAAACTAAATTGTGCCTAGATATCATTGTTTCGGAGTTGGATTCTAGAGTAAAGGCGGTATTGGAGACTTGATTGCTATTTTCAGACCGAGGTAAGTGTTAGTTCTAACTTTGGCTTGAGGGATTAGGATATTATTTGCTACTTAGTAATTGTGGTGTACGGTTTATAGGCATGGTGACAATTATCTATGCACAGGAGTCGAGCATGACTGTGGGTCTTATATGTATTAGATTCAGATTTAATGATACACTTTTCTTGCTTGGTTGATAAGTATTATACAAAGTGAATACTTGAGGAGAGTTTGTGATTGGTTTTCATTTGGAGAATTGGCTCGGACTAGAAATGGTTACTCGAGAAACAGGCGATTAAAAGAGGAACGTGTAGAGATTATTCCCTTGTCAGGACGTAAGTATTTATTGTATTTTCCCTTATCGGGATAATAGAATTGCTAATTGTATTCCCTTGTCGGGATTTCTTGTAATTGTTGATACTCCCCTCGCACATTAATTGCGGTCGTTGTTTGGGTGAGTTCTTGGAATTAAATATTGAGGATCGGTTGCATGTCGTAATGGTATTGAATATTGAGGATCGGGTTGCCCACCGCAACGGTATTGATTATTGAGGATCGGGCTGCATGCCGCAACGGTATTGATTGTTGAGGATCGGGTTGCATGTCATAACGATATTATTTATTTAGGATCGGGTTGCACGCCGCAACAGTGATATCTATTGAGGATCTTGTTGCACGCCGCAATGGAGTACGGACTGAGTGTATTATTTTCGTATGTAGAGACTTTCCTGTGTTTTTCCTTATGCTTTGTTATTGTTCAGTTTTATTTGTTTACCGATGATTTCTATGTTTAGACTATCGTACCCCACAACATGCTCCCCTTCCCCCTTTAATTGTTTAAATTAGTGTATTTCCTATTATTACACATATATCTGTACAGGTTATTTGTGGTAGGTCATGTCTAGCCTCGTCATTACCTCGCTGGGGTTAGGCCAGGCACTTGCCAGCACATGGGGTCGGTTGTGCTGATGCTACACTATATGTATTCTTTTGCATAGGTCAGGACGCAGCTTTCGAACCGCTGCAATATTAGATCAGGAGCAGACCTTCAGTCCAGGGACTCTTGAGATAGCCTTGCTGACGCCCGCAGGCCCGGAGTCTCTTCTATTTTTATTCAGTTTGTTAGCTTTTGTAACTAAACAGACTGTTATGATTTCTTTCAAAAGATTGTATTTAGTAATCCTAGAAGTTTGTGAGGAATGTGAAACCAATCTTGGGTAGAGGAATTGTTAAACTTCCGCATTTCTTTCCGAAGATTATATTTGAGACTTCCACTTTATTGTTAAACACTTTAATGATGTTAATATTGTTGATATTCGCTAAAGAAGTATTTGATGTTTGGCTTGCCTAGCTCCCATTTGTAGCCGCCATCAAAACTCCCGATAGTGGGAGATCCGAGGCTTGAAAAGTTGGTATCAGAGCACTAGGTTACATAGGTCTCACAACTCATAGACAAACTCGGTAGAGTCTGAGGGATTGACACAGAGACATCTGTATTTATCCTAGAGGCTATAAAGTTAGGAAAAAATTTCACTTTGTTCATTCTTTTCGTGCGATCCTGTTTCTCAAATATTGATTGTCATTCTACTCTATGTTTTTGCAGATCGAGAGAACGTGTGCTTCTTCTTTTACCGCACAGTAGCCCAAGCCCCCAGCAGTAGCTCTTATCAGGGCTAGAGGGCGAGGCCGGGGTAGAGCTCAGCCCCAAGTAGCAGTCCCAGAGGTGGAGCCTCATGTTGACTACGATGAGGAGGTTCCATCACCAGCTGCTCTGGTGGGCCCAGCTCAGGTCCTAGACGGTTTCATAGCCAATCCAGTACTCGATGACGCCTTGGTCCGACTAGTAGGCTTTATGGAGAGTGTCTCTAGAGTGGGTTTGCATCCCGTAGTACCAGTCACATCTAAGGCTGGAGGATGAGTTCAAACTCTCGCTACGCGTACTCCGGAGCAGGCAGCTCCTCAGCCTCAAGTTCCAGCAGTTCGGCCAGTTGTGGCAGCCCAGCCGGGTATTCCAGATCATACCGACGATGGTGCGGTGTTGTCCGCGGATGCTTTGTGGAGGCTTGATAGGATCACCGAGCTCTTCACCACCACCTTCAGCGGTTCTTCTACAGAAGACCCCTAGGACTTCTTATTCAGCAGCCATGAGGTTCTTAGTACTATGGGTATTGTGGTGATCCATGGGGTCAACTTCATTACATTTCGGCTTGCAGGATCCTCCAAGACTTGGATGAGGGACTATTGTTTATCTAGGCCAGCAGGGTCGCCATTATTAACTTGGGATCAGTTTGCAGAGTTGTTCTTGGAGAAGTTTCTCCCGGTGACTGAGCAAGATGCTCTACGCAGGCAGTTTGAGCGTCTTCATCAGGGTACTATGATAGTCACACAGTATGAGACTCGATTTATTGATTTGGCACGTAATACTATTGTTATACTCCCCACTGAGATGGAGAGGGTGCGGAGATTTATTGATGGGTTGATTCAGTCGATCCGGCTTCAGATGGATATAAGAGCGGTAGTGATATGTCTTTTTAGGAGGCGGCCAATGCGGCACGCCGGATAGAGATGGCACTTTCACGAGGAGGTGGTCAGGGTCAGATAAGAGGCCTCGTCATTCTGGTAGGTTTTGCGGTACCTCATCTAGAGGTAGGGATTCATATGGTAGAGGCCACCCTCAGAGGCCCTTTCAGTCAGCACTTCAGGTTTCATATGGTACTACAGGCAACAACGATTCTCAGCAGCACTATTCTGATCAGCAACCCATCAGTGCACCACCACTTCAGAGCCTCCGAGGAGGTCATTCAGGGAAACAGGTTTAGTAATAAGGGTTTCATTAGACCCAGTGTATCGCCTTGGGGTGAGCCAGTGTTATTTGTGAAGAAAAAGGATGGGTAGATGAGGATGTTCATTGATTACTGACAATTAAACAAGGTGATGATAAAGAATAAGTGTTCACTGCCAAGTTCTCGAAGTGCGAGTTTTGGTTGAGTTCTGTTGTATTCCTAGGTCACGTTGTTTCAGCTGAGGGTATTCAGGTGGACCCAAAAAACATTGAGGTAGTCAATAACTGGCCTCGACCAGATTGCAGGTTGCTACCGACGGTTTGTGGAGGGGTTTTCATCCATTGTAGCTCCGATGACTAGATTGACCCAGAAGGGTGCCCGGTTCAGGTGGTCCGATGAGTGCAAGGCGAGTTCCAGAAGCTCAAGACAACTCTAACTACGGCACCGGTATTGGTTTTGCCAACAGGATGAGGGCCTTATACCGTCTATTGGGATGCGTCTGTATTGGGCTTGGCACAGTATTGATGCAGAATGGCATAGCATATGAGGCACTTGAAGATCCACGAGAAGAATTATCCAGTTCATGACCTAGAGTTGGCAGCCATTATTCATGCCTTGAAAGACTATGATGTTTCTATCTTATACCACACGGGGAAGGCCAATGTGGTGGCCGATGCATTGAGTAGGAAGTCCGCCAGCATAGGTAGTCTTGCCTATATTGCGGTCAGCCATAGACCGTTGCTTTGGATGTTCAAGCCTTAGCCAATCGATTTGTGAGGTTGGATATTTCTGATCGTAGCAAGATGTTAGCTTGCAGAGTTGCTCGCTCGTTGTTGATGGAGCGTATCCGTGGGAGGCAGTTTGATGATCTCCATTTATGTGTCATGAGAGACACAATGCATTGTAGAGATGCCAAGAAAATGGACTTGGGAGGTGATGGTGTATTGAGACTGCAGGGGCGAGTTTGTGTGCCCAATGTTGATGGTATTCGGGATTGGCCAAATTTAATAATTTTTGTTCAAAAATATATTTTATATTTAGAATTTATTAAATTTGTGCAAATACTAAATTTGGAATCCATTCATTATTAACGCTTAAATTGATTGTTTTAAAATTGAGAAATGGTAAGGTTAAAATCATGCCCTTGTCTCTACATGCGAGTCCGAAACTGAAATGATGATAAAGTAGACTCAAAATTCATTTTTAATGTTAAACAAAGTTACTTTTATACGTATTTCGCAGTATTTTATTGCGAATTAGGTTAACGGAATATTTTTAACGTAATTTTTTAGAATTCATGCCCCGATCCCTTATTAACTGCTTTCCCTAAGTTTATTTCTACTAATTTGAATTGTCGGGATGTTCGGTTTTGAATTTCAAACTTAGTCCCTAAATGAGAGCTTAAGTGTCGGTAAGATGTCTGTAGTCAGAACAATGTGATGACGCCTTGGAATTCGAATATGATGGTTTCGTTAGTTCCGTTTGGTGATTTCGGGGTTATGAGCGTGTTCGGATTGTATTTTGGACTCATGAAAAGACCGGCCGGATCGTTACAATATATCTTGTAATTACGTTGAGTCACTGTTAGTTAGACTGTTCGCAGATTTGGTAGTTAGTGGAGACTCATTTATTAATTTTTTTCCAGATGTATCTTATTAGTACACATGTATATAATTGAACAATACTCAATACAAAGTTCAGAGTTTCATTTTTGAAGTTAGAGACTCTATACAGTTCTCATTTTTTCTCTCTGCAAGCTTCATCTTCTAGAAGCTGCTGAATCCTCCATTGGAGGAGATACAAAGATTAGTCCATATATATAATCTTGACATGGTATCAAATTGGAGGTTCTCTCATCGACCATAACCTTTTCTGTTGATTCTAGTCACTAACTAATCTAGGGTTCTTCGTCAAACAGAATATGGGAAAAATATCGATCGTACACTTGTAGTGACAATTCATCAACAAATAGAAGAAATTAAGCTACAAGAACATCAATCCAACTTTTTCTACATAGTTTCAATGGTGATTGCATAACATACTGCTGAGACATTCACACCACGCACAAGCTAAAACGGATTATCGCCCATGAACGGTATGCCGACTTCGAAGATAGTATCACCTTCGATAAGTTTGATGCCGACAATTTGTCTTTCCCTCATTATGATGCTTTAGTTATCACTTTACGTATCGCTGATACAAATGTTAAAAAAATCATGGTTGACGATGGAAGTGGCACCGGTATTATGCATCCAAGGGTCCTCGTACAAATGGGACTCGAGGATAAGATAATACAGCACTATATAACACTAATTGATTTTAACAATGCAGTGGAATGGACATTCGGAGAAATAACAGTGCCAGTTTTAGCAGAAGGAGTCATGCTGGAAACAACTTTCCACGTGATGAACAAGGAAACAGCATACAACGCCATCATAGGACGCCCATGGATACATGACATATGAGCGACCCCTCAAGATTTTACCAAGTGATAAAATTCACTACCCCATGGGGAGTATTCAGCCTTAGAGATGAGCCATGCACCGCACATGAATACTACAAAATTGCTCAAGAGTATGCCCACGCCCAACAGCTAAAGGGGGCGAGTGCAGAGACATAACAATTAGTCGTGTCGGGGATTATGGTGGGTTCAATAACGGACGCCATTAGCATCCCAACATCACCGATACCTGTAGAGGAGCGGTCGAAGATCTCGACCCAGTCCAATTGGACAGTATTCTATTCATCCGGGCACCGCAAAGATGTATCAGGATTTGAGGCAGTATTATTGGTGGCGCAGAATGAAGAAAGACATTGTTGCGTATATGGCTCGTTGATTGAACTGCAACAATTTAAGAACGAGTATCAGAGGCCCGGTGCATTATTTCATTGGATTGAGCTTCCCCAGTGGAAGTGGGAGAGGATTACCATGGTTTTTGTTTCTGGCCTTCTGATGACTCAGTAGAAGTTTGATGCTACATGGGTTATTGTTGATAGCCTTACCAAGTCAGCGCATTTTATTCTCGTTGCCACCACCTATTCGTCCGAGAGATTTTCTGAGATTTATATCAGGGAGATCGTTAGCTTTCATGGGGTGCCGATATCTATCATTTTGGATCGGGGTCCGCAGTTTATCTCGTATTTTTGGAGAAAGGTATAACAAGATTTGGGCACCTAGGTTCAGTTGAGTACATCATTTCATCCCCAGACGGACGTTAGTCCAAGAGGACTACTCAAATTCTTGAGGATATGCTCCAAGCCTACGTTATTGATTTTGGAGGCTCGTGGGACCAGTTCTTGCCTTTAGCAGAGTTTGCCTACAACAAGAGCTACCATTCCAGCATTCATATGGCTTTGTGTAAGGTGTTGTATGGTAGGCGGTGTGGGTATCCAGTCGGATGGTTTGAGCTGGGAGAGGCACGATTATTTGGAACAGATCTAGTTCAAGAGGCCTTGGATAAGGTCAAGATCATTCAGGATAGACTTCGGTCAGCTGAGTCTAGGCAGAAGAGTTATGCAGATCGCAAGGTTAGGGATGTTGCTTTCATGGTTGGTGAGAGAGCATTGCTCCGTGTATCGCATATAAAGGGCGTGATGAGATTCGGGAAGAAGGGCAAGCTTAACCCTAGGTTTATAGGCCCATTTGAGATTCTTGATCGCGTGGGGGAGGTGGCTTATGGACTTGTCTTGCCACCTAGCTTATCGGCCGTGCATCCGGTTTTTCGTATATCCATGCTTCAGAGGTATCACGACGATCCAGCCCACGTGTTAGACTTCAGCACTGTCCAATTGGACAAGGATATGTCATATGAGGAGGATCCAATGGCTATTTTAGACCAGCAGGTTTGATGGTTGAGGTCAAAGATTTTTCCTTCAGCGCATGTTTAGTGGAGAGATCAGCTTCCTGAGGCATCGACCTGGGAGTCCAAGTCTGATATGCGGAGCTGTTATCCCCATCTATTTCCCGACTCAGGTACTTCTTTCTTTTATCCATTCGAGGACGAACGATTGTTTTAAAGGTGGAGGATGTGACGACCCAAAGGGTCATCACCATAATTCTACCTTTTCTCCACGCTTTCTAGGCCTTGAAAACTCGCTTTCAGTTGCCTCGATTTACATGCGCAGTCCGACCGTGAAGCCGAAAAATTACAATGTTAAAATATGCGTATTATGTGGAAAATTTGAAGAAATTTGATATGAATATTGGTATAGTTGACTTTGGTCAACATTTTGGGTAAACGGAACCGGACCCGTGATGTGACGGTCCCAGGAGGTCCGTAGAAAAATATGGGACTCGGGCTTATTCCCAGAATCGAAATCCGAGGTCTCAAGCCCGGAGTATCGAATTTTTGAAAGAAATTATTTTCGTGAAAGTGATATGGATTTTTTAATATAAAAGGAATTAGAAAATATAGTTATCGGGCTCGTATTTTTGTTCCGACGCCCGGTATAGATCTTAAATATGCGTTAAGCACTTTCTGTGAAATTTGGTCAAAAGCGGACGTCGTTTGATGTGTTTCAGACCTAAATATACAAAGTTAGAGGTTTATGAAGTTTGAAATGAAAAATGATGATTCTGGGGTTTGATGCATTGAATTTGATGTTATTTTGGCGATTTTATCGCTCGAGAAAGTTTGTAGGATATTATTGTGTTAGTGTGTGTGTTTGGTTGGGAGCCCCGAGGGCTCGGGAGTGATTTGGGGGTGATTCGGAGTGTTTTTGGACTTAGAAACACACCAGATTTTCCAAAATGTTGCAAACCATTTTTCTTCTTCGCGAACGCGGCCCTAGGCTCGTGTTTGTATAGCCCAATTATTTTTCCCATCGCGTTCGCACACCATGACTCGCGTTTGCATAGTTCTGGGCCTTTTCCTCTTCGCGTTCGCATGAGTCCAATCACGGGCGCATAGGCCAAATTCGCGGCGAGGACCTCTTTCTTCTACGCGTTCGCATCTCTTCTTCGCGAACGTGATGCATATCCCCCTTTCTTCATTGCGAACGCGACTAGCTTATCACGACGCATAGAGTAAATTGGTTTCAATGATTTTCTTAAAAACAGAACTTCAGTTATGGGATTTTTTCACTTTTTCCACACTAGCTCCTCCCTTAAATCCTCCGTAGACGAAATTCAAGCTCTCCTTCCTTCATAACTCTTTGGGTATGTAATGTTAACATCATTCCCTCATTATTTCTTCATCTAATTACTAATCTTCGAACCCTAAATCATGAAATCAAGGTAGAAATTAGGGGATTTTTGTAGAACTAGGGCTTTTGGAATTCTGGGTGATTCAACATCAATTTGGGGTCGAATCTTGAAACAAATTGCATATTTGAACTCGTGGGGTTATGTGTGATTGGGTTTTGGTCCGAGCCGTGAGTTTGGACCATGTGGGCCTGGGGTTAGATTTTGGTATTTTTGGAATAATGATAGGAAATTCATTTCTAGGCTATGGAATCGTGTCTTTGAGCCATTATTGATAATATTGAACTAAATTGTGCCTAGATATCATTGTTTCGGAGTTGGATTCTAGAGGAAAGGCTGTGTTGGAGACTTGATTGCTATTTTCGGACCGAGGTAAGTGTCTGTTCTAACTTTATCTTGAGGGATTAGGATTAGGATATTATTTTCTACTTGCTAATTGTGGAGTACGGTGTATAGGCATGGTGACGATTATCCATGGACTAGAGTCTAGCATGACCGTGGGTCTTGTATGTGTAGGATTCAGATTTAATGATATGCTTTTATTGCTTGGTTAATAAGTATTATATAAAGTGAATAATTGAGGAGAGTTTGTGATTGGTTGTCATTTGGAGCATTGGCTCGGACTAGAAATTGTTACGCGAGAAATAGGCGATTAAAAGAGGAATGTGTAGAGATTATTCCCTTGCTGGGATTTCTTGCAATTGGTGGTACTCTCCTCGCACTTGAGTTGCGGTCGTTGTTTGGGTGAGTTCTTATAATTAGGTATTGAGGATCGGGTTGCACTCCGAAACAGTATTGAATATTGACGATCGGGTTGCATGCCGCAACGGTATTGATCGTTGAGGATCGGGTAGCATGCTTTAACAGAGTATGGACTGAGTGTATTGTTTTCATATTTAGAGACTTTCCTGTGTGTTTAACTTATTAGTTGTTATTGTTCAGTTTCATTTGTATACCGATGATCTCTATGTTTAGACTGTCGTAACCCACAACATACTCCCCCCTTTAATTGTTTAAATTAGCGTATTTCCTGTTATTGCACCTATAATTGTACAAGTTATTTGTGGTAGGTCCTGTCTAGCCTCGTCACTACCTCGCCGGGGTTAGGCCAGGCACTTGCCAGCACATGGGGTCCATTTGTGCTGATGCTATACTCAGTGTATTCTTTTGCACAGATCAGGATAGAGCTTTCGGACCGCAGCAGTATTTGATCGGGAGTAGACCTTCAGTCCAGGGACTCTTGAGGTAGCCTTGCTGACGTCCGCAAGCCCGGAGTCTCTTCTGTTTTTATTTAGTTTGTTAGCTTTTGTATCGAAACAGACTCTTATGATTTCTTTCAGATGATTGTATTTAGTAATCCTAGAAGTTCGTGAGTAACGTGATACCAGTCTTGGGTAGAGGATTTGTTAGGCTTCCACATTTCTTTTAGAAGATTATATTTGAGACTGCCGCTTTATTGTTAAATATTTTAGTGATGTTAATATTGTTGATATTCGCTAAGGAAATATTTGATATTTGGCTTGCCTAGCTCCCATTAGTAGGCGTCATCGCGACTCCTGATGGTGAAAAATTTGAATCGTGACAATACTGCTCAAATTTCGAGATTCAAAATTCTTAATTTGATCGTGATTTCGAACACTATTATTTGAATATTTTGAAATAAGATATGCATATTTAAAAAACATATAATAAATCAAAATATCAAAAAAAGCATATGAAAAAATAACAGTCAAAGAAAAATTAGTTTGACTCTCGTAATCCGAAACGATATAGAAGAAGTTAGAGCCAAGTTAAATAGTATCATAAACAAAGCATATATCTACCCCCTTTCCCTTTTCTTGTTTCTAAGCATAATCTATTGAAAAACAATAGATATTTAGATAATTTGCAACTATTGAACTCCATTAAAATTCTAACCAACCAGACCGCCCAATCGAAACCTCCTCTAATTAGTACTTTATTCCCTTGGTAAATATGAGCTTGTTAATGAATATATTTAAAAATATTGTTGAATTATGGTTATTAATCTAAAATTTTCTGTTTACAAGTGATTATAAATTAATTAGGTAACTCTTCTAAATGTTATACCGCTTATATAATATTTTGTGTGCGTCACTGGTTGAAGCAAAGGATGTTTGTCAAACTACTCTGATTGTTTTGGACAAATGTTAGAAATTGACATTATCTTTGTTTTTCATGTCATATTTAACCAAATTCTCAGCAAAAATCATGTATAATAAATGAATTATCAATAATTAATAACTGTAATTTAGTTAAATCTCAATTATAAGGATTTAGTGGTTTTTGAAGTGAGGGAGGTTGGGACGGGACAGATTATTTGTCTGGGTCGGGTTGTTCAAAATAAAAAGTTGTAGTGGGTCTTTTAGATTCAATCAGATCGTGCAACATGTAATTTTGAAGTTCTAAAGAGTGATTTAACGCTAGAGGAGCAATTTTAATCTCAAAGTGCAATGCCAAAGGTACTTTTAGTAAGAAATTGAAATGGGGGATAAATATAACCTATTTACGATGTTAGAGGGGTAAATATGGCCCTTTTCCGTAGATTATAGCCTTTTTTATTTATGTATGCCTCCAGATCGAGAGGTCTCGTAGGGAACTGGCATTCCTACATGGTTGTTCTATAAGACTTGTTATTTATACGTTGTTTATTTGTTTTAGTAATATATTATATCTCGTTAAAAAGAAAAAAACTTTATTCTAACCCGGCTCAACATACGCACTTGAATTAACTATGTCCCTGCATTATATTGTGAATTTACAATTGTTATTGAATGTTTGATTCATCAGCTTAAGCATTTGATTGATGTACTCTTTTTATTCCAAAAAGAATGGGAAGGCTCCTAGTATGAAGATTAATGTCACGACCCAAAATGTATTTAAAGACTGTGATGGCGCCGGACATCACTATCAGGCAAGCCAACATTAAGAAGTTAGTTAAATTCTCATTTTAGTATTGTTGACATCATAAAGTTTCCTTCATTTTCATTAGTAACATATAAACTTTAAAAATTAAATAATAATATTTTCCAATTTCAACAATAAATTATCTCATACCCCAGAACCCAGTGTCACAAGTGCATGAGCAATTTTTAGGAGATAAAATATAATATAATAATTGTCCAGAATACAAATTTGAACAGAAAGAAAATGCAATACTCTGAAGGAGACTGTTGGCTTTGGGTTGTCTCGAAAAATGCAGCTCACCTAAGTCTCCATATTGACAATGTCTCTGCGCCCAACTAGACCACTAGACGTACATGTGTCTGTGCAATAAAAGTGAACACCAAGTGTAGTATAGAAAATAACGCGTACCCAGTAAGTATCCATTTTAACCTCAAAGAAGTAGTGACGGGAGGTCGACTCCGACACTTACTCGTGGTCCAATAATATCAGATACAGTAAATAAGTGAATAAATATGAAACAGAGTAAATATATGAAACAAGCAAGTATCAAATACATGGTACAATTTCCTATCTATAATTTACTCAAGCTCTCAACTAGAAAGTCCCTCCGCAATCGATGCGTATATATATATATATATATATATATATATATATATATATATATATATATATATATATATATATATATATATATATATATATATATATATATAGAGAGAGAGAGAGAGAGAGAGAGAGAGAGAGAGAGAGAGATAAATATAGTAAATTTTATCAAAGAGATTGTCACAATTTAAATCAGAAAAACACCCTCAGATACACTGGCTTCTTGCCACATATTACTCATGATTCCATAAGTATAATATATATATATATATACACACACACACACACACACACATATCGAGGCGTACGACCCGATCCAACATAAAAGTGTACCGACCCAAAGAGTCATCACCTGTTTTTTATTCATTCTGTACTTCTGAGGCCTTGAAAACCTCATTTTTAGTTACCTCGATTTGCGTGCAAAGTCAGAGAGTGTAACTGGAAAGCTTATATGTGAAATTCCATGGAAAATATGCTAAAATTTAATATTAAAATGAATAAGTTTGACATTGGTCAATATTTTGGGTAAACGGACCCGAACTCGTTATTTGATGATCCCGGAGGATCCATTAAAAAAATATTAGATTCGGGCATATGTATGGAATCGAATTTCGAGGTCCCAAGCCCGAGAAATGAATTTTTGAGTAATGCTATTTTTCTGAAATTATTAAGGAAAATAAAAATGAAAATTGATTAGAACGTGTTGGCATCAGGCTAGTATTTTGATTTCGATGCTTGGTACATGTCTTATATGTGGTTTAAGATATTTACTGAAGTTTGATTTAAATCGCACGTCATTTGAAGTGTTTCGAACTTAAAACTCTAATTTTGAAAGTCATGAAGTTAGAAGAAAAATTAGTGATTTTGAGGCTTGATTCATTGTTTTTGATATTATTTTAACAATTTAATCACACAGTAAAGTTCGTAGGATGTTGTTGAATTAGTGTACGTGAGTGGTTAGGAGCTCCGAGGGATCAAGAGTGTTTTGGATGTGTGTCGGAATGGTTTCAAACTTAGAAAGATCGCATAAATTCTTCAGTTGTTGCAGATCCGGTTTCTTCTTCGCGTTCGCGTCCTTCCTCCCGCATTCACGATGCCTTAATTTCTCCTCCTTCTCGTTCGCGTTCAATCCCTGGCTTTTGCATAGGTTTATTTAAACATGATGACTTACCCTTCATTTTCCTCATCGCGTTTGCATTAATACATCCACGTTCGCGTGGTTAATAGGGCTCCTTAATCGCGTTCACGTGATAATCTACGCGTTCGCGTAGACCAAGTCCTGGATCCGCCATCCCCCCAGCCTTTCCTCTTCGTGTTCGCACTCTTCCCATCGCGAACGCGATGGTCTGCCAAGTTTACCCTTCGCGAACACGACCATCTTTCTGCGAACGCAAAGGGCAATTTTTGCCCAGATATATTTTAATTCCAGAACATTAGCTATGGGAATTTTTCATCAAAACACACGAACTTCTTCCTCTTCAAGGTCCTTTGGCATCCATTGAAGCTCTCTTTCACCAACACTTCTTGGGTTAGTAAATCCTAAATTGTTTACTTCATTTTTCACCAATATCTTTTGAATTCCTAAGCCAAAAACATGAAATTTAGGGTAGAAATTGCGAAAATCGGGTATAGTTAAGGCTTTTTACTTTTTCTTGATTTAGACCTCGTTTTGGGGTCAAATTTGAAAACAAATCATATATTCGGCTCGTGGGGGAATGGGTGATATGAATTTCGTCCGAACCTCGTGTTTTGACCAAGCGAGACCGGGGTCGATTTTTGGAATTTTGGGATGAAAGCTTGGAAATCTAAATTTAGGCACTGAGTTTGATTTGTTTAGCATATATTGATTTTATAAAGTCATTGTTGTGTAGATTTGATTGATTAGGAGCCGAATTCAGGGGAGAAAGCGGTGGTTGAGGATTGATTTGGCCGTGGAAGTTTGAGGTTACTAACACTGCCGCGGCGCGCAACCCTATCCAATACTATATAAATAATGCTGCAGCGTGCAGCCAGATCCAATAATATATATATATATATATATACACACACACACACACACACACAAATATAATGTTGCGGCGCACAATCCGATCTAATATAATATATATAATACTGCGGCGCGCAGCCCGATCCACTATAATATGGATAATACTGCGCTCACTGGGGGTATGTGCAGACTCCGGAGGGCTCCTTCAGCCGAATCACTATAATACTGCGGCGTGCAGTCCGATCCATATAGTATATATAATGCTGTGGCGTGCAGCCCGATCGAATATAATATATATAATGCTGCGGTGTGCAGACCGATGCAAAACATGTACATGTATATACTACTGCGGCGTGCAGCCCGATCCGGTATATATATCAAATACTCTCACTACGGGGTCCTTAACCCCTCTCAATCAATATAGACTTGGCCTCTCGGGTCCATTCAACTAAGACAGGGTATTCAACCCTACGTATTTCTCATTTAGGGTGCAAGTTACTAAGTTTAGTTTATCTCATGATTTATAGTCAAAATTAGGACATATAGTATAAGTTCAATAGGTAAAGCAGGGTCAATCGGCTCAACATGCTCCCTAGGAGTTCTACAGATCGGCACAAGGCCCCAAACATGGCAACTAGCCCAAATATATATATATGGGTAGAAGGTCAGTCTTAGTCAAAAGTGCAGTAAGTCATCAATCAAGATGGACCAAGTCCGAGTCCCCAGCAGAAATGTCACCACGCTCATCATATGACGTGTGTTTTATCTCAACATAGCACCGCTCATAGTGCAAATACTGGGTTTTAAACCCTCAGTATACCATTCATAACCATTACTCACCTTGAATCGGCCAAAATCCTAGCTCGCCTTGCGCTTTCCTTGCAAATCTCCCTCCTCGAGTGCAGAATATGACCAAAACCACAAGGAATATGTTATAATAGGCTAATGGGACATAACCCAATAGAAAGAACTCAAAAAAAAACCCAAAAGCACGAAATTGGCAAAACCCAAGCCCCAGGCCCACTTCTCGAAAAATTACAAAATTCACATCATCGGAATCCTCTTCTCGCCACGAGTCCGTACATATAAATTCCATTTAAATCGGAGTTCAAATGGGCCATCAAATCCCCAATTTTCATTTCAAAAACCAAGCCCGAGTTTCTTCAATCTTTACACAAATTTTGGAGAATTAATGGATGATTCTTCGATTAAATGACGTATCTAGGACAAGAGACTTACCTCCAATCACTTCCCACCAAAATCTCCTAAAAAATCTACCAACAATCTCTCAAGGTGGTGCAACAATGGTGAAAAAATGAACTCAAGTCGCGGATGAAATGTCATTAAACAGGTCTGTCTGCCCAGTTATTACCCTATGCAATCGCATCACATCCATTGCGATCGCATAGCAAAAACTTCCTCCTTCCCAAAATAACACTATGTGATAACTTAGCACTCCTACGATCGGATAGAACACACCACTGCCAGGGACCCCAGGCCCAACAACCCTATGCGAATGCATATCCCATTATGCGAACGCACAACTCAATCTCCTAGACCAATGCAATCGCATACCACCTAGTGCGAACGCATAGCACAAAAACAGACCCCTCTCCCAACCTCCTATGCGATTGCATAGAGGAAACCTTCTACTGAACTTCTGCAACTTTCAAACATTAAAACACTCTCCGATAACCACTCGAAACCATCCCGAGGCCCTCGGGACCTCAACCAAAAGCACCAACATATCCCAAGACATCATATGAACTAGTTCCAATCATAAAAACACGCCCAACAACACAAAAATCATCAATTCACGATGGATTCAAGCCTAAGTTAAACTAAAACTTCCGAAACTCATATTCGGTAAAAAAACCCAACCAAATGACATTCGATTGACCTGAAAATTTGCAGACATATCCAAAATCACCTAACGAAGCTACAACAACTCTCAGAATTCCATTCCGACCCCCGGATCAAAATCTCACCCATCAACCGGAATTTACCGAAATTCAACTTAGCCAATTCAAGCCTAATTCTACACCGGACCTCCAAATTCAGTTTCGATTTCACCCCTAAGTTATAAATCACCACCCGAAACTGGTCAAACTGTCGGAAATCCATTCCGATCCCTATAACTCATATGTCAACATCCGGTTGACTTTTCCAAACTAGCCTTCACTTAAAGAGACTAATTGTCTCAATTCCAACCAAACCCTGTCCGAATCACTTCAAACTCTGCAAACATATATAATGAAACATATAGAATCATGAAACGGGGAAAACGAGGCGGTAACTCACGTGACGACAGGCCGGGTCGTCACATCCTTCACAACTAAAACAAATGCTCGTCCTCGAGCGGGTCAAGAAACATACGTGGAGCCTCAAACAAACGAGGATATCTACTCCGCATCTCCTACTCGGTCTCCCAAGTGGCCTCCTACACGGGACGACCTCTTCACCGAAGCTATGTCCTTTGATCTCAACTTCCGACCCTGTCGACCCAAAATGGCCACTGGCTCCACATTATAGGTCAAGTCTTCATCCAACTAGACCGTGCTGAAGTCTAATACATGAGACAGGTCCCCAACATTCTTCCTGAGCATAAAAATATGGAACACCAGGTAACCCCAACAAGCTGGGTGGCAAAGCAAGCATATAGTCAACCTTCCCAATCCTCCTGAGTATCTCAAAAGGCCCAATGAACCGCGGGCTCAACAAAACTAGGGTCGTGAAAGAGGCTCGACCCGATCCACCTGTTAAACACCCATACTTTTAATTAATATAACTTATAGTATTTATACAAAATTCAAAAATATTAAAAATACACTAAACCCGGCCCAGCCCCTCAACCCGTAACACTTACGGTTCAAGTTTTACCTGGATGAACCCGAACCCGTTAAACCCGTTAAGAACCAACCCGGAACCGGCCAGGACCGTGACCCGTACAGGTCCAAAAAACAGAGTCCAGGCCTAGCCCACCCGTTAAACACCCATACCCAAAATAACATATTTTAGGCCTTGGATTTCAGTAAATATTGAAGGAAATGGAAGAAAATAAGTTAAGGATTACTAACCCAAGAGAATTTGGTGAAGAATCACATTAATGGTCGCCTAGGAGCTTGGAGAAGAAAGATTCTTGTGAAATTTCTTATCAATCCCGTATGCTACTGTTTCAGAGGTTTTAAAAATAACCGGGCAAAAGTGATCTATGCGATCCCGAAGAAGGTCAGGAGATTGCATAGGGAAAGGGAAAGTTGGCCATTGCGATCGCGGACACGGTATTGCAAATGCATATAAGAAACTGGCTCCATTTTCAGGTTTGGCTTTTATGCATTGCGATCGCGGAGGAGGAATGTGATCGCATAACACAAAGGGTGGTTACTATACGCGATCGTAGAGGAATCTACTCGATCGCCTAGAACAAAACAGGGCACCTGGAAACTTACACTCTGCGTTCACGAGAAGGCCTATGTGATCGCATAGAACAAAATCTCAGAATACCAGAACTGCTATTTCTGTAACTTTTTCTAAGTCTAAAACCATCCCGAAACACATCCGAATCACACCCGAGCCCTCGGGGCTCCTAACCAAACATGTGAACTAACTCAACAACATCATACGAACTTACACGTGCGATCAAATCACCAAAATAACATCATTACCAACAAACGAAACCTCAAGATCAAAGCATTTTTCCAAAACTTTTAAGTTTCAAATATTGAAATTTAAGTCCGAAACACGTGAAACGACGTCCGATTTTAACCAAATTTTACAGGAAGCACTTAAAACATATATAAGACCTGTAACGGGCGCCGAACCAAAATAGGAGCCCGATACCTCATTTCTAATCAGAGTTCATTTCCAATTTCCTTAAACATTTTCAGAAAATAATTTTGCTTAAAAATCATTTCTTGGGTTGGGACCTCGGAATTTGATTCCGGGCATACGCCCACGTCCCATATTTTCCTACAGACCTTTCGGGACCGTCAAATAACGGGTCCAAGTCCGTTTATCCAAAATATTGACCGAAGTTAAATTTATTCATTCTAAACTCAAAATTTAGCATTTTTCACACAGCTTCATATTTAAGCTTTCTGGCTACGCGTACGGATTGCACACTCAAATCGAGGCAACTCTAGATGAGGCTTTCAAGTCCTCAGAAGCATAGAATTCGATTAAAAAAGGTGATGACCCTTTGGTTCTTCACATTCTACACCTCTAAAAGAAGTACCTTAGTCGGGGAGCATATGAGGATAACAGCTCCGCGTATCAGATTCGGACTCCCAGGTCGATGCCTCGGGATGCTGACATATCCACTGGACACGATGAGAAGAAAAACTCTTCGACCTCAATTGGCGAACCTACCAGTCTAAAATAGCTACCAGATCCCCCTCATATGACAAGTCCTTGTCCAACTAGACATCGCTGAAATCTAACACGTGGGATGGATCGCTGTGATGCTTCCCAAGCATGGACACATAAAACACTGGATGCACGACTGATAAGCTAGGCGGCAATGCAAGTTTATAATTCACCTCCCCCACTCGATCAAGAATCTCAAAAGGACCAATGAACCTAGGGCTAAGCTTGCCCTTCTTCCCGAATCTCATCACGCCCTTCATAGGCGACTCTCGGACCAATACCCGCTCACCAACCATAAAAGCCACATCTCAAACCTTGCGGTCTACATAACATTTCTGCCTGGACTGAGCTGTACGAAGCCTATCCTAAATAATCCTGACCTTGTCCAAGGCCTCCTGAACTAGATGTGCACCCAACAACCGAGCCTCCCCCGGCTCAAACCATCCAACCGGAGATCACATCATCTACCATACAATGCCTCATAAGGAGCCCTCTGGATACTCGACTGGTAGCTATTGTTCTAGGCAAACTCTGTTAAAGGAAAAAACTAATCCCATAGCCTCAAAGTCAATGACACAAGATAGAGCATGTCCTCCAAGATCTGAATAGTCCGCTCGGACTGGCCATCCGTCTGGGGATGAAATGTTGTACTCAACTCAACTTGGGTGCCAAACTCTCGCTGAACTAGTCTCCAGAAACGCGAGGTAAACTACGCACCCTTATCCGAATAATAGAAACTGGCACACCATGAAGACGAACAATCTCCCGGATATAGATACCAGCTAACCTCTATGATGAATAAGAGACTGCCAGAGAAATCAAATGCACTGACTTGGTCAGCCTATCAACAATGACCCAAATTGCATTGAACTTCATCTGAGTATGTAGGAGCCCAACGACAAAATCAACAATGATCTGCTTCCACTTCCGCTCGGGAAGCTCAATCCTCTGAAACAATCCACCAGGCCTGTATTTCCCATACTTAACCTGTTGAAAATTCAAACATCGAGCCATATTTGGAACTATATCCTTTTTAAGTCTACACCACCAATAATGCTACTGCAAATCGTGACACATCATCACGGTGCCCGGATAAATAGAGTATCGGGAGCTATGAGCCTCCTTTAAGATCAAGTCTCGAAGCCCATCAACATTAGGCACACAAACTCCCCCCTGCAATCTCAAAACTCCATTATCATCTAAGGTCACCTGCTTTGCACCTCCACGCTGCACCGTGTCTCTAAGGACACACAAATGGAGATCATCAAACTGCCAGTCACGAATACGCTCCAATAATGAAGAACGAGCGACCGTGCAAGCTAATACCCGACTAGGCTCCGAAATATACAACCTCACAAAACTATTTACCAAGGCATGAATATTCAATGAAAGCGGCCTCTGGCCGACCAGAATATAAGCAAGACTGCCCATACTGACTGACTTCCTACTCAAATCATCGACCACCATTCTTTCACTATTATTTTGCCACTCGAGCCAATGCTCCAGAGGGTTCAATCAACTTATATACTTTTACAATTCGTATTATAACGTGAGCCAATGCTCCTCGGTGTTGAACGATCACAATTCCTTCCACAAAACTTTTCACAACAATTATAAATCATTATTAAGGCATGAAAGATACAACAAAATCAAAATATTCACAATTTAAAGATTCACAGTCAAGCTAGACACTAACGTATAGATACTCGTCACCATGCCTATACGTCGTACTCAACAATCATCACATAACAAATAGGACTCAACTACTAATCCCTAATGCTAAGGTTATACCTGGCACTTACCGAAAACTTCCACAGCCAATGCAATCCTAATTTAACGCTTTTCCTCTAGAATTCGACTCCAAATCGATTGTATCTATACATAAATTACTTCATAACGTCATACATGCTAGACAATTCGAATCCAATGCCTAATTATAGCTTTCCAAGCATTTTTCCAAAATCTCAAAAATTGACCTCGGGCCCGCTTGGTCAAAATACGAGGTTCAGACCAAAATCAAATTACCCATTCACGATATAATTTATTTTCAAATTCGACAAGCGAGGTCTAAATCAAAAATCCCTAACTCTATCTAAATCCCCAATTTTCTACACTAAATTACATGGTTTAGGCCAAGGATTTCAATAGATGTTGAAGGAAATGGAAGAAAATAAGTTAAGGATTACTGACCCAAGAGATTTTGGTGAAGAATCGATTTAATGGTCGCCTAAGATCTTGAAGAAGAAAAGTTTTTGTAAAATTTCTAATGAATCCCGTATGCTACTATTTCTGAAGTTATAAGAATAACTGGGCAATTGTGCTCTATGCGATTGCAAAGAACGTCACACAATCGCATAGGGAAAGGGAAAGTTGGCCACTGCGATCGCGGACAGGTATTGCGAACGCATATAAGAAACTAGCTCAATTCCCAGGTTTGGATTTTAGGTATTGCGATCACGGAGGAGGAATGCGATCGCATAGAACAAAGGGTGGTTACTATACGCGAATGCGGAGGAATCTATGCAATTGAATAGAACAAAACAGGGCACCTGGAATCTTACACTATGCGATCGCGGGAAGTCCTATGCGATCACATAGAACAAAATCTCAGAATACCAGAACTGCTGTTTCTGCAACTTTTCTAAGTCTAAAACCACCCTGAAACACATTTGAATCACACCCTAGCCCTCGGGGCTCCTAACCAAACACATGAACTAACTCAACAATATCATATAAACTTACCCGTGTGATCAAATCGCCAAAATAACATAATTACCAACAAGTTAAATCTCAAGATCAAAGCATTTATCCAAAACTTCATTAAGTTTCAAATTTAGAAATTTAAGTCTGAAACACATCAAACGACGTCCGATTTAAATAAAATTTTACATGAAGGACTTTATATATATATATATATATATATATATATATATATATATATATATATATATATATATATATATATATATATATATATATATAAGACTTATACCGGGTGATGAAACTAAAATACGGGCCCGATACTATCACTTTCTAATCAGAGTGCATTTCTAATTTTCGTAAACATTTTCAGAAAACAATTTTGCTTAAAAATTTATTTCTCGGGCTTTGGACCTCGGAATTCAATTCCAGGCATACCCTCACATCCCATATTTTCCTACGAACCCTCGGGGACCGTCAAATCACGGGTCCGTTTACCTAAAATATCGATCGAAGTTAAATTTATTCATTTTAAACTCAAAATTTAGCATTTTCCACACAACTTCATTTTTAAGCTTTCCGGTTACGCATCCGGACTGCGCATAAAAATCGAAGTTACTCTAGATGAAGTTTTCAAGGCCTCCAAAGCACAAAATTCGATTAAAATAAGTGATGACCCTTTGGGTCGTCTTTATATATATACAACAACAACAACAACAACAACCCAGTATAATCCCACTTAGTGGGGTCTGGGGAGGGTAGTGTGTACGTAGACCTTACCCCTACCCTAGGGTAGAGAGGCTGTTTCCAAATAGACCCCCGGCATCCTTCCCTCCAAGAATTTCCCACCTTCCTCTTGGGGAGACTCGAACCCACAACCTTTCGATTGGAAGTAGGGGTTGCTTACCATCAGTGTCAACAAGTTCCAATACAATTACACTTGAAGAATCTATGCATTAATTTACATCAAAAATTAAGTGTTTGGCTCTCATACTCGGATCTCATTTACATAAATTAGGTAAGATGGAGCATTACTTCTAAAGAGACTCAAGTATAAATTTTAAAAAAAAAGAAAGCTAGCTCACCAAAGATAGTTGTAGTAATGAAATTTAATTGTGTTTATTTTAGTATAATATCGCTTCAGTGATTGATTTATTTGTTTACTTTTTTAAATATCTGTATCGCTTGTGAAAATCTTGTATACTCTAACAGTATTATGTAAATGTAAAAGGACACTAAAAGCATGAGTTGTCACTATATATTTGATCTTGTATGTATCCTCTTAGTCACGAAAATATTCATACATGATGTAGGATCAAGAAAAAAAAAAGTAAATTAGGAGACAAATATAGGATCAAGAAAAAAAAAAGGGGAAGGAAAGTCATTAATGTCACTCAGATTATATATTATTCTAGATAAGGATTAAAGTGGAGAATATCATATTATGAGCATGCATCACATTTTCAAGGAATAATCTCAACTCTAGAAAATTTTGAAATATCTCAAGCATTAATTAGTCCACACCCACATAGTAGTATAAAAAGCTGAATATAATTTCTTTTCTTAACCACATTCAAGCATAATATATTTACATAGTATATATCTTGCTTCAACAAGATACACAATCAACATACACAATTCCCTGCGTTTTCACAAGGTTTCTACCTCTTATATAGTATTTGATAATAGATATATTAATCATCTTTCTATGTGAAATCAATTGTTTATTTACTTTGATGCACTAAATATGTAGTGTCCTGCTATGTCTTTCCATTTTGAATAATTAACCAAAATAATTAAATATATACTTTTTTTAAATTCACATTTTAACTTAGAACTAATGGTATTTAAATTTTGAATTTGTTACCTTGCAAGACTAGTTTTAATTAGATTATCTAATATTTTAATCTAACATCTATATTTTGTAGATTTTTTAATTGTAAAAGTATGAACACCTTCATTAACAACGGATTGAACAAGAAGAAAGTAGTGTTCATAATGGGAGCTACTGGAACTGGAAAATCTCGTCTCTCAGTTGACCTCGCCACTCATTTTCCAGCAGAAATCATCAACTCCGACAAAATGCAAGTGTACAAGGGACTTGACACTGTCACAAACAAAATTACAGACCTTGAGAAACAAGGCGTACCGCACCATTTGCTAGGTAAAAACTTATTTTCACCTTAGTATATATTTACACCAAACGAATAAATAGTAATTTAACTTCAATTCTCTACATTTGCTAGATGAAATTGAGCCGGAAGCTGACTTCACGCCTGAGGATTTCTGTTATCAAGCTGTTTACTACATAGAATATGTATTGAATTCTGGCCATATTCCAATAATTGTTGGAGGATCTAATACTTACATTGAGGAACTTGTGGAGAATCCTGTGTTCAAGTTTAAATCTAAGTACAATTGTTGCTTCATTTGGGTTGATGTTGCGTTGCCTGTTTTACACTCTTCTGTTTCCAAAAGAGTTGATAACATGGTTCATGCAGGTTTGTTCATAATTCTCTTCAATTTTTTTATAGTGATGTTAATCTTAATTTATAAATAGTTGTCTTTGAAGAGATTTGATATGACAAAGTGAAAAAATTGTTATTATACATGAAGCGTGCATAATCATTGTTTAAACGTATTAGTGCCATGGTTAATTATGCATTAATTTAGTTTCTTTCAATTTTTCTATTATCAATCAATTGATTCTTGAATTAATTATGGCGCAGGGTTAGTGGATGAGGTACGAGGAATATTTGTTCCTGAGGCAGATTATACCAAAGGAATCCGACGATCCATTGGTGTCCCAGAGATGGATAGGTATTTAAGAGAGGAAAACAAATCAAATATTGATGAAGCAGCTAAACAGATACTCCTTAAATCAGCCATTGAAGAAATTAAGCTGAATACATGCAAATTAGTGTGTTGTCAACTTGAGAAAATTCGACGTTTGAGGAACGAGAAAATGTGGCCAATTCACAAAATTGATGCGACTAATGTGCACAAAAAATCTGGAAAAGAAGCTGATGATGCTTGGAACGAAATGGTGTTGAAACCTTGCTTGGAAATTGTTGAAGAATTTCTCAAAGATGATGAGAAGAATGTTGAGGCAGAAACACATATTCGAACTATGTTTCCATTTAAGAAGCTGCAAGTTGCTATCTAAGATTTTCATTAAATGTGATGTTATATTTATTTTTCAAGGGATTTTTACATATATATATATATATATATATATATATATATATACCATATATCAAACCTTATTACTTCACATGTTTAAGGTTTGTGTTTAATACATTTAAGCATACCAAATTTCAATTTATGTACCATAATTCAAATTAAGGGTATGATTATTGCTTCATTTGTTCTAGGCATAATTTTAGGAACATATATTCCTTTTTCATTTTTTTCCTCTTCTCTTTCCTAGTGTTGCATATCTTTCACCAAAATACAATAAGAAGAGGAAATTCCCCGCCCTAGCTGGATGTAACCTAGAGTTGCTGTAAACATGTTCTCATCAAATGATATACCAAATCTCCTTTGTCAATGACTTTATTATATGGCTTACACTAAATAGTAAAATTTTTTCTTCTTCTACTTCACTGTGTGTATGCACGTAACAATTGGAAAGAACTAAGATTGAATACCTTCTGCACTCACTAACCATTTATGGCGCTCCTAATCATTGGCTTAAGAAACTTATATGCCAAAAGGATAACTGTTCGCTTAAGGGCATACAGTTGCAACATTTATTTCGTTTATATTATTACCCTTAATTTGCCAATGACTTTATTATATGGCTTACACTAAATAGTAAATTTTTTTTTTCTCTTTTACCAAGAGCACAATAACACATATTATAAAATAAATTATCACAACAACAGCCAATGCATATAAATCGTTCGCCCTTTCAAAATTTGCGGTACTCCCAAAATTGAAATTTTGAATATCAAGAACTGGCCTCGACCAGCTTCAGCTATAGATATCCGGAGCTTCTTGGGGTTAGCTGGTTACCATAGAGGTTTATGGAGGGGTTTTTATCCATCGTAGCCCCGATTACTAGATTGACCCAGAAGGGTGCCCAGTGCAAATGGTTAGATGAGTGCTAGACGAGCTTCCAGAAGCTCAAGGTAGCTCTGACTACGGCACCAGTATTGGTTTGCCCACGGGATCTAGGCCTTATGCTTTGTATTGTGATGTTTCTCGTATCAGGCTTGGCACAATGTTGATGCAGAATGGAAAGGTCATAACATATGCTTCGAGGCAGTTGAAGATCTAGAATAAGAATTATCCGGTTCAAGATCTAGAGTTGGTAGCCATTGTTCATCCTTGAAGATATGGAGGCACTATTTGTATGGTGTACACAGATCACAAGAGCCTTGAGTACTTGTTCAAGCAGAAAGAGTTGAATTTGATACAGTGCAGGTGGTTTGAGTTGTTGAAGGACTATGATGTTTCTATCTTATACTACCCGGGGAAGGCCAATGTGGTGGCCGATGCATTGAGTAGAAAGTTCGCTAGCAAGGGTAGTCTTGCCTATATTCCGGTCAGCCAGAGACCGCTTGCCTTGGATGTTCATGTCTTGGCCAATAGATTTGTGAGATTGGGTATTTCTGAGCCCAGTAGGGTGTTAACTTTCACGGTTTCTCACTCTTCATCGATGGAGCGTACCCGGGAATGACAATTTAATTGTAGTATAAATGTAACAATACAATTTAACTACAATTTACAATTTATCTACAAATTATCTACATTTTATCTACAATTCTATAATTTAACTACAATTTAACTACAAATTCTGGAAAAATATGTTTTCTTCTTCTTCAACGAATTTCAATCTGAAATTCAGTCAAAATCAAGTCTAATATTCACCAAACCCCTCAAAATTGAGATATAAACTCCTAAACATATTTCGAATTATATTTAATGCTGCAATTTGCATATTGCAACTTTACTCGTGGAAAAGAGTATTGCTATATTTGGTTGCTGAGTTTTTTCTTTTTGGAAATATTTGCGTATTAAAGATTAATTATGAAGTCTAATAGTAAATGAAGCAACTCTACCATACACATCTTTACGGCTCCAATATTTAGATAATAGCGTTATTGGGCCCATGCCAACATGAACGATTCCTTACTAGTAGTCCAAAATGAGTATCGATTTACAAAATAAAAAAAATTAAGTTTTTAGGATGAAGACTCCTATGAACGTACTTAATACCAAAATAAAAATTACTTTAGGCGATAAAATATGCAATAATTTCATAAAATATGTTCGTATTATATTTGTTTCAATTTATGTGATTTGGTTGGATGTGGAATTTAGAAAATATTTTTGAAACTTATGATCTTAAATATGCCGTGAAAACTTTTGGAGTAATAAAAGCATGTCATTTATAGTAAAATAAAAAGTGTATTATTAAATTGCTTCCAAGTATAATATAGACACTACAACATAATGCATTTATAGTTATAAAACACCACGTAGCTAATTATAAAAAATTTCGTAGCTAAACACTTTCGCCACAATATTTTTTCCATAGCATTCGTAGCAAAATATAGCGTAGCTAAAAGTTAGCTACAAACTATACATGACCCGTTGATAAGGACTAATACTTATTGCTACGAAAATTTTGTGTTGTACCTATATTCATAGCAAATAGTTTTATACTTTTGCCACAACAAATATATTTATAGCAAATGATTTTATACTCTTGCCACAATAAATTAATTTGTAGCTATTATGGTAAAAGTTTTAAATTTTTTGCCACGAAAGTTCTAATATTTAACTACAAAAGTATTTTTATTTAGCTACGGATAAAAAGTTTTATGGCTACAAATCATACAAAAAATTCAAGATTAGATTACTTTATTATTTATTTTTTGACAGAATACTGATTTTAGCAACGATGAAAGTTCCTATCACCATATTTCTTTGCTATTTTATTTTGGTCTAAAATTTTCCAATTATTCTATGGATGTACATGTTATATTAAAACTAATTGTAGTAATATATTACCTTGGGACATGACTTATTCTACACGAATTAACATGTAAAAATTTTCACAAAATAAATTCCAAGATATAAATTTATATTAATCATTTAATAGCATCTACAATACATGACTCTTTTGCAATAACTAAAATTTGAAGAAAAGAACTAGCCGATGTGAGGCTTTATGGCAATAGAGATCAGAAATAATGTACGACATTCCACATAAATGAATATAAGCATTTGCTTGATGATTCAAATTGTCACCCTCGTTTGATCTTGATGATTTATGTTGCCACCTTCATCGCAGTTTGTTGATCTTTATTGTGACGATCCGACCCGTCGTCTTTTGTATTTCAGCCTTGTTACCCCCGTTTTATGCTTCCCCATGTGTTGATATATGTGTTTGGTGAGTTTGAAGTGTGTTGGGCTGAATTTGGTTAGAAATGAGACCAATAGTCTCTTTATGGAAAGCTTAAGTTGAAAAAATGTACTTATGAGTTAGAGGGTTCGGAACGGGTTTCCGACGATTCGACTAGTTTCCGATGGTGATTTATGACTTGGGAGCGAAATCGGAATTAAATTTGGAGGTCCGGTGTAGAATTAGGCTTAAATTGGCTAAGTTCGAATTTTGGCGAATTCCGGTTGATAGGTGAAATTTTGATACGGGGGTCGGAATGAAATTGTTACAGTTGCAGTATCTCCGTTTGGTGATTTTGGGTATGTCTGCAAATTTTCAGGTCATTCGGACACCGTTTGGTCGAGTTTTGATCGAAGGTTAGTTTTGGAAGTTCATGTTTAACTTAGAGTTGAATTTCAGGATTTTGGTGATTTTTGGAGTTTACGCTAGTGTTTTTATGACCCGAGCAAGTTTGAATGAGGTAATAAGTCGTGTTGGTGCTTTTGGTTAAGGTCCCGGAGGCCTTAAGGTGATTTCGGATGGCCTACGGAAGGATTTTAGTTTTGAAAAGTTGCAGAACTTTAGCACAGCAGTTGCAGGAAAAATTGCTCTATGTGATCGCAGGTATGGCATTTTCGATCGCATAAGAGGGTGGTCAGGGGCCCGGTAATTTGTTCAATGTGATCGCATAGTTGGAGATGCGATCGCGTAGGTTGAAGTCATTGTTCTTTGCGATCGCGTGGGAAAGACCGCGTTCCGTAAGGATAGGAGGTACAGTAATGCGATCACGTGGAGCTGGGTGCGATCGTATAAGGGTAAATTTTGGGAGCTTTAGTTTTGTTCTCTGCGATCGCAAGCCTGGGGCTGCGATCGCGTATAAGGAATCCCCGTGCAGTTAAGGTTTTAATAAAAATTTCTTCCGCGAGCTACTTCATATCTCCTCCATTTTTGCACCACCTTGAGAGCTTGTTGACGAATTTTGAAGGGGATTTCGACGGGAAGTGAATGGAGGTAAGTCTCGTGGTCTTAATACGTCATATAATTGAAGAATCATCCATTAATTCTCTTAAATTGGGCATAAAATTGAAGAACTAGGGCTTGAAATTTTGAAAGAAAATTAGGGATTTGAAGGAGCTATTAGACTCCGATTTTGATGAACTTTATATGTATGGACTCGTAGCAAGACGAAGATTTGAAAATGTGAATTTCGTAATTTTTTGAGAAGTGAGCCGGGGCTCGGGTTTTGCCAACTTCGTGTTTTTGGGTGTTTTTCGAGTCCTTTCTACTGTGTTATGTCCAATTAGCTATTTTGACATATTCCTTGTGGTTTTGGTCAGATTCTAAACTTGAGGAGGTCGATTCGCGAGGAAAGCACAAGGCGAGCTAGGATTTTGGCCGGTTTAAGGTGAGTAATTGTTATGAATGATATATTGAGGGTTTGAAACCCCGTATTTGCACTATGCAGTGCTATGTTGAGATGACACACGCGTCTCGTGATGAGGGTGGTGATGTATCTGCTGGGACCTCGGACTTGGTCCATCCCGAATGATGACTTACTGTACTTCTTGACTGAGACTGAGCTTGTGCTCGTATATTTTGGGCTAGTTGCCATGTTTGGGGCCTTGTGCAGATCTGTAGAACTCCTAGGGAGCATGTTGAGTTGTTTAACCTCACTTTACCTATTGGACACATACCAGCTGTCCTGACTTTGACTGTAAATCATGAAATAAACCGGACTTTGCAACTTGCACCCTAAATGAGCAATACCTAGGGTTGAATACCCTGTCTTAGCTGAGTGGGCCCGAGAGGCCAAGTCTATATTGACTGAGAGGGGTCAAGGACCTTGTAGTGAGGCTATGTGATATATATACATATATGTCGGGTCGGGCTTCACGCCGCAGCACAATATACATATATATGTATGGATCGGACTGCACGCTGCAGTAGTATATTATATGGACCGGACTGCATGCCGCAGAGTTATATGGTTCGGACTGCACACTGCAGTGATATATGGATCGGACTGCACGCCGCAGTATTTTAGCGCTTGGGCTGAAGGAGCCCCTCCGGAGTCTGTACTTACCCCTAGTGAGCGCAGCCGGCTATATCTATTGGATCGGGCTACGCGTCGCAGCATTTTATATATTATATTGGATCGGGCTGCGCGCTACAGCATTATATATATATATATATATTTATATATATATATATAAGTAAGGTGGTTTGACCGAAGTTCAGAGTCAGCCTTCAACACAAGGCAATCTTGTGATAGAGGGGAAGAGGCAGAGCACAACCGCTTCTGTGGCACAAGATGCGCTAGTATTGCAAAGGCAGGAATGAGTTCAGAACGTTCGAATAAGCTACTCGACCGACTAAAGCTAAAATGAGAAAGGGAGATGACTCTAGTTGTCCGATTTGCTGAGGCTAGCTTGACTTCACTCACTTCAGAGAGAGAAAAAAGAATAAGAAAGGAGCGTAGCAACTAGAAAGAGAAAGAAATCCCCTCTTCCGCTTAAGGCACTGAAGTCTCTGAGCTAATATCAATAGCAGTAGATTCAAGGGAAGTTCTTTCTAGAGCAGTAAGAGCCTATTCTGTCTTACTTTCTGATTCAATTCCGCTGCACCCTCCGCCGCCGTTACAATGGGAATGCGTCTGCCCTAATGGAAATGAGAGGCCTTATTCTTCACTTGCTGCTTTCAGGGTATTTTGAAATAGATTTAGAAGTTAAAAAAGTCATATATTTTGATCTTATTATCTATTTTTATCTAAGTCAGCTGAGCGAGGTTTGCCATTCTTTAATAAAAATGAATATTTGAAGTGGAATGATCGATTTCAGCAAGCTTTTGACGAGCTCAAAGGTTATCTCCATTCCCTTCCACCTTAGTTTCTCCCAAACTTGGGGAAACTTTATATTTATATTTATAAGATATAAGAGGAAATTTCTTTTGCAATACTTAAAAGAGTCTCTCATGGCCCAATTATTATTACAGCGTTCTCTACCATAGAATTTGGACTTCCGGGTAAACCCGGCGGCTTCTATGAAGATGGCAGCGCAAAGAATGCTCGAGGGTTTGTTAAAGAAGGCGGCCCTCCTTTTACTTTCTCAATAATAAAGCTTTTGACCTTTGTATTTGTTCGCCAAATCCTGTTCTGTTCCATCCAAGCTCGGTTTTGTCTGAATCTTCGTGGAAGAAGAAGAAGCGGTTCATCAGCCACTACATCTGTAAATCCCACCAAATCATTAAACCTGGCGGCGGCTCGCTCTTTGATCAGTGATTCACCGGCCACAAGACCGATGAAGAATCTCTCTAAGATCTGCTCTTTGATAAGTGAGTCACCGGCCACTAGATCCAGGAATCTCAGGAATCAAAAAAATTGAAAGGATAGGGGAGTCACAGCCCCCAACCAAGGGAGTGGTTACGTTCACTATGCCCCCTTATTCCCGACATGCTATGGTGCCCCGAGGCTGTCTCGCGAAGATCTTCGATTCGAACCTTCGCACCTACTCTCTCTTAGAGGATGAACCACGCCTTCGCTATCACAAGAATATAGCGATCGAAGAGCTATGGCTTAGTTGCTTCACTTATTACACCGTATTGCCCGACGAGAGCATGCTGCAAGAGTGTAGGTGGGTGATAAGCATAGGAGGCGCTGCCCTACCATTACTTTAGCTTATCTCTTATCTATCTAAGAAAATGGATATTGGGATGCCTATTGAATTTTTCCTTCTAACACTGGATTCTAACAAGGCTAAGAGCAGCGGATACGGATAGAAGACCAAGAGCGCTTATGTATCATCTCCTGTCGAAAAGCGAAAAAACCCCTTCTTCTATATGAGACCTAGCTCTTTCCTCCCTTTACTAAATATTCTTCTATTAGTGTTAGTGAAAGCTCAATCCCAACTCTCTCACTAAGACCGGATATATGGTGTTGGATCGGGCTGCGCGCCGCAGCAATGTTAATAATTGGTTGGACGGAAAGGAAAGTATCTATCAAATTCCGCTCCCTGTTTGGTACTTAATTACTGTTCTTGCTATTGAATATAGAACTGTATAGTGTTTTTACTGGATTTCTTACACTCAGTTACTATTTATTGCTATTACTCACTGAGTTGGAAGTACTCACTCTACTCCCTGCACCTTGTGTGCAGATACAGGGATCCCAGAGACTTAGATGTGTTTACTTGTTGTGGCCTAGATTAGTTCTGGAATTATCAAGGTAGCTACTGGCGTCCGGAGAACCTGATGTCTTCTCTTATCTGTCTTTTGCTTCTATGTCTAGACCGTATTATGTTTAGAATACTGTTCAATGTAATTAGAGCCTCAGACTTGTGACGCCAGATCTTTTGGGCTGTTATAACTGTTGAATATGTTTTCCGCAGTAATCCTATGGTTATTAAACTGAGATTTTATCTTAAAATTGGTAATTTAGTCATTGTTTTGGCTGGGATTGATTATATGTTCAGGCTTGCCTTACAAGGATTTTGGTGCCATCACGACCGGGGTTTTGGGTCATGACAAGTTGGTATCCGAGCCTAGGTTACCAGGTCTCGCGAGTCATAAGCCGGTTGAGTAGAGTCTCGCGGATCGGTACGGAGACGTCTGTACTTATTCTCGGGAGGTTGTGGAACCTTTAGGAAAACTTCATATTCTTGAAATTCTTGTCGTGCGACTTTGTTGAACCGAGAAATAACTTCTATATTCTATTCTCTCGCAGATGGCGAGAACGCGTGTGGTCGGACATGGCGGACGACCACTATTGCCGGTTGAGTAGAGGTTCCAGTAGCACCTGCTCAGGCACCAACACTTCCTATTGTGATTCCGGGTCTTCAGGAGGCCCTGGCTCAGATCTTATCGGTTTGCCCCGGCCTGTCTCAAGCAGTCTTTGCTACCACCGCAGCTACATCCCAAACCAGGGGTGGTCATCAGACCCCCGCAGCTCATACTACAGAGCAGGGTGCACAGGGTTTGCAGACTCCAGAGGCACCACTGGTTCAGCCAGTTTTCCCAGCTCAGGGTGATGGGGTACAAGTGATGCCAGATGACGAGCAGCATCGTCTGGAGAGGTTTAGCAGGCTTTCACCTCCAACTTTTAGCAGTTCTCCGGGCGAGGATGCCCAGGGGTTTCTCGACAAGTGTCGACGCATACTCAGGACAGCAGGGATCTTGGAGACTAGTGGGGTATCTTTTACCATTTTTCAGTTCTCAAGAGCAACCTTCACCTGGTTGGAGGCATATGAGCGGCGTAGGGAGATAGGTGCAGCACCGTTATCTTGGCAGGAGTTCTCCACTATCTTTTTGGAGAAGTGGATACCTAGGTCGCAGAGGGAGGAATTACTTAGGCAGTTTGAGATGCTTCACCAGGGGGATATGTTTGTGACGCGGTATGAGGTGAGATTTGCAGAGTTAGCCCGATATGTTCCGTGGATGGTTAAGACGGATAAGGAGAGGATCAGACGATTTGTGGACGGGCTCATTTATCCCACTCGTATCCTGATGACTCGAGAGAGGGTAATGAGTCACACCTTTGAGGAGGAGATGGATATAGCCCGCGATATTGAGACAGCTCGCCGTCAGGAGAGAGAGGAGAGGGAGACCAAGAGGCCTTGAGGATCAGGTGGCTCTAGTGGTGCTCCGTCTAGGCGCCAGTTTTAGTAGAGCAGGGGTCGTTCTTTTATGGCTCCACATCCAGCGCGGTCAGAGTACCGTGGTTAATCTTCTGGTCGGGGTTATCAGGGCTCTCACCAGGGTCAGCCATCTCTGAGCACACTTCCAGCGCAGTGTTCATCTCATGCCCCATCTGTTCAGGGTTTATCTCGGCCTAATTCTTCGGCCAGCTACTCTAGTGCGAGGGGTTCGCTTCAGTCCCAGCCCCTAGCGCGAGGGAGTTGATATGAGTGTGGCGAGTTTGAGCATATGCGGAGGGAGTGTCCCCGCCGTTCTTCCAGTTCATCTCAGTAGAGGGGTCTGCCCTCATCTTCTGGCCCAGTGTCTTAAGCACCTGCCCAGTCAGCTAGGGGTGAGGGTCAGGCAGTTAGGTGTCGCCCTAGAGGGGGAGGCCGATCCAGTGGCGGTCAGGCCCGTTGCTATGCTCTTCAGGGAAGGTAAGATGTTGTTGCTTCGGATGTAGTTATTATAGGTATAATTTCAATTTGTCACAGGGATGCCTCAGTTTTATTCAATCCGAGTTCCACATATTCTTATGTATCTTCTTACTTTGCTCATCATTTGGGGACTACCCGAGGGTTTCTAGCGTTACCTGTGCATGTATCTACCCGGTGGGTGATACTATAATTGTGGACCACGTGTATTGGTTCTGTCTTGTTACTGCTGGGGGTCTTGAGACCCGAGCTGACTTGATGCTATTGAGCATGGTTGATTTTGATGTTATTCTGGGCATGGATTGGCTATCACCGTGCCATGCTATTCTAGACTATCACGCCAAGACAGTCACGTTGGATATGCCGGGTATATCGAGGATCCTGTGGAGTGGTATGACTGATTATGTGCCCAACAGGGTAATCTCTTTCTTAAAGGCCCAGCGAATGGTTGGGAAGGGATGTTTATCATATTTGGCATTTGTGAGGGATGTTACAGCCGAGACTCCTAGTCTTGATTTAGTCCTCGTGGTGAGGGAATTCCCTGATGTGTTTCCAGCAGACCTGCCGGGCATACCGCCGGATAGGGAAATTGACTTCGGTATTGACTTGGTGCCGGGCACTCAGCCCGTTTCTCTTCCTCCCTATCATATGGCTCCAGCAGAGTTAAAGAAGTTGAAGGAGCAGCTGCAGCAACTTCTAGATAAGGGTTCATTTGCCTGAGTGTGTCGCCGTAGGGCGCACCGGTATTATTTGTAAAGAAGAAGGATGGCACAATCAGAATGTTCATTGATTACGGACAAAGGAATTCTCGAAGATTCATCTCCGTTCAGGCTATCACCAGCTGAAGATTAGAGATTCTAATATTATGAAGACAGCTTTCCGGTCTAGATATGGGCATTATGAGTTTCTAGTTATGTCATTTGGGCTGACTAATGCCCCAGCTACATTCATGCACCTGATGAACACTGTATTTCGGCTGTATCTGGATTCTTTTGTGATCGTGTTTATTGATTATATACAGGGGTACTCGCGTATCTAAGAGGAGCACACGCAACACTTGAGGGTGGTATTGCAGAGGTTGAGAGAGGAGAAGCTCTATGCAAAGTTCTCCAAGTGTGAGTTCTGGCTCAGTTATGTGGCTTTCATAGGACACGTGTTGTCCAGTGATGGTATTCAGGTTGACCCAAAGAAGATCGAGGCGGTGCATAGTTGGCCCAGACCGTCCTCAGCTACTGAGATTTAGAGTTTCCTCGGTTTGGGGGTTATTACCGCAGGTTTGTCCAGGGTTTTTCATCTATTTCTTCGCACTTGACGAAGTTGTCGCAGAAGAATGAACCATTTGTGTGGTCAGATGAGTGTGAGGAGAGCATCCAATAGCTCAAGTCAGTGTTGACTACAACTCTTGTGCTAGTATTGGCATCAGTTTCAGGCTCTTATTCGGCATATTGTGATGCTTCGAGAGTTGGGATTGGGTGCGTTTTGATGCAGAAGGGTAGAGTTATTAAGCCTCATATGAAGAACTACCTTGTTCATGATTTGGAGTTGGCTGCTATAGTTCATGCTTTGAAAATTTGGCGGCACTATCTATATGGCGTGTCCTGTGAGGTATTCATGGATCATCGCAGCCTTCAGCACTTGTTTAAGTAGAAGGACCTCAATTTGAGGCAGCGGAGGTGGCTTGAGTTACTCAAGGACTATGATATTACCATATTGTATCACCCGGGGAAGGCCAATGTAGTGGCCGATGCTTTGAGCCGGAAGGCAGTGAGTATGGGGAGCTTGGCGTATATTCTAGTTGGGGAGAGGCCTCTTGCAGTTGATGTTCAGGCCTTGGCTAATCAGATGGTGAGGTTGGATATTTCTGAGCCCAGTAGGGTGTTGGCATGTGTGGTTTCCTGATCTTTTCTATATGATCGCATCAGGGAGCGCTAGTATGATGACCCACATTTGCTTGTCTTAAAGGACAGGGTCCAGCATGATGATGCCAGAGATGTTACTATTGGTAGTGATGGTGTGTTGCAGATGCAAGTCCGGATTTGCATGCCCAATTTGGATGGGCTTCGATAGTTGATGTTAGAGGAGGCCCACAACTCGCGGTATTCTATTCATCCGGGTGTCGCGAAGATGTACCAGGACTTGAGGCAATATTCCTGGTGGAGAAGAATGAAAAATGACATAGTGAGTTATATGGCTAGGTGTATCAACTGTCAGCAGGTCAAGTATGAGCATCAGAGACACGGTGGTGTACTTCAGCAGATGGATATTCCAGAGTGGACATCCACATTGTGAGTGGTCTCTCTCATACCTCGAGGAATTTTGATTCTATTTGGGTGATTGTTGATAGGATGACCAAGTCTGCGCACTTCATTCTGGTGTTTACCACCTATTCTTCGGAGCGGTTAGCAGAGATTTTTATCCATGAGATTGTGCGGTTACATGGGGTACCAGTTTCTATTGTCTCAGACATGGGTACTCAGTTTTCTTTCCAGTTCTGGAGGACATTTCATCAGGATTTGGGCACTCAGATACAGATGAGTACGACTTTTCATCCTCAAACGGACGGGCAGTCCGAGCGTACTATACAAATATTGGAAGACATGTTGCATCCCTGTATTATTGATTTTGGAGATTCTTGGGCTGAGTTCTTGCCACTTGCGGAATTTGCTTATAACAACAGTTATCAGTCCAGCATTCAGATGGCGTCGTATGAGGCCTTATATGGCAGACGGTGTAGATCTCGAGTTGGCTGGTTTGAGCCCGGCGAGGCTAGACTATTGGGGACAGAGTTAGTTTAGGATGCCTTTGAGAAAGTGAAAGTTATCCGGGAGAGACTTCGTACGGCTCAGTCGCGTCAGAAGAGTTATGAGGACCGGAAGGTTCGGGATGTATCTTATATGGTGGCCGAGAAGGCGTTGTTGAAGGTTTCGCCTATGAAGGGCGTGATGAGGTTTGGTAAGAAAGGGAAGCTCAGTCCAGGGTTCATTGGACCTTTTGAGATACTCAGGAGGTTTGGGGAGGTGGCTTATATGCTTGCTTAACCACCCAGCTTGTCGGGGGTTCACCCGGTATTCAATGTTTCTATGCTCAGGAAGTATGTTGGGGACCCGTCTCATGATGAGGACTTGACCTATGATGTGGAGCCAGTGGCTATTTTGGGTCGACAGATTCGAAAGTTGAGATCAAAAGACATAGCTTCGGTGAAGGAGCAGTGGAGAGGTCGGCTTGTGAAGGACGCCACTTGGGAGACCGATGAGGAGATGCGAAGCAGATATCCTCGTTTGTTTGAGGCTCCAGCTATGTTTCTTGACCCACTCGAGGACGAGCGTTTGTTTTAGTTGGGGAGGATGTGATGACCTGACCCGTCGTATTTTGTATTTCAGCCCCGTTATCCCCGGTTTATGCTTCCCCGTGTGTTGATATATGTGTTTGTTTGGTTGAATTTGGTTAGAAATGAGACCAATAGTCTAATTAAGGAAAGCTTAAGTTGAAAAATTCAATCGGACATTGACTAGTGAGTTAGAGGGTTCGGAACGGGTTTCCGACGATTTGACTAGTTTCAGATGGTCATTTATGACTTGGGAGCAAAATCGGAATTTAATTTGGAGGTCAGGTGTACAATTAGGCTTGAATTGGCTAAGTTCGAATTTTGGCGAATTCCGGTTGATAGGTGAGATTTTGATCCGGGGATCGGAATGGAATTTTGATAGTTGCAGTAGCTCCGTTAGGTGATTTTCAATATGCATAAAACAAATTAAACTATATAAATCCCATACTTCCTAAAAGGTCCTACAGCCCTAAAAAGGTCCTGCTTAATTGTGTGTATATATATATATATATATATGGTCGGGCTGCACGCTGCAACAGTATATACATATACATGTATAGATCGGACTGCACGCCGCAGTAGTATATTATATGGATTGGATTGCACACCGCAGTATTTTAGTGCTTGGGCTGAAGGAGCCCCTCCGGAGTCTGTACACACCCCCTGTGAGCGCGGCCGGCTATATCTATTAGATCAGGCTGCGCGCCGTAATATTTTATATATTATATTGGATCGGGCTGTGCGCCGCAACATATATATATATATATATATATATATATATATATATATATATATATATATATATATATATATATATATATATATATATATATATATATATATATATATATATATATATATATATATATATCGGGCTGCGTGTCGCAACAGTATTAGTTATTGGTTGGACGGAAAGGAAAGTATCTATCAGGTTCCCCTCCCTGTTTGGTACTTATTTATTGTTCTTGCTGTTGAATATAGAACTCTATTGTATTTTTACCAGATTTCTTACACTCAGTTATTATTTATTGCTATTACTCACTAAGTTGGAAGTACTCACTTTACTCCTTGCACCTTGTGTGCAGATACAGGGATCCCGGCGGCTTAGCTGTGTTTATTTGCTGTGGCCTAGATCAGTTCCGGAGTTATCAAGGTAGCTGCTGGCGTCCGCAGAACATGATGTCTCCTCTTATTTATCTTTTGCTTCTATGTCTAGACTTTACTATGAATACTGTTCAGTGTAATTAGAAGCTCGGACTTGTGACGCCGGATCTTTTGGGCTGTTATAACTATTGAATATGTTTTCCCTAGTAATCCTATGGTTATTAAACTGAGATTTTATCTTTAAATTGGTAATTTAGTTATTGTTTTGGCTGGGAGTTGATTATATGGTCGGGCTTACCTTACAAGGAGTTTGGCGCCATCACGACCGAGGTTTGGGTCGTGACATTTATGCATCCAAGAATATACGAAGCACTCTTCAAAATCACTAGACTGACATATATAACAAAATGATCTGTAGAACTCCTAGGGAGCATGTTGAGTTATTTAATCTCAATTTACCTATTGGAGACATACCAGCTGTCCTGACTTTGACTGTAAATCATGAAATAAACCGGACTTTGCAACTTGCACCCTAAATGAGCAATACCTAGGGTTGAATACCCTGTCTTATCTGAGTGGGCCCGAGAGGCAGAGTCTATATTGACTGAGAGGGGTCAAAGACCCCGTAGTGAGGCTATGTGATATATATACATATATATATAAACATATACATATATATATATATATATATATATATATATATATATATATATATATATATATATATATACATATATATATATACATATATATATATATATACATACATATATATATACATATATATATATATACATACAGATATATATATATATACATATATATATATATACATATATATATATATACATATATATATATACATATATATATATATATATATATATATATACACATACAGATATATATATATATATACATATAACTAAGCTTAAATCATGGCGTTGGTAAGCCCTAAGAGGGGTGTTCCCGGCATGGTTAGTGAGGGATTATATCGTGTATAAACCTTGTGATTCCGTTGGTAAGTCCTGTATGGCTGGTTAAATCGCCTATGGATGTTCCCGGTCGGGTTTATAACGAATAGTTCCGTGGTTTGCATAAAACAAATTAAACTATATAAATCCCATACTTCCTAAAAGAAAGAGGTGTACCTAGATTAGTTATTAATTATAAACCTCTTAATAAAGTTTTGAAATGGATTAGGTATCCTATCCCTAATAAAAAAGATTTATTGAATAGATTACATGATGCAATCATTTTTTCTAAATTTAATTTAAATTGGGGTTTATATAGTTTAATTTGTTTTATGCAAACCACGGAACTATTCGTTATAAACCCGACCGGGAACATCCATAGGCGATTTAACCAGCCATACAGGACTTACCAACGGAATCACAAGGTTTATACCCGATATAATCCCTCACTAACCATGCCGGGAACACCCCTCTTAGGGCTTACCAACGCCATGATTTAAGCTTAGTTTGCTATAAAATTATTTAAACTAACACCCATACCACAACCTTTACCCCTTCAAGGCAAGCTGTTCATTAAGAGTCATTACCTTTTCCGATCATACTTAAGCTATATCAGTTATTATTTAACACTTATGAATTTAGCCCATCATTGGGCAAATAAACAAATAAAACATAATTATAATATAGAAAATATAATATAACTAAAGGAATGGAAAGTACCTGATTACTAGAACTTCTTGATTTATTTATTCACAATAGCTATTACAAGTAGTATTACAAAAGGAAATTTTAGAGAGAAGGGAGAGGAAAATCTTAGAAAGAGAGAGAGGAGTTCCGAAAAACCTACCTCCTCTAAATGAAATCTACCCTATTTATAGAAAATATTGTGCACAGTAAAAGTGCACAGTAACCGACATAAAAGTCAATAATCCTACAGTAAACTGAATAAAATTACATAATAGCCCCTTCTAGAAACTTAAGTGGCTTTTTTGATTTTCAAAATCTCTTCTTCAGCTTTTTTGAGTAGATCCGGTAAATCTTCTGAAGTTATACTATTTACATTTTGAGAATCTTCAAAATTATCCCCTATTAAAACATCATCATCAGTAATTTGCTTCTGAATATCTTTTTTAATCTGCTCCATGTAAGCTGCAATTAGCTCTTCTTTAGATAATGTTCCTCCTTTCTTTATTTGAATCTTCTTAGTAATTTTTCTAAAATGACTTTCTTCCATTTCTGCATCATCTGGGATTTCTTTGTCATATTTGGTAATTGTAGTTTTAATAGTATCCAATAGCTCTTGCCCAACCATCTTTCCATCAGATCCTTTTGAGATTAGCTTAGGCCAAAATTTTGTATAATGTCTTCTAAATAAACAAGGTACTTCATCTGAATCTTTCCCTAATTCAATGGTCCATTTGTAAATCCAAGGAACAGAAAATTCCATAAAAAAATTCATAATCAGAATCTTTGGGTATAATCTGTCCTCTTTGTCCAAATCCATAATCCCTGGCGAAATCTCTACCCATTGATGATATAACTCTTTTAACTGTACTGGTAGTATTCCTTGGGAAGGCCCGAAAAAGGACCACCATTTAATGAACCAACTTGGAATCTGGGTACTTTTAAAAACTTGAGCACAAATTTTTATAAACCAAGAGTGCTTATGATCATCATTTTCATAAAATAAAGTCTTTGAAAATGCCTCCACATAATCCCAATAATTATAATTAATTGACATCTTTTGAATTGGATGTATATACTGGCAATCTTTTAAAGTACTTAGTCCCCATTCGTCTGGTAAAATAATTTTCTTAATAATCATTTTGGAAAAAGAAAAATATGATTTATTAGAATTACTAGTATTGTTATGAGAAATTTCTACTGATCCAGTAGATGTTAAAATCATTTCATAGTGCAATCTATTCTTGTAAGTTTGTATTGGAAATAATGCATTGTTTAAATACCTTTTCATAACAATCCAAGGATTGTGTTTCCATTGAAAATCTTTGTTATCAACATAAATTATAATCTCTTTTATAGGATTTATATCAAAAATCTCATTGTCAGTTTTCCCAATTATAACTGCATAAGAATCTTCATTAGGGGTTTCAAAATCTTTATGATCCTCAATAGAGGTGTGTTGAATAGTAGCATTGCTACCCCCAGCAGTTCCAGCATTGCTGGCAATAAAATCTAGATATTTCTGGTAATCTGCAAAAGAAGGTCTTATATTTGATGATGAAGATGATCCTTCTTCAAGAAATCTTTTCTGGGCTGGAATATGCCCTAGGGTCTGAAATCTATTCTGATTTGCTCCTCTTCCCCTTCCAGAGGAAGGTCTTGGCCAATTTGGCCTCATCCTACAAAACTGAAAATTAATCATTAGTAAGATATTCTCGGGTAAGAAAATCTGGTAAACTGTTATCAATTCCTTTTTTATAAACAATTTCAAAATCAAAAGGAGCCAATAATGCTTGCCATCTAGCAAACATCTGTTTAGAAACATTGTGCTTAAAATCCTTATTAAATAAGAACTTAGCAGCTTGACAATCTGTTTTGATTACAAATTTCTGATTATATAAATCCGTCTGAAATTTTAAAACACTCTTAACAATAGCTAAAATCTCTTTTGCTACTGTTGCATAATTTCTTTGACTATCATTCCATTTTCCTGAATAAAATTGTATAACATAATCTCTTTTTTCAACAGGAGAAAATTGAGTCAAAATACCCGCATATCCAATATCTGAAGCATCAGTTTCAACAGTTTTTTCCCAATTTGGGTTAGCCAAAGTTAAACAAGGGAGTTCTTTTATTTTGGATTTTATTTTCTTAACAGCATCAGTGTGAGAATCATTCCAAGCAGGAGGGTTCTTTTTTAGCCTTTCATATAAAATAGCAGTATCTTTTGATAAGTCTTTTATGAACGGAGAAATATAATTTAAACTACCCCAAAATCTTTGTAATTGAGTCTTATTAGTAATAATATCAGGAAATTTTGATCCGAATTCAATCGTCCTATTAATAGGCGTAATTGTTCCTTTTCCAATATTATGACCAAGAAATCTAATGTTACTTTGAAAAAGACACATTTTTGGTTTAGAAATAACTAATCCATTTTGAATAACTATTTTTTGAAATAATTCTAAATTTAATTAAGCAGGACCTTTTTAGGGCTGTAGGACCTTTTAGGAAGTATGGGATTTATATAGTTTAATTTGTTTTATGCAAACCACGTAAATGTTTTCTCACTCTTTCCGCAAAAATCGAAGGTAAACCATCAATAAATTTAGACTTCCAATGCTCATGACTACAATCATGCAATTCCATAACACGACTTAAGAATACATCTTTATACCATCTAAAATCAGATAGTTGTCTACAACGTAAATTTTGTAATGTTGTTCTAATAGTTTCTGCTTCATTAGTCCATCTACCACAAAAATGTTCAACCATAGTAGTAATCAAAGTATAAACAGCATTTTGTTGTACTTGAGAAGTACTTGTTTGATCAGTAGTCTGATAGGCTAATTGCCCTTCAATTTTAATAACACTAGTAGTATTCATGATAGTATTCTTTTGTTCTTGATTTAAAAAATTATCCCACCAACCTTTAAGTTGGCCAGTGAAACCAGCAACAATCATAGCAGCAATATCACGATCTTGATTTTTATTAATCTTACAAATAGTACTATACATCAACATTCTATGCACAGTAGTAAAAATTTATTTATCATTAAAACCATCAATATTCCATTCATAAATTTCCTTGCTACTGTAACTATTATTAAAAATCTGATCTCTTTCTTCATTTAAAACATCCATCGGAGTTGGTCTATTGTAATAAAACATCCTTTGAATAGGCTTATCAGCCCATTTTGTATTGATTTTATTAACAAAATCATTTTCTGAAACATTCTGAGTAATAAAATTTTCTTGTTTTGTAGATAAAACAGGTTGAGGCTGTAAATCAATTCCGGTAATATTGGAATCAAAAACAATATTCTTTAGTTTCTCTTTTAAAAGCTGTTCAATTTCTTCAGTAGAATCAGTTTTGAAACTTTTTATTTCCGGAGGAGGTTGTAAAGTATTTTTGACAATTTTTAATTCTTGTTTTGGTTTATGAAAAGCTTCTATTTTTTCTTGTAAAATCTGTGTTTGTTTTAAATAATTATCTAAATTCTTATGCAATGCCATGACATGCTCTCCTAATACATTCAAATAATAATTAGCATAATTCTGCTGTTTAAGAATCAAATTGACATGTTCACAAGTAGTTACAGCAACTTTGTTTTCAAATAATTTTGCAAAAGCAGTAAAATTAATAGTTTTACCATCTCTATTGATATCAAAAGACTGAGTTGGAGGTAAAGAAGAAATCATTATATCTCCATTAGACAAATGATACTCATGTTCAATGACTGACAAATGATATCCCACATATTTAATCATGAACCATGGGACAAATGGCAATGAAATATTATTTCCTTCTAACTCTTTGTAAAATTCTTTAGAAAAATACTCTGTCTCATCTTTATTAAATGAAGAGAAAAACCAATTCCTAAATTCTTCCCATTTTGGACTATAAAATTCTAAAGAAATCTTTTTTCGTGCCAGAGAACCTGGACTAAAATTAATTTTTTTTTCTATCCATGTAAACCAGTTGGAAAATTCATGTCAGAATCTGTAGGATCACTTAAACGATCTTCACCTTTAGCAATATTATTATTATTATCTAAAATAATTTTATCAAAATTTGTATCTCTAATTTGAGAAGTTGAAGCCCTTGATGGAATATCTACAATATAATCTACTGGAGAAATATAAGAAGATACAGATCGGGTTTATAACGAATAGTTCCGTGGTTTGCATAAAACAAATTAAACTATATAAATCCCATACTTCCTAAAAGGTCCTACAGCCCTAAAAAGGTCCTCAATTAAGCAGGACTTTATGATCCTCAATAGAGGTGGGTTGAATAGTAGCATTGCTACCCCCAGCAGTTCTAGCATTGCTGGCAATAAAATCTAGATATTTCTGGTAATCTGCAAAAGAAGGTCTTATATTTGATGATGAAGATGATCCTTCTTCAAGAAATCTTTTCTGGGCTGGAATATGCCCTAGGGTCTGAAAACTATTCTGATTTGCTCCTCTTCCCCTTCCAGAGGAAGGTCTTGGCCAATTTGGCCTCATCCTACAAAACTGAAAATTAATCATTAGTAAGATATTCTCGGGTAAGAAAATCTGGTAAACTGTTATCAATTCCTTTTTTATAAACAATTTCAAAATCAAAAGGAGCCAATAATGCTTGCCATCTAGCAAACATCTGTTTAGAAATATTGTGCTTAAAATCCTTATTAAATAAGAACTTAGCAGCTTGACAATCTGTTTTGATTACAAATTACTGATTATATAAATCCGTCTGAAATTTTAAAACACTCTTAACAATAGCTAAAATCTCTTTTGCTACTGTTGCATAATTTCTTTGACTATCATTCCATTTTCCTGAATAAAATTGTATAACATAATCTCTTTTTTCAACAGGAGAAAATTGAGTCAAAATACCCGCATATCCAATATCTGAAGCATCAGTTTCAACAGTTTTTTCCCAATTTGGGTTAGCCAAAGTTAAACAAGGGAGTTCTTTTATTTTGGATTTTATTTTCTTAACAGCATCAGTGTGAGAATCATTCCAAGCAGGAGGGTTCTTTTTTAGCCTTTCATATAAAATAGCAGTATCTTTTGATAAGTCTTTTATGAACGGAGAAATATAATTTAAACTACCCAAAAATCTTTGTAATTGAGTCTTATTAGTAATAATATCAGGAAATTTTGATCCGAATTCAATCGTCCTATTAATAGGCGTAATTGTTCCTTTTCCAATATTATGACCAAGAAATCTAATGTTACTTTGAAAAAGACACATTTTTGGTTTAGAAATAACTAATCCATTTTGAATAACTATTTTTTGAAATAATTCTAAATTTTTGAAATGTAATTCAATATTTTTGGAAAATACTAAAATATCATCTATGTAAACAATAATGAAATCTGTAAAAGGAATAAATATATTATTCATAATCTTTTGAAATTCTGAAGGCGCATTCTTCAATCCAAAAGGCATAACATTCCATTCAAATTGTCCTATTGGAACATTAAAAGCAGTTTTATATCTGCCTTGTTCAGCAATCTGAATTTGCCAATATCCCGATTTTAAATCAAATTTAGAAAAAATGATTGCATCATGTAATCTATTCAATAAATCTTTTTTATTAGGGATAGGATACCTAATCCATTTCAAAACTTTATTAAGAGGTTTATAATTAATAACTAATCTAGGTACACCTCTTTCTTGTTCTCCATGTTTATTAACATAAAAAGCAGTACATGACCAAGCAGAACTAGATTGTCTAATCAAATTCTTTTTCAATAAATTATCAATCTCTTTTTTACACAAATCCAAATATGCAGAATTCATTTGACAAGGTCTTGCCTTAGTAGGAATATTATTCTCATCAAAACAATCTTCATAAGGTAATGTCACAACATGCTTTTTTCTATCCCAAAAAGCACTGGGATGATCATTACAAATATTAGCAATAAACTGGTTTTTTAATAAATTCACTTTTCCTTGTAATTTTGAATTTTTTAGTAAAATATCTATTTCTAGTAAAGAAATTTCTTGTTTTATAAAATTGACTTGTTGATTTTTTAAAATTAATTTTTCAACAATTTGATTTATAGACTTAGTAAATGGTTTAGTGATAAAATCTAATTGAAAATCTTTATCATTATAAGTTCCTATTATTTTAGTATGATCCCACCTTTTCAAAGGAAATATCGCATGCATGAATGGGACCCCTAAAATAATTGGACAAGAAATATCTTCCACAATCATAAAACTTTGAGGTAAACAAATACCATTGTTACATAAAAAAGCTTTTGGTAATTTATAATTCAATTTCATTTGACTACCATTAGCAGATCTTAAACAATGAGTTGTTTTATGAAAATATCTTGAAGGTATAAGTCCTTCCTAAACACAATTTACATCTGCTCCACTGTCAAATAAGGCAATGAATTCCTTTCTAAAATTGTAATCAATTTGTAAAGTAATTTTAGTATAAAACTTTTGAGATGTAATAATACTCATTTTTTGTAAAAATTCATTTCTATCTTCACTGACGATATTTGTCAAAAAAGAATCTTTTGTATGATCTTGGCGAATTTTCTCAGTATTACTTTTTTTAGAAATCTCAGTCTCAGAAATCTCAGTTTCATTTGCTTTAGAATTCTCAACCTTGTTTGCTTGTAAATGTAAATCAAAAGTCCTATTATCTTCTAGGCTAGAAATTCTTCTATCATGAATTTTTGACTGATTTTTCAAATAAATAATTTCTTCTTTTAAAATAACAAGTTCTTGTTTTAAATCAGAAATAGTAGTTTCTTTTTCTGGAAAATTTCTTTGGACCAAAATCCTTTTTAACTCGGCAGTTGAATAATAATCAGGTTGCTTCAAGATAGGAGTATTAGAAGATATATTGTTTTGGTTGTCAATATCAAAATCATCATTTAAAATTGTATCCAGAATTTTATTTCTTAAATCTTTATCGTCTATTTTCTTTAAAATCTTCATAATTTTTTCATCATTAATCATATTCACATTCAAATCCTGAAAATTTGAAATTAAATCATATAGACTATCATCTTTCTTGCAAGCACAAATATCTTCTGAAGAAGATCTATCAGAATCAGAATATAATTCTTCATTATGAAGAATTCTTAAATCATCCGAACTATAATCAGTAGAAGAATAATCGGATATTTCAGAATTAGAATCAGAATCAGAATTTAATAAAATCTTACACAAAGAATCTTTTATTTTTTCATCCAGATCCAAACTCTTAATCTTTTCTTGAGTTTTGCACTCATTCGCATAATGCCCAAATTTACCACATTTATGACATCTAATCCTTCTTTTATAATCTTTCTTACCCTTCTTTTTGTAAACTTTCTTTTCTTTCTTATCCCAAGAGGACTTATCACGAGAAGTAAACTTTTTCTTATACTTTCTTTTCTTGTCATCTTTAGAAAATTTAGAAAACTTCTTTTTCTTTTTTGAAGAACCAGGAATATCAAAAGCAAATTGATCACAAAATTCTCCTAATTGCTTCCTTTCATTCAATCTATTCTTTTTGATATGATAATTCATCTTTATATCATTACAAACAGCTAAGCCTTCCTGAGTACAAACACTAATAATTTTCCCATAAGTCAAGGAATCATAAGGTCCCACTTAATTACTCCGATTATATTTATAAGATTTCTTGAAGAAGGATCATCTTCATCATCAAATATAAGACCTTCTTTTGCAGATTACCAGAAATATCTAGATTTTATTGCCAGCAATGCTGGAACTGCTGGGGGTAGCAATGCTACTATTCAACCCACCTCTATTGAGGATCATAAAGATTTTGAAACCCCTAATGAAGATTCTTATGCAGTTATAATTGGGAAAACTGACAATGAGATTTTTTATATAAATCCTATAAAAGAGATTATAATTTATGTTGATAACAAAGATTTTCAATGGAAACACAATCCTTGGATTGTTATGAAAAGGTATTTAAACAATGCATTATTTCCAATGCAAACTTACAAGAATAGATTGCACTATGAAATGATTTTAACATCTACTGGATCAGTAGAAATTTCTCATAACAATACTAGTAATTCTAATAAATCATATTTTTCTTTTTCCAAAATGATTATTAAGAAAATTATTTTACCAGACGAATGGGGACTAAGTACTTTAAAAGATTGCCAGTATATACATTCAATTCAAAAGATGTCAATTAATTATAATTATTGGGATTATGTGGAGGCATTTTCAAAGACTTTATTTTATGAAAATGATGATCATAAGCACTCTTGGTTTATAAAAATTTGTGCTCAAGTTTTTAAAAGTACCCAGATTCCAAGTTGGTTCATTAAATGGTGGTCCTTTTTCGGGCCTTCCCAAGGAATACTACCAGTACAGTTTAAAGAGTTATATCATCAATGGGTAGAGATTTCGCCAAGGATTATGGATTTGGACAAAGAGGACAGATTATACCCAAAGACTCCGATTATGAATTTTTTTATGGAATTTTCTGTTCCTTGGATTTACAAATGGACCATTGAATTAGGGAAAGATTCAGATGAAGTACCTTGTTTATTTAGAAGACATTATACAAAATTTTGGCCTAAGCTAATCTCACAAGGATCTGATGGAAAGATGGTTGGGCAAGAGTTATTGGATACTATTAAAACTACAATTACCAAATATGACAAAGAAATCCCAGATGATGCAGAAATGGAAGAAAGTCATTTTAGAAAAATTACTAAGAAGATTCAAATAAAGAAAGGAGGAACATTATCTAAAGAAGAGCTAATTGCAGCTTACATGGAGCAGATTAAAAAAGATATTCAGAAGCAAATTACTGATGATGATGTTTTAATGGGGGATAATTTTGAAGATTCTCAAAGTGTAAATAGTATAACTTCAGAAGATTTACCGGATCTACTCAAGAAAGCTGAAGAAGAGATTTTGAAAATCAAAAAAGCCACTTAAGTTTCTAGAAGGGGCTATTATGTAATTTTATTCAGTTTACTGTAGGATTATTGACTTTTATGTCGGTTACTGTGCACTTTTACTGTGCACAATATTTTCTATAAATAGGGTAGATTTCATTTAGAGGAGGTAGGTTTTCCGGAACTCCTCTCTCTCTTTATAAGATTTTCCTCTCCCTTCTCTCTAAAATTTCCTTTTGTAATACTACTTGTAATAGCTATTGTGAATAAATAAATCAAGAAGTTCTGGTAATCAGGTACTTTCCATTCCTTTAGTTATATTATATTTTCTATATTATAATTGTGTTTTATTTGTTTATTTGCCCAATGATGGGCTAAATTCATAAGTGTTAAATAATAACTGATATAGCTTAAGTATGATCGGAAAAGGTAATGACTCTTAATGAACAGCTTGCCTTGAAGGGGTAAAGGTTGTGGTATGGGTGTTAGTTTAAATAATTTTATAGCAAACTTAGCTTAAATCATGGCGTTGGTAAGCCCTAAGAGGGGTGTTCCCGGCATGGTTAGTGAGGGATTATATCGGGTATAAACCTTGTGATTCCGTTGGTAAGTCCTGTATGGCTGGTTAAATCGCCTATTGATGTTCCGGTCGGGTTTATAACAAATAGTTCCGTGGTTTGCATAAAACAAATTAAACTATATAAATCCCATACTTCCTAAAAGGTCCTACAGCCCTAAAAAGGTCCTGCTTAATTGAAAAAATTCATAATCGGAGTCTTTGGGTATAATCTGTCCTCTTTGTCCAAATCCATAATCCTTGGCGAAATCTCTACCCATTGATGATATAACTCTTTAAACTGTACTGGTAATATTCCTACTAAGGCAAGACCTTGTCAAATGAATTCTGCATATTTGGATTTGTGTAAAAAAGAGATTGATAATTTATTGAAAAAGAATTTGATTAGACAATCTAGTTCTGCTTGGTCATGTACTGCTTTTTATGTTAATAAACATGCAGAACAAGAAAGAGGTGTACCTAGATTAGTTATTAATTATAAACCTCTTAATAAAGTTTTGAAATGGATTAGGTATCCTATCCCTAATAAAAAAGATTTATTGAATAGATTACATGATGCAATCATTTTTTCTAAATTTGATTTAAAATCGGGATATTGGCAAATTCAGATTGCTGAACAAGACAGATATAAAACTGCTTTTAATGTTCCAATAGGACAATTTGAATGGAATGTTATGCCTTTTGGATTGAAGAATGCGCCTTCAGAATTTCAAAAGATTATGAATAATATATTTATTCCTTTTACAGATTTCATTATTGTTTACATAGATGATATTTTAGTATTTTCCAAAAATATTGAATTACATTTCAAACATTTAGAATTATTTCAAAAAATAGTTATTCAAAATGGATTAGTTATTTCTAAACCAAAAATGTGTCTTTTTCAAAGTAACATTAGATTTCTTGGTAATAATATTGGAAAAGGAACAATTACGCCTATTAATAGGACGATTGAATTCGGATCAAAATTTCCTGATATTATTACTAATAAGACTCAATTACAAAGATTTTTGGGTAGTTTAAATTATATTTCTCCGTTCATAAAAGACTTATCAAAAGATACTGCTATTTTATATGAAAGGCTAAAAAAGAACCCTCCTGCTTGGAATGATTCTCACACTGATGCTGTTAAGAAAATAAAATCCAAAATAAAAGAACTCCCTTGTTTAACTTTGGCTAACCCAAATTGGGAAAAAACTGTTGAAACTGATGCTTCAGATATTGGATATGCGGGTATTTTGACTCAATTTTCTCCTGTTGAAAAAAGAGATTATGTTATACAATTTTATTCAGGAAAATGGAATGATAGTCAAAGAAATTATGCAACAGTAGCAAAAGAGATTTTAGCTATTGTTAAGAGTGTTTTAAAATTTCAGACGGATTTATATAATCAGAAATTTGTAATCAAAACAGATTGTCAAGCTGCTAAGTTCTTATTTAATAAGGATTTTAAGCACAATGTTTCTAAACAGATGTTTGCTAGATGGCAAGCATTATTGGCTCCTTTTGATTTTGAAATTGTTTATAAAAAAGGAATTGATAACAGTTTACCAGATTTTCTTACCCGAGAATATCTTACTAATGATTAATTTTCAGTTTTGTAGGATGAGGCCAAATTGGCCAAGACCTTCCTCTGGAAGGGGAAGAGGAGCAAATCAGAATAGATTTCAGACCCTAGGGCATATTCCAGCCCAGAAAATATTTCTTGAAGAAGGATCATCTTCATCATCAAATATAAGACCTTCTTTTGCAGATTACCAGAAATATCTAGATTTTATTGCCAGCAATGCTGGAACTGCTGGGGGTAGCAATGCTACTATTCAACCCACCTCTATTGAGGATCATAAAGATTTTGAAACCCCTAATGAAGATTCTTATGCAGTTATAATTGGGAAAACTGACAATGAGATTTTTTATATAAATCCTATAAAAGAGATTATAATTTATGTTGATAACAAAGATTTTCAATGGAAACACAATCCTTGGATTGTTATGAAAAGGTATTTAAACAATGCATTATTTCCAATGCAAACTTACAAGAATAGATTGCACTATGAAATGATTTTAACATCTACTGGATCAGTAGAAATTTCTCATAACAATACTAGTAATTCTAATAAATCATATTTTTCTTTTTCCAAAATGATTATTAAGAAAATTATTTTACCAGACGAATGGGGACTAAGTACTTTAAAAGATTGCCAGTATATACATTCAATTCTAAAGATGTCAATTAATTATAATTATTGGGATTATGTGGAGGCATTTTCAAAGACTTTATTTTATGAAAATGATGATCATAAGCACTCTTGGTTTATAAAAATTTGTGCTCAAGTTTTTAAAAGTACCCAGATTCCAAGTTGGTTCATTAAATGGTGGTCCTTTTTCGGGCCTTCCCAAGGAATACTACCAGTACAGTTTAAAGAGTTATATCATCAATGGGTAGAGATTTCGCCAAGGATTATGGATTTGGACAAAGAGGACAGATTATACCCAAAGACTCCGATTATGAATTTTTTTATGGAATTTTCCGTTCCTTGGATTTACAAATGGACCATTGAATTAGGGAAAGATTCAGATGAAGTACCTTGTTTATTTAGAAGACATTATACAAAATTTTGGCCTAAGCCAATCTCAAAAGGATCTGATGGAAAGATGGTTGGGCAAGAGCTATTGGATACTATTAAAACTACAATTACCAAATATGACAAAGAAATCCCAGATGATGCAGAAATGGAAGAAAGTCATTTTAGAAAAATTACTAAGAAGATTCAAATAAAGAAAGGAGGAACATTATCTAAAGAAGAGCTAATTGCAGCTTACATGGAGCAGATTAAAAAAGATATTCAGAAGCAAATTACTGATGATGATGTTTTAATGGGGGATAATTTTGAAGATTCTCAAAGTGTAAATAGTATAACTTCAGAAGATTTACCGGGTCTACTCAAGAAAGCTGAAGAAGAGATTTTGAAAATCAAAAAAGCCACTTAAGTTTCTAGAAGGGGCTATTATGTAATTTTATTCAGTTTACTGTAGGATTATTGACTTTTATGTCGGTTACTGTGCACTTTTACTGTGCACAATATTTTCTATAAATAGGGTAGATTTCATTAGAGGAGGTAGGTTTTCCGGAACTCCTCTCTCTCTTTCTAAGATTTTCCTCTCCCTTCTCTCTAAAATTTCCTTTTGTAATACTACTTGTAATAGCTATTGTGAATAAATAAATCAAGAAGTTCTGGTAATCAGGTACTTTCCATTCCTTTAGTTATATTATATTTTCTATATTATAATTGTATTTTATTTGTTTATTTGCCCAATGATGGGCTAAATTCATAAGTGTTAAATAATAACTGATATAGCTTAAGTATGATCGGAAAAGGTAATGACTCTTAATGAACAACTTGCCTTGAAGGGGTAAAGGTTGTGGTATGGGTGTTAGTTTAAATAATTTTATAGCAAACTAAGCTTAAATCATGGCGTTGGTAAGCCCTAAGAGGGGTGTTCCCGGCATGGTTAGTGAGGGATTATATCGGGTATAAACCTTGTGATTCCGTTGGTAAGTCCTGTATGGCTGGTTAAATCGCCTATGGATGTTCCCGGTCGGGTTTATAACGAATAGTTCCGTGGTTTGCATAAAACAAATTAAACTATATAAATCCCATACTTCCTAAAAGGTCCTACAGCCCTAAAAAGGTCCTGCTTAATTGGTATCAGAGCCATGGAAGATCATATTTAGGTTATGAAAGTTATTATTTAACACTTAACTTTTTGAGTTCTTATGTCTTGGTTTAATAAACCAAAATTTATTAAAAATATGATTAAGGAACAAGTAGATTTTCCTGTCCAACAAGATTTATTAAATACTTGGGTGATTCCTAAAGTAAATATAGAGGCTATTTATAAATTGGGAACTTTTGAAAATTTTGCTTGAAAAACTACTGTGAAAACTACAGAATTAAGTTTTACTATGGACAAAGATAGTGGAGTTTTCCATCTATTATCTCAAAATGACATAGATTATTACAAATCTAAAGATTTCAATTATTTACATATTGGTTTAGTTCAAGTTGCTTTTAAGCCATTAACATTGAAAGGCTTACCTGAAAGTTTTGTTGCTGCATTACGAGATGGTAGAAATTTAAATTGGAAAAATTCTTTGATTGGTTCTATACAATCAACCTTGGCTTATGGTGCAATTTATTTTAATGCTTATCCGAATTTAAATATTGCTCTAACTGATGTGAATATATTACAATCATTAATTTTGAATATTAAGATTAATGGATATGATTATTTACCCGGAACAGAAGTTATGTGTATTTGTACTATAATTGTTTATAGACCTCTTTATACTTTATCTCCTAGATGTAAAATTGCTGAACAAAATCATGAGACTGTTTTGTTTGAAAATAATTTTTCTAAATCAAAAATTATTACTCGTAGATTAATTAAGTGGGAAGAAATAAATTTTCCTACGGAATGGATTATTGAAGAAGCTGCAGTACCTCGTGAGATTACTAGTGAGGAGATTTCTGATATCAGACAAAGTAAAGATGGTAGTGTAACTTTGAGTTTTAAAACCCAGGATATCCCAAGACTAACAGATTCCTCTTCAAGATTAACCCGATCTGTATCTTCTTATATTTCTCCAGTAGATTATATTGTAGATATTCCATCAAGGGCTTCAACTTCTCAAATTAGAGATACAAATTTTGATAAAATTATTTTAGATAATAATAATATTGCTAAAGGTGAAGATCGTTTAAGTGATCCTACAGATTCTGACATGAATTTTCCAACTGGTTTACATGGATAGAAAAAAAATTGATTTTAGTCCAGGTTCTCTGGCACGAAAAAAGATTTCTTTAGAATTTTATAGTCCAAAATGGGAAGAATTTAGGAATTGGTTTTTCTCTTCATTTAGTAAAGATGAGACAGAGTATTTTTCTAAAGAATTTTACAAAGAGTTAGAAGGAAATAATATTTCATTGCCATTTGTCCCATGGTTCATGATTAAATATGTGGGATATCATTTGTCAGTCATTGAACATGAGTATCATTTGTCTAATGGAGATATAATGATTTCTTCTTTACCTCCAACTCAGTCTTTTGATATCAATAGAGATGGTAAAACTATTAATTTTACTGCTTTTGCAAAATTATTTGAAAACAAAGTTGCTGTAACTACTTGTGAACATGTCAATTTGATTCTTAAACAGCAGAATTATGCTAATTATTATTTGAATGTATTAGGAGAGCATGTCATGGCATTGCATAAGAATTTAGATAATTATTTAAAACAAACACAGATTTTACAAGAAAAAATAGAAGCTTTTCATAAACCAAAACAAGAATTAAAAATTGTCAAAAATACTTTACAACCTCCTCCGGAAATAAAAAGTTTCAAAACTGATTCTACTGAAGAAATTGAACAGCTTTTAAAAGAGAAACTAAAGAATATTGTTTTTGATTCCAATATTACCGGAATTGATTTACAGCCTCAACCTGTTTTATCTACAAAACAAGAAAATTTTATTACTCAGAATGTTTCAGAAAATGATTTTGTTAATAAAATCAATGCAAAATGGGCTGATAAGCCTATTCAAAGGATGTTTTATTACAATAGACCAACTCCGATGGATGTTTTAAATGAAGAAAGAGATCAGATTTTTAATAATAGTTACAGTAGTAAGGAAATTTATGAATGGAATATCGATGGTTTTAATGATAAACAAATTTTTACTACTGTGCATAGAATGTTGATGTATAGTACTATTTGTAAGATTAATAAAAATCAAGATCGTGATATTGCTGCTATGATTGTTGCTGGTTTCACTGGCCAACTTAAAGGTTGGTGGGATAATTTTTTAAATCAAGAACAAAAGAATACTATCATGAATACTACTAGTGTTATTAAAATTGAAGGGCAATTAGCCTATCAGACTACTGATCAAACAAGTACTTCTCAAGTACAACAAAATGCTGTTTATACTTTGATTACTACTATGGTTGAACATTTTTGTGGTAGATGGACCGATGAAGCAGAAACTATTAGAACAACATTACAAAATTTACGTTGTAGACAACTATCTGATTTTAGATGGTATAAAGATGTATTCTTAAGTCGTGTTATGGAATTGCATGATTGTAGTCATGAGCATTGGAAGTCTAAATTTATTGATGGTTTACCTTCGATTTTTGCGGAAAGAGTGAGAAAACATTTACGTGGTTCGCATAATAAAATTCCTTATGATTCCTTGACTTATGGGAAAATTATTAGTGTTTGTACTCAGGAAGGCTTAGCTGTTTGTAATGATATAAAGATGAATTATCATATCAAAAAGAATAGATTGAATGAAAGGAAGCAATTAGGAGAATTTTGTGATCAATTTGCTTTTGATATTCCTGGTTCTTCAAAAAAGAAAAAGAAGTTTTCTAAATTTTCTAAAGATGACAAGAAAAGAAAGTATAAGAAAAAGTTTACTTCTCGTGATAAGTCCTCTTGGGATAAGAAAGAAAAGAAAGTTTACAAAAAGAAGGGTAAGAAAGATTATAAAAGAAGGATTAGATGTCATAAATGTGGTAAATTTGGGCATTATGCGAATGAGTGCAAAACTCAAGAAAAGATTAAGAGTTTGGATCTGGATGAAAAAATAAAAGATTCTTTGTGTAAGATTTTATTAAATTCTGATTCTGATTCTAATTCTGAAATATCTGATTATTCTTCTACTGATTATAGTTCGGATGATTTAAGAATTCTTCATAATGAAGAATTATATTCTGATTCTGATAGATCTTCTTCAGAAGATATTTGTGCTTGCAAGAAAGATGATAGTCTATATGATTTAATTTCAAATTTTCAGGATTTGAATGTGAATATGATTAATGATGAAAAAATTATGAAGATTTTAAAGAAAATAGACGATAAAGATTTAAGAAATAAAATTCTGGATACAATTTTAAATGATGATTTTGATATTGACAACCAAAACAATATATCTTCTAATACTCCTATCTTGAAGCAACCTGATTATTATTCAACTGCCGAGTTAAAAAGGATTTTGGTCCAAAGAAATTTTCCAGAAAAAGAAACTACTATTTCTGATTTAAAACAAGAACTTGTTATTTTAAAAGAAGAAATTATTTATTTGAAAAATCAGTCAAAAATTCATGATAGAAGAATTTCTAGCCTAGAAGATAATAGGACTTTTGATTTACATTTACAAGCAAACAAGGTTGAGAATTCTAAAGCAAATGAAACTGAGATTTCTGAGACTGAGATTTCTAAAAAAAGTAATACTGAGAAAATTCGCCAAGATCATACAAAAGATTCTTTTTTGACAAATATCGTCAGTGAAGATAGAAATGAATTTTTACAAAAAATGAGTATTATTACATCTCAAAAGTTTTATACTAAAATTACTTTACAAATTGATTACAATTTTAGAAAGGAATTCATTGCCTTATTTGACAGTGGAGCAGATGTAAGTTGTGTTCAGGAAGGACTTATACCTTCAAGATATTTTCATAAAACAACTCATTGTTTAAGATCTGCTAATGGTAGTCAAATGAAATTGAATTATAAATTACCAAAAGCTTTTTTATGTAACAATGGTATTTGTTTACCTCAAAGTTTTATGATTGTGGAAGATATTTCTTGTCCAATTATTTTAGGGGTCCCATTCATGCATGCGATATTTCCTTTGAAAAGGTGGGATCATACTAAAATAATAGGAACTTATAATGATAAAGATTTTCAATTAGATTTTATCACTAAACCATTTACTAAGTCTATAAATCAAATTGTTGAAAAATTAATTTTAAAAAATCAACAAGTCAATTTTATAAAACAAGAAATTTCTTTACTAGAAATAGATATTTTACTAAAAAATTCAAAATTACAAGGAAAAGTGAATTTATTAAAAAACCAGTTTATTGCTAATATTTGTAATGATCATCCCAGTGCTTTTTGGGATAGAAAAAAGCATGTTGTGACATTACCTTATGAAGATTGTTTTGATGAGAATAATATTCCTACTAAGGCAAGACCTTGTCAAATGAATTCTGCATATTTGGATTTGTGTAAAAAAGAGATTGATAATTTATTGAAAAAGAATTTGATTAGACAATCTAGTTCTGCTTGGTCATGTACTGCTTTTTATGTTAATAAACATGGAGAACAAGAAAGAGGTGTACCTAGATTAGTTATTAATTATAAACCTCTTAATAAAGTTTTGAAATGGATTAGGTATCCTATCCCTAATAAAAAAGATTTATTGAATAGATTACATGATGCAATCATTTTTTCTAAATTTGATTTAAAATCGGGATATTGGCAAATTCAGATTGCTGAACAAGACAGATATAAAACTGCTTTTAATGTTCCAATAGGACAATTTGAATGGAATGTTATGCCTTTTGGATTGAAGAATGCGCCTTCAGAATTTCAAAAGATTACGAATAATATATTTATTCCTTTTACAGATTTCATTATTGTTTACATAGATGATATTTTAGTATTTTCCAAAAATATTGAATTACATTTCAAAAATTTAGAATTATTTCAAAAAATAGTTATTCAAAATGGATTAGTTATTTCTAAACCAAAAATGTGTCTTTTTCAAAGTAACATTAGATTTCTTGGTCATAATATTGGAAAAGGAACAATTACGCCTATTAATAGGACGATTGAATTCGGATCAAAATTTCCTGATATTATTACTAATAAGACTCAATTACAAAGATTTTTGGGTAGTTTAAATTATATTTCTCCGTTCATAAAAGACTTATCAAAAGATACTGCTATTTTATATGAAAGGCTAAAAAAGAACCCTCCTGCTTGGAATGATTCTCACACTGATGCTGTTAAGAAAATAAAATCCAAAATAAAAGAACTCCCTTGTTTAACTTTGGCTAACCCAAATTGGGAAAAAACTGTTGAAACTGATGCTTCAGATATTGGATATGCGGGTATTTTGACTCAATTTTCTCCTGTTGAAAAAAGAGATTATGTTATACAATTTTATTCAGGAAAATGGAATGATAGTCAAAGAAATTATGCAACAGTAGAAAAAGAGATTTTAGCTATTGTTAAGAGTGTTTTAAAATTTCAGACGGATTTATATAATCAGAAATTTGTAATCAAAACAGATTGTCAAGCTGCTAAGTTCTTATTTAATAAGGATTTTAACCACAATGTTTCTAAACAGATGTTTGCTAGATGGCACGCATTATTGGCTCCTTTTGATTTTGAAATTGTTTATAAAAAAGGAATTGATAACAGTTTACCAGATTTTCTTACCCGATAATATCTTACTAATGATTAATTTTCAGTTTTGTAGGATGAGGCCAAATTGGCCAAGACCTTCCTCTGGAAGGGGAAGAGGAGCAAATCAGAATAGATTTCAGACCCTAGGGCATATTCCAGCCCAGAAAAGATTTCTTGAAGAAGGATCATCTTCATCATCAAATATAAGACCTTCTTTTGCAGATTACCAGAAATATCTAGATTTTATTGCCAGCAATGCTGGAACTGCTGGGGGTAGCAATGCTACTATTCAACCCACCTCTATTGAGGATCATAAAGATTTTGAAACCCCTAATGAAGATTCTTATGCAGTTATAATTGGGAAAACTGACAATGAGATTTTTTATATAAATCCTATAAAAGAGATTATAATTTATGTTGATAACAAAGATTTTCAATGGAAACACAATCCTTGGATTGTTATGAAAAGGTATTTAAACAATGCATTTTTTCCAATGCAAACTTACAAGAATAGATTGCACTATGAAATGATTTTAACATCTACTGGATCAGTAGAAATTTCTCATAACAATACTAGTAATTCTAATAAATCATATTTTTCTTTTTCCAAAATGATTATTAAGAAAATTATTTTACCAGACGAATGGGGACTAAGTACTTTAAAAGATTGCCAGTATATACATTCAATTCAAAAGATGTCAATTAATTATAATTATTGGGATTATGTGGAGGCATTTTCAAAGACTTTATTTTATGAAAATGATGATCATAAGCACTCTTGGTTTATAAAAATTTGTGCTCAAGTTTTTAAAAGTACCCAGATTCCAAGTTGGTTCATTAAATGGTGGTCCTTTTTCGGGCCTTCCCAAGGAATACTACCAGTACAGTTTAAAGAGTTATATCATCAATGGGTAGAGATTTCGCCAAGGATTATGGATTTGGACAAAGAGGACAGATTATACCCAAAGACTCCGATTATGAATTTTTTTATGGAATTTTCTGTTCCTTGGATTTACAAATGGACCATTGAATTAGGGAAAGATTCAGATGAAGTACCTTGTTTATTTAGAAGACATTATACAAAATTTTGGCCTAAGCTAATCTCACAAGGATCTGATGGAAAGATGGTTGGGCAAGAGTTATTGGATACTATTAAAACTACAATTACCAAATATGACAAAGAAATCCCAGATGATGCAGAAATGGAAGAAAGTCATTTTAGAAAAATTACTAAGAAGATTCAAATAAAGAAAGGAGGAACATTATCTAAAGAAGAGCTAATTGCAGCTTACATGGAGCAGATTAAAAAAGATATTCAGAAGCAAATTACTGATGATGATGTTTTAATGGGGGATAATTTTGAAGATTCTCAAAGTGTAAATAGTATAACTTCAGAAGATTTACCGGATCTACTCAAGAAAGCTGAAGAAGAGATTTTGAAAATCAAAAAAGCCACTTAAGTTTCTAGAAGGGGCTATTATGTAATTTTATTCAGTTTACTGTAGGATTATTGACTTTTATGTCGGTTACTGTGCACTTTTACTGTGCACAATATTTTCTATAAATAGGGTAGATTTCATTTAGAGGAGGTAGGTTTTCCGGAACTCCTCTCTCTCTTTATAAGATTTTCCTCTCCCTTCTCTCTAAAATTTCCTTTTGTAATACTACTTGTAATAGCTATTGTGAATAAATAAATCAAGAAGTTCTGGTAATCAGGTACTTTCCATTCCTTTAGTTATATTATATTTTCTATATTATAATTGTGTTTTATTTGTTTATTTGCCCAATGATGGGCTAAATTCATAAGTGTTAAATAATAACTGATATAGCTTAAGTATGATCGGAAAAGGTAATGACTCTTAATGAACAGCTTGCCTTGAAGGGGTAAAGGTTGTGGTATGGGTGTTAGTTTAAATAATTTTATAGCAAACTTAGCTTAAATCATGGCGTTGGTAAGCCCTAAGAGGGGTGTTCCCGGCATGGTTAGTGAGGGATTATATCGGGTATAAACCTTGTGATTCCGTTGGTAAGTCCTGTATGGCTGGTTAAATCGCCTATAGATGTTCCCGGTTGGGTTTATAACGAATAGTTCCGTGGTTTGCATAATACAAATTAAACTATATAAATCTCATACTTCCTAAAAGGTCCTACAGCCCTAAAAAGGTCCTGCTTAATTGTGTATATATATATATATATATATATATATATATATATATATATATATATATATATGGTCGGGCTGCACGCTGCAACAGTATATACATATACATGTATAGATCGGACTGCACGCCGCAGTAGTGTATTATATGGATTGGATTGCACACCGCAGTATTTTAGTGCTTGGGCTGAAGGAGCCCCTCCGGAGTCTGTACACACCCCCTGTGAGCGCGGCCGGCTATATCTATTAGATCAGGCTGCGCGCCGTAATATTTTATATATTATATTGGATCGGGCTGTGCGCCGCAACATATATATATATATATATATATATATATATATATATATATATATATATATATATATATATATATATATATCGGGCTGCGTGTCGCAACAGTATTAGTTATTGGTTGGACGGAAAGGAAAGTATCTATCAGATTTCCCTCCCTGTTTGGTACTTATTTATTGTTCTTGCTGTTGAATATAGAACTCTATTGTATTTTTACCAGATTTCTTACACTCAGTTATTATTTATTGCTATTACTCACTGAGTTGGAAGTACTCACTTTACTCCTTGCACCTTGTGTGCAGATACAGGGATCCCGGAGGCTTAGCTGTGTTTATTTGCTGTGGCCTAGATCAGTTCCGGAGTTATCAAGGTAGCTGCTGGCGTCCGCAGAACATGATGTCTCCTCTTATTTATCTTTTGCTTCTATGCCTAGACTTTACTATGAATACTGTTCAGTGTAATTAGAAGCTCGGACTTGTGACGCCGGATCTTTTGGGCTGTTATAACTATTGAATATGTTTTCCCTAGTAATCCTATGGTTATTAAACTGAGATTTTATCTTTAAATTGGTAATTTAGTTATTATTTTGGCTGGGAGTTGATTATATGGTCGGGCTTACCTTACAAGGAGTTTGGCGCCATCACGACCGAGGTTTGGGTCGTGACATTTATGCATCCAAGAATATACGAAGCACTCTTCAAAATCACTAGACTGACATATATAACAAAATGATCTTATGAAAAATTTATATTTGAATTATCAGAACATATAACAATTAGATGCATTTACAGTTAATAATTAAAAATTCAATGAATCATGGAATAAGAAAATTTTAACCATGTATCAGGTTAAAAAAACCAAACTTATTTTAATGCAGAAGGAAAAAAAAGGGAATTTAAATAAACATCATAAAAATTAAGAATGTGGGAAAAAAACTTACTTTGGCATTAGAAGATAATATATTTTTTTAAGGAAATTTCTCTTGAGCATCCTGTAAATAAAAAAACAAATAATTGAAGCAGAAATCCATGTCAATTAAGCGTAAGGCACAAAATTTATCAAATCTTTAAAATTGCACTTACCACTTATAAAAAATAAGGCATAATATTTATCAAATTGTTGAAATAACCCGTAAAATTGAATTAGAAACCCTAAACTCAAGTAGGCGTATGAAGATTCATAAATACTTTAATATAGAAAAATAACTAAAGAGAATAACCACTGCACCTTGCGTGCAGTTGCAGGTACTATTTACCCGATAGCGGGTCATTATCTGGATCGAAGGCCATATTCTGATAGTTGTGTAAGGTTACCGCCAGCGTTCGCGGCACTGCATTTATGACTTCGAGTTCCAGTTACCTTGTAGTTATATTTTGTTGGCCCAATAGTGGTGTCCTTACTCGTTAGATTCTCGTGACTTGTGATACCTCGGTCGGACTGTATTTGATTGAACTTTCATAGTTACATGCTATTAAGTAATATTCCTATTCATTTATGTTTAATAGTTGCCTAAAGAGTATTTGGGGTTGTTGGCTGGCCTTGTCTTCACAAGAGGCAATCATGATCGAGTATGGATTTGGGATCATGACAGACTAAGTATAAAATAGCAGGGCCACGGATATGGGAATTGCGAACTTGCGAACCACAACCTGCTAACTTGGGAAATGCGAAGGTGATTTCGTTGCAAACTCTGAGGAAATTTGAAAATTTTGCATTTGCGAGCCATTTTGTCCCATTTGCGACGGGCTTTTTATCGCATTTGCGGACTGAAGTTCGCATTTGCGACCCAGGTGCAGATGTTCCCTTTTACGCATTTGCGATTAGGGACTCGCATTTGCGAGCTAATTTCTTCGCAAATGCGAAGATACCAGAACTGAACATGCCGGATTTTTCAAAGTTCAAAAAATGATCTCCGACACCTATCTAAAATTCACCCTAGCCATCGGGGATCCAAACTAAACATACACACTCAAAAGCATCCTACGGAATTGCTCCAATTAAATCGCCAAAATAATATGATAAACATCGAATCAAGCCTCAAAGCACATATTCTCTTTCAAATTTTCATTGAGAACCAAATTTCCATTTTATGTTTGAAACACATCAAACTATGTCCGTTTTCAACCAAACTTTATATAAAGTACTTAAATCATATATAATATTTTTGTACTGGGAGCCGAAATCAAAATACGGGCCCGATACCATTGTCTTCTAATTGAATTTCATTTCCAATTTCCATAGTTATTTCCATAAAACAATTTTACTCAAAAAATTATTTCTCGAGCTTGGGACCTCAAAATACGATTTCGGGCCCTCCATGACTGTCAAATTACAGGTCCGAATCTGTTTACTCAAGATATTGACCGAAGTTAAATTTAATCATCTTAATCTCAAAATTTAGCATTTTTCTCACAGAATTCACATTTAATCTTTCCGGCTGCGCACCTGGACTACGCATCACAAATCGAGGCAACCCTATTTCAAGGCCCCGGAGACAGAGAATATATAAGAAAACAGGTGATGACCCTTTGGGTTGTCGTAACTCTTCAATATATGAACACTTATTTTAAAGTGATTTCTTAAATATATATGATTAAGTGCTTTACAAATAATTAAGGACCATACATAAATATTACAACTATTAAAGTCTTCAATATGAATATCTTTTAAAAAAATGTAAGTACACTTATTTAAAAATAATAAATTATATACATAAATAAATATCTACAACTATTAATAATATTTAAATTTACATAAAAAAATTATATAATTAACAACAAGTGCAATCAAATAAAATATGAGTTTGGTAAATCTAAGAAATAAATTTGCTGCTATAAGGAGGTAACAAATGATATACTATTTGAGAATGAAGATTAATTTTGTTTTTAATCTTAGTTATTTGAAAGCTAAATGATTCTTTAATTTCATATACAATTACCATTTCTTCCATAATCATATACAATTATTATTTTTCTATATTTAAGAAAAATGTAACTGTTACATTTGATACTGTTGGACAACTCTTGACATGATTTTTTCGTAATTGAACAAAAATATTCATATTTTTTTCTTGGCAACAATTTTCATTTATTCAAGCCAACTATTTTTATTTTCTTTAATATTTGAAGCAAAAATACTCGTTAGATTTTTCCGAATAATTTAATTAATATGCCAAAAGATTATTATTGCTATACCAAGTTTTAACTCGTGGCAAAATCTAATAATTAGTTACCAAAATTTTATGATAGCAATAAATTTGTAGCTAGATTATTCTATAATGCCAAATAATTGTAGTTACTAAGCCATTATTACCACACATTTTCAGGACTTGAAGCACAAATAGTTATTTAGCTATAATATTTTATTATAAATAATTTAGTAAATGTTACTTTTGCTACAACAACTCTCAGTTTGTGGCAAATATTAATAATTAGCTACACACATTTTGTAATAGTAATAAATCCGTGGTTGTATTATTTACCTACTGCCACAGTTTTTTATAGCTTGAAGCAAATGCTACAATAGTTTGTTTCAAATAACTTATTATAATTAAAAGATTATTATTGCTACAATAATTTTTAATGCGTGTCAAAAACTTATTATTAGCTACACAACTTTATTGTAGCAAAAATTTTGTAGTTATTTAGATAGTTATTGCTACTATTATTATCAATTATAGCAAAAATGAGAAATTAGCTTTAACAATTTAATTTTCGTGGCTAGCAATTTTTACGAATTTGTAAATAGCTAGGAAATTCTAATTTTTGTGGCTATTGTTTGTTATTAGCCACGATTTTTAAATTCGTAGCTAAGATTTCGTAGCTATAAATATATTGTGTTGTAGTGAGATATGCCATTCTTTTTAAAGGGACAGATAAAAGAAGTATCATTCATCCCAATTTATGTGATATCTGTGACGACCTAAAGGGTCATCACCGTAATTTTCCCTTTTTTCTATGCTTCCGAGGCCTTAAAAATCTCGCTTTTAGTAACCTCGATTTGTGTGCGCAGTCTAGGACTGAAGCCGGAAAATTTCTATATTAAAATATGTGAATTCTGTGGAGAATTTGAAGAATTTTAGTATTCATATTGATATAGTTTACTTTGGTTAATATATTGGGTAGCAAACCCAGACCCATGATAGGACGGTCCCGGAAGGTCCGTAGTAAAATATGGGACTCGTGCGTATTCCCGAAATCGAAATCCGAGGTCCCAAGCCCGAGTATGGAATTTTCGAAAGAAATTATTTTCCTGAAAATGATATGGAATTTTGAAAAGAAAATGAATTAGAAAATATAGGTATCTAGCTCGTATTTTGATTCTGACGCCCAGTACAGGTCTTAAACATGTGATATGCGCTTTCTGTGAAATTTGGTAAAAAAAGGACATCGTTTGACATGTTTCGGACCTAAATATCTAAAGTTAGAGGTTTATGAAGTTTGAAATGGAAAATGATGATTTTGGGGTTTGATTCATTGAATTTGATGTTATTTTGGTGATTTGATCACTCGAGTAAGTTTGTAGGATGTTATTGAATTAGTGTGTGTGTTTGGTTAGGAGCCCCGAGGGCTCAGTAGTGATTTCGCGGGTGATTCGGAGTGTTTTTGGACTTAGAAACACACCAAATTCCAAAATGCTGTAGACCATTTTTCTTCTTCGCGAACGCGGCTCTAGGCTCGCGTTTGCATAGCTCGATTATTTTTCCCATCGCGCTCGCACACCATGACTCGCATTCGTATAGTTCTCGGCCTTCTCCTCTTCACGTTCGCGTGAGTCCAATCGCGGACGCATAGGCCAAATTCGCGGCCTGGACTTCTTTCTTCTACATGTTCGCATCTCTTCTTCGTGAACGCGATGCCTATCCCCCTTTCTTCATCGCAAACGCATAGAGTAAATTGGCTTCAGTGATTTTCCTAAAAACAAAACTTCAATTACGGGATTTTATCACTTTTTCCACACGAGCTCCTCCTTTAAACCCTCCATAGATGAAATTCAAGCTCTCCTTCCTTGATAACTCTTTGGGTAAGTATCTTAACATCATTCCCTCATTACTTCTTCATCTAATTACTAATCTCCTAGCCCTAAATCATGTATTCAAGGTAGAAATTATGGGATTTGGGTAGAACTAGGGCTTCTGAAATTTTGGGTGATTCAACCTCAATTTGGGGTCGTATCTTGAAACAAGTTGCATATTTGAACTCATGGAGTTATGAGTGATTGGGTTTTGGTTCGAGCCTCGAGTTTGGACCATGTGGGCCCGAGGTCGGATTTTGGTATCTTTGGAAGAATGATAGGAAATTCATTTCTAGGCTATGAAATCGTGTCTTTGAGCCATTATTTATAATATTAAACTTAATTGTGCCTAGATATCATTGTTTCGGAGTTGGATTATAGAGGAAAGGCGGTATTGGATACTTGATTGCTTTTTTCAGACCGAGGTAAGTGTTTGTTCTAACTTTGGCTTGAGAGATTAGGATATTATTTTCTACTTAGTAATTGTGGTGTACGGTGTATAGGCATGGTGAGAGTTATTTATGCACCGGAGTCGAGCATGACCGTGGGTCTTGTATGTATTGGATTCGGATTTCTTGGTTGATAAGTATTATACAAAATGAATACTTGAGGAGAGTTTGTGATTGGTTTTTCTTTGGAGAATTGGCTCGGACTAGAAATTGTTACTCGATAAACAGGCGAATAAAAGAGGAACGTGTAGAGATTATTCCCTTGCCAGGACGTAAGTATTTATTGTATTTACCCTTATCGGTATAATTGAATTGTTAATTGTATTCCCTTGTCGGGATTTCTTGTAAGTGTTGATACTCCCCTCGCACTTTAATTGCGGTCGTTGTTTGGGTGAGTTCTTGGAATTAAATAATGAGGATCGGGTTGCACGCCGTAATGGTATTGAATATTGAGGATCAGGTTGCACGCCGCAGCGGTATTGATTGTTGAGGATCGGGTTGCATGCCGCAACGATATTGATTGTTGAGGATCGGGTTGCATACCGCAACGATATTGGATATTTAGGATCGGGTTGCACGCCGCAACAGTGATATCTGTTGAGGATCTCGTTGCACGCCGCAACGAATTATGGGCTGAGTGTATTATTTTCGTATGTAGAGGCTTTCCTGTGTTTTTCCTAAACAGTTGTTATTGTTCAGTTTTATTTGTTTACCGATGTTTTCTATGTTTAGACTGTCGTACCCCACAACATGCTCCCCTCCTCCCTTTAATTAGTTATATTAGCATATTTCCTGTTATTGCACATATAGCTGTACAGGTTATTTGTGGTAGGTCCTGTCTAGCCTCGTCACTACCTCGCTGGGGTTAGGCCAGGGACTTGCCAGCACATGGGGTCGGTTGTGCTGATGCTACACTCTGTGCATTCTTTTTCACAGATCAGGTTGCAACTTTCGAATCGGTGCAGTATTAGATCAGGAGTAGACCTTCAGTCCAGAAAATCTTTAGATAGCCTTGCTGACGTCCGAAGGCCTGGAGTCTCTTCACTTTTTATTCAGTTTGTTAGCTTTTCTATATAAACAGACTGTTATGATTTCTTTCAAAAGATTGTATTTAGTAATCCTAGAAGTTTGTGAGCAATGTGAAACCATTCTTGGGTAGAGGAATTGTTAAACTTCAGCATTTCTTTCAGAAGATTATATTTGAGACTTCCACTTTATTGTTAAATGTTTTAATGATGTTAATATTGTTGATATTCGCTAAAGAAGTATTTGATGTTTGGCTTTCCTAGCTCCCATTAGTAGGCGTCATACGACTCCCGATGGTGGGAGATCCGGGTCGTGACAAGTTGATATCACAGCACTAGGTTACATAGGTCTCACAACTCACAGACAAACTCGATAGAGTTTGAGGGATCGATACGGAGACATCTGTATTTATCCCAAAGGCTACAGAGTTAGGAAAAAATTTCACTTTGTTCATTCTTTACGTGCAATCCTGTTTCTCAAATACTGATTGTCTTTCTACTCTGTTTTTTGGCAGATGGAGAGAACGCGTGCTTCTTCTTCTACCGTGCAGTAGCCCAAGCCCCCGGCAGCAGCTCCTATCAGGGCCAGAGGGCGAGGCCGGGGTAGAGCTCAGCCCCGAGCAGCAGTCCCAGAGGTGGAGCCTCATGTTGACTATGATGAGGAGGTTCCACCACCAGCAGCTCTGGTGGGCCTAGCTCAGATCCTAGACGGTTTCATAGCGTCTCCAGTACTCCAGGACGCCTTGGTCCGACTAGTAGTCTTTATGGAGAGTGTCTCTAGAGTGGGTTTTCCTCCTGTAGTACCAGCCACATCTCAGGATGGAGGATGAGTTCAGAATCATCTATGCGTACTTCGGAGCAGGCAGCTCCTCAGCCTCGAGTTATAGCAGTTCATCCAAATGTGGCAGCCCAGCCGGGTATTCCAGATCAGACCGGCGATGGTGCGGCGTTGTCCGCGGATGCTTTGTGGAGGCTTGATATAATCGCCAAGCTCTTCACCGCCACCTTCAGCGGTTGTTCTACAGAAGACCCCTAGGACTTCTTATTCAGCAACCATGAGGTTCTCACTACTATGGGTGTTGTGGTGACCAATGGGGTCGACTTCATCACTTTTCGGCTTCCAGGATCCGCCAAGACTTGGAGGAGGTACTATTGTTTATCTAGGCCAGCAGGGTCGCCATTATTGACTTGGGATCAGTTTGCAGAGATATTCTTGGAGAAATTTCTCCCGGTGACTGAGCGAGATGCTCTACGCATGCAGTTTGAGCGTTTTCCTCAGGGTACTATGGTAGTCACACAGTATGAGACTCGAGTTACTGATTTGGCACGTCATTCTATTGTTATACTCCCCACTTAAAGGAAGAGGGTGCGGAGATTTTTTGATGGGTTGATTCAGCCGATCCGGCTTCAGATGGCTAGTAGAGCCGGTAGTGATATGTCTTTTCAGGAGGCGGCCAATGCGGCCCGCATGATAGAGATGGCACTTGCATGAGGAGGTGGTCAGGGGTCAGATAAGAGGACTCGTCATTCAAGTAGGTTCAGCGGTACCTCATCTAGAGATAGGGATTCATATGGTAGAGGCCACCATCAGAGGCCCTTTCAGTCAGCACTTCTGGTTTCACATGGTACTACATGCAACAACGATTCTCAGCAGTATTATTCTGATCAGCAGCCCATCAATGCACCACTGCTTAAGAGCCTTCGAGGAGGTCATTCAGGGCAGTAAGGTTAGTCCCAGTTTTCTTAGATTCCGCATTTAGTTGGGTGTTATGCGTGCTAAGACCTTGGTCACATCAGGAGATATTGCCCGAGGATGAGAGGTGCTCGGTTGCAACAGCAAGTTCCCTATCTCATGATATAGGCAGCAAGTGATTCACAGGCCACCGGCCAGCTAGAGGCAAGGGTAGAGGCCATAGAGGTGGAGGTTGGGAGCATAGAGGTGGAGCTCAAACTGCCATAGGTAGGGGTCAGCCAGTAGCCGATCATCCTAGAGACACAGTTCAGGGAGGTGGGGCTCATCCCCGTTGTTATGCTTTGCCATCCAGGCCAGAGGCTGCGGCATCAGATGTTGTGATTACGAGTACTATTCTGGTTTGTGATAGAGGAGCTTCAGTGTTATTTGATCCGGGATGTACGTATTCATATGTGTCGACCTATTTTGCAACCTTTTTGGTTATGCCTAGTGATGCCTTGGGTATTCTTGTATATGTGTCTACACTGGTGGCTGATTATATAGTGATCGATTGAGTGCATCGTTCATGTGTGATAGTATTTGGGGGTCTTGAGACCCGTGTTGACTTATTTCTCTTAGATATGGTGGACTTTGATGTTATTTTGGGGATGGATTGGTTGTCCCCATATCATGCTATTTTGGATTGTCACGCCAAGACTGTGACCTTAGCTTTGCAAGACTTGCCCTGACTTGAGTGGAGAGGGACCACAGTTCATGCCACCCGCGGTGTTATTTCATATGTCAAGGCTCGACGCATGGTCGAGAAGGGGTGTCTAGCATATATGGCATATGTTTGTGACTCCAGCGCAAAGGTTCCATCTATTGACTCTGTTCCTATTGTTCGGGAGTTCCCCGTGGTTTTTCCTTCAGACCTGCTGGGTATGCCGCCCCACAGGGATATTGATTTCTGTATTGATCTGGCTCAGGGCACTCAGCATATTTCTATTCTGCCGTATCGCATGGCCCCGCCAGAGTTGAAAGAGTTGAAGGAGCAGCTTCAAGACTTGCTTAATAAGGGTTTCATTAGACCCAGTGTATCTCCTTGAGGTGCGCCAGTGTTATTTGTGAAGAAAAAGGATGGGTCGATGAGGATGTTCATTGATTACCGACAGTTAAACAAGGTGACGATAAAGAAAATGTGTTCAGTGCCGAGTATTGACAATTTATTCGACCAGCTTCAAGGTGCTAGGGTGTTCTTGAAGATAGATTTGAGGTCTGATTGTCATCAGCTGAGGAATAGGGCGTCTGATGTCCCTAAGACAGCATTTCGTACTCAGTATTAACATTATGAGTTCTTGGTCATGTCATTTGTGTTTACCAATGCCCCGGCGCCATTTATAGAGTTGATGAACCGAGTGTTCAGACCCTATTTGGATTTGTTCGTGGTTGTATTCATTTACGACATCCTGATATACTCTCGCAGCCAGGGGTAGCATGAGCAGCACCTCATAGTGGTTCTTCAGACTCTAAAGGATAGTCAGTTGTACACCAAGTTCTCGAAGTGCGAGTTTTGGTTGAGTTCTGTTGTATTTCTAGGTCACGTTGTTTCGGCTGAGGGTATTCAGGTGGACCCGAAGAAGATTGAGGCAGTCAAGAACTAGCCACGACCAGCGTCAGCTACAGAGATCCGGAGTTTCTTGGGGTTATCAGGTTACTACCGACGGTTTATGGAGGGGTTTTCATCCATTGCAGCCCTGATGACTAGATAGACCCAGAAGAGTGCCCAGTTCAGGTGGTCCGATGAGTGCGAGGCGAGCTTCCAGAAGCTCAAGACAGCTCTGACTACGGCACCTGTATTGGTTTTGCCCACGAGATCAGGGCCTCATACGGTCTATTGGGATGCGTCTGTATTGGGCTTGGCGCAGTATTGATGCAGAATGGCATAACATATGCTTCGAGGCGGTTGAAGATCCACGAGAAGAATTATCCAGTTCATGACCTAGAGTTGGCAGCCATTATTCATGCCTTGAAGATATGGAGGCATTATTTATATGGTGTGATGTGTGAGGTGTACACGGATCACAAGAGCCTTCAGTACTTGTTCAAATAGAAGGAATTGAATTGGAGGCAGACGCGTTAATTGGAGTTGTTGAAAGACTATGATGTTTCTATCTTATGCCACCTAGGGAAGGCCAATTTGGTGGTCGATGCATTGAGTAGGAAGTTCGCCAGCATGGGTAGTCTTGCCTATATTGCGGTCAGCCAGAGACCGTTGCTTTGGTTGTTCAAGCCTTAGGCAATCGATTTGTGAGGTTGGATATTTCTGATCCTAGCAAGGTGTTAGCTTGCACGGTTGCTCGTTCGTTATTGATGGAGCGTATCCGTGAGCGGCAGTTTGATGATCTCCATTTGTGTGTCCAGAGAGACACGATGTAGTGTGGAGGTTCCAAGAAAATGGCCTTGGGAGGTGATGGTGTATTGAGACTGTAGGGGCGCGTTTGAGTGCCCAATGTTGATGGTATTCGGGATTGGCCAAATTCAATAATTTTTGTTCAAACAATATATTTTTTATTTAGAATTTATTAAATATGTACAAATACTAAATTTGGAATCCATTCATTATTAATGCTTAAATTGTTTGTTTTAAAATTGAGAACAGGTAAGGTTAAAATCATGCCCATGTCTCTACATGCGAGTCCGAAACCAAAATGATGATAAAGTAGACTCAAAATTCATTTTTAATATTAAAAAAAGTTACTTTTATACGTATTTCGCAGTATTTTACTGCGAATAAGGTTAAGAAATTTTTTTGTTAACGCAATTTTTTATAATTTATGCCTCGATCCCTTAACTGCTTTCCCTAAGTTTATTTCTACTTATTTGAATTGTCGGGATGTTCTGTTTTGAGTTTCTAAACTTAGTCCCTAAATGTGAGCTTAAGTGTTGGTAAGATGTATGTAGTCAGAACAGTGTGATGACGACCTTGGAATTCAAATATGATGGGTTCGTTAGCTCCATTGGGTGATTTCGTGGTTAGGAGCGTAGTTGGATTGTATTTTGTACTCATGAAATGACTGGCCGGATCGCTACAATATATCTTGTAATTACATTGAGTCGGTGTTAGTTAGACTGTTAGCAGATTAGTTAGTGGTAGTTAGTGGAGGTTTATTTGTTAATTTTTTGCCAGAAGTATCTTAGTAGTACACATTTATATAATTGAACAGTACTCAATGCAAAGTTCAGAGTTTTATTTTTAAAGTTAGAGACTCTCTGCAGTTCTCATTTTCTCTCTCTGCAAGCTTCATCTTCTAGAAGCTGCTGAATCCTCCATTGGAGGAGATACAAAGCTTAGTCCATATCTATATTCTTGACATGGTATCAGAGCGGAGGTTCTCTCATCGACCATGACCTTTTCTGTTGATTCTGGTCACTAAGTAATCTAGCGTTCTTCGTCAAACAGAATAAGGGAAAAATATCGATCGTACACTTGTAGTGACAATTCATAAACAAATAGAAGAAATTAAGCTACAAGAACATCAATCCAATTGTTTCTACATAGTTTCAATGGTGATTGTAGAACATACTGCTGAGACATTCACCACCATGCACAAGCTAAAACGGATTATCGCCCATGAACGGTATGACGACTTTGAAGATAGTATCACCTTTGATAAGTCCGATGCCGACGGTTTGTCTTTCCCTCATTATGACGCTTTAGTTATCACTTTATGTATCACCGATACGGATGTTAAAGAAATCATGGTTGACGACGGAAGTTGCACCGGTATTATCCATCCAAGGGTCCTCGTACAAATGGGACTCGAGGATAAGACAATACCGCGCTACATAACACTAATTAGTTTTAACAATGCAGTGGAACGGACATTCGGAGAAAAACCACTGCCAATTTTAGCAGGAGGAGTCATGCTAGAAACCACTTTCCACGTGATGAACCAGGAACGCTGTACAATGCCATCACAGGACGCCCATGGATACATGCCATACGAGCGATCCCCTCAAGATTTTACCAAGTGATCAAATTCCTTACTCCTTGGGGAGTATTCAGCGAGGCGAGTCATGGAGCACACAGGAATGCTACAAATAGCTCAATACTACGTCCACACCAAACAGCTAAAGGGGGCGAGTGTAGAGGCACAGGAATTAGTCGTGTAGGGGACTAAGGTCGGTCCAATAACGGACGCCATTAGACATCCCAACATCATCGAGGCCTGTGGAGGAACGGTCGAAGATCTTGACCCAGTCCAATTGGACAATATTCTATTCATCCGGGCGCCGCAAAGATATATCAGGATTTAAGGCAGCATTATTGGTGGCGCAGAATAAAGAAAGACATTGTTGCATATATGGATCATTGATTGAACTGCAGTAATTTAAGTACGGGTATCAGAGGCCTGGTGGATTATTTCAGAGGATTGAGCTTCCCCAGTGGAAGTGGGAGAAGATTACTATGGATTTTGTTTCTGGCCTTCCGATGACTCGGTAGAAGTTTGATCCTACATGGGTTATTGTTGATAGGCTGACCAAGTCACCGCATTTTATTCTAGTTTCCACCACCTATTAATCCGAAAGATTTGCTGAGATTTATATCAGGGAGATCGTTCTCCTTCATGGGGTGCCGATATCTATCATTTCAGATCGGGGTCTGCAGTTTGCCTCGCATTTCTGGAGAGCGGTACAGTAGGAGTTGGGCACCTAGGTTCAGTTGAGTACATCATTTCATCTCCAGACGGACGCTTAGTCCGAGAGGACTATTCATATTCTTGAGGATATGCTCCAATCCTCCGTTATTGATTTTGGAGGCTCGTGGGACCAGTTCTTGACTTTAGCAGAGTTCGCCTGCAACAACAGCTACCATTCCAGCATTTAGATGGCTCCGTATAAGGCGTTGTATGGTAGGCGGTGTCAGTACCCAGTCGGATGGTTTGAGCTAGGAGAGGCACGGTTATTGGGTACAAATCTAGTTCAAGAGGCCTTGGATAAGGTCAAGATCATTTAGGATAGACTTCGGTCAGCTCAGTCTAGACAGAAGAGTTATGCAGATCGCAAGGTTAGGGATGTTGCTTTCATGGTTGGTGAGAGAGCATTGCTCCGTGTATCGCCTGTAAAGGGCGTGATGAGATTCAGGAAGAAGGGCAAGCTTAGCCCTAGGTTTATAAGCCCATTTGAGATTCTTGATCACGTGGAAGAGATGGCTTTTGGACTTGTCTTGCCACCTAGCTTATCAGCCATGCATCCAGTTTTTCGTGTATCCATGCTCCGGAGATATCATGGCTATACAGCCCACGTGTTAGACTTCAACATTGTCCAATTGGACAAGGATATGTCATATAAGGAAGAGCCAATGGCTATTTTAGACCAGCAGGTTCGACGGTTGAGGTCAAAGATTTTTCCTTCAGTGCATTTTCAGTGGAGAGATCAACCTCCTGAGGCATCGACCTGGGAGTCCAAGTCTGGTATGCGGAGATTTTATCCCCATCTATTCCCCGACTATGCGGAAAATTACTATGTTAAAATATGTGAATTATGTGGAAAATTTGAAGAATTTTGATATTAATGTTGATATAGTTGACTTTGGTCAACATTTTCAGCAAACGGACCCGGACCCGTGATGTGACGGTCCCGGGAGGTCCATAGAAAAATATGGGACTCGGGCATATTCCCAGAATCAAAATCCGAGGTCCCAAGCCTGGAGTATGGAATTTTTTAAAGAAATTATTTTCCTGAAAATGATATGGAATTTTTAAAATAAAAGGAATTAGAAAATATAGGTATCGGGCTCGTTTTTTTTTTCCGACTCCTGGTATAGATCTTAAATATGCGTTAAGCACTTTCTGTGAAATTTGGACGAAAACGGACATCGTATGACGTGTTTCCGACCTAAATATATAAAGTTAGAGGTTTATGAAGTTTGAAATGAAAAATGATGATTTTTGGATTTGATTCATTGAATTTGATGTTATTTTGGCGATTTTATCGCTTGAGAAAGTTCGTAGGATATTATTGAGTTAGTGTGTGTGTTTGGTTGGGAGCCCCGATGGCTCGGGAGTGATTTTGGGGGGTGATTCGAAGTGTTTTTGGACTTAGAAACACACCAGATTTTCAAAAATGTTGCAAACCATTTTTCTTCTTCGCGAACGCGGCCCTAGGCTCATTTTCGTATAGCCCAATTATTTTTCCCATCGCCTTCGCACACCATGACTTACTTTTGCATAGTTCTGGTCTTTTCCTCTTCGCATTTGCATGAGTCCAATCGCGGACGCATAGGCCAAATTCGCGGCCAGGACTTCTTTCTTCTACGTGTTCGCATCTCTTCTTCGCGAACGTGATGCATATCCTTTTTTCTTCATCGCGAACGCGACTAGCTTATCGCGAACGCATAGAGTAAATTGGTTTCAGTGATTTTCTTAAAAACAAAACTTCAGTTATGGGATTTTTTCACTTTTTCCACACGAGCTCCTCCCTTAAACCCTCCATAGACGAAATTCAAGCTCTCCTTCCTTCATAACTCTTTGGATAAGTAATCTTAACATCATTCCCTCATTATTTATTCATCTAACTACTAATATCCTAACCCTAAATCATGAAATCAAGGTAGAGATTACGGGATTTTGGTAAAGCTGTGGCTTTTGGAATTTTTGGGTCGAATCTTGAAATAAATTGCATATTTCAACTCGTGGGGTTATGGGTGATTGGGTTTTGGTCCGAGCCTCGAGTTTGGACCATGTTTGCCCGGGGTCAGATTTTGGTATTTTTGAAAGAATGATAGGAAATTCATTTCTAGGCTATGGAATCGTGTCTTTGAGCCATTATTGATAATATTGACTAAATTGTGCCTAGATATCATTGTTTCGGAGTTGGATTCTATAGGAAAGGAGGTGTTGGAGACTTGATTGCTATTTTCAGACCGAGGTAAGTGTTTGTTCTAACTTTGGCTTGAGGGATTAGGATTAGGATATTATTTACTACTTGCTAATTGTGGAGTACGGTGTATAGGCATGGTGACGATTATCTATGCACCAGACTCTAGCATGACTGTGGGTCTTGTATGTGTAGGATTTTGATTTAATGATACACATTTATTGCTTGGTTAATAAGTATTATATAAAGTGAATAGTTGAGGAGAATTTGTGATTGGTTGTCATTTGGAGCATTGGCTCGGACTAGAAATTGTTACTTGAGAAATAGGCGATTAAAAGAGGAATGTGTAGAGATTATTCCCTTGCTGGGACGTAAGAATTTATTATATTTTCCCTTGTCGGTATAATTGAATTATTAATTGTATTCCGTTGCTGGGATTTCTTGTAATTGGTGGTACTCGCCTCGCACTTGAGTTGCGGTCGTTGTTTGGGTGAGTTCTTAGAATTAAATATTGAGGATCGGGTTGCACACCGAAACGGTATTGAATATTGAGGATCGGGTTGCACACCGAAACGGTATTGATCGTTGAGGATTGAGTTGCACGCCGCAACGGTATTGATTGTTGAGGATCGGGTAGCATGCCACAATGGTGATATCTGTTGAGGATCGGGATGTGTGCCTTAACAGAGTACGGACCGAGTGTATTGTTTTCATATTTAGAGACTTTCCTGTGTTTTTACTTATCAGTTGTTATTGTTCAGTTTCATTTGCTTACAGATGATATCTATGTTTAGACTGTCGTAGCCCACAACATGCTCCCCTCCCCCCTTTAATTGTTTAAATTAGCGTATTTCATGTTATTGCACATATAAATGTACAAGTTATTTGTGGTAGGTCTTTCTAGCTTCGTCACTACCTCGCCGGGGTTAGGCCAGGTACCTCCCAGCACATGGGGTCCATTGTGCTGATGCTACACTCAGTGTATTCTTTTGCACAGATCAGGATGCAGCTTTCGGACTGCAGCAGTATTTGATCAGGAGCAGACTTTCAGTCCAGGGACTCTTGAGGTAGCCTTGCTGACATCCGCAAGCCCGGAGTCTCTTCTATTTTTATTTAGTTTGTTAGCTTTTGTATCAAAACACACTCTTATGATTTCTTTCAGATGATTGTATTTAGTAATCCTAGAAGTTCGTGAGTAATGTGATACCAGTCTTGGGTAGAGTATTTGTTCGGCTTCCGCATTTCTTTCAGAAGATTATATTTGAGACTACAGCTTAATTGTTAAATATTTTAATGATGTTAATACTATTGATATTCGCTAAAGAAATATTTGATATTTGGCTTGCCTAGCTCCCATTAGTAGACGCCATCACGACTTCCGATAGTGGAAAATTCGAATCGTGACAATACCGCTCAAATTTTGAGATTCGAAATTTTTAATATGATCGTTATTTCGAACACTATTATATAATTTTTTGAAATAAGATATGCATTTAAAAAAACATAATAAATTAACATATCAAAAAAAATATATGAAAAAATAACAGTCAAAGAAAAATTAGTTTGACTCTCGGAATCGAAATGATATAGAAGAAGATAGAGCCAAGTTAAATAGTATCATAAACAAAGTATATATCTACCCCCTTCCCTTTTCTTGTTTCTAAGCATAATCTATTGAAAAACAATAGATATTTGGATAATTTGCAACTATTGACCTCCATTAAAATTCTACCAACCAGACTGCCTAATCGAAACCTCCTCTAATTAGTACTTTATTCCCTTTGTAAATATGAGCTTATTAATGAATATATTTAAAAACAATTGTTGAATAATGGTTATTAATCTATAATTTTCTGTTTACAAGTAATTATAAATAAATTAGGTTACTCTTCTAAATGTTATACCGTTTACAAAATATTTTGTGTGCGTCACTGGTTGAAGCAATGGATGTTTGTCAAACTACTCTGATTGTTTTGGATAAATGTTAGAAGTTGACATTATCTTTGTCTTTTCATGTCATATTTAACCAAACGCTCAGCAAAAATCATGTATAATAGATGAATTATCAATATTTGATAACTGTAATTTAGTTAAATCTCAATTATAAGAATTTAGGGGTTTTTGAAGTGAGGGAGGTTCGGGCGGGACAGATTATTTTTCTAGGTCGGGTTGTTCAAAATAAAAAGTTGGGGTGGGTCTTTTAGATTATATCAGATCGTGCAACATGTAATTTTGAAGTTCTAAAGAATGATTTAACGCTAGAAGAGAAATTTTAATCTCAAATTGCAATACCAGAGGTACTTTTAGTAAGAAATTGAAATGGGGGATAAATATAACCTATTTACGATGTTAGAGGGGTAAACATGGCCCTTTTCCGTAGATTATAGCCTTTTTTATTTATGTATGCCTCCAGATCGAGAGGTCTCGCAGCGAACTGACATTCCTAGATGGTTGTACTTTAAGACTTGTTATTTATATGTTATTTATTTGTATTAGTAATATATTATATCTCGTTAAAAAAGAAAACAACTTTATTCTAACCCGGCTCAACATACGCACTTGAATGAACTATGCCCCTGGATTATTTAGTGAATCTACAATTGTTACTAAATGTTTGATTCATCGTTTTAAGAATTTGATTGATGTACTCCTTCTATTCCAAAAAGAATGTGAAGGCTCCTAGTATAAAGATTAATGTCACGACTCAAAATGTATTTAAAGACCGTGATGGCATCGGACATCACTTTTAGGCAAGCCAACATTAAAAAGTTAGTTTAATTCTCATTTTAGTATTGTTGAAATCATAAAGTTTTCTACATTTTCAATAGGAACATATGAACTTTAAAAATTAAATAATAATATTTTCCAATTTCAACAATAAATTATCTCATACCCGAGAACACAGTGTCACAAGTGCATGAGCAATTTTTAGGAGATAGAATATAATATAATAATTGTCCAGAATACAAATTTGAACAGAAAGAAAATGCAATACTCTAAAGGAGACTCTGTTGGCTGCGGGTCGTCTCGAAAAATGCATCTCACCTAAGTCTCCATATTGATAATGTCTCTGCGCCCAACTAGACCACTAGACGTACATGTGTCTGTGCAATAAAAATGAACAACATGTGTAATATTAGTACGAAAATAACGCGTACCCAGAAAGTATCCGGTATAACCTCAAAGAAGTAGTGACAAGAGGTCGACTCTGACACTTACTCGTGGTCCAATAATATCAGATGAAGTAAATAGTGAATAAATATGAAACGGAGTAAATATATGAAACAAGCAAGTATCAAATACATGGTACAATTTTCCTATCTATAATTTACTCAAGCTCTCAAAGAGAAAGTCCCTCCGAAGTCGAAGCGCACACACACACACACACACATACACACACACACATATATATATATAGAGAGAGAGAGAGATAAATATAGTAAATTTCATCAAAGAGATTGTCATAATTTAAATCCGAAAAATACCCTCAGATACACTGGCTTCTTGCCACATATTACGCATGATTCCATAAGTATAATATATATATATATATATTTATATCGAGGTGTACGACTCGATCCAACATAAAAGTTTACCGACCCAAAGAGTCATCACCTATTTTTTTATTCATTCTGTACTTCTAAGGCCTTGAAAACCTCATTGTTAGTTCCCTCGATTTGTGTGCACAGTCCGAAGTGTAACCGGAAAGCTTAAATGTGAAACTCTATGGAAAATATGCTAAAATTTAATATTCAAATGAATAAGTTTTACCTTGGATAACATTAACGGACCCGGAACCGTTATTTGACGATCCCGGAGGATCCATTAAAAAGATATTGGACTCGGGCATATATCCAGAATCGAATTTCGAGGTCCCAAGCCCGAGAAATGAATTTTTGAGTAAAACTATTTTTCTGAAATTATTAAGGAAAATAAAAATGAAAATTGAATAGAACATGGTTGTATCGGGCCAGTATTTTGGTTTCGGCGCCTGGTACATGACTTATATGTGCTTTAAGATATTTATTGAAATTTGATTTAAATCGGACGTCATTTGACTTGTTTAGAACCTAAGACTCTAAATTTGAAAGTTCATGAAGTTTGAAGAAAAATTAGTGATTTTGAGGCTTGATCCACTGTTTTTGATGTTATTTTGGCAATTTGATCACACAGTTAAGTTCGTAGGATGTTGTTGAGTTAGAGTACGTGAGTGGTTAGGAGCCCCGAGGGATCGAGAGTGTTTTGGAGGTGTGTCGGAGTAGTTTAAAACTTAGAAAGATTGCAGAAATTCTTCAGTTGTTGCAGATCCAGTTTTTTCTTCGCGTTCGCGTCCTTCCTCCTGCATTCACGAGGCCTTAATTTCTCATCCTTAACGTTCGTGTTCAAGCCCTCGCGTTTGCAAAAGGTTATTTAAACCTGATGACTTACCCTTCATTTTCCTCATCGCATTCGCATTAATACATCCACGTTCGCGTAGTTTATAGGGCTCCTTCATCGCGTTCGCGTGATAGTCTACGCGTTCGCGTAGACCAAGTCCTGGATCCCCCATCCCCCCAGAATTTCCTCTTCGCGTTCGCACTCTTCCCATCACGAACGCGATGGTCTGCCAAGTTAAACCTTCGCGAACACGACCATCTTTCTGCAAATGCAAAGGGCAATTTTTGCCCAGTTATATTTTAATTCCAGAACATTAGCTATGAGAATTTTTCATCAAAACACACGAACTTCTTCTTCTTCAAGGTACTTAGGAATCCATTGAAGCTCTCTTTCACCAACACTTCTTGGGTTAGTAAATACTAAATCGTTGTCTTCATTTTTCATCAATACTTTTTGAATTCCTAAGTCAAAAACATGAAATTTAGGGTAGAAATTTCAAAAATGGGGTATAGTTAAGGCTTTTTACTTTTTCTTGATTTAGACATCCTTTTGGGGTCGAATGTGAAAACAAATCATATATTCGGATCGTGGGGGAATGGGTGATATGAATTTGGTCCGAATCTCGTATTTTGACCAAGCGAGCCCGGGGTCGATTTTTGGAATTTTGGGATGAAAGCTTGGAAATCTAAATTTAGGCACTGGGTTTGATTTGTTTAGCATATATTGATTTTATAAAGTCATTGTTGTATAGATTTGATTTATTTGGAGCTGAATTCAAGGGGGAAAACGGTTGTTGAGGACTGATTTTGCCGTGGAAGTTTGAGGTAAGTGTCTGGTCTAACCTTAGCTTGAGGGAATATGAGTAGAGTCTTGTTTGTTACTTGATAATTGTCGAGTACGATGGTAGGCGAGGTGACGAGTATCTATACATTGGTGTCTAGCATGACCGTGAGACCTTATTTTGCAATTATTCTGATTTTGTTAAACTTCCATGCTTATTTGATAATTTCTTTATGTTTTAAAGAGTATATGAAAGATATTGCGATCATTAAACTTCAAGGAGCATTGGCTCGAGTTGTGATACGAAATGTGAAGGTATATAAGATAATTGGATTCTTTAGATCGTTTGATCAAGTGATAAAGTAAGTTATAAAGTAAGAAATGAAACAAAGAGAAAAGGTTATTGGTTATTCCCTTGACGGGATATTTGTTGATTTGTTAATTTTCTCCCTTGCCGCGATATTGAATTTATTGATATTGTTCCCATGCCAGGATTTAACTGTTTAATTGTATTTACTTCCCGGGATTTCTACCACTATTTGCTTACTTCGTTGCCCCTTATTTGTGACTGTTGTTTGGGTGAGAAAGAGTGATAAAGCACGAAGGGTGATATCGTGTATTTTTTGATATTGTGATGAAAGAGAGTAAAGTACGAACGGTGATTTCGTGTCATACGATGTACCATTCCGTACTGATATTCATTAATTATATTATGAGAAAACAGAGTAAAAGCACGAAGGGTGATGTTATGCACATGATTATTGATACGTTTGATTTGGTGAGGACGAGAGTAAAAGTACGAAGGATGATGCCGAACAAGTTTGTGATTTATGATTCTTGTTGATATTCTGGCTTTGTTGTTTCCATCTTTATTTGGGATTTCCCATTTGTAATTAATATCTCCCCACAGCATGTTCCCCTTCCTTTAATTACTGTATACTTCCCGTATTTCTTTCCGTTATATATATATATATATATATATATATATATATATATATATATATATATACTGCACAGGTTTATCTGGTAGTCTGGTCCTAGTCTCTTTACTACTTCACCGAGGTTAGGCTAGGCACTTACCAGCACATGGGGTCGGTTGTGCTGATGCTACACTCTATGCTATTTTGCACACTTCTAGGTTTTGGACCGCTGCAGCAGTAGCATGGGAGCATGCCTTCAGTCCAGCGAGACACCGAGGTAGCCTTGTAGGTGTCTGCAGGCCCCCAGTCTCCTCAACCTTTACTTTAGACTGTTATCTCATTGCATTCGAGACAAACAGATATTTCTTTCAGACATTGTTTTAGTATTCTTAGATGTTCGTGAGTATTGTAACAGCAGTCTTGGGTAGAAGCTTATGCTGAAAGTTTCTGTATTTCTATTTATTTGTTCCTTAATTTAAGACTTTCGCTAATTTCGTTAAATCCGTTGCTTTTATATTATTGTTGTTATTGGTTAAAAGGACTTGTTTTTTTAGTGAAAAAGTAATCATATTTGGCTTGCCTATCTCCCAATAGTAGGCGTCATCGACTCCCTATGGTGGGAAATCTAGGTCGTGACAAGTTTGTTTCAGAGCACTAGGTTGCATAGGTCTCACAAATCACGAACAAACTTAGTAGAATCTGAGGGATCGGTACGGAGACATCTGTATTTATTCCCTAGAGGCTACAAAGTTAGGAAAAGCTTTATAATTGTTCTTTCTTGTCATGCGGTTTTATTTCTTAAATACTGATTGCCTTTCTACTCTGTTCATTCGCAGATGGCGAGAACGTGTGCTTCCTCATCTATCATTCAGCAGCCCGAGCCCCCAGCAACAGCTCCCACTAGGGGCAGAGGGCGAGGTCGTGCTAGAGGCCGAGGTAGGGGTGGAGCTCAGCCCCGAGCAGCAACATCAGTAGCGGAGCCTCAGGTTGATTTTGATGACGAGGTTCTGGCTCCAGCAGTTCCGGTAGGCCCAGATCAGGTATTAGAGGGGTTTATTCCTACCCTAGTTCTTGAGGACGCTCTAGTCAGATTGGCATGCCTCATGGTAAGTGTCACCCGAGAGGGTTTGGTTCTAGTAGCACCAACCACTTCTCAGGCTGGAGGAAGGGCTCAGACTCCTTCTACACGTACTCCACATCAGGTAGCTCCCCAGGTTCAGGTTCCAGTGGTACACCAAGCTGTGGCAGTTCAGCCGGGTATAATGGCTCATGCTGGAGATGGAGAGCTATGTCCGCCAATGCTTTGTGGAGACTGGCCAGGTTCACCAAGCTCTTCACTACTACATTCACCGGTGCTTCTTCTAAGGATTCCTTATATAGCTGCCACAAGATTCTTCAGAACATGGGTATTTTTGTGACCAATGAGGTTGATTTTGCTGCCTTTCACCTATCTGGATCCGCCAAGACTTGGTGGAGAGATTATTGCTTATCCAGACCAGCAGGGTCCCTTTTTGAGTTGAGAGCAGTTTTTTTGTGTTGTTTATGGAGAATTTTCTCCTTGTTACTTAGGCAAAGGCTCTTTGGAGGCAGTTCGAGTGCCTCCATTAGGGTTCCATGACAGTCACTCAGTATGAGACCAGCTTCATCGATCTAGCTCTCCATGCTCTTGTTATACTCCCCAGCGAGAGAGAGAGAGAGAGAGAGAGAGAGAGAGAGAGAGAGAGAGAGAGAGAGAGAGAGAGAGAGAGAGAGGAGTTGGCGAGGAGGTTTATTGATGTTTTGATTCAGCAGATTCATCTCCAGATGGCTAGGGAGACTGGGAGTGAGATCGGCTTTCAGGAGGCGGCCAATATGGCCTGTAGAGTTGAGATGGTTCTATCACATGGACGTGGTCATGGGTCGGATAAGAGGGCCCATCATTCAGGAAGATTCAGTGGTACCTCGTTTGGAGGTAGAGATTCTTATGCTAGAGGATATCCTCCATGGCTCTTTAAGTCAGATCTCCAGGTCTCTCATGGTACTTCAGGTGGTCGTGATTCTCAGCCGCATTATTCTGGTCAGCATGCTTACAATGCACCATCAGCACCTATCAGTGCACCGCCACTCCAGAGTTTTCGAGTTGGTCATTCAAGTCGACAGGGTACGTCTCAATTTCTTCAGTATCTGAGGTCTTGCTACACTTGTGGTGATCTAAGTCACATTGCCAGATTTTGCCTTCGTGCACCAGGTAGTTCGCAGCAGTAGGGTTCTCATGCCATGGTACCTGCACCAGGTGTTCCACAGCCCACCTAGCCAGCAAGAGATGGGGGTAGAGGTGCTAAAGGTGGAGGTAGAGGTCATAAAGGTAGAGATCAGGCCGCTAGGGGTGGAGGCCAGCCAGCAGCCGGCCATCCCAGAGATGTGGTTCGGGGATGTGGGGCCCAGCCCTGATGTTATGCTCATCCAGCCAGGCCAAAGGCTGAGTCATCACATGCAGTCATTACATGTACTATTTTGGTTTGTGATAGAGATACTTCAGTGTTATTTGATCCAGGGTCTACATAATCGTATGTGTCATTTTATTTTGCACCATACCTGGTCATGTCTAGTGATACATTGAGTACTACCGTTTATGTGTCTACACCGATGGGTGATTCTATAATGGTTGATCGAGTTCATCTTTCTTGTGTTGTGGTGATCGGAGGTCTTGAGACACGTGTTAATTTGTTTCTTTTAGACATGGTTGCCTTTGACGTTATATTGGGGATGGATTGGTTGTCCCCATATCATGCTATCTTAGATTGCCATGCCAAGACCATGACTTTAGCCTTACCGTATTTGCCCTTTTTGGAGTAGAGAGGGACCCCAGGTCATACCACTCGTAGTGTCATCTCGTATGTGAAGTCTCAATGTATGGTTGAGAAGGGGTGTTTGGCTTATTTGGCGTATGTTCGCGATTCCAGCGCAGAGGTCCCTACTATTAATTCTGTACCCATGGTTCGGGAGTTTCCTGAGCTTTTCCCTTCAGACATGCCGAATTTGCCACAGACAGGGATATCAAGTTTTGCATTGATTTGGCTCTGGGTTCTCTGCCGATTACTATCCTATCGTAATGCATGGCCCCGCCAGAGTTAAAAAAGATAAAGGATCAGTTGCAGGATTGCTTGAGAAGGGTTTTATTAGGCCCTGTATTTCACCTGGGGATGTGCCGGTGTTATTTGTGAAGAAAAAGGATGGTTCGATGAGGATATGCATTGGTTATCGACAATTGAACAAACTTACAATCAAGAATAATTATCCATTATGGAGTATTAAAGATTTGTTCGACCGGCGTCAGGGTGCCAAGGTGTTTTCAAATATAGACTTGAGATCTGTCTAACTTTAGATTAGGATTAGGGCATCCGATGTCCGTAAGATAGCTTTCCGCTCTTAGTACGGCCATTAAAAGTTCTTGGTCATATCATTTGGGTTGACCAATGCCTCAGCAGCATTTATGGAGTTGATGAACCGAGCGTTCAAGCCTTATTTGAACTTGTTCGTGATATTCTTTGTTGATGATATTCTGATATACTCCCACTACCAAGAGGAGCACGAGCAACACCTCAGAGTGGTTTTTCAGACTTTGAAGGATAGTCAGTTATATGTTAAGTTCTCGAAGTCTGAGTTTTGGTTGAGTTCGGTTGCATTCGTGGGTCATGTTGTATTAACAGAGGGTATTCAGGTTGACTCGAAGAAGATGGAGGCAGTCAAGAACTGGCCTCGATCAGCATCAGCTACAAAGATTCGGATTTTATTGGGGTTGGAAGGCTACTACCGTCGGTTCACAGAGGGGTTCTCGTCTATTGTAGCCATGATGACCAGGTTGGCCCAGAAGGGTGACCAGTTCATATGGTCGGATGAGTGTGAGGCGAGCTTTCAGAAGCTCAAGACATCTCTGATTACGCCACTGGTGTTGGTTTTTCCCACAGGTTTAGGTCCTTATACAGTCTATTGTTATGCTTCCCGTATTGGGTTTGGTGCAATATTGATGCAGGATGGTAGAGGCATTGCCTATGCTTCGAAGCAGTTGAAGATTCACGAGAAGAATTATGAGGTTTATGATCTAGAGTTGGCAGCCATTGTTCATGCATTGAAGATTTGGAGGCATTATCTATACGGCGTGACGTGTGAGGTGTATACTGATCACAAGAACCTTCAGTACTTGTTTAAGGAAAAAGAGTTGAATTTGCGGTAAAGGAGGTGGTTTGAGTTGTTGAAAGATTATGATGTTACTATTATGTATCAACCGGGAAGGCCAATGTGATGATCGATGCTTTGAGTAGGAAGTCAGCCAGTATAGGCAGTCTTGTTTATATTCCATTTAGCCAGAGACCGCTGGCTTTGCGTGTTCAGGCCTTGGCCAATCAACTTGTGAGGTTGGATATTTCTGAGCCAAGCCGGGTGTTAGATTGCACGATCGCTCGTTCTTCATTATTGGAGCGTATCCGTGATAGGCAATTTAATGACCACCATTTGTGTGTCCTTAGGGACACGATGCAACATAGAGGTGCCAAGCAGGTAACCATAGATGATGATGGTGTTTTGAATTTCCATGCCAAGATCGTGACCTTAGCCTTACCGTATTTGCCGCGTTTGGAGTGGCCACTCGCAGTGGCATATGGTTGAGAAGGGGTATTTGGCTTATTTGGCGTATGTTTGCGGTTCCAGCGCAGAGGTCTATACTATTGATTCTGTACCCATGGTTCGGGAGTTTTCTGAGGTTTTCCCTTCAGACATGCCGAATATGCTGTAGATAGGAATATCGAATTTTGCATTTATTTGGCTATAGGCAGTTAGCCCATTTCTATCCTACCGTATCGTATTGCCCCGCCAGAGTTAAAAGAGTTAAAGGATCAGTTGCAGGATTTCTTGAGAAAGGTTTTATTAGGCCCAATGTTTCACCTGGGTATGTGGCGGTGTTATTTGTGAAGAAAAAGGATGGTTCGATGAGGATATGCATTGATTATCAACAATTGAACAAAGTTACAATCAAGAATAAGTATCCATTATGGAGGATTAACGATTTGTTCGACCGGCTTCAAGGTGCCAGGTGGTTTGAAAGATAGACTTTACATCTGTCTACCTCCATTTGAGGATTAGGGCATCCAATGTCCGTAACACAGCTTTCCGCACTCAGTACGGGCATTATGAGTTCTTGGTCATGTCATTTGGGTTGACCAATACCCCAGTAACATTTATGGAGTTGATGAAGTGAGTGTTCAAGCCTCATTTGGACTTGTTCGTGATATTCTTTATTGATGATATTCTGATATACTCCCATAGCCAGGAGGAGCACGAGTAGCACCTCAGAGTGGTTCTTCAGACTCTGAAGGATAGTCAGTTATATGTTAAGTTCACGTAGTGTGTGTTCTGGTTGAGTTCGGTTGCATTCCTGGGTCATGTTGTATCAATAGAGGGTATTCAGGTTGACCCGACGAAAATTGAGGCAGTCAAGAACTGGCATCGATCAGCATCAGCTACAAAGATTCGGAGTTTCTTGGGGTTGGCGGGCTACTACTGTCGATTCGTAAAGGGATTCTCGTCTATTGTAGCCCCGATGACCAGGTTGGCCCAGAAGTGTGCCTAGTTCATATGGTCGGATGAGTGGAGGCGAGCTTTCAGAAGCTCAAGACAGCTCTGATTACGCCACTGATGTTTGTTTTGCCCACAGGTTCAGGGCCTTATACAGTCTATTGTGATGCTTCCTGTATTGGGTTTGGTGCAATATTGATGCAGGACGGTAGAGGCATTGCCTATGCTTCAAAGAAGTTGAAGATTCATGAGTATAATTATGCGGTATATGATCTAGAGTTTGCAGCCATTGTTCATGCATTGAAGATTTGGAGGCATTATCTATACGGTGTGACGTGTGAGGTGTATACTGATCATAAGAGCCTTCTGTACCTATTTAAACAAAAAGAGTTGAATTTGTGGCAGAGGAGGTGGTTGGAGTTGTTGAAATATTATGATGTTACTATTTTGTATCAACCGGGAAGGCCAATGTGGTGATAGATGCTTTGAGTAGGAAGTCAGCCAGTATAGGCAGTCTTGCATATATTCCGGTTAGCCATAGACCGCTTGATTTGCATGTTCAAGCCTTGGCCAATCGACTTGTGAGGTTGGATATTTCTGAGCCTAGCCGGGTCTTAGCTTGCACGATAGCTCGTTCTTCATTATTGGAGCGTATCCGTGATCGGCAGTTTGATGACCACTATTTGTGTGTCCTTAGGGACACGGTGAAACATGGAGGTGCCAAGCAGGTGACCTTAGATGATGATGGTGTTTTGAATACCATGCCAAGACCGTGACCTTAGCCTTACCGTATTTTCCCCGTTTGGAGTGGAGAGGGAGCCCAGTTCATACCACTCGCAGTGGCATCTCATATGTGAAGTCTCAACGTATGGTTGAGAAGGGGTGTTTGGCTTATTTGGCGTATGTTCATGATTCCAGCGCATAGGTCCCTACTATTGATTATGTACCCATGGTTTGGGAATTTCCTTCGGTTGTCCTTTCAGACATGCCGAATATGCCGCAGACAGAGATATTGACTTTTGCATTGATTTGGCTCTGGGCACTCAGCCCATTTATATCCTACCGTATCGCATGGCCCCGCTAGAGTTAAAAGAGTTAAAGGATCAGTTGCAGGATTGATTGAGAAGGGTTTTATTAGGCCCAATGTTTCATCTGGGGATGTGCCGGTGTAATTTATGAAGAAAAAGGATGGTTCGATGAGGATATGCATTGATTATCGGCAATTGAACAAAGTTACAATCAGGAATAAGTATCTATTATGGAGGATCAACGATTAGTTCGACCGGCTTCAGGGTGCCAAGGTGTTTTCAAAGATAGACTTGAGATCTGTCTACCTTCAGTTAAGGATTAGGGCATCTGATGTCCGTAAGACAGCTTTCCGCACTCAGTACGGGCATTATGAGTTCTTGGTCATGTCATTTGGGTTGACCAATTCCCCAGCACCATTTATGGAGTTGATGAACCAAGTGGTCAAGCCTTATTTGGACTTGTTCGTGATATTCTTTATTGATGATATTCTGATATACTCCCACAACCAGGAGGAGCACGATCAGCACCTCAGAGTGGTTCTTCAGACTCTGAAGTATAGTCAGTTATATGTTAAGTTCTGGAAGTGTGAGTTCTGGTTGAGTTCGGTTGCCTTCCTGGGTCATGTTGTATCAATAGAGGGTATTCAGGTTGACCTGAAGAAGATTGAGGCAGTCAAGAACTGGCCTCGATCAGCATCAGCTACAAAGATTCGGAGTTTCTTGGGGTTGGCGGGCTACTATCCTCGGTTCGTAGAGGGGTTCTCGTCTATTGTAGCCTCGATGACCAGGTTTGCCCAGAAGGGTGCCCAGTTCATATGGTCGGATGAGTGTGAGGCGAGCTTTCTGAAGCTCAAGACAGCTCTGATTATGCCACCGATGTTAGTTTTGCCCACAGGTTCAAGGCCTTATACAGTCTATTGTGATGCTTCCCGTATTGGTCTTGGTGCAATATTGATGCAGGATGGTAGAGGCATTGCCTATGCTTCGAAGCAGTTAAAGATTCACGAGAAGAATTATGCGGTTTATGATCTAGAGTTGGCAGCCATTGTTCATGTATTGAAGATTTGGATGCATTATCTATACGGCGTGACATGTGAGGTGTATGCTGATCACAAGGGCCTTCAGTACTTGTTTAAGAAAAAAGAGTTGAATTTGAGGCAGAGTAGGTGGTTGGAGTTGTTGAAAGATTGTGATGTTACTATTTTGTATCACCCGGGAAGGCCAATGTGGTGATTGATGCTTTGAGTAGGAAGTCATCAAGTATAGGCAGTCTTGCTTATATTCCGGTAAGCTAGATACCGCTTGCTTTGCATGTTCATGCCTTGGCCAATCGACTTGTGAGGTTGGATATTTCTGAGCCTAGCCGGGTGTTAGCTTGCACGATCACTCGTTCTTCATTATTGGAGCGTATCCGTGATCGGCAGTTTGATGACCACCATTTGTGTGTCCTTAGGGACACGGTGCAACATAAAGGTGCCAAGCATGTGACCTTAGATGATAATGGTGTTTTGAGATTGCAGGGGTGAGTTTGTCTGCCCAATGTTGAAGGGATTCAAGCGTTGATATTAGTAGAGGCCCATAGTTCTTGGTATTCTATTTGTTGGAAACACGTTTCAAATGCAATATACTAAACGTGTGTTCTTTTGTAGGTTTTGATGAATGTCAAACAAAGCAAAAAGCGATATATAGCAGTGCTCAAGGACAAGCACAAAATGGATGCATTACAAGAAGCTCAAGACAAAGTTTAGAAATGTTATAATTGAGTCAATATTAATTGTGATCTTGATTCCTCAACTTGGCTCATAACATGGCTTCTCTACTAAAATTATTTTTCCAAAATCACTTTAAATTAAGTGTCAAATGATTTTAAACTATGCATATTTACATTTGTTAAAATGTTTTCCAAGCATGCCTCAAAAATCTGGGCTAAGATAATCGATTATGTACTTATGATAATCGAGTATCTCTAAGCCAAGACTGCATGACAATCGATTGTGAATTAATGATAATCGATTGTGAGTAAGTCAGTTAACATCAGGTTTATGCAAACTGCATAACAATCGATTGTGTACTTATGATAATCGATTGTTAACTGAGGCAAAGTTTTCAAAACTCATAAAAATCGATTATGAACTAATGGTAATCGATTAGAATGAGAAAAATGTTTCCCAGTGATTTTAAATAAAATGATAATCGATTGTGGCTTTTGATAATCGATTATATATGAGACAGAGAGTTTTGAAATTAATTAATAATCGATTATTCCATTTGATAATCGATTATATATGAGACAGAGAGTTTTGAAATTAATTAATAATCGATTATTCCATTTGATAATCGATTGTTAAAGCTGACCGTTGTCATATATTTTCAATTACCTTCAGGTAATCGATTGTTGATATTTAACAATCGATGTTTTGCGTAAAATCTGGAAAAGATTTTCTGAACGTTGTTAAAATAATCGATTGTTGATTTCCGGACAATCGATGTTTTATGCCAAAAATTGGAAAGGATTTCTTAACGTTATAAATAATCGATTAGTGATTTGAAGTAATCGATTGTTGACGTAAAATCTGGGATTGAATTTTTGATCTGATAGGCAAACAATCGATTGTTTAGTCTTGACAATCGATTGTCACTGAGTAATTTCAGCAATCCTTAATTGGCAATTAGACAACGGTAAGACTGAGTTTTTCACCTATAAATACAGCTTCAACTCAGTGTTTTCACAACAACAACATATACACTTTGAGTATTTTCATTGCTAAAAGCTTTCTTACATTGATCATCATTTTCCATTCATCCATAAAGCTTTTTGAAGAGCCATTCTATTGAGCTAAGTTGTTGTGATCTTGAGCGTACTATTTCTACTCATATCTACTCATTAAGGAGTGCTTTGTAAAGTGAGTGTGTTTTGTGTTTGTAAGAGAATTGCGATTCTCGTTTGTTGAGGAACTTGTGATTCCTCGGTTGAAGTCTTTGGGATTGTTATCCCCGAGCAATTGAAGTCTTTGGGATTGTTATCCCCGAGCAGTTGAAGTCTTTGGGATTGTTATCCCCGAGCAATTGAAGTCTTTGGGATTGGTATCCCCGAGCAATTGAAGTCTTTGGGATTGGTATCCCCGAGCAATTGAAGTCTTTGGGATTGTGATCCCCGAGCACCTAGGTGAGGCTTGTGTCCTCAACTGTAACGGTTTGTTAAGCACCCGTAAGCTTGACAAGTTTAGTGGAAATCTCGAGAGAGTCTCTCGGGGACTGGACTAACCACGTTTGTGGCCAACCAGGATACATCATTGTGTAAGTTCTTTTTACTGCACTTGTTTTAATTTCTGCAAAGTTTTTTAAATTCCGCACTAAAACGCTTAATACTTTTAAAACGCTATTCACCCCCCCCCCCCCTCTAGCGTAAAGCGTATTGTTCAACAATTGGTATCAGAGCCATACTCTCTGAAAAGCTTAACCGTTTGAGAGAACCATCCATGGCTTCTACTCTAAATTTCTTTGCAGGAATAGGTGAAGGAGAATGCAGCATGTCGCCTCCAATATTAGACGAAAACGACTACTCAGTCTGGAAATATCGGATGCAAGTTTTTACAATGGCAAACGATTTATATCTATGGCAAGCTATTAAACACAGTGATCAACTGACGACAAAAGTCGGGAAAGATAAGGTAAGTGAATACAACACTAAAGCTATGAATATATTACATAACGCCTTGAACCAGGAACTTTGGCGAAAAATCTCCCACTATAAAACTGCTAAGGAAATGTGGGAAAAACTTGAGGAATTGCACGAAAACACGCCTCAAAAAGCGGTCAGCACAAACGATGAGTCAACTGGTCAGTGCCTCATGGCAGACGAAAAAGACGAGGTAAGTACATCTAACGATATGCAAATTGCTTATAACAAACTGCATGATGAGTTGGTAAATGCTTCTAAGACTATTAAAGATTTACAAAGAACTCTTTCTTTACAAGAAGAGGATTTTCAAAAACAACTCTTTTTAAAAGACAAGAACTTTGAAGAATGTCTTTCTTTAGCTCAAAAAGGTGTTGAAAATCTGTCTCGTGATAACGAGAATCTTGCAAATGAAAATCAATTTTTGTTAAATGATAGTATAGAACTTAGACAAGTCATCAAGACTATGCATGAAGCCTCTTGTGTTGATAAATGCTCTACCTGTACAGCTTGTGAGTCCTTAAAACTAGAAAACACAGAACTTAGGAAAACATTAGAAACACGTAGTAAAGAAGTTCCTAAAGTTGTTGAAAAAGAAACGCCTAAGAAATATCAACGGCATAAAAACAAAAACTTCACTACTCCACCTAGAAATAACTCTAAGGTATTAAACAAGCCTAGAACAAATTCTTTTAGACCACCTAGACATTATGCTAGAATGTATGAAAATAAGGGTAGAACTAATGTCTTTAGACAACCTAGATCCGAATCTAGGATTCTTGCAAACAAGCCTACAAATAGTAATTTTCGGCAACCAAGAAATAACTCTAGGAACGAGCTTAGACCACCTAGACATGACACTAAGTCCTTCAACAAGTCTAGCACTAATGACTTTAGACCATCTAGATATTATACTAGAAATGGGAACAATATGTCTAGTGTTAATCTTTTTCATTCGCCTAGAACTTTGTTGGCTCAACCTAGGCATCAACACAACCCGAACGTAGTATGTCATTACTGCAATCGTATAGGCCATATTGCACCTATGTGTTTTACAAAGCATAGAGATTCCTCATATTATTATGGTCGTTATTTGCCTAACCCCCAAGGACCCAAAATGGTATGGGTACCTAAAAAATATTAATTTGCTTTGTAGGTGTGCTTGAAGGGATCAAGTGTACTATGGTACCTTGACAGTGGATGCTCCAGACACATGACAGGAGACGAATCCAAATTCCTTCAACTAGAGCACAAAGAAGGAGGAAGCGTTGTATTCGGTGACGACAATAAAGGACAAATTATTGGCACCGGATCGGTGGTAAGAATGAAAAATCCTCTATAAAGCATATATTACTTGTCAAAGGTTTAAAGCATAATCTCTTGAGCATAAGTCAATTATGTGACAAGGGAAATCTTGCGTTGTTTGATTCGGATGAGTGTTTAGTGTTTAGACGTAGTGACTTCAAGATTATCCTACGTGGTTTTAGAGTTGACAATATTTACATGGTTGATCTTGAAAACTCCTCATCCGAGTATGTTGATTGTTTGTTGAGCAAAGATGATAATGTGTGGTTGTGGCATCGTAGAGTAGCTCATATGAACATGCATCTTTTAAATAAATTGATTTCTCAAAATTTAGTGTTTGGTCTTCCCAACTTAAAATTTGAAAGTGATACTATTTGTGATTCATGTCAAAAGGGGAAGCAAACAAGAGCATCTTTTAAATCCAAAAATGTTGTTTCAACCTCTAGACCTTTACAACTATTGCATATGGATTTATTCGGACCATCCCGTATCGAAAGTCTAGGAAGAAATAGATATGCTTTTGTAATTGTTGATGATTTCTCTAGATTTACATGGACATTATTTCTTGCACATAAAAGTGATGCATTTATTAGCTTCAAGCTTTTTCTTAAAAGAGTTCAAAATGAAAAGGAATCAACTGTCACTTCCATTAGAAGTGATCATGGGGGAGAGTTTGATCACAATCTCTTTGCGGATTTTTGTGATGAACTCGGAATCGAGCATACCTTTTCCGCTCCACGTACACCACAACAAAACGGGGTGGTGGAAAGGAAAAATAGGAGTCTCGAAGAGATGGCTAGAACCATGCTCGACGAAGCTAAGATTCCCAAACACTTTTGGGCAGACGCCGTGAGTACCGCATGCTATGTTTTGAATAGAGTAGCAATTCGGCCGATACTCTTAAAAACCCCATATGAACTCTACAAAGGTAGAAAACCTAACATTTCACATTTACGTGTTTTTGGTTGTAAATGTTTTGTGCACAACAATGGAAAGGACCAACTAGGAAAATTTGATGCAAAGTCGGATGAAGGTATCTTCATTGGCTATTCTTCTCGTAGTAAAGCTTATAGGGTTTTTAATAAAAGAACCCAAGTTGTAGAAGAATCTCCTCATATTGTATTTTCCGAAGATAATACTCGCTTGGCGAGAAAGGATTGTGGTCTTGATCTTTCAGGTATTCTGGAAAGCCTAAAGGACAAAATTCAAGAAGAACCACCAAGGAAAGAAATTGACAAAACAGTGGAACAACAAATTGAAGAAGCTCCTCAACCGGAAAATGAACCAAAAGAGCAAATAGAATGGAGGACAGTCAAAGACCATCCTCTCGATCAGGTAATAGGCGACATTGGAGGGAAGGTAAGTACCCGGAGCTCCCTTAGAAATACCTTAGATCTTACTGCTTTTGTTTCTCAAATTGAACCCAAAACCATCTCTGAAGCAATTGGGGATGAATTTTGGACCTTGGCAATGCAAGAGGAGCTTAACCAATTCAAACGTAACAACGTTTGGGATTTGGTGCCAAGACCCGAAGGTCATACCATAATTGGTACGAAATGGGTTTTTCGAAATAAATTAGATGAAAATGGCATAATCACTAGAAACAAAGCTAGGCTTGTGGCTCAAGGCTATAATCAAGAAGAAGGGATTGATTATGATGAGACATATGCTCCGGTAGCTAGATTAGAGGCCATCCGTTTGTTGCTTGCGTTTGCATCTTCTATGAACTTCATTTTATATCAAATGGATGTGAAAAGTGCCTTTTTAAATGGTTTTATCCAAGAAGAAGTTTATGTAAAGCAACCCCCCGGTTTTGAAGACTTTAATTTTCCCAATCATGTTTTCAAACTCAAAAAGGCCCTTTATGGTTTAAAACAAGCTCCTCGAGCTTGGTATGAAAGGTTGAGTAAATTTCTTTTAGAAAATAATTTTATTCGTGGAAAAGTTGACACAACTTTATTTGTCAAGCATGAAAATAATGATATCTTGCTAGTTCAAATATATGTAGATGATATCATTTTTGGTGCTACTAACAATGCTCTATGCAAGGAATTTTCAAACTTAATGACTAGCGAATTTGAGATGTCCATGATGGGTGAGTTACAATTCTTTTTGGGATTACAAGTAAAACAGATGAAGGAAGGTACATTCATTTGTCAAAGCAAGTATTGCAAAGAACTGCTTAAACGCTTTGATATGAACAATGCAAAGGAAATGGCAGCTCCCATGAGCACATCCGATCATCTCGACAAAGATGAAAAAGGTAAGGAAGTCGACATCAAAAAGTACCGAGGTATGATTGGCTCTCTTCTTTATCTTACTGCTAGTCGTCCGGACATCATGTTTAGCGTGTGCGTCTGTGCCCGTTATCAATCATGTCCGAAAGAGTCTCACCTTACTGCGGTAAAGCGGATTCTAAGGTATCTTGTCGGTACTACCAATGTGGGTCTATGGTACCCCAAAGGTTCTTCATGCCAACTTATTGGCTATTCCGACTCCGATTTTGCTGGATGCAAATTGGACCGCAAGAGCACTAGCGGCACTTGCCACTTGCTCGGTAGCACTTTAGTTTCTTGGTTTAGTAAGAAGCAAGTTAGTGTTGCGTTGTCCACAACCGAGGCTGAATATGTAGCCGCGGGGAGTTGTTGCGCTCAAATCCTATGGATGAAACAACAACTCTTGGACTATGGCCTACGTCTTGACCACATTCCTCTTAGATGTGACAACACTAGTGCCATATGCTTGTCGAAGAACCCCATTCTTCACTCGCGAACAAAACACATTGAAATTAGACATCATTTTATTAGAGATCACGTTCTAAAAGGCGATGTCGAAATTGAATTTGTTGAAACAAAAAGCCAATTGGCAGACATCTTTACAAAGCCCTTAGATAAAGAGTCCTTCTTCCGAATTCGTAGTGAACTCGGGATCCTTGACTCCACGTTGATCTAAGTCATGCATTGCATCTTATTTCTTACATAATTTCTAACTTGAGCGTCGGAGGCGTCTAACATTTTTTTGCAGGTATATATTTCATAAAAGCATAAAAGCATGACGCAAAATACTCAAGTATTCTACAGGAAAATCGCCGTCAAACAATCGATTACTGTATCAATAATCGATTACTTTTGTTCTCTTTATTTTCCAATAAATAAACTTGTGTTTATTTCATATTTTTTTTTATATTCTTCCCTTGTATATATTTTTTTGCTAATGGCAAAAGGGGGAAGAAACGGGATATCAAGAAGTATGCTATATCACTCTCAACTTCATTCATGCTTAAAGTGAGGGGGAACATGAATTGAGGGGGAACATCAAATTGCATACTTTACACTTGCATACTTTACACTTGTCTTGGATTATCAAAATAATTATTGCATATATCCCGCTTATGTTTGCCATTATCAAAAAGGGGGAAATTGTTGGAAACACGTTTCAAATGCAATATACTAAACGTGTGTTCTTTTGTAGGTTTTGATGAATGTCAAACAAAGCAAAAAGCGATATATAGCAGTGCTCAAGGACAAGCACAAAATGGATGCATTACAAGAAGCTCAAGACAAAGTTTAGAAATGTTATAATTGAGTCAATATTAATTGTGATCTTGATTCCTCAACTTGGCTCATAACATGGCTTCTCTACTAAAATTATTTTTCCAAAATCATGCATATTTAAATTAAGTGTCAAATGATTTTAAACTATGCATATTTACATTTGTTAAAATGTTTTCCAAGCATGCCTCAAAAATCTGGGCTAAGATAATCGATTATGTACTTATGATAATCGAGTATCTCTAAGCCAAGACTGCATGACAATCGATTGTGAATTAATGATAATCGATTGTGAGTAAGTCAGTTAACATCAGGTTTATGCAAACTGCATAACAATCGATTGTGTACTTATGATAATCGATTGTTAACTGAGGCAAAGTTTTCAAAACTCATAAAAATCGATTATGAACTAATGGTAATCGATTAGAATGAGAAAAATGTCTCCCAGTGATTTTAAATAAAATGATAATCGATTGTGGCTTTTGATAATCGATTATATATGAGACAGAGAGTTTTGAAATTAATTAATAATCGATTATTCCATTTGATAATCGATTATATATGAGACAGAGAGTTTTGAAATTAATTAATAATCGATTATTCCATTTGATAATCGATTGTTGAAGCTGACCGTTGTCATATATTTTCAATTACCTTCAGGTAATCGATTGTTGATATTTAACAATCGATGTTTTGCGTAAAATCTGGAAAAGATTTTCTGAACGTTGTTAAAATAATCGATTGTTGATTTCCGGACAATCGATGTTTTATGCCAAAAATTGGAAAGGATTTCTTAACGTTATAAATAATCGATTAGTGATTTGAAGTAATCGATTGTTGACGTAAAATCTGGGATTGAATTTTTGATCTGATAGGCAAACAATCGATTGTTTAGTCTTGACAATCGATTGTCACTGAGTAATTTCAGCAATCCTTAATTGGCAATTAGACAACGGTAAGACTGAGTTTTTCACCTATAAATACAGCTTCAACTCAGTGTTTTCACAACAACAACATATACACTTTGAGTATTTTCATTGCTAAAAGCTTTCTTACATTGATCATCATTTTCCATTCATCCATAAAGCTTTTTGAAGAGCCATTCTATTGAGCTAAGTTGTTGTGATCTTGAGCGTACTATTTCTACTCATATCTACTCATTAAGGAGTGCTTTGTAAAGTGAGTGTGTTTTGTGTTTGTAAGAGAATTGCGATTCTCGTTTGTTGAGGAACTTGTGATTCCTCGGTTGAAGTCTTTGGGATTGTTATCCCCGAGCAATTGAAGTCTTTGGGATTGTTATCCCCGAGCAGTTGAAGTCTTTGGGATTGTTATCCCCGAGCAATTGAAGTCTTTGGGATTGGTATCCCCGAGCAATTGAAGTCTTTGGGATTGGTATCCCCGAGCAATTGAAGTCTTTGGGATTGTGATCCCCGAGCACCTAGGTGAGGCTTGTGTCCTCAACTGTAACGGTTTGTTAAGCACCCGTAAGCTTGACAAGTTTAGTGGAAATCTCGAGAGAGTCTCTCGGGGACTGGACTAACCACGTTTGTGGCCAACCAGGATACATCATTGTGTAATTTCTTTTTACTGCACTTGTTTTAATTTCTGCAAAGTTTTTTAAATTCCGCACTAAAACGCTTAATATTTTTAAAACGCTATTCACCCCCCCCCCCTCTAGCGTAAAGCGTATTGTTCAACACTATTCACTCGGGCGTCCTGAAGATGTATCTGGATCTGAGGTAGCATTATTGGTGCCTTGAATAAAGAAAGAGATAGTTGCATATGTGGCTTGATGTTTGAACTGCCAGCAGGTTAATTATGAGCATCAAAGGCTTTGTGGATTGTTTTAGAGGATTGAGCTTCTTGAGTGAAAGTAGGAGAGGATTACCATGGATTTCGTTACTTGACTTCCGTTAATCCGGAAGAAGTTCGATGCAGGTTAGCTGAGATCTATATCCGGGAGATTATTCGTCTTCATGGTGTGCCGGTATTTGTCATTTCGGACTGGGGTACGCAGTTTACCTCACGTTTCTAGAGAGCAGTTCAGCAAGAGTTGGGCACTCAGGTGAAGTTGAGTACAACATTTCATCCCCAGACAGACGACAGTCCGAGAAGACTATTCAGATTTTAGAGGATATGCTCCGAGCCTGTGTTATTGACTTTGGAGGCTCGTGAGACCAGTTTTTGCCTATAGCAAAGTTCACCTACAACAACAGCTACCTGTCCAGCATTCAGATGGCTCCTTATGAGGCGTTGTATGGTAGGCAATGTCGGTCTCCAGTTGGATGGTTTGAGTCGGGGGAAACCCGTTATTAGGCTCCCGATCTGGTTCGGAGGCCTTGGAGAAGGTCAGGATTATTCAGGACATGTTTTGTACTGCTCAGTCCAAGCAGAAGAGTTATGCAGAACACAAGGTTCGAGATGTGGCTTTTATGGTTGGTGAGCGGGTATTGATGTCGCCTATGAAGGTCGTGATGAGGTTTGGGAAGAAGGGAAAGCTTAGACCTAGGTTCATTGGTCCATTTGAGATTCTCGATCTAGTGGGGGAGGTGACATATGAAGGTGTTAGATTTCAGCACTGTCCAGTTGGACAAAGATCTCTCTTATGAGGAGGAGCCGGTGGCTATTCTAGACCGGCAGATTCATTAGTTGAGGTCGAAGAGTTTGCCTTCTATGCGTGTTCAGTGGAGAGGTCAGCCTCCCAAAGCATCTACTTGGGAGTCCGAGTATGATATGTGGAGCCGTTACCCTCATATGTTTCCCGACACAAGTACTTCTTTCTTCTGTCCGTTCGACGACGAACGATTGTTTTAGCGGTGCAGAATGTGACGACCCAAAGGGTCATCACCTGTTTTCCTATTTATTCTATGCTTCCGAAGCCTTGAAAACCTTAGTTTTAGTTACCTCGATTTGCGTGTATAGTCCGAACGCGTAGCCGGAAAGCTTAAATGAGAAATTCTATGAAAATAATGCTAAAATTTGATATTAAAATGAATAAGTTTGACCTCGATCAACATTTTGGGTAAACGGACCCGGACAAGTAATTTGACAATCCGAAGGGTCTGTAGAAAAATATAATACTCGGGCATATGCCCGAATCGAATTTCGAGGTCCCAAGCCCGAGAAATAAATTTTTGAATAAAATTGTTTTTCTGAAATTATTAAGAAAATGGACATGAAAATTGATTAGAACGTGTTGGTATCGGGCCTGTATTATTGTTCCGGCGCCCGGTATAGGTCTTATATGTGGTTTAAGATATTTTTGTGAAGTTTTGTTGAAATAGGACGTCGTTTGACATGTTTCGGACTTAAAACTCTAAATTTGAAAGTTCATGAAGTTTGAAGAAAACTAGTAGTTTTGATGTATGATTCATTGTTTTTGATGTTATTTTGGTGATATGCTCGCACGGTTAAGCTCGTAGGATGTTTTTGAGTTAGTATAAGTGAGTGGTTAGGAACCCCGAGGGCTCGGGAGTGATTTGGAGGTGTGTCGGAGTGGTTTCGAACTTAGAAAGATTGCAGAAATCTTTCAGCTGTTGCTGACCCAGTTTCTTCTTCGTGTTCACGTGCATCCTCCCGCGTTCTTGATGCCTTAATTTCTCCTCATTTTCGCTCGCGTTCGCAGAGGGTTATTTGACCCTGAGGACTTAGCCTTCGTTTTCCTCGTCGCGTTCGCATTAATACATCCGCGTTCGTATAGTTTATAGGGCGCCTTCATCGCGTTCGGGTTTTAATCCATGTGTTCGCGTAGACCAAGTCCTGGAACCCCCCCCCCCCCAAGCCTTTCCTCTTCGTGTTTGCAATATTCCCATCGCGAACGTGATGGTCTGCCAAGTTTACCCTTCGCGAACTCGAAGGGAAATTTTTGCCCAGTTATATTTTGATTCCACAACAGTAGCTACGGGAAATTTTCATCAAAACACACGAACTCCTTCTTCTCCAAGGTCCTTAGGTGTCCATTGAAGCTCTCTTTCACTAACACTTCTTAGGTTATTAAATATTAATTCATTTTCTTCATTTTTCATCAGTATTTGTTAAATTCCTAAGCCTAAAATATGAAATTTAGGGTAGAAATTGGGGGAATTGGGTATAGTTATGGCTTTTACTTTTTCTTAATTTAGACCTCGTTTTGGGGTCGAATTTGAAAATAAATTATATATTCGGGCTCATGGGGGAATGAGTGATATAAATTTGGTCTGAACCTCGTATTTTGACCAAGCGGGCCCGGGATCAATTTTTGGAATTTTACGAAGAAAGTCTGGAAATTTATATTTAAGCATTGGGTTTGATTTTTTTAGAATATATTGATATTATAAAGACATTATTGTATAGATTTGATTGAGTTGGAGCCGAATTCGAGGGGGAAAGCGGTTGCTGAGGATTGATTTGGTTGTGGAAGTTTGATGTAAGTGTTTCGTCTAACCTTAGCTTGAGAGAATAGCAGTAGAGTCTTGTTTGTTACTTGCTAATTGTCGAGTACGATGTATATGCGTTGCGACGAGTATCTAGATATTAGTGCCTATCATGACCGTGAGACCTTATATTGCGATTGTTCTGATTTTTTTGTAACTTCCATGCTTATTTGATGATTTCTATATGTTGTAAAGAGCATGTGAAAGAGAATATGATCATTAAATTTCAAGGAGCATTGGCTCGAGTTGTGATACAAAATGTGAAGGTATATGAGATAAATGGATTCTTTGGAGCGTTTGCTCAAGTGATAAAGTGAATCATAAAGTAAGAAATGAAAGAAAGAGAAAAGGTTATTGGTTATTCCCTTGCCGGGATATTGAATTTATTGATATCGTTTCCTTGCCGGGATTTAACTATTTAATTATATTCCCTTGCCAGGATTTCTATCACTATTTATTTACTTCCCTACCACTTATTTGTGACTGTTGTTTGGTGAGGAAGAGTGATAAAGCACGAAAGGTGATGTCGTGTATTATTTGATATTGTGAGGAAAGAGAATAAAGCACGAAAGGTGATGCTGTGCCGTATGATATACCATTTGAACTGATATTCATTGATTATATTTTGAGGAAATAGAGTAAAAGCACGAAGGGTGATTCCGTACACATGATTATTGATACGATTGATTTGGTGAGGACGAGAGTAAAAGTAGGAAGGGTGATGTCGTGCAAGTTTGTGATTTCTGATTCTTATTGATATTCTGGCTTTGTTATTTCCATCTTTATTTGGAATTTCCTATTTGTAACTGATATCTCCCCATAGCATGTTTCCCCTTCCTTTATTGACTGTTTACTTCTCGTATTTCTTTCCACTGTATATATATATTTGAACAGAATAGGTTTATCTCGTAGTTTGGTCCTAGCCTCATCACTATTTTGTCGAGGTTATGCTAGGCATTAACCAGCACATTGGGGTCGATTGTATTGATGCTACACTCTGTGATATTTTGCACAGATCCAGGTTTTGGACCGCAGCACCAGTAGCGTGGGAGTAGGCCTTCAGTCCAACAACACACCGAGGTAGTCTTGCTGGCGTCCGCAGGCCCGATGTCTCCTCAATCCTTTACTTTAGACTGTTATCTCATTGTATTCGAGACAGACAGATATATTTATTTCAGACATTGTATTTAGTATTCTTAGATATTCGTGAATATTGTGACACCAGCCTTTGGTAGAGGCTTATGTTGAAAATTTTCGCATTTCTATTCAGCTTTTTCTATATTTAAGACTTTCACTTATTTCGTTAAATCCGATGCTTTTATATTATTGTTGTTAATGGTTAAAAGGACTTGTATTGTTAATGAAAAAGTAACCATGTTTGGCTTGTATAGCTCCCAATAGTAGGTGCCATCACGACTCCCGAGGGTGGGCAATCCGAGTCGTGACAAAAAGTAAATTGTGCAGTGCCGAGGGACAACATCGCGAACCATAGATGCATCTATTAACCTGTCAAGGGGAACGGTATGCTCCCATGAGAGTGTGGCACATAAATCTTGCCGAGGCGAACGACCCGATCCCATAAGAATAGTGGAAGGAAATACTCCACTCGCGAATCATACATGCGACGCAATCAAATATAAATTTAAGGAATCACCCCGCTCGCGGATCATACTTGCGACGCAGTCTAATATTTAAATCATATCTATTTCTTGATTCTTTTCAAAATAAGGGAAGTTTAGCTTGTAGATTTTTATGGAAATTATTGCGCTCGCGAGACATACATGCGAAGTGGTTACACACATATTTCTTAAGCTGCTATAATATTTCTCTATTCCTTTCAAAAATATGAAGTTCAAATGAAACCTTTTAAATCTTATATTCTTCAATTTCACTCCTTTCAAAATATTTAATAAGCAAACTCAATCTCGCTACCTCTTAAGGCAAGCAATAAGTATAAATCAATAACAATATCAACAAGGTATGATGTAAGCCTAAAACTACCAGGACATAGGCATAATTAGTAGCTACGTACGGACTCTCGTCACGTCGCACATACGTAGCCCCCCACAAATAGAAGCACATAATAATTTAATTCACCTATGGGGTTAATTCGCTCTTACAAGATTTGAAAGGACACTTACCTCGCCTTAAAATTCCATAACCGGCTTCCAAACAATTTTAATCAACTCAAACCAAAGCTCACCGCTCCCACAACTAGTCAATTAATGAGAAAATCTATAAATGTATGCTCTAATACTCACAATAATTCAATATAGATTAATTCCCAACTATGCTCGAAAAGTTGACGAAATCGCCCTCGGACCCACATGCCCGGATTTCGAAATATTTCGAAGATAAACTTTACCCATGACCTCATGATTTCAAATATATAACTTACTCTCAATTTCATGCCCAAATGCATGGTCAAAATCCAAAAATATCGAATTTTAGGTTTTCTACCAAAATCCCACAATTTCCACTAGTTTCCATGTTCAAATCCATATATAATCATGTATTTAACTCAAAACTAGCATAAATCACTTACCTCATGCTTGGTGATGAAAATGGCACTTCCAAGTTGCTCCAAGAATCTGCTGCCATGAAAGATTTGAGATGAAATTAGCCAAAACCTGTCTTTTATACTCACTGCCCAGCGTTCTTCGCACATGCAATCAGTTGACCGCTTCTGCAATTTAGTGTTAGTTAATACGCTTAACGCTAGAGGGGGGTGAATAGCGTTATAATAAAATTTAGCGTAAACTTGCGGAAATTAAAATTTGCAGGAAATAATTAAGTGCGTTAAATAAACAAAAGGAAAGAACGCACCGATGTATTCTGGTTCACCACAACACGTGGCTACTCCAGTCCCCGAGAGATTCTCTCGAGATTTTCCACTAACTTGTCAAGCTTACGGGTGCTCGACAAACCTTTACAACTTAAGGACACACGCCTTAACACCTTTGCTCGGAGATACAACACTCCAAGACTTCAACCAAGAAAACACAAGTTCCTTACAACAAGAGAATCACAATTCTCTTACAAGTGTACAAAACACTAAACACTCCAACAAAACACTCCTTAATGAGTAGATATGAGTAAAAGAAGTAAGCTCAAGATCACAACAACTATGAACAAGACTTTGGCTCTCAAAAGCTTTATGAAATGAATATAAAATGATAAACAATAGTATGCAAGCTTATACCAATAGAATGATCAGTTGTTGTGTGTTGTTGTATTTAAAACACTGAAATGAAGCTGTATTTATAGTTGAAAACCTTGGCATTACCGTTGCCTAATTGCCAATTAAGAGTTGCTGATTTTACTGTGACAATCGATTGTCAGGAAGCCACAATCGATTGTTTGCCAATCGTTCCTAAAATCAATCCCAGATTTTACGCTTAACAATCGATTGTCCAAGATCAACAATCGATTATTAGTAACGTTCAAAAAATCATTTCCAGATTTTACGTAAAACAATCGATTATACCAAATCAATAATTGATTATTCAGCAACATTCAAAAAATCTTTTCCAGATTTTAATATCAACAATCGATTGTACAAAATCAACAATTGATTATTCAGCAACGTTCAAAAAATCTTTTCCAGATTTTAATATCAACAATCGATAGTACAAAATCAACAATCGATTACCTGACGGTATTTGAAAACTTTACGACAACGGTCAGCTTCACAATCGATTGTGCAATGTTAACAATCGATTATTTATCAGACTTTGAAAATCATTTTAGACACTGCCTCTTGCCAATCGATTGTTTTATACTCACAATCGATTATTTAATAGTTTTGAAAAAGTCTGGAAGTCACTGCCTCAACACAATCGATTGTCATAAGTTCACAATCGATTATTTTGTGACTTTTAAAAATCTGATGGACACTGTCTCTTCACAATCGATTGTCATTAGCTTCACAATCGATTATTCTGAGTTTTGAAAAACTTTGATGTGCACTGCCTCATCACAATCGATTTTCATAAGGTTCACAATCGATTGTCATGCAGGTTTGAAAAACCTTATGCTCACTGCCTTAACACAATCGATTGTCATTAGTTCACAATCGATTGTCATGCAGTCTTGGCTTAACATAATCGATTATCATAAGTACATAATCGATTATCTTAGTCCGGATTTTAGAGGCATGTTTAAAAATCATTTTGACTAATGAAAATATGCATGATTTAAGATCATTTAGCATTAAATTAAATATGCATGATTTTGTAAAAAATAATTTTACGAGAGAAGCCATGTCATGAGTCAAGTTGTCGGATCAAGATCACAATTAAGAACGACTCATTTAAACTATAAAACTTTGTCTTGTGCTTGAATCTCGTTATCCACCAATTGTGCGCTTGTACTTGAACTTTGTCATATATCAATTTGCGCTTGTTTGTCATTCATCAAAACCTACACATAGGAACACACGTTTTAGTATAAAGCCTTGAGAACGTGTTTCCAACAATTTCCCCCTTTTTGATAATGGCAAACTTTAAGCGGGTTATGCAAATTAAACAATTTATAATGACGATTCAAGACAAGTAAAGATATGCAATAAGTATGCGATTAGTTCCCCCTCAATATATGAATTCCCCCTCAATTTAAGACAGATTTTTCTGAAGAAGACTTGATTATTGCGCGTCATGCTTTATAATTCCCCCTACCTTTAGGGCGATACCTGCAAAAATTCGTTAGACGTCTCCGACGCTCAAGTTAGAAATCATGTAAGATAAAAAGATGCAATGCATGACTTAGATACGTGGAGTCAAGAATCCCGAGTTCACTACGAATTCGGAAGAAGGACTCTTTCTCTAAGGGTTTAGTGAAGATGTCGGCCAATTGGTCTTTGGTTTCAACAAATTCGATTTCGACATCGCCCTTGAGAATGTGATCTCTTAAAAATGATGTCTTGTTTCAATGTGTTTTGTTCGCGAATGAAGAACGAGGTTCTTCGTCAAGCATATGGCACTAGTATTATCACATTTAAGAGGGATATGATCAAGACTTAGGCCATAGTCCAAGAGTTGTTGTTTCATCCAGAGGATTTGAGCGCAACAACTCCCCGCGGCTGCATATTCAGCCTCGGTTGTGGACAATGCAACACTTACTTGTTTCTTGCTAAACCAAGAAACGAGAGAGCTACCGAGCAAATGGCAAGTGCCACTAGTGCTCTTGCGGTCCAATTTGCATCCAGCAAAATCGGAGTCGGAATAGCCAACGAGTTGGCATGAAGAACCTTTGGGGTACCATAGACCCACATTTGTAGTACCAACAAGGTACTTCAAAATCCGTTTTACCGCAGTAAGGTGAGACTCCTTCGGACACGATTGATAACGGGCGCATAAGCACACGCTAAACATGATGTCCGGACGACTAGCAGTAAGATAGAGAAGAGAGCCAATCATACCTCGATACTTCTTAGTGTCGACTTCCTTACCTTTCTCATCTTTGTCTAGATGATCGGATGTGCTCATGGGAGTCGCCATTGCTTTTGCATTGTTCATTTCAAATCGTTTCAGCAATTCTTTGCAATATTTGGCTTGGCAAATGAACGTACCTTCTTTCATTTGCTTTACTTGTAATCTCAAAAATGTTAACTCACCCGTCATAGACATCTCAAATTCGCTTGTCATTAAATCGGAAAATTCCTTGCATAAGATATTGTTAGTAGCACCAAATATGATATCATCCACATATATTTGAACTAATAAAATATCATTGTTTTTATGCTTAACAAAAAGGGTGGTGTCAACTTTCCCCCTAATGAAATCACTTTCCAATAGAAATTTACTCAATCTTTCATACCAAGCTCGGGGAGCTTGTTTTAAACCATAGAGAGCCTTTTTGAGTTTGAAAACATGATCGGGAGATTTAAAATCTTCAAAACCGGGGGGTTGTTCAACATAAACTTCTTCTTGTATAACACCATTTAGAAAAGCACTTTTCACATCCATTTGATATAAATAGAAATTCATAGAAGAGGCAAAAGCGAGGAATAGACGAATAGCTTCTAATCTAGCTACGGGAGCATATGTTTCTTCATAGTCAATACCCTCTTCTTGATTATAGCCTTTTTCTACAAGCCTAGCTTTGTTTCTAGTGATTACACCATTTTCATCTAGTTTGTTTCGAAAAACCCATTTCGTACCAATTATGGTATGATTTTCGGGTCTTGGCACCAAATCCCAAACTTCATTCCGTTTGAATTGGTTAAGCTCCTCTTGCATTGCCAAGGTCCAAAATTCATCCCTAATTGCTTCGGAGATGGTTGTTGGTTCAATTTGAGACACAAAAGCAGTATGTCCTAAGGTGTTCCTAAGGGAGTTTCGGGTACTTACCTTTTCTCCGACGTCGCCAATTACCTGTTCGAGAGGGTGATCTTTGATTGTCCTTCAGTCGTTAGGCATTTTCGTTTCATTCTCCAATTGTGGCGCTTCCTCCGTTGGTTGTTTCAAATATTTGTCTTGATTTTCTTTAGGCGTTTCCTCTTGTATTTTGTCTTTCAAGCTATCTAAGATACCTGCAAGATCAAAACCAGTATCCTTTCTCGCCAAGCGAGCATTATTTTCGGCAAATACAACATGAGGGGATTCCTCCACAGTTTCGGTTCTTTTATTAAAGACCCTATATGCTTTGCTACGTGAAGAATAGCCAATGAAAATTCCCTTATCGGACTTAGCATCAAATTTTCCCAATTGATCTTTGCCATTGTTATGAATAAAACATTTACAACCGAATACTCTAAAATGGGAGATATTTGGTTTCCTTCCCTTGTAGAGTTCATAAGGGGTCTTCATGAGTATTGGCCTTATGACTACTCTATTTAAGATGTAGCATGCGGTAATCACGGCATCTGCCCAAAAATGTTTGGGAATCTTAGCCTCTTCGAGCATGGTTCTAGCCATCTCTTCGAGACACCTATTTTTCCTTTCCACCACCCCATTTTGTTGTGGTGTACGTGGAGCGGAAAAGGTATGCTCGATACCGAGTTCGTCACAAAAGTCCGCAAAGAGATTGTGATCAAACTCTCCCCCATGATCACTTCTAATTGAAGTGACGGTTGTTTCCTTTTCGTTTTGAACACGCTTAAGAAAGTATTTAAAATTCTGAAAAGCATCACTTTTATTGGCAAGAAATAAAGTCCAAGTAAATCTAGAATAATCATCAACAATCACAAAAGCATAACGATTTCTTCCTAGACTTTCAATGCGAGATGGTCCAAATAAATCCATGTGAAGCAATTGCAATGGTCTAGAAGTTGAAACAATATTTTTGGATTTGAAAGATGCTTTTGTTTGCTTCCCTTTTTGACATGAATCACAAATAGAGTCATCTTCAAATTTTAAATTGGGAAGGCCAATAACTAAGTTTTGAGAAATCAATTTGTTCAAAAGATGCATGTTGATATGTGCTACTCTACGATGCCATAACCAAGTGTCATCCTCTTTACTCATAAGACAATCAACATATTCGGGTGAGGAATTAGCAAGATCAACCATATAAATATTATCCACTCTAAAACCACGAAGGATAATTTTAAAATCACTACGTCTAAACACTAAGCATTCATCCGAATCAAATAGGGCAAGATTTCCCTTGTCACATAATTGACTTATGCTCAAGAGATTATGCTTGAAACCTTTCACAAGTAATATATGCTTAATAGAAGAATTTTCATCCTTACCGACTGATCCGATGCCGATAATCTTTCCTTTATTGTTGTCACCAAAAATAACACTTCCTCCTTCTTTGTGTTCTAGTTGAAGGAATTTGGATTCGTCTCCCGTCATGTGCTTGGAGCATCCACTATCAAGGTACCATAGTACACTTGATCCCTTCAAACATACCTACAAAACAAGTTAATGCGCTTTAGGTACCCATGCCATTTTGGGTCCTTGAGGGTTAGGCATATTATAATGATGCGATTGAGTGATATGTCTATGTCGTGTAAAGCATGCAGGGGCAATATGACCAATGCGTCTACAATAATGACAAGTCACGTTGGGGTTATGCATCCTTCTAGGTTCATAGTAACTTGATGGACGAACATGAATTACTCTACTTTCATTATGACTATTGCGCATTTCATGAGAACCATTTCTCCTACTATTAGTTCTAAAATGAGCAGCATTTCTAGAGTAATGGTCATGTCTAGATGTTCTAAGAGGTTCAAAACTCCTTCTAGTGTTTGGCCTAGAATATGCATCATTTCTAGGGTAGTCATTTTTAGGTGGTAAGTCATTTCTAGGTCTTCTAACATGTTCAACATTTGGTCTAGCATGCATATTTGTTCTAGGATTGCTATTTCTACGATAAGCATTTGTTTTATTAATCCTAGGTTGAGCCTTAGGTGGTTGAGGTTTGGCTTCAACCTTTTCTTTAGGCTCATTCTTAAAACCTATTCCATGCTTGGTTGACTTCAAATTAACAAGGACCTCATTCAAGTTTTTGTGAGTAGAATTAAACTTATCTAAGGTACCTTTAAGTCTATCTACCTCATTTTCGAGATGCATGCAAGAAGAGCAATTTTTAATAGAACTTTCGGGCTTGTCGGCGCTTCTTTTTCCAAAAAACTTGTTTTCCTCTTTCAGCTTCTCATTTTCTAAAACCAGTTTTTCTAACTCCTTTTCTTTCAAAGAAAGCTGTTTTTGAAAATCTTTTTCTTTTAGAGAAGCATTTTCTTTTATGCTCTTGACAGTTTTTGAAGCTTTAATAAATTCAGTATATAGCTCATCAAAAGCAGTTCGCATTTCTTCAAGAGTAAAGAAGTTTTTAGAAGAGATTTGACATACCTCATCTTGCTTGTCTTCTTGCGCCATAAGACAAAGGTTTGCGGCTTCGTCTTCTTCTTCTTCGCTTGACTCATCTCCGGAGTCTCCTCCCCAAGAAATGTATGCACGTTGCTTCTTAAAAGGTTTCTTCTCCTTTTTGATGTTTGGGCAATTTGATTTGATGTGCCCGGTTTCACCGCATTCATAGCACTTTATTTGCTCGCCTTGCTTTTTGCCCTTTCGTTCATACTCCTTTCGCATGAACTTTTGAAATCTTTTGATAACGAGTCCAAACTCGTTGTCTCCGTCCTCATCAACTTGAGGTTGGCTTGTGCTTTCCTTAAGCGCTATTCTTTGCCTCCTTTGATCATCAACAAGAGGGTTAAGTATTGTAGATTCATAAGTCTTAAGGTTACATCTTAATGCATCGATTGTGACATTTGAGACGCCTATGGATTCTTGAATTGCGTCGGCCTTTGATCGCCATGCCGGAGTGAGACTTCTAAGAATTTTTCGAACAAGTTCTCTATCCGTGAATGTCTTCTTGAGGGCATGTAGGTCATTTACGATTATTGAAAATCGTTCGAACATTTCATCCACCTTTTCACCTTCCTTCATCTGAAATAATTCATAAGCATGGGTTAGGAAATCAATTTTAGCTTCCCTTACCTGGTCCGTACCTTCGTACGTAATTTTCAGCTTGTCCCACATTTCTTTTGCCGTTGTGCAACACGATATTTTCCTGTAATCGTCAGCATTTACAGCACAATATAATAAATTAATTGCTTTAGCATTATTTTGAACCTTTCGGATATCATCCACGTCATATTCTTCTTCGGACTTGGGAACCCATTCGTTTTCAACCTTTTTGGTTGGAATTTGATTTCCCTTTGTTATCACCTTCCAGAGATGAAAATTGTTTGCTTGAAAGAAGATTTTCATCCTCTCCTTCCAGTACGTATAGTTTGTACCGTTGAATAGTGGTGGTCGGGTGGAGCACTGTCCTTCCTCTATTCCTGCAAAAGAATCACGAGTATAAGCCATGGAAGTTTCTCTCAAACTGTTAAGTCTTCAGAGAGTTGGGCTCTGATACCAATTGTTAGTTAATACGCTTAACGCTAGAGGGTGGGTGAATAGCGTTATAATAAAATTTAGCATAAACTTGCGGAAATTAAAATTTGCAGGAAATAATTAAGTGCGTTAAATAAACAAAAGGAAAGAACGCACCGATGTATTCTGGTTCACCACAACACGTGGCTAGTCCAGTCCCCGAGAGACTCTCTCGAGATTTTCCACTAACTTGTCAAGCTTACGGGTGCTCAACAAACCTTTACAACTTAAGGACACACGCCTTAACACCTTTGCTCGGAGATACAGCACTCCAAGACTTCAACCAAGGAAACACAAGTTCCTTACAACAAGAGAATCACAATTCTCTTACAAGTGTACAAAACACTAAACACTCAAACAAAACACTCCTTAATGAGTAGATATGAGTAAAAGAAGTAAGCTCAAGATCACAACAACTATGGACAAGACTTTGGCTCTCAAAAGCTTTATGAAATGAATATAAAATGATAAACAATAGTATGCAAGCTTATAGCAATAGAATGATAAGTTGTTGTGTGTTGTTGTATTTAAAACACTGAAATGAAGCTGTATTTATAGTTGAAAACCTTGGCATTACCGTTGCCTAATTGCCAATTAAGAGTTGCTGATTTTACTTTGTGACAATCGATTGTCAGGAAGCCACAATCGATTGTTTGCCAATCGTTCATAAAATCAATCCCAGATTTTACGCTTAACAATCGATTGTCCAAGATCAACAATCGATTATTAGTAACGTTCAAAAAATCATTTCCAGATTTTACGTAAAACAATCGATTATACCAAATCAATAATTGATTATTCAGCAACGTTCAAAAAATCTTTTCCAGATTTTAATATCAACAATCGATTGTACAAAATCAACAATCGATTATTCAGCAACGTTCAAAAAATCTTTTCCAGATTTTAATATCAACAATCGATTGTACAAAATCAACAATCGATTACCTGACGGTATTTGAAAACTTTACGACAACGGTCAGCTTCACAATCGATTGTGCAATGTTAACAATCGATTATTTATCAGACTTTGAAAATCATTTTAGACACTGCCTCTTGCCAATCGATTGTTTGTACTCACAATCGATTATTTAATAGTTTTGAAAAAGTTTGGAAGTCAGTGTTAACACAATCGATTGTCATAAGTTCACAATCGATTATTTTGTGACTTTTAAAAATCTGATGGACACTGTCTTTTCACAATCGATTGTCATTAGCTTCACAATCGATTATTCTGAGTTTTGAAAAACTTTGATGTACACTGCCTCATCACAATCGATTGTCATAAGGTTCACAATCGATTGTCATGCAGGTTTGAAAAACCTGATGCTCACTGCCTTAACACAATCGATTGTCATTAGTTCACAATCGATTGTCATGCAGTCTTGGCTTAACATAATCGATTATCATAAGTACATAATCGATTATCTTAGTCCAGATTTTAGAGGCATGTTTAAAAATTATTTTGACTAATGAAAATATGCATGATTTAAGATCATTTAGCATTAAATTAAATATGCATGATTTTGTAAAAAATAATTTTACGAGAGAAGCCATGTCATGAGTCAAGTTGTCGGATCAAGATCACAATTAAGAACGACTCATTTAAACTATAAAACTTTTTCTTGTGCTTGAATCTCGTTATCCACCAATTGTGCGCTTGTACTTGAACTTCGTCATATATCAATTTGCGCTTGTTTGTCATTCATCAAAACCTACACATAGGAATACACGTTTTAGTATAAAGCCTTGAGAACGTGTTTCCAACAATTAGCAGGTGCGGACAATATACCGCTTCTGCGGTCCAGGGCTCCAGCCCATTTCCGCTTCTGCACCTTTTCTTCCGCAGGTGCGGTCTCGCTTCTGCAGCGAGATGACTGCGTCTCTGGTCCCAACACTCCTAGCCAAAATCACATATGTGACCTTCACGACCGCTTTTGCGGTTCCGCACCTGCGGCCAAAACCTCGCAGGTGCAGTTACGCTAGGTGACAGCAGTCCTCAGCCCTTTTTCCAACTCCAACTCAATCCGTTTACCATCCGGATCCCACCCTATGCCCTCGAGACCTTAACCAAATATACTAACCCATCCCAAATTACATTACGAAGTTAATTGAATGTTCAAATCACATCAAACAACTCCAAAACTATGAATCGCACACCAATTCAAGCTTAATGAACTTTAGAACTTCAAACTTCTATGTTCGATGCCGAAAACTATCAAATTACGTCTGATTGACCTCAAATTTTGCACACAATTCATATTCGACATTAAGGACCTAATTCAAATTTCGGAATCGAATTCCGACCCCGATATCAAAAAGTCCTCTTCCAGTCCAACTTCTCAAAACCTTCAAATTTCTAGCTGTAGTTAAATGACTCCCAAAAATGACCTACGGACCTCTGGATCCACTTCCAATCGCGCCCCCAATACAAAAATCACCATACGGAGCTAATCCCAGTCTCAAACAAACGGTCATTGATAACACCGAAAAACACTTCAACCCAAACTATTGAAATTCTTCCAAAAATGATATCTTCCACTATAAGCGCCGAAACTTTCCTGGGTCATCCAAAACCCGATTTGGACATACGCTCAAGTCAAAAATCATCATACGAACCTCCTAGAACCTTCAAATCTCGATTCCGATGTCGTTTACTCAAAATTTCAACATTAGCCAATTCTTCCAATTTAAAACTTCTGAAATGAAAATTCTCTTTCCAAATCAACTTCGAACTTTCCCACTTTTAATTCCGACCACGCGTACAGGTTATACCACTTGAAGTGAAGTTGTTCATGGCCTCAAATCGTTGAACAATACGCTATAGCTCAAAACGACCGGTCGGATCGTTACAACTAAGTTATCTAATTGTCTATTTGATCTCTAAGTTCTCTTGCCCCCCCCCCCCCCCCCCCCCCCATTTTCTTCTTTCTAGCTAGGATTTCATGATGATTCTATTATTTTCTTTGTGGGTTAAATTCTATAAAATTATTTAAGATTTATCTCTATGAAGCTGGATGGTTATTCATTCATTACGACTTTGTCAAACTCTTTTTAAATAAATTTGAATATTTAATTATGTTAACTCATAGTGCTTTTTATGCAACTAAGCATTGTAAAGTTCAATTAGTAAGGTTATGGCACGATGGAAGAAATACTTATCTCTATTACTTTATTTTCTTGATTTTTGACATTTTACTTTTAGAATTGAATTTTAAATTAGTAATTTCTATTTTATTTTTTCTTTGTTTTGAAAAAGAAATAGGAGAGTAGAGTAAATGAAAAATTCAACGGAGGTTCATGACCAAGGAGAAAGATGTCGGGGTAGGTGATTTTGGAATGTATGAGTTGTGTTCGGAACAATATTGATGATGTATATGTAAAGTTTAATTTAATATACTTGAAGAACCATGCGTCAATTTACATGGAAAATTAAGTATTTAGACTCTCATACTATGAACTCCTTTATATAAATTAGATCATACGGAACTTCTAAAGAGACAATCAAGTATATATTTCAAAAAATGAAAGCTTGCTCGTCGGAGACAGTTGCAGCAATGCAATTGAATTGTATTTATTTTAGTATAATATCGCTCCACTAATTTATTTATTTATTCACTTCTTAAAATATCGATGTGTATAGCTTATGTAAAAGAACACTATACATTGGAAGGATATTACCTAAAACAACAAATTAGGAGCAAGAAAAAAAGGAAAGGAAGATCATTAATGCCACCCATATACATTTTCTAGATAAGGAAGAAAATTAAAGTGGATAAAGCCATGTTATGACCATATCAGATTTTCAAGGAATTATCTTCAAATCCAGAAAATTTAAAAATATATCAACTATTAATTAGTCCACACACACATCTTAGTATAAAAAGCTGAATATAATTTCTTTCTTTAACCACATTCAAGCAAAACACATTGACATATATATCTTGCTTCAACAAAATACACCATCAACATACACTATTACCTGCGTTTTCACAAGGTTTCTACCTCTTATATAGTATTTAATAATAGATTATAGATACATTAATTCTCTTTTTATGTGAAGTTAATTGTTTATTTACTCTGATGCCGTAAACATGTAGTGTCATTTTATCATGATCATATAATCATATTATTCGCTTCATTTATGCAAGAAAAATTATACTACTAATAATTATTATGCTTCACTTATTTGAAGTGGCCTCATGAACATTGGCAGATATATAGAAATCGTGGGTTCAACAGCAACCATTGCTTATTATTCAAAAATAAATAAAATAAATCTACATATATGTATAGATATATATATATTGAAAATAAATGTAAATATAGTTAATTAGATTAAACTATAATATTTAATCTAACATCTATATTTTGCATTTTTTTTACATATGTAGAAGCATGAACTCCTTCATTAATAACGGATTGAACAAGAAGAAAGTAGTGTTCATAATGGGAGCTACTGGAACTGGAAAATCTCGTCTCTCAGTTGACCTCGCCACTCATTTTCCAGCAGAAATCATCAACTCCGACAAAATGCAAGTGTATAAGGGACTTGACATTGTCACAAACAAAATTACAGACCTTGAGAAACAAGGCGTACCGCACCATTTGCTAGGTAAAAACTTATCTTCACCTCATTATATATTTCACCAAACGAATAAATAGTAATTTAACTTCAATTCTCTACATTTGCTAGATGAAATTGAGCCGGAAGCTGACTTCACGCCTGAGGATTTCTGTTATCAAGCTGTTTACTACATAGAATATGTATTGAATTCTGGCCATATTCCAATAATTGTTGGAGGATCTAATACTTACATTGAGGAACTTGTGGAGAATCCTGTGTTCAAGTTTAAATCTAAGTACAATTGTTGCTTCATTTGGGTTGATGTTGCGTTGCCTGTTTTACACTCTTCTGTTTCCAAAAGAGTTGATAACATGGTTCATGCAGGTTTGTTCATAATTCTCTTCAATTTTTTTATAGTGATGTTAATCTTAATTTATAAATAGTTGTCTTTGAAGAGATTTGATATGACAAAGTGAAAAAATTGTTATTATACATGAAGCGTGCATAATCATTGTTTAAACGTATTAGTGCCATGGTTAATTATGCATTAATTTAGTTTCTTTCAATTTTTCTATTATCAATCAATTGATTCTTGAATTAATTATGGCGCAGGGTTAGTGGATGAGGTACGAGGAATATTTGTTCCTGAGGCAGATTATACCAAAGGAATCCGACGATCCATTGGTGTCCCAGAGATGGATAGGTATTTAAGAGAGGAAAACAAATCAAATATTGATGAAGCAGCTAAACAGATACTCCTTAAATCAGCCATTGAAGAAATTAAGCTGAATACATGCAAATTAGTGTGTTGTCAACTTGAGAAAATTCGACGTTTGAGGAACGAGAAAATGTGGCCAATTCACAAAATTGATGCGACTAATGTGCACAAAAAATCTGGAAAAGAAGCTGATGATGCTTGGAACGAAATGGTGTTGAAACCTTGCTTGGAAATTGTTGAAGAATTTCTCAAAGATGATGAGAAGAATGTTGAGGCAGAAACACATATTCGAACTATGTTTCCATTTAAGAAGCTGCAAGTTGCTATCTAAGATTTTCATTAATGTGTGATGTTGTAATTAAGGATAAAGGAAAGGAGGAGTTGAGAGAGGGTTTAATTTTGTATCTCGTGAGACCTATATTGTTGAACCCCTACTCAATATTATTATATCTTTACTTAATAGAAAATATGTTTTTGAAAAACTATCATCTTAAGGATTAGGCTATTCATGGATCGATCTTTTACTAATAATTCATTTTCACTGCCAAATTTATGCTTGATTTCAATTTTATGCGGAATTTTTCTCCACCTTAACTATAACTCTGTGTTTGGTATGACATATGGAGGTTATTTTCACGGAAAAAGCTTTATTCAAAAATTATTTTTTCACGAAAATCAAAAGTGTGTGTAAGCATGTAAAATTTATTGGATTTAAATCCAATAAATAATTTAGATTATATTTTAAATATACTAGTCCAAATAAATATATAGACTAATATAATGGGATTAATTATATAAGACCAATATAATTGAGCTAAAATAATGAGCCCACTTCATTAAGCCCAATACGCCATCTTCCTAAAGGCCCAGTTTGGTGTCACGTGTCAAATGGTGTGGCGCGCCAAGTCAAACAGAAGAACCAATAGGATCATGCCACGTGTCAAAATGACAAGGCATGTCAAGTCATACTAAAAGGCCAATGAAATCGCGCCAAGTGTGCAAGTGACATGTTCTGGCCAATCAAATGCGGTCATGTCACACTTCTATTTGATTGGTCAGAAAGAGTTTGTTTTTATCACAATACTTCTCACCCACAACTATCAATAGGGGTCTTCATAACTCAGAAAAGACACTAGAAGTTATAACAAGAAGCTAGAAAGAGCTCGCGGATCAAACGCTGCAAATTCCTCCTCAAGTGTCAAGCTTCAAGTTCAAGAAATCAAGTTCAAGCTCAAGAACGAAGAACAAATCAAGTTCAAGCTCAAGAACGAAGAACAAATTAAGTTCAAGTCTAAGCAATCAAGATTAAAGCTCAAGAACAAGATCATCGTTCGTGGCAACAAACATAGATTCAAGATCAAGCTCAAAGGCCCTTGAATTTATTTACTATTGAAAGAAGAATTCGAAGATTTATAGAGATTGTAACACTCATATATTCAAAATAAAATACTACAAATTGTTGTAATATTTTCGATCTTGATTTTATATTCTCTAACTCAAATTTATTATTTACAGTGTGTTCCGATGTTTGATTAATGAGCGTAACTGTAATGAAGCAAGTAATATGAAGTTAAAAATTAATATGGTTGCCAAGAAAAAAAATCTAATAACTCCCTCAAAAATGTATTTTTTTATAGAAAATTACTTAAGTACACGACTTAACAAATAATGAACGGAAGTTGATTGAACAACATTATTGCGGAAATACAACGAAAGCTACACAAGGCTGGTTGGATACTAAATAAGGCACGTTTGTTTGATGGAGATATAGTTTACAAGGAAAGACTTGTACAAACATTACTAAAAAAGGAATGCTCTATGTTTTAAAGAAATCAAATAGGCGATCAAGAAAGGCAAGGAAGTAGCATTTCTTAATTAATTAATCCAGCACACTATTCTTCTGAGACTCCACTTGTAAAATTATAATGGGTTATTATTAATGTTGATATTTTTGACTTCTTGTGAAAGGAAGAAATAAAAAATTTTCATGTAACCTTGACTAATCTATAATTAATTGTAATTATTTATTTCTTTTTTCACATTGAGTTATAAGTTTGACTTTAATATACATTCCATCCAATATAATTTGAACTATTTAGCTATTTTTTTGTTTTCGTTTTGAAGGCTACTTTGCTATTTAAAACAAATCTACTCGCATTTCTTCCACAATTACCTTAAAGACGAATCTTCTGGCCAAGATATAATATTTTTCATATTGATAAAATGCCTAGTTTTATTTCTCAAAATAATAGGAAGCTGGTTTTTTCTCTTTAATCGATCAGATCAATTGGATTATCAATTTCATTTTCAAGGGAAAAAAGTTCTCTAAAACTTTGAAACATAATTAATAATATAGATGCTGGTCTTAAGTCTAACTTATGATAATTAAAGTGATTTTATGAGATAAAATTCAGATATGACCTACTACCTTTGGAATTTTTTTATATGAAGAATCAACCTAAATAAACATTCATCCAATCCCTTAAATTTAAAATAGCCCGTATAATATGTAAATAATCCATGTATAATCATCATCCAAAAAAAAGGAGGAAAGAGAACAAAAGAAAAAAAATGCAAAAGAGAAAGGAAAAAACAAATAAATCCCACAAATTAGACATTAGTCGAAAAGATGAAAAAGTGAGAAATTGAGAATACAAGAGATTAAAAAGGTTAAGGTATTGAATAATCTATATCGTAGTAGAGAAAGCATCAAATATCAAAAACTGCTCAAATTATAAAACAAAACGTATGCAACATTGAGTACCAATGCAATAGTATTAAAAACAAAAAAGAGGAGTAAAAGATTCCTATATCAGTGGTGAAAAATGACAAAAGTGAGTTAGCCACAATAACAAAAAATCAATAACAGAGACTGAATGACAAAAAAGTGAGAATGCAAGATATTCTAGGAAAGAAGTGTAACAATCGGACCCGTCGTCTCTTGTATTTTCGTCCCGTTATTACCGTATTATGCTTCCCCGTGTATTAGTATATGTGTTTGGTGAGTTTGAAGCGTGTCAGATTGAATTTGGATAGAAATGAAACAAACAGTCTCCTTAAGGAAAAACTTATGTTGGAAAAGTCAACCGGACGTTAACTTAAGAGTTAGAGGGCTTGGAATGAATTTTCGATGGCTCGACTAATTTCGGGGAATGATTTATGACTTAGGAGTGAAAACCGAAGTGAATTCGGAGGTCCGGTGTGGAAGTTAGCCTAGATTGGCGAAGTTGGAATTTCGGAGAAATCCGGTTGATAGGTGAGAATCTGATCCGAGGGTCGGAATGGAATTCCGAGAGTTGCAGTAGCTTCGTTAGGTGAATTTGGATATGTGTGCAAATTTTCAGGTCATTCGGACTTCGTTTGGTTGGTTTCAGCATCAAATATGATTTTGGAAAGTTTAAGTTTAACTTAGAATTTAATTCAATAATTTTGATGTTAAAGTTAGTATTTTTATGGCCCGAGTAAGTATGAATGAGGTATTAGGTCAAGTTTGTGCTTATGGTTGAGGTCCCCGGGGCCTCGGGATGATTTCCGATGGTTGACAGGATGATTTTTGGACTTGGAAAGCTGCAAAAAATGCAGCAGCTGTTGCGGAGGGTTTTACCCTATGCGATCGCGTAGGGTGTCCTGCGTTCGCATAGGAGGGTGATCAAGGTCCAGCATTTTTGTTCAATGTGATCGCGTATTTGGGATTGCGGTCGTGTAGGTTGAAGTCGATGTACTCTTCAATCACAGAGTGTCTGATGCGAATGCGTAAGGATAAGGGGGAAAGCAGTGCGATCGCGTAAGAAGAAATGGGAGGCTTCAGGTTTTGTTCTCTGCGATCGCAAGCCCAGGGTTGCGATCGCGTATAAGGAATTAACTGGGCAGTTAAGTCTTTTTTAGATTATTTCATCGGCGAGCTTCATCACATTTCCTCCATTTTTACAATAGCTTGAGAGCTTGTGGGCGGATTTTGAAGGGGATTTCAACGGAAAGTGATTGGAGGTAAGTCTCGTGGTTTTATTACGTCATTTTATTGAAGAATCAACCATTAATTCTCTGAAATTGGGTGTATAAGGTGATGGACTAAGGCTTGAAATTTCATGTGAAACTTGGGGATTTGGAGGAGCAATTGGACTCCGATTTTGATAAACTTTATATGTATAGACTCGTGTCGAGACGAGGGTCACTTTGATGTAAAAATTTCTGAATTTCGAGACGTAGGCCCGGGGCTCAGGGTTTTTTACTAATTTCGCAAATTTTGATATTTTCGACTTCTTTCGATTGAGTTATATTCCATTAGCCTATTGTAATATATTCATTTTGGTTTTAGCCAGATTCGTCACTCGTAGAGGTTGATTTGAGGCAAAAGGGCATTTCGAGCTAGTCTACGACCGACTAAAGGTGAGTAATGCTAATAAATATTGTTCTGAGGGTTTGAAACCACGGACTTTCACATCGTAACGCTATATTGAGGCGAGACACGCACCCCATGATAAGTGCGGGGTTGGATACTATTGGGAATTGTGACTTGGTCCATCCCGAGTGAGATTATACTATATTGGCGTATTCTACGCCCACAGTGATGATTATTATTGGGCTTTATGCCGTGTTTGGCCTAGTGCCGACTTGTAGAATCCTTCGGGGATACTGTTTAGCATGATTGCATATCATTTTCTATCAGTCCATGGTTTTAAAGCACTGTTTTACAAACCCAGCCGTATTTTCTAAAGTTTCAAACTCATATGCTATCTTTTAAATATATCTCGGCTGAGGATCATTGTTTATAAATGCCCAAGGGGCTTTGTTATACTTTCTGGACTGATATTGGGTGGCTCGTGCTGCGTGCCACAGCGGTGATTGGAAACAGTGGTAACTTGGACACTATATGATATGAGCGGTCAGGTAACTTGGACTGACCTGGTTTGATTGTTCGCCACTAGATGGCTGGTTATTGCGCTTGGGATGTAGGAGCCCCTCCATAGTCTGTACACACCCCTAGTGAGCGCCGTCAACGATAAATGTTATGGGTGGCTCAGGCTGCACGCCGCAGTGGGTACTAGATTATACATATGCATTGCATCCTTGCATTTGCATCTTATATATATTGTTCAGTTGTTCAGTTTCAGATATTGTTTTACTTTGTTCTTTAGCTTACTTTGTGTATTTATTGTGTTTTCTTACTTTTGGAGCTTTATTTACTGTTATTACTCACTGGGTCGGAGTACTCACATTACTCCCTGCACCTTGTATGCAGATCCAGGGCATTCCCATGCGGATTAGATCCTGCAGTTGTCAGATTCAGCAGTTCGGAGTGTTGAGGTAGCTGCACGGCGTTCACAGCCATCGACTCTTCTTCCCTCTATCTTTATTTCCTAAATACCATCGTACTTTCTGTTTTGAACAAACTTGTATCAGATCGGATTCATCTTTTAGAGGCTCAGACTTGTGACACCGGGTCCTAGGTGGTTGATAGGTTTATTCAGTATTTATTCGCTATGTTTTGGAATTTAAATCTCTCATTATTTTGAACATATTGTTTCTTTTAAATCTCTAAAGCTGGGAATACTGGTAATGAGGTCGGGCTTTCCTAGCCTTACGGTCGGGCGCCATCACGACCGGGTTTGGGTCGTGACAAGTTGGTATCAGAGCCTAGGTTTCTAGGCCTCACGAATCATGAGCTGGTTTAGTATAGTCCTTTTTATGGGTGTGTCGTGCACCACACTTATAAACAGGATGCTACAGGACCTTTAGGAAACACTCCACTTTCTTGAAATCTTATCGTGCATCCTTGATTCAGCTTGAAAGAGTAACCCTTGAAATTCCTTCCACGTGTTCGCATGCACGCATGAGTGCTCGGTATTATATGCGCTTCGATGGCTTGCGATTCCCCGATCGAGGGGCAAGATGTAATCTTCATGAGGTTGATGTAGGCCAGTCTGGAGGACTTGAGGCCGGGCCTTGCCTAGGGCTGAGCACTGAGGTGCTGATCGTATGATCAAGTGTTTTGGACGTATATGTTCAGCATTGTCTCTATTATCCGGAATGGCAGTTGGGTGATCGTGTGTCGAGTATGCTAGTACTGCAAGATGTAATTATATGACCTGGTAGTGACAAAGGAGTCTGTTAGCTAATGGATGAACTGTCAAGTGATTTGTTTCCTATGGTGGTCCGATGAGTAGCCTGAGTTATGTGCGCGTGGGGAATCTTTTCGAGTCTCCTAGCTGGGAGTGTGTGTGTTGTGGCATGAGTCCAGACTCAGAAAGACCAATTGATTGCGTGAGGGGTATGACGGTGGATGATGTACCAAAATATTATATTGAAGTAACTAGGTGGGTATCTCCTGCAGATTATTCTGAAATGGCATGATCATTATGTGTATGTTAGAAGATCTTATGTGTAATTAAAAGGTATTTTCTATATGTTAGTATTCGAACAGGTGCAACGCATGTACATGTGTCAATTTTGATAATATAATACGTGTAGCATTGGGATTTCTGTTATTGATATACATTGTGATGTCTTGTCAAGTTGTGGACGTGTTGTTAGGATGGTTTTGGTGGTTCTCTGGCAGGTGGATAGGCTCAATTATAAAGGAAACTCTGCCAAAATTTTTTAAAAATTTGGGACTTAGTAAATCTTGCCGCCTGGAAGGGTGGGCTTAGCGGTGGTGTGAATGGGAGCAAATGCAGAAGGGTTATAATTTCTGATGATTTGTGTTTCCACAAGCTTGTGAAAGAGTGAGTTTAATACTCCCTACCGAGAGAAAGAGGGTGCGAAGGTTTATTGATGGTTTGATCTAGTCGATCCGTCTCCATATGGCTATGGGAGTCGGGAGGGATTTCTTTTCAGGAGGCGGCCAATGCAGCATGTAGAGTTGAGATGGCACTTACATGGGGAGGTGGTCATGGATCGGACAAGAGGACGCGGCACTCAGGTAGATTTGGTGATACCTCATCTGGAGGTAGGGATTCTTATGGTAAAGGCCATCCTCCTAGGCCCTTTCAGTTAGCTCTATAGGTCTTTCATAGTACTTCGGGTGATCGTGGTTCTGAGCCGCATTATTTTGATCAGCAGCCTATCATTGCACCAACGCTTCAGAGCTTCCGAGGTGGTCATTCAGGTCGATAGGGTCAATCTCAGTCCCTCGGCTGCAGCATTCAGGCGGGTGATATGAGTGTGATGAGTATGTTCACAACATGAGGGCTTGCCCGAGGTTGACGGGTGCACAGTCGCAGTAGCAGGGTTCTCGAGATATGATTCAGGCACCAGAGGCTCCACAGGCCGCCCAGCCAGCTAGAGGCGGGGGTAGAGGTCATAGAGGTGGAGGTAGAGATCATAGATGTGGGGCTCAGACAACTAGAGGTAGAGGCTAGTCAGTAGTCGTTCGCCCAGAGATATAATTCAGGAAGGTGGGGCCCAGCCCCGCTTTTATGCTCTTCCAGCCAGGCCAGAGGCTAGGTCTTCAGATACAGTTAATACATGTACTATTCTGGTTTGTGATAGAGATGCTTCAGTGTTATTTGACCATGGGTCTACATATTCGTATGTGTCGTCATATTTTTCACCATACCTGGTTATGCCTAGTAATGCTTTGAGTACTCCTGTTTATTTTTCTACACCAGTAGGTGATTCTATTGTGGCCGATCGAGTGCATCGTTCCTGCATACTAGTGTTTGAGGGTCTTGAGACCTGTGTTGATTTATTACTCTTAGACATGGTGTATTTTGACGTTATATTGGGGATGGATTGGTTGTCCCTGTATCATACTATCTTGGATTGTCACGCCAAGACCATGACCTTGGCTTTTTTAGATTTGCCCCAATTAGAGTGGACAGGGACCCTAGGTCATGCCACATGCAGTGTTATATCATATGTGAAGGTGCGACGCATGGTCGAGAAGGGGTGTTTAGCTTATTTGGCATATATTCGCGACTCCAGCGCAGAGCTCTCTTCTATTGATTATGTTCCTATTGTTCGGGAGTTCGCTAAGGTTTTCCGACCCGTCGTCTTATGTGTTACTGCTCTGTTTTCCCCTTATTCTGTTGCTTCATGTTTTTATATCAGTATTAGAGTCGATGGGGTGTAATTGAATTGGTTTTGGTTGAAAATTAGGCACTTGGCCTCTTAGAATGAAGCTTGTTTTAGAAAAATCAACCGGAAGTTGACTTGTGAATTAGAAGGCTCGAATGTGATTTCCGATGATTCAGTTAGCTTTGGGAGATGCTTTGTGACTTAGGAGAGCGTTCAGAACTGAATTTGGAAGCCCTGTGTAGAATTAGGCTTGAATTGGCTAAGTTTGAATTTTTGGCGAAGTCTGGTTGATAGGTGAGATTTTGAACCGGGGGTAGGAATGGAATTCTGAGAGTTGCAGTAGCTTCTTTAGGTGATTTTGTATATTTCTGCAAATTTTCATTTCATTCGCACGTCGTTTGGTTAGGTTTTTGATCGAATGCGCAATTAGGAAGTTCTTAAGAAATTTAGGCTTGGATTTGAGGAATATGATGATTTTTTATGTTAATGATAGTGTTCTTATGGCTCGAGCAAGTTTGAATAAGGTAATAGGTCATATTTTTACTTTTGGTTGAGGTCCCAGGGACCTCGGGATAATTTCGTATGGCTATTGGGATGAAATCTTAAGTTGAGAAGTGGCAGATCTTGCTGGTGTCTGTGATGAGCGCTTCTGCGGAAAATGGACCGCAAAAGCGGCTCCGCGGAAGCGTGATGTTGGTCGCATAAGCAGTCAGCTGTGGAGTTAGGTAGTTCCGCAGAAGAGGAACTCTTTTCGCCTAGGCGAGTCCGCAGAAACGGAGGTGAGGTCTCAGAAGCGGCCAATGGGGAGTTGCCCTGGATCGCAGATACGGAAGGATAACCGCATAGGCGGTGACCGCGCAAGCGGTAGTTAACCGTAAAAACGGTCCCAGGAAGAATGTGTTGGACCGCAAAAGCGGTCGAGGGGCTGCAGAAGCGGGAGCCGCGTAAGCGGAGGTAAGACCGCTGAAGCAAAAATCGAGCTGGGCAGAAGGGTTAAATTATCATTTTTCATCCGCGAGGGTTATGTATTTTCTTCCATTGTTGAGCATTTGTGGAGATTCTTGAGAATGATTGAAGAGGAATTCGAAGAGGATCGATTGGAGTTAAGTCTTATGGATTCAAAATGTCATTTAATCGAATAATCATCCACTAATTCTCTGAATTTGGGTATGAAATTGAAGAAACTAGGGCTTGAGTTTTTGACATCTCCAAAGTGGGATTTGATAGGTGATTTGAGCTCGGATTTTGGGAGTTCTTGGTATGTATCGTCTCGTGGCGAGACGAGGATTCCGAAAAGGTAAGTTTTGTAATTTTTTGAGAAGCGGGCGCGGGGCTCGGGTTTTTCTAGTTTCGAGGTTCTTGCTATAATTCGATTGTTTTCGATTGGGTATTGTCCCATTTGCATATTTTGATGTATTCGCTCTATTTTTTGCTAGATTCGACGCGTATGGAGGCTGATTTGAGGAGAAAAGGCATCCCGAGCTTGAGATTCTGCCAGTTCGAGGTGAGTAATACTTGGGAATGATATTCTGAGGGTTTGAAACCCCGGATTTGCACATCTTAGTGTTGTATTGTGGTGATTTGCATGCTGGACCTGAGCGTGGGGTAGAGCACCTGTGGGAATTGTGACTTGGTCTGTTCCAGTTGTTGGTTTTCATCGCGAAATTTCAAATGATTTATTGTTATCATTATGACTTGGGCTCATTGCCATACTTGGGGCTTATTGCCGATTATTTGAACTCTTTATGAACTATCATCACAGTTTTCCTCACTATTTGAAAGATTATTTGAACTCAGTCCATGCGATTTATACTGTTTCATGAACTCAGCTATATTTTTCTCAAACTTGGAGATTCAACTGATATTTGAACTATTGTTTAGGCTGAGTATTATCGTTTTACAGTTGCCCGAGGGGATATTGACTAATTTGGACCGATTGAGGCTGCATGGCGCAGTATTATACATAATATATTGGATCGGGATGCACGCCGCAAGATTATACATATTGGATCGGACTGCATGCCGCAACATTTTTGCCCTTGGGTTGTAGGATCCCCTCCAGAGTCAGTACACACCCCTAATGAGCGCAGGGTACCCATGGATTGGGCTACGCGTTGTAGCGGTCATGTGCATTGCATTCACGCATTCTCTCCTGTTTGTACTATGTGGCACAACATTTAGCACTCATATATCATTGGCATACATACTATTACTTGCCTTGTTGACCAGATAACCTGGTGTTACATGTTAAGGCGTGCTGAGCCCGAGAGACTGATGTTATATGTTGTGAGTCGGGAGTGAGCCCACGGGGCTGATATTGTACTGAGAGTTGATATTGAGCCTGAGGGGTAGGTTTCTGATTACTTCCTACTTGTGGAAATTACCTTTGTAACTGATGGAAAAGGCATATTTTCAAAATTTTGAACTGATCTTGAGATTTTCTAAAGAGATTTTTCATAGTATTTCGGTTTTTCTCCAAAAGGTTTGTTCTGTCTTTTATCGCAGTTTGTTGTGCTCATACGTGTTTTCTTATCGCTCAAATATTATTCTCTTATTACCACTGAGTTGGAAGTACTCATTTTACTCCCTGCACCTCGCGTGCAGTTGCAGGTACTGATCACCCGGTAGAGGGTTAGTAGTGGACTGAAGGTATTGCTATCATAGCTAAGTAAGGTGACCGTTGGCGTTTGCGGCACCGAGATCCTTCTTCCTCTTGATTCCCAAATTTTACTCTATGTATTACAGATTTTTTAAAATCTTAATAAAGGCACTCCTAGATGCTCGTGACTTGTGACACCCCGGTCGGGTTGTATTGGTATTCATATTGATTAATATCACTAATTTTGATTCGATCTGTTAGATAACTGGCTAACTACTTTAAATGGTGTTCTGAAACGATCTGACTGGCCTTGTCTTCACGAGAGGCGCCATCACGACCAGGTTATGGAATTGGGTCGTGACAGCCGCCCGACAGGGATATTGATTTCTGAATCGATCTGGCTCCGGGCACTCAGCCCATTTTCATTCTGACGTATCGCATGGCTCCGCCAAAGTAGAAAGAGTTAAAGGATCACTTGTAGGATTTGCTTGAGAAGGGTTTCATTAGAGCCTGTGTTTCGCCTTGGGGTGTGCCGATGTTATTTGTGAATTAAAAGGATGGTTCAAGGAGGATGTGCATTGATTACTTACAATTGAATAAAGTGACGATAAAGAACAAGTATCCACTGCCGAGGATTGACGATTTGTTCGACCAGCTAAAAGGTGAAAAGGTGTTTTCAAAGACTTGAGATCTAGCTACCATCAGCTAAGGATTAGGGCGTATGATGTCCCTAAGACCGCATTCCGCACTCGGTATGGGCATTATGAGTTCATGATCATGTCATTTGGGTTGACCAATGCCCAGCAGCATTTATGGAGTTGATAAACTGTGTTTTCAGGCCTTATTTGGACTTGTTCGTGATATTTTTCATTGATGATATTTTGATATACTCCCACAGTCAAGAGGAGCACGAGCAGCACCTTAGAGTGGTTCTTCAAACTCTCAAGGATAGTCAATTATATGCCAAGTTTTCGAAGTACGAGATCTGGTTGAGTTCAGTTGTATTTCTGGGTCATGTTGTTTAAGCGGAGGGTATTCAGAAAGACTCGAAGAAGATTGAGGCAGTCAAGAATATGCCTCGACCAGCATCAACTACAGAGATTCGGAGTTTCTTGGGATTAGTAGGTTACTATCATCGGTTCGTGGATGGGTTATCATCTATTGCATCCCCGATGACCAGATTGACCCAAAAGGGTGCCCAGTTCAGATGGTCGAATGAGTGTGAGGCAAGCTTCCAGAAGCTCAAGACAGCTCTAACTACGGCACTGTTGTTGGTTTTGCCCACAGGTTTAGGGCCTTATACAGTCTATTGTGATGTTTTCCATATTGGGCTTGGTGCAGTATTGATGCAGAATGGCAGATCATTGCCTATGCTTCGAGGCAGTTGATGATTCCCGAGAAGAATTATTCGGTTCATGATTTAGAGTTGGTAGCCATTGTTCATGCTTTGAAGATTTGGAGGCATTATCTATATGGTGTGATGTGTGAGGTGTACACTGATCACAAGTGTCGTTAGTACTTGTTCAATCAGAAGGAGTTAAAGTTGAGGCAGAGAAGGTGATTGGAGTTGTTGAAAGATTATGATGTTACTATCTTGTACCACTTGGGGAAGGCCAATGTGGTGGCCGACGTATTGAGTAGGAAGTCTGCCAGCATGGGTAGTCTTGCTTTAATCTGGTCAGCCAGAGACTGCTTGCTTTCGATACTCAGTCCTTGGCCAATCAGTTTGTAAGGTTGGATATTTCTTAGCCTTGCAGGGTGTTAGCTTGCACTGTCGCTCGTCCTTTGTTGTTGGAGCGTATCCGTGAGTAACAGCATGATGATACCCATTTGTGTGACTTGAGAGACACGGTGCAGCGTGGAGGTGCCAAGAAGGTGGCCTTGGGTGGTGATGGTGTTTTGAGATTGCAGGGGCGAGTTTGTATGCCCAATATTGATGGGATTCGAGATTTGATCGTAGCGGAGGCCCATATTTCTCGGTATGCAATTCATCCAGGCACCGCGAAAATGTATCAGGATCTGAGGCAGCACTATTGGTGGTGTAGAATGAAGAAAGATATAGTTGCTTATGTGACTCGATGTTTGAATTATGAGCATGTTAAATATGACCATCAGAAGCCTGGAAGGTTATTTCAGATGATTGAGCTTCCCGAGTGGAAGTGGGAGAGGATTACTATGGATTCTGTTACTGGACTTTCTATGACTCGGAAGAAGTTTGATGCAGTTTGGGTCACTGTTGATAGGCTGACCAAGTTAGTGCATTTTGTTTCTGTTGCAGCCACCTATTCATCAGAGAGGTTAATTGAGATCTACATCAGACCGGGGTACCCAGTTCATAACAGAATCACTGACGGGATATTTCTCAAAATACACACGAGTTCATCTTCTCCACAGCCCATAGGCAATTTCTAAAGCTCCCCTTCACCAAAGCTTCTTGGGTAAGTATTGTTGAACTTGTTTCCTTCAATTTCCTTCATCAGTTTTCAAAATCCTAAGCTCAAATCACGTAATCTAGGGTTGAAACTGGGGGAAATGAGTAGAGTTAGGGCTTTTCGATTTTCTTTGATTTAGACCTCATTTTGGGGTCGAATTTGAAAATAAATTATATATTCGGGCTCATGGGTAAATGGAGGAGATGAATTTAATCCGAACCTCGTGTTTTGACCAAGCAGGCACGGGGTCAATTTTGGAATCCTTAGAAGAAAGGTTGGGAATCTATATTTAGGCATTGGGTTTGATTTGTTTAGCTATTATTGATATTATAAAGTCGTTATTTCATATATTTGATTGAGTTGGAGACGAATTCGAATGGGAAAGCGATCATTGTGGATTGATTTAGCCGTGGAAGTTGAGGTAAGTGTTTGATCTAACTTTGGCTTGAGGGAATAGGAGTAGAGTCTTATTTGCTAATTGCTATTTGTCGAGTATGGTATATAGGCATGGTGATGAGTGTTTATACACTAGTATCAAGCATGACCGTGAGTCCTTATACTGTGATTTATCTTGAGTTGTTGGGATTCTCCATGCTTATTTGATGATTTCCATATACTGTAAAGTACATGAGAAAGAGATTACGGTTCTTAAACTCTGTGGAGCATTGGCTCGAGTTGTGGTACGGACTGAGAACTGTAAGGAAGAGGAAGAGTCAATGGTATTTCCTTTTTCGGGAAGTTTTATTGGTTTCGATGATTTTCTCCCTTGCCGAAATTTAGTTGAGTTGTTATGTTCCCCTGCCGGAATTTCTTCACTAGTTATTCTTCTCTTACCCCTTATTTGTGGTTGTTGTCTAGGTAAAATTTTGTTATATACATATGGATCGAAGTGCACGCCGCAACAATGGTAAATGTGGATCGGGTTGCACGCCGCAACAACACTAAATGATATGGATCGGGTTGCACGCCGCAACAAATTATGGATTAAATGTGTTACTTCCGGATTTGGGTTTTTGTTGGTTGTTCTATCTTTAATTAGACTCCTTGTTTATAATTGTTGCCTCCCCCAACATGTTCCCCCTCCTTTTATAAACTGCTTATATCCTGTTTATTTATCCACAAAGTATATTCCATAACTGCACATGTTTATCTGGTATTCTGGTCTAGCCTCGTCACTGTTTCGCCGGGGTTAGTCTAGGCACTTACAACCACATGGGGTCGGTTCTACTGTTGCTACACTTCTATGCTCTTTTGCACAGATTACGGAGCCGGAGCATCTTTTGGACAACAGTAGTTGAGTGGGAGCTAACTTCAGTCCAGAGATTTCGAGGTAGCCTTGCTGACATCCGCATGGCCTGGAGTCTCTTCTATCTTTGTTTTTTGTTTGTTGTCCTTGTACCGGAACAAACGGTATTTTGTTTTATTCAGATTTTGTATTTAGTATTCTATAGACGTTCGTGAGTTAGTGACTACATTCTTGGGTAGAGTTGTAATTAAATTTCCGTACTTGCTTTCAGTTTATTTATATTAAAGACTTTCGCTTTATCATATTATGTTTTGATTTTATTAAATGGTCGAAAATGAATAAAAGAAGTAAATCAAGTTGGCTTGCCTAGCTCCTATTAATAGGCGCCATCACGACTCCCGAGGGTGAAAAATCCGGATCGTGACAATGTTCTACCATTAATTACACACTAATTTATCCATAATCACAGGTTCGCCATAATTTCATAACATACTATCACACTTTCTTCCAATTTAATTTAAGGAAGAATTTCTATGGCTATAAATAGGAGTCTTTCTTCCATAATGTGTGAAAAGTAATTGAGAGTGTTTCAATAAAGTGAGGTTAAAGTTGTGAAAAAAGAAGAAGAGGGTTTTTACTTTTGTCGAAGGAATGTGTTTATCTTGGTGGAGCTTTGGACTCAACAAGTTGTTCAGAGTTTGCCGAGTCATACGATGTGATTGGGCTGTTGTATCATGGGGGAGACAAGTCAAGAGGATTACTACTGGATCAGTGAAGACTTTGTTGTAGTGGGTTTGAATCTCCTCAAAGAGAGAGATACCCGCGCCTCAGCTTGAAGATATTTTATTTCCCTCATTTTAGTTTTCACCAAATTTTTTGATGAACTTTTTGTGACTTGATAGTTGATTGTGTAATAGTGTTTGAAGTTAATTAATTTAAGATTAAAATACATGTTTATCATAAGGGATTAAATTACCTGCACTGACAGAAATATTTTATATTATCCGTGCAATTTAATTAGATATGGAAGGTCACATTACTTTATTTTGAATGTTAAATTATCAGACTCACATTAGGAGCCATCTCCTATCATAGGTAAATTTAATCCGATACCATAAAATTCTGATGTCAGTGCACAAAACTTAAACCAAATCAAATGTCTGTGATATAAAACAACAAACAAAACATCAAACTTTATTAACATAACTCTTGAGCGACCAAGCATACAAAGTTGATCAACACAAATTCTTGTCATAACATGGAATTGATCTTAACCCCGCCACTCCAAGTTACAAAAGAAAGGAAAAAGGAAAAGACTAAAACGAAAGACAGAAAGGTGACACTAGGAACGTTTACACTTCCAAGAACAAAAAGAAACAAAAAGGCCAATAGATATTGAACCAGAACAATAACATTAAGTGAAAGGGGTAGTCAATACGATCATTAATTAATTAAGCACAATTTGGAGAATTAAGATTGCATTTTGAGGGGAGCTCCATAGCAAGAGTGGCATTAATCTTGAAAGCAGATATCATTGGACTGTTTTTGAAAGTGCAAAGGCAAGGCAAATCTGCTTTGCTTAAAGCAGTGCAACATTTTTCAGATGGTGGCAATGGTTTAGGACCAGATACTGCTGGCTTACATGACATTAGATCAGCGGTGCTTAAACCACACGGTAAATCTCCTGCCGCTGCCAATTCAAATCCAACGGCTGCAACCATCACAAGTGCCACAAAAATGACAAGCTTTTGCTTTGCTTCCATCTTTCTATATAGAAGTTTTGGAACTTTTTCACTATCTTTGTTTTGTGGATGGTGGTTTTGAGGAATGTGGTTAAGGGTTTATATAGAGGATGAAGATATATTGTCTTTAGGCTGTACTAGCTAGTTGATGACTATTTTATTTTTCTTAATGACATTTCACATGCAGTTCCAAATTGAAACATGACATGTCCTATGAAAAATATAATGATTTAGTACATGAATTTTAAGAGCAAACTTTCGTCGGTTAACACATCCACCGTTACATTCTCGGATTAAGATGGTTAAAGATATAAGTAAGAAAATAAAAGTGTGTCTTTTCAAACCATTTTAATTTTTAGATAAAGATGATTTTATAAGATGGATATGTACAGGGACAAAACTATATGGGAGGAAGTGAGTTCGCGTCAACTCATGCTTCCGTGTCTAAACTGCAACAACTACCCAGTATAGTCTCACAAAATGGGGTATGGGGAGGGTAATATATAGATGGGTCTTACCTCTACCCGAAAGGGCAGAGAGTCTATCTCCAATCGACCATCGGCTCAGTGAAGGAAAGGAAAAACAAAAACAAAAACAAAAACAAAAGAGCATTAGTAACTCTAGCAGAAATAGCGTAAATAATTATCTAAACATAAGAACCATAAATAAAATAGTACGAAATAATATCAGACAGTAACTACCATAAATAACTACTATAAGGGAGACACAATCCAATAAACAAATCATCTATGGATAGTCCTGCCAAGCCTCACCCGATCACGGGTGAGGAGTACGAAAAACTCTAGGAGCCTCTATCCTACAACCCTGATACTAGACCTCCAGACTCTTCTATCCAGGGCCATGTCCTCGAAAACCCGCATTCTAGTCATGTCATGCCTAATCACCTCTCCCCAATACCTCTTAGGTCTCCATCTGCCACGCCGTACGCCGACCATCGCCAGCCGCTCACAACTCCTCACCGGGGCATCAGGACTTCTCCTTCGCACATGCCCAAACCACCTCAGCCTCGCTTCTCGCATATTCTCATCCACCGGGGCTACAACCACCTTCTCTCGAATAACTTCATTCTTAATCTTATCTAACCTGGTGAGCTCGCACATCCACCTGAGCATCCTCATCTCTGCAACCTTCATTATCTGAACATGAGAGTTCTTCACTGGCCAGCACTCCGCCTCTTACAACATGGCAGGTCTAACCACAGCTCTATAAAATTTCCCCTAGAGTTTCTGCGGAACTTTCTTATCACACAGGACTCCTGATGCAAGCCTTCACTTTGACCACCCCGCTCATATACGATGAGTGACGTCCCCGTCAATCTCTCCGTCCCCTTGAATCACCGACCCAAGATATCTGACATTGTCCCTATTGGCGGTGACCTGAGATCCAATCATCACGTCCCTGCCTACTTCGCTCGGCTCGGCACTAAACTTGCACTCCAGGTATTCTGTCTTAGATCTGCTTATTTTGAAACCCTTAGACTCGAGAGTATGTCTCCATACCTCTAACCTCTCAATAACACCGACTCTCGTCTCGTCTATCAAGACTATATCATCAGCAAATAGCTTCCGTGTCTAAACTATATATAGCATTTGTATTTTTCTGATGTTATTCTTAAATAAGTACATGTGAACTCATGCTCAACTGAGTACTTTGGCTTAATGATCAATGAGTGCACCTTTGCCCCAAAGGTAAGGTGCTCGATCCCTACTTACTTTCTTAGGCCATCTCTAATGGTACTCTATTTTTTGCATCAAATTTAAATTTGGTGCAACACTATTCATTACACTATATTTGGTTTAATAATATTTTATTCATTTAGTGTAAAGTAAATAGAAAATAAGAGAGAGAAATATAGGGGTTAGAGTATAAGATAATAATATATTATAGAAGAGAGAGAAAATTTGGTGTAAAAAATAATGTAATGGTTGGAGTAGATTCGGTGTTGCACCATTTTAGAATGAAAATTTGTGCAAAAAAATAGAGTATTCGTGCTCTAATGGTACTCCATTTCTTGCTCTATTATAGAGCATGAATTGGTGCAACACTATTCATTACTCTATATTTAGTTTAATAATATTTTATTCATATGGTGTAAAGTAAATAAAAGATAAGAGAGAAATAGACTGATTGGATTAGAAGATAATAATATAATATAGAATAGACAGAAAATTTGGTGTAAAAAATAGTGTAATGATTGGAGTAAATTTGGTGTTGCACCATTTTAGAGTAAAAAACAGTACAAAAAATAGAGTGATGGTTGAAGATGACCGTAGACTTCTTAATTAAAAATGTTTCTATTTCTTTATTAGCCTTTTTCTTTCTTGGTTACTCGGCGTGCTTGTAAGTGTTTGTTGAAAAACGGTAAGTAATGATGTTGTTATTCGTAATTTTCAAAGTATTGACCGAGGACATAAATAATGCTAATAATATTAATGAGAGTTTGCTCGTCAACTTGGGTCGTTGTAAAAAAATTTATTATATTGTCAAATTATATATTTATCTAAAGATAATAGTACACTTATACTATTAAAATATTGGATACGCCTTTGATTATATATATACTTTGACATGCTATCAGATCAAGTAGAGATCCTAAGTTCGAATCTTACCCCATCCATCTAAGTTATCGTCTAAAAATAATTAGAGCTTTCTTATGTTGATTTTGTCCAGCCTTCTACCCCATTGAAGAATGTTATGCTGATTAAAGATAATAATTGATTAAGGAATATTTTAAAAAGAATCTGGACACCGACTAACAACAAATATTAAGGTGTTGATTAGTGGCAATTAATCTCGTCACTCGTGAGGAAAGGTTGGCAAAGTTGGCTTCACATATCACGGACTTCCTTTCCTAATTGTATAATTGCAAGTACTAAACTATTTTTTAGACAAAAGAAAAAACAAATAAATTCAGCTTTTATATTGCTTTTAGCCTGTCTTATCAAAAATTTTATGTCACGGGCAAAGATTTCTGATAAATACATTACTTGACCTTCCCCTTGTAGCATTGTACTACTGTGAAACCAGGAAACGTCAACCAGCAAAACCAGGTATTGATCAGCCCACGGTGTTAAATACGGGTGTACATAGGTCCGATTGGTTCGGGTTTTATAATTATCAAATTAAACTAATTATGTCGGATTATTAAATGTAAAAGACCAAATCAAATTCATAAAACTCGAGTTTTTCACTCTCAAATTTTTTCGAATTTTTGGGTTATTTAGTTTTTTCGGATTTTTTTTTCGGTAAAATCTTCATAGAACAGCATCTGATGGTAAGCAACCCCCACTTCCAACCGAGAGGCTGTGAGTACGAGTCTCCCCAAGAGCAAGGTGGGAAGTTCTTTGAGGGAAGGATGCCGGGGGTCTATTTGGAAATAGCCTCTCTACCCAAAGGTAGGGGTAAGGTCTGCGTACATACTACCCTCCCCAGACCCTACTAAGTGGGATTATACTGGGTTGTTGTTGTTGTTATTGTAAGATCTTCATAGAACAAAACATATAAATTATGATCAAAATATTTCTTTTGTCCTAATAAGATACAACTATAAAAAATATTTTTCAAGAAAATAGTACGAAAATATGCGATATGTCATGGCATTATCCCAAAATATTTAACAATAAAGACAATAAAATTATATAACATAAATATTTCTAATTAAAATTCATAATAAAATAAATATAATCTAAGAGTACTAAGTCATGCTAAAATAAGTACACTAATAAGGGATTATTAAATACATGACTAAACGCTAAAGAAAAAAATAAAAATAGACTATACATTTTTATCTAAATTATTACAAAACAAAAAGAAAGATATTCAATACATTCTCGTTCGTAGTATTGAATTAATGTCTTTTGTTAGAATTAATATTGATTTGATTTTGGTCTGGCCTTTTGTTAGCACTATTTTATTTAATAATGTTAATGGCTATAAAACTTATTGAAACATTCAAAACTTCTAAATATAACCTTAAAATAATACCTCAAAAAATAAAATTATAAAATCTTTTAAGAAAGATTTATAAATTACATCACAATAAGTAATTTATATATTAAATATATCAAAAATTTCTATATATGTAATGTCGGGTTGGTTTGGTTTCGGTTTGACTTTCTTTAGATAAAATCAAACAAAATCAATTATGGTCGGATTTTTTTTTCTAACACCAAACCAAATCAAACCAACCATAGTCGGATTTTTTTTTTCTCGGATTATTGAATTGGTACAATTTATCGGTTTCATTTTTACACCCCTAGTGGTAAATATTACTCTTGCTATTCTATTTTATTTGACATGATTGGAGTACGGGGTCAAATTGTTTAAATTTTGATATAAATTCGTATATAACATTTATAATTCTTTTAAATATATTTTTTCATGCTTAAATAGCTAACAATTTAAAATATTTAAAATTTTCAAGAAAAAAAATCATGCTCTAATAAGACGTATTTGACTTTCTAAATGGTAATTGTATCATTATCAAGGAGTAAGAATGTGCCTGTATGCACTGGAGTTTTTTATTTTCTCTTTTCATAAGTCGATAAGTTTAGAGGCGTGTGAAATTAAACTGTGTGTGATTTGTGAATAGTCTGAAACGTTCTAGAGTTCAACCACACAAAAAGGGCGGGAGTGAAGCAGTGGTATCAAAAAACTACCAGCTAGCTAATTTATAAAATATTATTAATATTAATTAAATATTATTTATTATGACCTGAATTTTTTCGTGATGGCGCTTACTGTCGGAGCTAGGCAAGCCAAATAATATAACATTTCTATTGTTTTCATTTAAATAATTAAACTGAAATAATAATCAAAACGAAAGACTTATATTACTTAATTAACTGCAAACGGAAATGCGAAAGTTAAAAACATATCTCTACACAGTATCTGGTGTCACTACTCACGGACTACTACGGAAGACTACAAACAAAGTCTGGAAAAAAAATACATAGTGTTTGTCTAATACAAGATGAACAAACGAAAAGTAAGGAAAAGGGACTTCGGCCTGCGAACGCCAGCTAGGCTACCTCGAGAGTCCCTGGACTGAAGATAGCTCCCAGAAATCATACCGCTGCGGTCCGTAAGCTGTATCCTGATTTGTGCATAAAATGCACAGAGTGTAGCATCAGCACAACCGACTCCATGTGCTGGTAAGTGCCTGGCCTAACTCCGGCGAAGTAGTGAGAAGGCTAGACAGGACCTACCAAAATCAATATATATATATATATATATATATATATATATATATATATATATATATATATATATATATATATATATATGTGTGTGTGTGTGTGTGTGTGTGTGTGTGTGTGTGTGTGTGTGTGTGTGTGTGTGTGTGTGTGTGTGTGTGTGTGTGCAAGAAAACAGTAACAGATAATGCAAAATAAGTTGGGAGGGGACATGTCATCGGGGAATAACAATTGAAAAGAACTATCAGCAATAAACAACAGGACTACTCCGGTCATGTTTTATATATATAGTGGACGGTGCGCCACATGATCCCATAACGTAGCATATAACTGGACGCCACACAATCCTATTTCATATATTACGTAGTAGGCATACCACTCGCTCTCATTCCACAGTGCACAATATGTCACCGCATCGAAGGCCAATAACAATAATCAATATGAGTTGTGGTCGGCGTACCACTCGTTCCCATTTCAATATCATATGTGGACGGCGTGCCACACGATCCCATTTCATAACATATAAGTGGACGGCGCGCCACAAGATCCCGTATCATAGTTCAAAATATATAATTTTATAAGGAAGGCCCCATTAGTGGAAATTTAACAACATACGCTTTAACCCGGCAAGGGTACAGCTAACAGCCCAAAATATCCCGGTAAGGGATAGTTCATAATATTATACTACACGTCCCGGCAAGGGAACATTCACAACACATTCTCTTTTAAATCATCTCTTTCACAACTCGCACATTCTTGTCCGAGCCAATGCTCCAAATATCACAAATCACTATTTATCCTCAACCATTCACGCTATATGAAACTTATCAATTAAACAAGAAGCTGGGTCACATCATGAGAATTTAGAAACAATCAAGACTCGCGGACATGCTAGACTCCAGTACAAAGATAGTCGTCACCATGCCTATACACCATACACCATATTAAGCACATAGCAAATAGTATTCTAATCCTATGCCCTCAAGACAAAGTAAGATCATATACTTACCTCGGTCTGAAATAGCAATTAAGTCTATAACACCGCCTTTCCTCTAGAATCCAACTTCGAAACAATGATATCTAGGCACAATTTAGTTCAACATTATCAATAATGGCTCAAGAACACAATTCCATAGCCTACAAATGAATTCCCTGTCATTCTTCCAAAAATATCAAAATCCGACCCCGAACCCACATGGTCCAAACTCGAGGTTCGGACAAAAATCTGTTCACCCACAACCCCACGAGTTCAAATATGCAATTTGTTTCAAGATTCGGCCCCAAATTTAGGTTGAATCACCCAAAATCTTAAATTCTCTAACTCTACCCAAAACCCCCAATTTCTACCTTGAATTCATGATTTGGGGCTAAGAAGTTAGTAATTAGATGAAGAAATAATGAGGGAATGGTGTTAAGATTACATACCCAAAGAGTTATGGAGGAAAGAGAGCTTGAATTTCGTCTATGGAGGGTGAAGAAAAGAGCCCGCGTAAAAAAGATGGTTAAATCCCGAGATGGGTTATGTTTTAAGCTTTAAATTACTAGAGGGATTAACACTATGTGAACACGTAAGCTGGTCTCGTTCGCGAAGAGGGCTGGGCGGAAGGCATCGCGTTCACGATTGATTGATTGATGCGAACACGAAGGGAAAACTGATGGGGGGTCCGGGGGCTGGCCTACGCGAACGCATGGGATAGGACGCGAACGCGTTGAAAGAACACGTGATGCTACGCGAACGCGGTCGAATGGGTCGTAAACACGAGGAGAAAGGAGGCTGAGCCCCCTCCCCCAGGGTCTCTTGACTCTACGTGAAACCCCCAAAATTATCATTTTTCATTTCAAAGTTCATCAACCTCTAACTTTAGATATTTAGGTCCGAAACATGTCAAACGACGTCCGATTTCGACCAAATTTCATAGAAAGTGCTTAACGCATATCTAAGACCTGTACCATGCGTCGGAACAAAAATACGAGCCCGGTACCTATATTTTCTAACTCATTTTCATTTCAATTTTCATATCATTTTCAGAAAAATAGTTTCTTTCAAAAGTTCTATACTCGGGCTAGGGACCTTGGATTTCGATTTCGGGAATACCCGCGAGTTTCATATTTTTCTACGGACCTCCCGAGATCGTCACATCACAGATCCGGGTCCGTTTACCCAAAATATTGACCAAAGCCAACTATATCAATATTAATATCAAAATTCTTCAAATTTCCACAGAATTCACATATTTTAAATAAAAAAATTTTCGCGTCACGCCTAGATTGTGCACTCAAATCGAGGCAACTAAAAGCAAGATTTTCAAGGCCTCGAAAGCACGGAAAAAGTGAGAATTACGGTGATGACCCTTTGGGTCATCACATTATTGATATTAGTCAATTAGCTATTTATACAAATAAAAAAAGGTCAGTCATTTTGCTTACTTTTGAGTGGGTATTATTACAATAGATTGAGTACATCTTAAAGAGATTGAATCTAAGTTTTGGAATAATTTGGTGAAGTTTTGAGGTGGTTTGAATTGATAATTCAAAGTAAAAACTAAACATGAAAAAAATGATATGTGTATCACACTGTGTATGATTTATGTATCACATATGTATCATATTTGTATCACATTCCTTGTAACGACCCAACTGGCCGTTTTACTGTTTAGAACCTCGTTCCTTTAAATAAAATTTCCTGCATTTGCCTTAGCTAATTTATGACTTCTGGGGGCGGTGGGTTCGGAAGTTAGAAGAGTTTTGAGTAAGAATATACTTGTTTGCTTCTTTAAGAGATTCTTAAAAGGTCAAGTTTGACTTTGGTCAAACTTTTTAGGAAAAGGATCCCGATTCGTGATTTGATGGTCCAGGAGGGTCCGTGAGAAAATGTAGAATCTGGGCGTATGTCCGAAATCGAATTCCGAGGTCCCTATCCCGAGTAATGAATTTTATGTGAAATTGTTAAATTTAAGTTTTAAAGAATTAAAGAAAGTAAGTATTCATTGATTTCCTAGGTAACGGGCTCGGATTATGGTTTCGAGGATTCGTACATGTCTGAAATATCAGTTAGGACTTGCCCGTAAAATTTGATGTTAATCCGGGTAGTTTAAGGGCGTTTTGGCCCATTAAGAGGAAATTAAGAACTTGGAATTCAATAGATTGATTTATTTGGTTTTAGGATGTGATTCCTAGATTTAAGGTTGTTTTGAGTGATCTGAGGGTTCGAGTAGGTCCGCCTCGTGATTTCAGACTTTTCGATATGTTCGGACGAGGCACGAGAGCCCCGAGTGCCAAAACAATCGATGCTCGAGTGAAGTGGAAAGTTGAAGAAGTGCTGAGTTTTGCTGCTTCTGTCATAACCGCATATGTGGTTCTAGGACAGCAGAAGCGGTACCGCAGATGCGGTTAGCCCTCCACAGAAGCGGTGAAGGGCGACTCAGGGAAAATCGCAGAAGCGGTCCAGCCCAATTGGCCAAAAACCGCAAAAGCAATTCCGCTTATGCGTTCCTCGGAACGCAGATGTAGTCCAGTCCCCTATTTCCCATAGCCGCAAAAGTGTCCCAAAACTGCAGAAAAGGAAAAGTCACTGCAAAAGCGAAAATAGCTGGGGGCAGAGAGTTCATTTTATTCAAACACAAAGTCATTTACTCTATTTTCAACTCCACACTTTGGCGGTTTGGGTGCTTCCAAAGAGAGGATTTCAATATAACTTTGTAAGGTAAGTAATTCCCCTTCATCCTTAGCTTAAATACATGTACATTAGGTAGATTAAACACTAAAAACTAAGTAAATATCAAGGGTTAGAGCTAGACCTAGGGTTTTAATAAAACTAAGATTTAATCATGTAATTTGCTGTGTAATGAACTAGAAATCATGTATTAGTGATCCTTAGGTTACGGAGAACAACTTCCTTCGAAAAATTTTGCAATCCGAGCACATGGGTCCAAGGTCCAAATTTAGGAAATTTATGAAAAGAGTTGGGAAATGGCTTAAATAGCTAGAATTCGATCTTGTAAACTTATATTGACTAGTTCTTATTTCTTATAACTAGTTTGTGCTCAATTGGCTCCGAATTAAGGGCTTGGACTCGTTCTTGGTATTTGGAAGCGCGTTTTGGAGTGAGGTGAGTCTCCTTTTTAACCTTGTAAGAGGAAAATATCCCCATAGGTATAATAAATGACTAAATTGCCTTTATATGTGGGGCTACGTACGTACTAGGTAACGAGAGTCCGTGCGTCGCGACTTATATGATAGTCCAGGTAGTCAAGGACCCTAAAGCATGCTATACTTAGAATATCTATAATCTTGTGGGCAGTTGAATTGCTTAGATCCTATCGAGTTGGTAAATGAATTTCTAAAAGTATTTAACTTCATTTTCTTAAATTATTAAAAGAAAATTGTCTTGTATTTGGAAGAAAATATATTCCCATAAATTCTTAATTGGGCATTTGATCATCTATTTCTATGTGTACCTGCGTCGCATGTATGATTTGCAAGCAGGGCGATTGTTTATTTATATTTTTACCGCGTCGCACGTATGATTCGCGAGTGGGCTAATAGATGCATCTATGGTTCGAGTCGTTCGACCCTCGGCAGTGCACATTTTTTTTATGTTGGATCGGGCCGTACATTCCTCGATGATTATCTGGCATGAGTTATTTAGCTTTCTACTTGTAGATTTGACTTCATATTTGTTTAATTATATATATACACGCAATCTTTAAGGAAGGTTAAAGGAAGGATTTCTGTTTCATACTTGTTATTCTTATGACTTGAGTTATTCTTGCTTATTATAAATACTTCTCATTTTACTTGACCTTAGTAAGCATCGATTCGACCTCTCGTCTCTACTTCTTCACGATTAGATGGGATACTTAATGGGTACATGTTGTTTATGTACTCATGCTACGCTTCTGTAAATAAGTGTACAAAATCTGAGGCAGGTGGATCTGTATATTATTTTGGTGCGTATCAGTGAGCACATTTGGGAATTCTAAGGTGAGATGCTTCTCCTTTACGTCGATCCGTAGCCGAAGAAGTATTTCTTTGTACTTTTTTTTTGCCTATCCCGATTCAGACAGTAGGATAGTGTATTATTCTTTTGTGTATATTCTACTAGTCGCACGTAGCTTGTGACACCAGGTTCTGGCATACACATTGGTAGAATTATTTTGGATTTGTAATATTATATTATTTACGGCATTTGTCTCTTTTGGTCTTAAATTCTAATTCGAAATGGTTATTTCTCTTGAAACCGAATAAAATATACAAAATGTTAGAAATGTTCCACAGCGGCTTGCCTGGCAATGGTGTCGGCCGCCCTCATAACCTATTATAGAAATGGATCGTGACAACATGGTATCAGAGCACTAGGTTCATGTAGGTCTCACAAGTTATGGGAAAACATGATAGAGTCTTGTAGATCGGTACAAAGACGTCTATATTTATCTTTGAGAGGCTATAGGGTATTAGGAAAGACTACTAAATTTCCCTCTTCTAATCTCTCACAGATGGTGAGGACTTGTACCACCGACGTTACGGACCTGGGAGGGGCTGCTCCCCCTGTTGTTAGAGGGTCGAGGTAGAGGAGGGGAGGGCATCGGCCAATGGTAGGGGATGAGAGCGTCCCAGAGCCGTCTTAGTTGCACCACCAGTAGATCCTGCGAGAGATACCATTGAGGAGCAGAGTGAGGTGCCCGCAGCTAAGCCTACCCTGGTGGATTTCATGAGAGCATCAGGATTTCAGGAGGTCATGGGCCGCATGTTATGGTTCATGGACACTATGACTCAGGCTGGTCTATTTCTAGCAGATCCAGCTGGTCTATTTCTAGCAGATCCAGTTGCTTCACAGGCAGGAGAGGAAGCCCAGACCCCTAACTGCCCAAGCTCCAATACATGAAGCTGCAGTATATCAGACTCTGGGTACACTACCCACAGATGGGGTTCACCCAGTTGCTGGAGTGGCACCCCAGCCCAGGCCAGCTATGGATGGTGATCCGTAGAAGTTATTGGACAAATGGACTAGACTCCACCCTCCAAGCTTTGAGGGTGAGGGTCATGAGGATGCCCAGGACTTCATTGACAGGTGCAGAGACAGACTGCAAAATATGAGGATATTAGAGTCGCATAGAGTTGACTTCACTACTTTTCAGCTTGAGTGCAAGGCTCGTAGATGGTGGCAATCCAATGCACATGGAAGGCCTGCAGATTCTCCTCCCCTCATCAGTTCACTCAGTTATTCCTTGATCGTACATTCCACCCTCTAAGAGGGAAGAGCTGTGTCATCTGTTTGAGCATCTAGAGCAGGGTCAGATGTCAGTGAGCGATTATGAGGTGAGGTTCTTTGAGTTGTCTTTCCATGCACTCAGGATACTTCCCACAGAGACAGAGAGAGTATGGAGTTTTGTTGTGGGGTTACACCCCATTATTCAATTTGGTATGGCCCGAGAGGTAGAGATGGGCACAGGGTACCAGCTAATGATTGAGATTTCCCGCAGGATTGAGGGCTACAATCAGAGGGGTAGAGAGTAGATGCAGCATGACAAGAGGGCCAGATACTTCGGAGAATTAATAGGTGCCCCAGTTAGGGATAAAGGTTTGTTCGGGAAGGGTCATCCCAGTAGGCCCCCACATCCAGCACCACCACCCCCTCCTCGAGGTGCCTAGTGAGGCCTTATTTCAGTGAGATGCTGGAGAGTTCTTACCGCCAACCAGCCATTCAGGGTCCTTCTGGCGGGTATTCTGGTTATCAGATTTCTTCCAATGCTCACTTCAGTGCCATACTAGAGAATTTGTATCACCCATCAACTATCCCAGGGTATTCTAGTGGGTATTCGGTTAAGCAGGCTCAGACTTCAGGTCATCAGGCTATGGTGCCAAGAGGATGTTACGAGTGTGGAGATCCAAGTCATATGAAGAGGACTTGTCCCAAACTTTGGGGCAAGGCGGTGCAGTAGGGTCAACAGTCCATGGTTCCATCACTTGCTACCCAGCAATCTAGAGGTGGAAGGCAGACTGGTAGAGGCCTCCCCGGGAGTGGAGGCCAGACACGGAGAGGTCAGCCAGCTACTACTCAGCCAGGTGGAGGCCAGACAGCCGGTGCTCTAGCTAGATTCTATGCCCTTCCGGCCAGGCCAGATGCATTGGCCTTACATGTTATCATCACAGGTATTATTTCTGTCGGTGATAGGGATGTTTTTGCATTATTTGATGTGGGTTCTACTTATTCATATGTATCATCTTTGTTTGCTCGTTTCCTGGTTATTTCTCCTGATCTTTTGGGTGTTCCTGTTATATGTCCACTCCTGTGGGTGATTTTGTGGTTGTGGATCGGATCTATCGGTCTTATGTGGTTCCTTTTTATGGGTTTGTGACAAGGGTAGATCTTTATTTCTCGACATGATCGATTTTGATGTCATCCTAGGCATGGATTGGTTATCTCCATATCACGTCATCCTTGGTTGCCATGCCAAGTCTATTTCACTAGCGATGCCAGGATTGCCGAAATTGGAGTGGAAGGGTTCCACAGTTGATACGCCTTGCAGGATTATTTCATTCCTGAAGGCTCAGCGCATGGTTGAAAAAAGGTGTTTGTCTCATCTAGCGTATGTTCGAGATACCTCCGCAGAATCTCTGACGATTGATTCAGTGCCAGTAGTCCGAGTGTTCATTGATGTTTTTCCTTCTGATATTCCTGGCATGCCTCCGGATCGTGATGTTGATTTCTGTATTTATTTGGCTCTAGGCACCCAGCCTACATCTATTCCCCGATATCGTATGGCTACTAAGGAGTTGAAGGAGCAGCTAGAGGAGTTGTTAGCAAAGGGGTTTTTTAGGCCCAATGTATCTCCTTGGAGTGCACCAGTACTATTTGTGAAGAAGATGGATGGGACTATGTGGATGTGCATTGATTACAGCTAGTTGAATAAAGTCACCATCAAGAACAAGTATCAATTGCCCCGTATTGATGATTTGTTTGACCAGCTACAGAGTTCTAGGGTGTTCTCTAAGATTGACTTGAGGTTAGGGTATCATCAGCTGAAGATTCGGGATTCAGATGTTACGCAGATTGCATTCAGGACTAGATATGGCCATTATGAGTTTCTGGTGATGTCATTTGGCTTGACTAATGCTCCAGCGACATTTATGGACTTGATGAACAGGGTGTTCAGGACTTATATTGATTCTTTTTTTATCGTCTTCATTGACGACATCTTGATATACTCACGCAGCCTGGGGGAGCACGAGCAACATTTGAGAGTGGTGTTTTAGACCTTGCGAGAGCAGAAACTATATGCTAAGTTCTCTAAGTGTGAGTTTTGGCTAAGAGTCGGTGGCATTCTTGGGACATGTAGTGTCAGGAGAGGTTATTTAGGTGGATCCCAAGAAGATTGAGGTAGTTCAGAGTTGGCCACATCCTACTTCAGTGACCAAGATCAGGAGTTTCATGGGGTTAGCAGGTTACAACCCGCAATTTGTGCAGGGCTTTTCATCTATTGCATCACCTCTAACCATATCTACCCAAAAGGATGCTCCATTTTGTTGGTACGATGATTGTGAGGTGAGCTTCCAATAGCTTAAGACGGCTTTGACTACGGCACTGGTTCTTGTATTGCCTTCCGGTTCTTCTATTTCCTTCCGGTTCAGGAATGTAGGTACATTGCGACGCTTCTGGCATTGGCTTGGGATGTGTATTGATGCAGGAGAGGCGAGTTATTGTATATGATTCACGTCAGTTGAAGGTTCATGAGAATAATTACCATATGCACGATTTAGAGTTGGCGGCGATTGTTCATGCTATTAAGATATGGTGGTATTATTTATTTGGAGTGTCATGTGAGGTTTATACCGACCATCGCAGCTTGCAGCATTTGTTCAAGCAGAGAGATCTTAATTTGAGGCAGCGCAGGTGGCTTGAGTTACTAAAGGATTATGACATTACCATTCTTTATCATCCGGGCAAGGCGAATGTGGTCCCAGATGCCATGAGCAGAAAGGCGTAGAGTATGGGTAGTCTAACTTTCATTCCAGTAGAGGAGAGGCCACTAGCCTTGGACATCCCGTCCTTGGCTAACAGACTAGTGAGATTGGACATTTCAAAGCCCAGCACAGTTTTAGCATGCGTGGTTGCTCAGTCTTCGTTGTTGGGGCAGATTAAGGCCCGAAAGTTCGTTGATCCACATTTGGCGGTTCTTAGAGAGAAGTTCAAGGAGGTGCCAAGGCGGTTTCTATTGGCGAGGATGGTGTGTTACGGCTTCAGGTCCATCTATGTATTTCTAATGTTGATGGCTTGAGAGAGAGGATTCTAGAGGAGGCCCACAGTTCGAGGTACTCCATTCATCCGGGTACCACAAAAAATGTATTGTGACTTGAGGTAGCATCACTGGTGGTGAAGGATGAAGAAGGACATCGTGGAGTATGTAGTTAGGGGTTTGAATTGCCAGCAGGTCAAGTATGAGCATCAGAGGCCAGGTGGCCTACTTCAGCAGATGCCCATTTCGGAGTGGAAGTGGGAGCGCATCACCATGGATTTCATGGTTAGGTTGCCGCGGACTTTGCGGAAGGTTGATTCAGTATGGGTCATTGTGGATAGGTTGACCAAGTCGGCCCACTTCATTCCAGTGGAGACTACTTATATAGCGGAGAGGTATGCACAGATCTATATTCGGGAGACAATTAGGTTACACGGTGTGCTGGTTTCCATCATATCAGACAGAGGCCCTCAATTCACTTCCCATTTTTGGAGAGTTGTTCAGAGTGAGTTGGGGACCCGCATAGATCTTAGCACGGCATTCCATCCTCAGACCGACAGGCAGTCAGAGCGGACAGTTCAGATTTTAGAGGTTATGCTTAGAGCATGTGTGATTGACTTTGGAGGGCAGTGGGATCAGTTCTTGCCTTTAGCAGAGTTTGCATACAGTAACAGCTATCAGTCCAGCATAGAGATGGCCCCGTATGAGGCTTTATATGGTCGGCATTTTCGTTCCCCTATCGAGTGGTTTGAGCCTAGTGAGGCTAAGTTACTTGGTACATATTTGGTACAGGATACCTAGGATAAGGTAAAGTTGATTCAGGAGAGACACCACACAAATCAGTCCAGACAAAAGAGTTATGGGGTCAGAAGGCCCGTGATGTATCATTCATAATTAGCTAGAAGGTTCTCTTGAAAGTCTCGCCAGTGAAGGGCATATGATGTTCGGGAAGAAGGGAAATCTAAGCCCAAGGTTTATTGGTCCCTTTGAGGTGTTGAGAGCTTGCTTTACCTCCCAGTTTATCCGAAGTTCATCCGGTTTTTCATGTATCGATGCTTCAGAAGTATCATGCCGACCTATCACATGTTTTGGAATTCAATACCATTCAGTTAGATGAGAGCTTGGTCTACAAGGAGGAGCCAGTTGCCATTATTGATAGACAGGATCGCCAGTTGAAGTCCAAGAGTATTTCTGTGGTGAGGGTCCAGTTGAAGGGACAACCGGCTGAGGAGGAGACCTCGGAGTCCGAGGAGGACATGCGGAGCAGATATCCCCACTTATTCAGCAGTCCAGGTACGTTTCTATGTCCGTTTGAGGACGAACGTTTATTTAAGAGGTGGAGAATGTAACGACCCGACTGGTTGTTTTACTGTTTAGAACCTCGTCCCTTAAATAAAACTTCCCGCACTTGCCTTAGCTAATTTATGACTTGCGGGGGCAGTGGGTTCGGAAGTTGGAAGAATTTTGAGTAAGAATATGTCGGTTTGCTTCTTTAAGAGTTTCTTAAAAGTCCAAATTTGACTCCGGTCAAATTGCTTTGGAAACGGACTTGTATTTATGATTTGACAGTACCGGAGGGTTCGTAGGAAATATGGGACCTTGGCATATGTCCAGAGTCGAATTCTGAGGTCCCTAACCCGAGTAATGAGTTTTTATGTGAAACTATTAAATTTAAATTTTAAAGAATTAAAAAAACTAAGTATTCATTGATTTCCTAGGTATCAGACTCGGATTTTGGTTCTGAAGCTTGGTATAGGTCCGAAATATTAGTTAGGACTTGTCCGTAAATTTTAGTGTCGATCCGATTTGTTTAAGGGCGTTTTGACCCGTTAGGAGAAAATTAAGAATTTGGAGTTCAATAGATTGATTTATTTGGTGTTAGGACGTGATTCCTAGATTTAATTGTTTTAAGTGATCCGAGGGTTCAAGTAGATCTATCTCATAATTTCGGACTTATCGGTATGTTCGTGCAAGGCACGGGAGCCCCGAGCATCAAACGATCGAGGCTCGAGTAAGTTGAAAGTTGAAGAAGTTTTGAGTTTTTGCTACTTATCTCATAACAGCATCTGCGGTTCTAGGACTGCAGAAGCGGTACAGAAGATTTGGTCAGCCCTTCGTAGAAGCGATCAAGGGCAGCTCAAGGAAAATCACAGAAGCGGTCACGCTTAAGCGGCAATTCGATCGCAGAACTGGTCCAGCCCAATTGGCCCAGAATCGCAGAAGTGGCCCAGAAACCGCAGAAGTGGTTCCGCTTATGCGGTCCCCGAACCTAGATGCGGTCCAGTCCCCTATTGCCCATAGCCGCAGAAGCGGCCCAAAACCGCAGAAGCGGAAAAGGCACCGCAAAAGCGGAAATAGCTAGGGGCAGAGAGTTCATTTAATTCGAACTCAAAGTCATTTACTCCATTTTCAACTCCAAACTTAGGCGATTTGGGTGCTTCCAAAGAGAGAATTTCAACATAACTTTGTAAGGTAAGTAATTCCCCTTCATCCTTAGTTTAAATACATTTACATTAGGTAGATTAAACACTAAAAACTAAGTAAAAATCATGGGTTAGAGCTAGACCTAGGGTCTTAATAAAACTAAGATTTAATCATGTAATTTGCTATGTAATGAAGTAAAAATTATATATTAGTGATCCTTAGGTTATGGATAACAACTTCCTTCAAAAAAATCTCAGAAATCGGGCACGTGGTCCCGGGGTCAAAATTTAGGAAATTTGTGAAAGGGGATGGGAAATGGCTTAAATAGCTAGAATTTGATCATGTAAGCCTATAATGACTAGTTCTTATTTCCTGTAACTAGTTTGTGATCAATTGGCTCTGAATTAAGGGCTTGGACTCGCTCTTGGTATTTGAAAGCGCGTTTTGGAGTGCGGTGCGTCTCCTTTCTAACCTTGTAAGAGGAAAATGTCCCCATAGGTATAATAAATGACAAAATTACCTTTATATGTGGGGGTTACGTACGTACTAGGTGACGAGAATTCATGCGTAGAGACTTATATGACAGTTCGGGTAGTCTAGGACCCTAAAGCATGGTATGCTCGGAATATTTGTAATCTTGTGGACAGTTGAATTGCTTAGATCCTATCGAGTTGGTAAATGAATTTATAAAAGGATTTAACTTCATTTTCTTAAATTATTAAAAGAGAATTGGCTTGTATTCAGAAGAAAATGTATTCCGATAAATTCTTAATTGGGCATTTGAGCATGTATTTCTATGTGTACCTGCGTCGCATGTATGATTCGCGATCAGGGTGATTGTTTATTTACATTTTTACCACGTCGCACTTATGATTCGCGAGCGGGGTAATAGATGCATCTATAGTTCGAATCGTTAGGCCCTCGGCAGTGCATTTATTTTTTTTATCTTGGATCGTGTCGTACTTTCCTCGGTGATTATCTGCGCATGAGTTATTTAGATTTCTACTTGTGGATTTGACTTCATATTTGTTTAATTGTATATAAACACATAATCTTTACGGAAGGTTAAGGAAGGATTTATGTTTCATACTTGTCATTCTTATGACTTGAGTTATTCTTGCTTATTATAAATTCTTCTCATTTTACTTGACCTTAGTAAGTATCGAGTCGACCTCTCGTCTCTACTTCTTCGAGATTAGACGGGATTCTTACTGGGTACATGTTATTTATGTACTCATGCTACGCTTCTGTACTTAAATGTATAGGATCTGAGGCAGGTGGATCTGGATATTATTCTGGTGCATCAATGAGCACATTTGAGACTTCTACAGTGAGCTGCTTTTCCTTTACGCCTATCCGTAGCCGAAGAAATCTTTCTTTGTACTTTTGTTTTCTGTTTATCCCGATTCAGACATTAGGAGTAGTGTATTATTCTTTTGTGTATATTCTACTAGTCGTCCGTAGCTTGTGACACTAGGTTCTGGCACACACATTGGTAAACTTATTTTGGATTTGAAATATTATGTTATTTACAGCATCTGTCTCTTTTAGTCTTAAATTCTAATTGGAAATGGTTATTTCTCTTGAAACCGGATAAAATAAATACAATATGTTAGAAATGTTTTGCAGCGGCTTGCCTGGCAACGGTGCCCGGCGCCCTCACAACCTATTATGAAAATGGGTCGTGACATGCCTATCCATAAATACATGTGTGTGAGGTACATGCATGATACATGTTTGATAAAGTGTCGCAGAAGAATTTAGTGAACTCGATTTGATTACAAATCTTAATGCAAAATCAGTCAAATCCATCTTCAATCTTCCTCAAATTTTGTTTATTGACGTATATGTATGTGTTCAATGAATTTTAACTATACTTATTGAAAAAGTTCCTTTTGGCTTAGATTTTTGAAATATTATTTTTTTTATATTTCATCACTTTATTTGCTACCTCATCCATGAAATTTCCTTTCCGTCTTGCATCTAATGTTGTTAATCATGCCTAATAATATGGAAGGAGATTTTTGCATGTGATTCTTTGAGCGAAAAAATCTTATTTATTTGGTTTTTCGATTTGTATATATGATTGACTAGTTTTGGCAAATCTATAATTAATGGCTAGAGGTTGGTAAGTTGAGACTTATTAAGGACATTTGTGAAAGTTCCCTATCAAAATGGGCTACCCAGCCCAATCTAGCCCCAGTATTTATGGACCTTAAAATTTAATAGCCCATCTCAGCCCATTATTTGAATGACATACAAACACTAACTCTGCCCAGCCAAATGGCCCATGAGCTAGCCCATAATTTTTTGGGCAAGTTCCATATTTCCCAATCAGCCAAAAATAATTTATTTCGTTAGTTAAATATTAAAATAAAAATTTTATATATATGTATATATAACATTTTATTAGCTACTATTATTTTTGGTAACAACTACTATTAAAAACCTCCCGGTGTTTTGGAACAATCAAGCTGTAAAATTCATTATTTGATTGTTCAAATTGCACATATGCAAATTGGAAAAAGTATTTCTATTAATTCAAGCATTCGAATTAAACATCTATCATATAGAATGGGAATTAGACATTCCTCACTCTTTGTCACGATCCAAACCCGGTTGTGATGGTGCCCAACCCTAAAGCTAGGAAAGCCTCATCAACAATCTCTCTCAATTTAACAATAAGTCTCAAAACCGACAATTTAAGGAGAAATGTAATAATTTTAGAATAATAATAATATTAGTAAAATAATATGGAAATATACGAAAATCGATAAACACTCTCATAAGATCTGGGGTCACGAGTCTAGAGCCTCTAAAAACAAACTGGATAATAATATCTTAATGAAAATACATAAGTCTAGAAATGTATATAATAATAAAACTAAAATAAATGTATATAATAATAAAACTAAAATAGGAAGAGTAGCCAGGTCCTTCGAACGACAAGCAGCTACCTCAACAACTGTGGAAAAATCTCTGGAGACTATGACTGCTCAGCTAAGCCTCCGGTACACCTGAATCAGCACACAAGGTGCAGGGAGCATGGTTGAGTACTACCGACTCAGTGAATAATAAGCATAGAAAATGTCTGAAGATAAGAAATCCACGACATGCCACAAAGAAAAGCTAAAACTAACAGTCTGACACCTTAACTACGAACTAATAGCAAAGCAATATCAAGTATATCAGTCAAGTATCATGCAAAGATGCAATGTAATGCACATGAATCCGTTGCGGCGTACAGCCCGATCCGTTTAACATCGACGGCGCTCACTGGGGTGTGTACAGACTCCGGAGGGGCTCCTACTGTCCAAGCGCAATATCAGCTAGATATTGGCATAGTACTGGCTCTCGGCCTCAATGTCAATATATGATAATCGCTACGGCATGTAGCCCGATCCATGCTCAGTCCACTGTATTCAAATGAGTCACATAACAGATTCAATTAAATTCTTAGTTTCCAATTACTGAGGAAATATAACTTAGTTATTTAACTTCAGGAAAAGTGACTTAGCGTTTTATAACAGTGATTAATCACAGCAATGAGTTCAATGATTATGCAAATCATGTTACCACAAAGATATTCAACCTAGACGGATGCTACTGAAAGGCACAAGGCCCCAAACATGGCAATAAGCAGATATATTCACTACAATATGCGTATTAGCCGCCAATAATTTAATTTAGCTCTCGGGATGGACCAAGTCACAATACCCAATCATATACAATCCCACACCTTCCATGGGGTGCGAGTCATACCCTAACATAGCGTCACGATGTGATAAACCGGGGTTTCAAAGCCTCAGGCCATCATCTATACAAACTACTCACCTCTAACCGGCCGTAGACTGGTCCGCAATTCCTTTTCCTTTTGTATCGATTTTCTCGCACGTCGAATCTAGTCAAAATGACAACGAATACATAAATATGGGTTAAAGAAACATAACCAAATCAAAAATACTCGAAAAGTATTGAAATTCACGAAGTTGGTAAAACTCGGGCCCACTTCTCGAAAAATTCTGAAAATTGCATCAACGGATTCCTCATCTCGCCGCGAGTCTGTACATATAAAGTTTACCAAAAACGGAGTTCGAATGGGTCATCAAATCCCAAAATTATTTTCAAAAGTCAAGCCCTAGTTCTTCACAATTTCAACATATTTTCATGGATTTGAGGGCTGATACTTCATAAAAATGGTGTTTCTAAGTCAAGAGACTTATCTCCCAGCACTACCCGTTGAAAACCCTCTTCAAATTGATCAAAAAACTCTCTTGGTTGCTTAATAATGGTGGAAAATAGGCTTGGTTCGCGGATGAAATGTTATTAAAAACCCTTCTGTCTGCCCAGTTATTCCCCTATGTGATCGCATTCATACCATTGCGATCACATATGCCAAAATAAGACCCCCTAAAATTCCTCTTATGCGATCGCACTCATCCCTATGCGATCGCATAGAACAGTTTCTTGTCAGGGACCCTAGGACCAAATACTCTACTCGAACGCACTCACCTTATGCGAAAGCACATACCAACCTTCCCAAACCTATGTGATCCCAGAGCCCTTTACGTTATCGCATAAAGAAAATCTGAGCCCCCTTTTGAACCTCCTATGCTATCGCAATGATGCCTATGCGATCGCATAGAACAAAAGTTCTCTGCAATTTTTCTGCTGCAATTTTCAACTCAAAAATCCCCGTTAGCCATCCGAAATTACCCCGAGGCCCTCGGGACCTCAACCAAAAGCACAAATATGTCCTATTACTTAATTCAAACTTGCTCGTAACATAAAAACACTATCTTATACATCAAAATAATCAAATTACCACGGATTCAAGCCTAAGTTAAACTAAAACTTCCGAAACTTCCATTTGATCAAAAACCCAACCTAAACACCTCTGATTGACCCAAAACTTTGCACGCATATCCAAAATCACCTAACAGAGCTACTGCAACTGTCGGAATTCCATTCTGACCCCCGGATCAAAATCTCACCTATCAACCGGAATTCGCCAAAAATTCAAACTTAGCCACTTCATGCCTAATTCTACACCGGACCTCCAAATTCAATTCTGATTGCGATCCTAAGTCACAAATCATCACCCAAAACTAGTCGAATCATCGAAAATCCATTCCGAGCCCTCCAACTCATAAGTCAACATCTGGTTGACTTATCCAAACTAACCTTCTCTTAAAGAGACTAGTTGTCTCATTTTTAACCGAACTCTGTCCGAATTACTTTAATTTCACCAAACACATATAATGAAACATATAGAAGCATAAAACGGGGAAAACGGTGTGATAACTCACGTAAAGACGGGTCGGGTCGTTACATCCTCCCCAACTTAAACAAACGCTCGTCCTCAAGCGGGCCAGAGTCGTAATAGGATCCAACCAATACTTGAATTTCCTTACCAAACATATACCCGGGGTGATCCACGTCACCCTATCTCACATAGGCCCGATAATACTACACAGTAAAAGTTTTCACAGTCATCTAGACCATAACCGTAAAACCACATTGCACCTACGAAACCATACACTATATCAAAACCTCACATTTATACTCAGAATAAGCCTGAACCAGCTGTAATAACCCATACCTGCAACCCCAGGTGAACTCATGCTACAATCTACACAATCCAACACTCGAAACGATAGCTACTATTCACAGTATTTGCCCACAACACCTGAATATCGGTGGAAAAAACCTCTTATTAACCAAGGTCTTATTCCAAAACTTTCATACACTGCCAACAATAAATGAAACGCGCAATACTATAAAAATATCTCAGATCAACCACCCATGAAGTCACTTCCTTTAGACTACTAGCATAACAGATTTCCGAGTCGAACCTCAATATTAACCTTCCAACAAGCTGCAACCAAATCCGTTCGTATTCATTAATGACTCCAACGATCACCTCGAATCCTACATACCATTCTGGTGATATGACACCTTTTCACCGGCTTAAGCCACGCTTGCATAACACGCGCACCAATAAGGAACGACTTGAATATACTCAAATCCTGATGTTGACTCAACGAAAGAGTTGTTTCTCAAGCTCATCAATACCATCAAAAATCAAGGCGGAGACCCCGTCGCACATCATAGGAATAGAATACCTGAATCCTCCTTGGAAGGTCATAACTTCACGCGGCCTCGCCACAACGCGCCATCCTATCCAAACACTGTTACACCTGAAGCACCTCGAGTCACCATGCAAAAAATAGACCACCACGCATAGATTGGTGCCTGAAATCAAGAAATTCATCACACCCACAGTGAAGCAAGCAACATACAATCAAATCCTGAAAGGACACAACCGATGCGCTATTCGCCGAGAAACTCCCAATACGAACTTTCCTCAAAAACCAGGAAGCAAGGCATACAAAGTAACATACGAAAACTATCCTCAACATCGCATTGTTGCGGCGCGCAACCTGATCCAGATAACATACCCTGTGGCGGCGTGCCACACGATCCCTTCAAATATCTCACATAGGGAGATGCACATCGAGCCGAATTTTCTCAATATAACAAAATATCGAGTATCTGTCATAAGCACACTAAATGCATAATCATATCTACTTATGGATGTGTAAGCTACAAAACTCAACTTCCACTATGAATCTCGATAGCACCGCAATTTATGTACCACTGCCCAAGAATCATAGCGTCTCACAGCACAGAAAAGCAACTCATAGATCTTCCAATATCAGTAGCAAATCCAATGACGGTATAATCAACCCATCCTTTATCAATACAATTCGGGACTACCCAGGCCAACTCAAGCTAAACACATATCCAACCAGCTTACCAACAAGCTCATTACCAAGAAGCCTGAAGCTTCGGCTTCCACTATTATAACTCATGACAGCGCCGTACGACTTGGTTCCCGATACCAAATAAATACTAAAATTCACAATATCGCCTGGAGACATGACTGGCCACAAGCATCGCGTACGAAAAGTCCTTCAATATCGGGATTGCCCTCTATACTGACATCCGTCACAAAGGCCCAATTAAGTAGAGCAATTCTTCCCAGTCGTCCGCTGATCTTTAGAGTACAAACCACTCTTGCTATAACATAATCTGATGCACCTCGCCACGCAACCTATGGCACTTTTCGACCTAGCCATAGCACAATAGTCAAGAATAACCCAACACTGAGACAACCATTCAGCACGCCAATATCATATCCAAATCTAACATACCAAGCAAGAAAGATTCACTCAGGCTTCGAAATCCCAATAGCCGCTAACGGTGCCAATGCACACGATCCACAACCACTACATAGATTGCATCGGAGAACTCCCAATCTCCAACTCCATATAACATACAAATCACTATACCTGATTTCCACATTTCGCCGTATAAATGCCTATCACACATCAAGTACCAATTCATTCCACGAAAGATATTCCAAAACTTCCATGTGCCATCAACAAACTCAAATCTCAACAGCCTGTCCAACAGGAAACTGCCGAAATCCTACCGAAGTGTTATCAGTTTACATCACATTCCCCTCTTACTGCGCGTATACTCCCGTCAAATCACTAGAATAGTAATACTATTTTCCTTAATCATCTGAGGTCGATACTTAAATCACCTGCAGCTACCTATGTTGTTTAAGGATTTAATGACTTTCCATTCAGAATTGAATCGTACCTTACACACAAATCTCAATCCTCCACAACAGACCGCACATTTCATTCCATACTAGGATAACCTGAGAACTCCGTCTCCTTTTTCCTTACCACAAGCTATACTGTCAGGACTAAATCCTTCTATCCACACCAGCCTAAGCAAGTTGTCTGAGCTCAAAAGCTCTGCCGCCTAATACCCGGAAAGGGCTCATTACCTCGAAGATAAACAAGGAATTGATCATATCTTTACCATACTGATTCGGTCCGCTAACAAGCTACTTCATTTGTCTAGATTTCCTTTTGATTCGTTTCAACTTGATATACTCTTTTGTTGTAGCACCACAATGCCCCAATCCAGGCTTGCCACACGAGACTAGAACACAATACCACATTGTTAAGACCAATAAGCCACTATATACTCTCTCAAACGTTCCCAAAATACCACCTTCTAAAATGTCCTACTTTGAAGAACTTCCTACGAATCTAAGTCCGCTACCTTTACTTACCAGATACTGATACATAGAATCCCGTAATTAACGTAAAAATATCACAAGTATTGATTTGTTCTAATGAAAACACTGACTTGGTCACATACTCAACATAAAACATCTGAGTGCTACATATAGAATCTTCAACACATCAAAATCATTCTCAAGAGTCATCCATTCTTATACCCACTGCAAATTACTTGACTTAACGAATCGAACCACTCGTGCCTTATCAGCTCTCTACACCTCAGGACATAATCTCATTCCGATATAACAAAACAACTTCCTTCTCTTTACACTAAGCATTCCTTATCAACAACTCAAGCCATCTTGTTTCTTTTCTCACATCTACTAAGCACCATAGCCTTTGTCAAAATTTTGTTTCACTCGTGCCACACTCGGCTCAATTTTTGCAACCAGAACTGATTCACCTGCGTGCATCAGATTGGAACTAACATATTACATAATCATACAATCAGCTAATCAACACCAACCTCCCCAACTTAGCTCGAATCCATATATACCACAACACATATACTCTTTTACTGTCGTAATATCATGGTGAGATTAAACTCACTCTTTCATAAGCTTGTGGAAACACGAATCATCAAAAATTTTAACCCTTCTACAATTCTTTCATTCATTCACACAACGGTTAAGCCCACTATTTAGGCGATAAAATTTTTACTAAGTCCCAAATTTTTCAAAAATTTCGGCAGAGTTTCCTTTGTAATTGGGAATATCCACCTACCAGAGAATCACCAAAACCATCCTAACAACTTAACAAAGCATCACGATGCATATAAACAACATTAATCTTAATACTACCTGTATTCTATTATAAAAATTATTACATGGACATGCATTGCACCTATTCGAATCACAACACATAGAAAATACCTTTCAATTACACATGAGATCTTCTAACATACACATATAAGAATCGCATCACTTCAGATCATTCCGCAGGAGATAACCCACCTGTTTCACCTCAATATAAAATTTTTGTATACCTTCCACCGTCATACACATTACACAACTACTTAGTATTCCTGAGTCTGAACTCATATCGTATCGTGCAATTTACTTCACTCCCACTAGGATACTCGAAAGATTCTTCACACGCCCATAACTCGGGCTACTCATCGGACCACAATAGGAAACGAATCACTTGACAATTCATCTATTATCCAGCAGACTTATTCGTCGCTACAAAGTCATATAATTGCATCACGCAGTACTAACATACTCATCACAGAGATACTAAACTTCCATTCTGGCTAATAGCAACAATACCGAACATATAAGTTTAAACACTTACTCACACGATCATCACCTTAGTGCTCAATCCCTAGGCAAGATCCGGCCTCAAGTCCTATAGATTGGCCCAACAACAACCTCACAAAGATTACATCTCGCCCATCGATCAGGGAATCGCAAGCCATCGAAACACATATAATACCGAGCGCTCACGCGCGCATATAGACGTGAGGAAGGAATTCAAGAGTTACTCTTTCAAGATGAATCAAGGACGCACGATAAGATTTCAGGAAAGTGGAGTGTTTCCTAAAGGTTCTGTAGCCTTCCGAGGATAGATACGGACTTCTACGCACCGTTCCGCGAGACTCTACTAAACCAGCTCATGACTCACGAGGCCAAGTAACCTAGGCTATGATACTAACTTGTCACGACCCAAACCCGATCGTGATGGAGCCCAACCCTAAAGCTAGGCAATCTTGGCCAATAATCTCTCTCAATTTAACAATAAGTCTCAAAACCGACAATTGAAGGAGAAATGTAATAATTTTAGAATAATAATAATATTAGTAAAATAATACGAAAAGATACGAAAACCGATAAACGCTCCTATAAGATCTGGGGTCAAGAGTCTAGAGCCTCTAAAAACAAACTAGATAATAATATCTGAATGAAAATACATAAGTCTAGAAATGTATATAATAATAAAACTGAAATAGGAAGAGTAGTCAGGTCCTGCGAACGTCAAGCAGCTACCTCAACAACTCTGGAAAAATCTTTGGAGACTATGACTACTCAGTTAAGCCTCCGGCACACCTGAATCTGCGCACAAGGTGCAGTGAGTAGGGGTGAGTACTACCGACTTAGTGAAAAATAAGCATAGAAAATGTCTGAAGTAAGAAATCTATGAAGTGCCACAAAGCAAAGCTAAAACTAACGGTCTGATACCTTAACTACGAACTAACAACAAAGCAGCATCAAGTATATCAGTCAAGTATCATGCAAAGATGCAATGCAATGCACATGAATCCGCCGCGGCGTACAACCCGTTTAACATCGAAGGCGCTCACTGGAGGTGTATACAGACTCCGGAGGGGCTCCTACAGCCCAAGCGCAATATTAGCCAGGTATTGGCATAGAACAGGCTCTCGGCCTCAATGTCAATATATGATTATCGCTACGGCGGGTAGCCCGATCCATGCTCTGTTCACAGTATCAGCGGCCAATAATTTTATTTAGCTCTCGGGATGGACCAAGTTACAATCCCCAATCATATACAATCCCACACCTGTCAACATAGCGACACGATGTGATAAATCGGAGTTTCAAACCCTCATGCCATCATCTATATAAACTACTCACCTCTAACCGGCCATAGACTGTTCCGCAATGCCTTTTCCTTTTGTATCGACCTCTTCATGCGTCGAATCTAATCAAAATCATAACGAATACATAAATATGGGTTAAAGAAACATAACCCAATAAAAAATACTCGAAAAGTACTAAAATTCACAAAGTTGGTAAAACCCGAGCCCCGGGACCACTTCTCGAAAAAATCTAAAAATCACATCAACGGATTCCTCGTCTCTCTACGAGTCCGTACATATAAAGTTTACCAAAAATGGAGTTCAAATGGACCATCAAATCCCAGAAATTCGTTTTCAAAAGCCGGGCCTTAGTTCTTCACAATTTCAACATTTTTTCATGGATTTGAGGGTTGATTCTTTATCAAAATGGTGTTTTTAAGTCAAGAGACTTACCTCCAAGCACTACCTGTTGAAAACCCTCTTCAAATCGCTCAAAAAGCTCTCTTGGTTGCTTAACAATGGTGGAAATTAGGCTTGATTCGCGGATGAAATGTTATTAAAAACCATTCTGTCTGCAGTTATTCCCATATGCGATCGCATGCACACCATTGCGATCGCATAGACCAAAATAAGACCCCCTAAAATTCCTCTTATGCCATCTCACTCAGCCATATGCGATCGCATAGAACAGTTCCTTGCCAGGGACCCCAGGCCAGAATACTCTACGCGGTCGCACTCACCTTATGCGAACACACAGACCAACCTTCCCAAACCTATGAAATCGCACAGCCCTTTATGTGATCGCATAGAGCAAATCTGAGCCCCTTTTCCAACCTCCTATGTGATCGCAATGATGCATATGCGATCGCGTAGAACAAAAAATTTTCAACTCAAAAATCCTCGTTAGCCATCCGAAATCACCCCGAGACCCTCGGGACCTCAACCAAAATCATTGATATGTCCTATTACTTCATTCAAACTTGCTCATAACATAAAAACACTATCTTAAACATCAAAATCACCGGATTACCACGGATTCAAGCCTAAGTTAAACTAAAACTTCTGAAACTTGCATTTGATCAAAAACCCGACCTAAACACCTCCGATTGACCTGGAACTTTGCACGCATATCCAAAAAATCACCTAACAGAGCTACTGCAACTGTCGGAATTCCATTCCGACCCCCATATCAAAATCTCACCTACCAAGTGGAATTCGGCAAAATTCAAACTTAGCCATTTCAAGCCTAATTCTACATCGGGCCTCCAAATTCAATTCCGATTGCGCTCCTAAGTCACAAATCATCACCTGAAACTAGTCAAATCATCGGAAATCCATTCCGAGCCCTCCAACTCATAAGTCAACATTCGGTTGATTTTTTCCAAACCAACTTTCTCTTAAAGTGACTAATTGTCCCATTTCTAACCGAACTCTGTCCAAATTATTTCAATTTCACCAAACACACATAATGAAACATATAGAAGCATAAAACGAAGAAAACGGAACGATAACTCACGTGACAACGGATCGAATCGTTACCCTCTTCAACGACAACTTAACCTTAGTATAGTTATACATGCAATCCAGTTGGATATATACTGTTCCCTCCTCATTATTTGAAAGATTGATTTAATTAGTTGAGAAAATAACGAGAAAAATGGGCAGCCAAGAACCGTAACGAAGCACGTGAGGGATAAGAAATAATCCAAAAGATTGGTTTTCTGTATTTGGCGTAGCGTGGAATCCTTTTGAATCCTCGTAGAGGCGGCAACCACTGAATTGCTGACACGCGTCTGTCCAGCTGACGTGGCCTCCTGAAAGCCGGTTTAATAACTCCGAAAATAACGCAGGAGTATGTTAAAGCACGCGGAGCTGCTTTGTAAGATAACGTACTTGCTTCTTGTTTATCCACTTTTTTAGCTCCTATTACCCACTCTCTTTTATTCAAATACCCCTACACTTCACAGCAAATAACGGATATAACCATTCCCAACTTTTTATGCAAAAATTTTCCCTCATAACTGTAAAATCACTAAAAAAGAAAGAGGCTGCTTAAAAAAAGATTAAAAAAAAGAGGGGTAATTAGCTAAATAAATACCAGTCAATATAAAGAATAAATAATGATTCTTTAATTGTGTTAAGTAATTTTAAAAAACTGTGCTAAATAATTAGTAAGCTTATTAGGGCAAGGTTGTATAATATCAAGATGTTTTAACCGTTTCAGTCTGTTCTTGGTTTTACATTGATCAATTTTATTTTTGAACTTGTGACACAGGTTTGAGATTAGTGTGACGCTAGCTACACTTAGTGGTGGGCGTTCAGGAATTTGAACTGGATATGAAAATTTCGATTTTCGAATTGAAAAAATGACAATTCAAATTCAATTTAAATAAACTCGGGTTGGACCGGGTTTTGTTTGTTCGATTCGAATTAATCAATTTGGATATTTTGAATGTTCGATTTGAGCTTAAAAATTGAAAAGTTTCTTCTTTCTATAATAATGAATATTCCAATGAAGTATTCGTGTTAAATTGCCAAAAAGTTCATCATTTTTCCTGCAATCATCCATATAAAGTATTAAACTAATGAAATTATCATCAAATAAAAATAAGGCATTAGTAAGGCCGATAAGAAGTAGCAATTGTAAAATTATCTCCAAGTAGAAAGTATTTTGATAGTAACTTAGTAACTAGTATTAAATACATGAGATTATGTCTAATAGATAGAATATTGGACTTGTTATTATTGGCATATGAATTATGGATTGAATATCAAATATAAAGTTTTGAATTTTCGGATATCCAAAAATGAAATATAAAATTTTAATATTCAATCTGAAATTCAAAAATTTTTAAATTAAATTCGAAATTCTAAACCAAAAATTTTAACAATTCGAATTTTGATTTGAATTTCGGTTTGCGCAAATTATATCTACCCAGGCTACACTTAAAGAGAGGAGCAAATTTGACACATTCAACACACTTTGTAAGAATGACAACTGTAATCTAAACAGAAAGACCAAAAAGAGAAGAAAGAAGGTAACAACCAATTACTTTCATGGCAAGTCACTGTCTAATGTCTTGGTCCAAATTCGCCTATAAATATTACTGATACCATCACAATTTACCCCTATATTGTTCTGATTTAAATTAAAGCTCTCCTAGTAAGCTACTTCTCAAGTACGACTGCAAGCTAAGTTTGTGAAGATCAATTGATCAAACACTTTGAGATCAGATCACCGGTAAGTTAACTTCATTCTCCATTTTTGAATGGAGTGTTTGTGTCATATGAATTTATCAGAATTTATAACTTTTGAAACAAACTATGTGAAAAATTTACTAAAATCTCAATAAATTTTATATTTGAATCCATAATGTAAATAATACGTACAGACAAGAGGGGTTGCGCACTTCTAATCGAGAGGTTGTGAGTTCGAGTCTCCCCAAGAGCAAGGTGGAAAGTTCTTGGAGGGAAGGATGTCGGGGGTCTATTTGGAAACAGGCTCTCTACCCCAGGGTAAAGGTCTGCGTACATACTACCCTCCCCAGACCCCACTATATGGGATTATACTGGGTTGTTGTTGTTGTAATGTAAATAATACGTACAACAAGATCTGTGTAAAGCTGAACCCATGATTAAATTTAAATGTTTGATTCGACTCTGTTGAGGGATGACACATTAATTAAAGTGGTATTTCGAGTAGGCCTGGTCCAATTGAGAAGAGGTTCCCATAGGGAATACTGCATTTTTAGTCTTGCTTCATCTGACGATCGTTCCATTTAGCTATACTTGTATAGTAGTATGCTCTGTATTAAAAGGCTGAATTGGAATTCGCCGGGTCTCGTTTCAGGGCGGAGCACTCGTAAAATGCTTATAAGCTTATGTGTGGGGTTTAAGGCTTACGTCTCGGTCATTGGGGCTTACGTTTCGGACACGCCCAACACCCAGCGTATTAGGCTCGTCTAATAGAACTTTATGCAATTGAGTGTAACTAACCTTGTAAATGCACAAATTTTCTTAATAAATTTTCTTCATTTCTATCTATGAAGACAACGAGTCTCTAAAAGAGTGACACCACTACTAAAAACAATAAATTTGCTGAATTAAATCGGTCGCAATTTTCGACTGATTCGGTTGAAAACTTTATTAAAAATACATGTTAATTTTTATTTAAATTTTTGGCTCGAAATTCCGAGTGATTCAATCTCTTAATTAGGGGTGTACAAAGAAAATCGATAAACCGCACCAACCCGATAATCCGAGTCAAACCGAGAAAAAAAACCCGACTATGGTTTGGTTTGACTTGGTTTGGTGTTGTAAAAAAAAACCCGACCATAATTGGTTTGGTTGGTTTTAACTAAAGAAAGTCAAACCGAAACCAAACCAACCCGACATTACATATATAGCAATTTTAATTATATTTAATATATAAATATACTTATTGTAATGTAATTTATAGATATTTCTTAATAAATTTCATAATTTTATCTTTTAAGGTATTATTTCAAGGTTTGAATTAGAATTTTTGAATGCTCCAATAAGTTTTATAGCCATTAATATTAGTAAATTAAATAATGCTGGCAATCAATACTAATGTTAACAAAAGACATTCAATTCAATATTACGAACGGGAATGTATTAAATGTCTATTTTTTATTTTGCAATAATTTAGATAAAAATACATAAACTATTTTTATTTTTCTTTAGCTTTTAGGCATATAATTAATACTCCCTCATTAGTCTATCTAGTTTAGCATGAATTAGTGCTTTTAGAATATGTTTATTTTTATTATGACTTTTTAATTAGCAATATTTATAGTACATAATTTTATTATTTTTTATTGTTGAATATTTTAGGATAATGTCATGAGTCATGACATATCTCATATTTTGTATTATTTTCTTGAAAAATACTTTATATAGTTGTATCTTACTAGGATTAAAGATATATTTTGAGCATACGTTATATATTTTGTTCTACGAATATTTTTTCGAAAAAAAATTCGAAAAAATCCGAATAACCCAAAAACCCGAAAAAACCCGAGAAAAACCCATATTGAAAAACCCGAATTTATTGGATTGGTTTGGTCTTTAGATTTAGTAACCCGACACAATTGGTTTGGTTTGGTAATTGTAAAATCCGAACCAACCCGATCTATATACACCCCTACTCTTAATTACCGAAAATATTTTTTATAATCTGATATCAACTTCTCCCAAGGAAATTTATAATTTGGTTTCTTCGTTTAATTTCCATTCTACTATTTTCAAGAATTTGCCCTCACACTTGATGATAATATTAAAAAGTTATGGTCCAAATTATACTTTTCAATCCTCGGCCAAGAAGTCCATCGTGATTAGGTTGGTGAGTCTATTAATCATTTTCTAACTTAATCTCTGTCCACAGCCCACGTATACGTTTGTTCTGATTTTCTACCTTAATTCCATATATAATTTGTCTAAAATAAGAAGATAGAAAGAGTAAACACATAACGGTTAGCTGTCGTTTGGTTGTTTGTTTTAACTTAATTAGTCCAAGCTAAATCTTGCTTAGGTGTTTGGTTGGTCCATAGAAAAATCACAACATAATTAATGCAATATTTGAATTTTGGTGATATTAAGGACCCGTTGGTCCATTGATATTTTTGCCTTCTTTTCGATTATCTTTTTTTCAAAAACGTGTTTGCCCATGAAATTGGCTTCTGAAGATTTTTCGAAAATCAAAAAATTTCAGAAATTTTTGTTTTCTCACTCAGAAAACTGCAAAAAAAAAAATTAAAACGTATGTCCAAACAATATTTTTCAACTTGACTCCAAATATTATTTCCTCCGGTCCAAAATAAGTAATTTTTTTGTCTTTTTCCTGTGGTCCAAAATAAGTGATTTTTCATATTTCAAGAATAAATTAATATTTTTTTTCCTACATTGCCCTTGGAGTAATTAATGTTGGAGTATGTGATAGGAGTGTTTATGTGAAGAGATAGTAAAGGTTAATATGGTCAATTTTATTGCTGATTAATATTGAAAGGTGAATTTCTTAATATGTATAAAAATAATCAAAAAATCACTTATTTTGAACCGGAGAAAATATATTTTTTTCGAAAATTACAATTTTTATGTCCATACGCCTACTATTACTACTACTTGCATTATGTTATGCAAAAACTACATAGGAGTATTATTTTATGAGGGGCAAAATGTAAAATAATAATCTGTGTACTAGCAATACAAGGATTAACCTATTGAAAAATAAAAATATATTTTTAAAATTAACTAATTTAAACAAGCTTTTCAATATTACTAATCTCATAAATATATCTGAATCCTCAAATAAGTGTAGCTAATATGTAATCTAAATGACCCCGCAACAAAATTACTACTTCCTACTTTATCAAAAAAATGTCAAATTTTATTTAAAAATAATTCAAATTAAAATTTTATTTAATCTTATCCTTAATCCTTAAAGACAAGAGGGGTTGCTCTGATGGTAAGCAACCCCCACTTCCAACCGAAAGGTTGTGAGTTCGAGTCTCCCCAAGAGCAAGGTGGGAAGTTCTTGGAGGGAAGGATGCCGGGTTTATATTTGGAAACAGCCTCTCTACCCAGGTAGGGGTAAGGTCTGCGTACATACTACCCTCCCCAGACCCCACTAAATGAGATTATACTTGTTTGTTGTTGTTGTTGTTGTTGTTATCCTTAATCCTTAATAATATGGTTTATAGTTAAACAAATATCAACAGTGGCACGAAGTAATTATAACCAGGGCGTTTTTGGTCATTTCATAAGAAAAAGACGGCATCTTTGGTGATTTCATTGATCTTTACCGTTATAAAGAAAAATCTTTATCAAAATACAATGGAAAAGACACATGTTTTCCTCTACTCTCTGACTTAATCATTTCTTTTCTTTAAGCTGAAGTTTCACAGTTTCTTTCCTTGCTTTCCGCGTTAAACTGTTTAGCATTTACACCTCCCTTTTATATATCCAGAAACTGTTTCCTACAGAACAATATTAGCTCTGAATCAGAACACGATATATTCAAAAAAAAACTCTTAATTAAGCTCAAACCAGAAGAACATTGCTTCCCGTGTTTTCCATCTGCAAAAAAAATCTCAATTAACTTATGCGTGCAAGGTATTTGTTGTAATGTGTCAATAGCAACGCCACCGAAGCAATTTTCTTGGTTCTTAACGGTTTCATTTCTCTCTAAGCTTCTTCCTTCATCCTCAGCCTCAATCTTTATCTTAATTTATCATCATCACCTTTCAATCCCCTTACCTTTTTATATACCCACTGCTTACCCCACTTTGATTTTCTCCATACTCCAGTTTGAACAGAGCATCGCAATTTTAAAGCTTGGTTTTTTAGCTGAAAATTACATCTTATCAGTTGCATATTTGCAATCTTTGATCCATTTCTTGTTTCAAAGTTGGGGGAATTTATGAAGTACGATTTTCTTGGATAAAGCTTGGATCTTCTCTATTTCTAGGTACTGCTTATTTTCAGCTAATTTGTTCGGTTGTTGCTGTTAAGCTTATGTTTTTAGCTGAAAATTGCATTTATAAGTTGCCCATTTGTGATATTTGATCATTCTTTTGGTGCATCGTTGGGGAATCTATGAAGTAGCATTCTGTTAGATAAAGCTTGGATTTTCTCTGTTTTTGGGTACTGCATATTTTGAGCTACTATTTTGTTTAGTTGTTGCAGTTTCTTGCTGGGTTTGTTTTTATGTTATATGTATGAAAGTGATATTTGGTAGGACCTTGTTGTTTGGACATTCATTATTTTGTTCCTATCTCACTAAATTTAAAAGCTTCTTTTCTTTTAGCTGAAAATCTTGCAATTTTTTACATGTATCTGTTGCTCATTTGCAACATTGACTAATCTCTTGCTACAAGTTGGGGAATTTATGAAGTACTATTTTGTTGGATAAAAATTGTATTTTTTTCTATTTTTGGGCACTGCATATTTTTGGCTATTTTGTTAAGTTGTTGAAGTTTCTTGTTTGTTTTGCTTGATGTTATGTGTATGAAAGTGACATTTGTGGTAGGAACTTTGTTTTTGGGAATTCATTATTTTGTTCCCATCTCATCGATAATCAATTATCCCTTTTACTGTTGACCGACCTTAAGGACTGGATCCTCTTTGCATCAGATATTTTCAATCTTCCTCCACTAGTTATTGACTTTAAAATTTGAATAGCTTAATAGGAGGATTATTTGTTTTGAGATTTCTTTGCAAAGCATCATAGTTGAAGTTCTGGAAAATTTTCTAAAGCTGTATTTTTTATGCTTGTTTAGAGATTTATACCTGAATTGAGATTTGATATTGAGAACAACATGGGAGGACATTTGAGCAAAAAGCCTGGTGAGACTTCAGCTGCAATCGACAACCTGCAGTATAAAATCGAGCTGAATTCATATGAAGCGGCGTGCAGGGCCGACACGGATTTACAGTCGTTTGATACAACTCTACAAGCTAGAACTAGTCATGTTATCAATACCCTTGCTGATGGGGTTGAAGTTAGAGCACTTTCTTTTGATTCTTTGAAGGAAGTTACTGGTTGCCTTTTGGAGATGAATCAGGAAGTTGTGAAGGTGATATTGGATTGCAAGAAAGACATATGGAAGAATCAAGAATTGTTTGAGCTGGTTGAGGAGTATTTTGACAATAGCCTCAAAACTCTTGATTTCTTGGCTGCTTTAGAGAAATGCCTAAAACGAGCTCGGGACAGCCAATTGCTGATTCTTGTAGCACTTCAACAATTTGAAGAGGAAAGTGGGGTTGAAGGGAATAGATACACTAAAACTTTAGAGGAGCTGAAGAACTTCAAAGCTGCAGGGGATCCTTTCACAGAAGAGTTTTTCCAAATATTCCAGTCCGTTTATACGCAGCAAATGCTGATGCTCGAAAAGCTGCAGCTGAAAAAGAACAAGCTTGATAAGAGGCTTAAGTACATTCATGCTTGGAGGAAAGTGTCAAGCATTATATTTGTGGCTACATTTGCAGCTGTTTTGATTTGCTCAGTAGTGGCTGCTGCTATAGCTGCTCCTCCAGTTGCATCTGCTCTGGCTGCTGCAACATCGATTCCATTAGGCTCAATGGGCAAATGGATAGATTCCCTTCTCAAGAACTATGAAAATGCTGTCAAAGGACAGAAAGAATTGATCAACACAATGCATGTTGGTACTTTTATCACAATTAAGGACTTGGACAGTATCAGGGTGCTGATTGATCGACTGGAAATCGAGATAGAGTCCCTCTTGAAGAAAGTTGAGTTTGCTATTGATGAAAATGAAGTTAAGATTGGTATAGAAGAGATCAGGAAAAAACTTGATGTTTTTATGAAGAATGTTGAAGATCTTGGAGTGCAAGCTGATGTTTGTAGCAGGGATATTCGTAGGGCAAGGACTGTTATCTTACAAAGGATCATCAAACCACCAAACCACTGAAGGTTACCGCATGCTGAAATTTGCCTTAGCAGCACCGAACATTTAGCTGCTTTTCATAGTTTGTGATGTTAAATCTTAAATATGTGAAACTTATTTTGAAACATATATCATGGTTAAAGGACTCTTTAGCCTTTTTACCATGAAGAATAAGTTTATTGGAATCTTTTTTAAGGTATATCAATTACTACTTTTTTTATTTGTTATTCGTTTATTCTTTCACATGAATAAAAAAATATTAAATTACTTTCCCAGTTCTCTGTGTAAGTTTTTCTCCTGGTACATGCCTGGGCTGATTTTGTCAATGTTTTTCTTTCTTATCTCTCTTCATTTGGCCGGAAAAAATAATCTCTTGAATGACTTCTCCAGTTGTACCTTTCAGACAAATTCAGAGTCAACCTGCTAGGACCCTTGTTAACACGTATATGTCTGGTTTTGGTCCTAAACTCTTGGAAATTTCATGACCTAACACGATTATAAAAGTTGCTAGCAGAAAGAGGTCCAGAAATGAGAGAAAATATCAAAGTTAACGTCAAAAGACAAGTGGAATAATCAAAGGTTCGGTCACAAAAAGGAAAAAAGAAAATTCCACGTTTAGCTTTACAGCTTATTGCTTTACAATTTCAATATTTTGCTTGAGAAATGAGGGGCTGTCCTTTGTGTGTATGTGTGTGTGGAGATATCTACCAATACCATTGCCAAATGTGAATAATTCTTTGGCACATTCTATGAGAATTTCAACCATTAAACAGATCATTAAGACATAATCACAAAAATAGTAGAGCCAGATGTATGATATAGAAAATGAATTAAAGGGATCGCAACAGAAAAATAAATTTAAAGGACATGGAAAGTTGTGCCAAATTAAGGCTCACTTGTAACAAATCTTGAAAGGCGAGTGTATTCATAAAGATACAATTGGCGAAGGCCGAAAATTGAAGTATGTAGCTGTTGCCAAGAATGCACAGACAGAGGAAACATATATCTTGAACCAAATGGAAGAAAATAGAGTCAGATAAGTACAAATCGCAGTCAATGTTATCACAAAGATGAAGTTTGCTAAACACTTGGCCGTAGACAGCTCGCTCTCTATTCCTTCGCGAGGGAAATGACCTTGTGAATGAAAATCCGACAATAATTCATCCTTGTCACAGAATGTATCCATCAACCATGAAGCAGCCTCATTTTCAGATTCTGGTATATCGGCAACAGAAATACAGCGGACGTGCATATGAACTTCAGCTGGATCAACCCCAAAGGCATTGTCCAAAAAAGAAGGGCAATGATGCTTGTAGCCAATTGTGATGTCATAAACTGAAAAAGCATGGAATGCACAGTCAAAAGAAGCATAATTGGAAAATTACAGAAACTGTGACATCTTTAAAGCATCTAACTAAGCTTAATAAATCCTGATAATCTTTGCCATTACTCTATTATTTTATTTCTAGGATGTTATAACTTGAGGTACACCAAGGTAGTTTCATTGAAAAGCCATTCATGGACTAGCAACCAAATGAAAGTATAATTGAGAAAGAACTGTATGAAGAACCTCTATTTAATTTGAATGTTAATGATGATAATAAAATCAATTATGCATGACCATAATGAACAAAGCATATATTGGAGAAGCTCTCACTCTAATGTTTCTGCAACTAAAAGAATGGTATATTGGTATAGATAATAAGACACGCATCTGTGCTTGACAGTTGACGGTACTCTGCTCCCACTCAATTGGACAGCGACTGTCCAATCTAGAAGGAAAAGAACTTCTATTTTTATATATGACGCACTAACGCCACATACATCAGGAGGAAAAGGAAAAGCAAAGACCATATCCATCCACATCAGACATCCTTGTCCACCACGGTCAGCTTTGACATGACAACTAACAGGCCTCTAATGCACGAGTCCACCAACGAGTCCCAAGAATATCCACGTATTAAGATGAGCACATTGTAACTTCACAAGGAGAAAACACGACTCATATTCTACCTCTAAATTTATGCCTGTAGCAGATGCAATCTGGCTTGCTAAAAGAATATCAGATGTCCCTGAAACCACAACAATCAAGGACAAAGTCCTCCCCCCACCCCCACCCCTTTTTTTTTCCTTTTTCTCCTCATAATACTACTGATAACCAAAAGCAACAAAACACAGCCATATATTAAGGCAATTAATTACTGTACTGCCATCAAATTTAGTCCACAAGCAGACTCCATCTAAAATGAATACACTAACTGCCCCTCATCGTTTAGGCAAGACAAATGAGGAAGTAATAGCAAATACTTGCAAGTTGCATCATCTGGTGAGAACGGAGGAACAATGTTGGATCTTGAAGATATGGAATCCATACTCAGAGTAAATAGAGAACTTAGGCCACTTAAGTAATCCAATTTAGCATCAGAAAATATTATTCCTACATTATGGAAGGTCAAAAATAGGAAAACTAATTACTAACATCGTCCAAATAATCACACAAGGAAGAAGGTAAAAGAAGTGCTACCTGCATCCAGGGAACCTCTCAGTTCCTCCAAACAAGCACAAAAACCTTTTGTCTTTGGAAGAAGTACGTTCTTCAGAATTGGCAATCCATTTTCAGAAGCATATTTTTGACTACGGATGCACTTCTGCTCTCTGTATTAAAGCAACGAAGCCACTGATTCAACTAATTGATGCTAGTACTAAAGAGGAAATCACTAAATATCATGCCACAAGGACACACAATCCCACATACATATACATAGAATTCGAAAGTAAAAACATACGTGAAATCAGTGCCTTCTGGAAAAACAACAAGCCACAGTGGATCTTGAGGATCTTGATAGGTCCCGAGCATCTGACGCAGCTTCAATGCATCAGCATCCCATTTCCTCTCAACAGGTATGAACTCCATGACATGAAAAACCCATCCAAACACTGGCAATCTCATCAAACTGCTCTTAAGTATATACCTTAGCGAACCCACACATCCCTTACGCAAAGCAAGATCCCACAAGTACATCCAGTCAACCTCAGTTCGATGGTTTGCAATAACCAAGACTCGCTTCGCTGATGGAACAGAATCTCCAGAGATCACCACCTTGGTTTTGTTAATTTTTTCAAACCAAAAGGGCCACAAAGCTAACCAACATCCGAAAACAAAGGATATTCCCACTCTGCTATAATGGACACTGATAGTTCGCATGCCAATAGCTGGCCAAAAGCCAAAAAACACTAACAGCACAAATGCAGAGAGCACTAACACAATTAGACAGAAAATACCCCTCACCATCCTCAACGGGGTTAGATTACGGTGCCTTGGTTGCTTCCCAAAATCATCAGCCATTTGAACACTAAGGAGGTTGCAGGCAACAGAGTACAATTACTAATAAGATCCACTAATTAACAGCAGAACTGCAATATTACTAGGCATCAAAATGGCAATCAACCCAAATGGGATTAAAGACCTAACTGCCTCTATTATCCTGTAAAACATGAACAAAAAGTTGTTGTGTTAGCTAAAACTGAAAAGGACAGCTCTACACTTGCAATAAATTCATCAAAAATTAAACCTTGATGCAAAAATACTACTAGAATTTAAACAGAAAGTTCAAGTTTTTTAGCTCAATGTGGCTTTAAGAAACAAATATGGTACATTATTCAGTTCAAGAAACACACAGTTACTATGAGAAACAAGCTACTTCTTTTTTCCTAATTTAAACACCCAATTCAGCAACCTTAAACTTAAATTGAATAAACAGTCCGCTTGTATACTAAAAGAAAAGAGACATGACCTCGAATTCAAGAAACACAAACACAAATTCTTGAACGGAACAAGTACTCAGAAATGTAACCGGGAGGATACCTCGGGAAGTGAAGCAAACAAGAGCTAAGAAATTTAGCTGAAAACGTTCTTGGTTTGAAGGATCCAATGTGTCTAGAGTGTCAAAAGTCAGAAACGTGCACGTTTAGCTAAGACCGGAGTCTCTTAAAATGGTCGTGCAAGCACAGTGTAACCGGAGTTCGGGTTCGGGTCGGGTCAGCCCGAATATGGGGAATTATGCCCCTATTTTCTAGCAGCTTTTCGTAGGTCTCATAATTGCGCTCTTATTTAGGCCGTTGTGTGGTTATCAATGAAGTTGATGGGGTGGATACCTTCTCTTTTCAACCACATTCTCCTGATGGTGACTCCTTAATCCTTATGTCCTAAAGTGTTTTTTTTATTTCATCGCTATATTTGTATTGGGATTTTAATTATTTGCTTTCGAACTCTGATTAATTTGCTTGATATAAAATTTATGTTAGCTCGAAAGCTATCGATATACTTTGCAAGCTTAGAAAATAATTAAAAAATAATATGGGTAAATCGTAATCAAATATAATCCGACCTAGAGGTTAAATAAATGATATTGTCGTTTTAGATCTTAAAGATAAAGACAATAATCTTAGCTTAAGAGAGGAGTAATAGTAGGAGACAAAAAAAAATAGAAATAGAGATAGAGAGAGAAATTGTACTATTCGAGAATAATTATAATGCATGTTACAATGTGAAGGTCTCATTTATATAGTAGGAGACCTTCCTCGAAATAATCAAAAAAATACAAAAGTTAGTGACACCCACTTAGTGAAGATGTTAAGCTATAAACGACGTCGATTTCACGCTCACGTCCAGGCCTTTCCCTCACTTTGGTCGGCGTCTGCTTATTGGGCGCACCCGTTAATCATGGGGACGTTGAGGGTCAAATTTGACCCCATACTGTTAGTCCCTCCGTTCGTTGGAGACGTGCTCGATGGACGTCTTCAATTGGCGGATTCACAAGCCTCGTCTTAAGAGAATTTGGCCACATCCTTCGACTTTAGCACGAATGAGACAAAAATGCATGACATAGTTGAACCGTTGACGTGTGGTCTCTTTTTGGAATGACATCATTAGTCGCATGCGTCATTATTACTTTTGTTCCCGAAGTAGTTCAGTTGGTGATGTGACGTTCTGGTTTTCTGCGCCCGTACTTGTATTGGGAAAAAATTCAATTTAAATTGAAGATGACGTGGCATGACAAGTGGGCTGGTCAAACAGTCAAAGTGTGATAAACCAGCAAAAGGTACGGGAAATGATAGGTACGGGAAGAAGAATGAAAATAAGTACGGGAATTTAGATACGAGTTTCGTATCAATTCAAGTCATTTAATGCTAACGGGTAAAAAGAAGTGCTGAAGACGCGAATCTGGTGGCGAAAGTAGTCCAAATTCATTATTAAATGTTGGAGACGTTACAGAATCAACATTTAGTAGCAATGATTAAGTAACGCCTCATTAAATGCTGTTTATTATATAGGTCAATACGCTACCGTTGTCAGTTATAAAAGGAGGAAGTTTCATCATTTGTAGAGAGCGATAACATTCTTGATATCATAGTGAAATACAACTTTCTTATTGTTTTATTCTTATTCTCTTAAAGCCAATTATATTTCGGTCTCTTTGATTATCAGTAACCCGATTTATTCTCTCTAATATTTAAGATTTGACCAAATTATATTTTTTGGTTTAACAAATTGGTTCCGTTACCGGGAATCTGATAATCCGTTCTTTCTAGATTAACATTCAACCTATTGTCAGTATGTCGAACAACAATGACAACAACAACCAGGCAAATCTGAACCATCAAATTGATGTTGAGGAACTTAACAACGCTAACCTTCAAGCTTCTTCACGTGGATCTCGTGAAGGAACTCCAAGCGATATGTCTGAACATGATGACGGAGGAGATGAAAAAGAGATGAACTGTTAAAGAAAATAATCGACTCACGAATTGACAAAGCCTTGCGAGCCCTAGTTAATCAATTGCCTGTTGTGCCAGCAACACCAAACAACAACACGTTGGAAAACCCTCGCTCTAGTCTAGTTGATTATGGAAATGGAGCAATTCCTAGTGACTCACAAGATGGAGAACCAGGTAATACAGGTAATTCTCACCTTCAAAATTTGGTACTAACCTTGCAGAAACAACTCAAGGAGCAGAACGAGAGTATTGAGCAAATCCATATGGTTCCACCTGTGATAAAAGGAGTGGATGTGGATAGATACTCGCAACAACCGTGGAAACCAAGTGCTGCTCCTTTACGAATACCAAAGAAATTCAAAATGTCTGATATCCCAAAATATGATGGTACAACGGACCCTTGTGATCACGTAACTGCATTTACAATGGGAGTGAAAGGCAATGATTTGACCAAACAAGAAATTGAATCAGTGTTGGTTAAAAAGTTTGGAGAGACATTCACCAAGGGAGCATTAACCTGGTATTCTCTTTTACCTGAAAATTCTATAAATTCTTTACCTGAGCTTGCAGATTCTTTCATAAAAGCACACTCGGGAGCTCAAAAAGTGGAGAAGAGAATGGAGGATATCTTCAAAATCAAACAAGGGAACACTGAATTTCTCAGAGATTTCATTGATAGATTCCAACGTGAAAGAATGATGCTGCCCCGTGTACCGGATAATTGGACTGCAATAGCTTTTTCCAGTAATTTGAATGACAAAAGTTCAGAAGCCACAAGAAGACATAAAGAAAGCCTTCGTGAATTTCCCACAACGACTTGGAACGATGTTTATAACAGGTACAGTACGAAGCTCACAATTGAAGAAGATACTGTATCTCAACCTCAACGAGAAGATAGAAGCAGGTCCAGAAGGTCTGAAGCCGACAAAAGGTCAGGTAAGAACAGGTACAATCCATACCTGCAGGAAAAGACCCACGTTCTAGGCAAAACAATCAACATTATGATCAGAGGTCGAGAGATAGGGAACCGGGTCTTCATCCAGGTTCAAAGGTGATCGAAACAACCAACAGTCACGGGATGATGATAGAAATTAAATGGCGCGATTTGCTGGTCATTATTTTAATGTATTTAATTCCGAGCTCGTAGTTGTTCTAAGGAGTATGGGGGATAAGGTACAGTGGCCAAAAGAGATGCGGTCGAATCCAAACAGACGTAACCCAAACAATTGGTGCAAATTTCACAACGACCATGGGCATAAAACTTCATAATGCAGATTTTTACAAAGTGAAGTAGATCATTTGTTGAACCAAGGCTATCTCACGGAGCTGTTCAGTGAAAAGGGAAAGCAAGCCTACATAAAAATAGGCAGGAGCAACCAAAATCACCTTCACGTAAGAGGATAGTAAATGTCATCAGTGGAGGAGAAGATATTTACGGAGTAACACATACAGCTTCGAACAAAGTTTCCAAAATGACGATCACAGACGGCAAGCGAGTACGGCAAACCTTAGAACAGGAGAGTATAAGCTTCGATGATGCAGATACGGAAGAAGTGACTACATCGCATAACGACGCTCTTGTACTATCTCTAATTATATATGACACTGATGTAAGAAGAGTTTTGATTGATCTAGGTAGCTCTGTAAATATTATTCTACTAAGAGTGTTGCGGAAAATGCAAGCTGAAGATAAGATGATACCAAAAGCGCATGCTTTGTCAGGCTTCGACAATTCAAGCGTGGTAACAAAAGGTGAGGTAACTCTGACAACTTATGTTGCAGGTGTTGTTAAAGAAACTAAGTTTCAGTAGTGGACTTGAAAATATCATACAATGTAATCATGGGGAGACATTGGATCCATGATATGGATGTTGTTCCATCAACCATACATGAAGTCATTAAATTTCCATCACCTTGGGGAATATGTCAAATTCGAGGGGATCAACAAATAGCCAAGAGTATCAATGCAATAACATATACGAGCACCGCAAGTAAAGAGAAATAGCAATTATCGGAAACAGTTGAAGGTATCAGCAACCAAACTTCAACTGAAACAACAGATTTAGATTCGAGGCTCGATGTAATTCAAGAACCTGAAGAAAACGAGAACATCAAAACGACAACAGAAGAACTCGAGGCTGAGGTGTTATTTGAACAATGGCCAGAGAAATTTTTTTACGTAGGATCCAATCTAAATCCCGACATGCGAGGTAAGTTGATTGAAATTTTAAAAGCTAACGTAGATTGTTTTGCCTGGTCTCATGCTGATATGACAGGTATTCCACCGGATGTAATGACTCATAAGCTTAACGAAGACCCATCTTTCACCCCATTTAATCAAAAGAAAATGAAGCGAGGAGCTTTCAAAAATCAAGTAATTCAAGATGAGGTCCACAACTTGTTGAAAATCGGGTCAATTCGTGAGGTAAAATACCCTGATTGGTTAGCTAACACGGTGGTCGTACCTAAGAAGAATGGTAAGTGGCGAGTTTGTGTAGATTACACTGATCTAAACAAAGCTTTCCCAAAAGATTCTTTTCCTTTACCCCATATAGATCAATTGATTGATGCAACTGCAGGTCATGAACTTATAATTTTTTTAGATGCATATTCGGGGTACAACCAAATTAAAATGGACCCCAGTGATGAAGAAAAGACTTCTTTCATCACAGACCGGGGGACTTACTGTTACAAAATAATGCCCTTCGGTCTAAAAAATGCTAGAGCAACCTATCAAAGGTTAGTTACCAAAATGTTTCAAGAACATTTGGGAAAAACAATGGAGGTATATATAGACGACATGCTCGTCAAAACCCAGCATTCCCATGACCATATTTCTCATTTAAATGTTACCTTTGAAATTTTGCGAAAATTTAATATGAAACCCAATCCTGAAAAATGTGCATTTGGAGTTGCTTCTGGTAAATTTTTAGGTTTTCTTGTCTCTAACCATGGAATTGAAGTAAATCCTTCCCAGATTAAAGCAATTGAAGAAATACCTGATGTCCTTACTAGTAAAAAGGAGGTTCAGAAGTTAACAGGAAGGATAGCGGCCTTAGGGAGGTTTATTGCTAAATCATCATAACAATGCTTCAAATTTTTCTCTACGCTCAAAAAGCAAGATCGTTTTGAGTGGAATGAAGATTGTCAACGAGCCCTGAGGGACTTGAAAGTTTATTTATCAAATCATCCTTTACTGGCTAAACCTAAACAAGGTGAAAAGCTACTCATCTATCTAGCAGTATCAGAAGTAGTGGTAAGTGCCATTTTAGTACGAAAAGATCAAGGTAAGCAATACCCGATTTATTATGTAAGTAAAAATTTATTAGATGCAGAGACAACGTATCCACAACTAGAAAAATTAGCATTAGCTCTCATCATGGCATCTAGAAAACTACGACCTTATTTTTAATGTCATCCTATTGTTGTTGTTACTGCTTTTCCTTTAAGAAATATATTGCATAAACATGAACTATCAAGGAGATTAGCAAAATGGGCTATAGAACTAAGTGAGTACGAAATAATTTTCCAACCTCGAACTGCTATTAAATCTCAAGTACTCACCGATTTCATAGCTGATTTTAGTCAAAGCATACATCTAGAAGCAGAAAAAGAATTACAAGTTTTTAATCATGCTAATCCGGGGACTTGGCTATTATTTACTGATGGTTCATCTAATGTAAAGTGGCAGGTTTAGGAATCGCTCTTATACCACCTATGGGTGAAACAATTAGACAAGCTATAAAATGGCACCCTGTAACTAATAACAAAGCGAGTATGAAGCTGTGATTGCAGGTTTGGAGCTAGCATTAGAACTTGGTATCATGTAAATTGTAATCAAAAGTGATTCACAGCTCGTAGTCAATTAAATATTGGGGACTTGTGTGGCTAGAGAAACTCGAATGCAAGAATATATCGGAAAGGTACGGGAGTTAATAAGACAGCTCCAAACTTGGAAAGTGATGCAAATCCCAAGAGAAGAGAATTTGGAAGCAGACGCCTTAGCCAACCTTGCATCTACAGCAGATATAGCAAAAGACGTGAATGCCTCAATTATACATTTGTTCCATTCCGTTCTTGACCCTGATAAAAATGAGGTAAACTTTAATCACTTAACTTGGGATTGGAGAAACGAAATCGTGTCTTTTTTGCAGCAGGGAATCATGCCTGAAGACAAGGTGAAGGATCATGCATTAAGAAAGAAAGCCGCTCGTTACTGCTTATATCAAGGAAACCTTTACCGTAAAATGTTTGGTGGACCATTAATCAGGTATCTCGGACCTTCTCAAACAGAATATGTGATGAGAGAAGTACATGAGGGTCATTCTGGTAATCACGCAGGAGGCAGATCACTTATTAAAATATTGATTCGAGCGGGATATTACTGGCCTAAAATGGAAGAAGGAGCGAATGACTTCGTATCTAAATGTGATAAATGTCAAAGGTATGGAAATAACATGCACAGACCATCAAAATTATTACATCCTGTCATAGCTCCGTGTCCCTTCATGAAATGGGGAATGGACATTGTAGGACCATTAGCTCAGGCAAAAGGTCAAGTAAAGTTTCTACTCGTACTTACTGATTATTTCACTAAATGGGTAGAAGCATGAGCGTTTAAGCAAGTACGAGAGAAAGAAGTTAAGGACTTCATTTGGAGAAATATAATTTGCCGCTTTGTTGTTCCAAAGGAGATAGTGTGTGATAATGGACCACAAATTATAGGAGCTCAAATCACTGAATTTTTTCAAAGTTGGCAAATCAAAAGAATTGCGTCGACTCCGTATCATCCAGTAGGTAATGGGCAAGCAGATTCTACAAACAAGGTAATTATCAACAACCTAAAGAAAAGGTTACAAGAATCAAAAGGCAATTGGCCTGAAGTATTACCAGCGTTATTATGGGCATATCGAACGACGGCAAAAACAAGTACAGGAGAAACACCATTTTCAATGGTCTATGGTGCGGAAGCTTTGATACCATTTGAGATAGGTGAAACTAGTACACGGCGTGTTCAAACAGAGGAAAACTCGAACAATGAAGAGTTACGAGTAAATCTTGATTTACTTGAAGGGAGAAAAGAAGCTGCGTTGATAAGGATGGCGGCTCAAAAGCAAGTAATTGAGCAGTATTACAATAGGAAAGCACGCCTCAGGTTTTTTAAAGTTGGGGACTTCGTGTTGAAAAAGGTTTTTCAATCTACAAAATCAGCTAATTCAGGAAACCTAAGTCCAACATGGGAAAGACCTTATCGAATTCGTGAAATTGCGGACAAATGAGCATACGAGCTAGAGACAGTGGAGGGCAAGGTTTTACCTTCACATTGGAATGCCGTTAATTTAAAGAGGTATTACTTCTAAGGAAAGTACCCACAGTCAGGTATCGCCATGTTAAATTTTTTCTTTTGAATTGTTAAATTATACTAATGATTTTAGATGTTAGGCAAAAACCCTAACTCGTGCCAAATGATGAGTCACGCCCTGCACGGCAAATTGGAATACTATCAAATTCCTAGCCCAGGGTTACATTAATCTGATGGAAATACACACGAGTTAGGCAGTCTTCATCTACAATCGTACCTCCGAGTCCCGTATATTTTTCTGTTTCAGGAAAAGGACCAAATATTGGGAGCAAATACACAAATGTTCGAGGCTTCATACTGCACCGCTCAAACACTTGGGGGACTGTACTATATACAGACGAGTATGTGCAGAAATAGATACGAGAGAGCAAAATTCAAGATTTACAAATCGAATCAAGTTACGAGAATTCAAGTATCAATCTAAAAACACTCATCGTAGTGTTCTTTCCTTTTTAGAACAATAAAGTCACTGCTTAAACCCTTCCTAAGTATGTAAAGGCAGGGATATGATTATGTATCAGAACAGGTTATGAAAAAACCTTGTATATTTTGTAAATCTGTTAAAAGAAAACAGTTGCGAGAAAGTTATACATGTACTTCAATACATGTAATACTCAAGAAACTATCAAAGTTCATGAATAAAAACTTTACAAAAGTTGCTTTATGCGAAACATGTATATTCCTATTTCTTTTGTATGATAACACCATTATGAAGTTGAGACGTCTTTTTCATTAAGTGTCGATAAATAAAAGGGCCCTCTTTTAGTTTTCTCATGATTATAACACATGAGAAGAATCATGAAAGCATTTTTTGAAAGGAGAAAGATGCTAACTTATTCTCTAAGTCCTAAAAAGTCAAATAGGCAAGAATAGGGTAAATAAAAAACTATTCCATAAAGCCTAGTAAACAGACCAGAATGAAGAAGTATTAATCAAACTTCTCTACATAAAAGACTGAGAGAAAAACTTAGTCATTAGAATATGATTGTTTCTAAAACAAATGTCCCGTAATGGAAACTGGGGACTTCACTAAAGAACCAAAAAGTTACATCATCAAGGAGAAAACAGCAAAGAACTTAATTGTTTACTGAAGGAGTTGGAACTTCAGAGGTTGAAACTTCACTTTCAGAGGCAGCAATTGGCACGGTGACAACTTCTGAAGAGACAGCAACAGGGATGGAGTCAGTAAATTCTACAGTTTAAGCAAGGGAAGCAGTAGTCACGGGAACTTCCATTCCCATAGACTTTGCCATAGAGGCTTCACCTTCAGAAACTAGAATCGTAGCTTCACCCATACCAGTAGTTGCTTCTGAGTTCAACAACTCATCTGCTTCATGAACTTCAAGAGCTGGGGAAGGGGTACTAACACTTCCAAGAGCTGGAGAAGGAGTATCAACGAGTTGTTGGTTTTTCTCGATGGTGTCCATAAATTTGGACAGTTCAGATTGTAAATAAAAATTTTCTTGTGTAGCCTCCATTAAGACATCACGGCGAGAATTCAAGAAAGACCAACCCACTTCTATGTTAAAGTTCTCCTCAAGGGCATTGTATTCTTTCTCTAAAGCCTTGTATTTCTTTTCCCACATAGCAATGTCATTTTTTGCTATTTGGTGCTCCGCTAAGTGGGAGTCCAGTGAAGCTCCAATAGAGGCATGAGAATTTTCTATGGTATGAATTTTTTCGGAAGAAATACTCAAATCATTCTGAGCACAAGACAGATTCTCTGCCGGTTCCCTTGCATATTCCTCCTTTTTCTCCAAAAGAGCCTTGAGCTCTTTAACCTCATCATTAGCTTTAAATAAAGAGCATTCCAAAATCTCTGTATCCTTTTTAAGTTGACCCCATGAAGCGTTAGCAATTCCTAACTCTAAAGATAAGCTACGATTTTGTTGCTCCAAATGAACTTTGTTCCGCTATAGTTCTTCTATAATCCCTTGAGCACTCTCATATTGGTCCTTCTAATTTGCTGCTTCAAGTAATGCATCCTCAGCTATTTTCCTAGCTTCGTAGATAGCCTTTGTAGACTCACGATCCTTTTTCTCCAATAAATAAACTCGCCCCATTAGCTCAGTCCCAATGAGATTTTCCTGAAATTATGAAACATGAAAGTCAGGACTCAAAAAAGAAGGAAAAAAATTTTCAAGGTCAAGAAAATTACCTTTAAAGTTGAATGAACTATGTCATTCATCAAGGTGTAGCAGTTGTGGCTTTGCATCTTATTCTTCTCAATATCCCCAATAAGAAGCTCGAGCCAAGTATATGCGCCTCCAGATTTTATTAAAAGGCTTTGAGTGGCAGGAACTTCAAGAGTAACACTTCTCATAGCCACGCCTTTACTACTGGAGCTAACCTCTACTGGAGGGGCGAATGAAGAGGGAACAGCAGAAGGGGTGAAAAAGTAAATACTATAGGAGTCATTGAAGTTGAGGTAGGAAGGGAAGGAGAAGCTATAGAAACTGATTCAGGAACGGAAAGGGAAGTATTCACAACTGGTGAAGGAAAAGAAGCAATCATTGGTGATGAAATGCTTACAATTGGCAAAGGAATGGAAGAAGTAGGAACGAATGAAGAAAGAAGAGCTTCATCAAAAACATGTCCGAGCTCACCACTCCAAAAACCACTGTCCAAGGGAGGTTGAGTTGGTTCACTCGTGTCTTTTGGCACGGCCTCCTTATCAGAAAGGATTAAAACAGGCTCGGTGGTTGAAGGTTGAGTAGGAATATCTTCAATTTCATTATCATGGATGACTCTTCTCCTACCCCTTGGCCTGGTTATTAATGAGGTATCTTCCTCTTCTTCATTCTCCGTACCTTATGCTAAAGCTTTTCTTTTCTGAAACAAGGCTCGTGCCTTGCCCAAGTCCAATGCCGCATTACCAGACATACGAATGGCCATAGCCACTTCGGCTACCGTTCGTTTATAGCCAAATCATGATCAAAAGAAGGATATCAGTCAAGATCAATGAAAAGGTACTTAAGTCCTAAAACGTGTGTGAAAGAAATATGGTACCATGCGTTTGAATTTCCAGTCATGTATGGCAGAGATTGATTTTCAAGTTCTTTGCTCTTTAGGAGCAATCTTAAAAATTGAATCTACCCAACCATAGAAGTAGGGAACAGGTTCCACATCTCCCATGATTGCTACAAAAAAACAACAAAAGGTGAAGTCAAAATATAAATTCAAAAACAAATAATAAGCACGGGACAATAAGGAAAACTTACGTGCAAAATTCCACTTCTCAAGGAAGGGAATGTTTGTTTCACCAAGTAAGTCAACTGTACGAACAGCAACATAACGTGCGTACCATCCTCTACCTTTGTCATCTTCTAGGCTTACCAAGACCTTCTTGCTCCTCGCAGTCAAGGTAAAAACCCTATGACGTATCAAGTTAGGATGGTATAAGTGGATGAGGTGAGAAAAAGTGAAATTGATATTGGCTTTGGTGGATAAAAATCTTAAGCAAGCCACTGTCCTCCATACTAAGGGACCAACTTGGGCTAAGCAGATATTAAAGAAATGACTAAAATCAAGAATTACCGGGTCAATTGGAGGTTTAAATCCCAAAGTGAAAGGATAAGCGTAAACAAAAGAATACGCAATCCTGAAAGAAGAAATCCTTTGATTTGGGGCAGGAATAGACATTTTAAGATTGTTTTTCCAATTACAATCTTTCCTAATGGAAGGGATTGTGAGTTCGGTAACTACAGTAGGGTAAGCATCGGCTTTATCTAAACCAGCGACTTGTTTTTCAAGAGATTGTCTATCACTGATAAAAGATGAATCGCTGGGTACGATTTCATCTACCAAAGGTTCTCGAGAAGAATCAGAAATTTCTTTACCTTTAGAAGAAGGCGTTTTCAAAATAAAACTCCTGGAAGAGGAACCAGAAGAGCCACCTCGAGTAAATTCTGGTAGAAGTCTACCACATCTGCCTCTTCTATGTCTAACGGGGGCATTTGGAAAATTATCCAATATCGGAACTTTTTTGGGATTAGGGTTTGAAGATGTCATTTTTGAACAAAGAGGAATTGAAGAAAAAGGGAAAGTAAAGAAGTGAGTATTTGTTAAATGTTTGTGAAGAAGAAGACAAAGAACGAAAAAGGTTAAAATATGTATACGATGACAACCGTCAAAACTCAAAAGTGTAATGATGGAAATCCTATAATAAAGGCAACTATCACTTCGTGAATAGTGGAATAAAGAGGTTTTGAAAAGAGGTGTAAATTGGTCAGTCCAATCAAAAAATGACACGTGTAAGAAGCATTAAATGAGAAAGACAACTGAGACGTTAATATTTTCAGATACATTAATTGTGACAAAAAATCCCTATATGAAGATCCACTTCCCAATTATTTAGTTGAAAAATAAATGGAAAGTATGGGGGACTATCTGTATTGGAAAAAAATTCAATTTAAATTGAAGATGACGTGGCATGACACGTGGGCTGGTCAAATAGTCAAAGTGTGATAAACCAGCAAAAGGCACGAGAAATGATAGATATGGGAAGAAGAATGAAAATAAGTACGGGAAGGAATTTAGATACGAGTTTCGTATCAATTCAAGTCATTTAATGCTAACGGGTAAAAGAAGTGTTGAAGACGCGAATCTAGTGGCGAAAGTAGTCCAAATTCATTATTAAATGTTGGAGACATTACATAATCAACATTTTGTAGCAATGATTATGTCACGCCTTATTAAAGACTATTTATTATATAGATCAATATGTTACTCCTTGTCAATTATAAAAGGAGGAAGTTTCATCATTTGTAGAGAGAGACAACATTCTTGATATCATAGTGAAATACAACTTTCTTATTGTTTTATTCTTATTCTCTGAAAGCCAATTATATTTCGGTCTCTTTGATTATCAGTAACCCGATTTATTCTCTCTAAAATTCAAGCTTTGACCAAATTACATTTTTTGGTTAAACAGTACTGATCATACCTTTTCGATTTCCGTGTAACTTCATCCTATAAATAGGAGAAAGGTTCAAACTGGTTCATCTTTCGAATCTTTGAGAATACATTCTTATTCCCTTTTCTGTCTTGCTCTCGTGCCCTCAATATCTTGCGTGAGTGTCACGACCCATTTTCTGAACAAGCCGGGACTGGCACTCGATCACTAGACATGACCGAGCGAACCATCTGTGCTTATCAAATCTATTATAACTCCAAATTTTATATCCAACAAGGCTATACTCTAACCAAATACTTTTGATTAATTTAAACATTTAAATAAATCAATTCCAAAACTTTATTCACATTAACCAATGAAATACTACTAAGTTATTATCAAAAATATCTCAATCTTAACCCAACGACTATGTCTATGAAGCCTCTATTGATAAACTGGCGCACTACTCAGGACATGAGATTTCCTGGCCAGTTCTCTAAGTAAACAAAGAAATAGCTAAATAAAAATGACTCTAAGGAATACTCCGCGAACAAAAGCAGAGCTCACCAATAACATTGGAAGGGAAGGAATTCCTAACTCGTAGCCTGCTCGTCTGCAAATCTGGTTCCTATGTTATACCGCAGACCAACGTAAGTTCCCAAAAGAGAACATCAGTACCATCCATTGTACTCAGTGAGTCTCAAAAACATGGGCGAAACTTAAAAACATATATACTATGAGCACAGGTTCTAAATGCATGTAAAACATAAAGCTTATAAGAATAATTCTAAATAGTTGCATAATAGCAAGTTATGAATATTCTAACAGAAATTCTTTTATTTTTCTTTCTTATAAAAAAATACTTCACTTCATACTTTGTGAGTTTCAAGTATCCTGGCTTAATTCTATCTCAGTCACCGTGTGATCGGCACGGGTTCGATCCCAACCTGATCGAATAGGCCCAATCCACGAGGTGACACTCGCTTCATGGTTCTCAGCGCTCATGTATCATACAGTAGCATGACTAAGTAATTTCTCAGTAACGAGGCCCTTGGCTCGTGTGCTTCCTACTTTGGTGCAAGTAGTTTCAGGAAGTCAACGCCTTGGTCATGACCCTAGGCGTGGACAATGACCCCTTCTCAAATTAAAGGATACTCCCAAAATCTTTTCTTTCTAAAACTTCTTCTTGTGACTTTTCATGTCTAAATCTTTTCTTTATAGAACATTATGTACATACTCATATTGGTGTCCTTAAATGAAAAGTATGGCATAAGAATGAAATAAATATATAAAAATATTTCTAAATATTCTTTCTTCTTCATAACTTTCAATATGAAAATAACATATAAGAATAACACAAAAATCTAAAAATTTAAGCACATATAGCATAATAGATCATTTAATCTTTTGCTAGAAGAATTCTAAATTAATGGGTACACAGTCGCTCTAATTAAATAAAGATAAACACTTTTAAGCAATTCGTCAAATACCATGTATGCGTGCTTTTGTGAGTTAAACCACTTTAGTAAAGGATTATATCAACTCACCTCAAAACTTCTCCATCCAATACGTAGCCCCAGTTAAATTGACACCAAACAACCAATCGATTCTACAACAACCAGTATATTTTAATCAATTTTAAAGTACTATACCTAAATATGAAATTTATTGTTAATATAGAGGAAGAAGGGAATTAGCTATTCAATTCTTACATATTGCTACTTTAGGATAATTGAAAATAGAAAATTTTATATACCAGAATTTAAGAATTAGTGATTTGTAAAGAAACCTAGAATATTTTTCTATTATCTGCGTGAAATATTTCCTGTGTTTGCTGCCTCTGTTGCGTTACTCTCTGTTCTAGTCTATAGGATTTTTTTTCCTGCTTTCGTTCTTCTCTGTTATAGAGTGACCGAAGACTTTTATGTGTAAAGAAACCCCCTTTAGGTCCCAACAGCCCTTTATGGGCTTTTAGGTTCACGTTTTCCCTTCTTTTTAAAAAAAATTTATGTTCCCTTTTTTTGGTTTTAACTTAACTAATATTACTTATACATAACATACTTTTAATATTTAATAATAATAAAATTATTAATATTCTCCTAATTGTACATCCAAGTACTTAATTGTATTTTTTTCACTGTAGGCAAGAAGAAATAAATAATGATTATTTAATTTTATAATTAACATGTCTCGAAACTTTTATATATTTGAGGAGTTTTACAATCTTCCCTCCTTAAAAACATTCGTCCTCGAATATTACTACGGCCTTATTCTTAAGCTAACAATCATTTCTTAGGTCATTGAACCTCTTAAATTTTCTTAGCACTACTCACTCTTGAGAGGGACTCAAAATTTTGGCTAACTTCCTAAATTTTCAAAATTTTCGGTAGAGTTTTCCTTGTAAATTGGACTATCTAAAAAAATATCTCTGTCACAAACACCACAACTACACCAACAAAAATCAAATATACCATAACAGGCCATTTATAGGTACCATACATAGCTTATAAATTAATTATATATCCGTGGAATGAAACAAACAAAAAAAGGGTATTTCTCCATAGTTTGTTCACGTTCCTTTGTCGAACGATTTTGCTATAATACCTCTACTGAAACAACATTTTTGATTTGTAATGCCAGAACGTGTCTATCAAGTATGGCAACTAGAACCTCCTCATAGGACAGCGTCTCATCAACTCGTACATTTTAAGAAGGAATTACATGGATTGAGTCGTACACATACTTCCTCAACATGGAGATATAGAAGACAAGATGTACGAAAGGCAACTCTTAGAGCAGGCAAGTTATACTGCTTTCTAATATCTCTAATAATTTCATATGGCCCAATAAACTTTTCTCAAGCTAAATTTTTCTTTATTCCTAAGTTTCCCGATACACTTTCTTGGAGATAATTTCAAAAACACAAGGTTTCTTGCTCTAGAATCATGTTTTTGATGTCTTTTTATTTGCATAAGACTGTTGACAATTTTGAATTGCGCGTTTTCATCCATCCTTTGATAAACTTGACTTCTTCTCTTTTTTTTTAAATAGCTAAAATCATTGTATATGTCTTAATCAATGAATAGAATAGTCAGCTTCAGAAAACGAAACTTATCTTAGATTAACAAATCTTCTCCTACAAGATTACCATTTTTTATTTATATTTTATTTTTTATTTTTTTTAGTTCTTGATCTCCATAAGCTTGGTTAAACCAATAAAGTTGAGGCTGCTCTAACTTTCTATAATTACCTTTGCTATGAATTAAGAAGTTAATGCGAGAGTATCAATCCTACTGAGCTTTAGAGTTCCTTTTAAGTCCTCGGAAGATGCATGTCTTAAAGAGCTAGTAGGTAATATTCATCTCAAGCAAAATTGCTTGTCTTTTAATATTCTTTTACACTCCACTAATACATGCAAGAAAGATATTTCCTCTACTTCTTTCTATCCCATCACGCAACCATTTTATACTAACTTTTTATTCTGATACCAAGGTAATCATACAACATTGTCTCATACATATCTCATCTCACCAGTGAAAGAAACGACCCTCGGCTATTTAAATCTCAACCTCCCTTCTACATTTTTATCACCTTAACTATGTTAGGAAGACAGTAGTAGTTACAAATCCATTCGATGGTAAAAGGGGCAAATAATTATTGTCTGTTTTTAGCAATTGATCTCATCTTGAATTGTGGGTAATTATAGTTATGAAATATAGAATACAAAGAATTAAAAAGTATCCATAACATATCAATTTCGTAAGCACCTATTGGAAATTGTAACTAATCGCAGCAGCAAACCTTTATATAAAACTTAAAACTGGAAACAAAGATCGAGTCATTTCTAGAGGAACTCGGTTTGACTCATCACACAACGTTTGTCCATTTTTTTTCTTTTGAAGTCATTAGATATGTTATAAGAGTCCCATTTGACCCTCGAGACTTGTTTCTACACCATCAATTTATTACATACTCAATCTATTCATTATTGACTTGCTACATTTAATTAGTCCCTTGAAATAACTTTTTATTATTTCTGTAGCTGCCATATATACATCCAAGATTATCTTGATTTTCAACCTTAAATCCCACTTAACCCGTCAGATTATCACATTTAACCACCTGAGTACTAAGGTCTAATAAGATCATGATACCGACATGTATAAGCATCCGAATCTCTTTCGAGGGTTGTTGGCTATTCAGTTATAAACATGCATTTCAACTTCATATTTCCTCTAAAAAGTCATCGCGTAAAGTATTCCCGAAACATCCAACTTTTACCATCGTAGGAACTCAATATCAATCGTCTAAACAACAAGACAACTCCCAGGTTCTACTCATGTTACTATACATCAATTACTAATCTTCTTACTGTAGACGGATAATCACTTGTTCCATCCTCTTCTTATCGATCTACTTGTCATGGATCTCCGATGCTTATCCTTTTAAATTCATGCTTGAATAGACATGAGCGAATGAGGCTTATTCGAAAAACATGCATATCTCCATACGAATCTACAAACATATGTGGAATAAACTATCTTTCATTTAATGCACACTTTATTATATAATATATACTTACTGAGCATTTTGATATATTCATCTCGAAGTCAAATTATTTGCATGTTGGACTCTCGTCTAATATACCATATTCACATGTCCTGAAGTTCATTAAATCTTGGACATTTTTCAAACATGAGGCATGAGCTGGGAAGAGCTTATCTAATACATATCTTATGACCGTAGGCCTTTTAAAAATACTACTTTTCTAATTATACATGGAGCCCATAAGCTTGGAAAACCATGATTTTTTTCATACATCATTGTAATGGACTAAGAAGACAGTTTTCTGTGATCTCACCTCGAGGGCCTTACTTTATCATGTCACTGATAGACTGCAGTATTATGCAAGTCGTCGTCTTTGCATCATATAGTAGACTATAGATTGATTCTAGTTTGGACATGAGTGACCCGATCTAATAGTATAATATTCTAGTGGTTATGACTACGACTTAGTGGATCTGATCATGTTTGTTCAATCCCTCATAAATCTTAAGATTGCACCATCTGGTATGCCCCTTTATTTTCCTCCTCACTACTAATGATACTCATAATCGTGTCTATTACTGTTCCAATCACACCTTATTTATTTAAGTCGTAAGGTGCTCATTGCACATTGTCTATTTTGCATATCCTTGACCAATCGAACCTTATTCATTCTCGGGGTTCCAAAGTAGAAACTTGAGATATGAACCTTCCTGGTTGGCTCTTAACCTTTTCATTTACTGGTCTATCTTGTTTGATCCATTCCATGGTACCGTCATGGTGACCACCCGTGGCATTGCAAATAACACTTAACTAGAACTTTAACTTGTGAATATGGTTTTTTACCTAGTATTTCCACATTACTTTAACTATTATCAACTCTTCCCTAGTCCTGCTATAGTCCTTAATTTCAATATTCGATGATGTTGTCAACTCATATTCCTCTACAGGTCATTTAACTGAAAATATAAGGGTTACAATAACCTCCTTCTTGGTCACATGGCTTTCAAGTAGTTCTCATTTCGAGGTTTAGTGTACATCTATTTAAATTAATTGTACCTCAAACAACTAATATTATTACTCGTGTATTGAACCTTTCACTCTGTAATCACATCGAGTATACCAATCATTCAAGAGATTAGCAGAAGTGGGAACTAAATTCTCACATTAGGCTTTAACGTACGATCTAAAGATTCAAAGAAAGGAAATTTTCCTAATATATCATGCAGCCTCCCAGATATAAGTATGGTGCACAACATACCCATAAGTGAGACTCTACTAGACACGGCTTCATAGACCCCTAGGACTCCATAAACCTGAGGCTCTGATACCAAGTTTGTCACGACCCATTTTCTGACAAGCCGGGAACGGTACTCATTCACTAAACATGACCGAGCGAACTATCTCTGCTTACCAAATCTATTATAACTCCAAATTTTATATGCAATAAGGCAATACTCTAACCAAATACTTTTGATTAATTTAAACATTTAAATAAATTAACTCCAAAACTTTATTCACATTAACCAATGAAATATTGCTAAGTTATTATGAAAAATATCTTAATCTTAACCCAATGACTATGTCTATGAAGCCTCTACTGATAAACTGACACACTGCTCAGGTCATGAGATTTTCTGGCTAGTTCTCTAAGTAAACAAAGAAATAGCTAAATAAAAATGACTCTAAGGAATACTCCGTGAACAAAAGCGGAGCTCACCAATAACACTGGAAGGGAAAGAAGTCCTAAGTCGTAGCCTGCTCGCCTACAAATATGGTTCCTACGTAGTACCGTAGACCAACGTAGGTTCCCAAAAGAGAACATCAGTACCATCCATTATACTCAGTGAATCTCAACAACATGAGCGAAACTTAAAAACACGTATATACTATGAGAAAAGGTTCTAAATGCATGTAAAACATAAAGTTTATAAGAATAATTCTAAATAATTGCATAATAGCAGTTTATGAATATTCTAAAAGAAATTCTTTTCTTTTTCTTTCTTAAAATAATACTTCACTTCATACTTTTGGAGTTCCAACTATCATGAGTTAATTCTATCTCAGTCACTGTGTGATCGGCATGAGTTTGATCCCAACCTGATCGAATAGGACCAATCCACGAGGTGACACTCGCTTCATGGTTCTCGACGCTCATGTATCATACCTTAGCACGGCTAAGTAATTTCTCAGCAACGAGGCCCTTGGCTCGTGTACTCCCTACTTTGGCACAAGTAGTTTCAGAAAGTCAACACCATGGTCAGGACCCTAGGCCTGGACGATGATCCCTTATCAGAATAAAGGATACTCTCAAAAATCCTTTCTTTCTAAAAACTTCTTCTTGTGAATTTTCAAGTCTAAATCTTTTCTTTATAGAACATTACGTACATGCTCATATTGGTGTCCTTAACTATAAAGCATGGCATAAGAATGAAATAAACATATAAAAATATTTTTAAAGATTCTTTTTTCTTCATAACTTTCAACATGAAAATAACATATAAGGATAACACAAAAATCTAAAAATTTAAGCACATATAGCATAATAGATCGTCTAAACTTTTTCTAGAACAATTCTAAATTAATGGGTACTTACTCGCTCTAAATTAAATAAAGATAAACTCTTTTAAGCAATTCGTCAAATACCTTGTATATGTGCTTTTGTGAGTTAAACCACTTTAGTAAAGGGTTATATCAACTCACCTCAAAACTTCTCGAGCCAATACGTAGCCCCAGTCAAATTGACACCAATCAACCAATCGATTCTACAACAATCAGTATATTTTAATCAATTTTAAAGTACTACATCTAAATATAAAATTTATTGTTAATATGGAGGAAGAAAGGCATTAGCTATTCAATTCTTACATATTTCTACTTTAGGATAATTAAAAATAGGGAATTTTATATATCTGAATTCAAGAATTACTGATTTGTAAAGAACCCTAGAATCTTTCCGTGTTATCTGCGTGAAATATTTCCTTGGTTTGCTGTCTTTGTTGCGTTACTCTCTGTTCTAGTCTATAGACTTTTATGCGCAAAGAAACCCCTTTTAGGTCCCAACAGCCCTTAATGGGCTTTTAGGTTCACGTTTTCCCTTCTCTTTTTTTAAATTTATTTTCCTTTTATTTGTTTTAACTTAAGTAGTATTAGTTATACATAAAATTCTTTTAATATTTAATAATAACAACATTATTAATATTCTCCTAATTGTACATCCAACTACTTAATTGTATATATATATTTTTCAGTGTAGGCAAGAAGAAATAAATAATGATAATTTAATTTTATAAGTAGTGTGTCTCGAAACTTTTATAAATTGAGGAGTATTACAGTAAGACCTTCCCCATTTCTGTGTAGTTGTATGTCCCGTCACCAGTATTTCAGAACTAGTTCATATGGAAAAACGCCAAAGTATCAAAAGAAGCAAGGGTACCGCCCCATCTAGGGTTCCGCCATCTTCTGGCGGGAAAGAGGAGGAGACCGAAAAGGCGCTCGTTCCCCTTTCTTTGGAGAATGTGTTTCCGAAAGAGATGCACGTTCAAAGTGATTTTAAAACGAAGAGTGCATTTATTCCTTGGGAGCACAGTGAACTGCTACAATCCCACTTAGAAAACCATTGATCAACGTACGATATTCCGGGCCATATAGAAATGGTTCCAGCTGGGACGGACTATGCCAATATGCATAGGCCTGGGTTTTGTACCTTTTACGAGTATTCGTTTAAGACCGGATACACCCTACCGTTTAACCCTTTAGCGGAGGAGCTATGTCGCTTTTACAGGGTGTGTCCGCCCCAGCTCATGCCCCATACGTTGAAGGTGTATAGAGTCCTTACTACATACGTGGCCAGGGCGAGGAGGGAGGTCTCGGTTCATCATCTCCTGCAGATGTTCAGCCCTAGTTACTTGAGGGGTACCATGCTCCATTTGAAGAGCCGTGGTACGAAGAGCTTTGTAGTGAAGTCTGACGATAAGACCAATTGCAGCTTCTGAAAAAGGTATTTCTACATTAGGACGAAACACCTGGTGTCTGATCCAGAAGGGTTCTCAGAGAGGTGGAACTCAGAATGTAAGTTTCCTTGGGTGAATTTCGTGATCAATTAGGATTCTGACTTTTCAGCCGTTGAGACTTCTTTTTCTCTTTTTTGTAGTGGCAGCTTTTCCGCCCAGGTCCGTCGAAGATATTAAATCATGGGTGGAAGGGTTGATACCGTACGTGGAGGACTGCCGCACTTGGCCTGCATTATGTAACCAGTACGGCCCGCCATGTAGTTTTTTCTTTTATTTTGGCTCATTCGTGTTGGCAATTCGGGTTGTTTCTAGAAAGAAAAAGACCGTAGTTGTCCGGTTTAGGGAGGAGATCGATTCTGATGACGAAGTCGTGTCACGTGGCTTGCCTAGTGATAGCGCTCCTACGGGTTCTCAGCAGGGGGTTGCGCTAGTGGCGACATCTGAGTCGTCACCTGAAGCTGTGCCAGCGACTACACCTGAGGTCGTGCCTGTGATCGTGCTTGAGGCCACGCCGGTGGAGGAGGCTTCTGAAGGCGAAGAGCCATCGGAAGAAAGAGGCGGCCGGTGATTACCGGTAAGGGGATTGCGATCGAAGACGTGAGGCCTAGAGAGCCCAGTAGAGAGCCAAGGCCAGTTTTTATGGCTGAGGCAATTAGTTCAGGGAGGTTGGCTCTCGAAGGACAATCAACGCCATTGCCAGCTCAGCCTGCATCCCAGAGGGCGGGTCATCCTCTGCAGTTGGGGAAGCGGGCGTAGAAATTGAGAGGACGGGCTCTGAGGCCGCTCTTGGAGATGCAACGGGGGATTCAGCCCGTGTGGAGATGAGGTTGGGCAGGTCTACCCGCCGAATCGTGACCCCAAGCGGGCATAACTTGTTTGAAAATAGCGAGCAAGCCCCAGCGGAAACGACCTTGTTATGTGACGTTGCGGAGCTGAAACACTGAATGGCGTTAGCAACAGAATTTGTCTAGGATGGTCATCGGTGCAGCTTTGCGGGTAGCTTTCACTTTTTCTTTTGTGGGTCATAAAGGTGACTTTGGTACGTACTGACTTGTATTTCCTCTTCTTTTCAGACCCTTGTCTTGGAGGTAGAGAGAAGGCGGTGTGAGCAAAAGAAGGGGGCCACCTTCAACAAAATGGAGAAGAAGTACAAGGAGTGTCGTTCCAAGCATCAGGAGTTGGCAGATGTGGTGAAGCAGGACCCTCAGTTTGGGGTGTTCCGTGAGGGTCTTGAAGAATCAAAAGATTTGTCGAAGAGGAGGGTGGCCGAGTTGGAGGAGGTCGAAGTGCAACTGATGGTTGCTTTGGCTCGAAACATCAAGCTGGAGACTCTCCTTCAATCAAAAGATGAGGAACTGGAGATAAGCCGTGGGGTAGCGGCGGAGGCGGCTCAGTTGCAGGCCAGAGTCACCGCTTTAACTGCTGAGCTCGATGCCAAGGCGTCTAAAGTTGAGACCCTTGAGCGGGCTGCTTTATCAAAGCCCGAAGATGACGTGCATCGTGAGGCGCACGAAATGTGGATATATGCTGAGGCTAGATTAGTCGTGCTAGAGGAGTAACTCTCTGCTGGTCGAACCACTAAGGTGGAGGTTGAGCAACAAAGGCTCTTAGCCCGTGTCTCCCGTGCTGCTTGTGGTTATAGCTCTGATTCCCGCGATAGGACGGGCTGTAACTCTGAAGATGTCAACCGTCTAGAGTTCGGCTCTTGGATTTCTAAGGCTTTTCCTCCTGGGGGCGATGATGGACCAAATGGAGAGAAAGCAGGGCATGGTGGACGAAGTGGAGAAGGCTCTTAGGGCTTGTGTATATATATATTTTTTTTTTGTATTTAATGGGGCCTTTTTCAGAGTCGGATGTACATGTATATTTTTTGGAGATAATGAAGTATAGCTTTCTACTAATTTATTCTTTCCTTTAATTTCTTGATTTTTGGTGTCTCGTATCTGTAGAGCGAGCTCTCGTTTATTTGTTGGAATTTTATTGCATTTTTTCTTGACATTAACGTGCTTTATGCCGCAATCAAACTAGGCCTTAGCCATATAATTTCGACGGCCTTAGCCGTGAGTGTGACTTTGACTGTCGTTGAGTCACTCGCTTATTTGTCGTGGTTGATCTGGTCAATGTCTGATGGCGATGGCCTTGGCCGTGATGAAGTTGATGGCCTTTGCCAGAGTTAATTTGATGATCTTTGGTCATGACTTGTTGATGGCCTTGGCCGTATAGGTGACTTGGACTGTCGTCGAATCACTTGCTTGCCGTAGTCGAACTGGGTCGACTGTTAGCGGTGATGGCCTTAGCCATGATGAATTCGATGGCCTTGGCCAAACATAAATTGATGACCTTGGTCATAACTTGTTGATGGCTTTGGCCATATGGGTGACTTCGACTGTCGTCGATTCACTTGCTTACCGTTGTCAAACTGGGTCGACTGTTGGCGACGATGGCCTTAGCCATGATGAATTCGATGGCCTTGTCCAGAATTAAATTGATGACCTTGGTCATAACTTGTTGATGGCCTTGTCCATATGGGTGACTTCGACCGTCGTTGAATCACTTGCTTGCCACAGCCGAACTGGGTCGACTGTTGGCGGCGATGGCCTCAGCCATAATGAATTCGATGGCCTTGGCCAGAATTAAATTGATGACCTTGGTCATAACTTGTTTATGGACTTGGCCATATGGGTGACTTCGAGTGTCGTCGAATCACTTGCTTGCCATAGTCGAACTTTGTCAACTGTTGGCGGCGATGGCCTAAGACATGATGAATTTGATGCCCTTGGCCAGAATTAAATTGATGACCTTGGTCATAACTTGTTGATGGCTTTGGCCATATGGGTGACTTCGACTGTCGTCGAATCACTTGCTTGCCATAGTCAAACTGGGTCGACTGTTAGCGGCGATGGCCTTAGCCTCTTGCACGTTGGAGATGACCGTAGCCATTTGTGTATTGGAGATGACCGTAGCCATTTGTGTATTGGAGATGACTGTAGCCATTTATACCTTGGAGATGGTTGTAGCCATTTATACACTGGAGATGGCCGTAGTCGTTTATACATTGGAGATTGTCGTAGCCATTTATACAATGGGGATGGTCGTAGCCGTTTATACATTAGAGATGGACGTAGCCGTTTATACATTGGAGATCATGCTAGTCCAGTCCCTTTATCATGTCGTCCTGGAGAGCGTATGGAGAGGTTGATATGATAAACTTGTTCCGCAAATATCTCTAGGTGTCCTCTCCGTTTCCTCGTTATAAACCTCCCAGAGAAACCCAATTGGGACAAAACTTGGGTAAGGGAAAAAGAGTACGACTCGGGAGATGCCTTTCAGAAATGGAAATACTTGAGGTGGGAGATGTTCCAATTGTTTTGTAGCGTTTTCCCTTCCATTCTTTCAACTGGAATGCTCCTTTATTGGCTGCTGCTATGATTTTGTAAGGTCCGTCGCAATTAGTGCCCAATTTTCCTTCGTTTGGGTCTTTAGATGCTAATGTCTTGGCTTTGAGGACATAGTCTCCCACTTTGAGTGGTGTTATCTTGGCCCTCTTGTTGTAGAATCTTTCGACCTGTTGTTTTTGGGCCACCATTCTGATGTGGGTGATTTCTCTCCTTTCCTCAGCTTCGTCGAGGTCTTTGAGCCTATTCAGGTCATTTTCTGTTCCGCTGGTATGCGAGTACCTCAAGCTTGGTTCACAGACCTCGACTGGTATGACCGTGTCGGTTCCATAGACCATTGAGTATGTTGTTTCCCCTGTGCTGGATTTGGGTATGGTCCGATGGGCCCATAATACTTCTAGCAGTATCTCAGGCCACAGCCCTTTGGCTTCCTCAAGTTTCTTTTTTAGTATATTTAGTATTTTCTTGTTGGAGGATTCTGCTTGGCCATTGGCGGTGGGATGGTATGGCATTGAAAGTATTCACTTGATATGCCACTTTTCGAAGAATTCTGTCATTTTTTGACCGACAAATTGTTGTCCGTTGCTGCAGTTAATTTCCTTGGGGATGCCGAAGCGGCATATGATATTTTTCCATATGAAGGCAATGACCTCCTATTCGCATATTTGAGCGTACGCACCTGCTTCCACCTACTTGAAGAAATAGTCAGTTAAAACTAGTAGAAATAGTACCTTTCCTCGTCCCGCGGGAGGGGTCCGACTATACCCATTCCCCATTTCATGAAGGTCCATGGGGATGTGATCGAGTGGAGAGGTTCTTCTAGTTGGTGTATCATGGGGGCATATTTTTGGCACTGTTCACACCGACGAACGTATTCCGCTGCTTCCTTCTTCATGGTAGGCCAGTAGTAGCCAGCCCATATAAGGATTGTACGAGAGCGTGGTTACCTGTATGGGCCCCCCAGTGACCCTCATGCACTTCTTCGAGCATTGGCCTCGTTTGGTGCGGCCCTAGATACTTGGCCAATGGCCCACCGAACGTCCTTTTGCAGAGGACGTTATTTATCAGACAATACCGGGCAGCTTGTACGCGGAGTTTCTTTGCCTCTTTTTTGTCGAGTGGCAGCATTCCATCCTGAATATAGGATACAAATTGGTTGCACCAGTCCCAGGACAGATTTAAAGAACATACCTTAGTATGATCCATGGCTCAATGGAGGAGAGTGACCACGCTTTCCTTGTAAAACAATTTAGTACCCATGGCAAGTTTTGCTAGGCCGTCTGCTTCGGTGTTCTGTGCCCTCGAAATTTGCACGAGGCTGCACTCCTCGAACTCGGCCATCAGCCTATGGATTTCTGACTGGTATTTCTGCAACCTTTGTTCTTTTATTTGGTAAGTCCTAGCGACCTAATTTACCACCAGTTGGGAGTCGCAATGGAGGATGATTTGTTGAGCTCCATACTTGATGGTCAGTTTCATACCTGCAATTACGGCCTCATACGTGGCCTCATTGTTAGTCATTTCGAGGCATCGTATGGATTGGCGAATTGTTTTGCCCGTGGGAACCTCAAGGACGAGTCCCAATCCTGATCCCGATGCATTGGCGGCACCGTCAGTATAGAGAGTCCATAAGTCGATATTGGAGGAGGCACGTTGTGCCTCAAGTTCCGCCTTCGGCAGGATTTCCGCACTGAAATCCGCTATAAAATTGGTAAGTACTTGTAACTTGATGGAGGTTCTTAGGTGATACGAGATGTCGTGATCGCTGAGCTCAATGGCCCATCTAGCGAGCCGTCCTGATAATTCAGGTTTATGTAGGATGCTTCTCAACGGGAAGGCTTTTATGGGGTGGCATTGAAAATAAGGTCGGAGCTTCCGTACAGAGATAATCTCTCAAGGTGTGGATACCGTGTTTCGGCATCCGCTAGTATTTTGCTAACATAATAAATAGGAAATTCTGTACCTTTGTTTTCGCGGACCAGGACTGTGCTAACGGGAACCTCGGCTACGGCCAGATACACCAACAGGGGTTCGCCTAGGCTCGCTTTGACTAGCAGGGGCGGTGAGGATAGGTACGCTTTCAGATTTCTCAAGGCTTTGATGCACTCCTCATTCCACTGTAACCCTTGGTCTTTCTTCATCACATTGAAAAATTTATGGCACCAGTCGGAGGACCGCGAGATGAATTTGGATAGAGCGGTTATCCGTCCTGTTATCTTTTGTACCTGTTTTTTGTTGTTCAACACCTCAGGTATATTGTCTATCACCTTGATTTGATCTGGGTTGACCTCGATGCCTCGTTGTGATACGAGAAATCCTAAGAATTTCCCTAAGGCTACGGCGAAGGCGCACTTCTCAGGGTTCAGCTTCATTCTGTATCTCCTCAATATCTCGAAGGCTTCCTTCAGGTGGTTTATATGGTCTTCTTTCTTTGTTGATTTTACCAGCATGTCGTGGTAGACTTCCATGGTCTTACCAAGTTTTTCTTTGAACATCTTGGCAACCAGCCTCTGGTACGTAGCTCCTGCATTTTTGAGTCTGAAGGGCATTACCTTATAGCAATATGTCCCTTGGTGGGTGATGAAAGTTGTTTTTTCCTGGTCCTCTTCGGCCATCATGATTTGATTGTAGCAGGAATAAGAGTCTATTAAGCTTAGCAGCTCGTGTCCTGTGGTAACGTCGATCGGTTGATCGATGTTGGGTAGTGGGAATGAATCCTTTGGGCACGCCTTGTTTAGGTCAGTGAAGTTCACGCATATTCTCCGCTTCCCATTTTTTCTTTTTGACCATGACAACATTGGCGACCCATTGGGGATATTTTGATTCCCTGATAGAGCTGTTGGGCAGTAGTTTGTCTACCTCCTCACTGACCCTTCGTTGATAGCAACATTGCATTTCTTCCTTATTTTTCTTATGGGCGGGTGTAACGGGTCAATATTTAGATTGTGAGTGGCGATGTTTCGCGGGATCCCTGGCATATCTGAATGGGAAAAGGCAAATAGGTCTGCATGGTTAGTTAAAAACTTACGATATGTACTTGGATCAGTGAGGCCATGACAGATGTAGGCTTTCTTTGTGGGATCGGCGTCGTCCAGTTGGACTGGGTCGAGATCTTTGACCGTAGCTTTACAGGCCTCTACGGTATCGGTATCAGGATCTTTAATGGCATCCTTTGTAGGGTCGACCTTAGTCCCCGACATAGCTGATTATTATGCCTCCGCACTAGCCCCCTTAAGTTGTTTGGTGTGGGCGTAATCTTGTGCTATTTTGTAACATTCCCTTGCGGTGCGTGGCTTGCCTCGGATGCTGAATATTACCCATGGGGCAGGAAATTTGATCATTTGGTAAAATCTTGACGGGACTGCTCGCATGGCATGTATCCATGGGCGTCCTATGATGGCGTTGTATGTTGTTTCCTGGTTCATCACGTGAAAAGTTATTTCCAGCATGACTCCTCCCGCTAAAATGGGTTGGGATATTTCTCTGGAGGTCCGTTCCACTGCATTATTGAAACCAGTTAGTGTATGCAGCGCGGGATTATCTTGCTCTCGGGTCCCATTTGTACGAGGACCCTCGAGTGGATAATACAGGTGCCATTGTTGTCATCAATCATGATTCTTTTAACATTTGTATCTGTGATTTGTAAAGTGATAATTAAAGCATCATAGTGAGGGAAAGACGAACCGTTGGCATCGGACTTATTGAAGGTGATATTATCTTCGAAGTCGTCATACCGTTCGTGGGCAATGGTTCGCTTCAGTTTGTGCGTGGTGGTGAGTTTGACGTGGTTGATTGCTGAGTCGTCACTGCCTCCGATGATCATATTAATCGTACGTGTTGGGGAGGTCAGCTTTGGCAGCCCATCAGGTTTCTCACGTCCGCGTGCAAAGTGGGTTTTCCCTTTGTCGCTGAGTAGATCCCTCAGGTACCTTTGATTTAGCATTCTGAACACTTCTTGTCGTAGGCCTATGCAGTCCTCGGTTTTGTGCCCTCGTTCCTGATGGAACTCACATAGGACGTTTGATTTCCTTATGGTGGATTTTGATTTCATCTTCGTCGGCCATTGCACCTTGCTGCCCAGATTCTCTAGTGCGTACACTATCTCTGAAGAAGACACGCAAAGTTATGCGCAGATAATAAAGGAGGCATACCTCTTTCGTTTCGAAATGGAGCGACATGTCGCTCGTGTCTTGCTTTGTTGAGACGCGGAATTTGTTCCCGCCGTCCCTCGATGCATCGATCCCTTCTAATTTCTGAATGTGTTGTCGTCAATCGTTGGGTCGGCATGTTGAGGTCGTCTTCGTCTGCTCTTACCTCAGCACAGTAGGCGTTATGGATTTCTTCCCATGTGATAGGAGGGTACTTCATGAGACGCGGCTTAGTAGCTTCTTGGTCGCCCTCGAACCATCTCTGCTTAGTCCGTTCTTGAACGCGGCCACAGTCATGTCTTCCGATACGTTGAGTAGGCTCATCCTTACCCTGTTAAACCTGGCTAAGAAGCCCCTGAGTCCTTCTACTATGGTTTGACATATGGCGAAGATATCGTTAACCCTTGTTTCTGCTTTTTTGCTCCTGCATGGGCGGTGACGAACTTGTCCGCCATTTCGTCGAACATAGAAATGATATTAGTCGGTAGCTGGGAGTACCAAGTTAGGGCTCCCCCTGTCAGCGTTTCACCGAACTTTTTCAACAGCACTGACGGTACCTGTTCTTTTGACATGTCGTTGCCCTTCACAACCGTGATGTAGTGGATCAGATGATCCTCGGGATCTGTGGTTCCATCGTATACTCTTAGGTAGCGCGGCATTTTAAAGGTATTCAGAATGTAGTATGGGGCAGCCTCCTCGGTGTAGGGTTGTTCAACAAATCTCCCCACGTCGCGCCTTGGAATCAACTTGGGGGCACCGGGTATTTTGTGTATCCTCTCCTGGTGTTCCTTCATTTGGTCACAAAGTGATCGGTTTTCGTTTTCCATCTGCTCCATCTTCTTAAGAATGGTTGTGAGTGTGCCATCGCTGGTGTGTGCATCGCCTGGAACATCATTTGCTCGTACCATTTCAGGTTCAACCATGGCGGCGGTAAGATCTATTGTGGGTGTACACCCGATGTTACCTTGTGGTGACTTCTCGATTAAGCCACTTAGGATACTTGTTAGCCACTCTTCCAGAAGCTTTTTGACCTCCGAGGGTACTTCTTTGGCTGTGGATGTAGAAGCACCTTTTTCCTACGAGATCGTCAGATCTCCCAGTGGGGGAGGTGGGATCTCCCCACTCGTTGTGGTGCTAGGGGTTGTGATCGAAACACCCTCTTCACCGGCTACGTTTAGAGGACCGATGAGGTTGGTTGCAACATCTGCTATTGCTTTTATTCTTGCATTATTTTCAGCCATTTTGGTTCGTGTGGTGTAGAGAATAGTTGTCGGTTGTTCTCTAGGTGCAAACTATGGTTTTGATTCTTGAAATCCCCACAGACGGCGCCAAATTGTTTAGCTCAAAAGTTATAGATATACTTTGCAAGCTTAGAAAACAATCAAAAAATGATAGGGGTAAATCGTAATCAAATATATTCTGACATAGAGGTTAAATAACGATATTGTTTTTCTAGATCTCAAAGATAAAGAAAATAGTCTTAGCTTAAGAGAGAAGCAATAGTAGGAGACAGAGAAAGAGATAGAGAGAGAGAGAGAGAGAGAGATATTATATTACTTGAGAATAATCATAATGCATGTTACAATGTGAAGGTCCCCTTTATATAGTAGGAGACCTTAATCAAAAAAGTACAAAAGTTGGTAGCATCCACTTAGTGAAGATGTTAAGCTCTAAACGACGTCGATTTCACCCTCACGTCAAGGTCGTGCCCTCACATTGATCGGCGTCTGCTTATTGAGCGTACCTGTTAATTATGGGGACGTTGAGGGCAAATTTGACCCATACAATTTATTTTAAAAAAAAACTCCCCAATACGTCTAGTTATGGATGAAGAAATCTTGTTCATTTTACCATACGTTGATGGTCGGAAAGTTATTTTCAGCTTGAACCAAATGTTATTATTTTCAACTTCCACCCAATTTTTCCCCCATATGTCTACTAAAGGCTTGTGAAATTCATTATTTGCATATACTACTTCGATTATGAGTATTCACAAATATTGTACTTAAATATTTGAACCTTAAAGTTACATATGAATATTTTGAATGAAATAATTACTTGTTTTCACTCATTCACAAATTGTTAGTCCTTATGTTTCGAAACAAGATGATTTTCCGAAATTGTGTTTATTCGATACTTCATCCATTTCAATAGGTTTGACTAGGGGTGTGCATTCGATTTATCGATTCGATTTTGACCCTTATCGATAATTACTTATCGATTATCGATTTGTACATATGCTTATCATTATCGTTTCAATAAGGTTTCAATTTTTTCGATTTCGATTAATCGATTTTGGGGGCTTATCGATTCGGTTATCGATTACACCAATAAGAAAATTTGCGGGATTCCACGGAAAGTATATTGCTATAAACGCGCCTAATTTATATGGACAAAAAGAAGCTAAAATAAGACGAACACCATTTATAACATAAAAATTGTACCAACAAGCACATGCAACAAAACTAAAGTAAGGGATCAAATGTATGCCACCAACACTCCAACGGTATAAAAAATAAAATAAAATAAAATACATCATCACGGCTAATTTTGTTTTCCATTAATTTGAACTCCATTCCCTTGATCTTTATCATTCCTTAGATGTGGTAGAGAAATTAGTAGAGTAAGGGACTTAGGGTAAAGGAAAGGGTATAGATTAGGGAAAATGATATTGTATAGCCGCTTTCAAAATAGTAGCGGAATATATATATATATATATATATATATATATATATTATATGTTATATTAATCTACACAAATAGGTAATTACTTATTTTACAAATGTCTACAGTCTAGGGGTATGCATTCGATTTATCGATTCGATTTTGACCCTTATCGATAATTACTTGTCAATTATCGATTTGTACATACGCTTATCGTTATCATTTCAATAAGGTTTCGATTTTTTCAATTTTGATTTTTTCGATTTCTATAACAAATAATCGATTCGATTTATCGATAAGTCGATTCGAATGCACACCCCTAGGTTTGACTTGGCATGAATTTTAATAAACAAAAGAATACTTTTAAAATACCTATTCTTAAATAAGTCATAGCATTTGTGTGGCCATAAATTTTTGGAACTTGTGGTATCATTTGAATGATTGTAAATGCTCCCATTAAGGAAATATTAAAGTGTGACAATCTTTTTAAAAGAGAGAGAGTAGTTTTTTCTATTCATAAATATTTTTAAAAAAAAATTAGAGAGAGAGAGAGGGTAACTGCTGCCCTTGATGATGCCAATTTCGGAATTTCCGGGGATCATGTTTAACTAGAAAAGTTACTCAATTATTAGACAAAAAAAGTAAGGATAAAATCAAAATTGGCCTTTTGAGCTTTCAAGCAAGAACCAAAATGTCACCTTCTCTTGTGAATGGAAAGCAACTATTCCTTTTCTGCCACATCTACTTTATTTTTATTTTTAATCATTTTTTTATATATATGAGCCTACTCCAGAGAGATGCACACATAAATTAATTAGCGCAGAATAGCAAGGCAATTGATAAAGGCATTACTTCCTACATGGAAATTACCATGTTGCTAAATTCTGACAAATGTATCAGAGGCATTTCCTCTGTGAAATCACAGTTTACAAAATCTCGTCTTATGATTCGGACATTTGATAACACAAGAATAAGAAATATTAGATCAAAATGGTGGATGTCTATGATCTTAACGTCTCTTGGAAAACCAAGGTATTAAAGTTTTGAAACAGGAGAAAGATGGGATGGAACCTCCAGATAGCCATCACCAGCTCCTATTCCACGTCATCTCATTCAACTAGACCTCACCTCGTTACTTTGAAACTCTGCACAACATAAGACAGCAAAACTGAGATCAGAAAGTTACCATAACACTAGATTTGAACACTTGCCCCTTGACTATGGTCAAGACGAGCGACAAAATGATCTTTTAAGATTGCTAACAGAATATCTACACTAGACTAAATTGTGTGAATGGATTTGACTATGTGGAACAGTGTTAATGTGAATTGTACGCTTTATTCATTTTTTCATTAGAAATAGTATGCTTTGCTCTGGAAGAAATGCAACCCCAATAGTCTATGAGATACGATATATTCAATTTGAGCCATATGATTAGACAATCAATCATCCCTCTTGGAAAAGGGGTAAAGCCTGACTCCAACTCAGCCCATAATTCAGATTTCTCTTTTCTTGTATCAAGAAGCCTCACTAATTCAGTCAGCAAAGCAATCAAGTAGAGAGACAAAAGGTGAAAAAGATACGGGGACGACAACAAGTTGGTGGTGGTGCAAAAGACATGAGGGTCTAGAAAAAGTAAAGAGACGAGGGTACTTCTTGTTTGAGGATGGAGAAAACTGAGATAAGAGACGAGCACCATAATTTCAGCTCCTGTTCAACTCCAACAACAACAACAACAACCCAGTATAATCCCACATAGTGGGGTCTGGGGAGGGTAGTATGTACGCAGACCTTACCTCTACCCTGGGGTAGAGAGGCTGTTTCCAAATAGACCCCCGGCATCCTTCCCTCCAAGAACTTCCCACCTTACTCTTGGGAAGACTCGAACTCACAATCTCTCGGTTGGAAGTGGGGGTTGCTTACCATCAGAGCAACCCCTCCTGTTCAACTCCATCAATACAAAAAACATTTATGGCTTAGTCCAGGTTAAGGTGGGTTTAAGTGTTGAAAGAATGAGAATTACTTTTCCCAAAATTCGACAATCCATTCTTCAATCATAATATTTACTTCAACAATCTTCATTCTGATAAATAGAGCAACTTAAACAAACCAACAGTAGTTGAACTTTCTAGACAAGGTAGAATCAGGAAAATATATTCCCCTTTGTAATTCTTTTGAAAAGTAAATGATGGTACCCTGAGCTCAAGTGACAAAGTCTAGCTAACACGATAAGGCATTTTATCCAACACATAACATTTAGGCAATTCAAGAATACATACCTTCACCCTTTTCATAAGGTCTTTGGCTTTCTGATCATTCTTAAAATGATCACGCACCGGCTGCATCACATTGAAAACTAAGTCAGGAGGAGAACTAAAAAAGGTGGAATCACAAATGTATTGAACCATAAATAAATTGTGATGTCCTGATCTTGAGTGACAGTAATCTATTCGATATTAACTATATACCCTTGAAGCGCATCAGATACTAGCCATCAAGTGTGCAATAACTTAATTTACTATTTGTTGATATTAAATTGCATATATGATTGATTACACTGAGTCTTTAAAATAAGAACCTTGAAATTTAAAAGATACTCTAAAGAGATGAAATATGCTACAAACAAAGAAGTTATTCTATAGGGTGTTGGGGCTAATTAGTTGTATATATCAAAGAACTACAGGTAATAAGACCAACAATCAAAAGACTAAATCTCACGTTAAAGCTACTAAAGTAATAATAGAATATCAAAATGCAGAGTCGATGCAAAACAAAATGGCAAATAAGCAAATGCATCAATGTAATACAATAAAAAAGGACTACATAAGAGATTAGCACAAACACCAACTACCAGCAGCTTAGTCAGATGTTGTCATCTACCTGTAATATCTTATTGATTGCTTTTGACAATGCAGGTTTCAGGTCAGCAGGATGCAACTTCCCACTTTCATAGTCAGCCGCTAATTCTTCAAAATTCTTATAGGTCCTAGTGTGGGAAAAAGAACAAACCAAAAGATGAGCTAAAAAATTGTGCTGTGTTAACAAACCAGCTGAATGGATATGAGAAATGCATGAAATGACTCACTTGTCACCACCATTCTCAGCAATTCGCTCAATTTTGAATTCATTAAACCAAGGGAGGACGATATACTTGATGTACTCCAGACATGGATTCTTTTCTACGACCTTTGGTGGACAAAAAGCCTTCTTTATCTTGAGATTTACTTCTGCCTTTGATGTTCAAGCATGGCACAGGGAAAAAAAATTACTGTCACAACACTAGAACCTCATAGGCAACTAAACCACTTGTTAAGAAATCTACTATGAACACTGACCATCAACCTAAAAACAAATGTAGCACTATGTTACAGGTGATTAATATATATAGCTAGATACCTCTTCATCCTCCATGTAGATGGAAGAAGAGGGGTCACTCTTGGACATCTTCTCTTGACCTTCCTGCAAACCAGGGAGCATATCTGCACGCCAAAATCATAAGGGAACAAACATATCAAACAAAAGAGTTAGCTGAGTAACAAGAGAATTTGAATTATAGAATACTAAAAAGATTATCGTACGATGGGACAATATGATAGGCTTGTTTTTCCTCTTGATGTCATCACAGTACTCTCTTGCAAGTACATTAACCTTTCGCTGGTCCATGCCTAGTTGACATATGTCAGCCTAATAACAACAAAATTCTTATTTAGCTGGTAGAATCATAATTTAAACAAATAATTACCACTCCCGCACAGACAATGGAAGATTAAAGACAAGCACACATAAAAATACAGGCTACAAATGAAGAAAAAGTATGCAGCTCTCATATCTGTCCATATCAAGAAGCATATGCCACTGAAACTAGAAACTCAAGGCAATCCAGCTATATGCCTAGTAGCAACTGAAATGCATGTTTTACTCATTTGGTAAACTAGACAAGCAAGAACCAGGTTTTCAAGTGACATTGCAGTGTTGACCCAGACAAGCAAGAAGTAAATTGTTCAGTGACATTACAGGGGTAACTTGCATGCCTAAAACAAGAATAACTGTGAAGGTACAACAACAACAAACCCAGTGTAATCCCACAATTGGGGTCTAGGGAGGGTAGTGTGTACGCAGACCTTACCCCTACCTTGTGAAGGTAGAGAGGTTGTTTCCAATAGTCCCTTAGCTCAAGGAACAGTGACAAGGAAGCAACCAACCATAACAATAACAAGAAAAGAAGAGAAAAGAAAACAAGGACTCACGTATACTAATAAATATCTACAGATAAGAAATATTGCTAATACTATCAGTAAGAAAGAAACAGCGTATACTAAAAAGGTCTAGGAACAGGAAATAAGAATATTACTAATACTATTGGCAGCATTAAGAGACACCCTCGGCTCCCTATAAACCTTCAACCGTAATTCTCGGCCTCCACACTTTTCAATCTAGGAGGGTGTTTGGATTGGCTTATTTTAAGTTTATTGGCTTTTAAGCACTTTTTTAGTTTGTGTGGTGTTTGGCAATGATAAAAAGTGCTTAAAAGCACTTACTTAAGCCAAAAGCCAAAAGTTGGGTATTACCATCATACGGCTTTTGGCTTTTAGCTTAAAAGCTACTTTTTATAAGCCAATCTAAACGCCCTCTAGGTCACGTCCTCGGTGAGCTGAAGCAACGTCATGTCCTGCCTAATCACCTCTCCCAAGTATTTCTTACAACATCATGTGAAGGTGCCTCTATTATTCCCAATAAAGTCTCACAAAAGATGCTTATATTTAAGTTATTCAGCTAACGGAACAAGAAATTATTTACAAATAGTTAGTTATAAAATAGCTTACCTTAAGGAAGAATATGTCAGCACATTGCATGCATGGGTAAAAAATCTGCGCTGCTGTCAACTCATCTTGCTCAGACCGACCCATAATTTGGCAGCACCTTATAGTGAAGGGGAAAAAAACATGTAAGCAATCACTGACTGTCCGTTTCAGGAGAAGCAAGAGAGTTTTACTTGCTTTATCCTTTACCTTAAAATCCTGGGAAGCTTGTTCCTTCGAGCTATGTCCATAACAAGTGGCCAGTACTCATGAGCTCTAGAGTTAATCTCTTTTGAAGACCATAGAAATTCCACTTGACGCCCTTCAAGATTCATTCCCACAGCCTTCCATATCTCAATCAAATACTGACCAACAACCTCAATTTTCTTCAGATCACCACCCATCTTGTTATTTAGCTGCGCAAACCAATCTGCAATCCAGATCTTCACCTTGCAGCCAGCCGAAGTCAGTTTGTTGACGTTTAGTGCCTTCAAAACTCCCTGTTTAGCAAAGAAATTGTAAAAGAGAACGAAACAGTCATGAGATGCTAAAAAGAACATATAACTGCACACAAGCCCCTCCACTATATCTGACCTGTACAAATGTATTTTGAAGAAAGAATGGCATAAATATAAATTTTCCTGACAACTTATTCAACAATTTTTCACTTAGGTAATTTAATTCAAGTCTATTTCAGCAAATAATAAATAACTTATGAAGGCAATTGGGGGTTATCTAAAACTAGAGGTTCTTCCGATCTCACACTTATACCTGCAAGGACATACAAATGGGGAGACTATTCCCCTTCTTTTCGTTTTTCTTAACCAGAAAAAGATCCAACTCCGGTGTTTTCCCTGACGGTCTACATTACAACTGGTCAGCATCCAGATATAATTTTGAACATACCTGGAATCTAGTCATGGATCTGCCTAAATTTGATTCATTTAAAGACTCAAAGGTGAAAATACCCCTTTAATGCATATACTTTAATTTCCAAAGTATTAGCTTATATCAGAAACTTTCATGCAGAATGATGCATCCCTCGACATTATTCCATGGTAAAACAAAAAGAAATGGTTCACAAACAATTGCCAAGTATTTACCAGATTTTCCTCTGTATACCTTTCCAGTTTCCACTATTATACTTTCTTCCATATGCAGGCCAAAGTTTTTGCCAAAACAGTTAGTAAATAAATTTGATCGTCCAGTTATCTTTACTGGCAGATTTTTGGTGATCTTTTGGTAATGGCATCATAGAATTTCAAGAAAAAAACCCTTTATATATATATATATATATATATATATATATATATATATATATATATATTGTACCTTCCCTTTCCTCAAGCCCCCATTTTTCCTCATTTGTCAATCACAGATCCAGACGTGCCACACTTTGGTGTCCAGAAAAGTTTAAAGCTACTACTGTCTACTTTCCACCGTCTCTTATTGACTAATGCTTTCAGCTAATAATGGACTAGAAGCAACCAATTTAAGTCAACCCATGTGTTTTTTTTTTTTTTTTTTTGGGGGGGGGGGGGGGGGGAAGGGGGGAACAATCATGTTCAATTAGAATTCAAAGGCAAATAAGCACATCCATTATGCAAACCAGACACTTGGCAAGTGACAAACTTTTATCATGTTCATTCCTGTAAGTTAGAATGTGGGTGGAATACAGGTTTATGTACCTGAGCAATGTGCATTCGACCAGAAGGCTCAAAACCATCATAGCAAACCGGTTGTGGCTTCTTTGCCAAAAGATTCATCAACTCATCCTCCTGTATGCATTCCTCGCCAATACTCCTTACAATCTTGAACTTCTCCTCCAAGCTCATCCTAAAATCAACAAATTTAATCTTACATTCGAACAAGACTAAAACAAATATATATATATATATATATACACACACACATACTTTCTTACATGAAAAAATAACACAATTTCAGAGATCTCACTATATCAATCAACTAATCCCCTATCCCAAACTAATTGAGTAAATTCGGACAGCTGTGTCTGTTTATTCGGTGTCATTCATTCCAATACTCAATAATTTGTCATATGTTACCATCTCAACAAAATAAATACATGTTTAACAGATTTAACATGCTCATCGGAAATTAAATTAGACAAAAGTACTCCAAATAGAAACTACATCATCCCTGAGAGCGCATTGAGAGAGAGACTTACTGCGAAGTTGAAATGGACGGGTTGGATGAGGAAGCTGTCAATGAGAGTGCATCAATGGCTTCTGAAGTATCTTGATTATCCATATTCCTGCGCCAACGATATAATTAGGCCTTTATCTGATCTTTATTTAGCTGGTGGTAAGTATACAGAGACTTACTGAGATGTGGAAATAGAAGTGTCAGCTGAAGAAGGCGGTGAGGAGAGTGCATTAATGGCTTCTGAAGCTTCTTTGTTATCCATTTTTCAAAATTGAGATTTTTCTGCGGAGAGGAAGAATTAGGGTTTAGGAGTGGCACAACTGTTCTGAAGAAGAAGAAGAAGAAGATGGATAGAACAAATAGCATTTTGCCACGTTCATGCGCTGGCGGATCGGTCAACAACTAATTTTGCCTAATTATATTTTTCATTTTTTGTCTAAAAGTATTTTACCAATTGCAACTTTACCTTATGAAACAATCTTGTGAGTTGAATATTAGTTTTGTCTAATTTTAATATAGATATCTTAGGTCATTCGCCTTTTTATATTTTAAAAACTGAGTGTTATCAAAATGTCATTAATTATCTCATATATAAAAATAATTATTTAATTATTTTTCTAATATTTAAAATTTAATTTCAACTAATTTTTTTGTTAATAATTTGTTTTTATTTGAACTAGGTAGGAAGTCCTGATATTTTAGGAATTTAAAATCAATTTATTTCTACTTATAAATATGGTACTATATTTTGCATCCGATAAAAATTAAATATGCACAATCTAGACATGTACTTTTAAATTCACAGTTATTCTATTGAAAGTTTTTATTAAACTGAGACAAAAAGTAGGTAATTTAATTTGTCAATTCTAATCCAAACAAGGATATAATAGATAACAAAATTTTCCATTTGTTTGATATTAAATGTCTGATTTTATCACTAGATAAGACTTTTTCTCAAGATTTTAAGTTAAAGATAATAAGTAAAAAGTAGTTATTATTTGTTGTAGGTTTAAATTACTCTTTGTCATAGAATTATTAGCAATTAATTATATCTTAATTTATAAGGAACAAGAAAAATAATTTTTTGTGAAAAAAAATATGTTTGATTTTTCGGAGTATATAATAGTATGTCAGTTACCCTTTAATCTAACATTCCTTTTATAAATCTTATGTACTAAAATGTAAATACTCATTTTATTAAGAGAAAATGCATAAATACACACTCAACTTGTCTTCAAAAGTCATTTACACACCTAAACTTTACGGGCGTCCTAACATACCACTCTTTTTAAGGAACTATATTTATTTACTCCCTCCTTATGACTGGCCAACCGCGCGTGTTTGACAACTAAATTAAGCACATCCTAACTTTATTAGTCGTTGAAAACACCCCCAATAAAATAAATAAATAAATCTTTAATGTTAATATAAACTCCCCAACTGTAAAATCCCCTCTTCCCCAATATTTTACCAAAGCCAATAACCCTAATTTCTTCTTCTTCTAATTTTTGCCGACATTCTCTCAAATTGCCCTTTTGATGTTTTAATCGTTGAAGGCAAAGGCAAAACTTCTTCCATGCTAGTAAACAAGGATACAGCTTCTTCTCCATGGCCATTATCGGCAAGGCCAATGGTCCAAGTCTACAGAATTTTATCAGCCATTGAGTTGAAGATGTCGAAAGCCTGCTCTATATGCCCGCATTTTGCATGCATTCTCAGGATGGTAGTTTCCAGTTCAACATGTAGTTCAATATCATTAGTGATAATGTGCGAGTGAATACATCTACCTAATCTGATATTGAGGACATGAGTACATGCTCCAAGCAAGCTGACTAAAGTGATGGAATTTGGTTGTGAATTTGCTAGCTTCATGCTTTGAAACAGGAGCAGAGCATCTGAAGGCAAGTTACTTGATTCTTCAGAGACCTTCAAATTTGAATGAATTTTCAACCAAATCATCAAATGAAACAATTAAGAACAAACAGAAAGTACCATGAAGAACGAAATCGATTGATTTTGCAAGAGATCCCTTCGATTTTGGTCAGGTAAATTATTTTTGGAGATGCTAATCGAATCTTTGAGGGTAAGTAGGATTTTTCAATTTTGAAAATTTTTCACTGAGGGGGTTAACGGGTTAACGAGTTTTGTTTGTAAAATATTTTGTTTATGTTTATTTACGGCATGATTTAATTATGTGGCTTCATTTTAAAAGCGTGTGTTTCCACTTACGTTATTATAATTGGGTTGGGCATAAAGAGGGAGTAAATAAATAAAGTTCCTTAAAAAATAGTGGTGTTTTAGGACGCCCGTAAAGTTTAGGTATGTAAATGACTTTTGAGGACAAGTTGAATGGGGTATTTATGCATTTTCTCTTTTATTAAATACTCCACTATAATTTGATATAATATAATCAATATCCATAATTATAATACTCTTTAGCTCAACATCAAATTCAAGAAATACTTCAAAATGATGTATAAGAATTGAACATCAGATAAGGGTATACATGCAAAACGCGCACTCTAAAAATGATGCCTTTCGAAAAGTATTGATAGACTTTTTTACCCTTCAAAAATAAATTCACATCAGGCAATCTAGCTAATTGTGATCAATATTCTATCATTTTAAAAAATTATATTTTATAATATAATTTATTTATAACTCAAATACAACATTCAAAAATATTATTGTAAAATTTTAAATTAATATTCATTAATATACGTATACGAGGAAAGCGTGTACCCTAAAGCTAGTGTTGCTAATACAAGATAAATTTTCCTGTATAGATTTTTATATAGCTTGCTTGAAACTTAAGATATAATTATCATCATCATCATATCATATCATACTATATTATAAGTGTGAAGTTCTAAGGTGCATATTATATTATATATAAGTATGAAGCTCTAAAGTGAAGGTTGAATTACTAAAATATCCATCAAATGAAATGACCATTTTGCCATTCATTTAAACATTACTTCTATAATAACTGTATCATAATATAAACTTATCGATCAGTAAATATTAAATATTTATAAAAATAAATTAAATAATTGCCTTATTTTAATGCTTTGCTTTAAAACTCCTAATGTACTTATTAAGTTATTATGATGCATTTAGAATAAATTAATCATGGTACAATGAAGTCTTTACGTTTTTCAAGATAATCTTTCTAAAATTTATGTAAATGTAACAAGCATTTCAAAACTTTTAATATTCTTAGCTTATAAATTATTTCAGATTCTGTTTATCTCAAAAGTTATCAGTATGTTTTCCAAGCTTAGAAAACAATCAAAAGATAATAAGGATAAATCGTAATCAAATATAATCAGATCTACAGGTTAGATAGATGATATTGTAGTTCTAGATCTCAACGATAAACAAAATGATCTTAGCTTAAGAGAGAAGCAATTGTAGGAGATAGAGAAAGAGATAGAGATAGAGAGAGAAGTTGTATTATTCGAGAATAATCATGATGCCCGTTACAACATGATGGTCTCCTTTATATAGTAGGAGACCTTCCTCGAAATAATCAAAAGAAAGTATAAGAGTAGGTGGCTTCCACTTAGTGAAGAAGTTAAGTTCTAAACGACGTCGCCTTCACCCACATGTCACGGTCGTGCCCTCACTCTGGTCGGCGTCTACTCATTGGGCGTACCCATTAATCATAAGGACGTTAAGGGCTAAATTTGACCCTATACAGTTAGTCCCTCCGTTCGTTGGAGACGTGCCCGATGGGCGTCTTCAATGGACTGGCTTACCAGTCTCGTCTTAAGAGAATTTGTCTACATCCTCGGACTTTAGCACGAATGAGACAAAAATGCATGACACAGTTGAACAATTAACGTATGATCTCTTTTCGGAATGACATCATCAGTCGCATGCGTCATTATTACTTTTGTTCCCGAGGTGGTTCAGGAGATGATGTGACCTTATGGTTTTCCGCGCCTGTTTTGATCACGTCTTTTCGATTTTCACGCAATTTTACCCTATAAACAAGGGAAAGGTTCGAACTGATTCATCTTTCGAACCTTTGGAAAATATTTCTCAACTTTCTTCATTGCCTTTCTCTCCGATAACTGATATTTTCGTGTAAGACTTTTCTATCTCTCTGAAGCTTTATTTCTTGCAATAAGCACTTTCTTTCTTTCTTAGACGAAACATCATGGTAAAATTCCAAAGTAGTAAGAAAAGCAAGGGTACCTCCCCATCTAGGGTTCCGCCCTATTCTAGCGACGAAGAGGAGGAGACCGAAATGGCGCTCGTTACCCTCTCTATGGAGAACGTGCTTCTGAAAGAGATGAACGTTCGAAGCGATTTTAAAATGAAGAGCTCATTTATTCCTTGGGAGCATAGTGAACTGTTGCAATCCCACTTAGAAACCCTTCAGAAAGAGATGCACATTCGAAGCGATTTTAAAACAAAGAGCGCATTTATTCCTTGGGAGCATAGTAAACTGCTGCAATCCCACTTAGAAACCTTTCGATCAACGTACAATATTCCGGGCTATGTAAAAATGGTTTCGGCTTGTGATGACCCGACCCGTCGTCACATGATTTACCGCCATGTTTCCCCCGTTTTACGCTTTTGTATGTTTCATTATATATGTTGGTAGAGTTTAGAGTGATTCGGTAAGAGTTTGGATGGAATTGAGACAATTAGTCTCTTTAAGAGAAGGCTAGTTTGGAAAAGTCAACCGAATGTTGACTACTAGTTTTAGGGCTCGGAATGGATTTCCGGCGGCTATGTGCATGTGTCCTAAAGTGACGTATATCTATCGGACGTCGTTTGGTCGGGTTTTAGATCGAATGTGAATTTCGGAAGTTATAGTTGAACTTAGGCTTGAATCCGTCTTGATTTAATGATTTTTGTGTTAAAGGTTGTGTTTTTATGATTGGAACATGTTCGTATGATGTTTTGGAGTAGGTTGGTTGTTTTGGTTGGATTCCTGAGGTCCTCGGGGTGTTTCCGGATGGTTGATCGGAGGTTTTGGAATATATTGCATGAAGACAGCTGAATGCTTCTGGTATTTCCGCTTTTGCGGAAGGGGAGCCGCTTAAGCGGTGACCGCGGAAGCGGCCGAGGAGCCGCGTAAGTGGAAGCTGAGGAAAAGGCTGGGACCGCAGGAGCGGTCATGCGACCGCAGAAGCGAAGGTCACGGAAGCGGTCAAGGACCGCAGAAGCGGTCGCTGAGGATTTTAGTCAAACTGCAGAAGCGGTCAAATAGACGCGGAAACGGGAGTCGCTGAAGCGGAAAAAGTGCCGTTGAAGCGAAAATCGACCAGTTTTAATGAACAGTGATTTTTCATAAGTTTGAAAAAAAGAAGAACATTTGGATCTCGGACTAAGGCAAATTTGGGAGCGATTTTGAAGAGGATTTTAGGGAAAACATCAGTTATGGATTCTTGGACCTAGAGTATGTCATTATAGTGTTAAAATATGGATTAAACACAGAGAATTCAAGGTTTTTGAGGTTAAAAATGGTGGTTAGGGCTTGAAACCCAAGTGAACTTAAAGTATTGATTTGAGAGGTCAAATAGACTCCGATTCTTGTAAATTTAATATGTACGGACTCGTGGCGAGACGAGATTCCAGTGTTGTAAATTTTGTAATTTTTCAAAAAGTGGACCCGGGGCTCGGGTTTTGCCAACATCGTATTTTTGGGTGATTTTAGAGTTCTTTCTATTGGGTTATGACCCATTAGCCTATTATAACATATTCCTTGTGGTTTTGATCGGATTCTGCACCCGAGGAGGTCGATTTGCGAGGAAAGCGCAAGGCGAGCTAGGATTTTGGCCGGTTTGAGGTGAGTAATGGTTATGAATGAGATATTGAGGGTTTGAAACCCTGTATTTGCACTATGCGGTGCTATGTTGAGATGAGACATGCGTCTCGTGATGAGCGTGGTGATGTATCTGCTGGGACCGGACTTGGTCCATCCCGATTGGTGACTTACTGTACTTCTTGACTGAGACTGAGCTTGTGCTCATAATTTTGGACTAATTGCCATGTTTGGGGCCTTGTGCCGATATGTAGAACTCCTAGGGAGCATGTTGAGCTGTTTGACCTCACTTTACCTATTAGACACATACCATCTGTCCTGATTTTGATTGTAAATCATGAAATAAACAGGATTTCGTAACTGGCACCCTAAATAAGCAATACCTAGGGTGGGATACCCTGTATTAACTAAGTGCGCCCGAGAGGTCAAGTCTATATCGAATGAGAGGGGTCTAGCACCCCATAGTGAGGCTATTTGATATATATAGATATATATCGGGTCGAGCTGCACGCCGAAGCAGTATATACATATACATGTATTGGATCGGACTGCACGCCGCTGTATTATATTATATGGATCTAACTGCACGCCGCAGTAGTATATTATATGGATCGGACTGCACGATGCAGTATTTTAGCGTTTGGACTGAATGAGCCCCTCTGGAGTCTGTACACACCCCTAGTTAGTGCAGCCAGCTATATTATTAGATCGGGCTGCGCGCCGCAGCATTATATATATTATATTGGATCGGGCTGCGTGCCGCAACAATATATATATCTGGTGTTGGATCGGGTTGCGCGCCGCAGCAGTGTTCGTACCTGCTCGGACGGAATGGAAAGTATTTCTTATATTCTTCTCCCTATTTGGTACTTATTTACTGTTCTTGCTGCTGAGAAAATAGGACCGTATAGTATTTTTACCGGATTTCTTACATTCAGTTATTATTTGTTGCTATTACTCATTGAGTTGGAAGTACTCACTCTACTCCTTGCACCTTCTGTGCAGATACAGGGATCCCGGAGGCTTAGCTGTGCTTATCTTCTATTTCCTAGATCCGTTCCGGAGATTATCAAGGTAGTTGCTGGCGTCCGCAAAACCTGATGTCTCCTCTTATCTATCTTTTGCTTCTATGTCTAGACTTTTCTATGTTTAGGATAATGTTCAGGGTACTTAGAAGCTCATACTTTTGACACCGGATCTTTTGCGCTGTTATAACTGTTGAATATGTTTTCCGCAGTATTTCCATGGTTATTAAACTGAGATTTTATATTAAAAATGGTAATTAAGTTAATGTTTTGGCTGGGATTGATTATATGGTCGGGTTTGCCTTACAAGGTGTTTGGCACCATCACGACCGGGGTTTGGGTCGTGACAAGTTGGTATCAGAGCCTAGGTTACTAGGCCTCGCCAGTCATTAGCCGGTTTGGTAGAGTCTCACGGATCGGTACAGAGACATCTGTATTTATCCTCGAGAGTTTGCAGGACCTTAGGAAAAACATCATATTCTTGAAATTCGTGTCGTGCGACTTTGTTGATCCGAGAACTAAACTTCTGTATTATATTCTCTCGCAGATGGCGAGAACGCGCGCGACCAGAAGTGGCGGACGACCACCATTGCCACCCACTAGAGGTCGGGGCCGGGTCCGTGGTCGAGGCAGAGCAGCAGGGGCAGTACCAGTTGACCCACCAGATTCCCCCATTCAGGATCACCCTCCAATTGTAGAGGTTCCAGTAGTGCCTGCTCAGGCACCAGCAGTGCCTATTATGATTCCGGATCTTCAGGAGGCCCTGGCTCAGATCTTATCGGTTTGCACCGGCCTGACTCAGGCAGTCTCAGCTATTGCAACAACTACATCTCAGACCGGGGGTGGTTATCAAACCCCCGCAGCTCGCACTCCAGAGCAGGGTACACAGGGTTTGCAGACCCTAGAGGCACCACCAGTTCAACCAGTTGCCCATGTTCAGCCAGTTGTTCTAGTTCAGGGTGATAGGGTACCAGTGATGCCAGATGACGAGCAGTGTCGTCTGGAGAGGTTTAGCTGGCTTTCACCTCTGACTTTTAGCGGTGTTCCAGGCGAGGATGCCCGGGGTTTTCTCTACAAGTGTCGATGCATGCTTAGGACAGCAGGGATCTTGGAGACTAGTGGGGTATCTTTTACCACTTTTCAGTTCTCATGAGCAGCCTCACCTTGTGGGAGGCATATGAGCGGCATAGGCCGGCAGGTGCCGCGCAACTGTCTTGGCAGGGGTTCTCCACTATCTTTTCGTAGAACTGGGTGCCTCGATCTCAGAGGGAAGAGCTACGTAGGTGGTTTAAGATGCTTTGTCAGGGGGATATGTCCGGGACGCAGTATGAGGTGAGATTTTCATAGTTAGCTTGTTATACTCTATGGATGGTCATGACGGATCAATAGAGGATCACACGATTTGTGGATGGGCTCATTTATCTCATTCGTATTCTGATGACTCGAGAGAGGGTTCTGAGTCATATCTTGAGGAGGCGGTGGATATATCCCGCAATATTGAGACGGCTCGCCGTCAGGAGAGAGATGAGAGGGAGGCCAAGAGGCCTCGAGGATCAGGTGGCTCCAATGGTGCTCCGTCTAGGAGCCAGTTTCAGCAGAACAGGGGTCGTTCTTTCAGGGCTCCACATCCAGCGCAGTCGGAGTACCGTGGTTCATCTTCTGGTCAGGGTTATCAGGGCTCTTAGCAGGGTCAGCCATCTCTGAGCGCACTTCCAGCGCAGGGTTCATCTCATGCCCCATTTGTTTAGGGTTCATCTCGGCCTTGTTCTTCGGCCAGCTACTCTAGCGCGACATTTTCCCTTCAGTCCCAGCCCCCAACGCCAGGGAGTTGTTATGAGTGTGGCGAGTTTGGGCATATACGAAGGAAGTGTCCCCGTCGTTCTTCCAGTTCATCTCAACAGAGGGGTCAACCCTCATCTTCTGGCCCAGTGTCTTCAGCACCCGCCCAGTCAGCTAGGGTGATGGTCAGGCAGTTAGATGTCGCCCCAGAGGGGGAGTCCGATCTGGTAGTGGTCAGGCCCGTTGCTACGCCCTTCAGGGCAGGTCAGATGTTGTTGCTTCGGATGCTGTTATTACAGGTATTATTTCAATCTGCCACAGAGATGCCTCAGTTTTATTTGATCTCGGATCCACATATTCTTATGTATCTTCTTACTTTGCTCATCATTTGGGGACTACCCGAGGGTGTCTAGCGTTACCTGTGCATGTATCTACCCCGGTGGGTGGTACTATTATCGTGGACCACGTGTATCGGTCTTGTCTTGTTACTAATAGGGATGTAGGGACCCGAGATGACTTGCTGCTATTAAGCATGGTAGATTTTGATGTTATTCTGGGCACGGATTGTCTATCACCGTGCCATGCTATTCTGGATTGTCACGCCAAAAGAGTCACGTTGGCTATGTCGGGTATCCCGAAGATCATGTGGCGTGGTACGACTGATTATGTACCCAGCAGAGTAATCTCTTTCTTAAAGGCCCAGCGGATGGTTGTGAGGGGATGTTTATCATATCTGGCATTTGTGAGGGATGTTGGAGCTGAGGCTCCTAGTCTTGATTCAGTCCCCGTGGTGAGGAATTCCTTGATGTGTTTCCAGCAGACCTGCCGAGCATGCCGCCGAACAGGGATATTGACTTCGGTATTGATTTGGTGCCGGGCACTCAGCCCGTTTCTATTCCTCCCTATCGTATGGCTCCAACACAGTTAAAGTATTTGAAGGAGCAGCTGCAGGAACTCCTAGATAAGGGGTTCATTCGCCTGAGTGTGTCGCAGTGGGGCGCGCCGATGTTATTTGTAAAGAACAAGAATGGCACGATGAGAATGTGCATTGATTACAGACAGTTGAATAAAGTGACAGTGAAGAACAAGTATCCATTACCTCGTATTTAGGATTTGTTTGACCAGCTTCAGGGGGCAAAGGTATTCTCGAAGATTGATCTTCGTTCAGGCTATCACCAGCTGAAGATTATAAATTCTGACATTATGAAGACAACTTTCCGGATGAGATATGCGCATTATGAGTTTCTGGTTATGTCTTTTGGGCTGACTAATGCCCCAGCCGCATTCATGCACCTGATGAACAGCGTATTCCGACCGTATTTGGATTCCTTTATGATCGTGTTTATTGATGATATATTGGTGTACTCGCGTTGCCATGAGGAGCACGCGTAACACTTGAGGGTGGTATTGAAGAGGCTGAGAGAGCAGAAGCTCTATGTGAAGTTCTACAAGTGTGAGTTCTGGCTCAGTTCCGTGGCTTTTCTGGGACACGTGGTGTCCACTGATGGTATTCAGGTTGACCCAAAGAAGATCGAGACGGTGCAGATTTGGCCCAGACCGTCCTCAGCTACTGAGATTCGGAGTTTCCTCGGTTTGGCGGGTCATTACCGTAGGTTTGTCCAGGGTTTTTCATCTATTGCTTTGCCTTTGACGAAGTTGTTGCAGAAGAATGCACCATTTGTGTGGTCAGATGAGTGCGAGGAGAGCTTCTAAAAGCTCAAATCAGTGTTGACTACAGCTCATGTGCTAGTATTGTCATTAGATTCAGGCTCTTATTCGGTATATTGTGATGCTTCGAGAGTTGGGATTGGATGTGTTTTGATGCATGAGGGTAGAGTTATTGCGTACCTTCGTGTCAGCTCAAGCCTCATGAGAAGAACTACCATGTTCATGATTTGGAGTTGGCTACTATAGTTCATGCTTTGAAGATTTGGCGGCACTATCTATATGGCATGTCATGTGAGGTGTTCACAGATCATTGCAGTCTTCAGCACTTGTTTAAGCAGAAGGACCTCAATTTGAGGCAGTGGAGATGGCTTGAGTTACTCAAGGACTATGATATTACCATATTGTATCATCCGGGCAAGACCAATGTAGTGGCCAATGCTTTGAGCCGGAAGGCGGTGAGTATGGGCAACTTGGCATACATTCCAGTTGGGGAGAAGCCCTTTGCAGTTGATGTTCAGGCCTTGGCTAATCGGATGGTGAGGTTGGATATTTTCGAGCCTAGTCAGGTGTTGGCTTGTGTGGTTTCCCGGTCTTCTTTATATGATCGCATCAGGGAGTGCCAGTATGATGACCCGCATTTGCTTGTCCTGAAGGATAGGGTCCAGCATGATGATGCCAGAGATGTGACTATTGGTAGTGATGGTGTGTTGCGGATACAGGGCTGGATTTGCATGCCCAATGTGGATGGGCTCCGAGAGTTGATATTAGAGGAGGCCCACAGCTCGCGGTATTCTATTCATCCGGGTGTCGCGAGGATGTACCAGGACTTGAGGCAGCATTATTAGTGGAGGAGAATGAAAAGGGACATTGTGAGTGATGTGGCTAGGTGTCTCAATTGTCAGCAGGTCAAGTATGAGCATCAGAGACTCGGTGGTGTACTTCAGCAGATGGATATTCCAGACTGGAAATGGGAAAGGATTACAATGGACTTTGTGAGTGGTCTCCCTCGTACCTGAGGAACTTTGATTCTATTTGGGTGATTGTTGATAGGCTGACCAAGTATGCGCACTTCATTCCGGTGTGTACCACATATTCTTTGGAGCGGTTAATAGAGATTTTCATCCGAGAGATTATGCAGTTGCATGGGGTCCCAGTTTCTATTTTCTCATACATGGGTACTTAGTTTTCTTCCCAGTTCTGGAGGACTTTTCATCAGGAGTTGGGCACTTAGATACATATAAGCACGGCTTTTCATCCTCAAACGGACGGGCAGTCCGAGCGTACTATCCAGATATTAGAGCACATGTTGCGTGCCTGTGTTATTGATTTTGGAGGTTCTTGGGATGAGTTTTTTCCACTTGAGGATTTTTCTTATAACAACACTTATCAGTCCAGAATTCAGATGGCGCCGTATGAGGCTTTATATGTGAGACAGTGTAGATCTCCAGTTGGCTAGTTTGAGCCCGCTGAGGCTAGACTATTGGGGACAGAGTTAGTTCAGGATGCCTTGGAGAAAGTGAAAGTTATCCAGGAGAGACTTCGTACGGCTCAGTCGCGTCAGAAGAGTTATGCGGGCCGGAAGGTTCGGGATATATCTTATATGGTGGGCGAGAAGGTTTTGTTGAAAGTTTCCCCTGTAAAAGGCGTAATGAGGTTTGGAAAGAAAGGGAAGCTGAGTCCGCGGTTCATCGGACCTTTTGAGATACTCATGAGGATTGGGGAGGTGGCCTATATGCTTGCTTTGCCAACCAGCTTGTCGGGGGTTCACCCGGTGTTCCATTTTTCTATGCTCAGGAAGTATGTGGGGAACCCGTCTCATGTATTAGACTTCAGCACGATCCAGTTGGATGAGGACTTGACCTATGATGTGGAGCCAGTGGATATTTTGGGTCGCCAGGTTCGAAAGTTGATATCTAAGGACATAGCTTCGTTGAAGGTGCAATGGAGAGGTAGGCCTGTGGAGGAGGCCACTAGGGAGACCGAGCAGGAGATCCGGGGCAAATATCCTCATTTTTTTTAGGCTCCAGGTATATTTCTTGACCCGCTCGAGGACGAGCGTTTGTTTTAGTTGAGGAGGATGTGACGACCAGGCTTGTCGTCACATGAGTTACCACCCCATTTCCCCCTTTTTATGATTTTGTATGCTTCATTATATGTGTTGGTAGAGTTCAGAGTGATTCGTTCAGAGTTTGGATCGAATTGAGACAATTAGTCTCTTTAAGAGAAGGCTAGTTTGGAAAAGTCAACCAGATGTTAACTATGAGTTATAGGGCTCGCAATAGATTTTTGACGGTTCGACTAGTTTTGAGTGGTGATTTATAACTTGGGAGTGAAATTAGAATTGAATTTGGAGGTCCGGTGTTGAATTAGGCTTGAATTGGCTAAGTTTGAATTTCGGCAAAATTCCGGTTGATAGGTGAGATTTTAATCCGATGGTCGGAATGGAATTATGAGAGTTGCTGTAGCTTCGTTAGAGGATTTTGGATATGTCTGCAAATTTTCAGATCTATCGGACGTCGTTTGGTCGGGTTTTAGATCGAATGTGAATTGTGGAAGTTATAGTTGAACTTAGGCTTGAATCCGTCTTGATTTGATGATTTTTGTGTTAACGGTTGTGTTTTTATGATTGGAACATGTTCGTATGATGTATTGGAGTAGGTTGGTTGTCTTGGTGGGGTCCCGAGGGCCTCGGGGTGTTTCCGGATGGTTGATCGAAGGTTTGGGAATTTATTGCATGAAGACAGCTCAAGGCTTCTGGTATTTCCGCTTTTGCGGAAGGGGAGCCGCATAAGTGGCAACCGCGGAAGCGGCTGAGGAGCCACGTAAGCGGAAGCTGAGGAGAAGGCTGGGACCGCAGGAGCGGTCATACGACCGCAGAAGCGAAGGTCGCGGAAGCGGAAGCGGGAGTCGTTGAAGCGGAAAAGTGTCGCTGAAGCGGAAATCGACCAGGTTTAATGAACATTGATTTTTTATAAGTTTGAAAATAAGAAGAACATTTGGACCTCGGACTAAGGCAAATTTTGGAGCGATTTCAAAGAGGATTTTGGGGAAAACATCAGGTAAGGGTTCTTGGACCTAGAGTATGTCATTATAGTGTTAAAATATGGATTAAACACAAAGAATTCAAGGTTTTCTAGGTTAAAATGGTGGTTAGGGTTTGAAACCCAAGTGAACTTAAAGTGTTTATTTGAGGGGTCAAATGGACTCCGATTCTTGTATATTTGACATGTACGGACTCGTGGCGAGACGAGGAATCCGGTGTTGTGAATTTTGTAATTTTTCGAGAAGTGGGGCCGGGGCTCGGTTTTTACCAACTTCCTGTTTTTGGGTGATTTTCGAGTTCTTTCTATTGGGTTATAACCCATTAGCCTATTTTAATATATTCCTTGTGGTTTTGATCAGATTCTGCACCTGAGAAGGTCGATTTGCAAGGAAAGCATAAGGAGAGCTAGGATTTTGGCCGGTTTGAGGTGAGTAATGGTTATGAATGAGATATTGAGGTTTTGAAACCCCGTATTTGCACTATGCGGTGCTATGTTTAGATGAGACACGCATCTCGTGATGAGCGTGGTGATGTATCTGTTGGGGACTCGGATTTGGTCCATCCCGATTGGTGACTTACTGTACTTCTTGACTGAGACTGAGCTTGTGCTCGTATATTTTGGGCTAGTTGCCATGTTTGGGACCTTGTGTCAATCTGTAGAACTCATAGGGAGCATGTTGAGTTGTTTGACCTCACTTTACCTATTGGACACATACCATCTGTCCTGATTTTGACTGTAAATCATGAAATAAATAGGATTTCATAACTAGCACCCTAAATGAGCAATATATAGGGTTGAATACCCTGTCTTAGCTGAGTGGGCCCGAGAGGTCAAGTCTATATTGACTGAGAGGGTCAAGCACCCCGTACTAAGTCAATTTGATATATATACATATATATCGGGTCGGGCTGCACGCCGCAGCAGTATATACATATACTTGTATTGGATTGGACTGCATGTTGCAGTATTATATTATATGGATCGGACTGCACGCCGCAGTAGTATATTATATGGATTGGATTGCACGCCGCAGTGATATATGGATCGGACTGCACGCCACAGTATTTTAGCAATTGGGCTGAAGGAGCCCCTCTGGAGTCTGCACAAACCCCCAGTTAGCGCAGCCAGCTATATTATTGGATCGGGTTGCGCGCCGCAACACTATATATATTATATTGGATTGGACTGCGCGCCACAAACAGTATATATATTTTGTGTTGGATCGGGCTGCGCGCCGCAGCAGTGTTAGTACCTAGCCTAACGAAACAGAAAGTATTTATTATATTATTCTCCCTGTTTGGTACTTATTTACTGTTCTTGCTGCTGAGAAAATAGGACCGTATAGTGTTTCTACCGGATTTCTTACATTCAGTTATTATTTGTTGCTATTTCTCACTGAGTTGGAAGTACTCACTCTACTCCCTGCACCTTGTGTGCAGATACAGGGATCCCGGAGGCTTAGATGTGCTTATCTGTTGTTGCCTAGATCGGTTCCGGAGATTATCAAGGTAGCTGCTGGCGTCCGCAGAACCTGATGTCTCCTCTTATATATCGTTTGCTTCCATGTCTAGACTTTTCTATGTTTAGGATAATGTTCAGGGTACTTACAGGCTCAGACTTGTGACGCCGGATCTTTTGGGCTGTTATAACTGTTGAATATGTTTTTCGCATTGTTAGGATTTATGCCCGTCACTAGAGGGGGGTGAATAGTGCGGCACAAGAATATTGATAAATATTGCGGAATTAAAATTGCAGGAATAAAATAAATTCGGTAATTAAAATAACAAGGAAAGAACGCACCAAATTTATCCTGGTTCACCACAACTTGTGGCTAGTCCAGTCCCCGAGAGACTCTCTCGAGATTCCACTAACTCCGTTAAGCTTACGGGTGCTTAACAAACCGTTACACTTGCTCGTAGATGTATACTCTACAAGACTTCAACTCGCTCGAGGATACCGCACCTCAAGACTTCAACCTTGCTCGTGGATACCGCACCACAAGACTTCAACCACTAAGACTTAGGGTACTTAGCGAACCCGACAATCAATGAGAAGATATCTTCTTCTCAAACACCTTTCTCTTTTACAACAATAACTCTCTCAAAAGAGTAGATAAAGAGATACAAATTTAGCTCTATGAACAACTCAAAGTTGTCTCTCTAATGGCTCAACAAAAGCTCTAAAATTATGCTCAAACAATGTCAATATGTATATCAATATTGGGAGGTGTTGTATGTTTCAAATCAGCTCAAAAGACCTCTTTTTATAGGTGAAAATTGGTGTATGTCCGTTGCTTAATTGGCAATCAATCATGCTGATTTTGTGCCCAGATAATCGATTATTCACAATCTGATAATCGATTATTCTCCAACGTTCAGAAAATCAGAAGCTGATTTTCTGCTGAATAATCGATTATCTGATACTGCATAATCGATTATTCTGAGGCAGTGTTCAAACGCCTGGCAACGGTTATAACATAATCGATTATTCTGTGGCAGTGTTCAAACACTTTGGCCACTGTTATAACATAATCGATTATGCACTTTGTATAATCGATTATTCTGAGGCAGTGTTAAAACACTTTGGCCACTGTTATAACATACTCGATTATGCACTTTGTATAATCGATTATTCTGAGGCAGATTTGAAAACTTACTTCAAAAACCATTTTGGTTAAGATGAAAACTTTAACATCATTTTGTTTGAAGTATTTAAAATATGTTTATGATAAATATGATTTAATAAAATGATTTTATGCATATTTATGATGACCTATGTTGAGCCAAAAGACGAGATAACTTTAAACGTTGCTCTTACATTTGTTCTACCTAACGACCTACGCCTCGGGTCTTCGGTCTTGAACATTTCAGCTCGTCTTTGGCTTTTCCATTGCAATCCGTTCATCAATATGCTTCTCAGCATTCAAGATTGATTGTTTGTCATATAATATCGTTGTTTGACACTTGACTTCATTGTTTGTCATTCATCAAAACCTATACCTGAAAATCATGCTCATACAACCAAAGCGCACATATCATAGATAGAGTGATTTTCTACACGCATTATTTTTATGGCTGAGTTGGAGCAGGGTGATGAGCAACTGATGGCTGCTTTGGCTTGAAACATCGAGCTAGAGACTCTTCTTCAATCAAAAGAAGAGGAGTTGGAGATTAGCTGCAGGGTAGCGATGGAGGCGGCTCAGTTGCATACCAGAGTCGCTGCTTTAACCGCTGAGCTCGACGCTAAGGAGGCTAAGGTCGAGGCACTTGAGTGGGCCGCTTTATCAAAGCCCGCAGATGACACCCACCATGAGGCGCACGAAATGTGGGTGTATGCCAAGGGTAGGTTGGTCGTACTCGAGTACTTGTCCGCAGGTCGAGGAGGCGGAGTTTGAGGAGCAACAACACTTAGCTCGTGTGCCCGTGCCGCTTGTGGCTATAGCTGTGATTCCCTTGATAGGATGGGCTGTAACTCTAAAGATGTCAACCTTCTAGAGTCTGGTTCTTGGATCTCTAAGACGTATCCTCCTGGGGGCGATGGCGGACCAAATAGCGGCCAAGTAGGGCATGGTGGACGAAGCATTGAAGGTTCTTAGGGCTTGTGTATATATATATTTTTCGTACGTAACATCGGCCTTTTTTAGGGTCGGATATACATGTATTTTTTGGAGATAATGAAGCATAGCTTTCTGCTAATTTATTCTTTTCTTTGCTCTCTTATTTTTTGGTGTCCCGTCCCCGTAGAGCGGGTGCTTGTTTACTAGTTGTACTTTTATTGCGTTTTTGCTTGATGTTTGCGTGATTTATGCCGCAGTCGAACTAGGTCGGTGATTAGTGGAGAACGATCGAACTAGGTTGATGTTTTAACATCGATGGCCTTAGCCATACATGTGTCTTTGGCCTATGTCGGGTCGTTAATTTGTCTTAGCCGATCTCGACGGCCTTGACCAGTGATAGTGTGGATGGCCTTAGCTATATAATTTCGATGGCCTTAGCAGTAAGGGTAACTTCGACTATCGTCGAGTCACTCGCTCATTTGCCACGGTCGATCTAGGTCGATGTCTGACGGCGATGGCCTTAGCCATGATGAAGTCGATGACCTTAGCCATGATGAAGTCGATGGCCTTGGCCATAATTAAGTTGATGACCTTGGTCATAACTTGTTGACGGCCTTGGCCATATGGGTGACTTCGACTGTTGTCGAGTCACTTGCTTGCCGTAGTCGAACTGGGTCGACTGTTGGCGGCGATGGCCTTAACCATTATGAATTCGATGGCCTTGGTCAGAATTAAGTTAATGACCTTGGTCATAACTTGTTGATGGCCTTGGCCATATGGGTGAATTCGACTGTTGTCGAATCACTTGCTTGTCATAGTCGAACTGGTCGACTGTTGGCGGCGATGGCCTTAGCCATGATGAATTCGATGGCCTTGGTCAGAATTAAGTTGATGACCTTGGTCATAACTTGTTGATGGCCTTGTCCATATGGGAGACTTCGACTGTCGTCGAATCACTTGCTTGCCGTAGTCGGACTGAGTCGACTGTTGGCGGCGATGGCCTAAGCAGTGATGAATTTGATGGCCTTGGCTAGAATTAAGTTGATGACATTGGTCATAACTTGTTGATGGGCTTGGCCATATGGGTGACTTCGATTGTCATCGAATCACTTGCTTAGTTGGATTGGGTTGATTGTTGGCGGTGATTACGTTAGCCATGATGAATTCGATAGCCTTGGCCAGAATTAAGTTGATGACCTTGGTCATAACTTGTTGATGGCCTTGGACATATAGGTGAATTCGACTGTCGTCGAATCACTTGCTTACCGTAGTCGAAATGGGTGGACTATTGGTGGTAATGGCCTTAGCCACTTGCGTATTGGGGATGACCGTAGCCATTTGTGTATTGGAGATTACCATAGCCGTTTATACATTGGAGATGGCCATATCTGTTTGTACATTGGAGATGGCCATAGCCATTTATACATTGGAGATGGCCACAGCTGTTATACATTGGAGATCATGCCAGTCCCTTTATCATGTCGACCTGGAGAGCATATGGAGAGGTTGATATGATAAATTTGTTCCGTAAATATCTCCAGGTGTCCCCTCCGCCGCCTCATTAAAAACCTCCTCAAGAAAACCCAATTGGGACAAAACTCGGGTAAGGAAAAAAGAGTACAACTCGAGAGACGCCTTTCAAAATTGGAAATACTTGAGGTGGGCGATATTCTAATTGTTTTGTAGCATTTTCCTTGTATTGTTTCCAACTGTAATTCTCCTTAATTGGCTTCTGCTATGATTTTGTAGGGTCCGTCCCAATTAGTGCCCAGTTTTCCTTCGCTTCGATCTTTGGATGCTAATGTTTTTTTCTTTGAGGACATAGTCTCCCACTTTGAGTGGTCTTATTATGGACCTCTTGTTGTAGTACCTCTCGACCTGTTGTTTTTGGGCTATCATTCTGATGTGGGTCATTTCTCTCCTTTCCTCGGCTTCATCGAGGTCTTGGAGCATGTTCATGTCATTTTCTGTTCCGCTGGTGTGCAAGTACCTCAAGCTTGGTTCGCCGACCTCGACTGGTATGACCGCATCGGTTCCATAGACCAGTGAGTACGAAGTTACCCCTGTGCTGGATTTGGGTATGGTCCGAATGGCCCATAATACTCCTTGCACTAGCTCAGGCCATAGCCATTTGGCTTTCTCAAGTTTCTTTTTTATTATATTTAATATTGTCATATTGGAGGATTTTGCTTGGCCATTGGCGGCAGGATGGTATGGCTTTGAGAGTATTAGCTTGATATGCCATTTTTCGAAGAATTCTGTCATTTTTTGACCGACAAATTATCGTCCATTGTGGCAGCTGATTTCTTTGGGGATGCCGAAGTGGCATATGATATTTTTTCATATGAAGGCGATGACCTCCTGTTCGGATATTTTAGTGTATGCACCTGCTTTTACCCACTTTGAGAAATAGTCAGTTAAAACTAATAAAAATCGTACCTTTACTCGTCCCGCGGGTAGGGATCTCCATTCCCCATGTAATGAAGGCCCATGGGGAGGTGACCGAGTGGAGATCTTCTCCTGGTTGGTGTATCATGGGGGCATATTTTTGGCACTGTTCGCACTGGCGAATATATTCCACGGCTTATTTCTTCATGGTAGGCCAGTAATATCCGGCCCGTATGAGGCATCGCATCAAGGCTCGATTACCTGTGTGGGCGCCGCAATGACCCTCATGCACTTATTCGAGTACTGGCCTTGTTTAGTACGACCCTAGACATTTGGCCAAGGGTCCAACGAACGTCCTTTTGTTGAAGATGTTGTTTATCAGGCAATACCGGGCAATTTGTACGTGGAGTTTCTTTGCCTATGTTTTGTTGAGTGGCAGCATTCCATTCTATAACTAGGATACAAATTAGTTGCGTCAGTCCCAAGTCAGATTTAAAGAGCATACCTCAGTATGGTCGATGTCTTAATGGAGAAGGGTAACCACGCTTTCTTTGTGAAAATTATTAGTGGTCGTGGCAAGTTTGCAAGGCCGTCTGCTTCAACGTTCTGTGCCCTCGGAATTTGCTCGAAGCGGCATTCATCGAACTCCGCCATTAGCCTATGGATTTTTGACTGGTATTTCTGCAGCCTTTGTTCTTTTATGTGGTAAGTCCCAGTGACCTGATTCACTACGAGTTGGGAGTCTTAATGAAGGATAATTTGTCGAGCCCCATACTTGATGGCTAGTTTCATACATGCAATTACGGCCTCGTACTCCGCCTCATTGTTAGTTATTTCAGGGCATCGTATGGACTGACAAATTATTTCGCTTATGGGAACCTCAAGGACGAGTCCCAATCCCGATCCTGATACATTAGCGGCACCATCAGTATAGAGAGTCCGTAGGTCGGTATTGGAAGAGACACGTTGTGCCTTACGTTCCGCCCATGGCAGTATTTCTGCGCTGAAATCCACTAAAAAATCGGTAAGTACTTGCGACTTGATGGCGGTTCTTGGATGGTACGAGATGTCCTGCTCGCTGAGCTTAATGGCCCATCTGGCAAGTCGGCTTGATAATTCAGGCTTGTATAGGATGCTTCTCAACGGGAAGGTCGTTACCACTTTTATGGGGTGGCATTGAAAATAAAGCTGGAGCTTCCGTGAAGCCACAACCAATGCAGAGCTAATCTCTCAAGGTGTGGATACCGTGTTTTGGCGTCCACTAAGGTTTTGCTAATGTAATAAATAGGAGATTGTGTACCTTTGTTTTCGCAGACCAAGACTGCACTAATGGCGACCTCAGATACGGCCAGATACACCAGCAGGGGTTCGCCTGGGCTCACTTTGATTAGCAGAGGCAGTGAGGATAGGTACGCTTTCAGCTTTCTCAAGGCTTCTACGTATTCCTCATTCCATTGTAACCCTTGGTCTTTTTTCAACACATTGAAAAATTTATGACACATGTCGAAGGATCGCGAGATTAATCTGGATAGAGTAGCTATCCGCCCTGTCAGCTTTTGTACTTATTTTTTACTATTCAACACCTCCGGTATTGAGTCTATCGCCTTGATCTGGTCTAGGTTGACCTTAATGCCTCGTTGTGATACGAGAAATCCTTAGAATTTTCCTGAGGCCACGCCAAAGGCGCACTTTTTAGGGTTCAGCTTCATTCTGTACCTCCTCAATATCTCGAAGGCTTCGTTCAGGTGGTTGATGTAGCATATCGTCGATGTATACTTCCATGGTCTTGCTAAGTTTTTCTTTGAACATCTTGGTGACCAGTCTCTGGTACGTAGCTATGACATTTTTGAGCCCGAAGGGCATTACTTTGTAGCAATATGTCCCTTGTTGGGTGATGAAAGTTGTTTTCTCCTGGTCTTTCTCGGCCATCATGATCTGATTGTAGCCGGATTAAGCATCTAGGAAGATTAGTAGGTCGTGTCCCACGGTGGCGTCAATCAGTTCGTCGATGTGGGGCAGTGGGAACGAATCCTTAGGGCACACCTTGTTCAGGTCGGTGAAGTCCACACGTTCTCCACTTCCCATGTTTCTTTTTTACCATGAAAACATTGCCGGCCCATTTGGGGTATTTTGATTCCCTGATGGAGTCGTTGTCCAGTAGCTTATCTACTTCTTCACTGACCGCTTCATTGATAGCGGCGTTGGATTTCCTTATCATTTGCCGCACGAGAAAGTGTAATGGGTCAACGTTTAGCTTATGGGTGGCAATGTCTCACGGGATCCCTGGCATATCTGAATGGGAAAAAGCAAACATATCTACATGGTTAGTTAAAAATTCATGATTCTTACTTGGATTAGTGAGGTTGTGCCCGATGTAGGCTTTCTTCGTGAGGTCGGCGTTGTCTAGTTGGACTGGATCGAGATCTTTGATCGTGGCTTTACAAGCCTCTATGGTATCAGGATCTTTGATGGTGTTCCTTGTAGGGTCGACCTTGGTCCTCGACATGGCTGATTGCTATGCCTCTGCACTCACCCCCTTAAGTTGTTTGGTCTGGACGCAATCTTGAGCTATTTTGTAGCATTCCCTTGCGGTGTGTGGCTCGCCTTGGATGTTGAATATTCCTCATGGGGTAGGGAATTTGATCACATGATAAAAGCTTGACGGGACTGCTCGTATGGCGTGTATCCATGGCCGTCCTTTGATGGTGTTGTATGTCGTTTCCTGGATCATCACGTGGAAAGTTATTTCCAGTATGAATCCTCCCACTAAAACGGGCAGGGGTATTTCTCCAGAGGTCCGTTCCAATGCATTATTGAAACCAGTTAGTGTTATGCAATGTGGTATTATCTTGTCCTCGAGTCCCATTCGCATGAGGACACTCGACAGGATAATACAGGCACCGCTTCCGTGATCAATCATGGATCTTTTAACATCAGCATATGCGATACTTAAAGTGATAACTAAAGTATCATAGTGAGGGAAAGACAAACCGTCGACATCGGACTTATCGAAGGTGATACTATCTTCGAAGTCGTCATATCGTTCGTGGGCAATGGTTCGCTTCAGTTTGTGCATGGTGGTGAGTTTGACGTGGTTGATTGCTAAGTCGTCGTCGCCTCCGACGATCATATTAATTGTACGTGCCAGGAAGTGCGGCTTCGGTGTCCCATGGGGTTGCTCGCTACCGCGTGCAAAGTTGGTTTTTCCTTTGTCGGTGAGTAGCTCCCTCATGTACCCCTAATTTAGCATTCTGACCACTTCTTGCTGCAGACCTATTTAGTTCTCGGCTTTTTGCCCTCGTTCTTGATGGAACTCATATATGATGTTTGATTTCCTTGTGGTGGGGTCTGATTTCATCTTATGGGCAGATAATAAATGGGGCATACCTCTTTCATTTGGGAATGGAGCGACATGTCGTTGTAGTGCATCTGTGTGTCTCGGTGGCGGTGGGTGAGAGGATCTAACGTAAGGTTGGTGCCTTTTTTTGTTGAGATGCGAAATTTTTCCTGCCATCCCTCGATGCGTCGATCCCTTCTAGTTTTAGGGTGTATTATCGTCAACCGTTGGGTCGGCCTGTTGAGATTGTCTTCATCGGCTCTAACCTCGGCACAATAGGCATTATGGATTTCTTCCCATGTGGTAGGAGGATACTTCATGGGTCGGCTTAGTAACTTCTTGGTCGCCCTCAAACCATCTCTGCTTAGTCCATTCTAGAAAGCGGCCACTAACATGCCTTCCGATACGTTGGGTAAGCTCATCCTTACCCCGTGAAACCTCGTTAGGAAGTCCCTGCTTTCTATGCTCCTGCATGGGCATTGACGAACGTGTCCGCCATTTCCTCAAACGTAGAAATGATCTTAGGCAGTAGTTGGGAGTACCACATTAGGGCTCCTCCTGTCATCGTTGCACCAAACTTTTTCAGCAGTATTAATGGTAGATGTTCCTTGATAGGTCGTTGCCCTTTACAGCCATGACGTATTGGATCAGATGATCCTCGGGATCCGTGGTCCCGTCGTATACTCTTAGGTAGGGTAGCATTTTGAAGGTCTTCGGAATAGAGAACGGGGCAGCCTCTTCAGTGTAGGGTCGTTCAACAAATCTTCCAACATAGAGTTTTGGCAGCAACTTTGGGGCACCTGGGATCTTGTCCACCTTGTCCTGTTGTTCCTTCATCTGGTCACGAAGTGATCGGTTTTCGCTTTCCATCTGCTCCATTTTTTTAGAATGGCTGTGAGCGTACCACTGTTGGCACGTACCTCACCCGGTATGTCATTTGCTCGTACCATTTCAGGTTCAACCATGGCAGCGGTGAGATCTACTGTCGGTGCACATCTGAAGTTACTTTGTGGTGACTTTTCGATCAGACAACTTAGGTCATCTTATAACCATTCTCCGAATAGCTTTTTAACCTCCGGGGCTACTTCTTTGGTTGCAGATGTAGTAGCACCCTTTTCCCGCAAAATCGTCAGATCTCCAGGTGGGGAAGGTGGGATCTCCCCACTCGTGGCGGTGCTAGGGGTTGTAACCGAAACACCTTCTTCACCGGCTTTGTTGAGAGGACCGATGAGGTTGGTTGCAACATCTACTATCGCTTTCATTCTTGCTTTTTTTTTCCAGTCATTTTTGTTCGTGTAGAGTAGATGTTGTTGGTTGTTCTCTAGGTGCAAACTATAGTTTGATTCTCGATATCCCCACAGACGGCGCCAAATTGTTTAGCTCAAAAGTTTTCGATATGCCTTGCAAGCTTAGAAAACAATCAAAAGATAATAAGGGTAAGTCATAATCAAATATAATCTGACCTAGAGGTTAGATAGATGATATTGTAGTTCTAGATCTCAAAGATAAAGAAAATGATCTGAGCTTAAGAGAGAAGCAATTGTAGGAGACAGAGAAAGAGATAGAGATAGAAAGAGAAGTTGTATTATTCGAGAATAATCATGATGCCCGTTACAATGTGAATGTCTCATTTATATAGTAGGAGAACTTCCTCGAAATAATCAAAAGAAAGTACAAGAGTAGGTTTCTTCCACTTAGTGAAGAAGTTAAGTTCTAAACGACGTCACCTTCAACCACACGTTATGGTCGTGCCCTCACTCTGGTCGGCGTCTACTCATTGGGCGTACCCATTAATCATGAGGACGTTAAAGGGCCAAATTTGACCCTATACAGATTCATTTTGTTAAAGAAAAGGAAATTTTCACAACTTGAAAGTACTTCGTTATAGGTATTTCATTTGTTCTGTTTCATTGTCTTGATTGAACAAACTTGTGAAATTGTGGGAGTTAACATTTTTTTTCCAACAGGTGTCCGGTATATGTATTCGCGCTTTGTAGGCCCCTATTCGGGGGAAAGTGCTCCCTACAAAGAATTTTTCCATACCTAGGGCTCGAGCTCCCTGCCAAGAATGTTTCCATACCCGTGATCGAACTCGAGACCTCTGATGAAGGAAAGAGTAGACACATTCACTCCACCGCATCATTTGATGGTGTGGGTTACATTACCACAAGTAAAGAATAACATATAAGACAACTTATTCTCTTTTCTCTGGATTCAATTTTTTTCTCATTTTGAATTGTTGGTCGTCTTTTTTTTTAGTATATTAATACGATTGGTATAGGGGTTTGAGGATTACTTTAGATGCAGGAAGAGAGGACAAAACTGGGTAGAAATATGAAAGAGCTGAGGTATATTCATATATTTACTTTTGCAAACATGGTCCTTATTGCTACATAATATATGTATTTGGTATGTCACGATCCGGAATTTCTACTTTCGGAATCGTGATGGCGCCTAACATTTCCTTTGCTAGGCAAGCCAACGTTAGAGAATTGTTAAGTCAATTTTATTTAATTTTAATAGACAAAGTCAATTAAGCTTTTAATAAGATAAAACCAGTTACGGAGTGACATAATGCCCAAAAGCTATTATAGTGTGGATTTGAAGTCACAACTCACGAGTTTCTAGATTTTACTACAAATAGGGTCCCAAAGAAATACAAATGTTTGAGAGAAAGGAAACACTGAAATAAGAAAACATAGCAGGGGACTTGAAGGTCAGTGAACGCCAGCAAATCTATCACGGGTCTTCGAATAAGAAGATCCAAGCTGCTCCAACTCACAGACAGCTAGGGCCTGTACCAAAATCTGCACAAGAAATGCAAAGTATAGTATGAGTACCGACCACATGTGTTCTTAAATTTCGAGTCTAACCTCGACGAAGTAGTGACGATGCTATGATAAAACGCCTACATAATAAACCTGTGCATATAACAATATAAGTACATAATAATAGCGAATAATAGTTAGACAAGTAATATCAGGAGGGGGACAAACTGAGGGGAATACAAGATAAGAAAATCACAGCTGAAATGATAACCGAATAACCGATATGCCTTGAACTAGTGAAAATAATTAAACACAATAAAGGAAAGTGCACAACATCACCCTTCATGCTTTTTCTCTCAACCTCACAATATAAATCAATAGAAACGGCACGACATCACCCTTTGAAATCAATATCAACCCCAACTTTGAAATGAATACTCAATTATCACAAAAATCCCATAAACATGATAAAGAATGGTCAATTTAACAAATAACTAGTCAAAGAGCCCGTTTGGCCAATATTCTGTGAGGTCAAAAGTATTTTTTTCCTTATAAAAAAATTTAAGCTGTTTGGCCAAGATGGAGAAGTACTTTTGGCCAGCAGCATAAGCAGTTTTTCTGCTTTTGGGAAGAAGCAAAAAATTCTAGCTTCTTCCAAGAAGCAGAAGCAGAAGAAGAAAATTAATTTATTTAAGACAAAATTATCCTCACCAAAATTTATATTTTTCAAATTATCCTTTACTAATTTAAGCTTTTTCTTTTCTCTTTGTTTCTGGTTTATAAAATTCTTTTAAAACTAGATATATCATATAGAATAAATGAATATATTGTAACTTTTCAAATTCTTTTTTGACTTTTCTTATGTTTGATTTTTTCTTTGCGTAATGTGTTGAAAACTTTTCAGATTATCTTCTTTTTTTATCACACTAAATCAAATTATCTATATTCTTCTTTGGATTATCAATTCTCTTCCTACAATTAATTTTTACAATTTTTTTATCTATATATTATTAAAAAAAAAGAAGAAAAAGCCTCCACATTAAGCCAATTGACTGTCTCACAATATGTCACTTGACAATTTAATGCAAAGTTAATTAGGTTAGGTAATAATTAGTTTTCTTTTGAATTTAAATTTAAAAAAAAAATACATTAGTTGTTAATATTTAGTTACTCTTTTTTATTTGAATTTAAACATATTTAACTTTTTTTTTTAACAAAACAATAAGTTTTATATATTTTAAATTATTTCTATTTTACGTTCTATGCCATCTTTCGAGTTTGACACTCAGAATCATCTTGTTACAACTATCATGGCTATACATATTATCATCTGACGACATTCTTCTACCAATAAGAAATTCAATTATTATGCTAATGAAGACATTACCGTAGAGATTGAGAAAGGAGATATGCCTTCTCGTATCCCTTTAGAAACGCAAGGCAAGTCTTCTACTAATATGGATATGTGTGTGATAGAATTAGAGATGGAATTGTTGAGAAATATTATCACGTGTGAGTGCCTTTGCTTATTAAATAATGTTGATTATCAATATATAGTACTTTGTGGAATAGACTTCTAATTCATACTTAATTATGACAATAAGAAATTATACTACATAATATTGTATGATTTGGCATAACTATGTATGCTATATTGACTTAAATCTTTAATATGTATGTTTACTTTATGATTTAAATTTTAATTAAATAAAATAAAAATAAAAAAGCCTCTTACAATAAATATATACGTTCATTTTTTTCTATAAAATAATTATAATACATTGGTACTATCCTTTTTGGTACTTTGACCTCAATAGTACTTTTTTGAAAGATTGGCCAAACACAATCTGTTTATCTGTCACGACCCCAAACCCGGTCGTGATGACGCCCGGCCGCGAGGCTGGGCAAGCCCAACCAAACCACAACCAAGAACGGCATTCCAGCCAAAAAGAAACGATTTAAGGTAACACAACAAATTTAATATCAACTCCCAACCAGGGTTAGACAATACCAAAGAAAATACAGCTGAGCAACAACAATAATCCTCCCAAAACTGAGGAGTCACGAGTACAGAGCCTCTAACAAAACAGGATACAAGTCTGAACAGAAATGATACCAAATTCTGACAAAATAACAAAAAGAACATACCAATAGAGACAGAGTAAGTGGTCCTGCGGACGCTGGGCAGCTACCTTAATACTCTGATTAACTCGGGTAATCAACAGCAGCAACACTAGATCTCTGGAGCACCTGGATCAGCACACAAGGTGCAGGGAGTATGGGGGTGAGTCTACCAACTGAGTGAGTTTACCGGACAAATTTAGTTGTCGCGACGATACCTTTCAACATCGCAAAAGACTACTCTTCATCACGAGACTGATCGGATCTGCCGTTATGTATAAAAAAAACCCGAAGATGAGAAAACACGAAATAACACAAAACGAAGCTATCTAGTAGTTCTATCCAGTACCATTCTCAGAGATATACAGAATAAGCAACAGTAAATAAATATATGAGATGCAATGCAACGCATGGACATTGCGGAACGTGTCGCCCGATCCATATGGGTACCCGTGCTCACTGTGGGGGTTCAGACTCCGAAGGGGCTCCTACAGCCCAAGCGTCATATCATACAGTGCCAATAGCTACCACTGTTTCCATTACCATACACGATGCCAATAGTTACCACTATTTCCATTTAAAATACACGGTACCAATAGTTACCACAGTTTCCATTTAAAATACACGGTGCCAATAGTTACCACCATTTCCATTTAAAATACATTGTGCCAATAGTTACCACCGTTTCTATTTAAAATCACGGTGCTAGTAGTTACCACCGTTTCCATTTAAAATAATATACAGTCCACAAATAGTGAGATAGTACTCATCAGCCCGAAATATCATTTAAAAATCATTTGATTTGTCAAAACGTATAAATATGACTGAGTTTGCAAAAATAGTATTTAAACCTGGACTGAATCAAATAATATGCAAATCATGATAATTCTGAGATAACGATCCCTGAAGGATTCTACAAGTTGGCACAAGGCCCAATACATGGCATCAAGCCCAGATATCATCAATATAGTATGCGAAGCAATCACCAACATAGTACAATCTATTCCTCGGATTGGACAGAGTCACAATTTCCAACATAGACGACCCCGCACTAGCTATAAAGTGTGTGTCTAGCCTCATAATAGCGTCACAATGTGATATACCGGGGTTTCAAACCCTCAAGTCATCATCTACACTCATTACTCACCTCAAGCCGGTCGGAAACTAGCTTGCAATGCCTTTCCCTCGAGAATCAACCTCCACGGATGCCAAATCTAATCAAAACCAATAGGAATATGTCACAATAGGCTAATGGAACATAACCCAATCGAAATAACTCGAAATACACCCAAAAATATGAAGTTGGCAAAACCCGAGCCCCGGGCCCCGGGCCCACTTCTCGAAAAATTACAAAATTCACATTTTCGGAACCCTCATCTCGCCATGAGTATATACATATCAAATTTACAAGAATCGGAGTAAATTTGACCCCTCAAATCAACATTTTAAACTCATTTAGGTTTCAAACCTTAACCACCGTTTTTAACTTCAAAAACCTTGAATTCTTTGTGTTTATTCCATAATTTTACACTATAACGACATACTTTAGGTCCAAGAGTTCGTACCTGATGAATCCCCTTGAAATTTCTCCAAAAATCGCCCACAATCGCCGTAGCCCGAGGTTCCAATATCCTTCTCTTTTTTAAAATTTGAAAACCTACTGTTTCATTAAACCCAAGCCGATTTCCGCTTCCGCGGCCATTTCTCCGCTTCCACGAGTCCGCTCCCGCGACCTTCTGACCGCTTCTTCGGTCTAACTTGAAATCCTCAGTGACCGCTTCTGCGGTCAATAACCGCTTCCGCGACCTCCGCTCCTGCGGTCGATCGCCCGCTTCTGCAGTCCCAGCCTTTTTCCTCCTTGGCTTCTTTTGCGGCTCAAATTCCGCTTCAGCAGACGTCGCCTACGATCCAATGTTCGCAAACGCGAAAATACCAAATGACCGATCCTAAATCTGAAGCACACTCCAAAATTCCTCGTCTAACCATCCGGAATCACCCCGGGGCCCCAACCAAAACCACCAACCTACTCCAAAACATCATACGAACTTGCTCCAATCATAAAACACACGCCCTTAAACAAAAAAATCATCAAATCATGGTGGATTCAAGCCTAAGTTTCAACTCTAACTTCTGAAACTAACATTCGATCAAAACCCGACCAAACAACGTCCGAATGACCTGAAAATTTGCAGATATATTCAAAATCCCCTAACGAAGCTATTGCAACTCTCAGAATTCTGTTCCTACCCCCGGATCAAAATCTCACCTATCAACCGAAATTTGCCAAAATTCAACCTAGCCAATTCAAACCTAATTCTACACCGGACCTCCAAATTCAATTTCGTTTTCTCTCCCAAGTCACAAATCACCATCCGAAACTAGTCGAATCGCCGGAAATCCATTCCAAGCCCTATAACTCATAAGACAACATCCGGTTGACTCTTCCAACTTAAGCTTCCTTAAAGAGACTGTTGGTCTCATTTATAACCAAATTCAACCCAACACACTTCAAACTCACCAAACACATATCAACACACGGGGAAGCATAATACGGGAATAACGGGGCTGAAATACAAAAGATGATGGGTCGGTTTGTCACATTATCAAATGTTACAAAAAGTACTTTCGAAATGAATTGGCCAAACAAAAACTATTTTTTTTCTCAAAAGTACTTTTAGGAAAAACACTTCTCAAAAAGTACTTTTTAAAATAAGCAGCTGTTGGCAGTTTGGCCAAACGGCTTCTAAACATGGATAACATGATCAAAGGAAGCACTAATTGCAAGAAACAAGTCTTACCTGCATGCTTTAACCCGACAACAACATATAAGTACTCGTCACCTCACATGTACGTTGTACCCAATAAAAATATGTAGCAATTAAACAAACAAGTCCTATTCAAGTCAAAGTTAACTACGACACATATCTCGTTCCAAAGAACTAACTCATAGCTCAACCACAGCTTTGCCATTCAAACAAGCCTCCAAACCAATAGAATCTAGCAATTTACTAACAAAATAATTTAAAATAAGCCTTAGGAACTATCCACGGTTGCAAAGAACTCAATTTAGGCCATTATTGAAAAGGTTAATAAATTAAAGTGCGTGTGTATATATATATACCCACGCTCGCTTGACCCAAACCCAAAAGTCTGGCTAAAACTCGATTACCCATTCACTCACGAACCCGGTTATGTAATTTATTTTGGAATCGACCTCAATTCGAGGTTTTAATCCATATTTTTCAAAATCATTAATTCTACGCAAAACCCCCCAATTTCTACCATGAAAACTTTAAATTTTGGATTGAAATCTTAAGAAATATAGTGAAAGATTGAAAGAAACTAGTTTAGAATCATTTACCAATGATTTGGGGAAAAAGAGCTCTTTGAAAAATTTCCAAGTTTGAAAATTTGAAGAATGAACAAAAAATCCCGTCCAAGTCCCATTTGATCAATTGCAGGTGTCGGATTTACAACATGGGGTTCGCAACTGCGAGCCCCGCAAATACAAAGAAGATACCGAAAATGCGAATGTTTCAAATCCCTTCTTTCATCACATTTGCGATGAATTGTTCGCAAATGCGAACACTGACCCTTACGCAATTGCGACTAGTGGATCATATATGCGATCACTGTCCCCTCTTTACTCACCTCGCAAATGCGAAGTATGTTTTGCAAATGCGTACTCAATGTGGCCCAGGTACTTTTCGCAAATGCGAACCTATCAGAGGTCGCAAATGCGAACCCATCAGAGGCCGCAAATGCGATGCCTGATCTCACAAATGTGAGACCAAAGGCCTGCATTAGAACAAAAACACCAGCAACACATTCTAAGTCTAATTTCACTCGCTAGCCTATCTGAAACTCACTCGAGCCTTCGAGACTCTAAACCAAAAGTGCACCCAAGTCTAAATATATCATATGAACTTGCTCGCTCGATCAAATCGCCAACATAATACCTAGAATTATGAATTGAACACCAAATAAAATGCAATTTTCAAAAAAAACTTTGAAACTTCTAATTTCACAATCGGACGTCCGAATCATATTAAACCAACTCCATTTCTCAAAAAATTTTACAGACAAGTCATAAATACAGTATTGGACCTATACCAGGTTTCGAAACCTAAATACGGACCTGATATCCAAAAAGTCAAATATTTCAAAATCATTAAGCCTTTAGCTTTCAAAATTCGACAAAGTCCGATAACACGGGCTAGGGACTTCCGAATTCGATTCTCGGCATACGCCCAAGTCCCAAATCACGATACGGATCTACTGGGACCGTCAAAATATGAATCCAGATTCATTTGCTTAAATCGTTTATCGAAGTCAACTCAAATGAATTTCCAAGTAAAATTTTCATATATTTATAAGTTTTTACACAAAACCTTTCCAAAAATACGCCCAGACTGTGCACATATATCAACGAGGGATAAAATAAGGTGCTTAAAGCTTGGTTCTAAAACATAAGATGGCCTTTCAGGGTATCAAATGGCAGAAGTGGTACATGGATACCATTAGAGTCCAAACAGACTTACTTTTTCCTCCAGTTTTATAATATAATTTTGAATAAACCTACCGTCTTTCTGATCAATGATGAAGCAGAGCAAGCACATGAGAGAAGAAGAATGCATGCAAGCTTTAGAGAGAATTATATGTTCATTATCAGTGGAACAGTCATATACAAATGAGCTAACTACACATATATATAACACTATGCTATCTGGTGCCAGCTGTCTAGCTAACCTCCACTAACTCCACTACTAACATAATTAACTAACAACTAATTACAATTCACTAACTAACATAGCTAAGACATATAAGATTGTGAGTGTACAGTGGCACGGTTAGTTAATTCCTTCACACCCCCCTCAATCTAGGAAATATGAAGATGTTCTTCATGTCTAGCTTGGATAGAAAATAATGATGTTGAGTGACGGCCAAGCCTTTAGTAAGAATGTTTTCTTGTTGCTCTGAAGAGGGGATATGTATGAGATTAATAAGCCAAGTTGTACCTTCTCGCGAATGAAATGAAAGCCAATGTCAATATGTGTTGTGCGCTCATGAAACACTGGATTAGCATCATTTAAATTGCTGACTTACTGTCACATATTAAAAAAAACTAGTTGTTGAATGTGCACCCCTAACTATTCAAACAAGTCAGTTACCCACACAATCTATGCAACTATTGATGTGAGGCTTCGATGCTCTACCTCAGGTGAGCTTCTGGATATAGTAGTTTGCTTATTCGACTTCCATGAGATCAAATAGCTTGCAAACTTCAGCAAATACCAGGTAATAGACCTCCTAATAAAAGGTCGAGATGACCAATTTGCATCACAATAGGCTATAAGTTGAGAAGAGGCATCTGCACACAATAAGATTCCCATATCTGGAGACTGCTTCACATACTTGATCATCTTGATAACAGCCTCCATATGCAATGTAATAGGACATTGCATGAACTGACTCAAGCACTGCACTGCACTGCAAATGCAACATTTGGTCTAGTCATGGTGAGGTAGAGAAGTCTACCCACTAACCTTTGATAAGCACTTGGATCATCAGTAACTTTGTCATCTTCAATCCCAAAGAGTGTCAAACTCCAATGTTGTAAGTTTCTTGTTCACCTCCAAAGATGCCTTGACTGGTTTGGACCTGAAAGTCACATGTATGATATAATTTCTGCTAGCAAATTCAATTCCTAAGAAAAACTTAAGCTCCCCCAAGTCCTTGAACTTAAAAGACTTGTTGTAGGTACTCTTTAGTCTCATGTATTAAGTTGTCATCATCCCCGGTGATTAACATGTCATCCATATAAACTAAGACCACCACTATTTTACTTTGAACCTTTCTGGTGAACAAAGAATAATCTAAGTGACTTTGATAGAATCCAGAAGCTATCAATGCAGATGTCAACTTGATGTTCCACTGGCGAGAAGCTTGCTTAAGCCCATATAGTGATTTGAGTAGTCGAAACATTTGATTTTGTCCTCCATAAACAGAACCCTGAGGCAACTCCATATAAACTTCTCCAGTTAAATCACCTTGTAGAAAAGCATAGTAAACATCCACTCGATGAGTTCCCCAGTTATTCATTACTTCTAGAGAAATAACTGTCCTCACTATTACCATTTTGACAACAGGTGAGAATGTTTCTTGATAATCCAATCCCTCTCTTTTGCTATACCCTTTTGCAACTAACCTTGCCTTAAACCTTTCCACTGTACCTGTAGTTTTGTATTTAATCTTGTATACCCATCGACAACCAATGGCTTTCTTTCCTGATGGTAAATGCATTATTTTCCATGTATTATTGTCTTCCAAAGCCTTGATATCATTATGCGTTGCCTCTATCCATCTGTCATCCTTGGCTGCTTCTGCATAGGTTTTGTGCTTAATTTCTGCAGAGAATTTGGTGATGAAGCTTTGATATTCGGAGGACAACGAGTCATAACTGATGAAATATGAGATTGGGTATAAACAAGAATGTACCCCTGAATGTTTGTTAGTCCTCACATAATCTTTAAGAAAAATAGGTGGCTTAGTTGATCTTCCTGATCTTCCTTCAATCAATGTTGTGTTTGATGTTCTACCACTGCTCTTGTGTGCTCAATTGAATCTATCACATCTTCATATGGGCCATTATTATGGTTATCTTGATCAATATATGCTGATGCAACTGGAATTTGATGTGAAGTAGAATTTGCAGCAATTTGATCAAGCAGATTGTTTCTACTTGTAATATCCAACTCATCCACTACACAAAACCTCTTCAAGTTTGTAATGTCAGAACTTTGAAAGTTTTGCCTTTCATAAGTATCGTGAAAGGGAAATATGCTCTCATGAAATACAACATCTTTACTAATGAAATATACTTTGTTAGACAGATCAAATAGTTTGTATCATTTCTGATGAACTCCACATCCCAACAACACTGATTTCACTGCTCTTGGACCAAACTTGTCATGTTTAGGCAAAGCAGTCGCATAACAAAGACAGCTTATCACCCTCATATGAGCCAAAAAAAGGTGTCCTGCTGTATAATACTTTTGATCTTCCTTTCAAATAGTATATGGTATCATATTTATTATATATGTTGTTGCTTCCACACATGTACCCTAGAATCGAATTGGTAAACTAGACTGAAACCTTATTGCTCTAGCTGTTTCTAGGATGTGCCTATGTTTCTTTTCCACTACTCCATTCTGCTAAGGAGTATAAGGACATGAACTCTTGATGCAAAATCCCATGATATGCAAATAATTCCTAACAAGTCATGTTAAAGAATTCAGATCAATTGTCTTATATGAATACTTTAATATTCTTTCCAAACTGATTTAGGATCATTGCAATAAATATTTTAAGCAACTCAGACACATCAAATTCTACTCTCATTAGGAAAATCCATGTCATCTACTAATGTCACAAAGTAATTCATTCTGTTATATGTTGGGACCTTATAAGGCCCCCATACATCCATGTGCATCAAATCAAAAGGTTCATCTTCTCTACTAGTACTAACAGAGAATGGTAATCTTATTTGTCTAGATAATGGACACACATCAAAATGATGTAAATGAAAAGCATCTTTATTTCTAAGACTAGAAATCTTTCTAATAACAGCCACGGGCACATGGCCTAATCTCCTATGCCAAATCTCAGGTTCCTCCATCTGTTCCACTGTCATGGCTTTTACTCTATTTATTCTAGCTTCCTTATGATGTGTCCTTAGAATGTACAAATCATCTTCCTTACTACCGATCGCCTTCATTTTTTTAATACAAAGCGAACTTAAATCTTGCGCAGAAAGCACATCCCTAACTTGCGCACAAAGCACATCCATAAATTGCGCACAAAGCACATCCTTAAAGGTATCACCTCCTCCTAAAGGGTTGTTTCCTATCTTAGTCACTTTAGCAGAACCTCATATGGGCTTTTGCACATTTCCAGCACTTCCTATTTGCCATCATCCAACAACAAACTTTCATTTTCTGTCATATGATTTGTAGCTCGTGTGTCCACTATCCAATATATTCCATTATCTTTAACAAGAAAGCACTTACTTGCTAAATTTGCATTTGTTTCAGAAGTAGAAGTCTTACTTAACATGTTGATCGGCATATTGTATTATTCATGTGTGATCACTGGAGCAAGTGAGCAACAATGTTGGCAGAATTGGTGTTTCCATGATTGGTTGCACTAGCCTTATACTGCATAGAATGTCCATCCACTACATTAGCTCTGGCTTTGGACTTAAAACCTGCAGGGTATCCAATCAGCTTGTAGCAGTTTTCCTTAAGACGACCTTTCTTGTTGCAGTAGCCATAATGTACCGGCTTGAAACATCCATCTTTTGTGTGACCCTTTTAATGACAATAGTCACATTCTATACCCCAACTTCTTTTCTGTTTAGGCACATTATTTTTGGCTGTGAATAATGCAGCTGACTCCATTGTTTCTATTGTGACATAGTTACTTCCTGCCACCAGCTTTTGGCTCTTATCCTGAACAATCAAGACATATGCTTGATTCACATTAATCACTTTAGATTTCATGTGACTATAACCTTCATTCAGTCCCATTAGGAATTGTAGTAGGCGTTGACACTGTAAATGCACTGCAAAATCTTTAGATGTCTCTTAGTCACAAGAAGGAGGTGGCATCATTGAGTCATATTCATCCCATAAATCCTCCAACCTCAAATAGCACACTGACACAGATGATGTTCTTTGTGTCAAAGTAAAGATCTCCTTATGGAGATTATACAAACGTGATCCATTCACCTTATTGAACCTCTCCTGCAATTCATTCCAAACTAAGAGTGCATTAGAACGAAATAGAATTCCACTCAGCAATTCATTGCTCACGTTTCCAGTAAGCCATGAGACTACTATTACATTACACATATTCCACTGATGTCCTAAAGCTGGCCCAAAAGTATCCCTAATGATTGTGCCATCAATGAAACCTAGCTTATTTCGTGCTAGGAGTGCAACTCTCATTGCTAGATCCCACAAAGAGTAATTTTCCATTCCTATAAGTTGAACACCAGCTGATAAAGACCCATGTGCATCAGAAGGATGAAGATATAATGGATGATTGTGATCAATCACCACCGGAGCAGGAACAAAGGTTCCTCAATCAGATTCATTATCAATCGCCATGATTATTCAGTAACAAATTCAGTCAATTACATATGAAGTAAAGAATTTCTAGTCAAAATAGAAATCAGAAACAAAATTCATCAATTGAATCTAGGGCTTGCTACAACTTCAAGTTAAAAATCTTTTTTCTTACATAATTGTCAACAAATCTCTCGATCGTCTTCAATCCGCAAAGAACAATCCTTAGATCTTACTGACGAGACCTCGCTATGATACCATAAAGAAACCCACAGTGTCTCTGATCAATGCTTAAGTAGACCAAGCACGAGAGAGAAGAAGAACACATGCAAGCTTTGGAGAGAATTATTTGTTCATTATCAATGAAACAATTATATACAAATGAGCTAATTACACCTAGATATAATACTATGCTAGTTGGTGCCAACTGTCTAGCTAACCTCCACTAAATTCATTACTAACATAATTAACTAACAACTAATTACAATTCACTAACACAACTAAGACATATCATATTGTGAGTGTACAGTTAGGCACAGTTAGTTAATTCCTTCACAAGTTTACTATAATTTTTTTCATACAAATATCAAATTTATATTTGGAAGAAACATGTATATGTATCCTTTGGTTAGCTTTGTTTTGTTTCCTTGATTCTCGCGTCTGTTAAACATCTAATCACATTGGACTTTGAAAAAATATTAAGTATATATTTATTTAACACTCAATAAAATAGACTCTAAGTAAAAGTCTTTTAATGTCTTAAGCTTTTAGGTTCTACGTGAAGTTTTCTTGGCTCTTTTGATTTATACCAAAAAAAAATCCTCGTTCTTTTGATTTGATTGTAGATAGGTGACGTTCAAATTATACGATCACGTACTCATGGCTTCTATAAGAAGTACTAATTACATAGACGAATCCAAGAATTAAATTTTACGAGTTTAATTTTGTAGACTTTTTTGCATCGAGTCTCTTGTATTTTTAAGTTATGGGTTCATATATACTATTTATTGTGATTGTTACTGTGTTAAAACAAAATTCAAAAAACTATTAGAATAATTAAAGAAATCTAGAAAATAGTAGAGAATCAGAAATATTCCGAATCCACAAGTTTTTTGTGTGTCCTTAAGGAATTTTAACCCCTCACACGTTGCCAAAGTAATAGATTAAATCCTCCCGGGATAAAACAGAATAAACCTTACTACAACAGTGGCAATACAAACTGCAGGATACCAACGAACTCAAAGAACAGAGCAAAATAACACATACAAATTTGAGAGAGAGAGACTACGAATTAGGATGCAGTATATTTAGAAAGAAAGAAGTTCTGGAGTGTTTTTCGTGTTTAGAAAATGGAGTCTTGCCTCAAAATTATAGGCAATTATCAAAAGAGGTGTCTAGAAAAGGTGCCTTTTCAGAAGAATACGCTGCCTCCCGTGGTTCTACTACGGTTATGGTAGAATCGCAGTTAGAGAGGCTCTCTGAATCTGAATCTTCATCAGGGTTCTGATGTATTTTGAGCAGTGATTTAGCATTTAATTAATTATTAAATAATTAAATAAATTTTGTCCAAAAATAATATTGTCGATCGATCATTTGACAAATCCAAATCCAAATCCAAAGCTAAAGCCAAAGTCAAAGCCGAGCCGAGCGAGCGAGCGAGCGACGCGATGGTTCATTCTCTTCAACTTCTTTTAAGAGCTTTAAGAAGTGATTCTATATACAAGCACACAAATGTGGTTGTCCCTCACCAATGAGGGGCAAAGTGCAAGACAAAAGTTCACTTCTTCAAATTTTTATTTTCCCTCCATTTTATTTTCCTCCATTTCCAATTCACACTTCTTCTACTTTAAAGCCCAATGGCTTAAAGTCCAACAATCAACCACATGAATGGGAATGGCTGTATCAAGAAAGATCATAGATGAAAGCTATGTGATTTTGCAAGTAAGGATTAATTGCATCTGGATAAGTAGGTTTCCCTTTGAACTTTCCGTAGTGAACATATGTTGGATATACTCGGTCAACCAGTAGATTTGATATCTTTGAACTGTCGAACTTTAGTGTATACCTAGACAACCATATGTCACACAACCAACCCTTAACCGTCTTTTGGTTCACATTGTTGTGTTCGTTTTAGCCATGAACACCACCTTGTTTTATAAGTGCGTAGAGAATTGGCCTTACAGAATTCTCATTGAAGCGGCTTCCACTTCACACTTACTTAGGTGATTCATAAACCCCTAATCCTTTAGATTGACAATATTTGATAAATATCTCATCAAACTTAGGTAATCATAAAAGAACGTGTAAAGTTCTATCGTAGTTACTGAACATTATCTTTCATCACGAGAATGGACCAAGGTTTTTATTTTGACAATGTTGAACCAGTCAATCATAACTTTGTTTGAGCTCCTTGAACCTAGATCTCGGAACATCCAAAATTCTAGGTAGAGTTACCGCCATGTTGACTTCTCTCCGGCCATAGTCCCATTCCCTCAGATGATTTCTCAACTCCCTCTCTAGTTAAGCCTTTTGTTAGCGGAGCCGCAACATTATCCTTTGATCTTACATAATCAATAGTGATAATTCCACTAGAAAGTAGTTATCTAATGGTGTTATGTCTTCGTCGTATATGATGAGACTTTCCGTTATACATAACGCTCCCTGCCCGTCATAGTGCAGCCTCACTATCACAATGTATGAAAATAGGAGCCAAAGGCTTTGGCCAGAATGGAATGTCTTCTAAGAAATTTCGAGGCATTCAGCTAATTCACTGGCTTTATCGAACGCTATAAACTCTGATTCCATTGTAGAGCGAGCGATACACATTTGTTTGCAAGACTTCCAAGATACTGCTCCTCCACCAACAGTAAACACATATCCACTTGTGGAGTTTGTTTCTGATGAGCCAGTTATCCAATTAGCATCACTATATCCTTCAATAACCGCATGACATTTATTGTAGTGCAAAGCTTAGTCTTGGGTATACTCCAAATATCCCATAACTTGTTTCATAGTCACTCAGTGATGCTTGTTGGGATTACTTGTGAATCGACTAAGTTTACTTAATGAACAAGCTATATCAGGTCGTGTGCAGTTCATGATGTACATTAAACTTCCCAACACACGAGCATACTCCAATTGAGACATACTTTCACCTTTATTCTTCATAAGATGATCGTTTAAGTCAATTGGAGTTCTTACACTTCTAAATTCCAAGTGTTTGAATTTTTCAAGTATCATCTTCACGTAATGTGATTGAGACAAAGCTAGACCTTGAAGAGTCTCTGGATTTTAATTCCTAGAATTACATCGACAACTCCTAAGTCTTTCATGTCAAACTTACTAGCAAACATATGCTTAGTAGCTTGAATGTCGGCAATGTCTTTGCTCATTATTAGCATATCATTAACATATAAGCAAACAATGACTATATGATTTGGAACGTTCTTAATGTAAACACATTTATCACACTCATCAATCTTAAAACCATTTGACAACATTATTTGGTCAAACTTCACATGCCATTGCTTGGGTGCTTGTTCTAGTCCATAAAGAGACTAAACAAGTCTACACAACTTCTTTTCTTTTTCCGGAACCACAAACCCTTCCGGTTGGTTCATGTAAATTTCTTCCTCAAGATCACCATTTAAGAAGGCTATTTTTACATCCATTTGATGGATTTGAAGACCATACAAGGAGGCTAATGCTATTAACATCCGAATGGATGTAATTATTGTTATCGGCGAGTATGTGTCAAAATAGTCAAGACTTTCTCGTTGTCTAAATCCTTTGACAACAAGTCTTGCCTTGTATTTGTCAATAGTACCATCGTCTTTCATTTTCTTCTTGAAAATTCATTTAGAACCCAAACGTTTTGTTACCTGGAGGAAGATCAACCAATTCCCAAGTATGGTTGCTCAATATGGATTCTATTTCACAATTGACATCTTCTTTCCAATATTGTGCCTCTGAGGAAGACATTGCTTCCTTGAAGGTACGAGGCTCATTTTCTAACAGAAAAGTCAGAAAATATGGACCGAATGAAGTAGATGTCCTTTGACATTTACTTCTTCTCGGATTTTCTTCATTAGGCATACCATTTGTTATTTCCTCCCGAGGTCGTTTTGACTGTTGGCAGGTCACTTCACTTTCCTTTTTATACGGAAAAATAGTTTCAAAGAATTCAACATTATCTGATTCTATTATCGTATTAATGTGAATCTCAGGATTTTCTGATTTATGAACCAGAAAACGATATGCCTTGCTATTGGTTATATATTCAATAAACACACAATCAACCATTTTTGGACCTATCTTAACCCTTTTAGGTTTATGAACTTTTACATTAGCTAAACACCCTCATAGTTTGAAGTAATTCAAGCTAGGCTTCCTTTCTTTCCACTTCTCATAAGGAATGGACTGTGTTTTATTATGAGGTACATGGTTGATTATTGAGTTAGCTGTAAGTATAGCTTCCCCCCACAAGTTCTGTGGTAAGCCAGAACTTATTAGCAATGCATTCATCATCTCCTTCAACGTTCGATTCTTCCTCTTCGCAATTCCATTAGATTGTGGAGAGTAAGGGGCAGTTGTTTGGTGAATAATGTCATTTTCCAAACATATTTCTTCAAAAGAAGATTCACATTCGTCACCCCTATCACTTCTTATCATTTTGATCTTTTTGTTTAGTTGCGTTTCAACTTCACTCTTGTATTTCTTGAAAGCATAAATTTCCCCATCTTTACTATTTAGTAAGTAAATATAGAAATATCTCGTGCTATCGTCAATAAAAATAATAAAATACTTTTTCCCACCGCGAGATGGTGTTGACTTTATGTTGCAAATATCTGTGTGAATTAAGTCTAAAGCACTTGAATTTCTTTCAACGGATTTATAAGGATGCTTAGCATACTTTCATATTTGACATTTGGAATTAATGCAATCAAATTTTGGCAATATTTCTAGATTTATCATCTTTCGCAATGTTTTGAAGTTTACGTGACCTAAACGCGAATGCCATAAAGTGTTTGACTCAAGCAAGTAAGAAGAAGCATTCACTTTATTGATAGGAACTGCTATTACATTTAGCTTAAAAATGCCCTCATTTAGGTAACCTTTTCATACATACAAATCGTTTTTACTTAGTACAATACTGTTAGAAACAAAAATACATTTGAATCCATTCTTGACAAGAAGTGAGGTAGACACAAGATTCTTGCGAATTTATGGAACATGGAGGACTTGGTTTAGAGTCACTATTTTTCTCGACGTCATCTTCAACGCAATCTTGCCAACTCCTTCAATTTTGGTTGTAGATGAATTTCCCATGAAGATTGTCTCGTCGGGTCCTGCGGGGCATAAGAAGAAAATAACACCTTGTTAGCAGAAATATGGATGGTAGCTCCGGAATCTATTCACCATTCTTTCGGATTTCTTACCAAGTTGTATTCAGACAACATGGCACAAAAGTCTTCCATTTCATCTTCAACCATGTTGGCTTGATTCTTTTTCTTCTTATCATTCTTTGGCGCACGACAATCCACTACCTTATGCCCAATTTTTTCACAATTGTGGCAATTACCCTTGAACTTCTTATTACTTGAGTAATTCTTTGGTCCAGAAGCCTTCTTCCTCTTCTTATTTTGTGGTGCCTCCTCAACAATGTTTGCCCCTATTATTGTCGAGTGTCCACGTGACTTATTTTCAGTATTTTTGTTGTCTTCTGCTATCCTCAAACGAACAATAAAGTGTTCTAGTATCATTTCCTTCCGTTTGTGTTTAAGATAGTTCATAAAATCCTTCCACAACGGATGTAACTTCTCAATAAAAGCAGCGGCTTGAAAGGCCTCATTTATGACCATACCTTAAATAACAAATTCATAATTAATAATAAGATAAATCTTATTAATAAAATTATTGATTTGGGTCAAACCTTCAGCAAAGAGGTCATGTACAATGACTTGTAGTTCTTGGACTTGAGTTATGACCGACCTAGTGTCAATCATCTTGAAATCAAAGAACCTTGCAGCCACGAACTTCTTAAGTGCTGCATCGTCAGTCTTGTACATGTTCTCAAGCGCATTCCATAACGCTTTTGAAGTTTCCATGACATTATAAACATTGTACAACCCATCTTCCAAACAACTCAAAATGTAATTTTTGCACAGGAAATCAGAATGTTTCCATGCTTCAGCTACAAAAAGTCATTCATCATTCGGAGTATTTTCAGCCATAACCGGAGGATACTCCTTGATGAAACGTTGCAAACTCAACGTATTAAGATAGAAGAGCATCTCCATTTGCCAGTGTTTAAAATCAATACCGGAAAACTTTCTGGATTTTTCTGTCGATGCCATAGCATGAGCAGGAGTAGAACGGCTTGACGAGGCAACAACACTCGTAACAGTAGCACCCGTTTCCGCAACACTTCCATTAGTTTGGGTTTCATTCGTCATATTTCTGTAAAGTTGAAAATAATACAAAACTTTGTTAAATCGGTGAAGTTTTAGTATCTTCAAACTGAATACAAAACCAAATATACAATACATAACAACGGTGAAGTTTTTATATACTTCAAAACCGTATGTTTATTATTCCAGCAAAGTTTTTATGTACTTTAAACCGGACAGAAACAATTATTGGAGGAGAAAGCAACAAGAACAAAGTATATAGAAAATAATTTAATATATGATCAACACAAAAACGTTAGTAATTATAAAATTCCTTAAGCTTGTGAGCGTTATTGTGTTAAAATAAAATTCAGAAAAAATTGTTAGAAGAACTAAAGAAATCTGAAAAATAGTAGAGAATCGGAAATATTCCGGGTCCACAAGTTTCTTGTGTGTCCTTAAGAAATTTTAACCCCCTCACACATTGCCAAGGTAATGGATTAAATCCTCTAAGGATAAAACAGAATAAACCTTCGTGCAACAGTGGCAATACAAATTACAGGATACTAATAAACTCAAAGAATAGAGCAAAATCACACTTACGAATTTGAGAGAGAGAGAGAGAGACTACGAATTAGGATGCATTATATTCAGAAAGAAAGAAGTTCTGGAGTGTTTTTCGTGTTTAGAAAATGGAGCTTTGCCTTAGAATTTATAGGCAATTATTAGAAGAGGTGTATGGAAAAGGTGCCCTTTCAGAAGAATAGGTTGCCTGGGCCAGAGAGGCCTCTGAATCTTCATCAGGGTTCTAACGTATTTTCAGTAGTGATTTGGCACTTAATTAATTATTAAATAATTAAATAAATTTAGACTTATCGATCGATCATTTGATAAATCCGAAGTCGAAGCCAAAGCCGAGCCGAACGAGTGACGACGACGGCACGAGGGTTCATTCTCTTCAACTTCTTTTAAGACCTCTAAGAAGTGATTCTATATATAAGCACACAAATGTGGTTGTCCCTAACCAATGAGGGACAAAGTGCAACACAAAAATTCAATTCTTCAAATTTTTATTTTTCCTCCATTTTCAATTCACACTTCTTCTACTTTAAAGCCCAATAGCTTAAAGTCCAATAGCTTAAAGTCCAATATTTATTATAATTTTAGTATATTTATATATATAAGTTTATACCGTTAAAAGTATTGGATTCAAATTAACTCGATACTTCTTAGTTGCATATGCCCATGACTAAATATTCACCATAAAAAAATCATGTAAAAGTAATCAAACTATTATTAAACAAAACTTTTAATATATTTATGTGATTTCTTAAAGGAAAAATGACTCTATATAGCGCTGTAAAAATACCGAAAAAATATACAAAATTTGTATACTTTTTGTATATGTACACATTCTGTGTATTATATACAAAAATTATACAAGTTTTATATACTTTCCCAGCTACCAAATATAAATAATTTTTGGCGCGGACTAAAAGTGATGATACCCCTTTCTTAAACTATATGGGATACATGCTAAGAGTACGTGCCCAAAAACTAATAAAAATAAGCATATCAGTTACTTTATATTGTAGACCCAATGTACTTAAAACTCCCTCTAATAAGTATGACTTGCGATTCCATCCTTAACTCCCCTTCCCCTCCTTGAGTCTCGCCACTGAACTTACACTCCAACTATTCTGTTTTGGTCCTGCCGAACTTGAAACCTTTAGATTCTGCCTCCAAACCTCCAATTGCGTGTTCACACTGTCTCGCGTCTCGTCAATCAATATAATATCATCTGCAAATAGCATTACTTCTCCTTAAATGTGATGCATCAGTATTTTCACCACCGGAGCAAACAAAAAACGAGCTGAGTGCCAAACCCATCATGACTTATATATTTTTTAAAATTTTATCCATCAAAATTAAAAATTGATTTCAAATTATTAAACTCAAATAAAGGTGATGAAAGTAGTTGACTGGATTAAAGAATAACCTACCTCAATAGACGCTAGTGGTTAATTAAGAAAATGGAAAAGGGCCTAAAATGCCCCTGAACTATCTGTTTTGGTAAAATAATGCCCTCCATCCACCTATTGGGCCAAATATGCCCTTCTGTTAATATTTTTGGCTCACAAATGCCCTTTGAGTTAACGGAGGGACACATGTCAACCTTCTCTTGGCTCATTCTAAATACTTCTTAATTAATTAAAAAAGGCCCATTATTCATACCCGAAAATAATTTTCTAAAGCACTTTTTCTATTTTTTTTACTAAAAACTGAAGAAAAAAAGGAATTTTTTTCTAGTTTTTACAAAAAAATAGATTTTTTTTTACTAAAACAATTTTTTTATAAAAACAAAAATAAAATCTAAAAAGTAATTTTCTAAAGCAATGTTTTTGTAAAAATTGAAAAAAAAAAGTAGATGTTTTTTTTTGCTAAAAACTGAAAAAATAAAAAAAATCCAGTGTTAAATTATTTCTTTAATTTTTTTTTTCAGTTTTTTAAAGAACTTCCCAATTTATTTTCTCCCGGTTTGCACTAATCACAACAAAAACAGGAAAATTTAGATAATAAAATTAGTAAAAAATTGAAAACTTGGTATGTCAATAATGAAAATAAACTGCTATATGGAGCAAAATGAAATTGGACAAAAAATTACCACTCCTGATCGTTATTTTACTTGATATATGCATCTTAAGCATTTACAAATTAATTAAAAAAACTAAAAAAAAATTAAAGAACTGGATTTTTTTTTATTTTTAGCAAAAAACTATCTACTTTTTTTTTCAGTTTTTAGAAAAATATTGCTTTAGAAAATTACTTTTTAGAATTTATTTTTGTTTTTATAAATATATTGTTTTAGTAAAAAATATCTATTTTTTTTTTTGTGTAAAAATTGGGAAAAAAATCCTTTTTTTTCTTCAGTTTTTAGTAAAAAACTTTTTAGAAAAATTGCTTTAAAAAATTATTTTTCAGGTATGAATAACAAGTCTTTTTAATTAATTAAGAAATATTTATAATTGGCCAACAGGAGTATGACGCGTGTCCCTCCGTTAACTCAAAGGGCATTCATGAGCTAAAAATATTAACGAAAGGGTGGCCGAATAGGTGGATGAAGGGAATTATTGTACTAACATGGATAGTTCAGGGGCATTTTAGACCTTTTTTCGTTAAAAAAAAGATCTTAAGAGTAAATAATTAAGGTCTCGCATCGACGCTAGTGGAATTTTTGGCTAATTATTAGTCCGAGTCCAATAAGGTATTGGAAAAGAGAGATTAATAATTATTCCCTTCAATCTAAAATAAGTGATTTTTTTGGATATTTTCACACATATTAAGAAATTCACCTTTAACCTAAAATAAATTAGCAATATAATTAACCATATTAACCTTTACTATTTGTGACGACCCGACCGGTCGTATCTTGTATTTCCATTATGTTTTTCCCGTTTAGTGCTTCCACATGTTTTAATTGATGTGTTTGATGAACTTGAAGTAGTTCGGATATAGTTTGGTTGGAAATGAGACAATTAGTCTCTTTAAGGAAGGGTTGGCTTGGAAAAAGTCAATCGGACGTTGACTTGTGAGTTAGAGGGCTCGGAATGGATTTATGATGATTCGGTTAGTTTCGGGGGATGATTTTAGGCTTAGGAGAGCAATCGGAAGTAATTTTGGAGGCTCGGTGTAGAATTAGGCTTGAATTGGCTAAGTTTGAATTTTGGCGAATTCCGGTTGATAGGTAAGATTTTGATCCGAGGGTCGGAATGGAATTCAAAGAGCTTCAGTAGCTTCATTAGGTGATTTTGGATGTGTGTGCAAAATTTCAATTGATTCGGAGGTGTTTAGGTCGGATTTTTTATCAAATGCAAGTTTCAGAAGTTTTAGTTTAACTTAGGCTTGAATTCGTGAAAATTTGATGATTCTTGGGTTGTCGGATGTGTTTTTATAATTGGAATAGGTTTATATGATGTTTTAGGATGGGTTGGCACTTTTGGTTGACGTCCCGGGGGGCCTCGGGGGGAGTTTGAATGGTTAAATGGAGTGTTTTGAAGTTTGGCATGTTTTGGAGTTCGGGTACTTGGTATTTTCGCATCTGCGGAAAAGGGACCACATAAGTGGTTCCGCAGATGCGGTGAGGAGGTCGCATAAGCGGGCCTTGAGGCCTAGCCATCTTCCGCTAAAGCGTAGATATGCGATCTTTTTACCGTAGAAGGGGTCTAAGTTGTTGGGATAAACTGCATAAGCGGAGTTCTGGCTGCAAAAGTGGAAGTCGCAGGTACGATGCGTGAACCACATAAGCGGAAATGACTGGAGAGATTTAAGTTAAGTCTTCTTCGCGAATTTTGAAAGAGCAAATATTTTGGACTTCGACCAAGAGGGTTTTGGGCGATTTTTTAGGAGGATTTCAAGGGTGATCATCAGGTATGGATTCTTGTAATTAATTTGTGAATTTATGGTGTTTAAACGTGGATTAACACTGAAAACACAAGGAATTAAAGGTTAAAAATGGTAGTTAGGTCTTGAAACTTAAGAGAGCTAAAATTGATGATTTGAGGAGTCAAATGGACTCTGATTCTTATGAACTTGATAAGTATAGACTCGTGGCGGGATAAGGACCATTTCGATATAAAGTTTCCTGGATTTCGAGAACTAGAGCTCGGGCTCAGGTTTTGCAAATTTCCTAATTTTTGATGTATTTCGAGTCTATTTGATTGGGTTATATTCCCTTAGCCTATTGTAATGTAGTAATTGTAGTTTTGGCCATATTCAACGCGTGAGGAGGTCGATTCGAGAGGCAAGGGTGTTATTAGCTAGTTTTCGACCAGCTAGAGGTGAGTAATTGATGTAACTGCTGCTTTGAGGATTTGAAACCCCAAACTTTCACATCGTAACGCTATATTGAGGCATGAAGTGCACTCCACGATGAGTGAGGGGTCGTATACTGTTGGGGATTGAGACTTAGTCCAACCCGAGTGTTAATTTATACTATACTGGCGGCTGAAACGCATACCTTGTTATTGTGAATTGGGCTTATTGCCGTGTTTGGGGCCTTGTGCCGACCTGTAGAATCCTTAGGGGATTTTTATATGTTTGCCTCACTTGTGTGCATAAGATAAATTCTAAGTCATGTTTTCAAATAGTAAAAACAATATAATAACTGTGTTTTATACATGAACCCTAAATGAAAAGGATATGAGGGTTGAGGTCTATATAGTATGTCACGCTCGATTGACTATGGACTTGTATGACTGAGATGGGTCGGGGACCTTGTAGTGAGGATGATTTCTTGATATGGATCAGGCTACACGCCGTAGCGATTATTATATATTGATATTGAGGCCGAGAACCTGTTTTATGCCAATACATGGCTGATATTGCGCTTGGGATGTTGGAGCCCTTCCGGAGTCTGTACACACCCCGAGTGAGCGACGTCGATGTTAAATAAGTGGAGCGGGATGCACGGCGAATCGGGTACTGAAGTGTACCGTTATTTGTGTTGCATTCTTTCATGCATTATTTCTTAACTATATTATGTGTTGTATATTGTTTCCGCTGTTTTGGAATATGAACTGCTAGATATAGAGTACTTTGTGCACTTTCTGTGTTGTCTTACCTTCAGACTTTAGTTATATCTATTACCACTGAGTTGGAAGTACTCATTTTACTCCCTGCACCTTGTGTGCAGATCCAGGGCTGTCTCAGGCTGAGTGATTCTAGCTGTTCCAGAGTTCTTTCGGGGAGTATTTGAGGTAGCTACAAGGCGTTCACAGCCGATGATTCTCCCCTCTATTTTTGTTCTTTATTTTCGCATTATCGATGTTAGGCAAACTATGTAGTAGGATATTACTCTATCATTAGCGGCTCATGTTCGCGACACCGGGTCCTAGTTGGGCTGTTTCGATATTTTGTCAGAATTTTCATATTTTTATCAGTATTTCAGACTTTGACTTAAATAGCTTTATCTTTTCTTGTCTAAATAATTGGACCAATTGTTATAAATGGTCGGGCTTGCCTAGTAGTGTGCTGGGCGCCATCACGATCGGGTTGGGGTCGTGACAAGTTGGTATTAGATCCTAGGATACTTGGTCTCGCGAGTCATGAGCTGGTTTAGTAGAGTCTCGCGGATCGGTACGGAAACGTCTGTACTTATCCTCGGGAGGCTGCAGAACCTTTAGGAAACTTTATATTCTTGGAATTCTTATCGTGCGACTTTGTTGATCCGAGAAGTAAATTATGTTATTCTATTCACTCGCAGATGGAGAGGACCCGTGCTACCGGACGTGGTGGACGACCACTTGTACCACTTGCTGAGGCCACCAGAGGCCGCGGTCGTGGTCGATGCAGAGTCGAGGGGGCAGCACCTGTTGACCCACTAGTTGCCTCGGCTCAGGAGCAAGCTCCAGCTTTAGAGACTCCAGCAGCACCTGTTCAGGCACCAGCTTTGCCTATTGTGATTCCGGGCCTTCAGGAGGCCCTAACTCAGATTTTATCAGTCTGCACTGGTCTGGCTCAGACCGTCTCAGCCACTACTGCAACAGCTACTTTGCAGGCCGGGGGAGTCAATCAGACCCCCGCTGCTCGCACGCCTGAGAAGTTAGCGCAGGTTTTGCAGACACTAGAGGCACCACCAGTTCAGCAGGTTGCCCCAGTTCAGTCGGTGGCCCCGATTCAGGATGATGTGATCCCAGCTATGCCAGACGATAACCAGCGTCATCTTGAGAGGTTCAACAGGCTTTCACCTCCTACTATCAGTGGTGTTCCTGGCGAGGATGCCCATAGTTTTCTCGATAAGTGTCGACGTATGCTGCGGACCATATGGATCTTGGATTCGAGCGGGGTATCATTTACTATTTTTCAGTTTTCTACAGTAGCTTTCACTTGGTGAGAGGCTTATGAGTGGCATAGGCCGAGAGGTGCAACGCCTTTGTCATGGCAGGAGTTCTCCACTCTCTTTCTGGAGAGTGGGTACCACAGTCTCAGAGGGAGGAGCTGGGTAGACAGTTTGAGTACCTCCGTCAGGGAGATATGACCGTGACTCAGTATAAGGTGAGATTTTTGGAGTTGGCTCGATATGCTCCATGGATTGTCCCGACTGATCGAGAGAGGATTCGTAGGTTTGTGGATAGACTCACCTATCCCATCTGTATTCTGATGACCCGAGAGAGGGTTCTGGGCCATAATTTTAAGGATGCTGTGGATATTGCTCGTGATATTCAGATGGCTCGCCCTCAGAAGAGAGAGGAGAGGGAGGCCAAGAGGCTTCGAGGATTAGGCAGCTTCACTGGTGCTCCATCTAGGGGCCAATTTTAGCAGAGAAGAGGTCTTTCTTTCAGGCCTCATCATATGGCTCATCCCGAGTATCGTGGGGCGTCTTCAGGTCGTGGTCATTAGATATAAGCAGAGCCACTCTTCACTTTGTGCCCTCCCAGCTCATAGTTCTTCACATGCCCCTTCAGCTCAGGGTTCGTTTGCACAGGGCGCATCGGTTGGTAATTTTGGTGCGAGGGGTTCCATTAAGTCCCCTTCTTTAGCATCTAGTATTAGATTCGAGTGTGGCGAATATGGCTATATGAGGAGGCAGTGTCCTCGACGTCGTGGTAGCCAGTATCAGTAGAGGGATCAGCCATCGTCTTCTACTCTGGTTTCTTCAGCACAAGCCCAGTCAGAGAGGGGCGGAGGCCAGGCAGCCAAGGGTCGCCCTAGGGACGGAGACCGATCAGGTGGAGACGGCCAGGATAGATTTTATGCTCTCCCGGGCAGGACAGATGCCCTTGCATCTGATGATGTTATCACATGTATTATTTCAGTCTACCACAGAGATGCCTCTATCTTATTTGATCCCGGTTCTACCTATTCCTATGTGTCTTCATATTTTTCTCATCATTTGGGAACGACCCGAGGGTGTCCTAGTTTACCGGTGCACATATCTACCCCGGTGGGTGATACTACTACTGTGGACCATGTATATCGGTCCAGTCTCGTGACTATTGGGGGTTTAGAGACCCGAGTTGATTTATTTCTCTTGAGCATGGTAGAATTTGATGTTATTCTAGGCATAGATTGGTTATCTCCGTGTCATGCTATTCTAGACTGTCATGCAAAGATAGTCACCTTGGCTATGCCTAGTGTTTCGAGGATCGAGTGGCATGGTATGACTGATCATGTCCCTAGCAGGGTTATATCTTTCTTGAAAACCCAGCGCATGGTTGGGAAGGGTTGTTTATCATATTTGGCCTTCGTGCATGATGTCGGAGCTGAGGCTCCCAGTATATATTCTATTCCCGTTGTGAGGGACTTCCCTGATGTATTTCTTGCAGACCTGCAGAGTATGCCCCCGGATAGGGACATTGATTTTGGTATTGACCTGGTGCCGGGGACCAAGCCCATTTCTATTCTGCCTTATCGTATGGCACCAGGGGGAGTTGAAAGAATTGAAACATCAACTTCAGGAGCTCTTATAAAAGGGGTTTATTCGGCCGAGTGTGTCACCGTAGGGTGCACCTGTGTTATTTGTGAAGAAGAAAGATGGCACAATGAGAATGTACATTGCCTACAGGCAGTTGAACAAAGTAACAGTGAAGAACAAATATCCCCTACCTCACATCTATGATTTATTCGACTAGCTTCAGGGAGCAAGGGTGTTTTCTAAGATTGATCTTCGTTCGGGTTATCACCAGTTGAAGATCAAGGAGTCATATATTCATAAGACTGCCTTCAGGACTAGATATGATCACTATGAGTTCCTGGTGATGTCTTTTAGGCTGACCAATGCCCCAGCAACGTTCTTGCATCTTATGAACAGTGTATTTTGGCCGTATCTGGATTTGTTGTTATTGTATTCATTGATGATATCTTGGTATACTCTTGTAGTTAGGAGGATCATGCAGATCATTTGCTAGTGGTATTGCAGAGATTGAGGGAGGGGAAGTTGTATGCCAAGTTCTCCAAGTGTGAGTTCTAGCTTAGTTCCATGGCCTTTTTGGGACACGTGGTGTCTAGTGATGGTATTCAGGTTGATCCAAAGAAGATTTAGGCGGTTCAGAGTTGGCTTAGACCGTCCTCGACCATAAAGATTCATTGTTTCCTCGGTTTGGCGGGTTATTATCGCCGTTTCGTTTAGGGTTTCTCATCTATTGTCTCGTCCTTGACCAAGTAAACGCAGAAGGGCGCACCGTTTGTATGGTCGGATGAGTGCAAGGAGAGCTTTCAGAAGCTCAAGACAACTTTGACCACATCTCCAGTATTGGTCTTGCTATCAGCTTCAGGTTCTTACACCGTTTATTGTGATGCTTCGAGAGTCGGGATTGGCTATGTATTGATGCAGGAGGGTAGAGTGATTGCTTATGCTTCTCGGCAGTTGAAGCCCCATGAGAAGAACTACCATGTTCATTATTTAGAGTTGGCTGCTACAGTTCATGCCTTGAAAATTTGGAGGCACTATTTGTATGGAGTATCTTGTGAGGTGTCACCGATTATTTCAGTCTTCAGCATTATTTCAAGCAAAAATATCTCAATTTGAGGTAGCGGAGGTGGCTTGAGTTACTTAAGGACTATGGCATTACCATCTTGTATCATCCGGGAAAGGCCAATGTAGTGGTCGATGCTTTGAGCCGAAAGACAATTAGTATGGGGAGTTTGGCATACATTCCAGTTAGGGAGAGACCCCTTGCAGTGGATGTTTAGGCTTTGGCCAATCGGTTGGTGCGGTTAGATATTTCGGAGCCTGCTGGGTGTTGGCGAGCGTGGTTTCACGGTCTTCCTTGTATGATCGCATCAGAGAGCGCCAATATGAAGATCCGCATTTGCTTGTCCTCAAGGACATGGTTCAGCACGGAGATGCTAGAGATGTGACTGTAGGTGACGATGGTGTGTTGAGGATGCAGGGTCGGATTTGTGTGCGCAATGTAGATGGGCTTAGAGATTTGATTCTTGAGGAGGCCCACAGTTCACGGTCTTCCATCCACCCGGGTGCCACAAAGATGTACCAGGACTTGAGACATCATTACTAGTGGAGGAGAATGAAGAAATACATTGTGAGATTTATGGCTCGGTGTCTCAACTGTCAGCAGGTAAAATATGAGCATCAGAGATCGGGCGGTTTGCTTCAGCAGATGGTTATTCCTGAGTGGAAATGGGAGAGAGTTACTATGGATTTCGTGAGTGGTCTTCCTCAGACTTTGAAGAAGTTCGATTCGATTTGGGTCATTGTGGACCAGCTGACCAAGTCAGCGCATTTCATTCCAGTGTGTACTACCTATTCTTTGGAGCGGCTGACATGGATCTTTATTCGTGATATTGTCCGACCGCATGGTGTTCCAGTTTCTATTATACCAGATAGAGGTGCCCAGTTCACTTCTGTGTTTTGGAGGACTTTTCAGCATGAGTTGGGTACTCAGATGGAGCTGAGTTCGGCATTTCATCCTCAGACAGACGGATAGTCCGAGCGTACTATTCAGATATTGGAGGATATGTTGCGTGCATGTGTGATTGACTCTGGAGGTTCTTCGGATGAGTTTCTACCTCTCGCAGAGTTTGCCTACAACAACAACTATCAGTCTAGCGTTCGTATGGCGCCGTATGAGGCCTTATATGGGAGACGGTATAGATCTCCGGTCAGTTGGTTTGAGCCCGGTGAGGCTAAGTTTTTGGGGACAGATTTGGTCCAGGATTCCTTAGAGAAGGTGAAGGTGATTCGGGAGAGACTTCATACAGCTTAGTCACGTCAGAAGAGTTATGCGGACCGAAAGGTTCGGATGTATCTTACTCGGTGGGTGAGAAGGTCTTGCTAAAGGTTTCACCCATGAAGGGTGCGATGAGGTTTGGAAAGAAAGGGAAGCTGAGTCTGCGGTTCATCAGACCTTTTGAGGTACTTAGGAGGATTGGGGAGGTGGCCTATATGCTTGCTTTGCCACCCAGTTTGTCGGGCGTTCATCCGGTGTTTCATGTGTCTATGCTCCGGAAGTATGTTGGGGACCCGTCTCATGTCTTGGACTTTAGCACAGTTCAGCTGGATGAGGATTTGACTTATGATGTGGAGCCAGTGGCTATTTTGGGTCGACATGTTAGGAAATTGAGATCAAAGGACATATCTTCGGTGAAGGTACATTTGAGAGGTCGGCATGTGGAGGAGGCCACTTGGAAGATCGAGTAGGAGATGCGGAGCAGATACCCGCACCTATTTGAGACTTCAGGTATGTTTCTTGACCCGCTCGAGGATGAGCGTTTGTTTTAGTTGGGGAGGATGTGACGACCCGACCCGTCGTCTCATGTATTTCTGTCCCGTTTTTCGCGTTTACTGCTTTTACATGTTTTAATTGATGTGTTTGGTGAATTTGAAGTAATTTGGATATAGTTTGGTTGGAAATAAGACAATTAGTCTATTTAAGGAAGGGTTGGTTTGGAAAAAGTCAATCGGATGCTGACTTGTGAGTTATAGGGCTCGAAATGGATTTATGATGATTCAGTTAGTTTCGGGGGAGGATTTTAAGCTTAGAAGAGCAATCAGAAGTAATTTTGGAGGCTCGGTGTAGAATTAGGCTTGAATTGACTAAGTTTGAATTTTTTCGAATTCTGGTTGATAGGTGAGATTTTGATCCGAGAGTCGGAATGGAATTTCTAGAGTTGTAGTAGCTTCGTTAGGTGATTTTGGATATGTGTGCAAAATTCTAGTTGATTCGGAGGTGTTTAGGTCGGGTTTTTGATCAAATACAAGTTTCGAAAGTTTTAGTTTAACTTACGCTTGAATCCGTGGTAATTTGATGATTCTTGGGTTTTCAGATGTGTTTTTATGATTGGAACAGGTTTGTATGATGTTTTAGGATGGGTTGGCACTTTTGGTTGAGGTCCCGGGGGGCCTTGGAGTTAGTTCGAATGGTTAAATGGAGTATTTTGGAGTTTGGCATGTTTTGGAGTTCTAGTACTTGGTATTTTCACATCTGCGGAAAAGAGACCGCATAAACGGTTCCACAGAAGCAGTGAGTGAGGTCGCACAAGCGGGCCTTGAGGCCTGGGCAACTTCCGCAAAAGCGTAGCATTTTCCGCAAAAGCAGAGCATTCTCCGCAAAAGTGGAGATCTTATATGCGATCACTTAATCACAGAAGCGGTCTGAGTAGTTGGGAGAAGCCGCATAAGCGGAGTTCTGGCCGCAAAATCAGAAGCCGCAGGTGCGGTGCATGAAGCGCATAAGCGGAAATGACTGGACAGATTTATGTTAAGCCTTCTTTGCGAATTTTGAAAGAGCAAAATTTTGGACTTCGAACCAAGAGGGGTTTGGGCGATTTTTGAAGAGGGTTTCAAGGTCGATCATTAGGTATGGATTCTTGGAATTAAATTACAAAATTATGGTGTTTACTAATGCTCTATTGTTTGTGTTTTTGTCTTTGTTTTTGTTTTACTGCTGTTTTTCCTTTTATCCTATGAGCCGGGGGTCGATTGGAAACAGCCTCTCTGCCCTTTCGGGTAGGGGTAAGGCTTGTCTACATATTACCCTCCCCAGACCCCACCTGGTGGGAGTATACTGGGTAGTTGTTGTTGTTGTTGTTGTTGTTGTTGTTGTATGGTGTTTAAACATGGATTAACACTGAAAACCCAAGGAATTAAAGGTTAAAATTTAGAGTTAGGGCTTGAAACTTAAGAGAGCTAAAATTGATGATTTGAGGGGTCAAATGGACTCTGATTCTTGTGAACTTGATATGTATAGACTCGTGGCAGGATAAATATCGTTTCTATATATAGTTTCCTGGATTTCGAGAAGTGGGTTCGGGGCACGAGTTTTGCAGATTTCGTGATTTTCGATATCTTTCGAGTCTTTTCGATTGAGTTATATTCCCTTAGCCTATTGTAATGTATTCGTTGTGGTTTTGGCCAGATTCGACGCGCGAGGAGGTCGATTCGAGAGGTAAGGATATTGCTAGCTAGTTTTCGGCCTGGCTAGAGGTGAGTAATTGATGTAACTGCTGCTCTGAGGGTTTGAAACCCCAAACTTTCACATCGTAACGCTATATTGAAGCGTGAAGTGCACCCCAAGATGAGTGCGGGGTCGTATACTGTTGGGGATTGAGACTTAGTCCATCCCGAGTGTTAATTTCTACTATATTTGTGGCTGAAACGCATACCTTGTTATCGTGATTTGGGTTTATTACCGGTTTTAGGGTCTTGTGCCGACCTGTAGAATCCTTAGGGAATTTTTATATGTTTTCCTCACTCGTGTGCATAACATAAATTCTTAGTCGTGTTTTCAAATATTAAAAACAATATAATAACTGTGTTTATACATGAACCCTAAATGAAAAGTATATGAGGGCTGAGGTCCCTATAGTATGTCATGCCCGATTGGCTGTGGACTTGTTTGACTGAGATGGGTCGGGGACCCTGTAATGGGGATGATTTCTTGATATGGATCGAGCTACACGCCGTAGCAATTATTATATATTGATATTGAGGTCGAGAGCCTGTTTTATGCCAATACCTGGCTGATATTGCGCTTGGGCTGTAGGAGCCCCTCCGGAGTCTGTACACACCTCAGTGAGCGCCGTCGATGTTAAATAAGTGGAGCGGGCTACATGACGCATCGGGTACTGGAGTGTACCGTTATATGTGTTGCATTATGTCATGCATTATTTCTTAACTGTATTATGTGTTGTATACTGTTTCGGATATGAACTGCTAGATATATAGTACTTTGTGCATTTTTTGTGTTTTCTTACCCTTAGACTTTAGTTATATCTATTACCACTGAGTTGGAAGTACTCACTTTACTCCCTGCACCTTGTGTGCAGATCCAAGACAGTTTTAGGCTGAGTGATTCCAGCTATTCTAGAGTTCTTTCCGGGAGTATTTGAGGTAGTTGTAGGGCGTTCGCAGCCGATGATTCTCCCCTCTATTTCTGTTCTTTATTTCAGCATTATCGGTGTTATACATACTTTGTAGTAGGATATTACTATGTCATTAGAGGTTCATGTTCGCGACACCGGATCCTAGTTGATCTGTTTCAGTATTTGTCAGATTTTCCATATTTTTATTAGTATTTCAGACTTTGACTTAAATAGATTTACCTTTACTTGTCTAAATAATTGGAGCAATTGTTATAAATGGTCGGGCTTGCCTAGTAATGTGCTGGGCGCCATCACAACCGGGTTAGGATTGTGACACTATCTCATATAAATACTTCTAACACATATTCCAATACTATTTACTACACATATAATTTAAGAAAGAAATAATTAACTTATTCTTAAAATCTTAAAAAATTACTTATTTTGAACCACAAGAAAAAAATAAAAAAATAATTTTGGAGCTGAGTGAATAATAAATAAAATTGGAGATAAAGGAAAGAAAGTTTTGTAAAATTGTTGAATTGCCAAAAGGCGGAAAGACAACTCAAAAGAACTCAGTAATCAGCAGCAGACTTGGACAGCAAGAGATTCCGTTCCGATCACACAAAGCGTATAAGAATTGCTTCTTCATAGACTCATCTCCGTCTCACCTTCTTTCTCTATTTAATTCTAGATTCTTCTACCCGGAAACCCTAGTTTCCTCCGTCCAAACCAGTTTTCTTCCGTCTAGATTACAATGGAGATCGATTCTGCCGAGTATCAGTTAAGGTGTCAGCTTACAGGTCACGAAGACGACGTATAATTCTTCACTCTCTTTATATACTTGCATTACTAGCACTAAAACTTTACAATTATTGTTTTCTTTTGTGTGGAAAAATTGCAATTTTACGTGTGAATTTCAGCAAATGTAATGTTTCTCCTTAAGACAGAGGAACTTATTCAGTTTTTTTGATCAATTAATTGGATTCATGAATGCTAATGCTAATGATGATGAAACTTTCGTAATTATTCACTTATAATATGTTCCAATTGAAGAAAATTGTTGATACACATGCGGAGAGAAAATTACAGGTCACGTTTCATTATATACTTGCATTACTAGCACTCAAACTTTACAATTGTTGTTTTTCTTGTTTGTGGATAAATTGCAATTTTACATGTGAATTTCAGAAAAACTTAATGTTTCTCCTTAAGACAGAGGAACGTATCAGCTCTTTGTTGCTCAATTGATTGGATTCACGAACGCTAATGATACTGATAATGAAAACTTTTGTAATGATTCACTTAAAATATGTTCTCATTGAAGAAATTTGTTGATATATGTTATTGCATATGCGGAGACTTGTGTGAAATTTTCATCTTGGAATGTGGAAACAATTTTGTGTCTATTAAATGAATGATTGCTTTAGTTTCAACTAATTTGTGTTTGAATTCGATAAAAAGAAGAAAAGAAGAATCTGTATCAACTTTTCTGCTTGTACACAATTAGGTTCGGGGGATATGCATATGTGAGAGTGTTGGTTTTGCGACATCATCTAGAGACAGAACCATTAGGTTTTGGTCTCCAGATGAATCAAACCACCGCAATTATACTACGTCAAAGATGTTGCTAGGGCATACAAGTTTTGTTGGGCCACTAGCTTGGGTTACTCCTGGGGAGGAGTTTCCTGAGGGCGGACTTGTTTCTGGTGGCATGGACACTCTTATCTTGGTGTGGAATTTGGCTACTGGAGAGAAAATCCAGACACTTAAGGGTCATAAGTTGCAAGTTACAGGTATTGCTTTGGATGGCTCAGACGTTGTATCAACATCTGTTGATTGGTATGTGAGATCTCTTACTTTTTACTGAACGTGTTACACGCCATTTTTTTTGCAGCAGAATTCCCCATCTTTATTCCTGTTTTTTTTCCTGATGCTTGTCAATCTACTCCGATTGACCTTTGTGCTCTAGTTGTACAATTGAAGAAAGAGAATTTGCTCGTAACCGAATTAGCCATTGTTTTACTCTCTCAGTATATACTAGGTCTAATTTGAGTGCCAATGGGCTCTAAGTCAATAGTTGAGTATCACAGCAAGTAAATGGAGATAGATCTTAAAGTGGAGTAGATTGAGATTTTAAATGAATTTGAACTTCTATTTGTGTAAAAGTTATGTTGTCTATATTACCTCATTTTGGTGATACCAAAAATATATCATAGAGTGATAAAAAGATTCTCGTTTAGAAACTAATTAGAAAAGATTCTCTTTTGACAATTGTGAACTATATTTTTTGACTTTTAACAATGGATCAACCAGAATGGAACTAGGATGTTTCTAGAGTAAGAGAGTCTTAAGTAATTTGGAACCAGAATTTGTTACACGCCATTTTTTTTGCAGCAGAATTCCCCATCTTTATTCCTGTTTTTTTTCCTGATGCTTGTCAATCTAATCCGATTGACCTTTGTGCTCTAGTTGTACAATTGAAGAAAGAGAATTTGCTCGTAACCGAATTAGCCATTGTTTTACTCTCTCAGTATATACTAGGTCTAATTTGAGTGCTAATGGGCTCTAAGTCAATAGTTGAGTATCATAGCAAGTAAATGGAGATAGATCTTAAAGTGGAGTGGATTGAGATTTTAAATGAATTTGAACTTCTATTTGTGTAAAAGTTATGTTGTCTATATTACCTCATTTTGGTGATACCAAAAATATATCATAGAGTGATAAAAAGATTCTCGTTTAGAAACTAATTAAAAAAAGATTCTCTTTTGACAATTGTGAACTATGTGTTTTAACTTTTAACAATGGATCAACCAGAATTTGGAACTAGGATGTTTCTAGAGTAAGAGAGTCCTAAGTAATTTGGAATGAATTCTAGAGTAAGGGAGATAGAGTGAGCTTTAGAATGAACTAGAAGTTTTATTTGTGTAAAAGTTATTCAATATTGTTTAAATCACCTCATTTTTGTAATAAAAAAATGTCATCGTAGATCGAAAATAGCCTCTCTACCTCACACAAGGTAGTGGTAATGTGTACACCTTACCTTCCCCAAACCCCACTAGTGGTATCACACTTAGTATGTTGTTGTTAAAGAAGTATCGTAGGTGTGCATTCGAATCAGTTTATCAATAAATCGAATCGATTATTTGTTATCGGTTTATCGATTTATCGATTTCGATTTCGAAATTTTTGTTATCGAGTTATCGATTACGATTTCGATTTTGTCCATTTCGGTTTATCGGTTTATCGATAAACCGATAAGATACACTAAAATTTATTTATTTATTTATTTTTTAAAAATTTTGAATTTTTTTAATAATTTTTTTTACCCTTATTCTATAATACATTTTCCTTTTCCTTAAGTCTCTAACCCTATTATTTCTTCTACCACATTTAATGAATGATCATATGTAAAGCTTAAGGGAATGAAGTTCAAATTAATGGAAAATAGAATTAGCCGTTGATGTATTGTATTTTTTTATACCGTTGGAGTGTTGGTTGCATACATTTGATCCCTTACTTTAGTTTTGTTGCATGTGCTTGTTGACACAATTTTTATGTTATAAACGATGCTCTTCTTATTTTAGCTTCTTTTTGTCCATATTAGTTAGGCGTGTTTGTAGCGATATACTTTCCGTGGAATCCCGCAAATTTTCTTATTGGTGTAATCGATAACCGAATCGATAAGCCCCAAAAAACGATAAATCGAAATCGAAAAAATCGAAATCTTGTTGAAATGATAACGATAAGCAAATGTACAAATCGATAATCGATAAGTAATTATCGATAAGGGTCAAAATCGAATCGATAAATCAAATGCACACCCCTAGTTGCTCGTAGAGTGTGGTTAAAAGATTATCTTTTAGAAATTACTACTTATGGAAAAAAGATTCTCTTTTGACAATTGCGAAGTGCGAACTGTGTGTTTTGACAATGGATCAACTAGAATTTGGAACTAGTGTTTCTAGAGCAAGGGAGTCTAAGTAATTTGGAACTTCTATGTACTAGCACGGTTCACCTATCTTCTTGCTCATGTTTGTTGGAGCGCCTTGGGTATTTCCAATTTTGGCATTATGCCGGTTAACTTCTTTACATATGTCAAGGTCTTGTCCTGATAGCATTCCTTCTCGCGATGTGTCAAGGTCGATAGTCATTAGTTGTTCACATTAGTAGTTTCGCATGCCTGTCTAGTATTCCCGTGTTCAAATACCTTATTGGGTGCATGCCTTTCTGACATTTTCCTTGTTAAATGGTTTGCCTACTGTTCATGTGCGTCAGATTTTTCTGGCTGGTTACTGTCCCTAGCATGTTGTAGGAGACATGCTTATAGTTAATCCACATTCAACAAACTTCTTCCACCAACTTGCAGGGCCATTTTGTCATTATCTGAAAGTTTTATGTTTGTTTACATTTTCCCTGACACAGTACATTAAGAAGATGGAGGAAAGGCCAAGAGATTGAAGTTTTGGAAGCTCATAAAGCAGCTATCCAAGCAATTATTAAATTGCCCTCAGGCGAGCTTGTTACAGGTATGTATTGAAGTTTTGCATTTTACGCATTTCTACTTTTTCTGTTCATCTCTTGACACTCTTTCTGAATTTTTAAGATCTTAAAACTTTGTTGCGATCATTCACCCAAATTACGAGTTATCTATATTTCAACTGCAACTTCTCCAGCTTTTAGCATCATCAAGATAATGAAGTTTGATACTAAAAAGATCAGGTTTTATATTGAATAGCCTGTGACTGATGTTAATTATGTTGGTATTAGGCTCAAGCGACACAACGCTGAAGCTTTGGAAGGGCGCAGCATGTATACAAACTTTTTCTGGGCATACAGGTTTGATGCATGATTTATTCATGTGAATGTTGTTCTGGGATATTTTTGTGTCTTTTATGTTTTTGTTTGTCTTTGTGATCTCTTCGGAAACCACATATGCTACTTTCTCTCTTCATCTATTTAATTTTTGTTAATGTCTCTCTTCAAGTATTGATGTTAAGCAAGTATGCATTAAAAGGAAACAAATATTGGCAGTGTTTATCTTAGATGCCTTAGACTTTGGTTACTGTTATTGCATGTCATTCATCTTTTGGTTTTTATGCTTCTCTTACTTTAATGGTTTTTACTGGAGTTACTAATGAATTTTCTTTTCTTTTCTTGTTTTTCTTGTTTTTCTTTATTTTCGTCGTTCTGAGCCGAGGGTCTATCGGAAACAACCTCTCTGCCCGGGTAGGACAGGGGTAAGGTCTGCTACACATTATCCTCCCCAGATCCCACCATGTGGGATTTTACTGGGTAATTGTTGTTGTTGTAAATATTGGCGGTGTTTGATAACTTACGAATAAAAACGTTGTGATTTCCCAAAGTAGCATCTGATATTTAAGGTTGATCAGATGGGTCTTTGATCATACTAACTCTTTGAGGTCATTATCGTTCTATCTTCTTAGCCTCTTTATGATTATATCCGTCTGTGTAAAAACATGTTTTTTTCCCATTGTTTACGTTGTTTGCAATGCACTCTCGCGCAACTCCTTATGCTTGTTTGTCAGCCTTATCCTTTTCAAAGGTTTCATGCTGTGCTTATGATATGTACCTTATGGATCGTTGAATCATGCAGATACTGTTCGAGGTCTTGCTGCAGTTCCCGGTCTAGGAATTCTTTCTGCATCCCATGATGGGTAAAGTTTCGCTCTCTATTGTCATTCCTTCTCTTTACAGTTGTTTTTGATCTTTAGTGTGCTATGCTTAGTGACCTTTGGTGCAGCATATAAGAACTTCTGACTTGGGATCTCAGAGGGATTTCATCTCCCTACTTTAGTAAATGGTCGGGCAAGAGTTGAGAATCAAAGAAATACTCTTTCTCTGAGCTCGTCAAATGATTAACTTCTGATGTGACCCTATGAATGCAAATTGTGGAAGAATACCTTGAAGGGGTCAGAAGAGTTTGATGGCAACTTTAAGTTCAAATTAGGGAAGAGAAGTGGAATGCATTTCTGGAAGCACAAATGGTGTGGTGACAACAGCCTGAGCATTGGCTTTACCGACCATTTTTAGTGTCTCAAGTCAGTGGAACTTGATAATCCAGTCAAATTCACATATTTGATGACAAAACCTTATGAAGTCTGAGATTCCTGAGGGACTTAGATTGAGAGGTAGAAAATTACAAAGAACTTTATGGAATTACTCTACTATATTCAAGAATATCATATACTCCTAGTTAGAATAGGACAATTGGAAATGAAAAGAAAAGGCGAGCAGTTTATTCTCAATGGAACCCTTTTGTCACATGCTGATGCTATAAAGAGAGAGGATGCAGGGTTCCAGTCCTATCAGTTTGGATTCGTAGGATGGCGAGGAAGGTATAATTTTCACATGGTTGACAACAAGGGGTCTTAACAGCAGAATATTTGAAGAAAAAAGGATCTAAAATTTATCAGATGGTATTTTATTTGGATAAACTTCCAGATGAAGATGTGGGCATATTTTTTTTTTTGAGATGGGCGAAAATGTGGTCCATTCTGTCAGTGTATTGCAGTTGCAACTTGCAAGCATGTTCCATTGGTCATCGCTGAATGTTTTGAAGTCAGATGGTCAATTCCAGCAACTTTAAAGCCTGTTATGTTTAGTTAGGCCTTCAAAAGGAGGATTAGGAGATGAAGGGCTGTTATGCTGAGAGACCGCTTGAAGCGGTTGAAATTTAGTTTGTACAACTGAGAACATGCTGTTGTTTTCTGTTAGCTTTTGCTGCACTCATGAGGTCCCTGTTAGCACAGATGTCTTAGCACAGGTGTCTGGGTGTCATGGTGAAGAAACAGATCTTTCTGCAGGTTCTCTACTTTTTGTCAAAAAAATGAACCTCTAGGGTTCACTCCACCTGTTTATTAGGTGCATGGTTAAGATTCTAAAGTCACTCTGTATATCTCACTAAGCCCCTAGTTTAATCTTTTTCCTTTTTGTGATTTTTCATCTTCAACAATGTGTAATTTCTAATCCATACATATCTCATTTTACAGTTCCATCAGGCTGTGGGAACTTAGCGGTCAAGTTCTACTAGAAATGGTTGGTCACACTTCTATTGTTTATTCTGTTGATGCTCATGCCTCCGGGCTTATTGTCAGTGGTAGTGAGGATCGTTTTGCAAAGATCTGGAAAGGTGAGAATCCTTTTTTCCTTTTTGGGATTGTTTGTAATTCATCCATTGTAGTTGTGTACATTGTTTTCCTATGAAGTCTCTATATATGCAGCTCTCGCCATTTAACTAGATAAAGTTTTGTTTCAGAAATGAGGATTGTGAGAAAGCACAAGAGAAAAATATAACTCTTGATATTAAACATGATACAATGAGCCCTATATATAATACACATAACCTAACCTAATCCTAATACACTTTGGATTAGGGTTCTACTATTTACATATCTAACACTCCCCCTCAAGCTGGTGCATATAAATCATATGTACCGAGCTTGTTACATATGTAGTTAATACGAGGACCAGTGAGGGACTTGGTGAAAATGTCTGCAAGCTGATCATTTGACTTTACAAACTTTGTAGCAATATCTCCCGAGAGTATCTTTTCTCTGACAAAGTGACAGTCAATCTCAATGTGCTTAGTTCTCTTATGGAACACTGGATTTGACGCAATATGAAGAGCAGCTTGATTATCACATACAAGTCCCATCTGACTAACATCACCAAATTTCAGCTCTTTGAGCAACTGTTTGACCCAAACTAGCTCACATGTCGCCATAGCCATTGCTCGATATTCTGCTTCTGCACTAGACCGAGCAACCACATTCTGTTTCTTGCTTTTCCAAGATACCAAATTTCCTCCTACTAAGACACAATATCCAGAAGTAGAACGTCTGTCAGAAGGCGATCCTGCCCAATCAACATCGGAGTATCCAACAATCTGCTCATGGCCTCGATCCTTAAACAATAAACCTTTACCTGGAGTTGATTTTATATACCGAAGAATGCGAACAACTGCATCCCAATGACTATCACATGGCGAACCCATAAACTGGCTCACAACACTCACAGGAAAGGAAATGTCAGGTCTTGTCACTGTAAGATAATTTAATTTACCAACTAACCGCCTATATCTTGCAGGATCGTTAAGAGGCTCCCCAGTCCTGGAAGAAGTTTAGAATTCGGATCCATTGGAGTGTCAACAGGTTTACAACCTGTCATTCCTGTCTCCTCAAGAATATCTAAGGCATACTTCCGTTGTGAGATCACAATACCTGAGCTAGACTGTGCGACCTCAATACCCAGAAAATACTTTAGTGTGCCCAGATCCTTAGTCTGAAAGTGTTGAAAGAGATGTTGCTTCAATTTAGTAATACCATCCTGGTCATTGCCGGTAATAACAATGTCGTCAACATAGACCACTAGATAAATACAGAGACGTGAATCAGAACGCCGATAGAATACAGAGTGATCAGCTTCACTACGAGTCATGCCAAAGTCCTGGATAAAGGTGCTAAACTTACCAAACCAGGCTCGAGGAGACTGCTTTAGACCATAAAGTGACCGGTGCAAGCGACATACAAGGCCACGAGACTCCCCCTGAGCAACAAACCCAGGTGGTTGCTCCATATAAACTTCATCCTCAAGGTCACCGTGTAAAAATGCATTTTTAATGTCCAGCTGATACAGGGGCCATTGGTGAACAGCAGCCATAGAGAGAAAAAGGCGGACTGATGCTATCTTAGCCACGGGAGAGAAGGTATCACTGTAATTAAGCCCAAATATCTGAGTATATCCCTTTGCCACAAGACGAGCCTTAAGACGATCAACCTTACCATCTGGACCAACCTTGACTGCATACACCCAACGACAACCAACAATAGATTTACCTGAAGGAAGAGGGACGAGATCCCAAGTACCACTCGTATGTAAAGCAGACATGTCGTCAGTCATAGCCTGTCGCCACCCTGGATGAGACAATGCTTCACCTGTAGACTTAGGGATGGAAACAGAGGACAAAGAAGATAGAAAAGCATAATACGGTGATGACAAACGATAATAACTTAAACTGATATAATGTGGATTAGGATTAAGGGTGTTCCGTATACTTTTCCGAAGTGCAATCGGAAGAGACAAGTCCGCAGTAGGACCAGGGTCAGGTGCAGGACGTGAATCAACCGGGCCGGATGCTGGGCGAGGACGACGATGATATGTCAAGAGTGGAGTGTCTTGTACAGGGAGTCTAGGAGGAGCCACAGTAGATGTTCCAACGTTTGGAATGGGTTAGACTTCTGTAGCGGAAGGTGAAGGAGGAGATATAGTAGACTCCCTAAAGGCCGGTATAGGTAAAACCTCAGATATATCAAGATGGTCAGAATGGTCAGAAGAGGTAAAGAAAGGTTTAAACTCAAAAAATGTGACATCGGCTGACATAAGGTACCTACGAAGATCAGGTGGATAACAACGATAGCCCTTCTGAGCACGAGAATAACCAAGGAAGACACACTTGAGAGCACGAGGAGCTAACTTATCTTTCCCAGGAGCTAAGTTATGAACGAAACAAGTGCTCTCAAAAACACGAGGGGGAACAGGGTATAAGGGTGACTGGGGAAACAATACCTCATGCGGAATCTGATTCTGGATGGGAGATGAAGGCATCAGATTAACCAAATAACAAGATGTGAGAACTGCATCGCCCCAAAAACGCAGCGGAACATGAGACTCAATGAGAAGTGTGCGAGCAGTCTCAATAATATGCCTATTCTTTCTCTCTGCAACCCCATTTTGTTGAGGGGTATAAGGACAAGAGGTCTGATGAGTAATTCAATGAGAAGACATAAACTGCTGAAATTGAGAGGATAAATATTCTAAGGCATTATCACCGCGAAGAGTGCGAATAGAAACACCAAATTGATTTTTAATTTCAGCACAAAAATTCCGGAATATAGAAAACAACTCAGAACAATCTTTCATTAAGAAAATCCAAGTACATCTTGAATGATCATCAATGAAACTAACAAAATAACGAAATCCCAAGGTTGGACATACTCTACTAGGACCTCATATATCCGAATGAACTAAAGAAAAAACAGACTCTGCACGACTCTCAATACTACGAGGAAAGGAGGCGCGGGTATGTTTCCCGAGCTGACATGACTCACACTCTAATGTGGATAAACTGGACAAACGAGACACCATCTTCTGAAGCTTGGACAAGCTAGGATGTCCTAAACTAGGTAGTTTGAACCTCCTATTAAAGGTTCTGAGGTAATCATAATACCGGAACTGCCAGAACCCGGGTTTCTAGACCCGAAAGCATCTAGTCCCAAAGACATCTTTGGATTATCAACTGAAAACTCGCTGAAACTGAAACAGAGAACTGAAAACTGGAGCTGCCGGAAAACTGGAACACTGTATCGCCGGAAAAATACTGTAGCTGCCGGAAAAATTCAAAGTTGTCGGAATTGAAAAATAAAAATATGGATAGGCTCGGAATTCAAGGGTGAGCAGACTGTCCTGAAGAAATTCTGGCCGGAAAGTACTGTAGCTGTCGGAAAAGTCAATAAAGTCGCCGGAAAAGTCAATAAAGTCGCCGGAAAAAACTGAAAGTTGTCGGAATCGAACGAAAAAAGGATGGGTCAATTGAAGGGCGAACAAACTGTTCTGAAGGAGTCACCGGAAAAAATGGCCGGAAGGGGTGCCACGCGCCGGCTCATGGGCTCACGCGCCGAAGGTGTTGGCGGCGCGTGGGGGCGCGTGTGTGGTTCTTTTCCGGTGATTTTTTCTGGGGTTGGTCGGAATTCTCTTCCAAACCTCGTGGTGGTCTCGGATTTTGCACAACACCAACAAAAAGGTGGTTTAGTTACGGACAGCCTCTTAAGTCGCCGGAAAATTGCACGACGACGAGGTCTTTCTTCCCGGAAGTAGCTGGAATGACGCACAGCTATAATATTCTCACTGTAGCTCTGATACTATGTGAGAAAGCACGGGAGAAAAATATAACTCTTGATATTAAACATGATACAATGAGCCCTATATATAATATACATAATCTAACCTACTCCTAATACACTTTGGATTAGGGTTCTAGTATTTACATATCTAACAAGGATACTATTGTTGATGAAATGATTTGAACCACTTATTATAAATTGTGAAGACGGGAGTAGTGCATACAACTGTTCTGGTAGTTTCTTATAGAAATGAAGGCTCTTTGGATTTTAGCCTCTGAATCAAGTGTTTGTACTTCAGTGCTTACTCTCTTAGTGATTGGTATTTGTTCTTTCTTCTTCTTTGCTCCACTAGAACTGGCATTGGTCTCCTTGATTAGGCACTTATTATTATATAGTAATATCTCGAAGGTCAGTTAAATAACTGATGGAAAATTGAAAGCCCCGCCTCATTCGTACAGAAAGGGGGAAAATGTATCATGACCACCTCATCCTTAATTGTGAAATTCCTGTATAAAGAAATATACCAAGTTCTGATTGGTGAATGCTTGTTGGTGGATATTCCACACCCCCCACTTTTTATTTTGATGAGATTTCTTTGACAAAGGACAGTTTCAGATTACTGGTCTCTGAAAAGGTTGATTCCTTTTAAACTCCCAAAAGTCTGTAATTTTGATTTCATTGATACCAAGCTTGCACAAACCGTAACTCTTTCATTGTCGTACCATTGAGGATTTCATGTTGGCTGCCCTTAGTCATAGTAGCCACCGCTGTATCCTAACTGTAATTTGTTAATGTCCTTGACTACCTTTATTTTCTTACATTATGATATTTCTTATTTGATTGTCCCTGATCATGGACGTGACATCACTGCGTTGCAGATGGAGTTTGTGTCCAAAGCCTAGAGCATCCTGGTTGTGTTTGGGATGCCAAATTCTTAGACAACGGAGACATTGTTACCGCATGCTCTGACGGTGTTGTGCGAATTTGGACAGCCCATCAGGATAAGATTGCTGACCAGCTTGAACTAGAGTCATATGCTGCCCAACTCTCACAGTACAAGCTCAGTAGGTTCGGCATCCAGATTCTTCTAATTACTCTATCTCTGCCATAACTTTCTGGATACTGATTAGTCCTTGCATTATCCCTTTTGGCTAGCATTAACTTTTATGTGATTATTAGTGTAAGATAAAATACTTCGCCATGCTGTGCTCGCTCATGATAATCACGTTGATCAAGTACAGTAGCAAAATCTGTTCGAATGTCCTCTTTATGTTTTTGTTTTCTCCTTTGTCCTTTTTTTTTGGTCGTAAAAGTGCTTGCTATCTGAGGAAATTCTAGAATTTCAGGTCTGGTGCATACATGAAGTTTGCCGAAACTAAACCTCTTTCTAGTTGTTCTCTTTCTCTTACATGTTGCTCTTGAATTAAAAGATGCTCCATCGTTGGTATTTATTTATCTAATGATATACTGGTTGGTCTGATTCAAGTTTTATGTCATTTTATCTCAGGAAAAAAGTTGGAGGGTTGAAGTTGGAAGAGCTTCCTGGGCTAGAGGCGTTACAGACTCCAGGTTTGATTATTATGATAAAGCCTGATGCATATTGCTATTGTCCTAACTATTAATGGTTGAGTTGGCTCATCGTTTTTCATTAAGTTGTCTCTCCAATTTACTGTTGGATCAATCAACGAAAGGTGTCTGTAATTTGAGAAGTTGGATATGTGAGCTATCAAAATTAGAAAAGAAGAAAAAAGGTAGTTGCTTATTCATTTGTATTCACCTTTTCCAATATTGGAAACTAAAAACCTGCCTGTAGGAACAGAAGGGTAATAAGAAAAATAATATCTGGCACCGCCTGAAGCCTTTCTCTTTGTGCCGACGGTCTTTCAGAACCTCTCTACCCTCCGGGGCAGGGGTAAGGTATGCACACACACTACCCTCCCCAAACCCCCACATGGGATTATACTGGGTTGTTGTTGTTGACTGCCTGAAGCCTTTGTTATTGGAGGTGAATATTGCATCGAAGTTCTCTCCTCTATCTAATGGTTTGCTTCTTGATGTGTTGAGCAGGTACTAGTGATGGTCAGACTAAAGTTGTCCGTGAAGGGGACAATGGAGTGGCATATGCATGGAATATGATGGAACAGAAGTGGGATAAAGTAATAATTAGATTTATGTTTATGTTCTGCTTTCACTGCTATATTCTCCAATTTGATCATATTCATTCCTAGACTTTTGGGCTTTTTGAGATTTTTGTTTTGTTTTGGGGGTACCCGTGAAGGAGCTTGTTTGGTTGGATTAGCTTATTTTAAGTGCTTTTAAGCCAAAATAGAGTGTTTGGCTAAAGTAAAAAAGTGCTTTTAAACACTTATCTTAAGCGAAAATGACAACAATAAGCCAAAAGTTAGAATTCCTAACTTATGGCTTTTGGCTTAAAACAAGCCCATCCAAACGGGCTCAAGGTGCTTTTTTTGGGGGGGGGGGGGGGGGGGGGTGGGGTGTGTTTATTTGATAGTTTCTTGTGCTCGATAGCTAAAACTATTGTTATGAATGGGCATGCCCATCCTATAGCTAATTTGTATTAGCTTATGTTACTGCCCTTGCGTTTTCCACGGCCTGCTCTTGTCGTGATGTGTGTTCTTCTGTTTGGTCATAATTGCACTTGAGTAGCTTCTGTTACTGGGCTGTCTACAAACTAGACGCTTTTGTCATATGCCTGCTTTGTTTTCTCATTGATCTGAAATCATGTCATTAAGGTGTCTGTTTCTTATGCTGTTTGTTATCAATTTAGATTGGTGAAGTGGTTGATGGGCCTGATGATGGCTCGACACGTCCTATTCATGATGGAATCCAATATGATTATGGTTGGCACCTCTTATTCTGCTCTACCCTTTTTTAGCTGGTCTTTTCGCTCTTCTACTTCCAGTCACCATTTAATTTATTTTGTGCATCCAGTGTTTGATGTTGATATTGGAGATGGTGAACCTGTTCGCAAATTGCCCTACAATCGCTCAGGTATTTTAGTTTTTGCTTACTGTTCTAAGTTATTGAAGGTGAATGTATGTGTAGTATCTGGAATAATGCTCTGTTTTTTGTCAGCGTGGTGTTGGGAACTCTTAATGCTTGGCCACATCTTACTTTGACTTTTCTAAGATTAAGCATCCATGATTATGCTCGACTATCTTCTGTATCTCTCATGCAGCAAAATGGTCCAAGAGATGCACTTATGCCTTTTTTTTTTTTGCTGCCCCTTCACTGTTGAGTTTGCATATGTTATACATTTGCTAGTAGGAGGTGGCTAGGTTTTTTTGATAACATCTTATCCAGTTGGGGAATGTTTTTGTGATTTGTCATTACTGCCTTCTCATGATTATACTCATGTGGTTTACTTAATTATAATCGAAAATTAAAAATCCATATTTACGTGAATTTTCCCACTTGAAATAATTTTGGCATGAAAACTTCGATGGCATGATTTAGGTTTTCATTTTTATGTTATTGAATTTGAAATTATCAGAACTCTTTAGTTACATTAATTGCTGGAGGAAAGATAGGTTTAAGCAGTATTTTGTGGATGGTTTATAAGTAGGTCCTATCACTTACATATAGGTTTAAATTACATTTTAAAGTGAAGTTGGTACTAAGGAAGCAAGTAGAGAGGAGATCAAGCTTGAAAGATTGGGAAATATTCCCTGGAATGGACGTATAAGTGTTTCTAATTCTGTTTGACTTTTTAGGGTTGTTGCACTTGTTCCTGCATGCCTTTTACATGGATTTTTATGTTTTGAAGTTTATGATATGCACAATCTCGACTTATAAATATTTTCTTTTTTCTGCTGTCATTCTCTATCTAATTTCTTTTTTGGGCATTACTTATCTTTCTAAGGCAGTCCTTGATCTGATATCCGGACATTCTTTTGACTAATTGACAGATAATCCATATGACGTTGCTGACAAGTGGCTACTCAAAGAGAATCTGCCTCTTTCATTCCGTGAACAAATTGTGGAGTTCATTCTTCAAAATACTGGTCAGAGACAGTTTACTCCAGATCCATCATTCCGTGACCCCTACACCGGCAGTAAGAAATATTTATTTGGTTATGCAATAATACTTCACTTTTGATATCTCTGCTGCCTCCACTTTGTTCCTCTGTTTTCACGGTACAAAAACATGCCTCACGTATGTTCCTATTTTCTTGCTTGCAGATAGCGCTTATACACCTGGTCAACCTTCAAAGCCAGTTGGTAAGTTTGAAGTATTTCTAAAATGCCTTGTTTCATTGGCCATTTTTGCCGTCATTATAAATCAACTTACATTTTGTCATTATTACTTGCATAACAGCTACTGCAGCGAAACCTACTTTCAAGCATATTCCCAAGGTACTGATTCAATTCTGCAGCCAGTCAAATGGCCTCCTTGTTCTGCATATTAATGTTTATCCAGTCATATAAATGTAGGCACAGCTGCAGCCAAGTATGTTAAAGATGAACATTTTAGAGTTTGTTTGTTCTGTGTCATCACTGGTTTTTAGTGCAGCACATATAAGTTGCTGAAATGTTAAATATTTCAAGAGGATTTTTAGTATAGTGTCAATTTGGCACTTAAAAAAAAGAGAGCTCTTTTTGGCTTCTATTCATCAATAGCTTTGCATTATTGTAGATGTTTTATGATAGGAAATAGCAAATAGATTTATTTGACTCGCTTTAACATTCAGTAATCGCATAAGTAAAAGTATAATTCAGTTTGGATGTGATCAGGATTGCATAGTCAGTCCAAGTATACAATAAAAGGTAATTACGGATTATGGTGATGTAAACTTATATATTACTCCATCTATCTGGATGAATTTGATGGTATGAACATATGGAATGGTTTTTCCCCCTATTTTACTTTTCTGGTTCTCTCAATCTTAATGTGGAGAAATGAGCTGTGTCCAAATATATGAAGCAACCATCATATTTGGCTATTTGATAGCATTACATTTCGGAAAAGAGACCAACCACCTCTATCCAAAAAATAAACAAAAAAGAAGCCAACCACACCATTAAGTCCACTGTTATGCATGCAAAACTATGAAAAATAGAGCTTGCTTATTGTGAAGTATTGAACAGATGAACGAGCATTTTGCTGCTTTAAAGCAGAAGAAATTTTGGTTTTATCCTACTGATACCATAATTTTGTAGTACTTCAGCTAACAGGCTTTCATTTTCTTGCCAGAAAGGAATGCTTGTCTTTGATGCAGCACAATTTGATGGTATCCTCAAGAAAATTTCGGAGTTCAATAGTACTTTACTATCTGGCTCGGTAAGTTTTGTATTTGTAATCAATATAAATTTTCTTGTCCCGCCAATCACAAGATGTATATAATTTTATAACGACTATTCCACCTTGGTATGTATATAACTAACATTATAAAAATGATAAAAAACGAACATTTTAAAATGACTGCTCATCTTCTTGCAATTGAGTGATTAAGTAGTTAATTTGCTTTGTCTGGAAAAGTAGTGTCTAAGTCTTTATGATCACTGAAATGGAATATACCTTTATGTTGTCATGTTAAATCTGAAATTTGAGAAAGGTCTATTTTCCTTTTTGTGGCTTGTCTCATTACTAACACTTGTTCAATAAATTATGCTGAAGGAGCAAAAACATATGGCGTTGACTGAGGCTTATATGTCCAGACTGGCTTCTATCCTTAATGTTTTGAAGGACACATCACACTATCATAGCACTAAACTTTCAGATGATGACGTTGCAATGGTGCTGAAGTTGTTAAAAACTTGGCCGTTGACGATGTTATTTCCAGGTGGCTCTTTCTTCTGAGATATACTATTTAAATTAGAAGCAATGAAGTGTAGGCATTGAGTAATGACAGTGAATGCTATGTGTTAGTAGGAATTGATCATCAATTTCAAGGCCTGTTTGGTTTGGATCTCTTTAACGTGTTTTAATTTGAATTCCCTGGTTTGATAATATTCTAAATGAGGATTAGTGTTTAATTTTTGTAAGTACGTCATGTGCTAGTGATTAGTGGTGACAAAATTGTTAAAAGAAAACAGTTAACCACCCATATTATCCACTCAAATTGGGAGTTCCTCAAGTTTGGGAGACTAGGAATTCTCCCAAAAGAGATCATATTCAAGAAGCCATGAATAATATGGTTACCCGTATTATTCGCCGTTTAACCCGTTTTTTAGTTTTATTAAATAAGGTCGGATTGGATAATTTATCCGTTTTTCATTATCCGTTTTGATCCATCCCGTATCCGCCCCGACCCACCTGTTTGCCACCCCTACTAGTGATATAGCCACAGTTTAATTATCCTTATTTGTATTTACTCAATTATTTAATAATCACTTATTCAACTAGGGAACATCATTTCCTTAATTTAGACGAAACAGGCTGTCAGCGCAGCTAATTTTTGGGAAAAACCAGTTTTGTTGTTGGTTCGTGTGTTTTTGGCGTAATTTATCCATAAAGGAGGTGTAGAGCCAAAACTATGCAATTTCAGGTGGTTGTCAAATTACCTAAGAAAAAAAGTGTATGCTTCCGCCGACTCTCTCTTCCTTATATTTCAGCTTCTCTATCTCCTTTTTTAGTGTTCGCTCCCCGCATCCTTTTTTAAACAGGACATGCTCAGATTTCATCTCTACCTGTGGAAAAGATTAGTTTAGTTCATAAGCAAAAACCGTTTGGATTAGGATTATTTTTATCTGATTTTTCTTGTGTGCTCAAAGTTTTCCTAATTACTAAAATTTGTGTTTATTGAAACCGTTTCAATTCTTCCATCTTTGATCATAGAAATGGAAGTTGTTGAGAAGAAGTAACTGAAAAGAGATTGCATAATTTTCCTTGTAGCTATATATTGTATATTAGAGTTGTTCCTGTAAAGTGGTTGATGCCATGCTAGTCCTTTGCTATGAAAGAAGAACACATACATGGTTGTGCTTATGCAAATCCGACTTGATTATTCTTAAAGATTGTCTTATTCTCTTATTGTTCTGATATTTATTCATCGTATCATCTTCCATGGCAGTAATTGATATTTTGAGGATGATTATGCTGCACGCTGATGGTGCTGCTGTACTTTTCAAGCATGTCAGCAATCCCAATGGTATTGAATTTGCAATCTCTTTATGACTGCAGTGCTTGTTCTTTATGTGGAAGCGTATTTATGAACCACTTCAACAAAAGGTTTTGTGCAAGTGTTTCATAGTTGTAATTGGAAATTGTTCCCTTCCTGTACAATATGACTGCACTCAGAAGCTAGTTACTGTAGCTGTAAGTGAGTTTGGTGGTGAATGCCATTGTTCGCTGCTGGCCTAACATGCAAAAGGGGGTGGGGTGAATCTTGAATTTCCCTTGTTAATTCAGCCAGTTGAAATACCAAATCTTCTAAATAATTTTTGATGGCGATGATTACCAATTAGTCTATCATGCGGGTTTCACAGTGTCTCTTGTTTTCTAATTCTACCTAGATGTGCTTATGGAGTTGATCAAGAAGGTCACTACTAGTCCTCCACTTCCTGCAAATCTTCTGACAAGTGTTCGGGCTTTGACTAACCTCTTCAAGAATGGATCCTATCATGATTGGTTGTTAAAGCATCGCGGGGAGGTTAGTGATTGTTCCATGTTGAACGCTATGGTGGCCATACTTGCTAGGAGTTCTCCTTTTAGAAGTTAAATTTGTTCAGTAGTTTATTATTGGTAGTATTTTTGAGAACGTTTTCCCTTGATCCTTATGTTTTTGTGTGGTGGTTGTTGGTTAATGCTTGGAGTTATTGGATTGATGAATACCTGCTTAGATGTCTTTTAATGCTTCCTACCAATTGAAAAGAAAAAAAAATTGTTGCTTCCTGTTTGATGTAGATCCTCCAGAATTTCATGCGTCCATGCTGAATAGATCTCTGCTGCTCTATTTGAAAACTTGATTGTTAGCATCCTTATTTTCTTCTGGTGAAATTGGATATTAGTGCTATAAACATTCTCTGAAGATGTGCATACACTTGTTCATTTCCGTTACTTTTTTTGGTTTTATGCATTTTTAGGGGCCTTTATGTGACTTGTACAGATTAACAGTGGTTTATGTATTGTTTTTTTTTTCCTGTCTTCATAGGTTCTGGATGCCTTTTCCACTTGTTACTTATCTTCCAATAAGAATGTGCAGTTAGCTTATTCGACATTGATACTCAAGTAAGTGGTTGGATAAACGTCTGTCTGGATGACTTTCCATTGCATGGTTAATCTGTCTACTTCATGATATTCATGTTCTCCGTTGCATCAATTCATATTTATTGTTGTAGTTTAGTGTTACCCTTAAAACATCCAAAGTCTAGCCCTTTAAATTGTACTAATGGAAGTCTTGTTCGCTTGACTTTTTTGTGCATTTAACTCATCAGAACTGCCTCTTTATTTTTTTTGCTATCTTGTAGCTATATCATAAGTTGTTTCGCCTCTTCCGGTAGACCCATAGAAGTGTTATCAGATTTAATTAGGTAGTAATTTCGGCGAGAGAATGGAGTATAGCCTGTGAATTCATCCTTCTAAAAGGTAGATCATGAACAGAAATTTTGTATCGTGTTTAGGCTTCTGGGGGATGTACTGATTATAAACTAATCGATTTGCTTTTTTTCTTTTCTGGCTAATTCACTCGTGCTAGCTGATATTGTGTGATGCTTTTGATTTCATATGCATTGGAGCAGAAGCTCCGATAGACAACGTCTCTTTCCATTAGAACCGGGATATTGAAAATTCTTTGTATTAAACTAAAAGCCCCTTTTGGCCTCTCCCCTTGCCTCTCTACTTTCAACATCTCTATTTTAGCCTTTTCTGTTCCAAGTATTCAATTGCCTTAACTCCAACAGACAACGCTAATCGTACTGCTATAAAACAATCCATAGGAAGCGGAGCAACCTCTACGTATTGCCCATTCACCATCCTTGGTGAGTCCGGTTTTCAGTGCTACATTATTCTTAGATCCAGCGAAATCATTGGTGTTGACTGGATTGATTGCCAAAAGATTGATGTTTCACTCCCTATTTTTTAAACAGTTGACAACCTAATTTTTTTGTTCGTTCAAGAATAATGTTCCTAGTTCTAGAAGGATAAATTTTTGATGATATTCAACAAATTATTTTTACATAACACGACAAGAGGGGTTGCTCTGATGGTAATCAATCCCCACCTCCAACCGAGAGGTTGTGAGTTCGAGTCTCCCCAAGAGTAAGGTGGGAAGTTCTTGGAGGGAAGGATGCCGGGGGTCTATTTTGGAAACAGCCTCTCTACCCAAGGGTAGGGGTAAGGTCTGCGTACACACTACCCTCCCCAGACCTTACTAATTGGGATTATACTGGGTTGTTGTTGTTGTTGTTATTTTTACATAACACCCTCATTTACTGTTATCAACATAACCTTTATCGTTACATTATATTTAAGAAAGCAAAAAAATTTAACATGTGATCCATATTTGTTCTATTTTATATGGAACTCATTACTTTTTAATTTGTTTTGGAAAGTATCACAACTTTCTATATTTCTCCCATTTTACCCTTAATGACATGGTCTTATAGCCATAGAAATTCCGTATCATGTCTATGACTACAAGTTCTAAAAGTACTTTTGGTATCTGCCAAAGTCTTTTTTTCTTCAATTTCGTACCCAGTCAAACGCTGCCATATAAAATGAACCGCAGCGGGTACATATCTATTGGGACAAAGCAAACAAATCAATTTAGTAGTAATGACATGAGTGGGCACCCAAGGGTGGGCCTAATGGTCATTGAAGTCGGGGAGAGCTATGAGGTCTTTGGTTCAAATCATGTCTTGGTGGGAGGTAGCAGGTACCCTGTGGAATTTGTCGAGGCCGCGCAACCACCATCATAAATTAAAAGAAGTGCACCGAGTGGTTGTCCAAAGGTTTCAGAAATAGAAATATGTGTGTACTACTGAACTACCTTTTCAAGAAGTTAATGATCTAGGCCTTCATTCATGTCAGTCCTGACCAAATTCTTCGACTTGAATTTTCAATTAGAAGCTTTCTTGGGAAAATCCCAATGTAAAACATTTGTGGAGCCATTTTCATCAATAGATTGAGAAAGCCATGCCATTAGAGGTATGTAGCTTCTAATGCTTAGGACTGAACACACTATCTTCCTAAAGGTGGAGGATAAAACATTATTATAATGAAAATATAAATGGAATAGGAGGCATGGTGAATAAATTCATGTCTTAGTTAAAAGTATTTATGACAATCTGAATGTTGGTGGAAGTAAATGACTACAGACAGATGCAGGCCATGACCGTGAATGGATAAATTTATTACTTGCAATAATTCCCAATCTCTTTTCTGAGCATTTAGTTTCAACTTAATCAAGCTAAGACAAGTGGTTATACATTTGCTCAATGTATTTTGGTTAACCTATTTGCAAAATATTTTACCGCTTTTATTGCTAGGTAAATCAGATGATGATAATAAAAGTAAAAATTCTTTTTGTACATGAATCTATTTCTGCCCTTATTTCTGATATTATCCAGTTTCAACTATTTTCTTTCACGTTATTGTTCTTACCCAGTGATTGGTTGAGTTTACAGCTATGCTGTTCTATTGATTGAAAAGAAGGATGAGGAGGGGCAGTCTCAAGTTCTTTCGGCTGCGCTTGAGGTATTTACCATTTAGTGATTATTCTGACTCTGGAACCTTCCCTTCCCTTCCCAATTGTCTCCACCTTCCCCTTCCCATGTCTTTCACTTCTACTTCCGTGAAACAAAGTATTAATGGACTTTTGGTCGGAATACCTTTTCTACCTGAAGATTGCAGAAGAGGGAAGTGTTGAAGCCGATGCAAAATTTCGGGCTTTAGTTGCCATAGGATCACTGGTATGTTTGGTATTCTCATAGCTCTGTTCTTGAATTCTAAGTAGGAAGAATGCCTCAAGCCTATCGATTTCTAAGCTCTCTAGTAAAGGGGTACCTAAAATTTGTTTGTTTTACTTCTGTTTTTAGTTCTTAATATCTACACCGTTGGCTGTTGAGATTTTGTTCTTGCATGTTTGGAACTCCATTACTGAAAAAAAAGTATTGAAGGATTCAGGCATGAACCTGTTAACTCCAAAATACTGAACAACGGCAGTTGCTATGCTGTGCCCATGATGATTTCACTTTAAAGCGGGCATTTTCTTGTCGATTTCATCTCTCATCTCTGTTGAATTGATTGCACGAAACATGGAGAATAGATCCTGTAAATGATTTCAATCTCAATGCTGCCTTGCTAATCTCAATTCCCAGAACTGATAAACATGTTAGTCCCTACTGGACTCATCAATCTTACTCTTGGAGTTTCATCATTTCTTCTATAGCTTTATTGCATCACAAAGAATCTTTTTAGCGATGTCTCTTCCTTTATAATGGTATCCTGCTCCTTATTTTATCAGTATGTGTTGTTGTAAATTGGAAATCCTAGTAAATGTTTGTTTTTGTTTCATTAATAGATGCTTGAGGGTGTCGTAAAAATAATTGCAATGGACTTTGACGTTGCAAATATTGCAAAAGCAGCAAAGACATCTAAAGACGCAAAAATATCTGAAGTTGGAGCAGACATTGAACTGATAACAAAGCAGAGTTGAGCTTATTTTAGCCCGGATCGCGGTTAATCACATATATTGCCACAGTGAAGATGCACGAAAGAGAACTACGCTATGATTCTTTACAGCTTTGGCGGACAAGAAGGATGCGGATAGTCAGCTGTAGCTAGTATGTTTGTTGCTGTAGGAGGATATCTTATCTGCTTCCATTTATATGTGAGTCAATGTCATAATGTCGCTCTGGAGATAAGACCTTTTCTTTTTGTTTGTTTTTGGTTGATAACAGTGGTCACACAGTTATAGCAAGGGAAAAGAAAAAAAGGTAGACGTGATGAGAGAGCAAGTTGAACATGTAAAAGCAGTCAAAAATGGTAATGGAATCTAAACCAGCGTTTCCTTGACCTTGCTTCGTTTACAAAAAGAAAATAAACATATGGCCCTTTGTTTTACTTTATATTTTGTTTTCAAAAATTTGGAGAAAGAAGTTTGGCTGATGGAGAAAATGTTAGTTCTCTAAGTTTCTGTTTTACAGTTTGTCGAAGGAAGGATGAAAAATGATTTCAGTTGAAGCATTATTATAGGTGTTTGGCTCAAAAGTTAATTGGTATACTTTGTAAGCTTAAAAACAATAAAAAATAAACGAGGGTAAATCGTAATCAAATATAATATGTCCTAGAGATGAAAAGAGCTATATTGTTATTATAGATCTGAAAAATAAAAAGATGATATCCACTTGAGAGAAAAGTAATCGTTAGAGATAGAGACAAAGATAGAGAGAGAAGAAAAGTTGTATTATTCGAGAATAAACATGATGCCCTGTTACAGTGTGAAGGTCTCCTTTATACAATAGGGAGACCTTCCTCGGAATAATAAAAAATGTACAAAAGTAGGTAGCGTCTCCTTAGTAAAGACATTGTATATTAAACAACGTCGCCTTTATCCCCACGTCCAAGTCATACCCTTGCTTTAGTCGATGTATGCTCGGAGGCATGCTCGGAAGCGTACCCATCAACATAGAGACGTCTAGGATCAAATTTGACGCTATACAGTTAGTCCCTCCGTTCGTTTGGAGGCTCATTCGATAGGCGTCTCCAATGGACGGAACTGCAAACCTCGTCTTTGGAGAATTTGACCTTATGCTTGGGCGGCAACAGGAACGAGGTGAAATGCGTAACGTATTGAGCCACTGACGTGTGGTTCTCTTTTCGGGATGATGTCACTGCCTGAATGCATCATTATTACACTTATTCTCGAGGCGGTTCAGGAGGTGATATGACGTTTTGATTTCTCGCGCCCCTTTTGAGTCATGCCTTTTCGATTTCCCTGCAACTTAACCCTATACATAGGGGAAAGGTTCAATCTGCTTCATCTTTCGAACCTTTGGAAAATATTTTTCAGCTTCCTTCATTGTCTTTCTCTCTTATAACTGCTATTTTGTGTGAGACTCTTCCACTTCTTTGAAGTCTTATTTCTCGTCATTAGTACCTTATTTCTTAGACATAACAACATGGAAAAGCGCCATCAAGGTAGTAAAAAGACCAAGGATACCGCCCCATCTAGGGTTTTGCCTTCCCCCGGCGGCGAAGAGGAAGAGGTAGAAAACACCCTCGTTACCCTCATGGTGGATAATGTGCTTCCCAAATAAATGCACATTCGAAGGGATTTTCAAACGAAAAAGCCAGCTCTTCCCTGGGAGCATAATGAATTATTACAGCCCCATTTGGATAATCTCCGAACGGCGCATAATATTCCGGGTCATGTGGAAATGGCTCCGGTTGGAACGAATTATGCAAATATGTATAAACCTGGATACTGCACCTTTTACGAGTATCCGTTCTTGATCGATTATAGCCTCCCGATTTACCCTTTAGCGGAGGAGCTCTGACGCTTTTTCAACATATGCCCAACTCAACTTACTCCTTACACCTTGAAGGTGTGTAGGATTTTGAACACGTACACGGCCAGGGCTAAGTGCGAAATCTCAGTTCATCATTTTTTTGCAATTATTCAGCACTGGTCACCTGAGGGGTACCATGTTGCAACTGGAGAGCCGTGGTACGAAGGGCCTGGTAGTTAAGGCTGACAACAAAGCCAATCGTGGCTTCTGGCGCTGGTACTTTTATATCAAAACGGAGCACTTGGTGTCTAACCTTGATGTGTTCCCCGAAAGGTAGAATTCTGAACGTAAGTATCTTTGTATGTGGAATTCCTGATTGTATATTGTTTTGGTCGTGCGACCATTGTGACTTCTTCTTCCTTTTTTTTGTAGTGAGGGATTCTCCACCCATAGACGACATTAAATCATGGGTGAAAATATTGATACCTTATGCAGAGGAGTGCCGTACCTAGGCCGTGTTTCGTCAACAGTACGACCCGTTAGGTAATTCTTCGACTTTGGTTTGAAATCTCCCCCAAGTTTCATTACTTGACTCACTTGTGTTGGCAGGTTGCAGTGTCCCCAAGAAGAGAAAAATCGTTGTTACCTCACCTAGGGCGGAGACTGATTCCGATGGCGAAGACATACCCTACAGCTCATTCAATGACGGCGTTCCCGTGGTTCCTCAGCTAGAGGCTATGCATATGGCGGCGTTCTCAAGTGAAGCACTTCCTTCGGTACCACCCCCACAGCCTGTGGAGGAGACTTCAGAAGGTGAGGAGACGCCCGAGAGAAAGAGACGGCGGTTGATAATGGGTAAGAGGGTAGCTACTGAAGACGACAGGATTAGTGAGCCTCGTCAAGGGCCAAGGTCATCCGTTCAGGGAGGTTGGTTTCCCAAAGGAGTGCTGCCGTCGATACCAGCTCAGCTTGTGCTCCCGAGAGCGGTTCATCAGCCGCTATTGGAGAAGTGGGTGTTGATGTTGAGAGGGCGGGCCCTGAGGCCGCTCCTGGAGATGTAACGAGGGATCCAGCCCACGTGGGGATGATGATGGACCGCCGAATCCTGATTTATTAGAGAGCAGCGAGCATGCCGCAACAAATATGATCCTGCTATGTGTGGATGCTGAACGTGAAACGCTGAAGGGCGTTAATGAAAGGGGTCTGTCTCGAAGGGTCGCTGGTGCAGCCTTGCAGGTAGCTTTCACTTTTTCTTTGTGGGCCGTGAGGGCGACTTTGATACGTACTGACTAGTCTTTCCTCTTTTTCCTTTCCTTTTTAGACTCATTTTTGAGGCGGAGAGGAGGCGACGTGAGCAAAAGAAGGCGACCACCTTTAACAAAAAGTACAAACGGTACCGTGACAAGACTTAGGCGTTGGCAGATATGCTCAAACAAGACCCTCGGTTTCGGGTGTTCCGCGAGGGCCTTGAACAATCGGAGGATCAGCTGAAACGGAGGGTGGCGGATCTGGAGGAGGTCGATGAGAAGCTGATGGCTGCTTTGGCTCGGAACATCGAGGTAGAGACTCTTCTTCAGTTGAAGGAAGAGGAGTTGGATATTAGCCGCGAGGTAGCGGCGGAGGCTGCTCAATTGCAAACTACAGTTGCTCCATTGACCGCCGAACTCGACACTAGGGCTTGAGATTGAGGTCCTCAAGCGGACCGCTTCGTCAAAGCGTGAAGAAAATGCGCATCGTGAGGCGCATGAGATGTGGGTATACGTCGAAGCCAGATTGGTCGTACTCGAGGAGTACTTTTCCGCGGGTCGAGCCACTGAGGTAGAGGTTCAGGAACAACGACGCGTAGCCCGTGAAACTTGTGGGTATAGCTTTGACTCTCCAGATCGGGCGGGCTATAACTTCAGAGACGTCAACCATCTAGAATCCGGCTCTTGGATTTCTGCAGCTTACCAACCTGGGGGCAGTGACGGACAAGATGGCGGCCATGCGGGGGATAATGAGCAGAATGGAGGTCACGCAGGAGGTGACGCGCGAAGCGGCGAAGCCCCTTAGGACTTGTATATATTTGTTTTGTTGTATTTTGGAATGTAATGAGGACCTTTTGTAAGGTCGGATGTACATGCATTTTTGGATGATAATGAAAGTCATACTTTTGCTGCCATTCCTTTACTTTTGTGTCTTTTATTTTTGGTACCTCGTCTATGTAGAGCGGGTGCTTGCTTTATTTTTCATGGTCAAACTGGGTCGACGATCGGCGACGGTGGCCTTGGCCAAAATAATGTCGATGGCCATAGCCACGTAGTGTCGATGGCCTTAGCCATATGTGTGACTTCGACTGTTGTCGAATCACTTGCTTGCCGCCGTCGATCCGGGTCGACGATAGACGGTGATGGACTTATCCATAATACTGCCGATGGCCTTAGCCATCTCGCATTGATGGCAGTAGCCACGTAGTGTCGATGACCTTAGCCATATGTGTGACTTCGACTGTCGTCGAATCACTTACTTGCCGTAGTCGAACTGGGTCGACGGTTGAAGGCGATGGCCCTTGCCATAATATTGCCGATGGCCTTAGCCACGTAGTGTCGACGGCCTTAGCCATATGTATGACTTAGACTGTCGTCGAATCACTTACTTGTCGCAGTCGAACTGGGTCGATGATTGACGATGATGACCATAGCCATAATACTGCCGATGGACTTAGCCATACTGCGTTGATGGCCGTAGCCACGTAGTGTCGATGGCCTTAGCCATATGTGCGACTTCGACTGTTGTTAAATCACTTGCTCTCCAAAGTCGAACTGGATCGACGGTTGACGATGATGGACTTAGCCATAATACCGCTGATGGCCTTAGCCATATTGTGTTAATGGCCGTAGCCACGTAGTGGGTCGATAGCCTTAGCCATATGTGTGACTTCGACTGTCGTCGAATCACTTACTTGCCGTAGTCAAACTGGGTCGACGGTTGACGGCGATGTCCTTAGCCATAATATTGTCGATGGCCTTAGCCATATCGTGTTGATGGCCGTAACCACGTAGTGTCGATGGCCTTAGCCGTTTTCACAATGGAGATGGCCTTAGCCGTTTTCACATTGGAGATGGACTTATCCGTTTGATACATTGGAGATGGCCTTAGCCGTTTACACGTTGGAGATGTCCGTAGCCGTTTGCACGTTGGAGATCATACTAGTCCAGTCCCTTTATCATGCCAATCTGGAGAGTGGATGGAGAGGCTGGTATGATAAACTCGTTTCGCAAATATCTCCAGGTGTCCTCTTCGCCGCCTCGTTAAAAATCTCCCTGAGAAAATCCAATTGGGACAAAACTCGGGTAAGGGAAAAATAGTACGATTCGGGAGACGCATTTTAGAAATGGAAATATTTGAGGTGGGCGACGTTCTAATTATATTGGAGCATTTTCCCTTCCATTGTTTCTAATTGGAATGCTCCTTTACTTGTTGCTGTGATTTTGTAAGGTCCGTCCCAGTTGGTGCCCAATTTTCCTTCGCTTGGGTCTTTCGATGCCAATGTTTTGGCTTTGAGTAAGTAGTCTCCCACTTTGTGTGGTCTTATTTTGGCTATTTTGTTGTAGTATCTTTCGACCTGTTGCTTCTAAGCCACCTTTCTTATGTGGGCCATTCCTCTCTTTCCTCAGCCTCATCGAGGTCTCGAAGTCTGTTTATGTCGTTCTCTGCTCCGCTGGTATCTGAATACCTCAAGCTTGGCTCGCCGACTTTGATTGTTATGACCGCGTCGGTTCCGTAGACCAGTGAATACGGTGTTTCTCCTGTGCTGGATTTGGGTGTGGTCCGGTGTGCTCACAACACTTCTGTAGTAGCTCGGGCCATATCCCTTTAGCTTTCTCGAGTTTTTTTCAGTATGTTCATTATTGTTTTGCTGGAAGATTCTGCTTGGCCGTTAGCGGCGGGGTGATATGGCGTGGAGAGTATTCGCTTGATATGCCATTTGTCGAAGAACTCTGTCGTCTTCTGGCCGATGAACTGCCGCCCGTTGTCGCAGCTGATCTCTTTGGGAATGCCGAATTGCAGATGATATTCTTCCACATGAAGGTGATGACTTCCTGTTCGTGTATTTAGGCATACACACTTGCTTCCACCCACTTGGAGAAATAGTCAGCTAAAATAACAGATTACCTTTTCTGGTCCCGCTGGTAGAGGACCAACTATGTCCATCCCCCATTTAATGAAAGGCCATGGGGAAGTGAGTAAGTGGAGGGGTTCTCCTGGTTGGTGTATCATGGGGGCATACTTTTGGCGTTGTTCGCATCAGCAGACGTATTCTGCAGCCTCTTTCTTCATAGTGGGCCAATAATAGCAAGCCCGTATTATGGAGTGCACGAAGGCGCGGTTACCTGTGTGGGCACCGCAGTGACCTTCATGTACCTCTTCGAGTACTAGTTTTGTTTGGTGCGTCCCTAGGCACTTGCCCAGGGGTCCGCCAAACGTTCTTTAATAGAGCTCGTGATTTATCAGACAATATCAGACGGCCTATATGCAGAGCTTCTTTGCTTCTTTTTTGTCGAGTGGGAGTGTTCCATCCTACAAATAGGATACAAATTGGTTTCACCAGTCCCAAGTCAAATTTAAAGAGAGTACCTTAGTGTGATCAATGGCTGAATGAAGAAGGGTGACCACGCTTTCTTTGTTGATGATTTTAGTGGCTGCGGCCAATTTTGCTAAATCGTCTATTTCGACGTTCTGTGCCCTCAGAATTTTTTCGAAGCGACACTCGTCGAATTCAGCCATTAATCTGTGGATTTCTGACTGGTATATTTGCAATCTCTGCTCCTTGATTTGGTAAGTCTAGTGACCTGGTTTACTACGAGTTGGGAGTCATAGTAGAGAACGAGTCGCCGATCCCCATATTTGATAGCTAGCTTTATGCCTGGAATAACAGCCTCGTACTCGGCCTCGTTGTTAGTCATTTTGGGACATCGTATGGACTGGCGAATAGTTTCGCCCATGGGGACCTCGAGGACGAGTCCCATTCCCGATCCTGAGTATTAGCGGCGCCGTTAGTGTAGAGAGCCCATAGGTCGGTGTTGGAGGGGGCACGACGTGCCTCTAGTTCCGCCTCTGGTTGTATCTCTGTGCTGAAATCGGCTGCAAAGTCGCCAAGTACTTGCGACTTGATGGAGTTTCTTGGGTGATATGCAATATCGTGCTCGCTGAGCTCTATGGCCCATCTGGCGAGCCTGCCTGATAATTCAGGCTTATGTAGGATGCTTCTCAGGGGGAAGGTCGTTACTACGTTTATTGGATGATACTGAAAGTAGGGTCGGAGCTTCCGTGAAGCTACAACCAAAGCCAGAACTAACTTTTCAAGGTATGGATACCATGTTTCGCCAGTAACTAAAGTTTTGCTATTATAGTAAATAGGAGATTGTGTACCTTCGTTTTCGCAAACCAAGATTGCGCTGACGGCGACCTTGGATACGACCAGATACACCAGCAAGGGCTCATCTGGATTTGCTTTGGCTAGCAGTGGTGGCGAAGATAAGTATGCTTTCAATTTTCTCAAGACTTTGACGCATTCTTTATTCCATTGTAACCCATTATCCTTTTTCAACACATTGAAAATTTTATGGCACCTATCGGAGGATCGTGAGATGAACATGGATAGGGCGGCTATTCGCCCCGTCATCTTTTGTATCTATTTTTTCCTGTTCAAAATCTCAAGTATTGCGTCTATCGCCCTGATATGGTCTGGGTTGACCTCGATGCCTCTTTGTGTACGAGAAATCCTAAGGATTTTCCTGAGGCTACGCCGAAGGCGCATTTCTCGGGGTTCAGCTTCATCCCGTACCTTCTCAATATCCCGAAGGCTTCTTTTAGATGGTCGATGTGGTCCTCTTTCCTTGTCGACTTCACCAACATATCATCGATATAGACTTCCATGGTCTTACCGAGTTGTTCTTTGAATATTATAGTGACTAGTCTTTGGTACGTAGCCCCTGCATTTTTGAGTCCGAAAGGCATTACTTTGTAGCAATAAGTTCCCTGGTGTGTGATGAAAGTTGTTTTCTCCTGGTCCTCCACGGTCATCATGATTTGATTGTAGCAAGAGTATAAATCTAGGAAGCTCAACAGTTCATGTCCTGTGGTAGCGTCGATCAACTGGTCGATGTGGGCAGCGGGAATGAATCCTTAGGGCATGCCCTGTTCAGATCGGTGAAATTCACACACATTCTCCACTTCCCATTTTTTTTTGACCATGACGACATTGGCGACCCATTGGGGGTACTTCGATTATTTGACGGAACTGTTGGCCAGTAACTTGTCTACTTCCTCGCCGACCGCTTCATTGATAGCGTCATTGAATTTCCTTCTCATATGTCGCATGAGCGGGTGTAATGGATCGATATTCAGCCTGTGGGTGGCGATGTCTCGCGGGATTCTCGACATATCTGAATGGGAAAAAGCAAATAAATCTGCATGGTTAGTTAGGAATTCACGGTACTTACTTGGGTTGGCGAGGCTGTGCCCGATATAGGTTTTCTTTGTAAGGTCTGTGTCGTCCAATTGGACTGGGCCGAGATCTTCGACTGTCGCTCTACAGGCCTCCGCGATGTCAGGATTTTTAATAGCATCCGTTGTTGGATTAACCTTAGTCCCCGACACGGCTGATTTCTATGCCTCTGCACACGCCCACTTTGACTATTTGGTGTGGGCGCAGTCTTGAGCTATTTTGTAGAATTCCTGTGCGGTGCGCGACTCGCCTCGAATGGGGAATACCCCCCATGGGATAGAGAATTTGATCACTTGGTAAAACCTTGAGGGGATTGCTAGCATAGCATGTATCCATGGGTGTCCTATGATGGCGTTGTACGCCGTTTCCTGGTTCATCACGTGGAAAGTTATTTCCAGCGTGACTCCCCCTGCTAAAACTGGCAGTGGTATTTCTCCGGATGTCTGTTCCACTGCATTGTTAGAAGTAGTTAGTGTTATGTAGTGCGATATTATCTTATCCTTGAGTCCCATTTGTGCGAGGACCCTAGGATGGATAATACAGGCGCCACTTTCGTTGTCAACCATGATTTTTTTAACATCCGTATCGGTGCTACGTAAAGTGATAACTAAAGTGTCGTAATGAGGGAAAGACAAACCGTAGGCATCAGACTTATCGAAGCGATACTATCTTTGAAGTCGCCATACCGTTCATGGCGATGGTCAATTTTAGCTTGTGCGTGGTGGTGAACTTGACGTGATTGATCCCCAAGTCATCGCCATCTCCGATGATCATATTTATCGTGCGTGCTGGAGAAGGTGGCTTCGGCGGCTCGTGGGGTTGTTCCCGTCCGCGTGCAAAGTTGGTTTTCTCTTTGTCATTGAGTAATTCCCTCATGCATTCTTGGTTCAACATCCTGACTACCTCTTGCTGTAGGCCTATGCAGTCTTCAGTCTTGTGTCCCCATTCCTGATGGAACTCACATAAGACATTTGATTTCCTTGTCGTAGGGTCTGATTTCATCTTCTGCGTCCACTACGCTTTGTTGCACAACTTCTCCAGTGCGTACACTATTTCTGAAGGAGACACACAAATGTTATAGGCGGATAATACAGGAGGAGTACCTCTTTCATTTTGGAGTGGGGCGACGTGTCGCTGTAGTGCACTCGTATGCCTGGGTGGAGGCGGATGGGAGGATCTGACGTAAGGCTGGTATCGATCTTTATTGAAGCGTGGGAGCTGTTCTCGCCGTCCCTCTTTGCGTCGATCCCTCCTTATTTCCGAGTGTATTGTTGTTAGCCGTTGGGTCGGCCCAGTAAAATCATCCTCGCCTGCTCGTACCTCAACACAATAGGCGTTGTGGATTTCCTCCCATGTGGTAGGGGGATATTTTATAAGGCGGCTCAGCAGTTTCTTAGTTGCCCTCGAACCGTCCCTGTTTAGCCCGTTCTGGAAAGCGGCGACTGCCATACCTTCCGAGCGTTTGGCAGACTCATCGTTACCCTGTTCAACCTGTCCAGGAAGTCCTTGAGTGCCTCTCTTGTGGTTTGCCTAACGGCGAAGATGTCGTTTACCCCTTGCTCCCGCTTTCCTTGCACTTGCATGGGTGATGATGAACTTACCCGCCATTTCTTCGAACGTTGATATTGCCTTAGCTGGTAGCTGAGAGTACCACGTCACGGACCCTCCTGTCAACGTCTCGCCGAACTTCTTCAGCATCACCAATGGTACCTGTTTTTTTGATATGTTATTGCCCTTCATAGCGGTGACATAGTGGACCAGATGGTCCTCGTGATCTGTGGTTCCGTCGTATACCCTCAAGTTGGGCGGCATTTTGAAGGTTTTTGGGATATAGTGCGGGGCAGCTTCTTCAGTATATGGTTGTTCAACGAACCTCCCCACGTCGCGTTTTGATAGCAACATGGGAGCACCGGGGATCTTGTCTACCCTCCCCTAATGTTCCTTCATTTGGTCAGTGAGTGCTTTGTTTTTATTTTCCATTTCTTCCATTTTCTTAAGGATGGATTTGAGCATGCCATCATTGGTTTGCACATAAACGGGCCCGTTATTTGCTATACAACTTCGGGTTCACCCATGGCAGTAGTGATGCCTACTATTGGTGTACACCTGACGTTACTTTGCAGTGACTTCTCAACCAAGCCACTTAGGGTACTTGTTATCCATTCTTCCAGTAGCTTCTTGACCACCGAGGGTGCTTCCTTAGCAGAAGATGTTGAAGCTTCTTTTTCATGCAAGATCGTTAGATTTTCGGATGGGGAATGCGAGATTTCTGCACCTGAGATGGTGCTAGAGGTTGCACTCATGATTCCTTCGTCATCGGCCTCGTTGAGAGAACCCAAGAGATTGGCTGTAACACCCACTATTGTTTTCATTCTTGTGTTATTTTCGACCATCTTTTGTTTTTGTGTGGTGTATAGAATGGTTGTCGGTTGTTCTTTAGGTGCAAACTATGATTTTGATTCTCAAAATCCCAACAGACTACGCCAAATTGTTTGGCGCAAAAGTTATTAATATACTTTGTAAGCTTAGAAACGATCAAAAATAAACGAGGGTAAATTGTAACCAAATATAATATGACCTAGAGATGAAAAGAGCGATATTGTTATTATCTGAAAAATAAAAAGATGATATCCGCTTGAGAGAAAAGTAATCGTTAGAGATAGAGACAGAAATAAAGAGAGAGAAGAAGAAGAGTTGTATTATTTGAGAATAATCATGATGCCCTGTTACAGTATGAAGGTCTCCTATTATATAAAAGAGACCTTCCTCGAGATAATAAAAAAAGTACAAAAGTAGGTAACGTCTAATTAGTGAAGATATTGCATATTAAACGACGTCGCCTTTGTCCCCATGTCCAAGTCATACCCTTGCTTTAATCAACGTACGCTCGGAGACGTACCTATCAACATAGAGACGTATATGATCAAATTTGACCCTATACATAGATTTGGGTATATGATCCTATTATTTTTTGGTGGTTGTTTTACATAATCCTAGTTAAGGAAATAGACTTGGTACGAATCGCCATCAATTCCTATGATATATCTAATGGATTGGATGGATTGTTTTTTTTTTTTTACGAAAAGAGCCTAAAAATGTCACTCAATTTTCAGAAATGGTCTATTCATGTCATCTATTAAAAAAATGCTTTCATGCCACTGGCATTACACATTTGGCCCATCCGTGCCATTACTGACTAACGACAGTGGCATAGATGGGACAAATTAATATTGAGCTGTTAGTCAATAATGGCATGGATGAGTCAAATGTATAACGACAGTGACATAATTTTTTATAGTGAATAACATGGATAGACCATTTCTGAAAGTTGAATGACATTTTTAAGTCTTTTCCGTTTTTTTTTTGAGTTCCAATATTTGTACATATTATAGTATATATCTTTATTTCTTACCATGCAACTAATTAGAAGGTTCTTCGCACTATTGAGAAAAATTGTCGGGCTAAATTCCAAATCCAAAAAAAAAGAAAAAGAAAAAAAGGAAAGGTTGTTGGTCGAGTAGAGTTAGCTATAGTTTGAGAGTGACCTGACGACAGTTCTCCACGTGGCTATACATGTACATTAACTTTCTGAAAATAATAATTATTCATTCAATAGTCTAAGTTAAAAACTATCCGAGCAAGAGAGCCAGCTGCTTTAATTAATTATTAATTATCTAATCCAAGTAAAATCCCTGGTTTGAATGAAATTGGCAGTTTATAGCGCGTTGGATGACTGTTGGTTCGAGGCAGTCCAATTTTTTCTTTTACATAGTAATTAACGTTGACTAATATGCATATTAGTAGACTGACTAGTAGTTGTAAATAATTAGGTACCTACCGACACTACAGCTGTGACTAAGACAGAAAAAAACCCTTTTGGGTATGCCGTATGCAGGTGTAAAGTTTTAGCCAAACCCATTCTTGATTTTCCTTTTTTTCATTTGGTGTCATCCATTTTCCTTTCTAAGCCCCTTTCAAGATTCCTCGTCTTATAATTCCAGGTGGGTACTCTCTTTCTTTTTGGCTTGCTCTGTTATATATTGTTATTTTGATATGTGATTTTCTGTGATTGGATCTGTTTTGCTTCTTATTCTGAAAAAATTGCTACTTTAATTAATTTTTGAGAAGATAAATTGAGGGAAATGAATTAAATAAAGTGGGTATATGTTTGTATTGAGATCCTAGGATTAAGTTTTTGCGGGTTTAAGTTCCACCGTGCTAGGATCTTGTTGTGGAATATTGCTTGAAATACTAATTTTATCTTGTGGGTAGATTTCGTTTGTGAATATTTGATTTTATCATATTTTGAGTTGCTCTGATAGTAAGCAACCTTCACTTCCAACCGATAGGTTGTGAGTTCGAGTCTCGCCAAGAGCAAGGTGGGATGTTCTTGGAGGGAAGGATGCCGAGGGTCTATTTGGAAACAGCCTCCCTACCCTAGGTAGGGGTAATGTCTGCGTACACACTACCCTCCCAGACCCTACTAAGTGGGATTATACTAGGTGGTTGTTGTTGTTGTTGGGTTGCTATGGATATATCATGACTTTCTATTGGTATAAGATTCAGATGCATATGTTGATAATAAGTGCATAAGTTCAACGAAATTAAGTAGTCAACATTATGGTCTAAGTTGATTTATGAATCATTTGGTAGTTTAAAGGGCATTGCACTTAAGATAGGGGAAACCATGTGAGTTGCAGTACAATGTTGATAATTTTTTGGATTTTGTTAGCTCCTTAATTCTAGCATAGACATAGTTCTGGAGCTAACTTTTGGCTGCCTTGTATTCTGCATCTTCTCGATGCCTTTTATTAATGATAAATTGATAATTACTTACAACAACAACAACAACAACTACCCAGTACATTCCCACCAGGTGGGGTCTGGGGAGGGTAATATGTAGACGAGCCTTACCCCTACCCGGAAGGGCAGGGAGGCTGTTTCCAATCGACCCTCGGAAATTGATAATTACTTACTTCATCAAAAAAAAAAAAAAAAATCATGTACAGTTCATGGAAAAAAATTTACTTTATTAATACGCATTCTTACCTTTTATTTCTGCAAGAGGATAAGGGAACCCATTGAGTTTGCACTTTGCAATTCATGGAAAAAATCTATCTTTTGTTGATAAGCAATGCTTCATGACAAAAATAGCTTATAAAGGGCAGGCCGGGCACTAAGCTTTGGCGGGTTCATGGAAGGGCGAGGCTACATTAGACGCATTCTTACCTTTTATTTCCGCAAAAGGTTATTTCTACAGCTTGAACTTGTGACCTCAATCCTCACACGACGACAACTCTTAGCATGGCGCCAAAGACTACCCCAGCTTATACTGAACTAAAATACCACTGTGCCTTTCTCTAACAAAATAATGTCATGAAAACACCTTCACTTATATGCCGGAATGAGTGTCCTTGGAAGTTATTTTTTACTTAAATTTATGCACGAAACATTTTCATTTCCGTCCACTTGGTTCCCAGTCTATGAAGTGTGAAAGTGCAGGAAGAAGATTGACGAAGCTAATGGTAATGAGTTATTTACATTATTTGATGTTTAGGTCTTGGAAAGTGATAATACAGTATGGAAATTTTTTCCATATTAGCTTCTTCAATAACCCAAGCTGAATCATCTAACAACTTCTGATAAAAACATTTAGGCCTTTGGCGAGTAGCATTACGTACTATTATTATTTGATTTTCATTTCTCTTTTTCTCCAGAAGGCCATTTAAGTTATTTTCATGGTTCCCTGTGTAAATGGACACAAAAGTTGTTATCTTTATTTGCTCTATGTTTGGTTCACATTTTCTGATCCCATTGTATACTCTTTTATTCTTGTTATTCCATTCCATGATGTCACCACGTTAATAGAAGTCGGGCCTCCTTTTATCATTTGCTTGCAGGTTTTCAATTCTGGACAGGTGAATCAATGGATGCGTTGCGTTCAACTAATATGAATTCTGACCCTGGTGATTTTGAATGCAATATCTGCTTTGAGTTAGCTCAAGATCCAATTGTCACTCTTTGTGGCCACCTTTATTGTTGGCCATGTCTTTACGAATGGTTGCAAGTTCATTCACATTCCCACGAGTGCCCAGTATGTAAGGCTCTCGTAGAAGAGCACAAGTTGGTTCCGATATATGGACGAGGCAAATCAAGTTCTGACCCAAGATCTCGGTTAGTACCTGGGATCAATATACCTAAGCGTCCAATGGGACAGAGACCTCAAACTGCTCCAGCTGTAGATATGGACTATCTCCGACATGATGAATTGGATCCAATAGGGGCGTTCAGGCCCGTGCCCATGCCCATGCCAAGTGCAAGGTTTGGAAACTCGATGTTATCTGATCTTTTTGGAGCTATTCCAGCTTTTTTTAACCTTCATGTACATGGATTTCATGATGCCACTGTTTATGGGGCTACTACAGGAGTCCCTTACCTCTTTTCCGGTTCATTTCACGGGGGTTATGCTCATGGTTTCCATTACTCTAACCACCTAGACGGAACAAAATTCTTTATGAAGATGCTTTTCTTGATCATCGGTTTCCTCTTAATCATTTCCCTAATTTCATAAGGCCTGAAGTGTTATAGATTAACGATGTGTAATCGTTAATCATACAAGTGTATGTATCCTAGTGTGCTAGACCTACTTATGTGTAGTAAACCAGGTGCAACTCTCCTGCACATTGTTATTAGTTAGGATTAGGTATGTACTCAGCACCAGAATCTGCACCAAGTTTTTCTCTAAATAAAAAGCTGGTGGAGCTTCTTCTTCTTCTTCAAATTGTTCTGTGACTATTTTACAAGAGGGTGATGTTTGGGCCTGATATTTGAGTGCATTCTTTATTCATATCCATGGTAGTTTCTCTTCTGTCCGTCTGTGAAGAATTAATCGAAATATCCGCCCACCCAACATCTTAACCTAAAAATAGCTGGAGGAGGTATGATATATGCATAACTTATATATATTATATGTGTATAATTATGTATAATGAATGTATAATATATGTATATGGCTAGAAAAGTAAACAATGAATAGGGCTAGCTATTTGTGTAAAGATCCCAAATGCAGATTATTTGCATCGTCTGGCCTTTTTAAGGCTGCTCTTTAGATTCTGTCCCGGTAGGCCAAATGTTGGTTAGTTTTACCGTTAAAACAGCTAGATGAGCATCTTTTTTTGTTTGTAGACAAAATTAACGCACTGGATTAGCAAGGAACAGAATTAAATAGTGATCTCAAAAGGGCCATTTGTGCAAATGTCCCAGTAATGCTAAGGCTTATGGTAGGGGTAGCAAGCAGATGGGTCGGATTGGATATGGGCGGGTTGAATACAGGTAATGCATCCGACACAATCCATATGTAATACGGATAGAAAATGAGTTAACCGGTGGATAATACGGATATTATCCATGGCGTCTTAAATATGATTATTTTCGGGAGGATTTCTAATCTCCCAAAGTTGAGGAATCCATTTGAGTCTTTGTAAATGTGAAAGTTAAATCAATTGATGAAAGTTGACCCATTTTTAAAAAATTTACTATCCAACCTATTTTTAGAGGATAATGTGGATGAGTAACTATTTTTTTTTCCCCTTCAATTTTGCCACTACTAAGCTTTCTGGTTTTGATTAATTGTTTATTCTTGCTACCACTCTCTTATAATCTCTTGTTTAATAAGAATGATTTGTGTCGAAGCAACTTTCTTATCTAAGACATGAGATTTTATTATTATTTATAATTATTATTACTTACGAATACTAAATGAAAGATAATAAGGATTAAGGATATATCCCACACGTAAAGCAATACTTGAGAATTGTTGGAGTGTATAGGGTATATTCCTTATACGTAAAGTTAAAGGAGGTCGTTATTCTTGCTGTTTTCATGGCTCACTTTCTAAGGTTAGAATCTTCATTTTTCTACACTTTGCATAATAGGGGAATTTGATATTTCAGCATTAAAGCAAGCAACAAATTAATGTTTGAAGCAGACGCATGTTTTTTTTTTTTGTCCTAAAGTAAGAATTAGTTAAGATGGAGGCAATTGTAAATTAAAATATGAAGTTTCCTCCTTATTGGGAAGTAAGGAAAGTGGTTGAAAATGTTTTGATTCCTTAAGAAATGAAACTTTAGATGAAAGGGGTGTAGAAATTAGTTAAGTGTGTAGTCCAATGGAAGTCGAAAGCACATGATGTAATTGGAGATAGTGTGTAGTATAATGCAAGTTTTTGGCTTAAGGAAGGAAGCACGTCATGCATTTATAGTTGTCAATGCCTTGCGCCATTCTTGTACAACACTGTAATACACTACATTGTATAGGATTGGACGACAAACAACAAGTATTTTTCAATAACTGTCTGATATATCCGTGTACATCGACCCAGTGGTGAAATTAGGAATTTTTTCTAGGGTATTTAAATTTGAAGAAGTGAAAAAGATTTTCGACAAAGGGTGTTCCATATGGGTAATATTTTACGATATACACAGTATAAGAGTGGTCAATTGACCACTTTTATAACCACATGGCTTCGCCCCTGCATCGGCCTGACTAATTAAGATTTGCTCCCTGGAGGATCCATTAAACAGGAAGTGGTCCGTATCAATGGCTTTACAGTTCTCAGGGCACGAACTAAAAATATCTAGTTAAAGGTGGAGAGATCTTATCTATCTCATTAATACCCTTCGCGGTGACAAGAGGGTTGCTCTGATGGTAAGCAACTCCCACTTCCAACCAAGATGTTGTGAGTTTGAGTCTCCCCAAGAGCAAGATGAGAGAAAAAAAAATGAAGAATTGGTTGAAAGGAAGAGTTATTTGTGTTATATTCTTAAGTCTAGGACTAACTTGTCATCTATGTGGGGATGTAGTTAACTTAGCTAGGAAATAACAAGAAGGAAGCAAAGGATGGCCAATAATAACTAATTATGTTAAAGCTTAGTTGTTGCACTTACGCCTGTTCTGTTCTTCAAGAAGTCTTTGTTGAAAAAAAAACTTTAATATAAATGCGTAATTGAGAGAATTTTTAATAATAAAAGATCTTATATACTATTGTCTTTATAGTATTATTCGAATGCAATGGAATATATACATGTGATGCGTACAGTTAATTTGAACTAATTCAGGATTGAAATATAATTAATATTATAATTAGTATTATACGCAATTGGCATGCTTTTGAAAGCACGAGTGAAATCTAGAAATCAAGCAATGCCTATTTGATGAAACTGAAAGTTGAGGGTGCTCAAAATTACGTGTACTACTCACACCTAATCATATGACCTTTTTTGCTTTGGATAAGTTATCAATATCTCAGATTGCATTAATTGAATTAAAATGGAAGTCCGATACACAAAATATTTTATATTCACGTGAAATCGAAAACTAATTGTGTTTCAAGGGTGACATAGGCAACTGGATGTATGATGCATTAATCGAAATATGTTGTAGATTGCGAATTAATATTGAGTTATTTATGTAGAGGGACGGAGAAAATTACGAAAACTGAAAAGTTATACAATGTTTGCCTTCAAACAATTTTATTGGGGGCCGCAAGGATTATTGTTTGGTTATAAAAATTTCAACTCCGTTGCTCAATTTATCTTAAAAACACCTTTAGTTAAGCTCATTCGTCAACTTGATTGGCCTTGGAGTCCGTTTGGATTGTCTTTAAAAAAGTGAAAATTTTTAACAAAAATAATTTTTAAGCAAAAAAGTAATAAGTTGAGGTTGCCCAACTTATTACTTTTGGCTTGTTTTAAACATTTTAAACTTATTTTAATCACTTTTTTATAGCATTGCCAATGCCAAACACCGAAAAAGCTTAAAAAGATTAAAAACTAATTTGCCAACTTAAAAGGCAACCCAAACACCCCAGCTAAAATAAATTCTACAAAAGATATACTATATTAATTAATAGTGGCATCAACTAAATGCTAATTAAATTTGATCAAAAGCTAGAATGGCATTATTTTCTTTTTTCTACATTCGGAGATGGCAAAAAAATACGTCATCCATCCTAAAAAGAATGATTTACTAATTTTGAGTATGAGTGTCAATATTTAATTTTATTGTGGAACAACAATAATAATCACTCAGTTTATTTTTACAAATGAAATAGGGGAGGATAGTATATATGTAATTTGCAAACCTTATCCTTACCTTTAAAAAGATAGAAACACTATTTTCGAAAAATACTCAGTTGATCGTGGAAGATAAAGGGAAGGGTCATATGACAAGCAAATCGATCGGAGAATCAAGCGAAGACGCACAACTTGCAGTCTCACACTAGTTAGTACAATTAAAAAAAAATAAGAATGGAAGTATTATAATTATTATAAAAATTGTATTATGAATAAAAACTTTATGAGCTCAAATATGAGATAGATCATAGACGTAGTAGTAGTATTGTTGAATTTATAATATGTACAAATTTTGTTGTAGTAAGTACTAAGCAATATTTTGAAGTACTAAGTACACAAAGTATAAATAGTTGTAGTACACTGCCTCTCTCGCACGCACCCTTATGTTAGATAAACTAACAAAACAATCTTTACAATTCCATATAGCTAATACCTGAACTAAACCAAAATTAATTAACCCTCTCGTCTCTCTGTTTATATTCTTGATTAGTCTATTATAGAGTTCCCACATCGATGGAGATGTTAAAATTTTCAACTAAACCTTTAAGAACACCTCATTTTCAGAATCATTTCTGGGTTCCTCAAAATTCAAGAATTCTTGGTGTTTATAACCAAAAAGACCGTATTTTTTCATTTACTCTTACTTGTAAGCTAAAGACTTCAAAAGGGAAAAGAACGATCAAGAAAAAGATTGTTCCTGGCAATATTTCTTTGCCGGACTCCGGCGGAGCGCCGCCGCTTTTGGAGCGAAAGAAGGCGGCGGAAGGAACCAGTAAGAAAGTGCCCAAAAGGTTATTGGGAGTTCTCTCTAATTTGCCTTTGGTAATTGGTGAGATGTTTGCTGCTGCTGGTTTAATGGCCTTAGGTAATTTTCAGTGCATGCATTTATGATTTAATTACAGAACTTCAAGTTGGTCTATTTTGTACACATGAGCACGATTAGACATAAGAGCATACATTTAATTTCTTAATTATATTATGTCTCAACATGCTCTCAGGGATGGAAGTGTTTTTTTACTTTTTTGGTGGCGATGAGATTTGAACTCAGAACATGCATGTTGTGACATCGTGTTAAAATAAGGATCATCTCATCTGAAATTTTAATCTGTTAGAGGGATCATACTCTTGATGAGTACTTAATTATATTATGTCTCAATAATATGCACACAAAACGGAAGTCCTGAGCTAACTATTGGTATCGGCTATATGAATCCTCGCTGTCTATTGCGTGTTGGTTTATGCATGTGTGCATATGTATGTTTATGATGAGAGATTCTATTCTTATGATTTTTAGTAGACCTCTTGTGTTTTCCTACGTAAGCCTTTACTATAATTTGGTTGGGCAGCCCGATGTACAAAGTATCCCGCGTTCATGCAAGGTCCCGGAAAGGATCATATCCAAGGATGTGATGTAAATAACCTAATATAAATAACCTAATGCAAGCATTACTGGCTGCTTCCACGGCTCGAACCTGTGTCCTATAAATCACACAAAGATAACTTTACAGTTGCTCCTAGGCTTCCCTTCCTTTACTATATCTGGTTGCGTTTACTAAATTTTGAACTTGCTATTGTCTTGGGGCTTTTCCTTTCCATAATTTATTTGGCAGCAGCCATTCTAGTTGCAGTTCTAGGCTGCATAACATGCATCACAGCACATTCGATTTTTGAGTTATTAGTTGGCCTTTGGTATCCTTATTTAGTCCTCCAATATTTGGGTATTTGTAGTTCTAATAACATTCCTAAGCAGCAGAACACGCGCAATAGGCGTTATCATATTATTTCACCTTGGCTTGGAGCTCTTCATGATTGTAATCTTTTTTTCCCCTGTAATATCAGCGAAGAGAACAGAAATAGACTGCATTGTTTCAGTGGTGGCAGGGTTTGAGTATAATTAGATGTTGCCTATGTAGTGAACATTGTTGTTTGTCCAATGTTCTCACCGAAATTCACCTTGATTATTTGATTTCCTTTCTGCTTAAACTGACAAAATCCTCTATTTATACCTTTTTCTTTAAGTTAACACTCAAGCATTCAGTGCTTCTCTCTTTCTTTCTTTTCTCAATTTTTCTATTATGTGTACCTCTCAATTTGAAGATTCTCAGATAACTGGATTTCTTTCTTTTTTTCCTTTTTTTTTCTGCTTGCAGGAACTATCATTGACAAAGGCGAGGTTCCAGAATATTACTTTCAGAATTTTTCTGAATTTACCCTTGGCCTTGATCACATGTTCTCATCCCCTATTTTCCTGGGGTCGTTGGCGATACTAGGTGCATCGTTGATGGCTTGCACAAACACAACACAAATTCCCTTTCTGAAGGTAGCAAGAAGGTCTGCTTTTAGTTTCGACGATGACTGAATTTTAATTCGGAGGTCTCTAAAGCAGATTAGAATTAAAATGTATTGATCAAAGCTGCAGGCAATCTTTCTTGAATTCAGCTGAGCCAATTCATAAGCAAGAAGATGCAGACACTCTGCCTAGAGCATCGGTTAAAGACTCAGCTCTCACACCGATGGAAGTTGGATATGAGGTATAAAAATAATAATGTCTTCTACTGATTTAGTCTGTGGTTTATTTTACTCCTTCATATAGTATTTGAAATATTGCCGAGGAGACCTGTCCTAAAATGGAATAAGCGAATCAAGATGTTTTCAAAAATGCTAGAATACATGAATGCAAAATTATCAACAAGGCTGCAAAAGCGCTTCCGTCTCTTTTTGGATTTTTTTTTTCGTGGAAAAGTTACATTTATGTAAAACAGTATGCCACGCTATATGGAGTAAAGATGAAGAGTAATTTGGAATTGGATCATCTGGTTTTTCCTCATCTTACTATTTGCAGGAAAAATTTTCTTTTGTTAGCCAGTAAACGAGAAACATAGATGGACGAACATTATAGAGATTTGGTTTGCTGTAGTACGGAATAAGTGGTATTCTAAACATAGAATCGTATTGCTTCAACTGGATCCATGCATGACTAGTTGCACAAAACATCTTTTAGTTTCTTAATTTCTTCAACAATAACTTCACATTAACATTTTGGCAAACTCTGCATCTCTAGGTATTCTTAAAAGGGCCATCTCTTCATGCATTTAAGGGGTTGGGAAGTCGACTTGCTTCAACTGTAGTACATTTCGCGCTGCTGCTTGCAGTGTCTGGAGGAGGAACTCTAAGTGCAGCAGACAGTTTTGGAGGGGATGTAATTGCACTGCCTGGGGTTCTATCGACTCCTTCTGGTGCATTTAGTACTGAGGTTCATGTCAATCGATCCTACTTGGACTACGATGAAAGTGGAGAGGTATGCACATTCAATTTATGTGAAGTTAACTATTATTTCCTTTCCACAGACAGCTGAATAACTCATTTCTTGTTTTTTCTTCTTCTTTTTTCTGTTGTCTTTAATGTATCGTAGGTCTCACAGTTTCATACTGATATTTCCCTGATTGACCTTCACGGAAAGGAAGTACTTCGAAAAACCATAAGTGTCAACGATCCCTTAAGGTACAGTGGCATCAACTTAAGTTTTTGCGAAAAATGGAATTCTTTAACTTAACGAGAAGCCTACGTTTTTAGAGTTCTCTTATTATTTCAACTATTCTGATTTTTACTCCTTTTTGATTCTAAAATGCAGATCGATACAAGCTGGTGATTTGCAATCAACTATTCTTAACGATGAAGAAGGGAAATTTGCTGGAGTTAGACAACCGAACTCAAAGCTTCAAATTCAGATTGATGGAACAAAAATTGTCATTGTAGATGCAATTGGTAGTACTACCCTGGACCTAAAGGTACCAACAAAATAATCCTCATTTGAAGTAGCAGCATCCAAAGAAATTGTTTTATTTTACGGAAAAGGACCTGATTTTTCCCTCTACTATTGTTTATTGTTCAATCTTGTTGCTCGTTACACTTTTTGTTCAGATATACTCTTGTCGTCCATCAAAGTTCTATATTTGACCCTATTTTAACGATCAAGACATGTGGCGCCTTCTGAGAGATTGAACCATATGAATAAATAGGGGCAAATATAGAACTTTGATGGACGGAAGGGGTATATTTAAACGGAAAATATAACATGGGACAAGATTGAACAATAAACAATAGTAGAGGGGCAAATCAAGCCCTTTTCTGTTTATCTTACGTTTGCAATGGTTGTTGAGTGTGTACTATGTTTGGCCACAGACTGATCCTGGAGTACCAATAGTCTACGCTGGTTTTGGTTCTCTAATGTTTACAGCTTGCATTAGTTATTTGTCACATGCACAGGTGAAATTCTGTCCCATAGTCAACAACTTTGACCTAGTAAATTCAAGAAATTATGATTATCTTAACATTTATTCTGACTTATATGAATCTTCTCAATAGCTCTCAGCCTTACAAGTTGGAAAAACTGAGGTGGTTGCTGGTAAGAATAATCGAGCCAAGGGCGATTTTCCTGGCACAGAGGATCGCTTCGTGGATCAAGTCCCTGAGCTAGATGAATCATATTCTTCTACAGAGGAATCTGATAGTTTCATTGGCTTCAGAATTCAAGTTGGAATTTGGAACAAGAAAGATTTTGATATGTAAATAGCTGATGTTAGTTCATTTGGATATTCATTAAAGATATAGCAGGAACACCAGAATGAGAATGCAGAAGTCAAAAGAATTGATCACAAAATCTTGAGTTGATAAAGACATGGATTTAGGATTTAGTTCATTTTCATGATAGGACAAGTTATAGATCAAATTCTTGACCAATGTAAAGTTAGTAGTACTAGTCATTCTCATAAGTTTTGGTGGTTGGTATTGGTAGTTAGGGGGGGGGGGGGGTATTACAGGTGTATAAATTATCAGTATGTATAGGATTAGGACCCTTTTACATTTCTGGAAGTGTTTTGTTGCCTTATATAGAAAAACTTGTACATGTAGACATAAATGGTACTCCTTCTGGTCCACTTTAAGTGATTTTTTGGCCTTTTTTTTGTGGTCCACAAATTTCGATTTTTAAGATATCACGAATGAATTAACTTCTATCCAAATTTGTCATTGGAATAAAGAGCATAGGAGTAGTTTGTTATATTTTCAATGATCAAATTAAGGTTAATATGGTCAATTTTATTATTAACTAACGCTAAAAAGTGATTCCTTAATATATGTAAAAAGAGCTAAAAAATCACTTAAAGTGAACGGGAGGGAGTAATAATTGTTTGTACAGGACACCAATAAGGTATTTTAATCTGTTACAATAGCCACCTATCTCATTTTGCAAGTTACTAATGGCATCTTGTAATTATTTTTTTTAGTGACCTGATACCTTAAAAGTTTGTTTACTCATCAGCGTATAAAAATTATACTCTATTTGTTTTAATTTATGTGGCGTAATTTGATTGAGCAGGGCATTTCATAGAGAAAGAAATTTTTTTTAGAACTTGTAGTCTTAATCTTGTTGTGAGATTTTTGCGGCTGTAAAAATGTCTGAAGGTTAAATAGAAAAGTTAAACGTTATACTATTTTCAAAATATTAAAATGAGTCATTTTTTTAAATGAACTAATAAGTAAATAGTGTTACATAAAATGGAACGGATTGAGTATTTAATTATCTATTGATTGTCATATATATATAAATTAAAGTAATTTTCCTCCCTTATAATGTTTTATTGGTAGTAATGCTGTAAATTGGGTCGGGCCTGAACCGGACCGGACCGGGCCCGCGGTCCTAACGTGCCTAACGGATCTAGTGGGCCGGTCCTGGTGGTCCTGAGAAGTCCATGACGAGCCGGTCTAACACGAAGAACCCACGAGCCCGGGACCGTCAGCCGAACCTGGGTCGGTCCTGGCGGGCCTAACGGGCCCAACGGCTATTTTTTTTAATTTTTTTTTAAAAACTCTCCAACGGCCATATTTAAAATATAGCCGTTTGGGCTCACAATTTAACCGTTTTTAAGTTTACAAAATGGCAATTTAGCCCCCAAACTTTATATAATTATACTTTTCCCCATTTCTAAACTATAAATACCCCCTCATTCTTTCATTTTTATTCACCAATTCATCAATATCTCTCAATCTCTCTACTACAATTGCTTAATTTATTGTTGAAAATTCGTAAAAAAAAATGTGAAGTTGTTGAATTGAAGTTTTCAAGTATTCAACGATTTTCAATTTTCAAGAAGTTGTTCGGCAATCTGGTAAACTCGTTTCAACTCTTACGTTTTAAGAATATGTTTTTGTGTGGTTTAGTTTGCATAATTATAATCAATATGCCATTTTCTTTGAAAAAAATATTTGGTAAAGGAAAAAATAAAACCGGTGAAAGTAGTGGTCATAATACTACCCTTCCTCCGGCTGCCGGACCTAGAAAAGATAAGCAGTTAAAAGTAGTCACCAACCTAGACGTCCTCCTCCTACTCCCTTAATTCTTGATAGTGATCACCCTTATTTTCAATTTACCGATAGTGAATTTCTCCATAATGTTACACCAGGTGATAGATTAGATGATGAAACTATGATTTGCTCTTTATTCTAATGAACCTATCTTAGAGGAACCAGATTTAGATGATACACCTACTAGTCCTGTTAATAACCCAACTAATGCACCGGCTGATCCACCTGTAGAAACTCCTACTTTTAATAGACAACCTGCTCAACGTCAAGAAATATCATTAGTTTAGAATTTTCTTACTCAAGTAAGAGAACAAAATAAGGCTATGTGCAAAACCTGTGGGAAATTAATGGCACATAAATATACTGGAGACCATAGCGACACGGATAGTTTGACTAGGCACATAAAAACACATCCTAGAGATAAGGCTAGATTTTTACAAATGCAAGCGCAGCAAGAGGGGACACGTGTAGATTCTGCGGTTAACCATAGTACAGGTTCAAATCTAGTTCAACCAGGAATTAACACTGTCACCGGAGGTATTTTATATTACGATCCAAATAGAGATCGTGAAGAATTAGCAAATATGATTACTGTTATGTGCTTACTTTATACTTTTGCTTCTAATCCTAATTGGATTCATTATATTAGAAGAGTTTTTAATCGTACTTATAAAGGTTGGCCTCGCGCAAGAGTTAAGAGCGATATTTATAAATTCAAACATGAATATGAACAATATTTGCGGTATTTATTTACTCATATACCTAATCGGATTTCTATTACTACTGATATTCGTAGAAGTGGTAATGATTGTGATTATCTAACTGTTACAAGTCATTGGATAGATGAGGAATGAACAATGCAAAAACGCATAATTACGTATAGAATAATTAATTCACGTCACACATGTAAGTCTATAGCTAACACTGTTTCAGATATTTATAGATATTTTTGGTTAAGCGATAAAATAATGGCAATTTCTATGGATAATGCTTCTAGTAATACTAGTGCTATATGTATGCTTACAAAAACACTAAATCCTGCAATTACTAGTATTTTTCATGTTAGATGTATTTGTCATATTTATCATTTAACTGTCGGTGATGGTATGCGAATTTTAAACATAGAAATTGAAAAGGTTAGAATGACTCTTAATTGCCTTTTTTATTCAAACCGTAGAACTAGACTTAGAGAGTATTTTAAAAAATTTGATGAATATGGCCTTAGAGAAAGAAATGTTCCTAAACCTTGCCCGGCTAGATGAAATTGTATGTACGAAAGTTTAGTAGTTGCATATGAATATAGGTGGTAAGGATGATGATGAAATGCTTACTACTCAAGATTGGACGAATGTTAAAATTCTTTTAGATTGTTTAGAACATTTTCAAGTTGCTACAAATGCATTTTCTGGGCAATATTATCCTACTATTTCAAACTATTTAGTTTATATTGCCGCACTAGCTGATTTGTTTGTTGAATTTGGCGAGGGTGGGGATATTTATGAACTTGCTATAAATGAAATGAAACAAAAATTAAAAAAATATTTTTTTCCTATCCCTCCTATTTTTGGTGTTGCTGCAATGTTAAATCCTACAATGAAATTGGGAGGTCCTATTTTTTGGTATTCAAATATTTATAAGGTTTTTGATATTTCAAACGAGGAAGTTGCTACACTTGCAGATGCAAAAGCCTCAATTAAAATAAATTTCCAAACAGTTTATAATGCTTATCAACTTGCCTTAGAGCATGCTAGGCTAAATATTCCAATCCCTACTTCATCTAGCTCACAATCGTCTAAAAAAGCTGCGGGCTTAACAACTCTTATATCATGGACGGAGTTCAGGGGTTCTCAAAGTGATAATTATGATGAAACTTCAAATCTAAATGAGCTTCAAGTTTATTTGTCTCAGGGACTTGAAAAGGAAATCCAGACGGCTCTTTTGATCTTTTGGAATGGTGGAAGGCAAGGGAAAAATATTTTCCGGTTCTTGCAAGGATGGCTCGGGATATTTTATCAATTCAAGCTTCAACTGTTGCATTAGAAAGCGCTTTCAGTCAAGCAAGACTGCAAATATGTGATTATAGAGCGTCTATGAGGTATAACTTGAAAAACCCATTACTATTTAGAGATTGGATCCGCTCGGAAAGAAGAAACTTTGGAATTGCAGAATCATAACCGGCGATAGATGAAGCTTATGAAAAAATGATAGCGGAACTTACGGAGGATTCGGCTTCGCCCGGAAGTGGTGATGAACAAGCTTCTTTTTCCGCCACCACCAATGCAACCTCCTCCGAACCTGACACATCTTCTTTTAGTTTTTTTTCCTTTCAATGGTAGTATTAGTACCTTGTTGTGCTCATTCCATTGGGGGAAGGAAGACTAAGAAAGATGTGCCATTTTTGTTAATAAAATTATAAGACATACCCTTGAATATCTTTTCTCAATATTTCTTTGTCTTTACTTGGAATTATTTATAAGCTACAATATATATATATATATATATATATATATATATATATATATATATATATATATATATATATATATATATATATATATACTACAAAAAAAATATAAGTAATAAGTTATAATATATATACATAACATACAATATATACTACAATACAATATACACTACAATACAATATACAATGAAATATATATACTTAAGTACATTACATACTATTAGGGGTGTTCAAAACCGATCCGAAATCGAAAACCAATCCAAACCGAAGCTTAACGGCTTACTGGTAACGGCTTAACGGCTTAACGGACGGGGAACGGATTGAATTTTTTTTATTAACGGCTTATCGGTTTGGGGATGAATTATTCAATTTTCTTAACGGCTAATCCGTTAACCCATTAAGAATATAAATATATATTATGTATATATATATAATTTATTTTTGTTTATATATATTAAATATAAAAAAAAAACTAAAACCCTTAAAAATGATTAACAAAAGTTTATTTCTACTTCTAAGCATTTTTAATCTCGGGATCTAGATGATTTGCAGGTACTCGCCCAACATAAAGGAGATGACGGTGATGGACAAGAAAAAAGTGAGGAGGGCAAAGCTATACTACCTCAGGGATAAAATGAATGCCCTGAAAAGACATTAACAAGCTAGCTCATATGAAGGTATACTGGAATAGGTGTTTGATCTATAATTGCCTGAAGAGATCTATCAAATTCCAGTAAACATGTATGTTAGGCCAATAAGCCGCCCAATAACCGCCCTATAAGAGCTAACCCGATACCAATCCGCCCGATATCTTATCGGATGGCTAACGGATTAATATATTTAAAAGACGATAACCGTTAAGCCAAACCGTTAAGAGTAAAAGCCGCCCAATCCGCCCGATGAACACCCCTACATACTATACTAGTATAATATATATATATATACATATATATATTATACTATACTAATAACTAGTATACTATAAATCTTCTGGAAACATCCTCTCTGTCCCCCGGGGTAGGGGTAAGATATATATATATATATATATATATATATATATATATATATATATATATATATATATATATATATATATATATATATATATATATATATATATATATATATATATATATATATACATATATATATTATACTATACTAATAACTAGTATACTATAAATCTTCTGGAAACATCCTCTCTGTCCCCCGGGGTAGGGGTAAGGTCTGCGTATATATTACCCTCCCCAGACCCCACTTGTGGGATTTTACTGGTTTGTTGTTGTTGTTGTTGTACTAATAACTAGTATACAAGATATTGCCTTAAACAAAAAAAATCGCTAGGCCCGCTAAAACCACGGGTCCGGCCCGCTAAGACCACGGGCCCGGCCCGCTAAGCCCAAGACCTATAGGCTTAGGCCCATTACGGGCTGGTCTCACCCATTGAGCCCAAGAAGCTCGGGACCACCAAAGCCCTGGCCCACAAGCACAGCCCATTTAGGCCCGGCCCCGACCCACCTAGCAGCATTAATATTTGGTAGTATTTCCATGCAACTAACATAATAATGACGTTGTGTTAGTGGGATTTGATTTATTATTTGTCAACAGAGTTTGGTGTGGCTTGTTTGTTCACGGGAAGTGAAGAAACTGAACACGAATTTGTCTCTTTCTATTTTCGTGGATCTTTTACAACCAGGTTTAATTTGCTAATTAAGTACCCAACCTGCATCCTTTTGTCTTGGCTTAGCTTTGACCATTTTATTATAAGCATTTATTTATCTTTCTTTTGTACATTTAACAACGGAAGATTAGTCCGTCAATATGAATTTTGCATTAGAAAGGAGGAAGAAACCAAAGTAATTAAATTGTCGTTAAATTTAATTAAATGGTCATGAGGTAAAGGATGAATAAAAGATGGATAAACTGGTCATGAGGTGCATAATTCAAACTCGTAACACGATCACTATTTATTTGGTACATCAAATAATATCAACTTATCGTAATTAAAATGATTTAATAATATATAAATATATATTAATTAAACAATAATAAGTGGAATAAGTTTTTGGTGAAATACATATCATATATTTATTTTTTTACTATAAATATTCGGTGTCAATTAAAATTTTACTTTCACCATGCTTTGAATATTATTGAATTATCCTAAGGGACAATTAAGGGGACTACCGACTTCGCTTCCATTTAGAAATAGGCTTAAATGCGAGATTTCTGACCTTGAGAAATGACGGTGAAGAACCTCGGAGGTGACTGCAATGAGAAAAAATCTCACTCACGGGCCTAAACGACGAGCAAACACTCGAACGTGAGAGCAAGGGATCACCCAACGAATTGACGAGCTCAAAGGGGGGAGGGAGGAAAGAACCATGCTTTCAGAGACCTAACCCAACCCGGTCCGAATCTTATCTGAACTGCCTTTTTTTAGTACTCCTTGAGCTAATCCCTTATTGTTTTCGAGCATTAAGCTTAGGAATACGTTTATTTGCTAATATGATGGTTGGCCATAGTACAGTAAAGATTTTAAGTGGGTTAGCTTGGACTATTCTATGTATGAATGATCTTTTATATTTCATAGGGAATTTTGGTCCTTTATTTATAGTTCTTGCATTAACCGGTCTGGGCTCGGGGTTGGATAATCTATCAAATGCTGATTAAGTGTGGAGGATATAGGTTATTTAAGAAAAGAGAGTCGTGGCTTCCTTATAGTCATTTACTTATTTATCTTTTCTATCGTGACAACTCTAGCTCCCCCACCTTTTAGCGTTTTGGGGCCCTACTATGTATTCAAATTAGAGTACCCTTTCTTCCACTTGCAAAGGATGAGGGGGTATATAGCGAAAAAAGCGACGAAGGGATCGGATCACCCTGGGTTATTGAAGAGTCGTCCGACTTCTCGGTGACCGAATAAGAAAGGTTTTTACCACTTTCTCTTCTCTCCAGCACTCTCGGATTGATCATCTTGCTGCAACAAAGCAAGCTTAGGAATGAATCTAATGGAAATTTTTATCTCTGTCCGCTTGAAAGATTATTCTCCGGTAAAGCCTTAAAGGCAAGGAAAGCTTTTAAGCTAATAAGTTACTTAAGAAAGAAAGAAAAGAATTGAAAAGACATAACGGAAAGAGTACAAAGAGAGATACGGAAATGTTGAAAAGCAGGGGGTTGGGCTCCCCCTGCAGAAATACAACAAACATGGGACAGCCGGGAACGAAATTTTGAAATAAGCATGAAATGTCAATATATGAATTGTTTCATTATTCGTTATTTACGGGTCTTTTCATTGCATTCACTTACAACAAGAAACAACCACCAGTGTTTGGTGCAGCACTTGCATTTTGGTGTATTCTTCTTTCTTTCCGTGGTGTTTTGTAAATGCTTAGCTTACTAAACCAGCAACAGCGGAGTAAGCTCCCATATCCGTAAAGGACTTCTTTCCAGCAGAGGAGAACTTCTCATTGCTGAGCTTGCCGTTAAAGAGTAAGATGTTGATTCTATAGCAGCTCTGATTCCTTCACCGAGAACGAGAGGGAAGTCTTATCGAACGAACAAGCGCTAAAGAAGGGGGTGGGATCTCTCTTAAAAGAAAGAATTGACCTCGAGCCTGTCCTTTTCCCGTTCCTGACCCTGAGTGTAGAGGGGTTAGCCTTGAGCCAGGTCTTGATTTTTTATTCCATTTTGAGTCAATTCATTCAACAATGCCCCCTCGGGACATTCTGTATTGGATTTTGCCAACACCGTTTCACCTTCCTTGCTTTATGTTCTGTCTTGCATTTCACTGTGGCACACTCTTCCTTTCAAACCGGTAAAAATAAAGCCCTTAGCCATCATTACATTACTTATGCGCCAGCTTTCATCTCCTTTCACCTATACCTAATCCATTCATACGGGAAATGACATCCTATTACTAAAAGATTTATTCAAGCGATTGTGTGATAACTTTTTCTTCTTCTCAATCATTCAATATATTATGTGAATTAATATATTACTGAATCTAATAAGTTAAACTTAAATTAAAGTAAAAAGAAAAAGTTTTCTAGTTTGATAAGGTAAATGTTCGCTTTAAAATCGAAAATGGATTCGATACAATTCAAGAGAATCTAAGAAATTATAAAAATAGAAATGATTTTCGAATTTGATTCTATAAAAATTCAAGTTTCAATTTTGAATGAAGTTAGACGATACATCTCAATTAGTTTAATTGTTTACCCAAGAGTTACTCAATGAAATGGTTGATTGGAATTGCGGGATGGATAAATGTTACAGATGATGAATCGATTTCTTTTATATGTCTGTCACTTTATCTTTGTTAGTGTTGTCTGCCTATAATGATAGATGAATAAAAAACTTTTCATTCAACTTCTTCTTTCAATTGAAATTGAGATTTTTTCCTATCCTCCTATTTTGAAAGAATGGAAACTTAGGTAAGTGCTTTCTAAACATATGTATAAAAAGAACACCTTTCATTTAATTTAGCCATTTCATGCTTACTATAACTATTTATTTCGATTTTCTATTAGCGGCTTTAACTAGAACCTCAGCTCTATTTATTAGTCTGAACAAGATACTTATTATTTAAACTGAATATTTAAAATGAACAATTCATAAAAATAAATCTTTCTGTGGGAACGTTTTTAACTTTAGCAAGCATGTGACTGCCTGAACAGACTAGTCTACGCTCAACCAACATTCCGAACTTGTCTCGATACTGACAGCTCAATGGAAGGGATAGCAGAGAGAGAAAGGAAAAGAAGCAGTTCCGAAAGGAGACTCCACCTAGCTAGTGCGCTCCTCACCTCAATGCTAAACTTCGGCAACTACGATGCTTCAAAAGAAAGGCTACATCCACTACCCGCATTCACCCTGACAGGCTACCCCGAGCTTACCTAGGGCCTTACCGCCCGAACCAACAAGACTAATGTCTACTTATACCTTTGAGAGGTCTTCGCCTAGCGGAAACCTACACTTTTCGGTCGTAATCCCGTGCTTTACCAACGCATTCTATGGATTCCACCATGAACCGAGAGCGGGCAAAGTGTGACCGCATCACTTTAATCTCCTGAAGAGACTTTGAGTCTCCTAAATCTTTCATATCAAACTGGGTGTTGGGACCGGCCTTCTATCCCGGTGAACAATGTTCCATTGATTAGGTGAGGACAGGATTCGAACCTGCAATCTTCAGGTCATGAGGCTGATGAGTTGACCAATTCCTCTATCCCTCTTCTTCCCCTTCTCTTTCGAACCTGCTCTAGAAAGAACTTTTGAATCTACTGCTATTGATATTAGCCCAGGGACTTCGGTGCCTTAAGCGGCATTTTAAAGGAAATATAGTTGAATAATATAGTGTTGGGTCCTGAGGACGAAGATCAAAACCTAAATGTGCCAGGGGTTGATCATCGAAGCCTGGGCAATAAAGATGCCATAAGTCAAACGGGCGGGTGAGGCGAGAGCCCTTCACTGCATTCACTTGAGAGAGGGAAACATATCCTATATAGTAGTAAGGTCTTATCCCATTATTAGTAGCCGAAGTGTGGGCCGGCTAATTCAGGAAAAAACTCTCACATGTGCATAGGAAGACTAGAACATGTTTAATAACCGTTAGTTGACCGTTGCCTAGGAGCTCTTGGAGGCATTACCCCCATCACATTGGAGTAGACATGCTATCTCCGAGAAAATAAGGGTCCCGAACGAGAGAAGAATAAGGCAGGCTGTCCTTTGACTAGTTTGTAGTTTTTTCTGGGGCTATTTACTCTAAATTTCCCTCCTCGCCTAGAATAAAAGGATAAGACAAAGGGCAGGCTAAGTCCGTATTAGCTCTTTTCAGGTTGATAAGGATAGGCCAAAGATTATATAAGAGCACAAGAGGCAGATTTGATTGGATTGGTGGAAACCAAAGTGAGGAGTGGAAAGATGGCGGCAAGACTCGAACCCTGGACCTCTGCCTGCTCTACTATGGTGAATTGTGTGAACCGTCTCATCTAAAAAACTTAGATATCATATAGGGAACACTTTGATTTAGTTAATTATGTATTAACAGCTAGTACGTCATTGCTGAGTTAGAATACCCTGAACAGTGTCATTTGAACACTTGGTTTAAAAAGAATTTTGAAGAAAGTCAAGCGCACCAAGTGCGTGTGATAACTAGAAATTCACAATTAGAAAGAGTCTATAGTTTCCCATAGAAAGCATGTGGCTCAACAGTTTCAAGATTTATGCAAAGTTTTGGTTATTTTTATCTTATCCACCATATATAACAATGAACTTTGTCCAACACCATTAAACAGGATAGAGCAACACTTAACTTGCAGTTCATGACACAATGGAGCATCTTAGACAAGATGAAATTGAGGATTTATCATTGTCCCCTCCAGCTGTTGGCTCCATGCAGATTGCTGGAAGCAATGGCTTTGGCCATAACATAGAGTTCATGTCTCAAGTCAATCTTTTGTCATAAGAAAAGCTAATATCCAAATCGAATTTTTCTTTATTTTTTTTATTGGCTTCATACCGAACGTTGATGGGGAAATCTGTTTGGAAAGAGATATTTATTAAATAATAAAAGCGGAATTATCCCTAAACTTTAAGAATACACAAAGAAATCATGAAACACAACTTATTAACATCATCTGCATGAACCATCCCTTCTTCAATGTCTATTGCATTTCTAGTACCAACTAATTCATTCGGGCGAGACATCTTACGATGTCATGATGCACCCATTCCTATGGCCATTCCTTTAATACTTTTGGCTCTCTGGAGTCTCTTTGTAGGATACTTGGCCAAAGTGTGACTTGTTAGCCCATAAGTAAGTACTGTGACGAAGCGGCTGTTGCTCACCAAACACGATCGTACGAGGTCACAATTCACCCAACACGATTATCCGGGGTGAACAAGCTCTTACACAATTGTTCAATTTTATGTCATTCTCAACTCTATCCCTGATTGGGTCTTTGATTTCAGGCCCTTTCGAGGAGGGTATCTTTTTGGCTAATATCAGCCCGGCTCGTATGGACTTTCGGTCTTTCTTAGTTAACAACTTTATTGAAATTTTCAATTCTCTAGTTACTCCTGCACAAACAACATCAGTTATGGATCTGATTGAGGAGCGCTGGGAAGAATGGATCGGGGAGATGCCCTTGAAGATCACTTACCCAGCTCCGGAAGGACATGAGTGGAGAATTATCACCGGATTTGATCCAAAAAACACAGGCCGGAGTTACCTTATTGGTGAGTCTTGTCCGGGTTAGTGTCTAAGGAAGAAAACCTTATTGTAGGTTCTTTTTTATTTAAATAGTGACAAATTAAAAAATAAAAGGAAAAATATGCTTGTACGCACATTAGATTTGCTAACTCAATTGATCCTACTGTGTTTATATCAGGGTTCCTGCTTGTTAGCTTTGTATTGGCTCCCATCTTACTTTACGGGGCCCTTCGTTGAATAGCCATCAAAATGTTTGAAATTTTTAAACTTTTCCAATAACGAATTATTAGTCATGTTAAATACCCCGAAAAGCCGAAACCTCTTATTTCGGTCCTTAGAAAAACTTTGACTAGTCAGGAATTGCATAAGAGAAGAGACATCGTAAGTAACAATAGCGCAAAAGTAGGCTGCAGAGATCCGCAAAGGTAACCGGATGCCTGGGGCTTAGGACAAGGAGCGTCCGGAGTCTCTTAAGAAAGGACAAAGACAAATTAATATCATATTTACAACGATCGAATTAAAAAAATGTCCTTCGCCCTTATCTTCTCGTCTATCTTATTTATCTTCTTATCGGATCGCATGGCTTCTTTCAAGCCATACTTGAATTACTTTCTTCAAAAAAGCTTTCTTTATTAAGAGTCCTTTAAGAAGCTAAGATCCTTCATATAGTAAGATTCGCTTAACTTTATACCACTAAGCGCTCGTGACTATCCGATGATAGTCACTTCGCTTTCCTTTTAGACTGAAAAAATAAAACAGAAAGATTGAGCACTCGTGTCGATCTTCCGTTCGGCCAATTGGACAGCGTCATCTTTGTTTAGTTTACTATTCGACGTCCCCCAATCCCTGATCGAAAGTTCCTATTTGTTTTCCTCTTCGATCGTCTCCAACTCCCTAAAAAATAAGAGTACTTGGTGACCTAGATTGCAAGTTGCGTGATAGTTTCCCCACAAATGAGAAGTCCTCTAGCATTTCGTTGAATCAGTCTTTTTTGCACCATTTCTCTCACTATTCTTGTTTATATCGTTACGACAATAAACACTTTTTTGTTCCTATTAACAAAACATCCCCTTTTTCTTCGCTCTTCCAAAAATGGTACAGAAATAGGTGTTGTTGGTCCGAAGCCCCGCCCAATACAGCGGCAACTCCCATCATATGAAAGGGGTTCAAGCAGTTATTCATCAAATGGCACTCAGTTCATCTCTTTAAGTTCGATCATTGACAAGGTTCAAAGAAAAAGCCAGCCGCTGCAAGTGCTTGAGAATGAGTTCACACTCTTCTTGTTATAGTAAGTGCTGCAATTGAATCAGCTATTCGCCCGCCTACCAATCAAATATGCTGAGAGTAAGCGTAAGCTCACCCTGAACCTAAAGTAGGTAGCCCCGAAAGCCGAACTCAGCAGAGTGGGTTTTGGCTTGCCCATTTCTATCTTATTATTCAAACCTAAACATCCTTATTTCAATTTTTCACCTTGAATTGGTCAAAATATGCGGAATTTCTTACTTTTCATGGAGGATTAGATCCTGTAATGGGGGAACTTCGGATTAGACCTCAAAACAGAAAGAGAAAAAAAAGTGTCTTCGTAGCAACTTCTTAGGTCAGGGGCGGCCGGACCGGGGGTTACCCGCGATTGGTAATGGCACAACCAGAAGAGGAGTAGGGGAGACAAGGTCAGGCGCTGGGTTGGTATATAGGCGACGAGGGGTGCTAACTCGGCCACCCAACCCAGCAGGTCAGGGGCAGGCCGGCCATAGGTTCGAATCTTGCCACCTTTCTTGTGGATCATCCTATGGTTACCGGGTGATGCTTGTCTTTTAAGAAAAAGGCTTCCCTTAATTTTCATGGCATCCGGATCGGGATACCCCGGCAGGACGAAGGCTGGCCCCTTTGTTTCGGGGTACCGCCGTTGTCACAGAGCATGGGAAGGACGCGTGGCGATTACCCCGAAAACCTTTGCTTGCTTGGAGTCATCTGGAGGCTCACGCAGCACAACGAATCGTTCTATCATTCGAAGTAGGAGCTGGGGTTGTGGGCAGAGAACTATTGGTATAGCGAGTTCATGTTCTTGCAGTTGGGTTACTACCATCCCCCTAACAATTAGTATCACACTATGTGAAGTGTTTCTCTGGTATTGGGATAACTTCAAGCCCCTTAGCTCGTTTGTATGGGGGGGAGCTTACTTCACTTGTTTTCTTTAAGTCACTTGCTAGGAGGGAAAGCAGCAGATAAAGTTCCGGTTGAAATCATCCAACATAAAATTGTATAAGACCTTAGTGATTAACCCAGCGTGTGGGATCCCTACTTCCGTAATAGAACAATTAATTCCATTTTGGTCATAAACTGGTATCTTTAAAAAGGATGAAACTACGGATACCTTTCCTTCGAGAACAATCGTATTAGCGCCTTCGCAGCCTGCCTTTCCATTCTTCGAGTGCAGTTCCTTCTTGAGCCAACCCTTCACGCACGAGATAGCAATGACAGGAGATTGACCGACGGGGTCATTTTTATTTTATTTTTTGCTTTTCTTCCATAACAATAAATTAATTAAAATTACTGTTTGTTCATGGAATTTGATCAGTTTAAAAAAATTAAAAATAATTTTAAAATTTCAAACTGGGCCATTTTTGGGTTATTTCTTCCACTCATTAAAAGATTTCAATTTTTTTTTTCAAGTAAAATTTATGTTCAAGCACTTTATTTTTCAAAATAATTTTAATTTTTTTTCTACTAAATTTCAACAAAATCTATGTCTAAACGCTCGCTTCCTCTAATGTTTCTTTTTTCTTTTTCTTTTAGTACTTCATTTCCTGGGCAAAAGAGGAAAGGGAAAAACACCGACAATATTTCGTCAAATAATACTTCCTCAAAGTCTGCAAAGTAGTGCAAACCACAAATAGTTGTTACAATTGACTTGTTTTTTGGTGGAAAAATCTACTACGTGCTCTCTTAGTTATCCTATGACTACACGTATAAAAGCAATAATGATAATTTCAAATAAAGGGTTGGTAAGACGAATATATATGTGCAGTTTTGCTGTCAAATTACGAGATGAATATCATATGATAAGAGAGTCAAAGCATTTTAAATTAAATTTTGGTAAGAGTTGGGAACTTCTACAAAGATTTACTTCAAGTACAACATGCATGACGCGAATTATTTGCACTTTTATATCATGCACGAGCTTTTTATTTCTTTATTTTTACTGTTTAGCTGACTTAATTTGAATATAATTAGGAAATTTTTGGGTAAGAAAAGTTGGGAATAGATATTCGAAATTCTTGGACTAATATGATAATTGTACTCTAAGTGTAGGTAAGCTATTCTTGAAAAAGGTGTAACTTTGAATTTATAGCTTGAATTTTGGAGTGAAAATAGCATGAGTATCAAGTTTCGCAATGTTAATTGAAAAATAGTCGATGTTTGTAAAGTCGTTGGAAAATAAATAATATTATTTTATGTGAAGATAAAATTTGGATAAAAACACTTTAATTGAAACACGGAAAGTTCCAGCATAATATGCTAGATTATAGAGCTCTTGCGTATAAATTTTCTAATATATTATGTTGGAACTCCGATACATTATAAAACTCCAGCATATGTAAAAAATGCAAACTCCAACATATTATGCTGAACTTTTTCCATATTTTAAGGGTGTTTCTGTTTAAATTTTATTTTTACATGAAAAAATAATTAAATTTTGATTACTTTTAAAATTGTGATTATTTTTTAATTACCAACTATAAATCATGCTATTTCTGATCCCCCCCCCCCCCCCCCCCCCCCAAAAAAAAAAACCAATTTTGGACTGTCACATTCTTTCATTCTTTAGTCACCTTTAGAAATTCATCATCTAATCCACAAGTTTTCATCATATATATGGTTTCTTTTAGTCTAACATTTTCTTTATAAATACAAGAAAGGGAAAGTCTCATATTCATTATTGAATCATACTTTCCCAAAAACTCTTATAATAGTCAAAATACCGATAATCAATACACCAACCAAACGAAAATTACAATATACACAAGAATATTAGTTGTGCCTTTTAATAATTAATATATGCGAATTGTATATTATCCGATATAACTGAAGATCATATCCTGAAATTCGCGTGCAATTGAGTTCAATTATATGTATATAAATTTAACTGCTTTAATTATATTTTATGCTTGATATATATATATATATATATATATATATATATATATATATATATATATATATATATATATGGAAACAGAACGATAGAGAAATGATAACAGAAATACGACCAAAGTGGTTGAGTTTGGATTGAAAGTCAACTAGGGCTTTCACCAAATATTTACAAAAAATTTGTTGTCACGTCATGCATGATCTAAAAACAAATTCAATTCTTAGTTTCTTACTCATTTTTTGGTTCTTTTTTCAACCAATCAGTTGTCTAATTCATATATAATTAACATCCCACCTTATCAATAATAACAAAAATAGCAATAAATAATAATACTAATAATAAAATTTATAAAAAATTGCATTAATATTCTTGTAACGTGTTTCATTCACACGCATAGTTTGAAAAGGTTGCCACTACAAAAGAGAAGGCAAAAAAAAAAGGCTTATAAAACACTGTACTGATTGAAAATTTGTCAGACTACCCCTACAATTTCGCCCGAGTTTCCTTCTCCATAACTCCATACTCGTGTCCCTAATTACTTACGTTAATTTTGTTAATGATTGTCAAATTATCAATTGTTTAAGCATTAATCTCTTCTTTTCTATAAAAAGTTATTAATATATAATTTAAAGAACATTAATAGCCGAAATAACTGTTAGTTGAGTCCCTTTCAAGAAACGTTCATACTACTACTTGTTATCATATTATGGGTATGTGGTGAATCGGTTTTCCACATCACAAAGTGAAAGAAAAGGTCCGATGGTAATTCTTTGTATTCTTTTTTGGTTATTCAAGCTGGATAGAGCTCCATTTAGGATAACGCTCCCTACCAAAGATTTTTCCATACTCAGAGCTCGAACCCAAAACCTGTGGTTAAGGGAGGAGCAGCCTCATCTGCTGCACCACATTATTTGTATTCTAGTATTATTGCTGACTTTCAATTTGTATGCATATAGCTGTCGACCTATATATATTATATATAGTTGAATTTAACTAACAAAAAAAGCAAATAAACGTAACAACAGGCAACATAAGAAAATCAAGAAAACAGAGGAAAAAACAGAGGATTTTGTATTCAAGATATTACAATGGCAGTAGAAGCAGTCGGAGCTCTTGAAATGGAAAGAAAATTTGAAGCTGATGATTGTGATGATGCTAAAAAAATGAGCAAAAAAAGTTTTAATGAATCCAAGAAGTTATGGGAAATAGCTGCTCCTGCTATTATCACAGCAGTTTCTCAGTTTTCCATTGGCTTTGTCAGCGTTGCATTCGTCGGACATCTTGGTTCTCTAGAATTAGCTGCCATATCTGTTGTTCAGAATGTTGTTGAAGGCTTTGTCTATGGAGTTATGGTACGTAAAAATTTATGATTGACGACCAAAATTATAACTTCAGGACTCTGTCGTTTAAGCTGTTAGAGAGAACTCGCTTAATTTTGTGGTTGACATGTGCTTGAATACGGACTAAATGTACATTTTTTTCTTTTTTGTGTCTAAAAATTTGTTATATTAGCTAGGGATGGGAAGTGCACTGGAGACACTTTGTGGACAAGCTGTTGGAGCAGAACGATTGGATATGCTTGGAATTTATTTACAAAGATCATGTGTTATTACTCTAGTAACATCCTTATTTCTGACACCATTTTATGTATTCACATCACCAATATTGAAGCTGTTACACCAAGATAAGCATATTGCAGAAATTGCAGGAAAATATGCAATTTGGGTGATTCCTCAACTCTACGCTTATGCATTGAACTTTCCTGTTCAAAAATTTCTCCAAGCACAAAGCAAAATATGGGTTATGACAATAATCAACGTTGTCGTAGTGGTATTTCATATTATATTGAATTGGGTGCTGGTGACAAAGCTCGAGCATGGACTTCTTGGTGCTGCCATGGCAGGGAATATATCGTGGTGGCTCGTGGTTTTCGCTCAGAATATCTATGTTATTTCTGGCTTTTTCCCTGAATCATGGACCGGATTTTCTATATTAGCTTTCAAATCTCTTTGGAATTTTGTCAAATTGTCACTTGCATCAGCTATCATGTTATGGTATGTTCTATTGATTTCTCGTGATACATTACTGAGGGCATATAAGATTTAAACTTTATGGGTTCAACTTTTAACGTTTTTAGCATTAAATTCATTATATTTTTAAAGTTTTTTTTTGGTAAGAGGGGAAACCCGCAATCACTACAACCTCTGCCACATCCTTTGTCCTTCGAGTGAGCAGCACTGGGTAAACCTTCCCTGTGTAATAGCCTGCAAACCACACAGGGAATGTAAACCGCACTAAGCAATCCCTGTGTGACAGTCTGAAGGCATTGAGGAGGAATCGATCCCAATCATCCGTATGGATAGCCGCCCTCCAAATCAATTGGGCAACCCCGAAGGATTATATATTATATTTTTAGTGTTATGGGTTCATATTTATTATTTTTGTAATTTTAATGAATTTTTTACATATAAATTCTTACTCCGCGTTGAAAGTTACGGATTCAATTGAACTTGTTACTACCACACTACATCCGGCCCATCATATACAATTTTTGTGATGATATATTTGATTTGTCTAAATTTGGCAGCCTGGAGCTTTGGTATTTTACTGTGGTGATTCTTATGGTTGGCTGGTTAAAAAATCCAGAAATTAAAGTAGATGCTGTATCAACCAGGTTTGTATCTTAATCAAACCCTCTGCTAAACTTCCATTTTTTTTTAAAAATGTATACAATTTGGTTTTGTTTTTGCTGCATTCTCGCCATTTATAATTCTTATTCTTTTCTATATGTTTCCCCTGTGTCACAGCTTGGAATTGCAACTTTGGGTACTGATGATCACTCTAGGTTTCAATGCTGCAATCAGGTTTGTAAGAATTCTATTTCTGCTCTATCTCTTTTGGAAGAAGGGATTGCCACAATTTAATAGATATAATTCAAGTATATAGTTAGTCATCTTTATAACATCACCCATACGTAACGGTCATTCACTATAAAAGTCTAGTGTCATTCACTATAAAAGTCTAGTTTTTCTCGGAATCGTATTTTGTGTTATGTTATAATATATATGTTGTAACTGCCCATACCGCTAATGATATTGTCCGCTCTAGGCCTAGGCCCACACGGGTTTAAAATGCGTCACTAGGGTCTAAGGCTTGTTACCTTATATACCCAGCATTCCTCTTGTGTTTTACCGATGTGAAACACTGTCTAAAGTCTGGATTGTTACATATGTTCTCTATAACCACTTCACTATAGCGACCAAAAAATAATAAAACAAATGAAGTTGTTATAGAGAAATTTGATTGCACGCCTAATACTTCAAATTACATGATGCAGTGTACGTGTTTCTAATGAACTGGGAGCTGGTCGTCCAAAAGCTGCAAAATTCTCAGTAGTGATTGCTGTAATTACATCAACTATTGTTGGAGTTGTATTTACAGTTGCAGTAATTGCTACTAAAAATTATTACCCGAGAATGTTTTCTGATAAACCAGAAGTCCTACATGAGACATCCAAATTGTCATACTTCTTGGCTGCTACTATTTTCCTAATGAGCATTCAACCTATACTTCATGGTAATCAAAGTCTTCCCGAAAAATTGTAACTCTAAAGTTGTCATAACGCTAAGTTACTGGAACGAACGTTGAGTATTTTTGTTCTGGAAATGCAGGTGTAGCAGTTGGGGCTGGATGGCAATATTCAGTCGCGATTATAAACGTAGTTTGTTACTACATAATTGGTCTTCCTTTGGGTGCTTGCCTTGGTTACATTGCAAACACTGGTGTTAATGGAATATGGACAGGAATGCTCGTTGGTACCCTGCTTCAAACAATAGTTTTGATGCATAAAATGTGGAAAGCTAATTGGCGAAAAGAGGTTAGTGTGATTTCTTGTTCTTGAAAAGTTAGATATTGTAGACAAGAGGGGTTGCTCTGATGGTAAGCACCCCCGCTTCCAACCGAGAGGTTGTGAGTTCGAGTCTCCCCAAGAGCAAGGTGGGAAGTTCTTGGAGGGAAGAATGCCGGGGGTCTATTTGGAAACAGCCTCTCTACCCCAGGGTAAGGGTAAAGTCTGCGTACACACTACCCTCTCCAGACCCCACTAAGTGGGATTATACTGGGTTGTTGTTGTTGTTGAAAAGTTAGATATTGTAAGTTTACAATTGTGAACATGTGAAGTAACTTGTTTCTAGTTTAACTTCTATATACTGACAGTCTGACACAGTTCACCTAAATATGTAAACGTTACGTGATGCAGGCTATATATGCTGAAGAGCGTATCAGAACATATGGCGACCAGCCTTCTCAAGATGGTATTGAGCAAACTGGATCGCGTGCTACCTCGCCTCTCCAGTAGTAACATGAGAGTCGAGAAGAGGAAAGGAGATAAAACACAGACCATTAAAATAGAGCATACAACAATTGTATAGGTACAGTATAGTAAAACTGGTTCGCCTCGTGGAATTTTTGAGTTAGATTTGGTCAGGACTGCAATAAAAGGTCAAAATGGACCTGATTGCAAGCTTTATATGTTTGTACCTATTACTGGTGTTCAGTGAAATCAGAAAATTCAATAAAGGTGTTCAAATTTTAAATATATGTTGCAAGGGTGTTCAAAGTTTAATTTTTTAATCAGTAACAAGTACTAATATTGTATCCTATACAGTATAATTTTTCGGCAAATGGTGTTTAGTTGATCATTCTTGGCCACACGTAGCTTCGCCCCCTGCTGGTGTTTACCAACGCGACAAATGCTGCATTGTCTGGAGATGCTAACCATGCTACTATGAAAAGAACTGTTTTGTTGCTGTTGCCACTCGAGAGAAAATGTTCACACTGTAGATTTAGACCGTCAAATTGTATTACTCTTTCTAAACAAACTGCGCTACTGCTGCCAAGCTTACACATTTGTTTGTGGACAGAGCTTACTCAGAAACATTTAGTTAAGTTCTTTAGAAATACGGTTACCAATTGGTGATCTGATACATTTTGTTTTCATCTGACCTAAGCCTTTAGGGGTAGTTTGGTTGGGAAACAAGTTATCCCATGATTAGTTATCTCGGGATTAGTTATCTCATCCTCCCATGGGAATAAAAGATACTACAATCTCGGATAACTAATTCCAAGATTAGTTATACCACGATTTTATCACAACCAAACATTAGATAAACGCATCTCAGTGTGAGAGTATCAACTGAACTAGGAGCTGGAAATCCAAAAGCTGCAAAATTCACAGTTGCAGTTAATGTCTTGACATCAGCAATACTTGGAGTTGTTTTTTCAGTTATGATATTGGAAACAAAAAATCAGTTTCCAAGAATGTTCTCAAAACAGCAAAATGTTATAAGTGAAACATCAAAGTTGGGTGTTATTCTTGCATTAACCATTTTCATTAGCAGCATCTAACCTGTTCTTCATGGTATGTAATTTTGCACCTCTCTTTTAATTAGTAGAAGGCTCGACCCCCGGTCAAATTTGGCCCAAGCCCAAATGATCCGCCCAAGGTTGGGCTGGTTAATGACCTGCTCATTATTGAACTCAACTCATCTTAATCCAACTCATTTAAAGTTGGTTGATTTTTAGCTTAAATTGATCCACGATTAATTTTGCCAAAATATCTTTTGTTTATGTATATGACCATAACAAAAAGAATTAAAAAATCTTAATTAGTAATTATTAAAATCATAAGAAAACAATACATATTAAGTAAAGCTTGATAAGGGTTGAGCGACTATGACTCAAATTTTAGCAATCTTGACCCGGCTCATATTAACCCAAGTAACTTTTGGGCGATCAATATTAAGTCAACCCATTTTGACCCATCTAAAATCGCCCCAACCAGTTCATTTGACACCGCTATCTGACCCGTTCGCCTATGGTTGGAATCCATAAATTTAAAATCTTGAATCTTTCTTTGTGATGATGGATGAAAATATTTGCAGGGGTTGCAATTGGAGCAGGATGGCAGTTTGTAGTGGCCATAGTAAACTTTGTATGTTATTATGGTTTGGGACTGCCAATAGGAGCAATTCTTGGCTACAAATTTAATCTTGGTGTTCAGGGAGTCTGGTCTGCAATGCTTGGTGGTAGCTTGCTTCATACCATCATCCTCTTTGTTATTATTGGTCGCACGAATTGGCACAAAGAGGTAAAATTAAGATTTTTTAAGCTAATCAATTTGTGGGATTTAACATATATACTGAAAGACGTAAAGATTTCACATTAATAGTATAAACATATTTTAACATGGAGTCCAGTTATTTATTGTTATTAATTCCACTTTTTTGGATAGTTATCTGTAATTTAATCTGATAGTGTAAAAAATTTACAGGCACTTCAAGCTGAGGAGAGCGTGAGGACATTTGGTGGCCAAACGGAGATTCAGCAAGGCTCGTGAGTAGTGGATATTTAATCATATAATACTACCATTTATACTCAATTTTGAGAGGAGTCAGCAGATTTTTCTAGTAAACTAATTAATCATATAATAGCTTCAATTCTCTCCCCAAAACAGTGGAGGAAGTATCAGTTTTAACTCTCCTTTTCTCTATTGTTTGGGCAAATATAAATATATAATTTGGATTAGACTTGGTCTCATTTTCTTACTATTCTTTTTTTACTTCAATTTCAAATACTATCTTTTCTCGAATTCAACCAAATATTGTGGAAACGCCTACTAATTTTAAGACCTTTTCTTTTTTGCTATATAAAAAGAGAAAACGGAAAACCGGGCAACGTAGTCAGGATATAAATTAGTCCTTGTCTCCTTGACAATGCAGGACAATGCAGTATGTGAAAACTGGTCAAAATCATAAGTCTGCTACAAATCAAAGGCTGCCAGTCCATTTAGGAACTGCAGCTATTGATACACCTTCGTAAGCTCGGAATTTGTTATAACATGAATTACTAAGGCGACAACGTAGTCAGGATATAAATTACCCTGCTTGCTTTTTAATACAAAGCTTTTGGGTTAATTTTATCATGTAGAAGATCCTGCTTATTTGAAATATCGGCGAGTGATCTTCTCATTCTAAGAACTGACTACTACTGTATTTCTAAACGGCCTTACATTACTCCCCGCCAAATTACATGATTCTGCAGTGTTTACATTACTACAGAAAGCTGGCCAGTGGACAGATAGTGTTAAATGGCTTGAGTTATACACATACAAGAATGCATATTTTTTCGTTTTTTATGGGGTGAGTTTGAACCAAATCGCCACACTTCTATCGTCTTAAAGTTCCAATCTGGTTTAGGCCAATTGTAAGGCTTCTTCCCGCTTGATATTAAACACCTTAATAAGGACATCTTCAACAGCCTGCAAAGTCCATTTCTCATGATAAATATGGCCATGCTAAAGCCAATTATGCTAGCATAAACATCGATATGTCAATGTGTTTACCAACAGCTTCATAGTTGGAAGTTCATCACAAGAATGCAGCACAAAAATAGAAGGAAAAGGATTTTAAAAAATTTAAAAAAATGATTGATGCAGTAAGAACAAGCTTATGAGCTTATTGTCCTAAATCGTAACAAGCAGTTGCGGAGGCAGAATCTCCGGGAAAGGGGTTCAAATTTATTTTATTTTTGTAGTTAGTGGGAACTGAACCTATGACCTTATGAATATTTTGAACCCCCTTGACCACTAAACTACACTTTTGGGTTGTGATAAGGGGGTTCAAAACTTAATATATAGAGGTAAAAAATATATTTTGCCTTATATATACAGTGTAATTTTTCGGCTAAGGGGGTTCGGATGAACCCCTTCCGCCCCCCTGCCTCCGCTACTGGTAACAAGCTGTTAGGACCTTTTTTATGGGATGAAAAGCTGAAGTACCAATAAGCTCACAGCCTTATTATCCTAGGTCGGAACAAGTTGATATGACTCATTTTATTTGTCTCCATGTTTCACATGGGGCTGAAAAAAGGGAAAGCGAGGGATGGGGTTCTTCTTCTTATTGGTAATATTTTCTGAAATTGATTGAAAACTAAAGAAAATTAGAGTTAATTATAAATTATTACTAATGAAATAGCTTTCTTTTTGGTTATTGGAGTGGAAGAATATAAGGTTGGTTAAGATCGGGCATATGCAAAACCAAACATTATCGACTCTCCTGATTAGCTTGAAAAAGGAAGTAACATGAGAAGGAAGCTCAGCCATAATAGCAGCTTCAGTATAATTACCTTATCGGGGGTGGATGCACCAGATGTCACCCCAACTGTAATAGGACCCTCGGGTAAGAAGTTCTCTTTCTCGACCAACTCACCATGCTGTTAAAATAAGCTGTTGTGAGAACCAGAATACTGTATTCAAATTTATAGTTGCAAATCTGTGTATATGTTAGCTCACCAGCAACTTGTAACTTATTCTGTTTCCAGGACCTATTCTCTGCTCACTGTCAATCCAATATGAGGGAATTCCACGCTCCTCCGCAATCTCCTGAAGATGTGAAGTGTTGCTTGAGTTCCAACCACCAACCACTAACATAAGATCAAGCTTTTCATCAACCAGCTTATACATTGCATCTTGCCGCTCCTGATATACGTAAGGATAAGTTAGGTCCACATCATTGAGAAGACTTCGAGAAATAGTGATACTATAAAGAAAATACAGAAGGTCCTGGAATGGTTTAGTAAGAAAGAATCCATCCAGCACTCGGGCCTTCATGCAACAAACTCTGTTTCTTCTTCCAAAGACAAATAACAATAGATGACTTCTAATGAAATTAAATAAATAACAGGACTTCTAGAAGGCCTTGCCAAATATTCACCCTTCCCATGCCAGCAGCAAGAGAAACTTTGACATGTATTATTAATGTCTAATAAATGCTATCTTGCACGAGCATGTACGACATGTGCACATTGCCACATCCATGTATAGACAAAGCAATCTTAAGTATCAGAGGTACAAACGAGAGGGAAAACACAGATCATGGGAAAGAAGAAAAAGAAACCAAAGCAAGTTTTTCTTTCACAGCCATAATTTACATTAATTACTCCCATCTAAATGGAAAAGAGCAAATTCTCCGACTTCTATAGCCGCCGTTAGGAAAATGTATTTTCCACCAAAACATTGTGGTCATTTGTTAGCATGAGGTGATAATACCAATTCATAACCACTTTCTAATATTTTAGAAAGAGAAACAACTCCTAAGCAGGAATCGGCTCCAGCACTCGCCTCCATTCTCCAAGCGCCCCCCAGTCAAACAAATATGCCTGCTGATGTATCTTTCGTAGACAAAAGACATTGGAGTTTCGGCTAGGAATAGACAAATTACACTAAATAGTAGAGACTGAATTACCCTTCTTCAACACTTACATCACCTTTAATTATAGTTTGGGTAATTTACAGACCTGAAAATGATATCTGAACAGCCATATACTGCTGAAAAAATTAAGGTTGACGCTACGGGAGGAATATACTCCAACATGGATGTGCGCGACACAGAATGATAGATGTAGAAAATCGATTTGTAACAGACTGTTACAAGATATTTTTTTAGAGTCAGACTGAAAATAGACTGTCTAAGGCAAAGAGGAAGAAAGGAACAGATCATGCAATTAAAAAACATATAATAAGATGTCTCTGAATACTTATCGTCTAATATATATTGCACTGGATTTTAGGGGCCACGGGGATGTAAGAAAACTTACTTGAGTTGCATCACATATAGTGTTGAAACTTATGAAGTGGTTGTTAATATTTTCCACCCCATATCTTTGCATCATTGTCCTCTCAACCAACTTCCCTGTACATCAAAATAAGTTAAATCACTATATGATTGCAGCCCGGTGGCAATTTATATTAGGGAGTGATACGCTGAATAGAATCTAACCAATTTCTTCTGTTTCTCCCTTCAACATTGTAGTTTGGTTTGCAATACCAGTTTTTACAAGATCAACATCCGGATCGAACCCTTTAGAAACTGCATTTTTGAATTTCTATACAGAAAAATTCGCAGAAAATATCAGTAAAGATGCAAAGTACCGCAATTGTATCAGGTCAAATAAACAACTCAGACAGCACCTGCATAAATGCCTCTTTGGTTGAGCTAGAACCGTCAAGTTTACCTCCAAGAATATAATCACAGACATAAGTTGCCTGGATCAAGGAAAAATTGCCATAGAATAATCAAGATCAGATCCCAGCTCACTATTTCAAGAGAATTAACAGATAATGTGAGATAGAAATACCTCTGCCATGTTCTTCACAATGATGTATTTCCCAGCAAAGGATGCAGTCGCTACAGTCTCCTCATGAGAATATTTACCATGGATAATGGAGGTATAGTCTCCCTTCTTGTGCTTTTCAACGGTGTTCCAGACCTTTACAAAGAATTATGAGGAAATCTAATATAGTCCTAATGAAAAAAGAGGCCATAGATTCATTTTAGCAACTGTATCACAAACCTTTGTTACCCAGGGGCAGGTTGTATCAACGATTTGTACGTTTTTATCACTCAAAACAAGCATTTCATCAACAGCGGCCCCAAAAGCAGGCAAAACCACAACATCATCCTTGTCAACAACATCAAAATTTTTCTTCCCTTCCTCAATAGGGATGTTCTTAACTTCCATCTCCTCGAGTCTCTGATCCACACAAAGAAATCTATCAAAATTTACATGAGATAGATGAAAATACAAACAGACAAACAGCATAAACCAGAGCATAGCCTGGGTAGAAAACTAATAATTGCACAAAACGCATAGGGTGGTATAAGTGGTTATCAGAAATGTACTTCAAACAAAGAATCTTCACCAGCTATACATCAGAATTTGAAATTTCTGCAGATTAATTTTACTGTTTTCGATCTTCAGCATCATGAATAACTTACTCCTTTCTTCTCACATATCCCGTTCCAAATTTTCATTTCTTTCATGCCGAGAAGAAGGGAAACAGACAAACAAACCTGTCGAAGAGGAATAAAGCACCAGAGAAAATCTACATATGAAATGAGGTAATAATTACATGTGAGAAGGACCTTTTTAAAATCATTTATAGGATCCCAGCATCTGAAAAAGTAGAAGCTGGTACTCATCTGTGTGTAACCAGTATCTCATGAGAGTGAAAGGCAATGTCTTAAAGCATGGGCTCAAATAATTCATATCCTTGGGTTGCAATCATTTGAGGCAAGCAATTATAATTGCAACACCTCTAGAAGCCTAAAAGTCATGCATATTGAGGTAGTTCCTAAAACTGCCAAGATATAAGCAGAGTAGGGAAGAAGGAGCAAAATGAGATAATATTTCACAGTCTTCCTCCTACAATAAATAAAAACTGAAAATCAGGAACAATGGCATGCACATCTGAGGATTAACAGAAGAAGCAGAGACCTTATTCACAGTGGGGTTGTGAATAATTTCATTGGTTATCCAAAGCCTCTCTGTTGGAAACTGTTTCCTCGCTTCATAAGCAATCTGAACTGCACGCTCAACCCCCCAACAGAAACCATAGGCCTCTGCAAGTTTTACGGTAACATTTCCCCAAGTGTACTCATATCCATTCTCCTTCAATTTCTTTATGATATCACCTGAAATTCATGAGAATAAATCGGAAAAAAGAACACTGTTATTCGTTATCCAATCTAATATAAGAACATAGTCTTCCTCAGAATCTTTTGGAAGAATTGTACCCAAACAAGTTTTCTGAATTTTTTAATGACGGTGGTGTCCAAGCCAACAACGCACACCTCCACGATTTCCTTGGCTACCTGCTACCTCCCACAAGCACAAGCACCAAGTAACTCTTTCCACCAAGGTTTAGGTGAAAGAAATCACCAAAAGTTTTGCTTCTGCTTGGATTTAAACCTCATGATTCTCCTCCCACTTCGTTTACTGCTAAGCCACAACCCTAGGAGCAGTTTTCTGAAATTACTTTTTTTAGACATATTTTTTATCTCACGACCAAACCTTCTAGTATCTTTGGTTCACAAATGATTGCTGATTGCTAATAGATCCTAAAGTAAGAATTCCCCGCAATTTTGTCCAGATGACTTGTGATAAAGATATTTTTCATATAGGGTGTCAACCAAGATGAGTTTGAATATGTCAATCATAGAAGTTGCATAATTGCGTATCATGTGAACCAAAGGCTCTGCTACTAAAATAGCAAAAAATATACCTTTGTTCCAAATCATTTCACACTTTTACCGCTATTTGAGGAGTCAACCCATAATTTTTTCAGACGAAACATTCTAAGCTACATCGTGATATATAAGTTTCTATATGTAGCTTTTACTTTAAAACTCAAGAGATTCACATAATTCACACCGAGAATTACATTCTTCTGAAAGGAATAAGTATATGCATACATCAACAACAACAACAACAACCCAATATAATTCCATTTAGCAGACCTTACCTCTGTAGAGAGGTGTAGAGAGGTTGTGAGTTCGAGTCTCCCAAGAGCAAGGCATCATAAAAAAACAAAGTACAAATAAAGACAAAATTCTAGGAACAGAAAGAGAACTGAACTCGATCCGATTCTAATTTTTGCTAATGTTATGTTCAGTTCTTAACTTGAGCTTCAAGCTGAAGGAATTGAGCTATGAATATGGAGTTAAGAACTTACTAGATTGATACTCCTGATTCAACAGCTCAAGAGTAGCTTCTTTATGTCCAAAACCTTTACGATTGTAATTAGCACTTCTGGTCAAGTTCTTCCGAAAAACCTTAGCATCGAAGTCTGAATCCGCAGTAGCCGAGGAGGAAGGAGCAGCTTCGCCGGCAGAGCATCTAACGACGGAGAACTTCGGCAATCGGAAAGTTCTAGTCTCCGGCAAGGAGAGTTCTGTACGGGTGGAGATACTAGAGAACTGGAGAGGAATAGCCATGGGAGATAGAGAGTGCGCACGTCAGCGAACTGTGTTTGGTGGAGCAAAGTGGGTGAAGTTCACCTATGGTGAAGGCCAATTTATCCCTGCCAAGGTCGTGATCTGGTACATTTCATGTCCACATGCTTTTCTCGTTTATATATTTCGATTTCTGTTTTCTAGTGGCTGATACTTAATTTTTGTATTTTATTATAATTATATTTTATATTTTTAGTTTGGCCATGAGGATTTGTAACCAGACCGGCATTTGATACAATCGAGCCTAATTCTTAGTCGCGTTTGAATTAGGGATATAATATTAAGATACTTCATCTTTCTGGAATATTTCGACATTAATCTTTTATATTTTGATAAGATTAAAATATAAAATTCCGCCCCCACTATTGCCCGTCTCGCTGTCCCTCCCCTCTTCTTCCTGCGTTCTTAGAAATGCTATTTAGAGATTAATTAATATTTATTTTATTTTAAAATTTAAAATATAAATTTCAATTTTAAAATAATTCAAAATTTAACTTGAAAAAATTAAAATTCAAAATATTATGACTAATTCCTAAATAGCAATCACGTAGAGTGACTACCTGATGTCGTTTCCCCTCTTATTTCCCCCAAACCCCACACACCTCAATAATTCCAACTTATGGGTTATTGCTATCTTAGCTTTTACTTTTACTTTTGTATTTTTCAATTTCTTTTTAAAAAAGATTTAAAGTTTAAGGTCTATTAAAAATAATTTTTCTACCTCCATAATATAGGTGTAATGTGTACATATATCTCCTACTCCCAAGACTTCACTTACCAGATTACATTGCCTATGAGTTGTCGATTTGGTGGTTCCAACATCATCAATAAAGTAGTCAACTAGTAGCAATTAATGGCAGTACATACGTCTTCAATATGTTTGTTTCCTTGAACTGTTGTCATTCAAGGTGTTTTAAACATGGTGAATGAAAATATCTTCAGTAATAAAAAACACATATGTACTCTTATAATAGAAAAATATATAGTTATAAAGATTCTTCATTTATCATATACATATAAAGTTTGCCTTTTCTCCACGATTCAAGAAAGATCCGAATATTCAAAGATTTATTATTATCTATCATTATTAGAAAAATTATTGGGGAATCTCACCTTTTACTGAGTGATCTTCACCCATCTATTTACTAAAATGTTATTTATTATTATTTGTTATTATCTTCCATATTTTTGAATCATTTATCATATCATTTTTGTTGTCATTTTTTGCTACTCAATAGCATAACAAAAATATTTATATTTTTTGGATATTAATATTGACTAAAATTAATCCTACTTTATTATAAAATATAATTGTATAAACCTAGATACAAATTTTGGGTCATATTATTAGTAGTTTCCTTTTTTTCGTTTTATATTTTTTTTTCTTGTCTCCTTTATGATTAATACTGTTTAAGTAATCATCATGCACTTATTAATATCTTCCTAATAAATTCATAGGGTTGTGACAACAACTCTAAATAAGTATCTTTACGGTTCCTTCGTTACCCCCTAAGTATCAATGTTTATTTTAGTATTTTAAGGAGATGGAACCATAATTTTTTAGAAGGGGGATATAGTACGATAATTTTAGTACCATAATTTTCTAGGAAATAAGGGAAATACAGCTTGTTTTTCTTGTCATCTTCGTTTTTAATCGCTTTTTCTTCTTTTATTTTTCTTTTTCAACACGGATATTGCATTCACAGCGATCTGGAACTTTCTTATTTCTATTTTCTATTACAAAATATGAAAACCAGTAATAATTTTGTTCAGGCAAACAAACTTTTTTTGAGGCTACAAAAGAATTGGGGATATAGATGTGGAAAATTAACTGAAATTCAAGGATTATTTAAAATTTAAAATAAAATATATGGTTGTGGAATGCGTATTGTGGACCCAAGTGAGGACAAGAACAAATGTGGTGACATCCAAACTTGTGGGAGAGATCTAAGCCTTCAATTTTCAACAAGATTATCTATAAACCACTGAGTGCAACGTGTTCCAAATTATTTTGTACGTCTGCAGTAATTATTTTTTCCCGTGACAAGAAGTACTATCACTCGTGGAAAAATAAAGGTACAACTATAGTTTGTTTGGTTTATATTTTGAAGTTCACGTGTCATGACACGTGTACTGGTCAGATGGTCAAAGTGTGGTAATCAGTCAAGAGGCATGTGCAACAACAGATGCGGGAGAGAAAATATTTAAAGGTACGAGCTATTTCTCAAATGAAATGAGACTCGTACATGTTTGAGTCATTTAAAACTCGAAGATCAAAATGAATTGAAGAAATGAATCTGATAACGTAAAAGAATCCAAGTTCAGTGTTAAAAAATGTGTTAGAGAATATGTATTTAATAGGAATGGTTAAGTAACGTTTCTTTTAATGTCATTTATTGCTCATAATTGCCTCATTAAGACAAAGGCATTACACTTTCTCATAAAATCAATTATAAAAGGTGAAGGTCTCAACATCTGTAAGGACACAAAATATTACTGAGGTTATACTGAAATAAATACTTATTTATTGCTTTATTGTTATTCTCAAAGCCCATCATTTCTTGATTATCAGTAATCCGATTTTTCTCTTAATTTCTAACTTTGACCAAATATTCAGTTTTTTGGTTAAACAAATTGGTTCTGTTACCGGAAATCTGATAAACTATTCTTTTTAAGTTACATTCTGCATGTTGTTATCATCATGTCAAACAACAACAATAGTGGTAACATCTTGGGAAACCTAGAAAATCAAATCCAACAAAATTAAGGAGATTTAAAAAACATTAATGTGGTTCCTTCCCCCAAAGATGCACCACGACAATCTCGGGAAGGCTCTCTTGCTCCTGAATCTCGTGCTGATGAACAGGAACAGTCTGAACATTTTGAAGGGCCAGATGAATCTTTGCAAAAAGTAATTGACGCACGAGTTAACAAAGCTCTTCAAGCTCTAGTTAGTCGATTACATGTTGCACCACCCACACCTACGCCTAATAAGAATACATTGGAGAATCCACATTCTGCGCTTGTTAATTCTGGAAATGGAGGAACCCCCAGTGAACCAAAGGAAGAAGAACCAGGTAATTCAAATAATTCTCATTTGCAAAATTTAGTACTAACTTTGCAGAAACAACTTAATGAACAAAATGAGTGTATTGAGCAAATCCCCGGAGTCCTCCATGTAATCAAAGGAGTTTATGGATAAATACTCGCAACAACCTTGGAAACCAAGTCTTGCTCCCCTTCCAATCCCTAAAAAGTTAAAAATGCCTGACATCTCAAAATATGATGACAGAACAGACCCACGTGATCACGTAACTGCATTAACTACAGGTGTAAAAGGCAACGACTTGACCAAGCAAGAAATTAAATCAGTGTTGGTAAAAGAATTTGGAGAAACACTCATCAAATGTGCATTAACCTGGAGCTCAAAAGGTTGAGAAAATAATGAAAGATATTTTCAAAATCGAACAAGGGGACCCAGAGTTGCTCAGAGATTTTGTTGATAGATGCAAACGTGAAAGGATGACTTTACCCTGTGTAACTCACGGTCGAAGAAGGATAATCAACGATATGATCAAAGATCAAGGAATAAGGAATCTAGTTCTTTATCAAGGTTCAAAAATGATCGACACACTCAAGAGTTCCGTGATGACGAAAGAAATTAAAAGGCAAGATTCAGTGTTTATAATTTAGTGTCGTATTCTAGCCCGGGCCTAAATCGGACCGGACCGGGCCCGCGGTCCTGGCGGGCCTGACGGGCCTGGTGGGCCTGGGCCTGATGTTATTGTGAAGCCCATGACGGGCCGGTCCCTCTGAATTAGACCGTCAGCCAGGCCAGGGCGGTCCTGGCAGGCCTAGCGGGCCCAACGGCTAAATTTTAAAAAAAAATTAAAAACCAACGGGCATATTTCTCAAAGTAGCCGTATGGGCTAGAATTGGAGCGTTTGAAGGTTTAAAAATGGCTATTTGGCCCCAAATTTTATATAATTATGCTTTTACCCATTTTTCATCTATAAATACCCCATAATTCTTTCATTTTATTCACCAATTCATCAATATCTCTCAATCTCTCTCAATATTTCTACTACAATTGCTTAATTTATTGTTAAAAATTTGGGGAAAATTGTGAAGTTGTTGAATTGAAGTTTTCAAGTGTTCAACGATTTTTAATTTTCAAGAAGTTGTTCGGCAATGCGGTAAACTCGTTTCAACTCTTACGTATTAAGAATATATTCCTGTTTGGTTTAGTTTGCATAATTATAATTAATATGGCTTTTTCTTTGAAAAATATTTGGTAAAGGAAAAGGTAAAACCGGTGAAAGTAGTGGCCATAATACTAACCTTCCCCCGGCTCCCCGACCTAGAAAAGATAAGCAAGTTGAAAGTAGTCGCCAACCTAGACGTCCTCCTCCTCCTCCCGTAATTCTTGATAGTGATCAACCTTGTTTTCAATTTACCGATAGTGAATTTCTACATGATGTTGCAGTAGGTGATAGATTAGATGATGAAATTATGAATGCTTTTTATCCTAATGAACCTATCTTAGAGGAAAAGGATGATGATGATGATGAAACCCAAGCACCAGATTTAAATGATACACATACTAGTCCTGTTAATCACCCAAGTAATGTACCGGCCGATCCACCTGTAGAAACTCCAACTTTTAATAGACAACCTGCTAAACGTCAAGAAACATCATTAGTTTGGAAATTTTTTACTAGACTTAGAAAGTAAAAACTTGTGGGAAATTACTGGTTCATAAATTTACTTGAGACCGTAGTGGTAATGATTGTGATTATCTAACTATTACAAGTCATTGGATAGATGAGGACTGAACCATGCAAAAACGTATAATTGCGTATAGAATAATTAATTCACGTCACACAGGTAAGTTTAAAGCTAACACCGTTTCAGATATTTGTAGATAATTTTTGCTTTAGCGATAAAATAATGGTAATTTCTATTTATAATGCTTCTAGTAACATTATGCTATAGGCATGCTTACAAAAACAGTAAATCCTGCATTTACTAATATTTTTCATGTTATATGTATTTGTCATATTTATCATTTAATTGTCGGTGATGGTTAAACATAAAAATTGAAAAGGTTCGAATGGCTCTTAATTGGCTTTTTTATTCAAACCATAGAACTAGACTTAGAGAGTATTTTAAAAAATGTGATGAATATGGCCTTAGAGAAAGAAAGGTTCCTAAACCTTGCCCGACTAGATGGAATTGTATGTACGAAAGATTAGTAGTTGCACATGAATATAGAAACCCAACTAATGCAACGTTTAATTCTCGGGTAGGTGGTGAGGATGAGGATGAAATGCTTACTACCCAAGATCGAACGAATGCTAAATTATTTTATATTTTAGAACATTTTCAAGTTGCTACAAATATATTTTTTGGGCAATATTATCCTAATATTTCAAACTGTTTAGTTTATATTGTCGCACTAGCTTATTTGTTTGTTGAATTTGGCGAGGGTGGGGATATTTATGAACTTACTATAAATGAAATGAAATAAAAACTAAAAAAATATTTTTTTTCCTATCCCTCCTATTTTGGGTGTTGCTTCAATGTTAAATCCTACAATGAAATTGGGAGGTCCTCATTTTTTGTATTCAAATATTTACAAGGCTTTAGATCTTTCAAACAAGGAAGTTTCTACACTTGCAGATGCAAAAGCATCAATTAAAATTAATGCTCAAACAGTTTATAATGATTATCAACTTGCCTTAGAGCATGCTAGGCCAAATATTCCAACCCCTACTTCGTCTTGCTCACAATCGTCTAAAAGAGATGCAGGCTTAACAGCTCTTAAATCTTGGACGGAGTTCCGGGATTCTCAAGGTGATAATTATGATGAAACTTCACATCTAAATGAGCTTCAAGTTTATTTGTCTCAGGGACTTGAAAAGGAGAATCCAGACGGCTCTTTTGATCTTTTGTAATGGTGGAAGTCTAGGGAAAAATATTTTCCGGTTCTTGCAAGGATGGCTCGGGATATTTTATCAATTCAAGCTTCAACTGTTGCATTCGAGATAGCGCTTTCGGTCAAGCAAGACTGCAAATAGGTGATCATAGAGCATCGATGAGGGATAGCTTGGAAAAATCGGTACTATTTAGAGATTGGATCCGCTCGGAAAGAAGAAACTTTGGAATTACAGAATCACAACCGGCGATAGATGAAGCTTATGAAGAAATCATAGCGGAACTTGTGGAGGATTCGGCTTCGCCGGGAAGTGGTGATGAACAAGCTTCTTTTCCACCACCACCAACACAACCTCCTCCCAACCTTGACGGATTTATGAGATTTGTTAGAGATACAATGTATATTATGATGTAACTTGTACTTTGGCACATCTTCTTTTAGTTTTTTTCCCTTTTAATGGTGGTATTAGTACCTTGTTGTGCTCATTCCATTGGGGGACCATTTTTGGTAATAAAAATTATAAGACATACCCTTGAATATCTTTTTTCTCAAGATTTATTTGTCTTTACTTCGAATTATTTATAAGCTACAATATATATATATATATATATATATATATAACATAAAATATATACTACAGGAAAATATATACGAGAATACATAACATACAACATAAACTACAAAAAAATATATAAGCAATAATATATGTACATACGATACAATATATATAAAAGAATATATATACATAAGAGATACAATATATATACTACAATAAAATATATAACTATATAAGTTATAATATATATACATAAGACACAATATATATACTACAACAAAATATATAAGAGAATATATATACATAACATACAATATATACTACAAGAAATATATGAGGGAATATATATATACATAACATACAATATATACTAATTAGTACAATACAATATACAATGAAATATATGTTATATATACTATATTAATAACTAGTATACTATAAATATATTCTATACTAGTATACTTTTATATTATATACTATACTAATAACTACTATACAAGATATTGCCTTAAGCAAAAAAAAATAAAAAAATTACAAAAAAAGCCCGCCAGGCCCACGAAGCCCGGCCTGCTAAGCCCAGGACCACATGGGCTTAGACCCGTCAAGGGCTGGTCTCACCCATTGAGCCCAAGAAGCTCAGGACCTCCAGAGCCCAGGTCCACGAAGCCCGACCCGCAAAGCCCGCTTAGGCTCGGGCCGGGACAAAATACAACATTAATAATTTCAACGTAAGTACTTCCAAGCTCGTGGTTGTATTAAGGAGTTTGGGAGATAAGGTACGGTGGTCAAAGGAGATGCGGTCAAATCCAAACAGGCGCAATCCACACCATTGGTGCGAATTCCACAATGATCACGGGCATAAAAGTTCAGAATGTGGATTTTTACACAGTGAAGTGGTCCATCTATTGAAATAAGGGTATCTCGCTGAGTTATTTAGTGAGAAAGGTAAGCAAGCCTATAAGTAAAATAGGCAAGAGTCACCAAAGCCCCCATCACCCAAGAGAACCATTAATGTTATAAGTGGGGGAGAAGATATTTATGGTGCAACATATACGGCTTCAAACAAGGTTTCTAAAATAACAATTACACACGGGAAATGGGTACGTCAACTTTTAGAAGGCGAAAGTATCACTTTCGATGATGCAGATACATAAGGAGTATCGACCCCTACAACGACGCACTGGTAATATCTTTACTTGTACATGACACCAATGTAAAACGAGTTTTGATTGATCCAGGGAGTTTAGTAAATATTATCCTACTAAGGGTATTATGTGAGATGAAAGCTGAAGAGAGAATGATACCAAAGGCGCATGCCTTGTCCGGGTTTGACAACTCAAGTGTAGTAACAAAAGGAGAGGTAATTCTAACAACTTTTACTGAATGTGTTGTTAAAGAAACTAAATTTCATGTAGTAGATATGGAAATGGCGTACAATATGATCATGGGGAGAGCTTTGATCCATGATATGGATGTTGTCCTGTCAACTCTGCATCAAGTTATTATATTTCCATCACGGTGGGGAATTTACCAAATTCGTGGGGATCAACAGACAGCTAGGAGTATTAGTGTTGTAACAGATATGAGCACTGTAAATAAAAGAGAAATAGAAATTACAGGAAACAGTTGAAGGTATCAAGGTTCAAACCTCAGCTGAACAAGGACGGACAGATATAGACTCGAGACCTAATATAATTCAAGAGCCAAAAGAGAATGAGAATATCAAAACAACAATTGAAGAACTCTAAGCTATGATATTATTTGAGCAATGACCTGAACGGAAGGTTTATGTTGGAGCCAATCTAAGCTCTGACATGCGAGGTATATTAATCTAAGCCAATCTAAATGAAGACCCATTATTCACACCTGTAAAGCAAAAGAAAAGAAAGCAGGGAGCTTTCAAAACTAGGTGATTCAAGATGAGGTCCAAAATATATTAAAAATTAGGTTTATCCGTGAGGTAAAGTATCTTAGTTGGTTAGCTAATACAATTGTAGTACCTAAGAAAAATGGTAAGTGGTGAGTTTGTGTAGATTATGCAGATCTTAACAAAGCTTGTCCAAAAGATTCTTTCCCTTTACCGCATACAGATCAATTAATTGATGCAATTGCATGGCATGAACTTTTAAGATTTTTATATGCATATCAAGTTACAACCAAATCAAAATGGATTTAAGTGATGAAGAGAAAACTTCTTTTATCACATACAGGGGGGCTTACTGTTATAAAGTAATGCCTTTTAGTCTAAAAAATGATGGAGCAACCTATCAAAAGTTGCTCACTAAAATGTTCCATGAACATTTAAGAAAAACCATGGAAGTATATATAGACGATATGCTCGTCAAAACCCAGCATTCTCATGATCACATCTCTCATTTATCTTTCACATTTCAAATTTTACGGAAGTTTAATATGAAACTCAATCCAGAAAAATGCACATTTGGGTCGCATCAGGTAAGTTTTTGGGTTTTCTTATTTTTAAACCGTGGTATTGAGGTAAATCCTTCACAGATCAAAGCAATCGAGGAAATCTCTAACGTACTTACAAGTAAAAAAGAAGTCCAAAGACTAACAGGGAGAATTGCAGCTCTGGGATATTCATTTCTAAGTCTTCAGAAAAATGCTTCAAATTTTTCTCACCTTTAAAGAAGCAGGATCATTTTGAATAGAATGAAGATTGTCAACAAGCACTTAGGAATCTGAAAGTGTATTTTTCAAATCCACTGTTGTTGGCAAAACCAAAGGTAGGAGAGAAGTTACTTATCTATCTTGCCGTATCAGAAGTTGAGGTAAGTGATGTTTTAGTCCGGGAGGACCAACGTAAACAATCTCCTATCTATTCGTAAGCAAGTATTTGTTAGATGCAAAAACACGGTACCCGCAACTAGAAAATGCTTCAGTTGTACATTTATTTCATTCCATTCTCGAACCTGATAAGAATGAGGTAAATTTTAATAATTTAATATGGGATTGGAGAAATGAAATTGTTGCTTTTCTGTAGTACGGAACCATACCTGATTACAAAAGGAAGGCACGCGCACTCCGTAAAAAGGCTGCTAGCTACTGTTTATATCAAAGAAATCTTTATAGAAAGATGTTTAGTGGACCATTAGCAAGGTGTCTCGGACCTTCCCAAATAGAATACGTAATGAGGGAAATACATGAAGGACATTGTGGAAATCACGCAGTAGGAAGGTCGTTGGTAAAAACATTGATTCGAGTAGGGTATTATTGGCCTAAGATGGAAGAGAAAGCAAATAGTTTTGTGTTTAAATGTGATAAATGTCAAATGTACGGCAATAATATGCATAGACCATCTGATCTACTGCACCCTGTCATAGCTCCGTGTCCCTTTATGAAATGGGGAATGGATATCGTAGGTCCATTACCACAAGCAAAATGTTGGGTGAAGTTTCTACTTGTACTTACTGATTATTTTACTAAATGGATTGAAGCAAAAACATTTAAACGGGTACGAGAGAAGGAAGTTAAAGACTTCATTTAGAGGAATATAATATGCCGCTTTGGAGTTCCAAATGAAATCGTATGTAATAATGGTCCACAATTTATAGGAACTCAAATCACATAATTTTTTTAAAGTTGGCAAATTAAAAGAATAACATCTACGCCATACCATCCAGTAGGTAATGGACAAGCGAAATCCACAAACAAGTTCATTATCAACAACTTGAAGAAAAAGTTACAGGATTCAAAGGTAATTGGCATGAGGTATTACCTGGAGTATTATGGGATAATCGTACAACGACAAAAACAAGCACGGGAGAGACACCATTTTCAATGGTTTATAGTGCGGAGGCCTTAATCCCAGTTGAAATAGGAGGACCAAGCACACGATATGCTCAAGCAACGAAAGAATCAAATGATGAAGAGATGCGGATGAACCTTGATTTGCTCGAAGGAAGAAGAGAAGTTGCATTAATAAGGATGTCAGCACAAAAGCAAGTAATTGAATGGTATTACAACAGGAAAGCACGCCTCAGATTTTTTAAAATTGGGGACATCGTGCTTAAAAAGGTTTTCTAATCTACAAAAGGCTGCTAATTCAGGAAAGCTAAGACCAACATCGGAAAGACAAGAGTTCAAGATATTGCGGGAAATGGAGCATATGAGTTGGAGATAATGGATGGGAAAATTCTACCCACAAATTGGAATATTGTCCACCTAAAGAGATATTACTTTTGAGAAAGCACCCACTGTCGAGTATCGCTATGTTAAAATTTTTCTTTGAATTGTTTAAATTTTACTAACAATTTTAGATGCTAAACAAAAACTCTTACCCGTGCCAAATGATGAGTCACGACCTGCACGGAAAAATGGAATATTCTAAATTTTCCAGCCTAGGGTTACAATTATTGTAATGGAAATGCACACGGGTTAGGCAGTCTTCATCTCTAATCGCACCTCCGAGTCCCGTATGTTTTTCTATTTCAGGAAAAGGACCAAATTGAGAAAAACAAATAAGTTCTCGAGGCTTCACACTTTACCGATCAAACACTTGGGGGACTACATATTATACACAGATACATGCGGAAAAACAAATACTTAAATCGAATGAAAATCAAAAAAATCAAGTTACAAAGAGACAAGTATCGAGCAGAAGTTTCGGAGTTTCAGCATTCATCATAGTGTTCATTCCCATTAGAACAAAGGAAAATTTATATCATCATAGTGTTCTTTCCCATTAGAACAAAGGAATATTTATATCATCATAGTGTTCTTTCCCATGAAAAAAACGGAGCCACCTCTCAAACCCTTCCTAATACATGAAGATAGGGTCATGACTATGTACTGAAACGGATTATAAGGAAAAACCTTGTTTGAATTATATTTATTTTGGAAAATATGTTACAAGAAAAATAGTTACGAGAAAATTATAGATATATTTTAATATATGTAATATTCAAAAGCTTGTCAAAGTTCGTGAATAAAAACTTGTCAAAGTTATTCCAAACAAAACATATGTGTTCATGTTTCTTTCATTGTATTGTAAAACCATTATGAAGTTGAGACTTCTTCTTCATTAAGTGTCGATATATATAAAAGGGCACTATTTTATAAGTCTCGTGTTAATAAGTCATGAAAAGAATCGAAAAGCATTTTTAAAGGATAAAAATGCTAAACTATTTTGTAAGTCCTAAATAGAAAAAAAGGCGAGAATAGAACAAATAGAAGTACTAAAAAACTTCTTGATATAGTTAAAAAGACAAAGTAGAAACTTAGTCAATAAAAAAGTTTATACAAGTGCCCCATTATGATAACTGGGGACTTTTTCCAAAAAATCTCTTAAAAACTAACCAAGGGATAAACCACCAATCAATAAAGCAAATAAAATTAAAGCCTGAGAACATAAACTGGTCACTGAGGGGCTGGAACATGGGAAGTTGCAATATCAACTTCACTTCCAGGAACAACCATAGGTATGGTGGCAACTTATGAAGAAACAACAACAGGAGCAGTTTCAACTGGGACTAAAGTGTTAGGTTCGTCGAGGGGAGAAAGACTGAGTCATAGAAGTTTCATCCTCGGGAGCTGGAATTGCAACATTTTCAACTTCAACTGCCGCAATAACGGCTTCTTCATTTAAAGGTTCTTCAACTACGGGAGCTTCATTTGCCGGAGAAGGAAAGTCAAATGGTTGTTGGGTCATCTCCATGGTTTTCAAAACTTTGGCCAATTCCGAATTTAAATCAAAGTTTTCTTGACTGGCCTCAGTTAAAGCGTCACGAATTTCTCCTCAAGAAGTTCATACTCCTATTCCCACATAGCAAGATCATTCTTTATCACTAGATTTTGAGCTAAAGTGGAATCAAATGAAGCTTCAAGGGAGGCATGAGAATTCTCTATGGCACGTGGCTTATCAGAGGAGATTTTTAAATCAGCTTGAGCTTGAGTCAAGTTTTGCACTAACACTCCTGCATACTCTTCTTTCTTGTTCAAGAGTGCCTTAAGTTCTCTAATTTCTTCACCTAACTTTGACAACTGATCTGAAAAGGAACACTCAAGGCACTCCTTATCCTTCTCGGCTTTACTAGAAGAAGCCTTGGCTCCCGCTAATTCAGAAGTAGAGTCCACTTCTGCTGCTCCAGGTTATGGTTGCTTTCTTGCAATTCTTTTATAGTTTCTTGAGCATTTTCAAACTGGTTCTTCCAATTAGTTGCTTCCAGTTGGGCTCCCCTAGCTACCCTCCCAGCCTCGAGAATAGTCTTATCAGACTCATGGGCCTTCTTTTCTAAAAGGGATATTATTACCATCAGTTCCCTACCAATAAGGTTAGCTTACAATGACAACTCATGAAAATAAGAATCTAGAGATAAAAAATTTTTAGTAACTAAAGGAAAAATACCTTCAAAGTAGAATGAACTATGTCATTCATCAGAGTTAAGTAACTGTGACTGCTCATCATCTTCTTTTCAATATCTCCAATTAAAGACCCGAGCCAAACATCTGCTCCACTAGACTTCCTTAAAAGACTGTGATTAGCAAGAACCTCAAGTGTTACACTCCTCATATCCAAACTTCTGCTACTGGAACCCTTTTCTGCATGCTGAACAATGGAAGGGCAAGCTATAGAAGGAGGAACGGTAGAAGAAGTGAAAATAACAGGAGTCGAAGGAGTCGAAGCAGGTAAGCGAGCAGAAATAGGTAATGGAGAAGGAACAGATAAAATGGGCAAGGAAGCACTTGAAACCAAAGGAGGAATAGAAGGAATGTGAATGGAGGATGAAAAAGAAACTTCATCTAAAACCGGACCTAGTTCACCACTTTTGAAACCACCAACGAAGAGACGTTGAATGGATTCATTTGTGTCCCTTAGAATGGTTTCATCATTTAAAACAATGTTAACAGGTTCGGTAAGAGAGGTACGAACAAGAGAAACTTAGGTCTCATCCTAAAAAATGATGCGTCTCCTGGATCTTGGCCTAGCGATCAAAGAGGTGTCTTCATCTTCATCATCCTAAGAATCCTCTTCAACAACTTCCCTATTTGACAGCGTAGCCTAAGTTCTCTCCAAAGAAAGGGGAGTGCCAGAAGAGGCTCGAAGTGCGATAACTACTTCAGCTATCATTCCTCGAATTGCAAATCCTGACAAGAGGAAGGATAAAAAGTTAAAAGAGGGGAAAGAATTTAACATACGAGAAAGCATAAGAGATGCATACCGTGAGTTTTCACTTTCCAACCATATTTGTTGTAAATGGATTTCCAGGTTCGTGCCTACATAGGCACGACTTTCAAGATAGCGTCTAACCAACAAAAGAAATTAGGAACGGGATGCACGTCTCCCATGGTTGCAACAAAAAAATAAAATTAGAAAAGGAGTTGAAATTTTCAAAAACAGGTACGGTAAGGAAGAAAAACCTACATGCAAGGTTCCATTTCTCAGGAAAAAGAATATTTTATTCACCCACCAAACTAACGGTGGGTACCGCAACATAACAGGTGTACCAGCCTCGATCTTTATCATCTTAAGGGCTAACCAAAACCCGTTTACTTCTTGTAGTTAGGAGAAAAACACCAGCCTTGGCAGATACATACCTTATACAAGCTACTGCTCTCCATACGAGGGGGCCAATTTGAGCCAAACAGATTTTGAAAAAATGACAGAAATAAGGTATAACTAAGTTGATAGCAGGAATAAATTCCAAAGTGAAGGGATAAGAATAAACAAAAGAAAATCCAATCCTATAAGAAGATATTCTCTGGCTTGGATTAGGGATTACTATACGAAGGTCATATTTCCAGCGACAATCTTTTCGAACTGTGGAAATCAAGGGTTCAATAATTAAAGAAGGATATGTATCAACTCTCTCTAAATTAACTACTTGTTCACGAAGGGATTCTTTATCATGCTCAAAAGATAAGCCGGTTGGAACAATTTCTTCAACCAAAGGTTCTCTAATAGGACCAGAAGATTTTTTGCCTTTAGAAGAGGATTTCTTAGTGAAAGAACATCTAGAATTAGTGCCATAGATAGAAGAAGGAGTGATGGAACCGGAGGTACCACTACGAACGGACCCTAGGCCACGAAGCCTACCTCCTCTACCCTTTCTATGTCTTACAGGGGAATTGGGGAAACTGTCAAGAATTGGAACTCTCCTAGAGCAAAGATGACATGGTGGAAAGATGTGAATTGAGGAAGAAGTGAATAGGAGTAAATAGTGAAATACTTGGTAAAAATTTATGGAGAAGAAGACAAGGGAAAATGGTTTAAGTTTGTATATAAAGCAACCGTCAAAGACTAAGAAGTGTAATGATGGAAAGCCTATAATAAAGGCAACAATCACTTCGTGAATAGTGGAGGTGAAGGAGCCTTGAAAAAATGCTGCATAAATACATAACCAATGAGAAGGTGACAAGTGGTGCAGTGCATTAAATAGAAAAGATGACTAAATGTCAGTACTGTCATAGCATTGATTATGGCAAAAAATTCTTTTTAATAAAGATTCACTTTCCAAATATTTAATTGATAAATAAATAGAAAGTGGGGGGACTATCTATATTTGAAAAAATAAATTTATATATTGAAAATGACGTGTCATGACACGTGATTGGTCAAATGGTCAAAGCGTGATAATCAGCTAGGAGGCACGGGCAACAATAAATGCGGGAGAGAAGATACTTAAAGGCACAAGCTATTTCTCAAATGAAATGAGACTCGTACCTGTTCGAGTCATCTAAATCTCGAAGATTAGAAAGAGTTGAAGAAATGAATCTGATAACGTAAAAGAGTCCAAATTCAGCATTAAATGCCACATATATTAGAGAATTTGTATTTAATAGAAATGATTGAGTAACGTTTCTTTTAATGTCATTTATTGCTCATAATTGCCTCATTTAGACAAAGACATTATACTTTCTCCTAGAACCAATTATAAAAGGAGAAAGTCTCAACATATGCAAGGAAACGAAATATTACTGAGATTATACTAAAATAGATACTTGTTTATTACGTTATTGTTATTCTCAAAGCCTCTCATTTCTTGATTATCAGTAACCCGATTTTCCTCTTAATTTCTAGCTTTGACCAAATATTCAGTTTTTTGGTTAAACACAAGCTTTTAGCCCCGCCAAAAGTGTTTTTATAAAAAAGTGTTTGACTAAGTTTTTTGAAGTAAAAGAAATAAATTTGAGTAGAAGCAGAAGCAGTTTGAAAAGTAGAAAAAAACAGCTTCTCCATAGAAGCACTATTTGGAAAATACTTTTTAAAAAAAAAGTACACTTAAAATAGTTTTTAAAAACTTGGTCAAATATTAATTGATGCTCAAAAGTGCTTTTCAAATTGATTAATCAAAAACAAATTATTTATCACCAAATTTATTTTTTTTAAAGTGTTTTTGAAAAAAAATTACTTTCAAAATAAGTAAATTTTAGAAGATTGGCCAAACAGAAAATTAATGTGATGAAGATAAATTTAACGACCTCTAAACCATCTCCAACCCTTACCTAAGGCTGTATCCGGTTCCGGTTCTGGGTATATTTGGGTCTGCGGTTCCGGTTCTGGCGGTTCCGGTTCTGGCGGTTCTGAAGGTGGAACCGGCCCGTGACGATTCCGGGTACCATCCGGTTCCGGTTCTGGCGGTTCCCAGTGGTTCTGAATTTTTTTTTAAATCAATATCTTGTATAGTAGTCATTAGTATATTGTAGAATATATTTTATATGGTGTACTATGTTATTAGTATAATATATATTGTGTTTGGTAATTTGTATATATTGTGTATAAGTAGTGTATATTTTGTATATAAGTAGTATATATTGTATTTAAGTAGTATATATTGTATATAAGTAGTGTATATTATGTTGTAGTTAGTAATTAGTATAAATTGTATATAAATAGTATATATTGATAAAAGAATGTTCTCATTAGTATATTGTGCTGTATGATATATGTTGTATGTTATATAAATATTCAAGGATTGATATAGAAGTAAAGACGAAGAAATATTGAGACAAAAGATATTCAAGGATTTGATAAAGAGCATATTTATTGACCAAATGGTATATCTTTCTTAGTTTACCTTCCCCCAATGGAATGAGCACAACATGGTACTAATACCACCATTAAAAGGAAAAAAAACTAAAAGAAGACATGCCAATGTACAAGTTACATCATAATTTATGCATTATTTCTAACAAATCTCATAAAACCTTCAAGGTTTGGAGGTGGTTGTGTTGACGGTGGTGGAAATGAAGCTTGTTCATCACCACTTCCGGGTGAAGTTGCTTCCTGAGCAAGTTCTGCTATCATTTCTTCATACGCCTCATCTATTTCTGGTTGTGATTCTGCTAGGCCAAAATTTCTTCTTTCTGCGCGGATCCAATCTCGAAAAAGCACTGATTTTTCCAAGCTATCCCGCATCGACGCTCTGTGATCACCTATTTGTAGTCTTGCTTGACTAAAAGCGCTCTCCGATGCAACAGTTGACGCTTGAATCGACAGATTAAGTGTTGTTAGATGTGTTATCCATAGAAATTGACATTATTTTATCACTAAAGCAAAAGTATCTGCATACATCTGAAACAGTGTTAGCTATAAGTCTACCCGTGTGCCGTGAATTAATTATCCTATATGCAATTATGCGTTTTTGCATTGTCCAGTCTTCGTCTATCCAATGACTAGTTACGGTTAGATAATCACAATCATTATTACTTCTACCAATATCAGTTGTAATAGACATACGATTAGTTAGATGGGTAAATAAATAGCGCAAGTATTGTTCATATTCATGCTTGTATTTATAAATATCGGCCTTAACTGTTGCGCGAGGCCAACCTTTATACGTAGCATTAAATACTCTTCTAATATAATGAATCCATGCAGGATTAGAAGCAAAAGAATAAAGCAAAACACATAACAGTAATGATTTTCGCTAATTCTTCACGATCCTTATTTGGATCGTAATATAATATACCTCCGGTGACTGTGTTTATTCCTGGTTGAACTAGATTTGAACCAGTACTTGGGTTAACTGTAGAATCAGCACTTGTCCTCCCCTCTTGTTGCGCTTTCAATTGCAAATATCTAGCCTTATCGCTAGGGTGTAATTTTATATGCTTAACTAAACTACCAGTGCCTCTACGATCTCCAGTATACCTATGAACAAGTAATTTCCCACAAGATTTACACTTAGCCTTATCTTGTTCTCTTAGTTGAATAAAAAATTGCCAAATTAATGATGTTTCTGTACGTTTAGGAGGTTGTCTACTAAAAGTGGGAGTTTGTACGGGTGGGTGTGCCTGTTCATTACCTAAGTTATGAGCAGGACTAGTAGGTGTATCATCTAAATCTACTAGAGCTTGGGTTTCATCATCATCATCATCATCATCCTCATTTCCCTCTAATATAGGTGCATTAGAATAAAAAGCATTCGTAATATCATCGTCTATTCTATCACCTACTGCTACATCATGTAGAAAATCAATATCGCTAAATTGAAAACAAGGGTGATCACTATCAAGATTCCGAAGGGTTTATTAGGACATCTAGGTTGGCTACTACTTTCAACTTGCTTATCTTTTCTAGGTCGGGGAGCCGGGGGAGGGGGAGTTTTTTGGCCACTACTTTCACCGGTTTTACCTTTTCCTTTACCGAACATATTTTTCAACGAAAATGCCATAATAATTAGAATTAAGCAAACTAAAAATACAAAAAATACTATTAGCACGTAAGAATTGTAACGAGTTTGCCGGATTGACGAACAACTTCTTGAAAATTGAAAATTGTTGAACTTGAACACTTGAAAACTTCAATTCAACAACTTCACAATTTTTCACGAATTTGCAACAATAAATTAAGCACTTGCACTAGAAAGATTGAAAGAGAGATTGAGAGATATTTATGAATTGGTGAATAAAATGAAAGAATGAGGGGGTATTTATAGTTGAGAAATGGGAAATAGTGTAATTATATAAAGTTTGGGGTTAAATTAAAGTTTGGGGGCCAAATGACTATTTTTTAAACTTTCAAACGGCTACTTTCTGCAAAGAGCCGTTTGGAAATAATTTAAATTTTTTTTTTTTTTTGAAAAATGCCCGTTAGGGAACCGGCAGAACCGTTTGGAACCGCCAGAACCGGTCCAGAACCGCGAGCCGGTTCCGGTTCTGGCGGTTCCAACGGGTAGAACCGCCCCGCCACGGTTCCCGGGAACCGCTAGAACCGGAACCTCCGGAACCGGGCCGCCGAAACCGGTAGAACCGGCAGGGCCGCGGTTCCGGACCGGTTTCGGTTCGGAACCGCGAAAAATACAGCCTTAGACCTTATCTCCATTTTCTCCTCCAAAATGCAGTAAATATTACTCCATTTTTTACTCCAAAAAAGAATATTATATTTAATATTCTTCTCTCTTTAATATTATATTATTATCTTTTATTTAAATTTTATTTTCTTATTTCTATTAATTCAATTCAATCTATCTTTTTTCTTTTTTCTTTTACATATTCATCACATGTAATTTAATATAAATTTTTTTACACCATAAATTTTAAATAATATAATTTATAAACAAATATTATAGATTATATATTTTAATAAATAATTCAAATAAAAGTGATATTATTGAGATACAAGATAATTCAATACATATTAAGCGACAAGAATAACAACCAATAGGGTATAAAAGAAGTCAATAATATCCACGGTCACAACCACCGTTAATACCTAATTTTTTACCATATTTAAATATATTCTCAGTCACTCCATCAGCTCGAGCAGCAGCGAAGCAGCGAGCTGCTGCTTCATCCTCATCGTCTTCACTTCGTCGCTGCCCAGACCACCAGCTCCCTTCCGTTCGACCACCAGAAAACAACCAGCAGCGACCAGCCGCTGCTCGTCCACCTCCAGTCGGCCGTCAACCGAGCAGTCCCGTCTCCATTCCAGTAGCAGTCCGTCTCACGTCCACCAGCGACGTAACCCCATTCTCTTCTTCTAGCTGAGATCGTCGATTTGTCGAGGTAACGTCACTGTTTCCCAGTTCGAGGTTCCGATTTAATAGAACTCGTAGGTTCTGACTTCTAATCCAGTTTCCGGCGAGTTTGTTGACATTGTTCGCCTTCGCACGAGCTTTTCGTATAATTACAGATCTAGAATTGCTTCATTTAAGGTCCATTTATGTTGCTCATTAAAGTTTTTCCCTGTATATTTATTGTGAAGTTTTGATGATATCCGTCTTCTACGCTCACGTGTTAAGTTTTTTTTGTGACCAGTGAAATAATATGTTCTCGTGTATTAGCTTATTAATTTACATTGGGTTGCTATTCCATTTGATTAGCATAGAAATTATTGAGATGATATATTCAATTAAGCTTAAAATATGACCTGGAACCAAATTGTTTAACGTGTTCATGTGGATTAAGGCAAAAAGATTAATGGATCATCGTTTATAATCTGATTTGGATGTCTTCAAAAATCGTGCCAACTGGATAAAGTTTTCTATTACAACATTGGATGTTTTCTTTACTTTTCTTGAAAATATATGTTATGTTATGAAATAATATAAGAACAAGTAGAATAATGCAAGAACAAGAACAATATAGAGAGAATAGGGAGAGGAGTATTCTTATTGATACTTTGGGGATTGTTAGGGATGATTTACAATGGTAGAAGACCCCTTTCCCTATTCTCTCTATATTGTTCTTGTTCTTGCATTATTCTACTTGTTCTTATATTATTTCATAACACGTTATCAGCACGAGACTCTACCGTCTCAAGAAGCTCTTTAAGAAGATTAAGCCGCCGTCAATTTCTCCGCATCAGAACCGCCGTCGTCTGCATCAGTGGAGAAAAGGAAGAAAACATTGAAAATATAATTGGTATACCTTAAAGGTAAGTAATTTACTTTTCCCTTTCAAATTCTTGAAATTATACGATTTGATTGAATATACAAACAAAGTTTGATTATAACTCTAATGGAGTTTGTAAGAAATTATAACCACATGAAGTGGTTAAATCTCTATGTCCTGCCATGATTAAATTCATGTATGATTGTGGGCAAATAATTGAAAATCCGTCCCATTGAATTTGCTCCATTCCCTTTAGAGAATGTGGAAGCAGTATATGATAAGTCTGAAAGAAGACTAAAATATTACCATGAAGGTATCAATGAATGTGGACGTGGCAAAGAATTCCGTCCAATTGAATTTGCTCCATTCCCTTTAGAGAATGTGGTAGCAGTATGTGATAAGTCTGAAAGAAGATTAATTACCGTAAAGGTATCAATGGATGTGGACATGGCAATAGACGAAGTTATAATCGTCATTATTGTGGTAATGAGAACAATAAGGATTCTCAAAATAATCTTTCACTTTATGAAAGTAATATTTGACATGAGATTGTGTAAAGCACATGATTTTGATCCATTCCCTGAAGTGAATGTGATAATTGTAATAGAGCCCGTAAGTATGAACACGCTCTTGATGTAATTTTGGTTTATGTCTGACATTATGAAAAGAAAGTTCGTTGCCCTTGAAATTTCGGGCAAGAACTGTATGATATGGGTGTTGGATACTTAAATCCATTTTGGATGCTATGGGTCTTGGAGACGCCATTAAAGACAGAAATAATGCATCCACCCAAAACTATGCTAAGGCCTTGATTTTCTTGCGCCATCACCTTGATGAAGGTTTGAAACTGTGCTAAGGCCTTGTTTTTCTTGCGCCATCACCTTGATGAAGGTTTGAAACTGTACTAAGGCCTTGATTTTCTTGCGCTATCACCTTGATGAAGGTTTGAAAATTTAAACTTTTTGTCGGTTTGGAACTTACCCGACGAGAGGCTTATGCGGCGTTACACTTTGAAATAGTCGGCTAGAGGTTCATGCGAGAATATACTATTAACAAGTAGTTTACAATCTTGTTACTACAGTTTTTAATTGGCTATAATTAAGCTTCACCTTTTTCTCTTTTTCTCTTTTTCTAACATGGTTCTGTTTTGCTTTCTTTTTATTCCTTTATTAGTTAATGCTAAAATCTTTAGTTTTGTTTGTTCGATATAAGTGTGATATTGTTGTAGAAAGAAGCAAAGTTTTCCAAAGGCATTATTAGTTCTTTTTTCTCTTTTCTTTTGAAATTGAGTAATGCTTTGGTTTAGGGCCATATATATGAATTTGACGGCAATAACTATTTTTGTCCTATTTTTAATTATGGTACTTCGGTTTAGGGTCATAATTAATAGATCGTCTTTTATATACTGATCGTATTCACCGTTCAATAAATAATAATTCTCCCTTCAGAAACATATATCGTACAACAATCATCAATGCAAAAGCCACATCCTGAAGAGACTAATATTTATTCATATATTTCTTTTGCATACATTGGAAGTAAATATAAATACTTCACAAAGTAAATTTGGGTCAAATCACAATTGTAAAACTATTTGTTTCGTTGATTCATATACAACACATACGATATTCAAAGAGAAGAAATATTTCTCTAATTTAAGTATGTGTAAGGCAGATGTTACTACAATTTCTGGCAGTAGTAAATTGATTGAAGGCTCCTAAAGAGCAACTATAACTCTGCCTAAAGGAACAATATTTTAGAGAATGCAATGTTCTCCTCCAAGTCTAAGAGGAACTTGTTGAGTTTTAAAGATATCAGTCAAAATGGATATCATGTTGAGACAATAGATGAGAATAATCTTGAATACCTCATTTACTCATGAAAACGAGGCTGCCCACTTCGGTTTGGGGTCACGCCATTTTGCATGCAGCAATGCTAGTTCGTCGGCTGCCCACTTCGGTTTGGGGTCATGCCATTTTGCATGCAGCAATGTTAGTTCGTCTCTGACTGACGAATAGTCACAAATATTCCCCGTTGCAATTAGTTTTGGGTCATGAACCTAATATATCCCATTTAAGAATTGTTGGATGCGCAGTATATGTGCCTGTAGCACCGCCATACCGCACCAAAATGGGTCCGCAAAGAAGGTTAGGAATATATGTTGAGTTTGAATCGCCCTCCATTAATTCGCTACCTCGAAACATTGACAGGAGATTTGCACGATTTGCAGACTGTCAATTTGATGAGACACTTTTCCCAAAATTAGGGGGAGAAGTTGGTGAAACCAAACGGAAAATTTTGTGGAAAAATGCATCACTATCTCATCTTGATCCACATACCTCTATTTGTGAAAGAGAGGTACAAAAGATTATCCATTTGCAAAGAATAGCAAATCAAATGCCTGACGCGTTTACGGACTTGAAAAGGATAACGAAATCCCACATCCCCGCGGAAAATGTCCCAATCCGTATTGATGTCCCTGTTGGACAATCATCTAGTGTCATATCCAATGAGTCAAATGCACGCCTGAAGCGTGGCAGACCATTAGGTTCCAAAGATCGAAATTCTAGAAAGAGGAAAGCAAATGATCAAAATGACACTACAAAGGAATCTCATGAGGAAATTCATGATTTAACAAATTCTGAGATTCATGAAGAATCCATTGAGCCCGAGGCTCTGGAAAATACGGAACTATCCATAAATCCAATCAATATTGAGGCAAATATTAATCGAGTGGATATAGTGGTGGATAATGTCTTTAATTATAATGTCGCATCTAGCATTATGCAAGAATGTGAGGATCTCGAACCTCAATCTGTTGAAGAATGTCGAAAAAGACATGATTGGCCAAAGTGGCAAGAAGCAATTCAATCAGAATTGAATTCGCTGGCAAAACGTGAAGTTTTTGGCCCTATAGTTGAAACACCTAATGGTGTCAAGCCTGTTGGCTATATATATGGCATGAATGATCGTTGGTCACGTACCTATTGCACGCCAAAGTATTTTGGAATATGACTATTAAAGGACAACGATAATGCAAGAAACATATCTTGCATATAAGTTTGACATGACCATAATGGTATAACTTTCTCTTTAAGAAAGATATTCACCACATGGATGATGATGAATCTGTGGTAGTACAAAATTAATTGAGAGCTCTAGAAGAGCCAATTATTACTATGTTGGAGAAACACAATTGAGTATTGTGCTGTAGTAAGTCTCAAAGAAACTTATTCAGTTTCCAAAGTACACGCGAAAGCGATTGATTATATTGAGACTATAAAGGAAGGCTTTGATATCTCCTACTACTACAACTTGTAGCGGGGTAATTTGTATATGAAAAGCTACCCGCTTTGTTCTCCAGTTTGTACTACAAAAACGAAAGAATGCCACAATAAAGTGGATATCTATTGGTATAAAAACCCATGTCATAATAAACCTGAAGTTTATTGATAAGTGCACATGTCCTGGTGTAAATTTGAAGTTTACCAATATTGATAATTTATTCAGTTGGCATTCGTGTTAGCCATCTCATTTTAAGTATGATGTGCAAATTCACATAGGTGAATATTAAAGAACTAGAAAGTTCTTTACGAATTCTCTGTATCACTTGTTCTCATTAATGAACTGACCAACTAAAGAGTTCGGGTTGAAGCCCATAAATTCTGGAAATATCAAAGGTGAATATGGGCCCATTCACCTGCCATGTATACCACATATGATGCATCTATGAAATGGTTACATGCGCAATTGTTATTAACCCGCAGCCTGGCCGGTGCTTGCGAGGTAAATTGCTCAGTAATCTAACTTCGAGCATAATTTCCAGATTCTCTACTCAAGATAGTTCATCTTGATAAGTTGGTTTATATCAAAGTTGGTTTAGCAAGATAATTATTGAGTGCTTCCACTTAATAGCTAAACTGTTTCTTATGAGAACAAAGTTATATATATAAGTTTGATATACGTTGTATACGAGAGTATATTATATTCTCCCCTCACAAGTGGTTCAGGGTCAGGAACCAAATAATTTCATCTTATTATTAATGTGCTGTGTATATTGACATGATAATGCACAAAGATGATTTTCCAAAGTTGAGGAAACAAGTTAGCTTTTCTAACATGAGGGGGAGACATGATAAACAATTGAGAAAAGGTTACATGGGAAGATATCATTTGTATATGTAGATCCCCGAATATCATGATATGAACCTGAAGTTCATAAAATGGATAATTCAATTGCAACATATTGCAAAGCATGCCATACGCATTTGCTGACCCAAAGAAAGTGACTATATTCTCACTACAAATGCTCATATTAAGTTCCAGAAGGACAACGTCTTTGATACGCTTAAAGCGTATAGACAAATACTTGATTCCATGTGAAAGACATGTAGATTTGGACATGTAGTTCAAATACTTCAGAGTATAAAAGTCAAAGGCATGTATAATCAGTTTTCGATATCTTATTTGTTTAGCATGACGTGAAAACTTGATATGCATCTAAAGTCTATTATGTGACTTATATGACTTAACTTGAAAGATTTAAGTTGCTTGAAGCATATGCAATTCTTGGTCCTGAAGTACCACATCCCAAGTACAATTTGTGTACATATGAATCTTGCTATAACTATAAGCATGATGGCATCAAGAATACATCTATGGAGATATTGAAGAGTCATTCCACGACATTATATGAAGGTGTTCATATCTATCAAGAATGATAATTTCAAGGTGCGGAATATTTATTCAAGTTAATATGGTTGATTTGTTAAACGTCTACCAAAGATCGTTTTGAAGATGATGCACAAGATTGGAATGCAAATGCTCAAGGATATAAATTGATGTACTCATTAGGGGGAGTCAATGCGCGTTGCACTCTTTTTCCCTTACAAGGTTTTTTCCCACTGGGTTTTCCTTGCAAGGTTTTTAACGAGGTAACCAATAGGCGCATATTCAAACATGTGTACTCTTTTTCCTTTCTTTAATTTTTCCCATTGGGTTTTGGTTTTAAGGTTTTAACGAGGCACATTGTTGAATAGACATTCAAGGGGGAGTGTTATGAAATCTCCTATTTAAGGTGAATGTCTATAATTAGAGAGATTCTAGAGTTGTATTCTTGGTAGATAAATCATCCCCCTCCCTATAAATAAAGGGGTCTTCTACCTTTGTAACACACCCCTAACATTCTCTAAGTATCAATAAGAAGAACTCTCTCTACTCTTCTCTCTATTTGCTCTTGTTCTTGAGTTATTGTTCTTGTCTTTTACATTATTTCATAACATGTTAATATTTGTTGGGGCAGGGTCTTGGTTAAGATATGATATTATTCTATTGTCACATTCTATTTTAAAAGGCTTGCCATCCGGTAAACATTATGTGATTTTGGCCTTATTTTGCGGTGTTTGCACATGAACTTATATCATGAGTAGCGTTTGAGACTGGTTACGAAATAACAATAATTTAGAAAAATAATCATGAACATAGGTAGTTTTCTTTAGTTGAATATAATTCTTTGAAATTGAATCGAGGTGTGCCGTTAGTTGGATTTTTCATTCCCCTCGCTAAGTTAAAACACATAGTTGCTTTAGCCATGTTATTTTAATAATATTACTTTTCTAAATTTAGGTATACATTTATGTGACCCAAATCCAAATACGAACGAAGTCGAAATGTGTTTAAAAACCATGAATGCGTTGATTGCGATATGGTTTGAGGCACGTTTTCACGACGTTGCAATTCTATTAAAAATAATAATACAAGCGATTTATAGTTAATAAAAGCACATAAGTTATAACATGTATTAAAACCAGATATTTAGCCATTACAACAATTTAAGCGACCGCGCTAGAACCACGAGATTCGGGGGTGCCTAACACCTTCCCCCGGGTCAACAGAATTCCTTGCTTAGAATTTCTGGTTCGCAAACTTCATTTGGAAAGTCGAATATTTTCGTCGAATTTGGATTCAAGATAAACCGGTGACTTGAGACACCAAAAGCCAAATCCTTCCCAAGTGGCTACTCTGAAATAAATAAATAATCTCATTTCGAATATTGTCACTTAAATTGGAAAAACCCCCTTGTGCATCTATCATCCGGGGCAGGCGCGCCAAAAGGAGGTGTGGCAACCACAACAATCCTCGTCCTCATTCACTCAATACTATAATAGTTTTGGTGTATCTAGAAACGAAATACCTCCCTATTAACTTATTATGCTATTTACCATAGTTTTAATATTTATGTATTTTAATTTAATGTATTTTTAATTTTCACGTATTTTCAATTTTAATTTATTTTTAATTTTCACGTATTTTTAATTTTAGCAACATCTAATATTTTATATTCACACCTTTCAATTTTAGCAACATCTAATATTTTATATTTGTACCATTCATTTTTAGAGAAGATTATATATTTTTTGTATAATTATAACTTATAATAAAATTAACATATAATCTTACATAAAAATAATAAATGCACAAAAATTAATTTACCAAAATTATAAGTCAAAGTTAAGATATAAAATAAAAATTATAAAAATATTACATAAACATAATTAAGTATATATAAAGAGAGAAATTAAAAAGTTAAATAATAAAATAATCATAGTAATGAAGGAGATATAACAATATTCATACCCCATTTTAGAGGCAAAAATAGGAGAGTTTTGGAGCTCCATTATGAAAATAAAATGCCCCATCATAGAGAAATAGGGGAGGATTGGAGATGGCCTAATGCATCTATTTCAATCTGCAAAGGCCAAAGGGGCAAATATCAGGGTCGATAACAACAAATGCATACTGTAAACTTTAATTTCTATGAATCTTCATAATTCCATATAATTATCGAAAAAACAAGAATTTTTTTTAAATTTAATTTTGCACTTAATTTTAGACAGCCAAATATAGACATTGGTGAATCACTGACTTCTCAAATCGAACCAAAACTTGAACGGATTTGAATTGACTGTATTAAATCAATCAAATAAAGTTAATTAAGAACTGAAGAAGAAAGAAAGAAGTGTAGAGAAATAACGGGAGGGAAGCGGAATATAATTTAGAATTTAATTAAATTAAGATATAAATGTCCTAAAATAATCGGTGAATCGAAAGTTATTAGGGTTTCCATCAGCTCGCCGGCAATCGCCGCAAGGATTCATCGTCATGGACCGGAGAGAGCCGGAGATAACCGATGTCCTCCCTTCTACAGCTTTGGCATACCTTGATCGGAACTACTGGTGAGACCAATTCGCTTTCTTCATTTATTTACTCCTTTTAATCTTTGTTGCTCACTTTTTAGACCGTCATTTTACCAAAAAATAAAAATAAAAAATTTACCTCTCAGGGATAAGAGGTTCGCTCAAGAGGAACACTACGAATGGTTCAAGATTATTCGCACTTCCGTCACCTTCTTCAACAACACATTACACCGAATTCTTCTGTACATCTTTCTATCTCTCTATATATACCATTTTATTACCTTTTTTTGACATATTCCAAAAATGATGTTGAAACTACGAACAAAAGGGAGTGGTTTTTTGTTGTAAAAGTGGAGCTTAAGTTTTTAGGTGAGGTGACAGGTGTTGGAGCTAGGATGTGGGAATTCCCAGTTGTGTGAAGAGTTATATAGAGATGGGATTACTGAATTGACCTGCATTGATTTGTCACCCATTGCAGTCGACAAGATGAAACGAAGATTGATTAACAAAGGCTACAAAGGTAAAATTGACTTTCTAGTTGTTCAAATTTTTGCTTTTGATTGGTTGCTTTAGCTTATGTTTGGCTGTCATGGAACAAATTGCTCTGTCATTTTCCAGTTTGATTGCCACAGAATATGATTCTATGAGTTGGACATGATTAACTATTTTCCTCTGAATTAAGGTAAAGAAAGATTACTAACTAGTAATGAAACTACTTCTGCTAGCAGGAAGAAATAAGAAAGGATAGGATTGTTACCTCCTGTTTTAATCGTTTGCTCAAGTCTGTATCACCCCCACTTTGTGGGACTATACTGGGTAGTTGTTGTTGTTGTTAACATTTCATCAAGTTGGCAACATTTATTATCTTTACGTATTGATTGGGAAGGCGAATTACTTATGGATATTCCTTCAGTTTCGTTCCAATTTGATCAGTTGAAGTAAAACAATTTTGTTATCCATAGGATTGGGCGATTAGCTAAAGCGGTTTGCAACGATGATCCTTCGTATTAAGATAGGGTCTCAGATTTGGACCTAGGATCTCCTTGCTTGCCCGCTTCTAAACAAAGTATTAATGAAAGCCCAACAGAAAAAGAAAATGAACTTTACCAATGATAGCATATAGAAGTTAGGATGGAGTTCTCAGGTAAAAACAATTCTCTTCTAGGAGAGAAAGGAGCAACAAGATGCAAAAAATAAGGTAACTTTCTTGCTGGCATACCACCCAGAAAGTTGGGGATAACTAATCTGTGCACGGCTACATTAAAAATGAGCTCATCCAACCCGAATTTCTGACTCGTTTGCATCAAAGAACCTTTTGTTTTTTGAGACTGTGTCAGCACAATCATTATGCTTACAGAATACTCCTGTGCAAATCAGAGGCAAGTTTTGATGTGGAATTTCAGTGGTGGCTTAACCATCATTCTTTCTGCCATTTAGATTTGATGATCGAGATTTGTTTTTTATTGGAATACTTGTCTTTTTTATCATTCCTTCCCTGACTTTAAGGGCAGTCTTGCTACACCTATACTTAAACAAGACTATTTGCATTTGGTAATTCCAAGTAAAAGATTTTAATTGTATTGGATGAAAGAATGCTAACACATAACAAGAGAAATATGTTAGTATTAGGAACATGTTCTAACTAACTAAGGGTGTTGAGATGCTCCATTTTTTATGTTTTATTTTATCAATGTCAACAGAAATAAAAGTGCTGGAAGCTGATATGCTAGACCTGCCTTTTGAAGATGGATGTTTTGACGTGATTATAGAGAAAGGAACGATGGTATTATCAGAAGTTTTATTTTGGATGTACTACCTAGTGCAGCATTGGCTGCCAATCATTTTTTCTTTTCAGATGATCAGCTATTCATATGTATGTTGTTGAACTTTGTTATCAAAAATGTATATTGTTGAACTTGAAGGATGTGTTGTTCGTGGACAGTGGTGACCCCTGGAATCCACACCCTGCAACAGTGGAGAAGGTGATGAAGATGCTTCACGAAATTCACAGAGTTCTAAAACCTGAGGGAATATTTATATCTATCACATTCGGCCAGGTAGTAAGGAAAGCTTTTGGCTTATCTTTTCATTTTTAAGTTGTAAATAGTAAGAGCAGCAACCAACACCTTAGCTCTTTTTTATCGCTCTTCTTTTTATTGGCCAGCCACACTTCAGGCGCCGGTTCTTTAATCATCCTGAGTTCACCTGGTCTGTTGAGTGGAATACTTTTGGTGAAACATTCCACTATTTTCTCTACATCTTGAAAAAGGTAAGTCGCGAATCCAGAAAATTTGTCTTCATCCTACATGATTTTGGCCTCTGTTCTATTCATTTTTCCTCAGAATATATCTTCACGAGCATGACCTGTAAACCCTAGAGAAAATGCAGATTTTATAATGATTTTGATGCACCAAGTTAGAATGCTGAACGTGAGAACTGAATTAATGCAGGGACAAAGGTCATCAGAGAGCGAGGAGTGCGGGGAAAAAACTCTTATCCCAATAATATCTCTATACCATGATGAATTAGAGGGTGAAGACTATTTATTCAGAACCAACATAGATGAGATGTAAAGCCAGAAGTAAAACGTAAACAACGGCTCCTTTTTGCAACTTATGTAATTGTTTATTACTTTTGTTATAGTACTGTCTTCTCGCCGAGGGTCGCATGGAAGCAGCCTCTCTGCCCTTTTGGGTAGGGGTAAGACTGCCTACATATTACCCTCCCCAGACCCCACCTGGTGGGAGTATACTGGGTAGTTGTTGTTGTTATAGTACTGTCTTCAACCAGTATGATCTTTAATTGATTATCAATTTTTTTGGAATTTGGGTATTACTTCATTTCGAAAATTAATTTGGGCAAATTAGTTATTCGCAGTTCACAACACCAGAGATAGAACCCTACGAGTCCTCTCATGGATTTTCTGCTGCCGTTGTCAAAATTGGGGTTAACTTGGTCCTTGCTTTATTATTGAGATATATTCTTGCGAATTATTATCAAATTGTTCTTTTTCGTGGTCCACTCCGTTGCTATGTGATAGATAATTCTAATATTTTTTCTTTCCCCGTATATACATAATTATTATTACTATTTTTGTGTTTCTTTTGAGGAAGAAAAAAGAAAACCACTCCATTGAATTTTGTCAAATGAAATGTGCAACAACTCAACTAAATTTTGTTACCTCTATTTACTAAAAATACAGTGAGGTGCAATCCTTCCTGCTCAAAGTCCAAGACTCTTAAAGGATAAAGTGAAGCAGTCCTACACTCCTACTCAATTCAATGACAAGGTTTTTTAATCCTACTCTAATTGTACTAGGAGAAGGTATTATCCTATTATCCAATACAAGACCTCCAAGTTGCTGTGATATACCTATCTTAATTCTCTTAGCCATGCAATTGATGTTGGGAAATGTTAATTTTTTTGTTTTATGCTGATTGTCACATCATCCGCAATCAAAATAGTGTTATAACACATAATTAAAGATTAAAAAGAAGGGAGTATAACCTTCATATGAAGGTTTTGAACACTAAATAGCTATATTTGGACTTGCTGTCAATCCTGGATTTAATGAAAACGGTGCAACATTTGCTAGAAGAAAGGTAGAAGAAGAATATAAGGCCGCTCTATGACACTAATGTTTGCTCATAAGTTATCATATACTCTATGAGAGTGAAACAATACAGATAAATCAATGAAAAATCATAGCAAACTCTAATAATTCATTTGACCAAATGAAAGAAGCGAAAATAAGTACTCAGAATTAGGGAAAGAAATATTAAAAGCTTCATTGATAATATTGAGTTGGTCTGCCTCTCTATGGAGAGGTTCAGAGCCTTACAATGATGTTCCCCTTTCCCATAATATAGATTTTATTGTATCTTTCCTCTCTCTTGTGAATAGTGGCGAAGAAGAAGCCCCTTTTTAGGGTTCATTCTCTTGGTATTTATAGTTGCGAGCCTCATGAGCTGTCAATAAGTGGCCGTGACCAAGTTATGGGTTTGCCTTCGTTAGGCCATAGCCTTGTTGGTCGAATCGGATAAGGGTTAAATACTGTTACTTCTGAGTGGTCTTACAACTTGTCAATCACGGATTAGCCTAAAATCGGGATTAGCTTCGTTAATTATCGTGGGGTCGGATTCCGACCCATACAGTTAGTCCCTCCGCTTATTGAGGTCGTACTTTGGACAGGCTCGATGAGCGGACTTCGTTGACTGTAGTTCGAGAAATTCGGGTAGGGAGGTCAACCGTTGTTTCGATCGAGACAGAATTATCTTTGGCGATGATTTTTAACCTTAAATATTGTGGACGACCTTAGTCGTTTACATACTAAAGATGGACTTAGCCTTAATACTGTCGATAGCCTTAGTCGTCTACACACTGGAGATGGCCATAGCCTTAATACTGTCGGCGGCCTTGGCCGTCTACACACTGGAGATAGCCATAGCCTTAACACTGTTGACGGCCTTGGCCGTCTACACACTGAAAATGGCCATAGCCTTAATACTGTTGATGGCCATAGCCGTTTACATACTGGAGATGGCCATAGCCTTAATACTATTGACGGCCTTAGCCGTTTACACACTGGAGATGGCCATAGCCTTAATACTGTTGACGACCTTGTAGAGTGTTAGAGTTTTGTTATTGTGTTGGGTCGTTGTTCGATAGAGATTGAACTCTCCTCTTCGGCAAAGGAATTTAGCCTTTTATATTAATTCGAGTGAAGTCGTGCTTTATTGTGCTTTGAAGCTTACGTCTGCTTGGGGACTGGTAGTGTACTCTATGGCCGAGGAGGGCGAGAATGAGATTGACACGCTTTTGGCGACGTCCGAAATTTCCAGGGCGTACGGAACATCTTATCAGCGTCCATAGGTCTTTATGACCGTTTTGACGGCAAGGCGCCGGTTGCTAACTTAAAAGTCTCTTCGTGAATCTTGTAAAAATGACGCACGTTTCTGTAAAAATGAATTATTTTGCGGTTGGTCATATAGTTAATGATGGCTATTGGGGTTCGTGAAAGCCACTTGTGTGCTTATAAGTAAAGGGTTGAGACAGTTATTTCTCACATTCACATTCTTGGTATGAGAGAGATGTTGAAGCAACTCTTCTTCTTGCTAATTCATCTTCAACTTTCTTCTTCGATTGCTACAACTTCCACCTTGCCCACCAAATATTATCTTGTTCTTGTCAGTGAATCAGTGATGGAAGGCAGTTCTTCTCAAAATGTTCTCCCGATGAATTTTCCAGTTAGTTTTTCGGTGGTTGAGGGACCATCTCCGGTAATGGGAGGTACAGGACCAGCGAAGATCGAAAAACTCTGTCGATTGATGAGATATTATCTCTGCCCAGAGGCCTGATGATTGACTTCACCGATGATGGTGGGGAGGATCGGGTGGACGAAACCCCTTTAATTGGGGAAGTTGGGATGGCCCAACTGCAGGAACAGTGGGGAATCCCCAGCTATGTTGACATCGTTCTCGCTCGGAGCGAAGAGAGGGTACACACCCGCAGGGGGTACTGCGTCTTCTATTCCTATCCCTTCAAGTTGGGATTTAAGCTTCCGCTCCCCATGCTGGTAGTTGACTTTTTCCGCTATTACGGGGTGTGCCCGGGTCAACTTGCTCCTTCTTTTTATAAATTATTGGCGATGTTCATCAAGTATGCGGAACTGGCCAGTAGGGAGGTTACATTGCAGCACGTGCTTAGTCTTTACGCTCCCCAGAGGGTCCACAGTACCATGATTTGAGCACGTCCTCGTTGGTCAAGGGGCCTGACCGTAGAACTGGATGATGAGGCCGGGTTTTGCCCTTTTGAGCATTTCTTCTATATCAGAACTAATCATTTGGTGGCGTCCCTACCTGGGTTCCCAGAGGCTTGGAACCATGCACGTAAGTATTTAGTCGTCAAATTCTCTCTTTTGCCCTTCTTTACGTCTTACGCTCGTAAGCATTAATTATTTTGAACTTTGTAGCTAAAAGGTCACCACCGCCAGCTCCGTTAGCAGAATATGTGAGTGGGTAGAGGCCGTGCTTCCCCACACTGTGGGGATACACACGTGGGTGTCCTTCTGGGAAAGGCATGGTCGTAGGCTTGTGGCAGGTAAAAAGTTGACTTTTTCTTCTTTCTTTCTTTGTTTCGACCCTATTTATCATCTTTGCTTTTTCGTGATCAGGGAGGGCACGCCGCGTCAGGGCCCCTCAGTTGGCCTCCACCGGCCGGGTGCAATTGCTCGGCTTACTGCAGCAGGGGTGCCGCGCCCTGTACCTAGGGCGGCATCATTTAAATCTTCAACGACTCCTTCTCATGAACGAGCCACACTTCGGGACGAAGATCCATCAGGGGTTGTGCACCCTAGAGTGTAATCTCCCTCACCTGAGGAGGAGGAGGATAGACTATTGGTGAGATGGAGGGTCGTGTTCGCGCTGGCTCCACCTGTGGTGATTAATTTGGACTCCCCCTAGCGGATACGGAGAGGAGTGCGGATGCGGCGCCTGCCCTTGAGGGCGAATAAACAGTGGGGGTTGCCCCGGTTGGCTTAGGCCACGATGATACCATCGCTTCGGCGACTCAGTTGGTGCCTCCAGTCGCTGAGACGAGAGGTAGTTCCTCAGCAGCTGCTATTGTTGGTGAATCTAGCGCCCCTTCGGCAATGGAAGGTTGAAGGGACGTTGCAGATAAGTACGGGTCCGAACCCGACTTGGACCCTGATGACGTTCATATGTTCCGAGACGGCTTCACCAATTCAGCTGTGCGTGCAGAGGGGCGATCTCATTTCATTTAGGTTCCCCGGAGTTGAACTTATTGCTCCAAGGGAATAGCTTGATGCCGTGGTTTGAGGTATTATGCTCAGAGACCGAGAACGGATTTTTGAGAGATATCACTGATATCGGGTTGATGAGCGAAGTGGCCATGATGGGCATGAGGGTACGTATTATAACCTTGGTCCATTTTTTCTTGCCTTAGTTTATTCTTTATCTTACTTGTTGTTTTCGCTTTGGAGTCCTATTTGTTGGAGGTGGAGGGAATTCATCGAGCCAACGTCCGCTCGGGGATATTTTTGTGGTTGCTGGATAAGTATCGCTGCTACCGAGATCGGTGCCGAGAAATGCGTGAGCGCTTGAGGGGCGACCCCCGTAATCGGGCCTTGGTCGAGGAGCTGGCGAGGCGGGAGCTTCAGTTGCAGCAATTACTTGGTAGAATGCATGCCTTTGAGGAGCAGCTTCGTCAGAAGGACGGGGAACTCGAGGCGAGAAGGAGGGCTGCAGCTGAGTGCGAGCGCCAGTGCCAGGATAAGGAGGCAGCGGTTGCTTCGGCGTGGAGCGGGAAAGTGTGGTTGCGGCTCTAAGACTATAGACGAGTGCTGCCTCGCCGAGAGTCGCAGGGTTGGAGAAGGCGATCCACGTGCATGAATATCAGCATGGGTCGGAGAGGGCTACGATGGCCGAGAGGGAAGCAAGGCTCGAGGAGCGGATTGCCCTTCTTGAGCAGGAGGCCCAAGTTATGGAGGATTAGGTCGCGACCTTAGAAATAGAGAATCAACGGCTGCGGGACCAAGCCGCCACTTCCAGCCAGGCTCGTGAGCTTTGGGTCTTTCCCGAGGCCCAACGTGATGTGTATAAGAATTTATGGGATGCCGACATTGTGACCAAAATTGCTTTCGAGGAAGCGCGTTATAAGGCTCGTGAGGCCCGTACCTACTGTGGTTTTGAGGCGGCAACATCAGAGGTTGTTGATGGTGCAGGTGGTGGCGCGGACGACGCCGAATAAAAGTATATGCTATTTTTTTAATTCGCTGCTTGGCGTTTAGGTGCTTCTTGTTTTTTTCTTTTTTCCATGTACTGACCGGCCTTGGCCGAGTGTAAGCAGGGATGACCCGCATTTAACTTTATAGATAAATGAATTCCTTTTATGTTATTTGCTTCGTATTTATTTTTGTACCTTCCTTCTTCTCCCTCAGACGTTTCTTTTCCCGTGCTCGAAGGGGTAATTTGCCTTTGAGTTTGACTATAGTAGGCATGTTTATTTTGATTGTTGACGACTTTTTTCTTCGACTCGGTGTGAGCGAGTCGTAGCCTTTACTTGGCGACAGTGGTACATAGCCTTAGTCCCAGTTCGGGCATGGTCGAACTACCGACCATGATGACAAAAAGAATAGCTTTTTAGTTTGACCGGGGCCGAACTTTACGTGGCCCGAATCTTAGTTCGAGTTGGGAGTACTTACTTGACTGGTGAGGGAGCCTAGTCTGCGCTTCGATTCGCCGGAGGTCGGGTTTTGCTGAGTTCTATGATGAAGGCGCTTGGCCTGGGTCCTGGTTCAACTGTGGTCGAGCTTGTTAGATTTGAGGACGGAGGCATCTATCATTGTAGTTCGAACGGGGTTGAACTTGTTAGATTTAACGGCGAAGGCGCATAGCTTGAGTCCCAGTTCAATTGTTGTTGAACTTTGGCAATTTGGATGGCGAAGGCGCATAAACTGAGTCTTGGTTCAATCGTAGTTCAACTTACTGGCGAAGGCGCACAACCTTGATTTGGTGGCGAAGTCGCATAGCCTTGATTTGATGGTGAAGGCGCATAGCCTGAGTCGAGGTTCAACCATAGTTGAACTTTGATAAATTTGGTGACAAAGGTCGTAGCCTGAGTCCAGTTCAACTGTCGTTGAACTTTGTCTATTTTGATGGCGAAGGCGTGTAGCCTGAGTCTTGGTTCAACCGTAGTTGAACTTACTGGAGAAGGCACATAGCCTTGATTTGATGGTAATGGTGAATAGCCTGAATCTCGGTTCAACTGTAGTTGAACTTTGATAAATTTGAAGACGAAGGCTCGTAGCCTGAATCCCAGTTCAAATGTCGTTGAACTTTGTCGATTTTGATGGCGAAGGCGCATAGCCTGTCTTGGTTTAACTGTAGTTGGACTTTGTCGATTTGATGGCGAAGGCGCATAGCTTGAGTCCCGATTCAGGCGTAGTTGAATTTTGATAAATTTGATAATGAAGGCGCGTAGCCTGAATCTCAGTTTAACTGTCGTTGAACTTTGTCGATTTTGATTGCAAAGGCACATAGCCTGTCTTGGTTCAACCGTAGTTGAACTTTGTCGATTTTGATTGCGAAGGCTCATAGGTTGAGTCCCGATTCAACCGTAATTGAACTTTGATAAATTTGATGACGAATGCGCGTAGCTTGAATCCCAATTCAACTGTCCTTGAACTTTGTCGATTTTGATGGCGAACACGCATAGCCTTTCTTGGTTCAACCGTAGTTGAACTTCGATTTTGATAAGGCGCATAGATTGAGTCTCGGTTCAACTGTAGTTGAACTTTGATAAATTTAATGACGAAGGAGTGTAGCTTGAATCCCAGTTCAACTATCGTAGAACTTTGTTGATTTTGATGGTGAAGGCTCATAGCCTGAGTCTTGGTTCAACCGTAGTTGAACTTACTGGAGAAGGCGCATAGCCTTAATTTGATGGTGAAGGCGCATAGCCTGTCTTGGTTCAAACATAGTTGCGTGCCGTCGAAGGCACATAGCTTGAATCTTGCTATGTTAGCATTTGAGAGCTGAATCTCGGTTTTGATTTAAGATCTTGAGTAGCTTACGCGCTATCTGCCCAATCGGGGTATGTAGGCTGGCTTGAGGCGACTCTCGCTTCGAGATATCTTCTTGCCGATTTTCGGCTGGAGCCCGTATTAGGGATACGGGAGATGCCACACAGAGATCCGCCCTCGGGGCGGGGGGGAGTGGGGGGGAGGGGGGCTTCTTCTTCTTGCTTGCAGTATCAGAGAGAGGAGAGACAAAGAAGTTGGATCTCAGTTCGAGATCTTCGAGTTCCCTCTGCCCAATTTGCTGCTTTGGCTTGTTTGAGTTGGGTTGTTCTTTGAAGTTTCTTTGCTTTTGGTCCAGAGTAGAACTACGCGATTTTGCTATGAAATACTCACAGACGAGCCAAATTGTTTGCTCAAAAGTTATCATATACTTTACTAGTGTGAAACAATACAAATAAATCAAGGGAAAATCATAACAAACTGTAATAATCCATTGGACCAAATGAAAGAAGCGAACGAAAATAAGTACTCAGAATTAAGAGAAGAAACATTAAAAGCTTTCATTGATAATATTGAGTTGGCTGCCTCTCCATGGAGAGGTTCAGAGCCTTACAATTGTATTCCCCTTTCCCATAATATGGGTTTCATTGTATCTTTCCTCTCTCTTGTGAATGGTGGCGAAGAAGAAGGCCCCTTTTTAGGGTTCCCTCTCTTGGTATTTATAGATACGAGCCTCATGAGCTGTCAATAAGTGGCCACGACCACGTTATGAGTTCGCCTTCGTTAGGCCATAGCCTTGTTGGTCGAATCGGATAAGGGTTAAGTACCGTTACTTCTGAGTTGTCTTACAACTTGTCAATCATAGATTAGCCTAAAACTTGAATTAGCTTCGTTAATTATTGTGGGATCGGATTCCAACCCATACAACTAACTAAAGAGAAAGTAAATTCAACCTTAGTGAATATGAAGGTTAGCATAACAGCTAAAGGAAAAGGTTATAGGGTGGTAGACTCCTACGACTAGAGGCGGACTTATGCTATACTGAGAGGGGTCATTTGCATCCGTAAAATTCGGCAAAAATTATATATGGTGGGGCACTCTATATACAAAATAAATTTTGATTGAACTCAAAAGTGCATCCCGAACTTCAAATCTTGGTCCCGAAGCCTAGATTATACCTTACATTTTAGAAATTAGTTATCTAGTATAACCTGAACAATCAATATTACAGTTACATAAGGTAAGCAGTCTTACATTTTAACGGTGAACGTTCTTTAGCTTAACTACTCTTTAAATTTCTTTTCTTTTAAAAAATCATCTAAATAACAGTAACTGTTATAAATAGAACTCTATTTAAGGTGAATGTCCATAATTAGAGAGATTCTAGGGTTTACTACTTGGTGGCTAAGTCACCACCTCCCTATAAATAAAGGGGTTCTATTCCATTGTAAACCATCCCAAAAGTATCAATAAGAATACTCATCTCTCTATTTTTCTCTCAATTGTTCTTGTTCTTATATTATTTCATAACACGTTATCAGCACGAGTCTCTAACCAATTGAATTTGATTTCTTCCTCCTTCCAGAATTTCTATACGGAACTAAAGCAGCTGCGATTGCATGTGTTGCTAGTGCAATTCCTACGTTGGTTGCTGTGCGGACAATTCCTTGGGCAAAGGCAAATCTCAATTATACTGCTCAAGCACTCATCATATCTGGTGTTTATTCTTCATTGCGATATAGTCTGTTACTGTCTAAACTTGTTCTTTATTCTGCGTAGTGTATTTCAATATTGTTTCATATTTGTTATTTATTATTTATCTTAATAATGGATTACAAGTGGATAATATTGTTAGATCCACTTAAACTCCAGCAGAGTATACAAGAAATATATAACCACGTGAAGTAGTAAAATTTCTATGTCTTGCCATGATTAAATTCATGTATGATTGTGGGCAAAGAATTAAAAATCCGTCCAATTGAACTTGCTCCACTCCCTTTAGAGAATGTGGTAGCAGTATGTGATAAGTCTGAAAGAAGACAAAATTATTACCGTGAAGGTATCAATGGATGTGGACATGGCAATAGACGAAATTATAATCATCATTATTGTGGTAATGAGAATAATAAGGATTCTCAAAATAATCTTTCACTTTATGAAAGTAATATTTGACATGTGATTGTGTATAGCACATACTGATGATTATGATCCATTCTCTGAAGTGAATGTGATAATTGTAATAGAGCCCGTAAGTATGAACACGCTCTTGATGTAATTTTGTTTCATGTCTGACATTATAAAAGGAAAGTTCGTTGCCCTTGAAATTTCGGGCAAGAACTATATGACATGGGTGTTGGATGCTGAAATCCATTTGGATGCAATGGGTCCTGAAGACGCCATTAAAGACAGAAATAATGCATCCACCCAAGACTATGCTAAGGCCTTGATTTTCTTGCGCCATCACCTTGATGAAGGTTTGAAACTGTGCTAAGGCCTTGTTTTTCTTGCGCCATCACCTTGATGAAGGTTTGAAACCGTGCTAAGACCTTGATTTTCTTGGGCCATCACCTTGATGAAGGTTTGAAAATTGAATATATCACAGTCAAAGATCCACCTATCTTGTGGAATGGCTTAAAGGAGATATATGACAACCTGAAGTTGGTCACTCTGCCACAAGCACGATACGATGAGAATCCAAAGGCAAATAGTTCAGAAACTATATGTTATCGTTGCGATGGAAAAGGGCACTGGTCAAAAGCTTGCCGTATACCAAGACATTTGGTTGACCTTTATCAAGCATCTCTAAAGAGTAAAGGCCCTGAAACCAATTTTGTCTCTAACAATAAATTTGAGATCACCCACTTGGATGTGGCAGACTTCTTTGAGCACCCTGAAGGGAAAATAGACCACTTAATCGGTGGTGGACCTGTGATTAAGGAAGATTGAGCAGTTTGATATTTTTATTTTTACTTATTCGTAGTAGTTTGTCCTTGTGTTTATAAAATATGTAAAAACTCACAATAATTTCAGATTGTGTATACTGTAAAAACTTAATTGCCATCAAACCATGTCTATGCCAACTTAATGTAGTCAATTCTACTTTTTCATTAATTTATTCATGTTTATAAATCATGTACTATATAATTACTGATTACATCCCACACGTATTGTCTTATGTGTTATTTTTACACAGAGTGTGTGAAAAGTATTTGTCAAAATAATACTTTTGCCAGAGGCATAGTTGTGTTTATTATCATACAATTTGTGTTGTATAAAACTACTGAGTGTAAATAGAGAAAAACAATGAAAATAAATATGGTGACATATATATGTTTGCAATCATAATTCACAAACTTTCTTTTGCTTACATGTGTTATTTATTTTCATGTCTGCATTAAACATTTACAAAATATTTTACAATCTTGGATGTTAAATAGATATTAATATTAAACCTACCTATACAGCGATGCGTAAGAGCACAACTTAATTATGACAGTATGAGCATCTTGTGTATTAGTAGATTACCATTTTAATATTAAAAGTTATACAAAGTGTATTATAATATATCCGTATATTAGAAATACTAATTACCATCTTGTGTATGTTACTACAATTTCTGGTAGTAGTAAATTGATTGAAGGCTCCGGAAGAGCAACTATAACTCTGCCTAAAGGAACAATATTTTAGAGAATGCAATGTTCTCCTCCAAGTCTAAGAGGAACTTGTTGAGTTTTAAAGATATCATTCAAAATGGATATCATGTTGAGACAATAGATGAGAATAATCTTGAATACCTCATTTACTCATGAAAACGAGGCTGCCCACTTCGGTTTGGGGTCACGCCATTTGCATGCAGCAATGCTAGTTCGTCGGCTGCCCACTTCGGTTTGGGGTCACGCCATTTTGCATGCAGCAATGCTAGTTCGTCGGCTGCCCACTTCGGTTAGGGGTCACGCCATTTTGCATGCAGCAATGCTAATTCGTCGGCTGCCCGCTTCGGTTTAGGGTCACGCTATTTTGCATACAGCAATGCTAGTTCGTCTCTGACTGACGAATTGTCACAAATATTCCCCGTTGCAATTGGTTTTGGGTCATGAACCTAATATATCCCATTTAAGAATTGTTGGATGCGCAGTATATGTGCCTGTAACACCGCCATACCGCACCAAAATAGGTCTGCAAAGAAGGTTAGGAATATATGTTGAGTTTGAATCGCCCTCCATTATTCGCTACCTCGAAACATTGACAGGGGATTTGTTCACTGCACGATTTGCAGACTGTCAATTCGATGAGACACTTTTCCCAAAATTAGGGGGAGAAGTTGGTGAAACCAAACGGGAAATTTTGTGGAAAAATGCATCATTATCTCATCTTGATCCACATACCTCCATTTGTGAAAATGAGGTGCAAAAGATTATCCATTTGCAAAGAATAACAAATCAAATGCCAGACGCATTTACAGATTTGAAAAGGATAACAAAATCACATATCCCCGAAGTGAATGTGACAACATCTGATTCACGAATACATATTCATTATTGGAAGAATATGAACATGAAATTGGTATAGAATATACCACACTCACCCCTAGAAGGAGGTTTGAGATGATACCACACTCACCCCTAGAAGGAGGTTTGAGATGATATATGGCATGAATGATCATTGGTCACGTACCTATTGTACGCCAAAGTATTTTGAAAATATGACTATTAAAGGATAACGATAATGCAAGAAACATATCTTGCATATAAGTTTGACATGACCATAATGGTATAACTTTCTCTTTTAGAAAGAAATTCACCATATGGATGTTGATGAATTTGTGGTAGTACAAAATTAATTGAGAGCTCTAGAAGAGCCAATTATTACTATGTTGGAGAAACACAATTGAGTATTGTGCTGTAGTAAGTCTCAAAGAAACTTATTCAGTTTCCAAAGTACACGCGAAAGCGCTGATTATATTGAGACTATAAATAAAGGAAAGATTTGATATCTTCTATTACTACAACTTGTAGCGGGATAATTTGTATATGAAAAGCTACCCGCTTCGTTCTCCAGTTTCTACTACACAAACAAAAGAATGCCACAATAAAGTGGATATGTATTGGTATAAAAACCCATACCATAATAAACTTGAAGTTTATTGAGAATTGCACATGTCATGGTGTAAACATGAACTTATCAATATTGATAATTTATTCAGTTGGCATTCGGGTTAGCCATCTCATTTTAAGTATGATGTGCAATAATAGAGAATTCACATGGGTGAATATTAAAGAACTAGAAAATTCTTTACAAATTCTCTTATATCACTTTTTTCTCATTAATGAATTGACCAACTAAAGAGTTCGGGTTGAAGCCCATAAATTCTGGAAATATCAAAGGTGAACCTGCCATGTATACCACATATGTGCATCTATGATATGGTTACATGCGCAATTGTTATTAACCCGCAGCCTGGCCGGTGCTTGCGAGGTAAATTGCTCAGTAATCTAACTTCGAGCATTATTTCCAGATTTTCTACTCAAGATAGTTCATCTTGATAAGTTGGTTTATATCAAAGTTGGTTTAGCAAGATAATTATTGAGTGCCTCCACTTAATGGCTAAACTGTTTCTTATGAGAACAAAGTTATATATATCAGTTTGATATACGTTGTATACGGGAGTATATTCTCCCCTCACAAGTGGTTCAGGGTCAGGAACCAAATAATTTCATCTTATTATTAATGTGCTGTGTATATTGACATGATAATGCACAAAGATGATTTCTCAAAGTTGAGGAAACAAGTTAGCTTTTCTAACATGAGGGGGAGACATGATAAACAATTGAGAAAAGGTTACATGGGATGAACTATCATTTGTATATGTAGATCCCCGAATATCATGATATGAACCTGAAGTTCATAAAAGGATAATTCAATTGCAACATATTGCAAAGCATGCTATACGCATTTGCTGACCCAAAGAATATAACTATATTCTCACTGCAAATGCTCATATTAAGTCCTAGAAGGACAAAGTCTTGGATACGCTTGAAGCGTATAGACAAATCGGTTTCAAAAGAACTTCTTAATAAAGAAAATGAGCAAATGATCGAAGTGATCAAATGAGGAGGCAAGTGATCCAGAAGATCACATGACATAACACTTCATAAAATCTCATGAGAGATTCAGGTACCTGATATATGAATGAAGAGATCTCCATGTTATGTCCTTATGAAAATTTTATTGGAACCGATATAAAATGTTCGTCGACGACATCTATGATAGCGCTGAATATCGATGAGGATCTTATGTTTGTCGAATACAAACAAAATATTGGCCAAATGGAAGAGATACAATTCAAGTAGAATTGATTCCATATGAAAGACATGTAGTTTTGGACATGTAGTTCGAATACTTGAAAGAATAAAGTCAATGGATGGCATCGAGAATACCCCTATGGAGATATTGAAGAGTCATTCCACGGCATTATATGAAGATGTTCATATCTATCAAAAATGATAATTTCAAGGTGCGGAATATTTATTCAAGTCAATATGGTTGATTTATTTATCAAATATTTACCAAAGATCGTTTTGATGATGGTGCACAAGATTGGAATGCAAATGCTCAAGGATGTGAATTGATGCTCTATTCAGGGGGAGTTAATGCGCGTTGCACTCTTTTTCCCTTACAAGGTTTTGTCCCACTGGGTTTTCCTTGCAAGGTTTTTAACGAGGCAACCAATAGGCGCATATCTAAACATGTGTACTCTTTTTCCTTTTCATAAACTTTTTTCCCATTGGTTTTGTTTTAGTTAAGGTTTTAACGAGGCACATTATTGAATAGACATTCAAGGGGGAGTATTATAAATAGAACTCTATTTAAGGTGAATGCCCATAATTAGAGAGATTCTAGGGTTTACTACTTGGTGGCTAAGTCACCACCTCCCTATAAATAAAGGGATTCTATTCCATTGTAAACCATCCCAAAAGTATCAATAAGAATACTCCTCTCTCTACTTTTCTCTCAATTGTTCTTGTTCTTATATTATTTCATAACAGTAACAATGTAATTTAAGAAAAATCTATATTCATATCACATGACCTGTTTATATATTTAAAAAACTTGCAGAGAATTTAGTTCATAACATTTAGCATAAGGTACATCTCATTTACTACATGTCATATTCGTTGCATTGATGAAGGTGAGAGATAAGTTGTGAGGTTTTGTGGATTTTTTTATCTTAAAGCTAATTAATGAACCTACTATTTGCAGACACATAATCCACAAGGAATATAATTAATTAATTAGTTACTATTTGACTAATTGATCCAGATAGGCAAATTGACAAACCTTTCAACATCAAAACGCATCGTTTCGTCAAAATCTTCCCGTCGAAGCCACCTCAATGCCGTCGTATAACTTTCATAAATTCCCCACTCGAACTCGGATTCCCAGCCTCAGCTCCCCAGAAGCTAAAAATAAGTAAAGCCAAAGTCTCACCTTCAGTTGTAAAAAAATCAAATTATTTCTATGCAAAAACACACACATAATATTTCTGTTTATCTGCTCTCGAAGAAAAGAGGAAACGATTTCCCTAGTAACCTCCGATGTTAATCTGATCGGAACGCTAGAATTCTCACTCCGATCCATCGATTTGTTGATTCATACATTCTTCAAATTTCCTTTTTTTTCCTTTTTTTTTGTATTATTTTTGGTATTTAATCTGCGCAGAGGCGAAAGGTGAATGGAGGATTACCTGAGTGGCGATGAAGATATATATTCTTCTGACCAAGAAGACTCTTTGGAAGGACTCGAGAATGAGGAGTCTGATTCCCGGTGGGCCTCTTCTACAGGAAATTCCTGCAAGGTGCTTTACAATCCCTAGAATTTTTCATTATGTATACATTTTTAGTTTACTTGTTTCTCTCCTTGTGCTATAAAACCTTCAATTTTGATGATCATGTATGTGATAAGAGTAATAATTAATAATTTCAAACATTTTGATTTTAGGTTATTAAGTAGTACTACTTAGTTTTAGTTCTATAATTTGTTTGATATTGAGAAGTAGTTGATTGGTGCATTGATTGAAGTCTTATTGTCTTCACAAACCTTTTCTTTATAGGTTTTCACGATTTTGTAATTTTCTTTATCTGAAATAGGAGAAAAAACGGTCTTTTTGAAGGGTTAATAGCACATTTGGTCCCTCAATTATTAATAAATTCTGGTTTTAGTCTTTTCTATATCTGATTAATCACATTTAACCTTCAATTGATTGAAGTGTGCGCTTTCCTTTTAAATATTCTACGAGAATTATTAACCATGCCACCATTTAATTACAATGTATTGTGCTAAGTTTGTATTGTAATTTTTACACCGTATTTGAGGGTAATATAGTTTTAAATATAGTCTAAATACAACATAAGAGAGTCTAAATATAATGGATTTCCTACTTAAAGCGACCACAAATACATACATTTTAATTAATTGAAGGTTAGATGTGTCAGTGTCAAATATCACAATGACCAAAATCAGAATTTATTAATCACCGAGGGACCAAAAGTGCTATTATCCTTTCTTTGAAATTACTGCTTCAAGTTAGGTTCTTTTCTATGGATTTCAATTGGATGATGTGCCATTGTTTGTTGCCTCCCTTCTTTCTCCCTCTTTTTATTGGTTTTATCTGATAATTTGCAGTTTGTTTTATAGGTAATCACTAGGGAGTCTCTCTTGGCGGCACATGTATGAAGACTTGAAAAGTTCTTTTTTTGGCACTTGACACGCGTATGCTTTGTGTTTTATGTTTAAACACGGATATCTGAGGTGTTTTTACATTTTTGCTAGAGGGAAGAGTTGCGGAGAGTGATGGACTTGCTCTCGCTAAAAGAACACCATGCGAGAACGTTGCTCATTCACTACCGTTGGGATCTCGAGAGGTTGTTTGCAGTTCTTGTAGAAAAGGGAAAAGCTTGCTTATTTGCTGAAGCAGGGGTAACTGTGCTTGAAGAAGTTAATTTTGGATCGTCTGTGTCTTCTTTGACCGCGATGTGCAAAATATGCATAGAAGAGGTAACGGGGAGTGATGTCACAAAAATGGACTGTGGTCACTGCTTCTGCAATGAATGTGAGAACTAATTCTTTGAGTAGAGCCAGTGCATTGATTCCATCAGAATTCATTCTACTTTTTATGAACATCTTGTTAATCTTGAATGTTTGGCCTTCCAGTTCTGTATTAGCATACAATTGTACAATTTGTTTCGAATGTTTTTAAGGTTTTGGATGTTCTTGTTTCTATATCAAAGGACGTGCTTTTTTATTTTCAAAAGGTCTCTACATTTTGTTTTTTGAAACCTGTCAAATTAAAGTGGTTCCAGGCTTCTCTTTGATGTTTCACATGCTTGCTGCTACTTATTTTCATTTTTATGCTGGAAATAAGCTAATTCTTGTTTGTTTGTTTAGGTTGGACAGAGCATTTCATTGTGAAAATAAAGGAGGGGCAGAGTAAGAGAATAAGGTGCATGGCTCATAAATGCTTTGCAATTTGTGATGAAGCCGTTATCAGAAAGCTCGTTAGTAAAAGAGATCCGGATTTGGCAGAGAAATTTGATTGGTTTCTCCTTGAATCATACATTGAGGACAACAAAATGGTGAAATGGTATCCAAGTACCCCCTCATTGTGGGAATGCTATACGGCTAGAGACTGATGATCTTTGTGAAGTTGAATGTTCATGTGGTTTACAGTTCTGTTTCAGTTGCTTATCAGAAGCACATTCACCTTGTTTTTTCTTGATGTGGGAACTTTGGACCAAGAAGTGCCGAGATGAATCAGAGACAGTTAATTGGATTACAGTTCACACTAAGCGTTGTCCAAAGTGTCACAAACCCGTTGAGAAGAATGGAGGTTGCAACCTAGTTAGCTGCATTTGTGGTCAAGCATTTTGGTGAGTTTACTCTTGATGTTTTTTTTGTGCCTAGATTTCTCGCAACTTAAAGCTGATTCTCATGTTATTGTTGAGCGAATACTGGATACATATCAGCACTGTCGGCCCATTTGCTGAGAACATGACTTCATGGCGCACCTATTGTTTTACCTTATTCTGTTAGCAGCCTCTAGTAATATGAATAGTCCTGAAAGATTGAAGCTCCTTTTGTAATTTTAGGATCAGGACTGGACTTGATCCAATTCCTTTTTATTACTGAGAAATCCTCGAAGCCAGTGGTGTACAATGGGCCCACCTGTCTCTCGTCCACTTAAATGTCTGGCTTTTTTCTGCAGCAGGGTTTGAAACCCCGACATGCGTCTAACCCACACATCATGCATTGCGTTCTTACCACTAGACCAAAGTCCTGGGGGCGATCCTATACTATTTTGATCTAGCTTGGAGTTAACATAGATTTTGTTTAATTTAAGCAGTATTGATCTTTTTTTGGAAAAACTTGGATTCCTAGGACTTGCTAACTTGTCTTTTTAAGATTCTTTTTGTTATATAGTAAATAATTTTATTGATCATGGTGTTAGTGCTATGAAGCTGTCTATTTGGGTGTCTATGTAAGACATGACTAAACCATCTCAGGCGACCTTATCTCATTCCTCCACATGTTTCTACTTGCATTTTCTGTCATATGTGATCATTTTTAATCTCGTCTAATCTTGAATGGGCTGCACATATATGTTAGTGTTCGAATTGCTACGACATTTATCTTATTGATATGGTTTGATTTACATCCAATATTGGCTCTTATTTGCATTTTTCGTCTTATAATTATTACTTAGGACTTGCTTTACACATTGGTAGGTATTCTATTATCGCATAATACTTCCTTAGCACCTTTCAGTTCAAACATCTTATTTTAATTGCGCACATTACATCTTCATCTATCATGATATATTTCTAAAGGTTTGAGTCTAAATATCTTATTGTCTGCATTAGGCACTACTACCTTGTCTAATCTCACTTCAATTTTTTTTTTGTTATACTCTAAACTTATCGGGCATATATTTTGTCTTTTAGTCTGTTCAGTTATATAATTGTCTTTACATGCACTGTGTAACGGCATCCAAAGGGGTTATGAATGTTTTTTCCCTACTCCACTTCACCTTAAGGTTTTGAGTTGGATGTTCAAATTCTCTTACCTGGTACCAAGGTTAACCTTTAGGAAGCCTATTCTCGCTCTCATAAGTTTGCGTTCAAGTCTTTATGAATCTCAAATTGGACATTCCATTTCTTCTATAAGTTGAAATAGTAGCCGCAACATTTAACTCGAGCCATATGATATAATTCTTGCTGCTTCATTCCATTTGTTCTTAAGTTGAAGTAGTAGCTGAAGGAAATTGCCTTTCCAGTTTAGTTGGTTGATCTTCTATTATGTTTTCTCATTTGCTGTAGTTGGCTATGTGGTGGAGCTACTGGCCGAGATCATACTTGGTCGCATATCACTGGTCACAGCTGTGGTCGTTATAAGGAAGATCAGGAGAAGAAAGCTGAACGGGCTAAGCATGATCTTATCGCTACATGCATTATCACAATCGTTATAAAGCTCATACAGATTCTTCTACACAGGAGTCTCGTCTGAGGGATACTATAAAAGAAAAGGTGGCAATTTTGGAAGCAAAGGAGTCAATAGCGAAAGATTTTAGTTGGATTACAAATGGACTTTACAGGCTTTCCAGATCAAGACGAGCTCTCTCGTTTCCATACCCATTTGCATATTATATGTTTGGTGATGACTTATTTAAGGATGAAATGACAAAAGAAGAAAGGGAAATAAAACAGCATTTATTGAGGACCAGCAGCAGCAGCTTGAGGCAACTATTGAAAAGCTATCAAAAGCTTTTGAGGAGCCATTTGATGATTTCAAAGCGGAAGAGATTGCGGAAATGAGGATGCAAGTTATAAATCTCTCTGTGGTAACTGATACACTATGTAAGAAGATGTAAGTCGGCATCTTGGTATTGTAATTTATTGTTAGTTTTAGTGAGAACCTGATGGTAGTGCTGATATGCAGGTATGAATGCATCGAGACTGATTTATTGGGAGCTCTAAAGTTCAGTTGTCCAAATATAGCTCCATACAAGTCAAAGGGCATTGAGAGAGCAACAGAGCTTAATGGAGGACGGAGCACCAAAGCAAACAACAACATTACATGTCAAAAAGCTCATGACCAGACAAACCGTGAATTTTCCATCCTCTCTCGTGCCTGAGTACCTATGTAGATCAGTCATCTCTGCCTACTGGGGAGTGGTAGTTTATTGTGTCCACCTCTTCAAATTCTGATTGCTTTTGCAAGTGATACAAGTAGTTTACATTGTCTCATAGTTACCTCATCAGATTTAGTCCCACAAAAAAGTGTTACCACATAATAGAACTGTAGTGTGTTTTGACTTGCTTGGGAATATGTTACTTGAAGTGTTTTAGACATGCTATTAGTTGTTTGGGAAGGTGTTACTTTAGTATTTTAGGCATGCTATTATTGAATAATACTTTGCATCGACATCATCTTCATCGTCACTCAGTTGAGCAGGTGGACTGGCAAAGTTTTTATGGAGAGTGGTCCTCAGTGAACTAGTTAATCCTAAGATAAGCAGTGAATACCAGATAACAGAAAAATGGGTGAGGAGATCGTCAAAGGGCAAGCAGGCTGCCTTTCTTTAGTTGTCATCTTAGAGAGGGTGACATTCTATGCTGTTACATTTTAAGGCAGTGGGCGCTAGTTGGAGTGGTGAGAAAATTGGAGAAATGGAAAAGTGGCCTTAATCTCAAGCCAATCTTGCTTAAGCAACTAATGAAAAATTAGCATGTCTAATTAAAAGAAATGTTGTGATTAGAAGTTGCCCAAACTTTTAGTTTTCTCTTGAAGAGGGAGAAAGGTAATGGTAGAAGATCCTATCTCCAGGATCTAAACTTATGAGAACTGTCACTAGTGATAATGTTTTTTTCATTTATGTGATGAATTTGTTGAGTATTAGGCAAGAGCTAGATCATAATATGCAGTTTTGCAAAATGATTCACTGTTCTAGTAACTTAATGGGAAAATTTCACATAAGAACAAGTGGGATCCCTACTTTTCAATTTTATAGCCCATGTTTCAATTTACAACCTACTAACTCAAAAATAATAGGCTAAGATTCAACGTCCAACTCCAATAGGTTCTCAAAATTACTATTTAATTTTTAAAAAAAATTGCTTAAGCTTTTAAGTTAGTTTTCGAATCAGTAACTGTAATTAAAATATTAGTTCAACAAACCAAATCCATTGGGTGGTGAAAATTAGATTTTTAACAAGCTTAAATATGTGGGTTTAGATTCTGAATTTGATTTTGTGAGAAATTTGGAGTGGGTATTATCTAGAATTGTTAGAAATAGTATAAGGAGGTTGTATATAAAATTTGAAATCATTTAATAGAGATTTGGATTGATTTTGAACAAGAATTGCAACTGAAAATCGTGGAAGAAGTTTGTCAACAGACGATTGTATAAAGGTGTATAAAAGTGTATAGTAGTGTATAAGATGTGTTTATACACTCATATACAATTATACAATATTATACAAAAAATTAACTTCAACTTCTTCCTTGCGTTTTTCTGAAATTTAACTCAAATCTTATTCAAATCTACTCCAAATTACTTCAAATTTAAATTTTAAACTCCTTTTGATATCACCAATTCACAATGAAAACTTCCAAATCTGAAAACTTTAGCTTCGTAAGCGGGGGAAAATTAGAGCTGAAAATTAGAGAGGAGAAAAGACATGATGAAAGATAGATTTAAAAATTATAAAAGATAGAAGATGATGTTGGTAAAAAATTACCCACACTACAACGATAGTATTGCAGCAAACAAAATGAAAAGAAAAATACGCCAGAAATTTGTTATCGAGGTTCACCCAACTAGGCTACGTCCCCGTGCAGAGGCAGTGCTGCGAATTTCACTAGTAACTGTTTTAGAGAAAATACAAGTACAAAATAGTCTCTCAGTATTTTTTTTTACTCACTTTCTCTCCAAAGTACCCACAAAATTTTCTCTCTATTTTTGAAACCCTCACAGTTTCTTATAAACCTTCTTGGTTTATATAAAAAAAAACTCTTGTTTTTTTTAAGCTCTCACTCTTTTCTTGTGTTTAGCTTCTTGTGGTGTGATCTTCTTTGCTTGCTACTCACAAGTATTTATAGGAGAGGAAAGCCATCAATGTGCAAATGAGAATACACACAAATGTGGACACAATCGGTGGCCACCAACCAATTTTTGACAATCAATTGGCCGGTGCCTACCATGCCTACCATCCTCCTTTTTCAGCTGGCCGGTGCCTACTATGTTTTTTGACTAACAATCTCCCACTTGAAGAATATAGCTCACCAAGCTCGACTTGTGAATATAGTCTTCACACTTCACAATCTTCCTCTCGAAGACAATCTCAGTAACTAGTGCTTCATCTGCCTCTGTGTTTCTCCTTCTTAATTCATTTGAGAAACCCCAATGATAGTAGTACAGAAATCATGCTTCTCTCTGTCCACTACCTTGGTAAACATATCAGCCGGATTCTTGGATCCATCAATCTTTTCTAGCTTCAGCTCGTTATCTGTCAGTGCTGACCTGATGAAATGATAACGCCTTTTGATATGTCTTGTCCTTGAGTGATAAGATGCATTCTTCGCCAAATGCACTGCACTTTGACTATCACTCCACAATGTACTGATAGGTTGTTTTCGACACTGCTCCTCCATATAACCTTGTAACCAAATGATTTCCTTGGAGCCTTCTGTAATAGCCATGTACTCTGCTTCAGTTGTTGATAAGGCTACTACCTTCTGAAGTTGAGACATCCAACTAACCGCAGTACCGGCAACTGTAAAAACATATCCAGTGGTACTCCTCCCACTGTCTAGATCACCTGAATGATCAGCATCCACGTACCCTTGTATGTCAAGCGTCTCGCCTCCATAGCATAAAGAGTAACTGGATGTTCCTGCTAGATACCTTAGGATCCACTTTACTGCATTCCAATGCTCCTTGCCTGGATTATGCATGTAACGGCTCACAATTCCCACTGCATGTGCAATATCTGGTCTCGTGCTAACCATAGCATACATCAAACTTCCCACTGCTGATGAATAAGGAACATTTTTCATCTCATCCATCTCGGCTTGAGTGCTGGGACAATTTTCCTTTGAAAGTTTGAAGTGACCTGCCAATGGAGTTGCTACTGGTTTTGCATCGTACATGTTGAATCTCTTCAACACCTTCTCCACATAGTCTTCTTGAGACAACCATAACTTCTTGTTCTTTCTGTCTCTGATGATATTCATGCCTAGGATCTTCTTGGCCTCTCCCAAGTCTTTCATCTCGAACTGAGATGCCAATAAGCTTTTTACCTCGATGACTTTCTTCATACTGGAACTGGCTACAAGCATGTCATCCACGTATAAAGAAAGATAAACAATATCACCATCATCATATTTACGCAGATAGACACAATGGTCTGACTCACAGTGCGTAAATCCTTTGTTTTTCATGAAACCATCGAACTTTAAATACCATTGTCGAGGGGCTTGCTTCAATACTTACAAGCTTTTCCTTAAACGGCAGACCATTTGTTCCTTGCCTTTGACTGCAAAACCTTCAGGTTGCACCATGTATAGTTCTTCATCTAAATCACCATGCAAGAATGCAGTTTTAACATCTAACTGCTCAAGATGAAGATCCTCCACTGCTACTATACTCAACAACACTCGGATTGAAGTCATTTTCACCACTGGTGAAAATATCTCGGTGTAGTCAATACCTTCTTTCTGTGAGTATCCTTTAACCACAAGCCTCGCCTTGTGTCTGATGCTTCCGTCCGCTTCATTTTTGATCTTGTATACCCACTTATTTAACAGAGCCTTTTTACCTGTGGGTAACCTTGTCAGCTCCCATGTTTTGTTCTGCAACAATGAGCTCATCTCATCTTTCATGGCACACTCCCACTGCTTGTGAGACGTGTCTTTCTTTGCTTCATTATACGTCTCCGGCTCTCCCGAATCTGTATACAGAACATGACTCAGAACAACATTTGCTGATGGATCAAAAATCTTCTTTGGCTTTCTCACACGCGTTCCCCTTCTTAGGTTTGGGATTCCTTGTTCATCAACCGGTTCAGAACTGCTTGATTCTCCTTGAACTTGAACTGTCTGATGACTTGTACCAGTCTCATCATCTTCAGGTGCTCCCTGATCAGCTAGAAACTTTTTCTCAGGCTCTGTGTCTAGCTCAACATACTCTGGTTCATTTGCCTTTTCATGCTCTATCTCGCGGTCTTTGTATAACTTGTCTTCATGAAATATCACATTTCTACTTCGGATAACTTTGTTATTCTCATAATCCCAAAGTCTGTAGCCATACTCATTACCACCATATCCGATGAAAACACATTTTTGGGACTTAGCATCAAGCTTCTTCCTGTCCTCCTTGTCTATTAGAGCATAAGCAATGCAACCAAAAACTTTAAGATAAGAGTAGTCAACTCTTTTACTTGACCATTTTTCTTCTGGTACTCCTCAGTCCAATGCGCTCGATGGACTCCGGTTGATTAGATATACAGCCGCATCAACTGTAGTGGCCCAGAGGTGAAGTGGCAAACTGGCATGTATTCTCATACATCTTGCTCTTTCTAGGATAGTCCTGTTCATTCTTTCTGCTACACCATTTTCTTGTGGAGTTCTTGGAACAATCTTTATTCCTCGTATGCCTTCTTGAGCTAAGAATTCATTGAACTCTTTGCTTGTATATTCACCTCCATTATCAGATTTGAGAGCTTTAATCTGATAACCCGTCTCGTTCTCGACCATAGACTTCCACGCTTTGAACATCCCGAAAACTTCTGATTTTTCCCGGAGAGCATAGACCCAAGTCTTTCTCGTTGCATCATCAATGAAAGTAACAAAGTATCTCTTACCACCATAAGAGATTTCTTGAGCCGGTCCCCATACATCGGTATGCACCAACTCCAGCTTCTTGCTTTTGTTCTTCTTTCCTTTCAGTTGAAAACTGACTGCCTTTTGTTTTCCGTAGATGCAGCTCTCGCAAAAATCCATCTCGATCTTCTTGAGTCCTGGAAGTAGTTTCCTTGAGTGTAACTCTTTTACACCTTTCTCACCAAGATGTCCAAGTCTGTAATGCCAAAGGGTGCTTGGACTACTTACGACCATTATTCTTGCAGTAGTGTCGCCAAAACTATCTCCCCTGAGAATATAAAGCGTTCCTGCACGCTTTCCCTTTGCAATTACTCTTGCTCCTGATGTAATCTTCCACTGTCCAAACCCAAAGGTTGTCACATAACCTTCTTGATCAAGCTTGCTAGTTGAAATCAAATTCTTATTCAACTGCGGGATGTGCCGAGTTTCATACAGTACTATATGCCCTTTTCCGGGAACCTTAACTGTGACAGTTCCTTTCCCGACGATTGGACACTTGTGACCATTTCCCACGATCACTTCTCCAAAGTCTCCACTGGCGTAATCATGAAAAACATCTCTTTGTGAGGTGCAGTGAAAAGAAGCGCCTGAGTCCACGAACCACTCGTCTGTTGCTAGAACTGCTCCTGTGGTTAAGCACATATTTTCCAGCAATGGTTCATTGCTAACCACATTTGCTCTTTGGCCTTCCTCTTGTTGCTTCCTCTTGTAAGCCTCACATTGATGCCTCCGATGCCCAGTTTTGTGACAGAACCAACATTCATCCTTTCCTGGTTCATTCCTTCCCCTTGACTGTGACTTGCCACGTCCGCCGAATCGTCCTCTGTTTTTGCTCCTACCACGGTTCTCCACGGCTAGAGCTGTTGATGATGTTGAAATTGAGGAACCTTCTCCACCTGAGACTTTTCTCCTCATTTCTTCATCCATGATGCTACTCATTGCATCATCCAGAGTGAGATCTCCTTTCATGGTGCTTGAGATTCCTTGCACCGCAGTATTGTAGCTGTCTGGAAGAGAACACAGAAATAAAAGGGCTTGGAGTTTCATTTCCAAGTTTATTCCTGCAGATTCCAATTGATTTCTAACGTGCGTGAAATTGTTAATATGCTCTGCTACGGAACTCCTATCGGATAGCTTCATGTTAACAAACTTTTTCAGCAAGAATATTTGATTTGATGTAGATGGTTTCTCATACATGTTCGTCAGAATATCCATTGCTTCTTTGGCAGTCTTTGCTTTCGTGATGTGGTACCCCGTCTTTTTCGTCAGTCCAAGACGAATCACGCCAAGTGCTTTTCGATCAAGAACTTTCCATGCCGACTCTGCCAACGGATCTACTTCTGCTGCTTCCGGTTTCATACTTTCGAGCGGGCTGTAGAGATCTTTTTGATAAAGATAATCCTCGATCTGTAGTTTCCACCATCCGAAATCTTGTCCATCGAATTTCTCAATTCGAATTTTATCTTCCGTCATTTTGTTTGCTTAACCAGCTACCGAACTTCTGCTACAGAGCCTCCGTTACGGTACTCCTCAAAAAATGCAATCGCCAGATAACCTGGCTCTGATCCAATTGTTGGTAAAAAATTACCCACACTACAACGATAGTATTGCAGCAAACAAAATAAAAAGAAAAATACGCCAGAAATTTGTTATCGAGGTTCACCCAACTAGGCTACGTCCCCGTGCAGAGGCAGTGCTGCGAATTTCACTAGTAACTGTTTTAGAGAAAATACAAGTACAAAATAGTCTCTCAGTATTTTTTTTTTACTCACTTTCTCTCGAAAGTACCCACAAAATTTTCTCTCTATTTTTGAAACCCTCACAGTTTCTTATAAACCTTCTTGGTTTATATAAAAAAAAACTCTTATTTTTTTTAAGCTCTCACTCTTTTCTTGTGTTTAGCTTCTTGTGGTGTGATCTTCTTTGCTTGCTACTCACAAGTATTTATAGGAGAGGAAAGCCATCAATGTGCAAATGAGAATACACACAAATGTGGACACAATCGGTGGCCACCAACCAATTTTTGACAATCAATTGGCCGGTGCCTACCATGCCTACCATCCTCCTTTTTCAGCTGGCCGGTGCCTATCATGTTTTTTGACTAACAGATGATACCTTGTGTTGGTGTAATGTAGGTTGTAAATTATTTGAAGTTGTGGTGTTTGTACATCTTGCAGGAGGTTCCATAGAATTGGTTCAGCCATCAGGTTCTGGGACTTCAGATGACAGTGGATGCTCTTCAAGGAAGCGTCGAAGAATAGATAATTCAGGTGGTGGTTTTTTCGATCTAAACTTGCCTGCCGAGCTCATTCATAGGAACTGACCCTATTGAGTTGCTGATTAATTTGAAATAAGTGCACAGCTCTTAAAAAGAAGGAAAAAAATAAAACTACTCTCAGAGATTTGAAATGATAATTCAGTGGGCGATGCATTTCACTGCTGTAATCCTATTTTGTTCTTGAAATTTTTGTAAGCCCTGTAAGAGGATAAGAATCACCTTAAAAAGTCCTTAGTTTTGGCTAAGATTTCAAATGTATAGCCTTGTAAATGATTTTCCCATAAATAATATTTGCATAATTAATGAGAGTATTTAGATATTATTTATCCGAAATAGATTTGTACATGAACTAACCTCATTAAAGTGAAAACATATTTTAAACTTTGTATACTAATTGTTAAATATCAAACTAAACATCCTAACAAAGAATAATCCCATGATTATGAACACTTGAATAAAGTTTTGTGAAAACTTCTACAACCTTATGCTACATAACTTATTCCGTAATATACTGAGGCCTGAGGGTCTCCCGGCCGACAGAATTTTAGTTCTAACTAATGATATGATATAAAAGATATTTGCACGTCATTTATGAGATAAAATTATAGCTAAAATCCTTATGATAAGCATTAAATGATACATGGTTAAAATAGTGGTAGTAACTAATTAACATGTTATAGTCAGGTATAAAGATTCAATTTATCTTCAGATATCTTCCATTAAATTTTCGTTAACTAATTCGCTCCAAAAAGTCTTTAGAAAGTTCTCTTCTGTCTTTTCTAGATTCAGACGATTGTACATTAATCTATATATTAAGATTCTTTTCTATTTTTTTTCATCTTTTATCTTAACGGCTATGGTTTCGAAAGAAACAAAATGAAGAATTTTTTAAATCTGAAAGTGGTTATAGTTTCGAAATATAAGAAATAAAAATTTGTTTCTGATTTAACACCTTTCTTTATCTACCCTCGGATTCTTTTCCTCCCCCCCTTCTGTTTTCAGTTCTTGCAACTAGAATTGCGCTGGACAAAAAATAAAATTGATGTCCCAATTTCCCATAGTCCAATTATACAATAAATGAATGGCGTGGCAATGACACGACGCAGGACGTTCATGGCACGAAGTCGGACTTGGCCATGACTCGATATATATATATATATATATATATATATATATATATATATATATGTTTGCTTGTTAAAATTATTACTTCTCTACCCCATCGAAAAATAACAAGTGAAATTAGTAACCTGAAAAATAACGCAACAGGTAAAACATATTGATAACATAAAAGATTCTTTACATTTCAATATATATGTTACTTCTAAAGTTCTATGTTTTCAAGATTTTTTTTCTTCCTCTTAGACGTTGGACTTCCAAAGAGAACAGTTTAAAAGATTAAAGAGCTTGTGCCGCAGAAACCTATGTAGAGTTTCTTTCATCTTGCCTTTTAATATTATAGCTTCAATTAATTTCTGGCACTAATCCCTAATTTCTTTGGAGTTTGAATAATCAGCGTTAAGTATGGGATGAGATGATCATTAATTAAATGAGCTCTATATATGTTTTTAATTAATTGGTCCGCGAGCATGTCTGTCAGTTCCTTTGCAAATTGTTAGAACTTGCCTTACCAAGAACTAGGGTTTCTCTTGAGATATCTGCTGGTTCATCATCCGATCTTGCTAGGCAAACAGGTTAGAATGGATAGCTTGCGGGTGGGATTGACGGGATAGATCACTGTTGCAGAAGGAGATAGAACCGGGGAAGAATTATGGCTATAAAGGTCCTCGCCCTCTTAGGCACATGGTTTTAAAGATTAGGCACAAGAAGAACTAGAACTAGAATTCTTCGCCCCTCCCCTTGTACCAAGAAGCTAGGGACTTTTATATAAATAGTCGGTCATATTTATTGTTTACTTTTTCTAATCATATACATAATTTATATATTAATTATCCATATGATATATAAATTGTGTATAAGTTACACATTCACCGGCTATTTTTAATTTAAGCAGTTTGGTGGGGAGTTTTTATATATATATATATATATATATATATATATATATATATTATACTGATATCATTCTTGAATTTTACGTTAATTATAGAACATAATGGACTTTCTAATATCTTTTTGTTTCAGTACTAGTTAGTGTGTTAGGTTTGACGAAAGCTTGTCGTGTAAGATATATGGACTTATATCTACATACATATGAACAATATATGGATAAATTATATGTTATGTGCTATCTTTTGGTTTGGCCTAATTTTGTGGTCTTATGGACATTATGTTAAGGGGGCTAATGTATTGTCATAAAAAGTGTAGGACTAATGTGTAGATACCCAAAAGGGTAACCTTAGTTAATGATGGGCTAACTAAGGTTACATATTTGTAACCATGGTTACATGCTTGTGACTCTTGAGTTTTGTAACTCATGAGTTATAAAGTGGGGGTTATAATTCCCACATTATTGCAAGACATAATCTCTTCTTCCTCCTATTGAATCAAGAGAAAAACTCCATTGTTGTCTTGCAAATTCTTGTGGAAAGCCATACACCAATTTGGTTATTGTCATATTATTGTTGTTGTGAAACCATTCACATATTTTAGTCTTGTGAGGAATTCTCGTGGAAACATCAACTTCAAGACAATCTTGAAGGAAGGATCAAGGAGCAATCTTCATAAGGACATTTGGATAATCATCAAAGGAGGTTCAAAGATTTCCACAAATGGATTCAAGTAAGCTTCCGCTCATGTAGTTGTAATTTCGAATTATTCGATATGAAGAATATTGTATTTTAATTGGAATCATTATTCTAATATGTCGTCCTCTGAAATCCTTATTTTTCGTTTGCCTTTCTTAAAAATACCAAGCTATATGACATGTTAGTCATAGCAGAGATAAAAAGTTGTCTACTTTCATATTAGAAAAAGGTAACAAGTATCATGTAGAATCGTTAATAAACAGAAAAAAAAAACAAAGTCACTAACATTATATTTAGTCTCAACCAAGAAAAAAAAACATTATTCCCATTTTCTTAAGTCTTATTTTGGCATATTATTCGATATATATGTTAATGAAAAATAGCATATATTATACTAAGTAGGATAATAGAGGCACGAACAATTGATATGAACACTGCCATTACAATTTTTTTTTTAAATAAAGCAATTATACATTTTAGTTCCCATTCTACATTGTATGATCTCCACTATAACAAAACTTTTGAAGCAGTCACACGTGGTGTTGGTCATCTCTGGGCCAAATAAAGTATCAACCTTTTATTAGGGATGTTAACTTTAAGCAACATTATTGTTGTCTTTTCTCTTTCAATTTTGTTCATTACTTATAAACTTTTATAAAAGAATGTCGTCTTTTCCTCTTTCAATTTTGGTCATGAAGAAAAACGCACATATTCCCATAAAAAGCAGGGAAGCAAACTTACTGATGTTGAGCTGTGACTCACAATCAATAGGCGCACCCTTTTTGGTTGTGACCATATTTCGGTATTTAAAATTTATTGATCTAACTAATTTAAATTTGTGTGTTATGTTAAGGAGGAGGTAAATTCGAAAATAATTAAGATAAAGAAAATCAAATTTTAATGTGGAAATTCCTTTAACTCGAAGGTAAAATTATAGAATCATAAAGATCCAAAAAACTCTACTATAAAAATTAGAGGGTTACAAAAGTTTTTCAAATTGGCTACACAATAATTGTTAAATACGGAGCAATAACAACAACAAATTAAGGCAAGAAAGAGGAGAAGTCACGAAAATTGGAGCTGCTATGCGGTGCTCGAAATCGGATTCTACGTGCCTCCAAATCCGATCTTCACTGTTCAAATTAAAGATCAAGATGTTCGGAACACTCAGTCAAAATTTTAGCCCGATCCAACAGTTAATGAATCAGAAAATATGATTTGGAATTGGCTAGTCGGAAAAATAAATATTTTTTCTTTTCTCTCAAAAATCACTCTTATGTGCTAAAGTCTTTTATACATTAGATTGTTCATCTCCACCGTGAATATAAGTTAAATTGACCGAACCACATTAAATATTTGTATCTCTTTAATATATTTCTCTTTTGTTATTTGATTTATCGTCGTTTAAAATTTGTTTTATTAGTTTCTGCTTAGACAACCGATTATTTCGATACTAATATTGTGTTACATAAGGTTCATCAAACGGAGAAGCTTAATCTAGCTAACTATTTGGATTTTTTCGATTCCTAAAGTTTAAACCTTTAGAATTTTGATTAGGGATAAAAACATGACATCTATCTTGCCACAATTTGTAATAATTTCAACATTTAAATTAGACAAATGGGAAAGAAAGGAAAATTAGGAAATACTAGAGTGGTCATTTCAATATGTCGCATTCTTTTTGGAATTGGTTTGACCTTCACCTTTCAGCCCTTTTGAGGTGACCTTATTCTCTCCTAAAGGCTAAGAAAGCCCACCAACTTACTTTTTATCTCCTTTTCCCTCACAGCTACTGATAAGATTTGTTTCCCCGTGATTGGATTACTGTGTTTGAATGATATAATTTCATAGGACGGAGAAGGAGAAAGTATTTTAAAACGAGAGACGGATCCAAAATTTTAACTGAATACAACTCGCTGTGTTTTTTGAGTAGGAATTTTGCGTAGTTCTAAAAACTATTCAACCATTTGGGTGGGGGGTAAAATCAGAGAGGTAAATTTGAGTTTGTTCATGTCTATTACTCCTATTGTAGTAAACATGAAACAAAATTGCTGAAATGTCTGTGTAGAAGTTTGTGGGTTTAGGATTTTAGGCCTTTTAAATTTGTGTTTTAAATTAATAATTTAAATATATTAAATAAATAGAAAATCATCAGTTATGTCTATTTATAAGTAGATTATTATAAAAATTAGTCAATTCATGAAATATTATTAATATTTGTCAATTAGTTATTTGTAGCAAAATTAGGTCAATTTTTTTAGTGGATGTTATTAGAATAGATTAGATACATCTTAAAGGATCCGAATCTCTGGGATGATTTGGTAAAGTTTTGAGGTGGTTTGAATTGAAAATTTGAAGTAAAACTCGAACATGAAAAAAATGATATGTGTATCACACTGTGTATCCTTTGTGTAACACATATGCGTCATATTTGTATCAATTATGTATCACATGTATATTCATGTATCACAGCATGCTCAAGAACCTGGACGACCGGAGGGAGCTTGCTTATAGAAAGAAGATATGCCGGTTAAAGAAAAACAAGGTGCAACGGGCTCCTGTGTGTGAGATACATGCGTGATACATGTTTGATACATGTGTCGCAGAAGAACTTTTTGAACTCGATTTAAATACGAATTTTGATACAACATCAGTCCAAATCCCCTCCAATCTTCCTCAAATTTTGTATATTGACTTATCTATACATTTCCAATGAATTTCAACTATACAAATTGAATTTATTTATTTTTTGCTTAGATTTTTGGAATATTATATTTTTTTTATTTCATTATCTTTTTTGCTACCCTATCCTGAACTTTCCTTTCCATCTTGCATCTAATGTTGCTAATCAAGCTTAAAAATATGGAAGGTGATTTTTCCATGTGATTCTTTAAGATAAAGAACCTTATGTATTTAGTTTTTTAATTTTTATATGTGCTTGGCTAGTTTTGGTAAGTTTATGACTAATGACTAGAGGTTGGTAAGTTGAAAGTTATATGGAACATTTGTGTAAGTTTCCCATAATAAATTTCTTAAGACAAATGTAAAATTTGGATCAAGGGCGGCCCGACGAACTTTGTGGCATAAAGCCAAATATTATAAGGAGCCTTAACTTTTTTTAAATTTTTATTTATTTATTTATTTGAAGTCTATTTTTCTTGCTTTTCGTGAATACAAAATTATTAATAATTTTTTTACGATCAACAACTCGTAATAAATATTTTTCAATTGACAATATAACTAATCCACTTAAATTTTCTTGAGAATTATTGATCTTAGGTAAGATTTTATCAATTATTAACATTATTCCATAAGCAATATAGGCATTTGGAAAATAATCAAATTTTTTTATTTGATCGAGTATATCATTGAACTGCTATTTTTCTAATTGCATTATTTTTCTTAATACTTTTAATTCAAAAAATAAATCTAAACCATCAATATCGAATTGATTATTATGCTTTAAGGAACATTCAAGATTAAGGGTAATATCTTTTCCAATGTTTATCATCTAGCAATCTTAGTTTTTACCGCTAAATAGAAAATCAAAAATATTTTCATATGCTTCAAACTGTTTAGATATATTTTGAAGTGAAAAAATAGCCTTGTCTACTATATAAAAGTAATCAATGGATAACGTAGGAGACATTTCTATTTTTTTCCTAGGGAATCCTACTGCTTAATTTTCAATTCCCCTATGACCGTCAAATGATATGTGAATAACCCGTCCTCTAAAGGACTCTTCGAAAGATTTTGAGATTTCATTATCAACATACTCATCAAATTGTTACTTTCTATATTTTACACGTTTCTTACGAATTCGGGTTCGATATTCATTTCAAGTGAAATTTTCTTGGCAAAAACCATAGCAGTTGCAAATCATTCTTCTTTATATTTGTTTTAAAGAAAAAAAATCAAACTTTGTCACTTCACAGATTTTTTAAAAAACTTATACATAACTAATTAGGTGTAACAAAAAATGGGGCTTCCACAAATATGAGGCCTAAAGTAGTTGCTTTACTTGCTTTATGAAAAAGTCGTCCAGTTTAGACCAAAATTACCGGATTCGGTCGCCTCGGTCTCTAGCTTCGCTAGTGTGTACCATGTGTAATCTAGCAGAAATGTAGGGTAAGGTAAATTTATAAAGTCAAATAGCATCCTGTCAGATGTAGTGATAAATATTAGAGCATAAGTCCATCATCTACTTTAATTTACTGCTTTCTTTACTGTTTTGACCAAGTCTTTAGTAAGTAGTTAGGAGTTTGTTATTCATTTATATTCTCAAATAAATCTCCTTATTCAAGGAGTTTGTTTAGAAAGTAGTTTAGTCCTCCTCATCTAGAGGAGTTAGTTTAGGGAATTGGTTTGTCATTCTTGTATTTAAAGGTAGCTTTGATTCAATAAGATATAAGCTTTTTGTGTCTCTCTTGTTCTTATATGGTATCAAAGCCTCAACAAACTCTAACGAGTAAGATCCTATCTTTTTTCTCTACCACCCACCCTCCACAAATGGCCAACACTACTTGAGTTGTTAATGCTGAGTGATAACAATAGTGGTGTGATAGTCGTCCAATTTAATCCTACGTCACAATTGCCAATAAAATTACAAGGCAGCCACAACTTTGCAACTTGGAAGGCGCAATTTTCAATGCTTATGCATGGTTATGATCTTTATGGTCATTTAGATAGGTCTACTCTTACCCTATCTCGCACTATCACAAATGGTGAAGTTTCAAAAAATAAATTAGAGCTACGGCCAACACCTTGTGTTTATTTAGGTTATTCTTTAAATTATTACTGCCATCAATGTTTTGATCCGAAATCTTCCAAAATATATTTGTTTAGAGATGTAAAAAATTTTGAACATAATTTTCCCTTTCAGAATATCTATTTAAATATTTTTTTAAATTTTAAAACTCTTGCATGAGAAAACCTAATTGAAACTAACCCAAAAAAATCTCCTATTTTTTCTCCTCCCATAATAAGTGAATTACCCAACCCTATTCTTATCCCAAATACATAAAATAGCACTCAAGAGAACACTGTATCATCTGCATGTGCTCCAACGGATTCTGCAACTACATGTACGTCTTCTAATTCCCTCCTACAAATTCTATTATTCCTCCTGATCTTAATGATACCCAATCTTATCCCCCATTTCCATCCCAAAAAGTTATCCCAAGAAATTCAAATGTCTCCTATCCTCCACAATCACTACGTACATTATCACTACCCCCTTCCTCAGCACCTATATATTCTCAGCAACCATTCACATCAGTCCTGCAGCCTCAATCACCATTTTTGCCAATTGTATACAGTCGCAGGTCGACCAAAATGGTATCTACTGGCCAAACCACTTTTGCTCGTACCACTGCCTCAACTCCGCAACCATCACAACCTTCCCTCGAACCACTTCTTGTCACATAACCACAACAACCTTCTCCCCCTCCTCCAAATCGTGTTGTGACACGTTCATAAAACAGTATTCATAAACCGAAAACAATCCTTGACTTCATGGCTCACTTATCCCCCACCATCACTCCTACCAGTTTTAAACAAGCTAACAAACAACCAGAGCGGCAGAGAGCAATAAAAAGTAAAATTGATGCATTATTGAAAAATCAGACATGGTAATTGATCCCACATGACCCCACAAAAACTATTGTTTCTTTCAAGTGGTTACAACGGTTAAAGAGAAAAGCCTATGGGACAATCAATCGCTACAAGGCTCGTCTTGTTACAAAGGGGTTTAGACAATGCCCTGGAATTGATTTTCACGCTACATTTAGTCCGGTTGTCAAACCGACTATTGTGCGCTTGGTGCTTTCAATTGTTGTCTAGCAGAATTGGCCTATACGTCACCTTGATATCAACAACGCATTCTTGCAGGGTCAACTAGAAGAAGAAGTCTACATGGTCCAACCTCTGGGTTTTGAAGACGAGCAGTTTCTCACACATATATGAACCTAAAGAAAGCTATATACGGACTCAAGCAAGCTCCTCGAGCCTGGTATAATGAACTTAAGACGTTTCTTCTTTATCTGAGATTTGTCAAGTCCGAATCTAATGCATCATTTTTCATTCGCAAAGTGTTGAACATCGTGTTGTATTTGTTGGTCTATGTCGATGATATCATCATCACAGGGGAGCCATAACTTATATGTAAATCAGGCTATATATTGTATTGTTGGCCGTTTTTCCATTAAGGATCTCGGAAACCTTAACTTTTTTCTCGAAATTGAGGTGCTTCGTGTTGCAGATGGAATTACTCTATAATAATGCAATTACATCAGTGAAATCCTCTCTTAAGAAAATATGGAAGACTGCAACTCCTCAAAAACTCCAATGAGTTCCACTGAACTGCTTCAACAAAATGATGGAGCGGAACCAACTGATGCCACTCACTGCAGGAGAGTTCTCGGAAAACTACAATACTTGTCTTTCACTCGTCCATACATAAGTTTCTCAGTGAATAAATTGTCTCAATTTATGCACTCCCCATCTGAACTACACTGGAAAGCACTCGGAGGAGTACTCTCGTATCTTCAAGGAACAATTCAGTTTGGTCTTCGCATTCAAAGAGACAACGATTTCAAGCTACACATGTATCCTGATGTTGATTGGGCTAGAGATGCAAGTGATAGAGCCTCCACTACTGGTTACATATTGTTGTTTGGTTAAAATCTTGTGAGCTGGTCATCCAGGAAACAAAGAACAATTGCTCGCTCATCAACCGAAGCAGAGTATCGAGCGGTTGCAAGTGCACTTGCTGAAACAAATTGGGTGACGAATATGCTAAATGAACTACATGTTTCAATTCCTCAAGCACCAACCATTTACTGTGACAATGTTGGTGCAACCTATTTATGCGAAAATCTAGTCTTTCATAGCCGCATGAAACACATTGCGGTGGACTTTCACTTTGTTCGCAAGCAAGTCCAACAGAATCAAGTTCGCATCGTTCTTATTCATACTGCAGATCAGCTCGCGGATACCCTCACCAAAGCACTACCAAAGTCAGCCTTTGAGAGACACTTATTCAAGCTAGGCGTAGTTACACACTGCCTAACTTGAGGGGGGCGTATTAGAGCATAAGTCCATCAGCTACTTTAATTTACTGCTTTCTTTACTGTTGTTATTCTTTTATCTTCTCAAATAAATCTCTTTTTTCAAGGAGTTTGTTTAGCAAGTATTTTAGTCCTCCTCTTCCAGAGGAATTAGTTTAGGGAATTGGTTTATCATTCTTATATTTAGAGGTATCTTTGATTCAATAAAGATATAATTTTTTTGTGTCTCTCTTGTTCTTATAATATATACTGCTAGTTTTGTATCGTAGGTCAATTTATAAAATCAGTTCTTTCCTATACATACATTAAGTTTTACAATTTGTTTTATTTTTCTTGTGTCGTTTGGTGATTGGCAAGTTTATTAGAAACTGTTGTTAGTAATTTTTAGCGAGAAATTTAAAAATAGCCAGATTTACCATTGGTTGTTGAGAAAATAGCCAAGTTTTAAAAGTCATCGAAATTTAGCCACTTTAAACCTGAGCGAAAACACTATTCAAAATTCAGAAAAATACGCCCGAAATTTTACGGGAGTTCCAGCAAGTATAATATACTAGAGTTTGGAGCACTGGTGCTCCAGTCTCCCGCAAATTTTATAGGAGTTAGCAAAGTATACCGGTCCAGCATAATATGCTGGAGTTCGTACACAAATGCACCAGAACTCCCGTATATTATACTGGTCCGGTCCCTGTTGCCGCAAAATAGTGGCTATTTTTCATTGACTTGGTAAACACTGGTTATTTTTTATTGACCAGTAAAAAACTGGCTATACCATGATATTTTAACTATTTTTTAACATGGTGCATCCCAATTCTGAGGGGTTGCTCTGATGGTAAGCAACCCCCGCTTTCAACCGAGAGGTTGTGAGTTCGAGTCTCCCCAAGAGCAAGGTGGGAAGTTCTTGGAGGGAAGGATGACGGGGGTCTATTTGGAAACATTCTCTCTATCCAAGAGTAGGAGTAAGGTCTGCGTACACATTACCCTCCCCAGATCCCACTAAGTGAAATTATATTGGATTGTTATTGTTGTTGTTGTGCATCCCAATTCTAAACTGTAACTTTGTTGAAATGAAAAGCTTACCAGCTATATTTACTTCTTTTAATGCAATAAAAAGTTCCCCCACGAAAGGAAAAAGTAGCCCATATAAAGGCAGTATTGCTTTCTAAATTATAAGTCACCAGTCAAACACTCACCACTGAAGAGGATAGATATAATTCCTTCATCCTCAATTATATTAGACAAAGTCGGGATAAATTTTTATTTTAAAATTTTATTTTGTATTTTTAAAGAGACTCTGGAAGAAGAGATTTGGAGAAGGACATCTTTATTAATGTTAATTTTAGGGAAATTTATACAAATATCCCAAATAAATCTCAACTTACCATTTTCTAGTCATTAGTCATAGACTTACCAAAACTAGTCAACAAAATTGAAAAACCAAATAATAGGGTTCTTTCTCTCAAAGAATCACATGCAAAAATTACCTTTCATATTTGTAAGCGTGATTAGCAATATTAGATACAAGACGGAAAAGAAATTTCATGGATGAGGTAGCAAATAAGGCTATGAAATACAAAAATCTAAACAAAAAAAGGAACCTTTTCAATAAGTATAGTTGAAATTCATTAAAAATACATATATAAGTCAATATACAAACTTTGAGGAAGATTAGAGGTGATTTGGATTGGTTTGTATCAAAATTCGTAATTAAATCGAGTTCAAAAAAGTCCTCCGCGACATATATATCAAACATGTATCACCCATGTATCTCACATACATGTATACATTGATATACATGTGATACAAATATGATACATATGTGATACATAAATGATACACAATGTGATACACATTTTTTTCATCTTCAGTTTTTACTTCGAATTTTCAATTTAAACCACCTTAAAACTTCACCAAATCATCCCTAAATTGAGCTTCAAGCTCCTTAAGTTGTGCCCAATCTATTCTAATAACACCCACTCAAACAAAGCAAAAATTTGATTTATTTTTTGCTACAAATAACTAATTGGCTAATTTGGCTAATATAAGTAATATTTTATCAATTGGCTAATTTTTGTAATGAGCTACTTATAAATGAAGATAGCTGGTAATTTTCCTTAATTTTATCCTAATTTCGGGATTGTTATCCCACCCTTAGGGTAAAATAATATCACAATTATGTTGTAATTAATCCCAAGATTATTATTGTGGATTCAAAAATGCAACCAAACACAGAATAAAATAATCATATATTGTTATGAAGTAGAAGATTCTTACACTTCTATTTAAGGTGAATGTCTTTAATGTATTTAATTAGAGAGATTTTAGAGTCCTATTATTGGTAGCAAGATCTTCCTCCTCCCTATAAATAGAGGTGCTCTCTACCATTGTAATTCACCCCTCTCAACACAATAAGAAGAACTCTCTCTACTCTTCTCTCTATTGCTATTGTTCTTGCTCTATTGTTCTTGTCTTTTGCTTTAGTTTATAACACGTTATCAGCACGAGACTCTACCGTCTCAAGTATCATTCTCGAAAATCCAAGGTATTTTCCCTCTTCCTAATTTAATTTTCGAGTATGTCTGACATTATGAAAAGAAAGTTCGTTGCCCTTGAAATTTCGGGCAAGAACTATATGACATGGGTGTTGGATGCTGAAATCCACCTAGATGCTATGGGTCTCGGAGACACCCTCAAAGATAAAGAAAAAGCATCCACCCAAGATTGTGCGAAGGCCTTGATTTTCTTGCGCCACCACCTTGACGAAGGTTTGAAGATTGAATATCTCACCGTCAAGGATCCACTCGTTTTGTGGAACAGCTTAAAGGAGAGATATGACAACCTGAAGTTGGTCACTCTGCCACAAGCACGATATGATTGGGCCCATCTGAGGCTACAGGACTTTAAGTCCGTTTCTGAATATAATTCTGCTATGTTCAGAATTACTTCTAAACTGAAGCTATGTGGAGATAACATCTCCGATTACGATATGCTTGAGAAAACGTTTACAACGTTTCATGCCTCCAATATGGTACTGCAGCAACAGTACCGAGAGAAAGGCTTTACGAAGTACTCTGAAGTGATTTCTCTCTTACTAGTGGCTGAGCGAAATAATGATCTGCTCATGAGAAATCACGAAAATAGACCAACTGGGTCTACACCACTGCCTGAAGCAGATATGGTGCACTCGCATTATGCCAAACATAAAAGGGACCATGATCACGGTCATAAACGGGGTCAAAGCCAAGGACGTGGACAAGGAAGAAATTCCAAAGAAGTCCGTCACCCCCCAAAGAGAGATAATCACCGAAAGCAGAAACGGGGTCCAGAAGATCCTAAGGCAAATAGTTCAGAAACTATATGTTATCGTTGCGGTGGAAATGGGCACTGGTCTAGGACTTGCCGTATACCAAGACACTTGGTTGACCTTTATCAAGCATCTCGAAAGAGAAAACGCCCTGAAACAAATTTTGTCTCTGACGACAACTTTGACTTCACCCACCTGGATGTGGCAGACTTCTTTGAGCAACCCGAGGGGAAAATAGACCACCTAATCGGCGATGGGACCATGATGAAAGAAGATGGAGTTATTTGATTTTGTTCTACTTATTTGTATTAGTTAGTGAATAATCTAATAGTCATTAGTATTAGCTCGTATTAGCTAGTTCATGATGCAATGTTAGCAGTAGTTCTTTAGAATATCTTCAATATGCTCAAATATCAATAAAACTTTTATTTTCCAGTGGGGGTAATCGACTAGCCTGAAAAACTAGTCGATTATCAACTATTTTCGCATTAAAGTTGAAAAATAATTGATCAACAATCGATTGTCGTTGACTAACAATCGATTGTCTTGAAACAGTGAGGTCTGGAATTTTTCAAAAATAACCAACAATCGATTGTCTATGAATAACAATCGATTGTCTTGAAACAGAGATCTGAAATTTTTCAAAAATAGCCAACAATCGATTGTCTATGAATAACAATCGATTGTCTTAAGACAGTGTGCTCTTGAAGTTTTTCAAAAATAACAAATAATCGATTGTGTGTTTAATAATCGATTGTCTATGTTCCAACAATCGATTGTGTGTGTTTAATAATCGATTGTCTTATGAAAAACGCTGAAATTTTCAAACTGCAAAGTAATTGATTATGGACAACATATCTGATTTTGTTAGTCAACTGTTAGTAGCAGATTTTGAAAATATTATGTGACACAAAAAGAATTGAACTTGCTTATTCTTATGTTCCTGTATTTCTTTTGTATGTCATACCATGGAAAGTAAATTGATCGAAGGCTCCGGAAGAGCCATTGTAACTCTGCCCAAGGGCACGACGTTAATCATAGAGAATGCTATGTTCTCCTCCAAGTCTATGAGAAACTTGTTGAGTTTTAAAGATGTACGCCGGAATGGCTACAATATTGAGACAATGGATGAAGATAATCTCGAATATCTCGTCCTCACTTCAAAGAATGTCTCCGGCCAAAAAGAGGGTTATTGAGAAATTCCCGTCTTTATCTTGTGGCCTGTATTGGACAAGAATTAGTACAATTGAGGCACATTCAACAGTAAATCTAAAGAATACTGAGTCCAATACATTTGTACTTTTGCATGATCGACTGGGTCACCCAGGATCAACCATGATGAGACGGATTATAGAAAGCTCATATGGGCATCCGTTAAAGAATTTCAAAATTCTTTCAAGTAATGAATATCCTTGCACTTCGTGTTATCAAGGCAAGCTGATTATCAGACCATCCCCAACAAAGGTTGGGACTGAGTCACCCCAGTTTCTGGAACGTATACAAGGGGACATTTGTGGACCTATTCACCCACCTAATGGGTAGTTTAGGTATTTCATGGTCTTGATAGACCCATCCTGTAGATGGTCTAATGTATGCTTGTTGCCATCACGCAACCTTGCGTTTGCAAAGTTAATGGATAATAGATGAGAATAACCTTGAATTCTTCATGAAAACGAGGCTGCCCATTTCGGTTTGGGTTCACGCCATTTTGCATGCAGCAATGCTACTTTGTCGGCTGCCCGCTTCGGCTTAGGGTCACGCCATTTTGCATGCAGCAATGCTAGTTCGTCTCTGACTGACGAATTATCACAAATATTCCCTATTGCAATTGGTTTTGGGTCATGAACCCAATATATTCCATTAAAGAAGCTTTGGATGCGCAGTATATGTGCCTGTAGCACCGCCATCCCGCACCAAAATGGGTTTGCAAAGGAGGTTAGGAATATATGTTGAGTATGAATCGTCCTCCATTATTCGCTACCTCGAAACATTGACAGGAGATTTGTTCACTGCACTATTTGCAGACTGTCAATTTGATGAGACACTTTTCCCAAAATTAGGGGGAGAAGTCGGTGAAACCAAATGGGAAATTTTGTGGAAAAATGTATCATTATCTCATCTTGATCCACATACCTCTATTTGAAAGAAAGAGGTACAAAAGACTATCCATTGACGCATTTACGGACTTGAAGAGGATAACGAAATCCCACATTCACGCGGAAAATGTTCCGATCCGTATTGAAGTCCCTATTGGACAAATATCTAGTGTCATATCCAATGAGTCAAATGCACGCCAGAAGCGTGGCAGACCATTAGGTTCCAAAGATCGAAATCCTAGAAAGAGGAAAAAGAACGATCTAAATGACACTATGAAAGAATCACATGAGGACGCTCATGATTTGATTAATTCCGAGATTCACGAAGAATCTATTGAGCCTGAGACTCTTGAAAATACGGAATGCAAGAATGTGAGGATCTCGAACCTCAGTCTGTGGTAGTACAAAATTAATTGAGAGCTCTCGAAGAGCCAATTATTACTATGTTGGAGAAACACAATTGAGTATTGTGCTGTAGTAAGTCTCAAAGAAACTTATTCAGTTTCCAAAGTACACGCGAAAGCGATTGATTATATTGAGACTATAAATAAAGGAAGGCTTTGATTCTCCTATTACTACAACTTGTAGCGGGGTAATTTGTATATGAAAAGCTACCCGCTTTGTTCTCCAGTTTGTACTACACAAACGAAAGAATGCCACAATAAAGTGGATATCTATTGGTATAAAACCCATGTCATAATAAACCCGAAGTTTATTGATAAGTGCACATGTCATGGTGTAAATTTGAAGTTTACCAATATTGATAATTTATTCAGTTGGCATTCATGTTAGCCATCTCATTTTAAGTATGATGTGCAAATTCACATAGGTGAATATTAAAGAACTAGAAAGTTCTTTACGAATACTCTTGTATCACTTGTTCTCATTAAATGAACTGACCAACTAAAGAGTTCGGGTTGAAGCCCATAAATTCTGGAAATATGAAAGGTGAATATGGGCCCATTCACCTGCCATGTATACCACATATGATGCATCTATGATATGGTTACATGCACCATTGTTATTAACCCGCAGCCTGGCAGTGCTTGCGAGGTAAATCGCTCAGTAATCTAACTTCGAGCATAGTTTCCAGATTCTCTACTCAAGACAGTTCATCTTGATAAGTTGGTTTATATTAAAGTTGGTTTAGCAAGATAATTATTGAGTGCTGCCACTTAATAGCTAAACTGTTTCTTATGAAAACTAAGTTATATATATATCAGTTTGATATAAGTTGTATACGAGAGTATATTCTCCCCTCACAAGTGGTTCAGGGTCAGGAACCAAATAATTTCATCTTATTATTAAGGTGCTGTGTATATTGACATAATGCACAAAGATGATTTTCCAAAGTTGAGGAAACATGTTAGCTTTACTAACATGAGGGGGAGACATGATAAACACTTGAGAAAGGTTACATGGGATGAATTATCATTTGTATATGTATATCCCCGAATATCATGATATGAACCTGAAGTTCATAAAAGGGATAATTCAATTGCAACATATTGCAAAGCATGCTATACGCATTTGCTGACTCAAAGAAAGTAACTAAATGGAAGAGATACAATTCAAGAAGAATTGATTCCATATGAAAGACATGTAGTTTTGAACCTATAGTTCAAATGCTTGAAAGATAAAAGTCAAAGGTATGTATAGTCAGTTTTCGATATCTTATTTATTTAGTATCACTAATGAAAGATTGATATGCAGCTAAAGTCTATTATGCGACTTATATGACTTAACTTGAAAGATTTAAGTTGCTTGAAGCATATGCAATTCTTGGTCCTGAAGTACCGCATCCTAAGTACAATTTGTGTACATATGAATCTTGCCATAACTATAAGCATGATGGTTTTGAGAATGCATCTATGGAGATATTGAAGAGCTATTCCACGACATTATATGAAGATGTTTATATCTATCAAGAATGATGATTTCAAGGTGCGGAATATTTATTCAAGTCAATATGGTTGATTTATTCATCAAGCATCTACCAAAGATCGTTTTGAAGATGATGCACAAGATTGGAATGCAAATGCTCAAGGATATAAATTGATGTACTCATTAGGGGGAGTCAATGCGCGTTGCACTCTTTTTCCCTTACAAGGTTTTGTCCCACTGGGTTTTCCTTACAAGGTTTTTAACGAGGCAACCAATAGGCGCATATTCAAACATGTGTACTCTTTTTCCTTACTTTAATTTTTCCCATTGGGTTTTGGTTTTAAGGTTTTATGAGGCACATCATTGAATAGACATTTAAGGGGGAGTGTTATGAAATAGAAGATTCTTACACTTCTATTTAAGGTGAATGTCTTTAATGTATTTAATTAGAGAGATTTTAGAGTCCTATTATTGGTAGCAAGATCTTCCTCCTCCCTATAAATAGAGGTGCTCTCTACCATTGTAATTCACCCCTCTCAACACAATAAGAAGAACTCTCTCTACTCTTCTCTCTATTACTATTGTTCTTGCTCTATTGTTCTTGTCTTTTGCTTTAGTTTATAACATATATGTTATTCTGAAATTATTATTCCTTATCCAACCAATCAAACGACCCATAAGTGACTAGTCAAAGTCCCACCGCCGAGGAATGCCATGGGATGGATGGACTATTGTCACTCTTAATCCGAAATCTCACGTTTAAACTTTTGAATGAAAAAGTTCTTGATTTGAAGCACTTCATTTAATATCATTTTATATGGTACGAATGTAAATTAGTTGAATCGGTATTTGCTATAACAATAAAGACTAGTCAACGACTCAAAATAAGCCACATGTTTACAGAACCACAAGTAATTGAATGCATGAGTGCATGCGCTCATAAATAAGCCCATGTTTCACCATATTTTCTAATTAAAATAAAATCTGAAAGCCACAACACATAGTGCGCAATAGGAATATTATCACATTGAACCAATTTGTCCTATGGTCAAAATTAGATTTTTGATTCATCTTTTTAGGAATACTTGTGGTGACTAGGTGAGTAGTGTTTAAACATAAAATATAATTTGGTCAAAGCTTGAATTTTAGAGAGAAGAAATCGGGTTACTGATAATCAAAAAGACCGAAATATAATTGACTTTCAAAGAATAAGAATAAAGCAAGAAGTTTGTATTTCACTATGATGTCAAGAATATTCTGTGTCCTTACAAATGATGAAACTTACTCCTTTTATAATTGACAAGGGGTAAAGTATATATTTATATAATAAATAGCATTTAATGAGGTGTTACATAATCATTGCTACTAAATGTTGATTCTGTAACGTCTACAACATTTAATAATGAATTTGGACTACTTTTGCCACCAGATTCGAGTCTTCCGCACTTCTTTTTACCGGTTAGCATTAAATGACTTGAATTGATACAAAACTCGTATCTAAATTCCTTCTCGTACTTATTTTTATTCTTCTTCCCATATTTGTCATTTTCCGTGTCTCACACTTTGACTATTTGACCAGCCCGCGTGTTATGCCACGTCATCTTCAATTTAAATTGAATTTTTTCCCAATACAAGAAGTCTCAATCTTTTTACAGGCATTCTTGTTGTTACCAATTAAATGTTTCTTGGATTTAGTCATAACCTGGTCTTCTATTCTTCTGTTTGGGCAGTTGTCAATTTCTGTTGGATATACATAGCTGCAATTAATGCTGTTTCAGTGAATTTTCAAAAAATGTGGGGTCTTTTTGCAACATGCTTAGTTCGTTTTCAATTGTAAAAGGAATTTGCATGGTTCTTCTTCAAAAGCTGTTGTGTTGAGTTATATGAAAGTTAAAGCCTCAGAATACAATCAATCACCAGGTATTTCTATTCTAAAAATTTCAGAAAAAGATCCTCTGTTGTCATCTTTGATAGTATTAAATTTTGGAGCAATGAATAAATAGTTTGACAGAACTTTCACTGAAACAGTTTACTTTTCACATTGACAATTAGAAGTTAGACAAATGGAGGAAGAAAAGCATAGTGAATTCTGCAAATCTTCATACCATTTTGACTTGGTGAGATTTTTATTTACCACTTACCTGTTTTTTTTCCTTTGTTCTTGAGCAGAGTCTTGATTGTTTCCTTCTAATAATTTTATTACTATGCAAATAGGACAATGGGCTAGAGAAGAACTACGTAGAGCAGAAGAAAAGACAATTACCTGGCCATGATTCTTCTAAGGATGAGATTAATGTAAGAAGCTTGTTTAGTGCATATTTATTTGGGGTGTACTTGTTATGAAGTAATTTTCAGAAAATATTTTTCGGAAAATGACTTATTTTCTGGTATTTGGTTGGAGGGTCGAAAATATTAATGACTCTTTTTTTTTGTTTAAGCCGAGGGTGTCAATTGGAAACAGCCTCTCTACCTTCACAAAGTTGGGATAAGGTCTGCGTAAACACTACCGTCCGCTGACCTCACTTGTGGGATTATACTGAATTTTTTATTGTTGTTGTTTCTTGTTTAAGGAAAAGAAGAGTATTTTCAAGCTTGAGAAATTGAACTAGACTGTTAAGAGGAATTTGAATGCTAGCAGAAATACCTGTCTTTAAATAAATCCATCTTTTGCTCAGTAATTTTTCTTTCTTCTTCTTGCTTTTCAGCTTGCTCATGAGGATTTGATTAGAGAAATTGCAGTTTTGGAGCTGGATATTATGTATTTGGAGAAATATCTTCTTTCAATGTATAGGAAAACATTTTCCAAACGGTTAGAATCACTGTCTATGAAAGATGAAAGGAAGTTTTCAGAAGTGAAGGAGCAAAATGGCAAGCCAAAGGAGAATCTAGTGACTAATACTAGTCTTATTTTGCCACCTTTGAGTAATCCAATCAAAGATAGTGATGACACACAAAAACTAGTTGATTCTACCATTTTGAGATGCCATTCTTCCCTATCACATGCTGCTTTTTCCTTTACAGCTTCACCTTCAGTTGCAGCTCTTGCTGAGGCTGTAGACTCATACCATTCTTTGCCTTTGTTAATGCTTGAGGTAAGTAGTGATATAGAACAAGAACCATGTTATAAATATTTGCACCAAGCTCTTGTAACTATAGTAGTTAATAATAGTGTTGACGCCGTCCTTCTTGGAGCAAGAGAGGGAGGCGGCTTGGTCAGCTTAAAAGCAATCCACAACCTCTCGAGCTAACTACTGAGGTTGAAGTTAGGCAGATCGATGACAGAGTGGTATCAGAACCACCCTTGCATCGTTCCAAGCTAGTGATGTAGTTGAGTCTGGAAGTCGGACAATAGTGAGGTCACTGGGATTCTGATGGGTGAGAGTCGGACGCCCTCCCTCGTTGGATAAGATGGTCTGCAACCCTTCACCTCACAAGTTGGCTTTTGTGGTTGGAAGTTAGGTGGATCAGTGACAATAATCTTGGCTAACCAGTCCGCCATATGTATTCAAGGGGTGTCAACTAAACCCTTCGAAAAATCACACTGTGTAGCTAGATAAATTCTTTTAGGTATATGCACTACAAATTAACACCCATTGCTTTTTTATGAGTTCACTTTTTTTATATTTTGACCCCCTTCATGAAAATCCTGGCTTCTCCACCGGCTGGAACGGGTGTATAACAACCTGTTTATTCGAGGGGTCATTTTGAGTTCGAGGGAATTAATATGGCACCTTTTCCTTTTCTAATTTTGGATCAACTACCTTGCTGCTAACCGGATTATTTATCTTAATTTTGTTATATTTCACTTACCACTCTGCACAGAATACATGAACTAAGTTTTGTTAATATGATCTGTAAAGTAATTAATAATGGAAATTTTATCATGTTGCAATCAGCATGCTCAGCCATCAACTTCAAATGGGAGTCTCACGGAGTATCTTGTTACAAGTTGTTCTAATCATTATCATAAATCGCCAAGCCAGTTATCTGAAGAAATGATCAAGTACATTTCAGCCTTATATTGTCAGCTTGCTGATCCACCTTTCTTTGGCCATGATTTAAGTTCATCTCCCATCTCTGTCTCATCATCAACACTGGAATCATTTCATGAAGGCCAGACCGATATGCAGGGCCAGAAATGCAGAGAAAATTCGCCTTCTGACTCATCGTCAAACTATCCATTCCACGTTGAAGAGTCGAAGAGATTTAACGGATGTTTTGTTAGAGTGGTTGAGGTGCAAGGGCTGTGTCGAGATAGTCAGAGCTTAAATGCTGCAGAACACGCTCTAACACAATTTAGGTAAGCCTAATATTTCAATTTGTAGTTTCAGTATAAAGTTACACAAATCTTTACGAATTGTCTATTTAAAATGAGTTGGAAAGCATGCACCTGTGAACCAAAGCCTAAGTGCATTGACATGACCACTGATGGTATTTTAGTGTTGATACAACAACAACAATAACTACTCCTGATACATGAAGAGCCTTAAACTTGCCAATGCAGGTATCTGGTATCAAAGTTGGAAGAAGCTGACCCTAGGGAAATGAGACATGAAGAAAAATTGGCCTTTTGGATTAATGTCCACAATGCATTAGTAATGCATGTAAGCTTTACAGCGTATTCCTGCTTTATACTCATTAAAATGTGAAAAATTATGAACCAATATCATATATGTTGCAGGCATTTTTGGTTCATGGGATTCCAAGAAGTAATCTCAAGAGAGCATCTCTACTTCTTAAGGTAAGAAGATTCTATTGATATTGTGACAGTTTGCTGTGTAATCGGTTCTTTATAACTCGGTGAACTTTCCAATTTTCAGGCATCTTACAATATTGGAGGGAATACAGTAAGCGTGGACATGATTCAGAATTCTATACTACGATGCCAGTTGCCTCGTCCTGGTCAGGTAATTAAATTCAATTCCTGTGTTTCAGTATTTGAGAACTGTCACTACATCCTCTTTGGTTTCATATGTGTTATTTAGATGATTAATTTGTTAGACTTGTGTTTGGTTTCAATGAGGCTCATTGAAGTTAATTTTGCCTGTAGTGGCTTCAATCATTATTCTTTACGAAACAAAGATTTAAAGCTGGAGATGCACGAAAGGGATATGCAATAGAGCATCCAGATCCTCGCCTACGCTTTGCTCTCTGCTCAGGAAACCATTCTGATCCTGTGGTATGCACTGACAAAAACATAAGAATAACTGTCTTTTTTCCGCTCTTGCCTAAAACTAATGATGTCTTGATCGATAAGAATAACTGTTTTCTTGGTTTTTGCCTATATGTTTTGACTTGTTTTTACATTGTATGTGTGTAGCTTCGATTGTACACATCGAAGAGAGTGTTCGAAGAACTAGAAGTGGCTAAAGACGAGTACATTCAGGCAAACATAAAGGTACACAAAGAACAGAAACTAGTCCTTCCAAAGAATGTGGAATCTTATATTAAAGAGGTGAATTTGTGTCCATCTGGTTTATTCGAAACTATAGAGCAAGCACTACCACCTTATTTGAGGAAGAAAATTCAGCAGCCCGAGCAACGGAAGTTGTGTAAGAAAATTGATTGGATTCCCCACAACTTCAGTTTCCGCTACCTTATTTCAAGTGAATTGGTTGAGTGAGTTTCACAGTCTCGCCCCTTTCTGATTGTCGTCACTGTCAATGGTTATGAATGTCAGATGAATCACAATCAAAACATATTGAATAGCAGCTTTGAGATAAAGTAACTTAAGATCTGGAATATATTTAAAGGGGTTATTCAGATTGAAAAGTGGTTCAATTTTTCAGCTGATAGTCTAACAAAGTGCTACAGTTGTGATTCAACTGTCATTCCTAAATGAGTTTGTAACGATATGGATGGTCAAAAACCACATTTATTCTCCTATTTTTTTTCCTTTTACCTTTTTGTGAGAGTTTTTTTGGTTATTGTAGTAGCTCTAAATAGACAAGAGGGGTTGTTCTGATGGTAAGCAACCCCCACTTCCAACCGAGAGGTTGTGAGTTCGAGTCTCCCCAAGAGCAAGGTGGGAAGTTCTTGGAGGGAAGGATGCCGTGGGTCTATTTGGAAACAGCCTCTCTACCCAAGGGTAGGGGTAAGGTTTGCGTACACACTACCCTCCCCAGACCCCACTAAGTGGGATTATACTGGGTTGTTGTTGTAGTAGCTCTAAATAGATCAATTGTACGCAAAAAGCCAATACACATTATTAAGCAAGTATTCTCTAGTCTTGTAAATTATGAAGAACATTTTCTGGTTACATTTGTTTGCTAGCTTTGACCGGAGATTTATGTTGAATGATATTTTGAACTGCATAAAGCATGAGATTGACTAAATTTTAGCACTATAAGCTCATCAACTAGTAGCCAATTTGTGGTTTGTGGTCAGAGTCTCTTGGAATTCGCATAATTCAACAAGAATACAGTGAGGTTCATCACAAATTAGGGAACTTTCTAAATCTGGATTTTGTTGGGATTTTGCTTAAAAATAAGAATGATCATTGTCCCACGTTGGAAAAATGTTGAAGAGTAGCTTGGAGGCTTGCCTATATAAGGGGACTTAAGTTATGTTTTCAAATGTACCAAACCAAATGTATTTCTAACACTTTTTGTTAGGAGAAAGTACTAAGGTTTATGTGATTGTAAGAATTTTTCACATAGTGGTCGGTTGTTGTCTTTTAACAACAGTTGTGGTTTTTCCCGGTTTTGGGTTTCCACGTTAAATTCTTGTGTTGTTTTATTTCTCATTTTTTCTCTTTACAAAGGGGGCGGAGATCTCGGGGTTTACGGGAAAGGGTCATTTCTTTTTTCCCAACAAGTGGTATCAGAGCTAGGTCGCCTAGCTTGAGGGGGGAATCTTAGTATGCTCTGTGGCCGCAGCTTTGGTTGATCTTCCACATCAGAATCGATTTTCTGGTTTAAGAAGCTTGTAGGAGGGGAAGTTGGTGCAATTGGAGTATCGAGGCTTGTGGTGAATTCTGGCGGTTAGATCTGGTAGTGTGGAGGTACATGTATTGGTAAGCTCTGGCTAGGAAAGACTTGGCAATTAAGTGGTCACACCGGACCTACCTCTCTTTCCTGGGAACTTACCTGGTGTGCTGTTCACGAGCTACAGACGAGGTTCTAAGCAAGAGCTTTTCATCCACGGATATTGGTCAGCGATACAGTTACAACGGGAAGCATCAAGTTTGATATTGAGAAATTTGATGGAAGAATCAATTTTGGCTTGTGGCAAGTTTAAGTCAGGGATATATTGATTCAATCTGGTCTACACAAGGCCCTGAAGGGAAAACCAGAAGTAGGTGGAGCAGGTTCGGCTACAGGCTCCAAGTCAAGTGATGATGTTAATATGGTCTTTGATAGGGACCCATATGACCTTATATGACCCAAAGACATGTACATCCTTATGGCATGCCGCTATTTGCCATGGTGAATGATGTGATATTAATAGCGGAATTACACACATGCATTGGTTTGGCAGGAATGCAAGGTGTGTGATGAAACAGTTATGTCGATAGCTGATGGACTTCCAACGAGAGCCAATAGTGGAGGTTGCACCATAATAATCAGCAAGGTGTTTTTCGACATGAGCCGAAGTGAAAATTCTTAGAATGGTTTATTCTAAGTGGCGATACTCTTTATGGTGGAGTATGACAGATGTTCAGCAATGTGGAGTATGACGGATAGCTGCTGCTATGATCATTTTTAATCAAGGTGGAGTTTGTTGGGATTTTGCTTAAAAATGAGAATGGTCATTGTCCCACATTGGAAAAATGTTGAAGAGTAGCTTGGAAGCTTGCCTATATAAGGGGACTAATTTATGTTTTCAAATGTACCAAACCAAATGTATTTCTAACACTTTTTGTTAGGAGAAAGTACTAAGGTTTATGTGATTGTAAGAATTTTTCACATAGTGGTCGGTTGTTGTCTTTTGACAACGGTTGTGGTTTTTCCCGGTTTTGGGTTTCTACGTTAAATTCTTGTGTTGTTTTATTTCTCATTTTTTTCTCTTTACAAAAGGGGCGGAGATCTTCGGGTTTACGGGAAAGGGTCATTTCTTTTTTCCCAACATATTTGGTGGAAGGAAACTTCATTCATTTTAGTCATCATACTTTGTAAAAAAGAAGAAGAAAAAGAGTCTATTGGAAACAATATCTGGTTAGAGGCAATGTCTGCCTACACAATATCCTCTCCAAACCCTACTCATGAACTATACTGAATCGTTGTTATTATTGTTGTTACTTTGGAAAAGCTTGAAATCTGTTCTCGCACTAATCAAAATAAGTACTCCATTGATATTGATACATAATATAATTTGATAATTCCGTGTCTAGATTAAAGTGCTATAAAATTAGAGATGTTAATACTGGCTGGCCAGCGCGGCCTAGCCTAGCCCATGTTGGCTTTGGCATTTGACGGGCTGGACTGACCCAGCTCTCTGTTTTGATGGGCCTTAAAAGTGGTCAGCCCAACCCAGCTCTACGTGGGTCAAGGGCCATTTGTAAAAGTTATTTTCATATTTTTAAAATTTAAATTTAACCTAAAATGCTCTATATATATATTGTTTGAGCGAGTGTCATTAAAATAGATTGGGCACAACTTAAGGAGCTTGAATCTCAGTTTTGAGATGATTTGGTGAAATTTTGAGGTGGTTTGAATTGAACATTCGAAGTAAAAGCTGAACATGAAAAAAAATGATATGCGTATCACACTGTGTATCACATATGTATAATATTTGTATCAATTGAGTATCACAAATATATCCATATATAACCGTGTGTGAGATATATGCGTGATACATGTTTGATACATGTGTCGCAGAAGACTTTTTTGAACTCGATTTAATTACGAATTTTGATGTAAAACCAGTCTAAATCACCTCTGATCTTCCTCAAATGTTGTATATTGACTTATCTATATATTTTCAATGAATTTCAACTATACCCATTGAAAAAATTTCTTTTTTGTTTAGATTTTTGGAATATTGTATAGATTTTTGTATTTCATCACCATATTTGCTACCCCATCCATGAAATTTCTTTTCCGTCTTGTATCTAATATTGTTAATCACGCTTAAAAATATGGAAGGTGATTTTTGTATGTGATTATTTGAGAGAAAGAACCTTATTATTTTGTTTTTTAATTTTTGTTGGCTAGTTTTGATAAGTTTACGACTAATGGCTAGAGGTTGGTAAGTCGAGATTTATTTGGAACATTTGTACAAGTTTCCCTTTTAAGGTCCAAAATTTTTAGCCTAACCTATTAAATCGCGGGCTGAGTTGAGCCGGTCCAGCAGGCCAAGCCCATATTTACATTTCTAGATATAAAAGGAATTTTTACCTATCTATACCATATAGCAAACCTTATTACCCCCCATGTTTAAGGTTTGTGTTTATTACATTTAAGCATATCAAATTTTAATTTATGTACCACAATTCAAATTAAGGGTATAATTATTGCTTCATTTATTCTAGGCATGATTTTAGGAGCATATATTCCTTTTCCTTTTTTTTTTCCTCCTCTTCTTTTTTAAAATCCCTCCCCTCCCCAGAACATTCTCACCGTACTAAAGAGTGGAAAACTAATCAATGAAGCAAAAAATTAGAAGTTCTAAAAAATCCGTCTCAAATAAATCTGCTAAAATCCGTCTCAATAAAATCATATATAAATAAAGAACAATTTAGAAGTTCTATAGTTTTATTGAGAGGTACAGATTTTCATGATAAATTTATGATACTATATATATATTTATTAAATTAAGTTGCCATGTGTATTTTTAATAGGTTGCCAATTGGCTAAATGAGAAGGCAAACTTATATATATATATATATATATATATATATATATATATATATAAGTTTGCCTTCTCATTTAGCCAATTGGCAACCTATTAAAAATACACATGGCAACTTAATTTAATAAATATATATAAATATGTGACTAAGAATCTAATTGTTATTATAAAAATCAAATTGAAGGCGTTGTGGAAACTCATACACTTCAAACTCATACAATACTTCTTCAAGTGTTGTATTTAAAGAAGATTTTTTCAAAATTGAAATTTTGAATATTAAAAATTGATTAAATTTGGTATGCTTAAATTATTTTGACACAAGATTGTAGTTTAATTGTAGTATAAACGTAACAATACAATTTAACTATAATTTACAATTTATATACAAATTATCTACATTTTATCTACAATTCTACAATTTAACTACAATTTTTGGAAAAATATGTCTTCTTCTTCGACGAGTTTCAATCTGAAATTCAGTCAAAACCAAGTCTAATATTCACCAAAACCCCTCAAAATTGAGATATAAACTCCTAAACATATTTTGAATTATTTACAACAACACCCAATCCAAGGGATTTTCAATTGTAGCATAATTGGCATTTTCGACATAATTGTAGAAGACTTGTAGAAGTTTTAGTCTTCCCAATCTGCAATTTATCTACAACGTATCTACAATTTATCTATATTTTTTCTACAATTTATCTACAATTCTACAATTTAACTACAATTGCTGGAAAAATATGTCTTCTTCTTCTTCGACGAGTTTCAATCTGAAAATCAGTCAAAACCAAGTCTTATCTTCACTAAAACCCCTCAAAATTGAGATATAAACTCCTAAACATATTTCGAATTATTTACAACAACAACCAATCCAAACAAATAATGACTTTTGAAAATCCAAATTTGAATTCAAAGCTTTCAAGCTTTTTAATGGTTATCAATGGTGGAAAATATATGGAGAATGAGAGAATTACGCTGCAATAGATTTTCTTCCGTTTTAAATTTCGAAATTAATGGTGATAGAATCACCATTAAATGTGATTCGTACAAATTTGGAGCCTTTTTAGGGTAGAATCTATCTATTTTTGGTTTGGTACAATTTTTGTAAACAAAACATAGTATAGGCGGGTAAATACTAAACCATATATAATTTCAGTAATAAGATTTGCTATAGGGTATATATATGTAAAAATCCCTATAAAATATTCTAAAACGAGAGACTGGAACAACATTTTAACACATTGCAGTGGCCATGCTATTTGAGTAGATACCATCTGATCGCAAGTTTAAAACAAACTCAGTGGTTAAATTTCTCGCTCACAATCCTTTCCTTTTTATCCAAAACAAAACGTTAGTGTTAGCTCTTTAATGTAGCAATTTTGTATTATATTGGTTAGTGTTTTGAGGGGCGTATTTGAGAAGAGGTTTCTTTGTCCCTCATCGGAAAAAGAAAAAAAGGAAGAAGTGTTTAAAAGTACTTCTTTGTCTTACATTATTTGAATATTTTAAAGATGTTTGGAGAGAAACTAGAGTTTAGCTATATAATTAATAGTCAAAATTGGGCACTTGGGCCAATTAATTAGCCCGAAATTTATTTCTTTTAGTCATCTATTAAATTTGTTAATTAATTAAAATGCTTTAATTATTAAAACATTTTAATTTTGAAAAAGTGACTTTTGTTTTTAAAAAGGTTGAGTCTGTTAATCTTCTTTTTTTCTGGTATATTTTCTTCACAAATTTTGTTCAAGTAGAATTCGAGTTAATTGCTGGTACTCGAATTTCAGAGGTTTTGTAGAATCCTAGAGGAATTCTGCCATAATCCATGCAGCAATGAAATTGAGAAGTTTAAATTCCTTAAGGACAATTACTGCACTATCAAAGCCTAATTATTTCGTTCCTATATTCTGTTATTTTTCTAACATTTATACCTCATATACCAAACGATCTCTAAAAAAGAACAACTTGGACAAGCCCCTTGGAAGACATCGCTTTCACATTATTGAGGCCTACATGGGTTAAAAATTTACCCTAAAATCACATTCACCATCAACTGATATTTTAGAGATTCCAGTCACGGTAAATGAGGGCATTCTTGACTCTCCGTGGTGGGTGGGGGTTTAAAAAAAAAAGTAACTTGAGTTTGTTTTTGAAAAAAATTTGCCAAAATATCCATGTACCATCTACAATCTAGCAAAAACCTTGGGAAAATTTAATTTATAAAGTCAGTCCTACTGTCGGATGTAATTTTATTTGGGTTTGCGATCCGTTATTCGTGACCCGCATAAGAACCACCACTAATCCGAATTCACGATACATAACGGGTATTAAAGGGAGAAGCCGAGAAGCACTCCTTACAAGAATTTGTGATTCTTATGACTTGACCCCAAGGGGTTGCTCTGATGGTAAGCAACCCCCATTTTCAACCGAAGGGTTGTGAGTTCGAGTCTCCCCAAAAGCAAGGTGGGAAGTTATTGTAGGAAAGAATGCCGAGGGTCTATTTGGAAACAGCCTCTCTACCCTAGGATAGGGGTAAGGTCTGCGTACACACTACTCTCCCCAAACCCCATTAAGTGAGATTATACTGGGTTGTTGTTGTTGTTACGACTTGACCCCGAAATTTCTGGCTAAAAATGTAGAAATTTGATCCATACCACCGCATTACTGGATGATGGCCATATAGTGATAACACAAAATGCTAAACTTGTCTCGTAGGTCAATTTTTAAAGTCAGTTCTTTCCGGTACATATAATACATTTTACAATTTGTCCTCTTTCTTCTTTTGTCATTCGGTAATTGGACAAATGCATTAAAAAATGTTGGTGTATCCCGAGGGTATAGTATGTGACTTTTCTGAAATACTTATTTACTTCTTTTAGTGCAACAAAAAGCTCTCACGAAGAAAGAATTAGCCCACTATATGTATAAAGGCAATACCGCTTTCTAAGTGACTAGTCAAAGATTCACCCTCAGTAATGTGCCGGGATAGATATGATCCTTTGTTCTCCGGCCGGCGATCTTGAGTTTGGGCTATGAAAATTTCAAAAATTACCTATGGGGTTAGGGAGCGTTTTCCTTTCTTGACAGGTCCAATTGTTTAACCAAAAAATAATATTTTGGTCAAAGCTAGAATTTAAGATAAAAAGTCGGGTTACTGATAATCAAGAGACCAAAAAAGAATAATAAACTTTTTGAGAATAACAATAAGGAATTACACAAGTTTGTATTTCAATATAATCAATAATATTTCGTCTCATTACAAATGATGACACCTCTTCTTTTCATAGTTGATTCTAGATAAAAGAATGAAACCTCAGTTTTAATGAGACAATTATGAGCAATAATTGACATTAAATAAGCCGTTACGCAATCATTCCTATTAAATATCAAATTCTCTAACGTATCAGGTATTTAATACTGAATTTGGACTTCTTTTTGTCATCAGATCCCTGTCTTCAATGCCTTCTAATCCGTTGGCTTTAAATGCCTTGAATTGGTACGAGACTCGTATTTGAACTACACCTCGTGCATGTTTTATTTTCTCTTCCCGTATCGGTCGCCACTCGTGCCTCTTAATCAATTGTTACATTTTGACCATTTTGACCAGTCCACGTGCCATGCCACGTCATCTTTAATATAAATTCATTTTTTCCCAATACAGATTGTCCCCCCACTTTCCATTTATTTATCAATTAAATAATTGGAAAGTGAATTTTCATAAAAAATGGAATTTTTGCCATAATCAATTCTTATGACAATATTGACGCCTCAGATATCTTTTCCATTTAATGTTCTATCCATGTGTCACTTTCTGATTGGTTTTGCTAGTTTGCACCCCTTTTCAAGGTTTCTTCACTTCCACAATTCACGAAGTGATAGTTGCCTTTATTATAGGCTTTCCATCTTTACACTTTTAAGTTTGACTGTTGCCATTATATACATACTTAACCCTTTATTTCTTTGTCCTCTTCTTCGTAAATCCTTAACAAATATTTTATTCCTTACTTTTTCCCTCTTTCATTTCACCCTTGCTCAACAATGTCGTCTCCAAACCCTAACCCTAAAAAAGTTCCAATTCTAGACCAGTTTCCCAATGCCCCGTAAGATATAGGAGAGGCAGAGGATTTAGGCTTCGAACGGGGTTAGAGTCCACTCGTGGCGGCTCTTCTGGTTCTACTTCTAATAGTTCTATCCCAAAAACTCCTTCTTCTAAAGGTAAAGAGTTTTCTGATCCTTCTCAAGAACCTTTAGTTTATGAAATCGTACCTAGTGATTTGTCTTTCGGGAGTAATAGACAATCTCTTCAAAAGCAAGTTATAAATTTAGAAAAAACTGACACCTATCCTTCTTTCGTAACCGAGCTTACAATCCCTACTATCAGAAGAGATTGTAACTGAAAAAATAGTCTTCGAATGTCAATTCCTAGTCCAAATCAAAGAATTTCTTCTTTTAGAAGTGGGTACTCTTTTGTTTATACTTACCCATTTACTTTGGGTTTAATCCTCCAATTGACCCAGTCATTCTTTATTTTTGCCGTTTCTTCAAAATCTGTCTAGCTCAAGTTGGTCCCCTAGTGTGGAGAGTTGTGCCTTGTTTGAGATACTTATCTACCAAAGTCAATGTCAATTTCTCTTTTTCTCACCTTATTCACTTATAACATCCTAATTTGATGTGTCATGAGGTTTTTACCTTAACTGCAAGAAACAAGAAGGTTTTGGTAAGCCCTGAAGACGACAAGGATCGTGGATGGTATGCCCGCTATGTTGCTGTATGTATGGTGGATTTGCTGGGTGAAACAAATATTCCCTTCCCTGAGAAGTGAAACTTTGCACATAAGTTTTCTTTTATTTACCGTACCTATTTTTTGAGAATTTCGATTATTTTTCTAACTTCGTCTCTTTTTTTTTGTAGCAACCATGGGAGATGTGAAACCTATAACCAACTTTCGTTGTTGGGTAGACTCAATTTTGAAGATTGCTCCTAAGGAACAAAGAACTTGGAAATCAATTTCCCTTTCACATGGCTGGAAAGTGAAAACCCACGGTATGCACTTTTTACATATTTTTTCACATGTAAAACCCATTTTCCTTATTGTTGATTGTGTATCCTTCTTTTTATCAGGATTTGGCGCTAAAGGAATGGCAACGGAGGTAGCTATGGCTATTCGCATGTCTGCTAATATTAACTTGATTTAGACAAGGCTCGAGCTTTGCTTCCAAAAAGAAAATCCATAGGAGAAGGTTCTGAGAAAGAGGAAGAAGAAGGTACCTCCTGAATAGCCAGGCCAAGAGTGAGGAGATGAGTTATTAATGATAATGAAATTGAGGATTCTCCTGCTTAAACCTCTACCACCGAGCCTGTTTTGATTCCTTCTAATGAGGACACCATATCAAAAGACACTAATGAATTAACTCAGCATCTTTTTGATACTAGTTTTGAGAGTGGCGAACTCGGCCCTGTTTTTGATGAAACCCCTCTCTTGTCATTCATTCCTATTTCCTCCATTCTTTTGCCAACCGTAAGTGTTTCCTTGCCAGCGTTGACTGCTTCCGTTCCTTTACCAGATTCAATTGCTTCTACTTTCGTTCTTGTGTTGTTTCTACATCTTCTCCTGTCGTTCCTGCTTCGACTCCTATGACTCCTGTTGTGTTTACCTTTATACTACTCCCCTTCCGCTATTCCATCTTCCTCTGTTCAGCCTATAGAGGTAAGTTCCAACAATAGAGGCATGGCTATAAGAAGTGTTACTCTTGAAGTCCCTGCCAATCGTAACCTCTTAAGAAAGTCTGATGGAGTTGATACTTGGCTCGAACCTCTGATTGGAGAGATTGAGAAGAATAAGATGCAGAGCCAAAGCTGTTATACTTTGATGAACGACATAGTTCATTCAACTTTAAAGGTAATTTTCTTTAACTTGACTGTTTTCCCTCTTTTTCCTTCTAAGTCCTTATTTCTATGCTTTATAATCGTATGCTAATCTTATTGGAACTGATTTTATGGGGGAGAGTCTCTACGTTGGAGAAGAAGGAGCGAGAGTCCACAAAGGCTATCTCTGAAGTTAGGAGAATAGCCGAGGATGCCCTGCTTAAGGCAGCAAACTGGAAAGAACAATTTGAGAATGCCCAAGGGACCATAGATTAGTTGCAGGAAAGTAAGGCTCATCTGGAGCAACAAAAACGTGGCTTATCTTCTGAGCTAGAAATAACCAACGCTTCTTCGGGTCAACTTAAAAAGGACAAGAAGCTTTTGGAGTGCTCTCTATCAAAAGCCAATGAAGATATCAGAGAGCTTAAAGCACTTATGGAGAAGAAACAAGAATACGCAAGGGAGTTAGCTCAAAGCTTGACTCAAGCCCAAAATGACTTAATGATTTCTTCTGGCAAAATTCGTGCCTTGGAAATTTCCCATGCCTCTCTTGAAGCTTCCCTGGATTCTCACTTAGCTGAACATCAGGTAACAAAAAATGATCTTGCTATGTGGGAAAAAGAGTATGAGGCTCTGGAGAAGGAATATAGTGTTCTTGAAGAGAATTTCAACATAGAGGTAAGTTGGGCTTTTCTAAATTCTCGCCGTGATGCTTTGATGGAGGCTACACAAGAAAACTTCGACTTGCGATCTGAAGCCAAAGTCTTAGACACAATAAAAAAAAATCAACAACCTGCTGATACTCCTTCTCCTGCTCTTGGAACTATTGATACTTCTTCTCCAGCTCTAGAAGCTCCTGGAATGGAAGAGTTATTGATTTCTGAAGCAGCTACTGAGGTATTTGAAGTTTCCATTCAAGCTTCCGAGGGTGAAACTTCTGTGACACAGCCTATGGGAATTGAAGTTCCCGTGACTTTTTCTTCCCTCGATGATGTTATCACTTAAAGCTCAGTTGAAACTGCTCCTATTGTTGCTCCTCAGAAGTTGCTACCATGCCTGTTATTGCCTCTGAAAGTGAGGTTACAACTTCTGACGCTCCAACTCCTTCAGTGACAAGTTAAATGTGTTAAATTTTTATTGTTTTAGTGATTGTTGATGTCATCCCTTGTCAATGTTTAAGGGATATTTTGATGAAGTCCCCAGTTACCATAATGGGGCATTTGTAAAATAAATACTTTGATGACTAAGTTTTTCCTTAGTATTTTATATTAAGAAGTTTTATGGGTACTTCTTTATATTCTATTCTTTCCTATTTACTTATTTAGGACTTATAGAATAGCTTAGCATTTTTATTCTTTGAAAATACTTTATGATTCTTCTCATGGAATATCAGCATGAGGTTTATAAAAGAGGGCCCTTTTATTTTATAGACACTTAATGAAGAAGACGTCTCAACTTCATAATGATGTTATAATACGATGAAAAAATAGGAATACATGTACTACATAAGTTTTTTGACTATTACATGTATTAAAATATATTTATAACTTTTTCGTAACTCTTTTTCTTGTAACAGATTTTTACATGATATAAAATAGACAAGGGTTTTCTTCATAACTTGTTTCAATACATAGTCATGACCCTATCTTTACATATTTAGGAAGAGTTTGAGAAGTGACTTCGTTTGTGAGTTTGAGAGATGACTCTGATGTTTTCATGATGAATGTTTTGTGCTGAATGTTGAAGACTTCGTAACTTCCTCTCAACACTTGTCTTTGTGTAGATGAATCTTGCTAAACTTTGATCAACTTTTGTTCGATATTCGTATCTGTTTTCTGCACGTATCTGTGTATAATATATAATCCCCCAAGTGTTTGAGCGGTGAAGTATGAAGCCTCGAGCACTTGTTTGTTTCTTTCAATTTGGTCCTTTTCTTGAAACAAAAAAATATAGGGGACTCGGAGGTATGATTATAGATGAAGACTGCCTAACTCGTGTGTATTTCTATCAGATTAGTGTAACCCTAGGCTTGGAATTTAAGAGTATTTCATTTTGCCGTGAAGGCCGTGACTCGTCATTTGGTACGGGTTAGGGTTTTTGCCTAGCACCTAAAATCGTCTGTAAAATTTTAACGATTCAAAGAAAACATTTTAACATGGTGATACCTGACCGTGGCCACTCCCTTAAAAGAAATATCTCTTTAGATGTACAATATTCCAATGTGAAGGTAAAACTTTGCCGTCCATTGTCTCCAACTCGTATGCTCCTTTCCCTGCAATATCATGGATTCTGTAGGGTCCTTCCCACGTTGGACTTACGAGTTCAGGACTCGGTATGGTCATTACGAGTTTCTTGTCATGTCATTTGGGCTGACCAACGCCCCAGAAGCTTTTATGCATTTGATGCGCAGTGTATTCAGGCCCTATCTCGACTCAGTTGTCATTGTTTTCATAGATGATATTCTTGTATACTCTCGGAGCGGGAAGATCATGTGCAGCACCTGAGGACAGTGCTTCAGACCTTGAGAGAAAAGGAATTATATGCAATGTTTTCAAAATGTGATTTTTGGTTGAGTTCCGTGGCATTTCTAGGCCACGTGGTATCGAGTGAGAGCATTCGGGTAGATCCGAAGAAGGTGGAGGCCGTGCAGAGTTGGCACAGGCCCTCCTCAGCTACAAAGATCCGCAGTTTCCTTGGCCTGGCGGGGTATTACCGTCGTTTTGTGGAGGGGTTCTCGTCGATTGCAGCCCATATGACTAGATTAACCCATAAGGGCACTCCTTTTCAGTGGTGAGACGAGTGTGAGACGAGCTTCCAAAAGCTCAAGACGGCTTTGACTTCAGCCCCTATCCTGATTTTGCCTACTGGTTCGGGGTCCTATTCGGTTTATTGTGATGCCTCACGAGTTGGACTTGGAGCGGTATTGATGTAGTACGGTAGGGTGATTGCCGACCCATCCAGACAGTTGAAGGTGCATGAAAAGAACTATCATGTCCATGACCTTGAGTTAGCTGCTATTGTTCATGCCTTAAAGATATGGCGTCATTATTTGTATGGTGTGCCTTGTGAGATTTATACGGATCATCGGAGTTTGCAGCATTTGTTCAAGCAAAAGGATATGAACTTGCGCTAGAGGAGATGGTTGGAGCTACTGAAGGATTATGATATTACTATTCTTTATCACCCGGGCAAGGCCAATGTGGTAGCCGATGCCTTGAGTCGCCGGGAGATCCTCCGATATTGGTATAATGGACCGCAGGTTCGATTCCCGGAGCTCCATGTAGAGATCCTGACTTTTGAGTGATTGCCTTGTGTTCGTAGTCTATACTTGTAGCCGTTCTATTTTCATTACTGTCTTGTTAGATATTCGGGAATTACTTCATTATCTACTGTTTATTTTTTACATTATTTCTTATGATATCCTCAGTAGGGCCTCGACCTTCGTCGTCACTACTCCATCGAGGTTAGGCTTGGCAGTTACTGAGTACCGCTGTGGTGTGCTCATGCTACTCTTCTGCACACTTTTGTTATGCAGATCCAGGTACTTCTGATCGGACGCGCTATCAGTGATTTAGGAGCTATACTCGAGATTTGAGGTATGCATCTGCCGCGTCCGCAGAGCCGAAGAGTCTCCTTCTATTCTCCCTTTAGCTAGTGGATTCATTCATATACTCACTTGTTGTAGATACTCCTGGATGTTAGAGCCGTATGTTATACGTTACTCTTAGCTTGTGTTGCCCGTGGGTTTCCGGGTCTTGGAGGTTTTTTTTCCCGTTATTTTGAGTCGACATGTATGTGCCAGGCAACACTCTATACATTATCTTGTACCATTTATGTTTTATTTATCGTTTTCGCAAAGATTATTGAATTTTCGCAATGTGTTAGGCTTACCTAGTCGTGAAGACTGGGTGCCGTCATGATAGGTTCACGATTGGTAAACTAGGATCGTGACAGGAATATTCTAGAGATCGATGACACAAAGCTTGTTCAACACTAATTGCAATAAGTTATTTACGTCACTTGAACCTGTGACCTCCTGGTCACATGATAACAATTTATCAATTGCGCTAAGGTCTCCTTCCTTTATTTAATTTCAAAGAAAGACAAATGAAAAATAAAAATAACAACGAGGAGAGTGATCCAGACCACAAAAATACTTTCCCAAAATCAAATATTTTTGGGAGATTTTTCAATAAGGTAAAGGACAAAACAGACAAATGAATAATTTGTTTTGTTTTACTTTGTTAGGAGGAGGTTTCGAGATTCATAGAGTCCAGCAGGAAAAAAGTTCCAAATGTCATCTCTTTAGGCTTCAAGAAAGCACCACAATCACTTGTATTTCACATTTTGGCACTTTCTTGGCACTTGTTTGTCCCTATTACAGAAACCCTTTTTTCTTTTTGTTGCAAAAATTGAAGATTTTTATTTTCAGAAGCCATAGTTGAAATCTTTAGGTTAATATGGATGAAGACAGAATAGGGTTAGTACTGGCTAGAATCTCTGAGCTGAGAGTGGAGATAACAAACTGCATTCACAAAGCATCAAAGAAATTAGATGACGAAGAAGTGGAATCTGCAAATGGAACGAACCCTGAGGCTGAGGAGGACGATGAAGCAGTGGATTGTTTGCTGAAGATTAAGGATGCTCTTGAATCACTTGAAGCTCAGGTGTCTTCTTTGCAGGTCTCTTCTTCTTCTTCACTTTATTATTATTTTTTTTAATTTTCAGCTTCTGATGTGTATACATTATATTTAGAGGATTCATATAGTCAGACTCCAATTAATTTGAGATTGAGACGTAGTAGTTGTTTTTGTCTTCATGCTACTCGGAATTTTGCAAAATTGTCCCTTTTCTCGAGCTAATAAGCAAAACGGCGCCCAAATTAGGGTTCCACCTTAATAAATAGTTGCTAGAAGTTACATTTGATTTGTTCTCCATTTTCTAATTACCTTAGGGATTTCTTAGTCTGGTTTGTCTGTAGTGCTATGAGCATGTTTGCTTTAGGAAATTTTCCTCTGTGTGTTTACGTTTTTCTCTTGTTGGTCCTTTTTCAATTCCTTTTTTGGTCTTGATATATACTTCATTCGTCCTCTTGATGATGCATGTAATGGTGCACTAGGGAGCAAGATTTTGCTTAAAAGTTTTTGGAGCTGAAGTTCGGATGCATATCTGATGGTTAGCCTAATGTTGATGTTCAATACAATTTTGCTTTTGTGAGATTAAGTAGATATATAGTGGTGTGTTAGATGATTAAACACAGTTTAGATTTGTTCGGCAAAGCGGATATGCAGCCTTCTAGACAAAAATGGATAAAAAGCGTTTCTCTGTGTCGGTACATTAGCATGCATTTTAGTTCTTTTTTCCATTGAACGGATACCATTTTAGAATTGACAATTCTTTTTTTGATAGGTAGGATTAATATTTAGTTATATATCTGCTCACTAGTACTGTCGCAAGTTACTATGATTTACTTATGTTTGAGTTTGGAGATTTTATTGTCTTTCTTCTGTGGAGTAAGGCATAATGGTAGACTTAAATGGAACCAGTATTATGTGGATTCTTTGGTGAGATAAGCGGACACATAGCGTTTAAGGTTTAGATGAGGTAAACGAGAGTAAAGTTGTTTGTTTTGCTGCCTAATGTTGATATTGATAAAGTCTCTGACTCTGCCTATGATGTTGTAAGACGAATCAGAGCTCAAGATCCTGATCAACCATAATACGGATAGGAATTCTCAGCTCTCTTGAATGCAACCGCGTTCACGTTTGAGTGAGATCTTTTTTTAATATTCTATTAGTTTTTTATTCAAGGGATAGATGCGCCTATAGAATATAGGGGAATGGGAAGGGGAAGGTCGCTAGCTGTAGATGGGAATGAACCCTTGTCTCCTCAAGCAAAGTGAACGCGGTGAATAGTGATGGAATGTCAATCCCCTAAACACATGCTTGTTGTAGAAATGCTTTTTGAAAATATGATTTTCCGAGGACATGACTCTTGATAGGAACGCGTGGAGGTCGAGCATTAGGGTTGTAGGCTAGGGGGTAGTTCTTAGTTTTTTCTCTTTGTACCGGGTAGTCTGATAGAGTTTTGCATATAGTGGGTAGCAGTCTATGTGGGGTTCACATTATTTTGTTGTTTTGCATAAGATTGTATTACTGCTCTCCCTTTCACTTATTCGGTATATTTTAAAATATTATTATTACTTCTCTTGCTTCTTTTGTTGTTACAGATCCTTTCTTGCGCTTCTTTTCTGATATTATTATCTCTTCTGTTGAGCCGAGGGTCTTCCGGAAACAGCCTCCCTACTCTTCCGGGGTAGGGGTAAGGTCTGCGTACATCCTACCCTCCCCAGACCCCACTAGTAGGATTTTACTGGGTATGGTATTGTTGTTGTTGTTGATCTTCCTTATAGAGAGTGATTATGATCTTCTCATCTCTATTTGAAACTAAAGATATTTAGATGTAGAAGTAAGATATTGAAAAAAAAAAATCTTATGCACTCACCAACCCTTCAAAATGTAACTTGATCAACCTTTCCCTAAAATTATTGACCTTTGAAACTGATTCCACAAACAGTATGAATGCTGGTTCCCAGCAGTCTCTATGTAGATGAAGTAGATACCTCATTTCAGGAGACATGTGTGATAATACAGTCTGACCACTCTATTCTAACATGAGAAATGCAAATCTTTGTTTGCGAAACCCCACAATCCATCCATTGTTTGACATACAGTTGATATATGTAATATATATATATACACACACACATTAAATAAACTGGGTATTTCTTTCTTTTTAGTCTAACTTCTGATATTTCTCATCACCTCACGTTATTTTTAACTTGCTTAAATTACTATCCAATAATAGTGAAGTAACTTCTGAGTGTAATGTGTCTGCAAAACATTGCTCATTTAGGCAGGAATTCCTAGTCACTGACATGAAGGCAAGTGTGTTTCAAGTGATCGTATGATCCTATCTAATTTGCAAGCCAATTGCTATATATGGTGTACCGAAAAGTGATATCACCATGTTGTAAGGGGAATTACATTTTGTTTCCAGAATAAGAGACCATGGTTTGAATGTGTCATCACTGGCTTTCATCAAAGAGTTGGAAAGTCGTTTAAAAATCTTCATGTGAATTTCAGATGATTGTTATTCTCTAATTTTCTCTTGGTTGTGGCATGTTGGGCTTGGGGCCGTAGCATATGCTTGATTGTAATTTCCTGCAGCGCACCTTGTCCGGTACCATTTCTAGCTGCAGAATTAATCTTTTGATCCAATGATTGCGATGGTCGGTCTTGGTCTGATGATTATAATGCCATTTATAAGTTTTAGAACTACCACTAAAATAAGTATAATCTTCTGTGAGGAGGTTAACGTTGATTGTAAGTCAATTTTTGTCATTTTTATAAAGGCTATATGGGTCTGTTGATGCACTGGTATTGATATTTTTATTTTATGAGAAGTCAGAAGGTACCCTTGGTAATTACAAGGAAATCTGATCTGTCAATTTTAGGACAGACTTATTGTTCTATTAACCATATTCATTTGCACTTAGTGAATGTTTAACATTACTCGCTTGACTTATTAACAATGTTGGAGGAAGGATTTAATCTTGGGTTAATAGATAGATTCGTTCAGCTTTTTGTCAATCGAAATATCCGGTGGAAAGACTGGTAACAGTAAATCCCAAAGGGTGTTCCCGCCCTGTGGGTTGAGATGCCAAGAATCTCGTCTTTGTAGAACCTGGCTGATTATATTATTATGCTTTATTCAAAGTATCCGTTGAAGATGTTTATAATGCTGACCGTGAAATAATGGTTTGGCTGAGGTTGAGAAGTTACATGGGTAAGATTTATTTCTTCCTGTTTGTTGTTTCAAACATGAATGTAGTCCAATATCCCAAAGTGGCAGCATTTTCTGATTTCCTTAGATTGGATTGCCTGTGCCTCTTCCGACAGTATTACTGAGTAAATTAGTAGAACTTCCCCTTGTCAAACACGGCGTAGTTAAATTTCCAAAGCTGCAGTATTTTCTGATTCCCTTATGGATTGAATTGCACGTGCCTCTTTCAACCGTATTTCTGAGTACTTTGTGGAACTTCTTGGCCCGATTGCCTGAGATTATTCGCTGCATACTCCAAAGCTGTTATTGCCATTCTATCTGTACAGGCTTGTTTATACATTAATTATACAACGTGCCTTTTATAACATTCGTCTTGTTTCTATGTTTGTGCATTTGAGTTATGTCCTCTCCTTATTGCCTTCAAATTAAAATGTTCAGGCACTACAAGAGCAACAATGGTATGAGAAAGAAGCAGCGCTGTCTGAGATAGGTTATAGTCAAGAAAAATTGCTCTCGACACTGAAAGGGTACAAAGGCAAGGAATTCCAAGTCATACATGAGGCAATTGCTTTTGTTTCTGAAACAGTAGAAGACAACAACGATCTTCTACTTCCCCCGTACCCAAGCAGACCTTCTCGTGCTATGGTGTCAGACAAGGGTTATGGTGCGCACTTGCCTTCTGCACGTAAGTTCACTCAAAATGGGGTAACTGGTAGCCACAACCACGACTCCAGGAAAGATCTCGATGAAGCTAACCGCGAAAGATCGGAGCCTAAAAGCCCATTAAAAATGGTTAAGTTCTTCATTAGTGCAGCAGCCAAGACAGCACTTACAGTTGTTAGTGTAATCTCTGTCTTGACGTTGGCCGGATTCGAGCCTCAGCTAAAGAAACGGGATAATCAACTCAAGGTCGCTAACTTGTTTCAACAGCTCGCAAACAGGGAGGCGACAATGGTTGTTGAATGCCCTCCAGGAAAAGTGCCAGTGGTTGAAAATGGTGAAACTCGGTGCGTCGTGAAAGAGAGAGTTGAGATCCCATTTGAATCAGTTGTGGCAACTCCAGATGTAAATTATGGTTGTGGATGAAAATGTTAGTCATTTTCAGCGTTTGTGTAAATCCCACTGAGTTTTTGACTTAATTTGAACTCTGCTGAAAGTTTGTGGCCTGACAATGTAATTTGTCTTAGCTAGAGAAAGTTCAATCTGAAAATAAAATCTCATACTCATTGTACCCTGTAATTTCCTTTTTTCTTTGTGCATGTAGATATGCCCAAGAATTCCCACCACAGCTCCTAATCAAGAACCATGACGTGAATCTGGATCAAAATAGAATAAAAGAGGGGGTGAAGTACACTTGAAATTCTGTCATTGGGCAAGCGGGATAAAAAATCAAAGACCATCCCTAAAATGTCATATTTCAAGTTTTTTTTTCCAAATAAAATGCATGTACATACAACTTCAACTTTCAAAATTACTTTTCAATGTAACTTCAACTTTTTCCCCCAAGTTTCAACCAAATCGATGTCCAAATGTTAGTTTGGTGTCATCCTTTTTTTTTTGGCATATAGTTGGATTACCATTATTAGTACTCCCTCCGGATCAAAATAAGTAATTTTTGGTTTTTTTTTATGGTCCAAAATAAGTAATTTTTCTAGATTTTACGAATGAATTAATTGTTGTTTTTTTCCTACATTGCCCTTGGAGTAAATAGTGTTGGAGTATGTGTTAAGAGTATTTACGTGAAGAGATAGTAAATGTTAATATGGTCAATTGCATTGCTAATTAATGTTAAAATATGAATTTTTTAATTTTTGTGAAAACATCTAAAATATCACTTATTTTGAACCGGAGGAAGTATGTCATTAGGTGCTACATCTTGATTGCTAGTTTTCAGCCTCCTGCTATTCATATTCTCAATAAAGAAATAATGCAAGGCAACCATTAATTTGGGAGGAAATGTAAAACATTACTCCCTCCGATTTACAATAAGTGTCCAATTTATTTTTAGCATGCCCATTAAGAAAATACTAAATCATATATAAAAATATTTGGTATGACTAAACTACTCCTAATTAAATATTTAATGTGAGAAGTAAGAAAACTTTTTAGGAATATATACATAAGGGTTATTTTGTAAAAACAAATTGAATTCTTTCTTGATTACATGATTGAATACTTATTTTGAACCAAAATAAAAAAGTAAATTAGACAGTAATGGTAAACAGGAGGGAGTAAATTTAGAAACGTATACCGTGCAAAGCTCAAATTTTAGCCTATGCGCCGAGGGTCGATTGGAAACAGCCTCTCTGCCCTTTCGGGTAGGGGTAAGGCTCATCTACATATTACCCTCCCCAGACCCCACCTGCTGAGAATATAATGGGTAGTTATTGTTGTTGTTGTTATTGTTATACCGTGCAAAGCTCAAACTCACATACAAGTTAAGCTGTAATAATAAACAGACATTGCTTGCACAAAATTCCATGAGCGTTGGTTCGAAGAATGTATGGGGCGAGGCCTAAACATCAACTTCTTGCTGCTATCTAGTCCAACATCCCAAAAATAACAGAAAAGATCACAGTAGTTGAAAGCAAATGCTTTCTTATTAGAGTGATAATTCATATAGTTAACCATAACTTATTTGGATAGAAGCATGGTTGTTTGATTTTTATAAAGCACTCTTTCAGTAGTAATTAGCCATCTATAAATATCATTTGTTATATTACACATTATAGATACATTTTATGTGGGTATAAGATGTATTTTATGTATTTAAGCTATTGTATTCATGAATATAGTAGCAAAAATAGGCGTGAATTGGGAAGTCCAGCTAACCAGTTGTTATATTCGACTGTATTCAACTGTATTCAAGGAGTGAAACATGTGATTACAGTTGGATAAATTATTATATTCGACTGTATTCACGGCGTGAAATAAGGGACTATACTATTTTTAAAACGAAAAGTGAATCAATTAACATAATAGACTCCTAATATAACTCAACAAACTCAATTATAACACACAAATTTTATATTTTCAGTTATAAAAAAAATTTCAACCGAAAAGTACTCAAAACGTAGCAATTTTCAGAGAAATTATATAATACATCTGAATAAATAAATAATATTTATTAAAAAATATATGAATAAATTCATGGCATATAGAAAGACAGTGAATACAATGAAATATATTAAAAGAAAATCAAATTACTCAGCCCCAAGCTCTAATGTTTTTGTTCAAAAATAAATTTTAATTTCCGGCGAATCCGCCGTCGACCAATAAAATGCAGTTGATCGATATGCTGACGAGCAGTAGTGAGCATGCCTCCAACGACGTCGTGTTGGCGGGAACTGGAATGCGGTTGTGACGGTGGAGGTGTTGGTGGCGCCGCCGTAGACTCCGCCTCCATCATGTCAGTGTCTGTACTGTCCATGGCATTTTGGTTGTAATTTGCGATCTGCACTTTGTCGCTGAAGAATTCTTTATTCTGACTCTTATTGTACTGAAGGGTTGGTGTGTGATTACAGGTATTAGTAAAAAGAGATGAAGATAAGAGAAATAGTGAAAGAGACAAGACGATGTTTCTAGCAATTTCTGGAATATTTGCCCCTTCCCTCGGCTAATTGTTCTCTGATTGAGTAATGCATTTTTAGGGAATTGGGGAAGAGAATAACATGTATTAAAGTAGAAAAAGAAAGAAAATAGCGTAATTGAGTAGCGTATTTAGTGGCTTAGGGGTAGGAGGTAACAAAAATTAGATATTTTACTATAAACATTAAAAGATATCTATAAAATATAATTTTAAAATGATATTTATTTTAAAATAAATTAAGTGTTAACATTTGCTATAGAAGGTAAAAATTCCTTAAATAAATAAGACCAAATGGAGAGCCGCTTCCCAAACGCTTGAACATAGATATTATACACTTCTTGTGGTTCACAATAGTTGACCAATTTATTTTTATATTGGTCCGAAATAATTGTCCATTTATATAATTAAGAAAAAAATTCAATTTCCAAAACCCTTATATATGTATCCCTAAAAGGTCTTTTACTACTCACATTAACCATGTTGCAACATTTAATTAAGAGTAATTTAGTCACGTTAACTATTTTTGTCTAGAATTTACTCCCTCCAGTTTACAATAAGTGTCCAATTTACTTTTAGCACGCCCATTAAGAACATACTAAATCCTATCTAATATGACTAAACAACCCCTAATTAAATATTTAATGTGAGGAATAAAAAACTTTTTAGGGATATTTACATATGGGTTATTTGTAAAAACAAATTGAATTCTTTCTTGATTACATAATTGGACACTTATTTGAACTAAAATAAAAAAGTAAATTAGACACTTATTAAGAAGCGGAATGAGTAATATTTTTTTAATGGGTGTGCTCAAATCAATCGGTCACTTATTGTTGACCGGAGGGAGTACTAGATAGTAGAAAACTTATCCCATAGTACTTAATTTCCTTTACCACTATTCTAAAATGAAAATTATTGAGGTATGTATAGACAGATTATTTATATTTTATACTTTTAAAGTCACTCCTACTCGCGAGCGATGTTATCTTACAATAATAGCTTCAAATAAATGGCAACAGCTGTGAGCTAAGGTTTTTGTGTGTTCGTTGAGAGATCTGTCATAGCATAGATTTGCCAACTTAGGTCATTACTATAATGTCGCACGCTTGGATTGCTTGGCTAGAGTTCTATTTATTATCCAAAATGGTCATTTAATAAACAAGTTGATGTTTTATAATTAAATAAAGGGGCAGAATTCTAGCACATTCATGTTTTGGCTCACCTGAAATTAATTGACTGTTAAGTAACAGAGCAACTTCCTACAGACAAAGCACATGCTATCTACCCAAATAATGAGTTGGAATTAGAGTGGTTGATTTATTAGTTTGATTCCAATTTCTCTCCTTTTTACTCTACAAAATCAAGATAGCATAATTTTCTTCCCAGTTGCATTTTGAGCCCTTCTTGTTGGCAATTGACAATATTATTTTAGGTGAATTTCAAAAATATCCATATTTATAAGTTGTAATTAAAAAATAGTCACAGTTTCAAAAGTAATTGAAATTTAGTGAAAATTTATGGTTGAATTGAATCTCAACACTAGATCTAAGAATGATAGAGAGAAGAAAGAAGAAGAAGAAGAAGAAGAAGAAGAAGAAGAAGAAGAAGAAGAAGAAGAAGAAGAAGAAGAAGAAGAAGAAGAAGAAGAAGAAGAAGAAGAAGAAGAAGAAGAAGAAAGGAGAGCATCGGTATTATCTGAGAAGAGAGAAATGAATCTGTTAATTCTACTGTACAAAGTAACTGGCACTTTATACTTCTAACTAATTGTACTAATGACTCACTTAACTAACTAACTAAACTAGTATTTACAACAATACAAAACACATTAAGTGACTCCTATTTCCACACCCCCCTCAAGCTGGCGGGTACAAACATATTAAGTACTCCCAGCTTGCCAGTCAATGACTCATGCTGCACTCTGTTGAGTCCCTTTGTCAATATATCTGCTAATTGATCCTTTGAAGCTACATGTTGTGTCTTGATCAGTCCCATTTGTAGCTTCTCTCAAATGAAGTGACAATCTATTTTAATATGCTTAGTCCTCTCATGATATACCGGATTATCGGCTATTTGCAAAGCTGCCTTATTATCACAGTATAGTTCAGCTGACAATATCACATCTGCTCTTAATTCCTTTAGCAATCTAATCACCCAAATAGTTTCAGAAACTGCACTAGCCATGCTCCTGTATTCAGCCTCTACTGAGCTTTTTGACACAGTGCTTTATTTCTTGGACTTCCAAGAAACCAAGGATTCACCATACTTGATCAAGTAACCTGACACTGATCTTCTTGTGTTAGGACATGATGCCCAATATGCATCACAAAACACAGAAATCTTATTTGACTTTTCACCGCTGAACAATACTCCTAGCCTTGGCTCTCTTTTTATGTATCTAGCAACCCTCATAGCTGCATTCCAATGAGATCTTTTTGGCTGCTGAAGGAACTAACTAAGTGTTTGGACTGTATATGCTATATCAGGTCTTGTTAATGTCAAGTAGAGTAACTTTCCTATTAGTCTTTGATATTGTCCTTTGTCTTCAAGTAGATTATCATCTTTGTTGCCTATCAACTTATCATATTCTGGTACAGTTCACATTAACTTCAAGTGGTGTCCAGGCTGGTTTAACATCTCCAAGTCCCAATTCTGATATGATTTCCAAAGCATATTTCCTTTGGTTAACCAAAATCCCTTTACTTGATCTGCTAAACACCATTCCCTGGAAGAACTTTAGCTCCCATAGGTCTTTAAACTTGAATGCTTTGTGCAAAGAGTCTTTTGTTTTATGAATCAGCTGCTGATTATTTCCAGAAATCAGCATGTCATCAACATAAACAAGAATGACCACTATATCACCCTGATGTTGCTTGATTAATAAAGAGTGATCAACACTTCTTTGTTTGAAACCTGATTGTAGTAAGGCTTCTATCAGTTTCAGATTTCATTGTCTACTGGCTTGCTTCAATCCATACAGGGATTTAACAAGTCTACAAACTAATGGAGATCTGTCATTGTCAACTGTCTCCCCCTGACTTGAAAATCCCTGTGGCAGCTCCATATAGACTTCATCATCTAAATCCCCACACAAAAAATCATTCTATACATCCATTTGTTGAATATGCCAGTTATGCATAGTAGCTATGGATAGTACATCCCTCACAGTAGGAATCTTGATTACATGTGAAAATGTTTCATTATAGTCAAGCCCTTCCCTTTGATTGTAACCTTTGGCTACTAATCGAGCCTTAAATCTTTCAATTTCTCCATCTGCATTAAGTTTGATCTTGTACACCCATCGACAACCAATGGGAGTTTTCCCTGGTGGTAAGGGAACTAACATCCAGGTATTGTTATCTTGTAGGACTGTTATTTCTGTTTGCATTGCCTCTATCCATCGGGCATCTTTACAAGCCTCGTAAAAAGATGTAGGTTCAGATACTGCTGAAAAGGCCCCTAAATATGCTTTATGAGAAGAAGATATTCGATTATATGTGATATAGTTGGCCATAGAATGAGGTTTTTTGGCTGGCAAAGGCACTATATAATCTGTCAACCACAATGGTTGCATAGTCACTCGACCAGATCTCCTTAAAGGTGTTGAAGTATCTGATGAATAGATAGTGTATTCTGCAAATATTTCATATTCATTAGCATGAGTGGAAGGACCAGGCAAATCAATATGTGGTGATTGATTGTCCATATATAAAGTAGTATGCAGACTTGCATCAATGGTCAGGAGATTAGATGGTGCATTTGAATCTTGCAATTCAACATCTACAAAAACTTGAGGTTGCAGTATTTCTCCTACAGAGACAGGCATATTAGAATTTATATATGCAAACAAAAAAGGGTTGTTAGAGAAAACACCTTCCTGAGAGGAAGTTGACATAACATGCCCATCAATATCCTTGAAAGGAAACACCCCTTCCTTGAATACAACATCCCTATTGATGATGAACTCCATTTTCTCCAAATTATATAACAGATATCCTTTGGTGACATTCGAATACCCCATCATCACTGCATTAACTACCCTGGGACTAAATTTATCTTGTTTGGATAAGATACTAGCAAAGCATAAGCATCCTAAGGTTCTCAAATGGAGCATAATAACTCATAAGGTGACCTTCCCTGCAATACAACTGAAGGTAACTTGTTTATGATATACATATCTTCCAAAATGCAATGTCCTCAAAATCTCAAAGGAATGTGTCCCTGGAATCTTATAGCCCTTGCTACTTCAAGAATGTGTCTATGCTTCCTCTCAGCTACTCCATTCTATTGAGGAGTATAGACACATATTTTTTGGTGTACTATACCTAGTTCTTTCAACAAACTAGTAAAATTATGATTGACATACTCTGTCCCGTTGTCCGATCTCACAGTTTTCACCATGGTGTTGAATTGAGTGTGCACCATTTAAAAAAAATCTTTTAATACTATAAACACATCACTCTTGAACTTCAGTAGAAAATTCCATGTGACACGATAATAATCATCCACTATTGTCAAAAAGTATTTATTACCATCAACAGTAGGAGTATTGTAAGGTCCCCAGACATCCAAATGTAAAAGTTGAAAAATTTCAGTACTTTTACTATCACTAGAATGAAAAGGCAACCTTGCATATTTAGCCAAAAGACAAACATCACACTTATCTATTACATCTCTACAATTTGCAATGGGTAAACCAAAAATTTCTTTCATAGCTCCCCCAGAAGCATGTGCTAGCCTTCTATGCCATAAGGAAATATCGAGTTCCTTCTCCTGTGCATTCAGCCTTTACTCACTTCTTCTCGCTCATCAGCAGGTAAAAAGAGATATAGTCCATCTCTATCTTTACCAATCCCCTTGATTCTCCCACTTAAAGAGGTCCTGGAATAGGAAAAAATGAGGAAAGAATGTAATTGAATACTGAAGGTCTCTGGTTACTTTTGAGACTAACATGAGGTTGTACTGAAAATCAGGCACAAACAACACATTCTTCACTATTTGTCCCTTAGAAATTATGCAGTCACATACATGTGATACTAGATTTACTTGTCCATTAGGCATGTGTACCTTTCTAACACTCCAGGAATCAAGTTTTTTTATGATCTGCGACATACTTAAGTCATAAATTATATGATTAGTCGCTCATGTGTCTATTATCCATTATTTTCTAACTGTGTTGGTCATAAAAGATTGTATCATACCTGCCCTGTTGCCCATCGTATTTTGTGGAACATCTTTGTTCAACATCATCATTATCTGATTGTATTAATCAGCTGTGAAATGTGGTGGTTTGGGAAGTTTAGTCATATGTCCTTTGTCTGTTGCTTCAATCCTTCCTCCACTAGGCCCTGCAACATGAGGATTACAATTCTCAGCATTCACATTGTAAGCAGTATTAGCACTTGCAACATTGGCTCCTGATCCTCTCTTCTTGTACTTAAAATCAGTACGGTATCCTACTATTTTGTAACATGTCTCCTTTGTGTGTCCCTTCATTTTGCAGAAGTCACACTGTAAATTCCAATTTCTCCTAGGTTTATGACTCTGCCCCTGAAAACTTCCTTGAAAACTTCCTCCTTTTGTAGTCATGAAAGTTGTGACTTCTGAATTTTCATTCACCATAGACATGTTAGAGACAGTTCTATGGCTTTCTCTCTCAACAACCATCGCATATGCTTTGCTCACATTAGGCGTAGGGTTTGTCATAAGAATTTGACTTCGCGCTTGTTCATAATTCTCATTAAGCCCTATTAAAAATTGCATAATCTTCTGCCTAAAAAATTGCATAATCTTCTGTCTATTCAGATGTTCAATAAATTCACTGTCACGACAAGCTGGAATCATACTTTCATATTCATCCCAAAGCTCCTTGAGCTTAGTAAATTATATTGACACACTATTAGTTCCCTGATATAAAGTTGCAATTTCTTTGTGCAATTGATTAATCCTAGATGCGTTGATTTTATCAAATCACTCCTTTAAATCTTCCCAGACTCGACATGCTTCTTTTTCATACACTACTCCTGTCACCAATTCCTTCGACACAGAACTCATAATCCATCCCACAACTATTGCATTACATTTATCCCATTGATGACCTAGATTTTCTCTGACACTTTCTCTCTTTAGTGTGCCGTCAATTAATCCTAACTTGTTCTTACCTAACAGTTGGATTCTCATTGCACGACTCTAAATCGAGTAGTTTTCTGATCCGGACAGTTGAATTGACACAATCGGAGCTCCCGTTGTGTCTGAGGGATGCAAATACAATGCATGGTTGTGATCAAGGGCTGCGTTCGCCATTGTAGAAGAAGAATTGGGGACTCTGTTCTCCATTGTTGCGAACGAAACAAAGGATGCAGAAATTCCTTTCAATCGATAGATTTGATCACTGGATCTACAATTTTTCGCTCACAATCGTGGCTTAATTGCTCTGATACCATGAATAATTATGGTTGAATTGAATCTCAACACTAGATCTATGAATGATAGAGAGAAGAAGAAGAAGAAGAAGAAGAAAGGAGAGCATTAGTATTATCTAAGAAGAGAGAAATGAATCTGTTAATTCTACTGTACAAAGTAACTGCTACTATTTATACTTCTAACTAATTATGCTAATGACTCATTTAATTAACTAACTAAACTAATATTTACAACAATATAAAGCTCATTAAGTGACTCTTATTTCCACATTTAGTCACTCTTCATGTAAAGCTAAATCTGAACGAAAATATTGTTCAAAATCTGAAAAATATTCCAGCATAATATACTGGAGTTCAAATTTTTTACATGTGAACTTCCAGCATAATATACTGGTGTTCCAGCATAATATATTTCCAGTATAATATATTTCCCATATAATATGCTAGAAATTCATACACAAGTGCTTCAATCTTCGGTATATTATGCTGGAATTTTCTGTTTTGCAGGAAAATAGTGGCTATTTTCTAATGATTTTGTAGACGCTGACTATTTTTTGATTACCAGCCCGAAAACTGACTAGCCCTTGTTATTTTCACTATTGTTTTATGTTATTATATCAATACATGAACTATATAGTTATGGGTTTCTTTATTTGCAGTCAGTCCTGTAGTAACATTTCCAATTCTATCAAAATAATCTTTTAACTTTTCTTTTCTTATTTCATTGCTAAATTTGGTACTCCTATATTGTTTCTCCAACAGTAGTATTGTGTCACTAATCATTTCTAAAGGGAAAATACTAGTCGGTCGAAATTAATTGTATTCATTAGCCGATGTATATTATATTTTCTAAATTGCAGTATTATATTGCTTTCAAGAGTGATATTAATGTGTTATAAAAAAAGACTAGGTTCAATACACATTCGAATTCAATGGCCTACACCATGAGACCCTCAATGATCGTGACAATTCCAATTAGATAAATTGAAGAAGACCCGTAAAATAAATTTATAAAATCCTGAAAATATTTCTGGTCAAAAAGATTAAAGTCCTCTAAGTCATTAGCTTACTACAAGTCAACAATTCAAACCAATCGATTTCATATAATGAATTGACGTTAAAGTCTTGCATTAAAATCATCGTATTATACAATAGTACTAATAATTGGACGTCTGAAAATGTCATTTACAGATTGGAAATGGCACGAAAGTTTAACTACGTTGCCATATGAACACAAACAACAATTACACTTCCATTTACAAATTTTTCCGTTATTATTTAATTTTCATATTATAATTTCAATTTAACATGATCGCAAGCCGCCAACAACAATAACAACTACCATTGCAAGCCAATGACTTCTAATATTTGGAGAAATGAAAATCTCTACCTTAAAGCAGACTTCGTTTTCTTTTAATATTCTGGGATTTTCCGGTGCAATTGTATTAAATCCAAGACATGCATTATCTGTTGCTGCATACACATAAATATATATATAAAAGAACGAAGACAATTAAAGTACAGGAGATAAATATTTTAATCTTTGATCTTAATACAGATTAATAGCTATTTCTTAATCTTCTAAAAAATAAAATTTACATTTTTAAATATTATTTAAGAATTAATATGAAATTACCACTTTTTGTAGTTAAAAATATTTAAAACTAGATTAAAAGACGTGGTAAAAAGAAAAACTACTTGACTCTCCAAATAATGATGTGTCATGTAATAAAATAGAATTTCAACATATACAAATCTACATGCTAGTTAGTACTCTATTTTGACAAGAGGGTTTGCTCTGATGGTAAGCAACCCCCACTTCCAATCGAGAGGTTGTGAGTTCGAGTCTCCCCAAGAGCAATGTGGGAAGTTCTTGGAGGGAAGGATGCCGAGGGTCTATTTGGAAACAGTCTCTCTACCCAAGGGTAGCGGTAAGGTCTGCGTACACACTGCCCTCCCCAGATCCCACTAAGTGAGATTATACTGGGTTGTTGTTGTTGTAAATTGCAAAATGCAAAATCCAAATATCATCAAGTAAAGATTTCATTAATTTCCTCAATTTACATTTTACATAACATTTTCAATTTCACTAGTTACTTTAATTTTCCAGCTTCTTTACTCCATTTTCTATCATATATGACCAACTTGATAATGTATTGCCTTCATTCCTCTCCTGTAGGCATTGACTGGCTGACTGCAGCTAAAAGAATCCAGCGAAGCACGGACTACTTGTGGTGTCGATGGTGGCAGATAAGGATTTAGGATTTTTATAATATGGGTGCACCACTAGAAAAAGGAGGAAAAATAAGTATTAAGTCGGAATTGATCTTTGCTCGTCTAGATAACTAACTCAACCTTCAACCAAGTGCACCATTTAGCTTCTTTGGAGTATGATTGCTAGCAGATAATATTAGATCAATTTTAAAAATATATACATAAATACCTAGTTTGATAGAATAACCATGAATTCCCGTACCTCATCTATTGGGCTACAAATCTGCCCCGACTGGCGGAGCTACATAATCCGAAAGAGTTCAGTTTAATATCCTTCGTCGAAAATTAAACCGTACAAATAGGATAAAAACGATTTTTTATATATATAAATAGTTGAATCTCGTTATAAGAAAAACTTCTAGTACTGTAGTGGCATAGGCAATTGTAAAACCGGTTCAGGCCGTAGTTTTTTCAAATCCCTAACGTGACAATCATTGAATTTCCTCGTTAGAATTCTTGACTCTGCCACTGTAATGGAGGGATGACAATAGTCATTAAGTGCGGTGCTTGCTTTTACAGCAAGTGTACACATATCTTGAAGAGAAAGTGGTGTTTTTAACTTCGAAATTGGCAACAGAAAATAAAGCTGACCAAGTTGCAAAATTTCATCTTTGGCCAGTTGGGGAACTAATGAATTCACATTCATGGCCTCTGAGCTGCAAATGAAGAAATCAGGATTTTGGACAAGGATCTCGCCGGCGGTTATGGGCTGTTGAAATTCTTGAAGTTGGCCATTCATTTGAATAACCATGGCTACTTTTGTAATAGGCAAATTCATGCTTCCACTGTATTTTGTCATCAATGGTGCTGATGTACAAGTACCCATTTCAACTGTTTTTTTTCTTTCTGAAAAAGCAGGGGAAAAACAGTTTTTTTTTTCTGATTTTGGTTGGTTTTTTTAATTATATTGTTGGAGTTGAGCAATTGGCAGTGATGAGGATGAGGTATATATAGGATTGGTGCGCACCTGGTATATTCAGTTACTCGGTTTTGAGTCTTTTGACCGTTAATCAAGCTTAACTAAAAAAAAAAAAAGAAGAAAATTCTCTTTTCGGTCCACAATAAGTGACCATCTTACCTTTTTATTTTGGTCCAAAATAAATACTATTTTCTGTCCAAAATAAGTAATTTTTTAGCACTTTTCTTGTGGTCCAAAATAAGTGATTTTTCCAGATCAAAAATGAATTAATTATCTTTTTCCTACATTGTCCTTGGAGTAAATAGTATTGGAATATGTGTTAGGAGTATTATGTGAAATAATAAAAGTTAATATGGTCAATTCTATTGTTAATTAATGCTAAAAGGTAAATTTCTTAATCCGTGTGAAAACATCCAAAAAATCACTTATTTTGGATTGGAGGAAGTATTCATTTGCATAATAAAAAATGAATTAATTTTATTTTTTCAAAATTTGTCCTTACTTACATATTTCATTTTGTCAAAGCAACAATTAATTAAAATTAATTTAGTGAATACATCTTTTTTTCTCTATGAGTTCGTATTTTTTTTAATGGGTGTGCTGAAGTTAAATCGATCGCTGCTTGTGAACCGAAGTCCAGAGGGAGTAGTGAGGAAATATTAGAACTTTAAATTAATTAAGTCTGATGGTAAGCAACCCCCACTTCCAACCGAGAGGTTGTAGTTCGAGTCTCCCAAAGAGTAAGGTGAGAAGTTCTTGGAAGGAAGGATGCCGATGATTTATTTCGAAACAACCTCTTTATCCCAAGATAGTGGTAAAGTCTACATATACATTATTCTTTTCGGACCTTATTAAGTGAGATTATACATATTTGTTGTTATAATTGTTGTTGACTATTTTGACAGACGAACTTGTTGGGTATTTTGCGTTAGCGTGTTTCTACGAAGGCAGGCAAAACACACATAATATGTGAAAAAAACAAAATATTTAATACAGATCCACCGGCCACAGTTCTTAATGACTTCTCTGCAGCAAGGATTATTAATTTATTATTAGTAAATTACATTAGAGGTGGAATGATAAAATTATAAGAAACGAAAACTTTTTATTTTCAGCTAATTATTTAATGATTGGAGAAAGCAACTATACTTTAATAAAGCATAGAACTTTTAGGTAGAAGAAATCTTAAAGGTGATTAAATTAAGAAGTACTCGGAAATAGCATGGGCCAGGATGCAAATGTGCATCCATATTTGCATCCATTATGATCTTATGATTTCTCTTTCTACGTATTAGCATACTTTCTCGTTTCTCGTATTCCTTACATTCTTTGTATTATTGTTATTGTTATTTTATGTTATGTTATCTATTTTATATCATTTGTTATGAGTTTATTGATAGTACTAATATATCGTTATTTGTTTCTGTCTTGAGTCGGGGGTCTCCTGAAAAACAACCTCTGCCCCTCGGGGTAAGGGTAAGGTCTGCGTACATATTACCCTCCCAAAACTCCACTAATAAAAGCATACTAGGTTGTTGTTGTTGATTTCTCTTATCTAATTATCTAGAACAACTTGCTCATATGGTAAGCACCCGAACCAACAATCCTAGGGTCATAGGTTTAAATTACCGAATAAGTAATAGCTCCAATAAAAGAAATCAAAGGGGCACCAAGGAGGAATAAATAAATAATTATTCAGGAACTACTTTTCACCGTTAATTAAATTTGACGATATGAATAATATTTTGAATAAGACGATTCTGAAATAGTAAGCTCGAATTTAATATGGGCTTATAACGTTGAAAAGTAGATACTCAATCAAGTAAATGGGGATTACATTCCAATTTAGAGTGCATAAAGAGAAATTTTCATGAAATTACTATCTTTTAGTAATAATTAGTCATATATAGATGTTAATTGCTATAGTACGGATTATAGATATCTTTTCTGTGATTATATGATGTATTTAAGCTATTGTATTCATGAATACAGTAGCAAAAATAGGTGTGAATCAGGAAGGTCCAGCTAATCAGTTGTTGTATTCGAATGTATTCGACTGTATTCATGGTGTAAAACATGGGATTACATCTGGACAGATTACTGTATTCATGGCGCGAAAAGGGGATTATACTTTTTTTAAACAGAAAGTGTATCAATTAACATAATAAACTCCTAATATAACTCAACAAATTCAATTATAACACACAAAATTTGTATTTCCCGTTATAAAAAAGATTCTCAACTGAAAAATTTTCAAAAACATTGCAATCTTCAGAGAAATTATATAATACATATGAATATATAAATTATATAAATTAAAGAAATATGAATACATAGAATACAACGGGGTACATTGAAATACAATGAGAAAAAAGATAGTGAATACAATGAAATACACGGAATACAGCGAGAGCATTGAATACAATGAAAAAAGACAATGAATACAATGAAATACATGAAAATACAACATGATACGTTGAAAATACATTGAAATATATTAACAGAAAATCAAGATGCTCATCCCCAAACTCCGTTGTCTTTGCTCAAGAACAAACCCTAATTTTCGCCTTGTAACCAAATAGTCATTCCATCTTCAAAGATCTTGCATACTCAAACCTGGAGGAAGTGACTGCTTCAACTTGTCGGCCTTCTCAAAGTCGGACACACAGAATATGTAGAGGTGCCTGGAGCAGAAAATAAGTCATCTTTTATTATTTAATTGTCAAAAATAGTTTGCAAAGAAACTACTTTTTTCACAAATAGGTATCGAAATTCTTCTTGTTTATGAATAAATATTATTTTCCTTTAATTATCCAAACTTTTAATTTCATACCACTAGTCCTTAATAGTAGGGGTAGCATTCAATTTATCGATTCAATTTTGACCCTTATCGATAATTACTTATCGTTTATTAATTTGTATATATGTTTATCGTTATCGTTTCAATAAAGTTTTAATTTTTTCGATTTCGATTTATCGATTTTGGGGCCTATCGATTACACCAATAAGAAAATTTGCGGGATTTCACGGAAAGTATATCGCTATAAATACGTCTAACTAATATGGATAATAAGATGCTAAAATTAGACGAACACCGTTTATAACATAAAAATTGTGTCAACAAGCACATGCAACGAAACTAAAATAAGGGATCAAATGTATGTCACAAACACTCCAATGGTATAAAAAAATCATCACGGCTAATCTTATTTTTCAATAATTTGAACTTCATTCCCTTGAGCTTTAAATATGATCATTCCTTAAATGTGTTAGATGAAATAATAGGGTCAGGGACTTAGGGTAAAAGAAAGGGTATTACAGATTAAGGGTAAAAAAACAAAATTTAATGTAGCTTATTAGTTTATCGATAATCCGATAACCGAAGAGGACAAATTAAAATTGAAATCGAAATCGATAACACGATAAAAAAAATTTCGAAATCGATAAACTGATAACAAATAATCGATTCGATTTATTGATAAACCAAATCGAATTTATACCCCTACTTAATAGACATTATTATAAATCCGTATTATTCAAAATTTCGTCAAGACAGTATCCAATTTAAGCTCTCCAAAAATCATTTTGAAAGCTAATATTTGCAGAAAAATTCACCAACGATGTGAGAATCGGATATTATCCGTTCGCTTTCTTGTTCCCTTTTGAGCGTGTTTGAGAAATTAATTTCGGTTCACACTTCTCAGAGTGAATTCAGCGAAATTTAGAGAGTGAAGTCGAAATACTTTTTCGATCATTGGATCATACCGAGTAAGATATACGATAAATATGCGTATGATACCGAGAGGTTGTGAGTTCGAGTTTCCTCAAGAGCAAGGTGGAAAGTTCTTGGAGGGAAGGATGCCGGGAGTTTATTTGGAAACAACCTTTCTATTCAAGAATAGGGGTAAAGTCTACGTATACCCTATCCTCAGTATTTGGATTGTTGTTGTTGTTTATGCGTACGAAAAACATATATACGAAAAAGTGAAAGCGTCATTTTGAAGTTAGTGGCTGGTGGGGATAGCTATGTGCTTTTATTTTGTTTTCTTTTATCCAACCAGATTATGTAAGGAGTATAATAAATAAATAAATATGGTATGGAACTCTTTTGTTTATACTATCAACTATCGTCGTTGCTTCCTTTCCCACACAATGCATATGCACCTCTAGCTTCCTTTTCTTCTCTTTTACTTTTTTATATCTTGAGGGGGATGTGGTGTGTATTTGTCTGGTTTATGATCACTTATTTGTAGTATAGTTTTTCTCTTTTTGACTTATATTTTGTTTTCAGTTTCTGGGTCTTTCTTTCTTTTCTTTTTGGTGGAAAAGTTTTTCTATGACCCATTGCCTCTTTTTATTTCGTTGAAAAACTTGTATAACATATAGGATGAACTGTGTGATTTGGAATGAAACCCTAATTATTTGTAATGTTTTTTTATTTAGAGTTAAGAAAAAGAACAGATAAAACGAACTCATATAGTGAATCCAACTACATTAGAATTGAGAAAAATAGATAAAGCTTGTTCTATTTTTTAATTTCCCATATAAAGAGTAGGTAATTAGGAAGCTGAAGTTAGCTGAGTTTTCATTAATTTTGCAATAAACAAATTATTTCTCCGACCATAGCCCATGAATTGTGTAACTGTAACACAGTTTACTGCTACTGACCAACCTTTGGTACCGGTCAATAATATCGACAGAAGTTTCATTTAATGAGTACAACATAAAAATAGGTAGAAAAACACTAATTTCAAACGAGAACTATTTATTTACCTGCAAATTATAATATATGAATGCATAACAAATGGTTATAATAATGTTATGCGATGAATAATAACCTAGGATTTCTTTAAGAGTGTTTTGCCTTAATTGGTTTTTTTTAATCATGTATTGCATAATATACGTGTACTCTTATTCCACATGTCATCTTTTATGCTCCTAGCTAGATCATGTGAGAATATGTATATAGGATGACATGTGAAATCTTAAATGTTGAATTTATAAAATTTAAATCATGAATGAATTCGTCTCTCGCTCTTATTAGTAATACGGAATTTGATAAGACAAATATTTTATTAAGTTACGTGATAACTTTTTCTTACAAGATGGGTTGCACTGATGGTAAGCAACCCTCACTTCCAATCGAGAGGTTGTGAGTTCGAGTCTCTCTAAGAACAAGGTGGGAAATTCTTGGAAGGAAGGAGGTCGAGGGTCTATTTGGAAACAACCTCTCTACCCAATAGTAGGTGTAAGATCTGTGTACACACTATCCTCTTTAGTCCACACTAAATGAGATTATACTGGGTTATTCTTGTTGTTATGTGATAAATTTTTTGTCCAACTACCCAGACATGATTTGATTTCATCTGATATTACATAAAATATGAACTTTCTTCGAACAAGGAAAGAAAGACAAATAAACAGAAATAAGATGAAAATAAAGGTAAGCACTTTGGAAATTCATCTGAGTGTTCTGATCACACACTAACTTTTTGACTTGGGTTGACCGATAGTCTTTCTTTAAGTAATTTGGCTCCTTTTTTCTTTTACTTTTTGACGGGAAGTTGCACTCACACTCCTTTTATTCTAAACACACTTCCTTTCATATATTTTAATTTTTTTTATTGTACTTCTTTTACGTTTAGAACGTCCGAATTTCCATAGATTTCAAGAGTTCAAACTTCATTTTAACTAACTGAATTATTATGATGTGATGTTTTCTAATTGCACACTAAATTTTTTTAGGGGCAAATTATGTCTTAATGAGAAAGGAATTGTAACTCGCCTAGAAGTTGAAAGTTCCAAAATTCTACCAACATTTACTTATCTAAATGGTACGTAGAGATATAGAGTCCAGTTGATGATACTTGTACAGTATGTTATTTAATATCTATACTTCTAGAACAGTCCATTAGTCAATTAGTTAGGACACATTGGTAGTTATACATACATATATATATATATATATATATATATATATATATATATGTAAAAACAGACTCCTGTACAAGTCATTTTGAGAAAGAAAGAAATAGAATTGCAGTTTTTCTCTCTCTACGTTGCTCTCTGCATTTTCTTCTTCTCACCAAAGCTTTCCTCCATATCCATGGCAGTTCTAGCTTGATTTTATCATGTTATCAGAGCAGGTCCAGTACGATCTGTAATATGAAGCTGCTGATAGTTCTTTTCTTTTCAATTACCTTCTAAATTTCCTCAAATCAAGTTCTCTCTTCTTCGTTTTTGTGTAACCCTAATTTCTGACGAATTTTGCTACAATGACGGGTGATTCTACACAAACTGGAGTTGGATCTTCACATGCAAACAGTCAATTGCTTGATTGCAATGATCCGCTATTCGTTCATCCCTCAGACACGCCGGGGATTGCAGTGGTTCCCCAGCTGTTGGTCGGAACAGAGAACTAGTCGGAATGGAGTCGTTCTATGAAAATGTCACTTTTAGTGAAGAACAAAATAGGTTTCATTGATGGAACCTATACTAGAGAAAAATATGAAGCAGATCCGTTCAAGTTGCATCAGTGGGATCGATGTAACGCCATTGTACAGTCGTGGATCATGAGTATCAGTGGCTCAAGAGCTCAGAAAAGGTATTGTTTACTCCTCAAATGCACAAAAGGTTTGGGAAGCGTTTAAGGAAAGGTTCGACAAAGTGAATGTAACCAAAGTGTATCACATGAACAGAGAAATTGCAGGTCTGACTCAAGGAATATCGAGTGTTTCGATTTATTATTCGAAATTGAATGATCTATGGGCTGAGTTTAAGTCAATTGTACCATTTCATGGGTGTGTGAAATCCAGAGAATTTGTTGTGTTCCTACGCCAACAAAAGCTGATGAAGTTTCTAATGGGGTTGAATGATACATATGCACCACAAATGAGTCAAATACTAATGATGAATCCTACGCCTACGATTGATCAGGCTTATTCAATGTTGATCCAGGTTCAGAGACTAAGTGGAAACTTGGGAACACAGAGTGGAATCCTAGGCAATGCACTTATAGATGGAGAATCCAGTGTTATGACATCGATTAATGCCTCTGATTCAAGGCATAGAAGGAACGGGAACATACGGTGTGGCTATTGCCATATGAAAGGTCACACAAAGGAGAACTGCTACAAGCTGATTGGTTATCCAATAGGGCCTAAGTTTAATAACAACAATAGGAGAAGAGGGGGTTACAATAGTGCTCCGGCAGTGACACACAATGTAAATGTGCCACAAGAGGAGATGTATACTGCTGGGACAAAAGGCATGGGACAAATAGGAGGTTTAGCATCTGCACTATCTTCACTCATGACCAATGTCAACAGATACTTATATTGCTGGACAAGAATAAAGGATCAACTGCAATAGAGATGGTAAATATGGCAGAGTCGACTGCAAATGAGATAGCTAATATTGCAGGTAATTCCATTACTAATTGTGGTTGTTGGATAATTGATTCTGGAGCTTCAAATCATATGGATTCCTCCTTGCATCTATTTTCCCAATCACAATCCGTACCTTCTAATTTTGATTCCAATTCTGTACACTTACCTAATGGAGATAGTACTAAAATCACACATTCAGGATCATGTTCCTTGCCCAATTCACAAGTTCCGAACAATGTGTTATATGTTCCGCAATTTAAATATAATTTGTTATCTGTCTCCAAATACACTAAGGATTTAAAGTATTTAGTAGCTTTTTATCCCGATTTTTGTCTGTTTCAGGACCTCTTTCAGTGGAAATGTGAAGGGGATTGATAGTGAAAAGAATTCTCAATCCTTACACACCTGCTGCTGCTCATGTCTCCAAGTGTTTATCTTCCTCTCTTCAGAATAATTCAAATATTTTGTGGCATCAAAGACTTGGCCATGCACCACAGAATGTCTTACTGAAAATTCCTACAATTAGAAATCGTTTGTCAAAGTCTACTGATTGTAATTTCCCAATATGTTTTTTAGCTAAACAAATTAGATTACTATTTTCTATTAGCAATTCTACGTCTATTTCTGCATTTGAGTTGGTACATATGGATGTTTGGGGTCCATATAGAGTTTGTACTCATTGTGGCTTCAGATATTTTCTTACTCTAGTTGATGATTACTCTAGAATGACTTGGACTTTCTTATTAAGAGTCAAAAGTGATGTCTTTGTTGTTCTGAATGATTTCCTCCAATTAATTGAGAACCAATTTTCTTCCAAAGTTAAAGTCTTTCGATCAGACAATGGTTTTGAATTCTTTAATACACTGTGATCTACTCTTTTCAAATCCAAAGGAATTATACATCAAAGTAGTTTTGTACACACCCCTTAACAGAATGGGGTAGTGGAAGAAAACACAGACACCTTCTTGAAGTCATTAGAGCAATAAGGTTTCAAGCCCACATTCCTTTAAAATACTAGGGTAAGTGTATTCTAACAACAACCTATATAATCAACAGACTACTTACCAATTTTTTGAATGGAAAATTTCCTTATGAGTTGTTCCATGGTCATCCTCCTAACTTGAATCATATGAGAGCCTTGGGATGTCTATGTTATGCCACAAGACCAAATTATAGTGACAAAGTTTCTGCCAAGTCTTGGCCTGCTATCTTCATGGGATATTATTTACATCAAAAAGGTTAGAGATGTGGTGTTCAAAGAGCACATTTTCCCTTTCAAATTCCCAATATCTCATTTCCTCTCTTCCAATATATCTTCTTCTCCTTCTTTCCATCCTGACATTTCATCTGAACCTCCTCTCAACCTTTTACCTCTACCTTCTCTTGATTCTATTTCTTCCATTGCGTCTTCATCTTCTCCTGTCTCCCCTGCTCCATCTTCACCCTCTATTCCACCTGACAGTCTACAAAGATCTCCTACTCCTTCTCCTTCCCCTATTAAAAATACTCCTATTGCTACCATTCCTGATCACCCTAGAAGATCAGGCAAGGTCACTAGACCTTCCATCTGGTTGACTGATTGTATACATCCTCCCTTACCTACTACTTCTTCTTCCTCTTCCTATCCCATTGAACAGTTTGTCTCCTATTCTCACCCACTTTAAGTCTTTCCTTCCTTCTTCTTATTCTGATACTGAGCCCACCTTATTTTCTCATTAAGGATGCTAGGTGAGTCAAAGTCATGCAATTGGAAATTGAGGCTCTTGAAAAAAACCACACATGGGAAGTGGTGGATTTGCCTCCTGGTAAAGTCCGCATTGGGAGCAAGTGGGTGTACAAAATTAAATATAATGCAAATGGCTCAGTAGAAAGGTTCAAGGCTAGACTAGTTGCTAAGGGCTACACATAACAGGAAGGTCTGGATTTCCATGATACATTTTACCCTATGGCTAAGCTTACCACAGTCAGAACTGTAGTTGTTGTTACAACCCTTAAAAGATGGCCCACTTTTCAAATGGATGTGCATAATGCCTTCCTCAATGATGATCTTGAGGAAGAGGTCTACATGTCCCTTCCACAAGGCTTTAGTAGCCAGGGGGAGCATAGAGTATGTAGGATACTAAAGTCCTTATATGGTCTGGAACAGGCATCTAGGCAATGGAACTTGAAATTAACTCAAGCTCTCATAGAATCTGGTTTTACTCAAAGCAAACATGATTACTCACTGTTTACCAAGACTGACAAAAACAAAATTTGTGCTTGTACTAGTATATGTAGATGATTTTCTTGTAACAGAAAATGATCTAAAGAAGATTCAGAATGCAAAGGCTACACAATACCAGAAGTTCAAGTTAAAAGACCTAGGAGAGTTAAGATACATCCTAGGAATAGAATTTGCAAGGTCGAAAGAGGGTATACTGATGTCACAAAGGAAGTATGCACTGGAAATGATCTTAGATGTGGGTTTGGCAGGTTCAAAGCCTAAGGATACACCTATGGAGCAGAACATGAAGCTCACAAGTACAGAATTTGAAAAATGTGTAAATACTGGCACCTCTGATGGAACACTGGAAGACTGGGGAGTTTTCAAAGGCTGATTGAAAATTTTTATACCTCACAATAAGTAGACCAGGCATTTCTTATGCAGTTCAGTGCTTAAGTCAATTCGTGCATGCACCAAAGAGATCCCATTATGAGGCAGCTTTACATATTGTCAAGTATATTAAGAAACAACCAGGTCTAGGAATCCTCATGTCAAGTAAAGGGACACAGCAGATTGAAGCTTACTGTGACTCTGATTAGGCATCTTGTCCTATGTCAATGAAATCTGTGACTGGTTACCGTATTAAGTTAGGGGACTCATTGATCTCTTGGAAAGCAAAGAAACAACGCATCATCTCTAGAAGTTCTGCTGAAGCGAAGTACAGAAGCATGACACACATAGTGGCTGAGTTGGTTTGGCTTCATTGGTTGCTGAAAGAATTAAGACTGGATGTGAACTTGCCCATGAAGCTATTTTGTGATAACAAAGCTGATTTACTAATTGCAGCAATCCCTATGTATTATGAGAGAACAAAGCACATCGAAATAGATTGTCACTTCATAAGAGAAAAAATACAGGAGGGGCTGATTGAAACTTCTTACATACCAAGTCAACAACAACCAGCAGATATCTTAACAAAGCATCTTAGCCATCCACAACATGCTTTTCTGTTGACCAAGTTAGGAATGGAAAATATTTTTCATTCTCAACTTGAGGGGAGTGTAAAGATATAGAGCCCAATTGAGGATACTTGTATAGTATGTTATTTAGTATGTACTCTTCTAGAATAGTCCATTAGTCAATTAGTTAGCACACATTACTAGTTATGTATATATGTAAAAACAGACTCCTGTACAAGTCATTTTGAGAAAGAAAGAAATAGAATTGCAGTTTTTCTCTCTCTACGTTGCTCTCTGCATTTTCTTCTTCTCACCAGAGCTTTCCTCCATGTCCATGACAGTTCTAGCTTGATTTTATCATGGTAATTAGCTAATTTTATTAATAAAATTCAATCACAATCTTTTTGACATTCAAAACTCCAAATTTTACTCGTCAAAGACTCTAAATTTTACTAGTCAAAGAACCTTCTTTATATATTTCGAAAACAGGAAGGAAAAGAAATAATTCAAATTTATTTAGTAAAACAAACGGATTGACGAATCAAATTAATGATGAAAGTGATCAATTAGAAACTCCATTTTGGTCTAAAAATTAGAGTACTTGTTGCTGTGGCTCTCCTTGAGCTTTGAGCAAGTCAATTTCAGCTTGTACTTAGCCAATTGACATTGTACATGGTAGATTTGTTCATGTAAAAGAGTAACGATTCCAACACAACCATAAACTGGATCCTTAATTCTGCAATATGCCTCTTAAGTACAATGAGTCTGCTACATCTGCTCGTTGATGCTCTTGTACTTGCTGAATTTTTACACAGAACAATAAAATTAATTTCTATGACATTCTTTGACATATAATTTACATATTTAAAAACTATATCAATAGATTATAGTTAAGCCACTACTTTTTTGATTCTTTTTAAAGAAGTATGAAAGTAGTACTCAAAAAGATGAATAAATAGGATAAAAAGCACTTCTATTTATACTTCTTAATTCGTAATAGTTACTTATTTTGAAACAAGAAAAATAAACTAGATTTTTGTAGGATTAATATATATACCTGGAGCATCTTTCCAACATTGCTAGCACCATAGATTTTATGAACATAAGAAAATCTTTGAGGATTATTTGGAGGAAAATATGGCAAAAATATACAATTGGAAGGGCATCTTCTTCTTAATTGCTTGCAAGCTGCACAACGTGAGGAATTCATTTTCTTTTCAAATAAAACAACAACAACAACTATTACTACCCAGTAGTCCCACAAAGTGGGGTCTGGGGAGGGTAATATGTAGACGAGCCTTACCCCTACTCGAAAGGGCAGAGAGGCTGTTTCCATTGACCCTCGACTCAGTGAAGGATTTCTTTTCAAATACTTTTTTTTATATTGGAAAGAGAGGAAAATTTGTCAAAACAAGGTACAAAAATTTTGTGAATCTTTTGTTTACGAAGAAGAAAATCTAAGCAGAGATCTTAGATGCATTATACTTCAATTAAGATTCAAGATAATGTATTTAAACAAAAGAAAAAACTATTAACGGCTATGTATTTTTCTTTTTTTGAAAATTTGGCGTTGTAAGGTAGGTTACCAGTACTTCAAATCAGCCATTCAGTGATTGAGCTAAACTTGGAAACAATAAAATTTACAATTTTCTAACTATTTTTCTGTTTTTTCTCTTTTCTAGTAAAGAATTTGTTTTTACAAAGTTCAAAGGAATATAAGTTTGACTCCTTGGATTAAATTTTCTGTGCGAACTTTTGTAATTAAAAATTTAATAACACGGAAGACCTTAGCTAATGGTTATCGAGTACAGAAATAACCCAAGTGTTGCCCGTGGCAAAGCTATCTTGGCACAAAGGTGGTCAGCAAATTATATTGTGCATGTGTAGGTGAAATTTTATATATTGATTGTTGAACCTATTAATATAAGAAAAATATAATATCATGATAAAATGTATTCAAAAAATACGTGACCATAGTTTTAATTCATAATTATAACATTTTAGTATTTTTAGAATTTCCGTCTGAAATTCTACCTCCGGCTTTTACAGTCATCATCGAAAAGGAATTTAAATAAGTATGATAAGAGAAGTCGGACATTTTCTAGATGTGGAAATAACGTTAGAACATATGCATGTATCATAAATACATTAAATTTCTATATTAGAGGTCCAACATCCCTATCCTAACATCCACCTTTTTTTCCACATCATAACAATTATTACTCCAACTTCTTTAATTAGGTCCTTAATCAAGTCTCGCACTCTGGAGAGATCTCCAATCTTGACCAGAAATTTAAACAAAAAATAAACTGGTGTACTAAGTTCTCGCTACGCGCTGAAGAATCTAATTAATTAAGCTGGTTTAATTTTGCATTTATTTTGACATTAATGAACCAACGACCCCAGCAATAAGAGTAGTAGGATCTCCAAGAACTGCAGATATAATAAACTGCAGAGCTAAACCAGCCATCTCACAACATTTCTGAACTTTGCCTTTGCTTTTTCGATGATGAGTTTGAAGTGTTCCTTTCAGACTTGGGATCCTATTCTCCAGTTTTCTACAATTATTATTACTATTATTATTATTATTATTATAAGTATTATTATTATTATTGGCATGACCAAAGTAGATCTCATGCCAACTATCCACAAGCATCTCTTTGACACATGCTACGTGCAAATTGTATTTCTTGCATGTTGACCTATAGCTCCAACTTCTTCCTTTCCTCCCGCACCTGTGGCATGACGCACTTACCTGCAGAGACGAATTCAAAATTTAAGTTAGTAAATACAGAATGAGTATGACTAGTTTACCGTTGAAAGTAATGAGTTTAATTAGTTTGATTCGCAAAACTCGCTCTAGATCCGCCTCTGCTTAACTACACGTTCTAAACATAATTAGTCAAGCTATATTTCCTTGATTTGACAATGTGAATTTAAAACTAGGACAGAGCAAGTAATTGAAAAACTAGATTTTAAATAGTTGAATGTCGAAATTAATTTAATTACTAAACAAAAAAAAAGATGCAATTTGATTTCAATTTTTATACCCGTAAACCTTCAATTTTTGTTAAATTTCACTGTTTAGTTTTATATGACAGAAGGCAGCCAGAGGCAACGACTTCGCTTGTTACCGGAGAGAATAACACTCATAAAGGTGAAATAAATGCTTGCCACCCGGTAACATTTAATTAAAAATATTCTATAACTAGGGGTGTACATGGGTCGGGTTGGTTCGGATTTTACAATTACCAAACCAAACCAATAAAATTCGGGGATTTCACTCTTGGGTTTTTGGGTTATTCGGATTTTTTCGGGGTTTTTTCCGATAAAATCTTTGTAGAAAAAAACGTATAAAATTGTGCTCAAAATATTTCTTTATCCTAGTAAGATACAACTATATAAAGTATTCTCTAAGAAAATAATACAAAATATGAGATGCGTCATGGTATTATCCTAAAACATTCAATAATAAAGACAATAAAATTATGTAATATAAATAATGCTAATTAAAAAGTCACAATAAAAATAGACATAATCTAAAAGTAATAAGTTATTCTAAAATAAGCATACTAATAAGGGAGTATTAATTACATGACCAAACGCTAAAGAAAAAATAAAAATAGGTTATGCATTTTTATCTAAATTATTGCAAAACCAAACATAGATATTCAATATATTTCTGTTCGTAGTGTTGAATTGAATGTCTTTTGTTAGTATTAGTATTAATTTAATTTTAGTTTGGGCTTTTGTTAGCATTACTTAATTTACTAATGTTAATGGCTATAAAACTTATTGGAACTTTCAAAAGTTTTAAGTACAACTTGAAATAATATCATAAAAGGTAAAATTATGAACATTTTTAAGAAATATTTATAAATTACATCACAACAAGTATATTTATATCTAAACTTTCTAATATATATATATATATATATATATATATATATATCTATATATATATATATATATATATATATATATATATATATATATAATGCCGGGTTGGTTTGGTTTTGATTTGACTTTCTTTAGTTAAAAGCAAACCAAACCAATTATGGTTGAGTTTTTTTCCCAACACTAAACCAAATCAAACCAAATCATAGTTGGGTTTTTTTCTCGGTTTGACTCAAATTATCGGGTTGGTACGGTTCGTCAGTTTTCCTTGTACACCCCTATCTACAACATTAAGTACGCGGCCCATTACAAAGAATATGGCATTCACTGCCTGACATTACATATTATTCAATGACCCTCATAATTGTCATAAAAGATGGGCTTGATTCTAGGACTTTGTTCCCTAAGTGCAGTTATAAATAGTGAGCTCTATTACCATGGTAGAGGGAGACCAATTTTTTTCCAAGCATACATTATATTCTATCAAAAGCTCAAGAATATTTTACTTTCTTGATTATTTATAATGTTCCTACTTCCCTCCGTAACCCTACGCCCGAAATTAAGATATTTGTTGTTTCATTTCAATTTTAGGCTTATAAGTCTTACATTTCTTTCTAATTCATAAATTATTTTAGGATCAAATTAATTCACTTATTCATAAATCACGTATAAATTTACCTGCATCATTTTACGGTAAGTTAAGTTTATTCAACAATGAAACTATTCGATTGGGACGTCGATGTTAGAGTACTATCTCTATATCTCTATTAACGAAAAGCTAAGTAGGCTAAGATGCCAAAATGACTTGCCATCCGGAAGCAGAGCCAAATTTCCCACTTAAAACATTTACCGAATATTTCACCATAATATTTACCCAAACACTAACCAACAACAACACAATAACAACAACACAATATAATCTCACTTAGTTGGGTTTGGAGAGGGTAGTGTGTACGTAGACCTTACCCCTACCCTTGGGTAGAGAAGCTGTTTCCAAATAGACCCCCGGCATCCTTCCCTCCAAGAACTTCCCACCTTGCTATTGGGGGAACTCGAACTCACAACCTCTCGGTTGGAGGTGGGGGTTGCTTACCGTCAGAGCAACCAAGTAATACCATTTTCCAATTTTGATGAGGAAACATGAAACTTGATATGATTATTGTGTATTAGTTCGATTCAACTTTGAAAGTTAATTAAATTGATTCTGGATAATGGAAAAGTGAAATAAATTGGGCCGAAAAATCTATGATGAAAAATTATTAATATTGATGACTAACAGCTACATACCTTTCTATACAAGTAAAGCTTTACTTCTCCATCATCAAGAACCATAGGAAGCTTTGCACAACATGGATGAAGATCAAATCCACAAGATTTACAATGGTATAAAAATCCAGTAATATCCTTCTGACAAGCGTTGCAATAGCGCGGCACGCTTCCCGGAGGACGAGAGAGGAATTGAAAAGAGCATTTTTTGTAAAATGGATGAATAATTGAAGCAGAAGGAATTGCACAATGCATATGGAGATCATAGTCACAAGTTGTGCATTTGTAACGAGACCCTATGCCTACTTCTTTACAACCATCACATTTAAATGGAAATTCTGAGTATTCAAATCTTAGCTTGTGTTGAGGATGGCTAAAATGATATATCTCATTGTACTTCATTTTTTTTTTTTAAGTTTTTGGATAGAAACATAAGACAAGAATTCAAGTGATAAATATATAAAGATGATTCTTGGACTGTTGTTGTAATAACTTTATGTATTGGATTTAAGAGTGGCTTGTACTTGAAGCAAGAAGCAAGAAGCAAGAAGCAAGAGGGATGTATACTGATAGTGATAGTTGCAAAATAATGAGTCTATAGAAGAATCTTTAAACATCATCAAGAATGAAAGAAGAGAGACATAAGGCATATAAAGTTCCATACTCCACCATACAAAAAGGAATTTTTGCTTTAAATGATTAGTCATCAAGTTAATACTTTTGTATTTCACTTATTCTTTTCTTTTCTTTTTTTTTCTTTTTTTTTTAATACGGATAACCGTAGTATTCTAATGAGCTTGTGAAAATCTTGATTAATTCTACAAAGTACATGTTTACTATCTCCCATTGATACAGGTACCGAGTAACCCTATCCATCAAAGCTTACACTGATAAGAAAAAATCACTGAGTATTTTTGCCACGGGCAAAATTTGAATCTAAAACTTCATGATTCTCAATTCACTTTATTGACCATTAAATCATACCCTTAAGTGCTTTTTCCCTTATTCTTTAGCCAGGGAAATTCAAATGATAAAAATCTATATGTGATGTAGATGCTTGGGTATAGTGTAATCAACTTATCCCTTAACCCCCAAGAAGTGGGATGATGAAGAACCTTGGTTGCAAGCAAGGTTTTCAATAATGGGACCTCTAGAAAGTAATAAATTCTTACACATATCAATTTAAAAGAAGTGAGGATTACAAATTCTTACAAATATGAAGCAAGATTTGATTTTTTTTTTTGAGTCGAGTGTCTTTCGGAAATAACTTATCGATCCTTTTGAGTAGGGGTAAGGTCTGCATACATACTATCCTTCCCAAACCTCATTCGTAAAATTTTAGCAGGTTGTTTTTATTGTTGATTACAATACAAAATTAATCGTGTCTTAAGTCCTTATATATAATTAGAAGAAATGAGGGGGTACAATAAAATATCTAGTAAACATTTAAGGAATTTCTAAAAGAATAAGAATATATAGCAGCTTGAAAGTGGATTTTTGTCATAGCTAAGAAATCTTATTAGAAGATTTCCAAAGGGAGATGTCAGAATCGTTAAATAAAGAACAATTTCTTGAATGCAAGAACATTAGGAAGATATTGGTATAGTCGGAACAATGATAAAGTCTAACGCAAAATAATGCGTAAAAAGTTAAAATAATGGTCAAATCCTAAACCTAAAGAGTCTTACAAAACTTTCAAAAAAAAGAAGAAGGAAAAATAGCACAAAAATTAAGAAGCAGTTCCAAATGTGGTCAAAAATCAAATACTGAAATTATATTAGTCTAGATTTTGACCTCCAAACAAGTTACGATTTCAACAGAATCCAATATTTTGGAGTCGAACTAACTCAATATATTTATACAAAATAATTCTAAAGTCTAAACAAAGTTTATATAATTGCATTTTAGAGTCACTCATATTTACTCTTCAACTAGAGAGGATATGAGAGTGCAATCGGGATATACAAAGAAGGAATAACATCTGGTTCTATTGAATGGGAGTGTAACAAAGGAACAAATTCTTTGGTCTTATTCTTCATAATCCTGATAATTATTTTTGCTAAAAGATTTATCTTTTTTCAACTACACTAAGTAATATTAACATAGAATGGGCACAGAGAAAAGAGAAATGATTCTTGTTTGTGGGATTTGGTATTGCTTACCTTTGAAAATGACTCCAAAGTTATTAAGCTTACACGGAATATTAACTTAAACCCTTTGCTTTTCTTTGTTCAAGATGCTAAATTACAGTACCCAAACCAAAAGCATCACCATTTCTTTAAGCAACTTATCTTCCAACTCAATCTTTGATGAGTTAACATTTTGTATTTCCTTTGAAAAAGAAAAAAACAGATAAGAATGGACCTTGGGCCTAACTCAACCCCAAAAGCTAACTTATGAGGTGAGGATTACTCAAGCCATATAAGGAGATCAAGAGGCTCAAATTCCTTCGATGTGAGACAACTGAACGAGAACAAACTCAAACCAAATTATTATCACCGAGGAGTGTGATTGGATGGATAAATTTACCCTTAGCCGGAGGTTTCACATTCGAGCTCTGAAAATAAAAAAAAATAAAAAAAAAAGACATCACGGAAGAAAAGACTTTTTTTTAGTGGACCCTAAGTGGTATACAATCTGAATTAGTCGGATAAGTGAATTTTGAATATGGAATGGTTGTATTATATCAAAGAAAAAAAGCAAAAGATCGATATATAGAATCTTGCCCTTTTGGTCAAGACTACTAGATGTTGGAAAATTTTAGGCATCTATTTGGAATTTGTCTCTCATAATGTCAAGATAGTTCTTTTCCTTGGTTCAATTTTGTTTTCCTTTTGTTCACTTTTTTTTTTCTTTGCTTTCTCTTTGCTCTTTTTTAATACAAAGAGATATCTGGAATATTTTGAGTGTGAGTAATTTTGATAATTGTACTTGCAAGAATAAAAGCCAAATGCATCTAATTCCATTGTTCTTCTGCTTTGTTGATGAGGCACCTGAATAGAGTGCTTCTCTTTTTGGTTTGTTCCCTTTTCTTACCACCTATAGGATTTAGCTTTTCTAGAGCCAATTTTGTTAGGATTATGTTTCCAACTAAATACAATAACTTTCATATTGAACAATTCGGAATTACAACTACATGAGCGGAAGCTAACCTGAATCCATAAGTGGAAATTGTTGAACCTCCTTTGATGATTGTCCAAATGTCCTTGTGAACTCCTTGATCATTTCTTCAAGATTTCTTGAAGTTTATGTCACCACAATAATACCTCACAAGACTTAAACAATATTTGAATGGTTTCACAATAATAATAATATGACAATTACCAAAGTTGGTATATGGTTTTCCACAAGAATTTACAAGACAACAATGGAGTTTTTGCTCTTGATTCAATGGGAGGAAGAAGAGTTTGTCTTGCAATAATGTGGGAACCATAACCCCCACTTTATAACAAAAGAGTTACATAACCCAAGAGTCACAAGAGTTACATAACTCAAGAGTCACAAGCATGTAACCATGGTTACATATATGTAACCTTAGTTAGCTCATCATTAACTAAGGTTACCCTTTTGGGTATCTACATATTAGTCCTACACTTTATATGACAACACATTGGCCCCCTTAACATAATGTCCATAAGTCCACAGAATTAGGCCAAACCAAAAGATAGCACATAACATATAATTTATCCATATATTATTCATATGTATGTAGATATAAGTCCATATATCTTACAATCTCCCACTTGGACGAGATACACAAACATATGTACAAACCTTAGCATTATATGTTACAAAATAACCTTAGGAGCTCAAAAATTGCTATCACAATAAAATTGTCATGAACAATCCGGTCCATCAATCATACCAACATAGGAACTAAGAGCTCTTCGTTACTCATTCGTAACTAGAACCAACATAGATCACGTATATCAATATAACCAACGACATGGATCAAGAATAGGTATGTAGCATGGAAATAACATAAAGTGTGGTCAATATAATGTCTATTTCCAACTGGTTCTCTTTATTGAGATCAATCATAAACTGTAAGAGTACAAAAACTTTAAAACTGAATATCTGCAGATATAACCGAATTACTGAATTTCTGAATATAATGAACAATACATAAATGTACAATACAAAACTCCCACTAAAATACATAATCCTTATCTGATTTGACACCCATACAAGCAATATGCTCATGAAATACTTTTGGCGTCAATCCCTTAGTGAGCGGATCCGCAAGCATGGAGTTTGTACTAATGTACTCAATGCACAATTGTCCATTTTGTACTCTTTCTTTAACAACCCGAAATTTGACGTCCATATGTTTTGCTTTCGTCAAACTACTGTTGTTATTAGCATAAAGGACTGCCGATCTGTTATCACATAATAGCCTAAGTGGCTTTTTAATGCTATCAACAACGCGCAGTCCACCAACAAAATTCCGCAGCCATAATGCCTCATTAGATGCTTCATAACATGCCATAAACTCCGCTTCCATGGTGGAAGTGGCTGTAAGAGTTTGCTTGATGCTTCTCCAAGAGATAGCACTGCCCGCAAGCATGTAAATATAGCCTGAAGTGGACTTCAAACTATCCTGACATCCAGCAAAATCGGAATCGGTATACCCAATGATCTCAAGCTGGTACGATTTCCGGTATGTAAGCATGTAATCCTTTGTTCTCTGTAAGTACCTCATGACCCATTTGGCTGCCTTCCAATGGTCCATTCCCGGATTGCTTAGATATCTGCCTAACATCCCAACAATGTATGCTATATCAGGTCGTGTACATACCTAAGCATACATCAGACTACCTACCGCCGAAGCATAAGGCGTCTTCTGCATTTCCGAAATTTCATAATTATTATTTGGGCACTGTTTGAGACTAAACTTGTCTCCCTTAGCAACAGGGGTGTTGCCTGGTTTACAATCCTGCATGCCAAATCTTTTCAGAACCTTATCGATATAGCCCTTTTGTGACAGACCGAGAACACCTTTAGAGCGATCTTGTTGTATCTGAATTCCTAATACAAAAGAAGCTTCACCAAGATCTTTCATTTCAAATTTCTTTGAAAGAAATTTCTTAGTTTCAAGTAATAATGCTATATCGTTACAGGCAAGCAGTATGTCATCGACATATAAAACCAGAAAAATATACTTACTCCCACTGAACTTATGGTATATACAGTCATCAGCAATATTCGGTTCAAAATCAAAAGATGTAATGACTGCATGAAACTTATAATACCATTGACGGGAAGCCTGCTTGAGCCCATAGATGGATTTCTTTAATTTGCAAACCTTTTTCTCTGATTCATCCGAAACAAAGTTTTCAGGTTGCACCATATAAATTGTTTCCTCAATGTCACCATTGAGAAACGCTGTCTTAACATCCATCTGATGAAGCTCAAGATCAAAATGTGCTACTAATGCCATTATAGTCCTGAAAGAGTTTTTCGATGAAACTGGAGAGAAAGTCTCTTTATAATCAATGCCTTCTTTCTGAGTGTAGCCTTTTGCGACAAGACGAGCTTTGTACTTAATAACATTGCCCCCTGAATCCCTCTTGGTTTTAAAAATCCATTTACAACCAATAGGTTTAATACCTTCGGGCAATGTAACAAGCTCCCAAACGTCATTATCGCTCATAGACTTCATCTCATCATTCATGGCATCAATCCACTTCTGAGAGCTAGAACCCTTAATGACTTGACGGAAGTTGATTGGATCATCTTCCTCAAGTCCAATATCACTTTCTTGTTCTTGGAGAAATATAACATAATCATCCGAAATTGCATTTATCCTCTCTCTAGTGGATCTCCTTAATGGCATTTCAGTTTCTTGAGGTTGTTGAGTTTGATTTTCATTAGCAATTTCAGGATCTTGATTGGGGAGATTTTCGAGATTGTCTTGAACTGGAGTTGTATGAGCCATGTCAGGAATGAGAACTCCCTGACCAAGATCAACAACATGAGGGAAAGACACATGTTCTTCCTCAAAGACAAAATCTCTTACAACTTTATCTCCCCACCCCCCAAACTCAATATCCTCAAAGAACCTAGCATTACCCGTCTCAAAAATAGTTCTAGAAGTGGGATCATAAAACATAAAACCCCTGGACCTTTCAGAGTATCCAACAAAATAGCTACTAACCGTCTTAGCATCCAGTTTCCTTTCATTCGGCCTATAAGGCCTTGCCTCAGCTGGACAACCCCAAATGTGTAAATGCCTAATACTGGATTTATGCCCAGTCCAAAGTTCATATGGATTTTTGATTGTAGCTTTAGTTGGAACTCTATTAAGAATATAAGGTGCGGTTTTTAATGCTTCACCCCAGAGTGAGTCTGGCAAAGTAGTACGACAAATCATACTTCTTACCATATGCTTAAGGGTCCGATTTCGTCTCTCAGCTACACCATTCATCGTAGGACTTCCTGGCATAGTATACTGAGGGACGATCCCACACTCATCTAGGAATTTAGCAAATGGCCCTGGACGTTGTTCACCTGAACCATCATATCAACCATAGTATTCACCACCACGGTCAGATCTAACAGATTTAATTCTTTTGCTTAGTTGATTTTCAACTTCAGCCTTAAATGATTTGAACACGTCTATGGATTGGGACTTTTCGTGAATAAGATATAGGTACCCATAACGAGAGTAATCGTCTATGAATGTGATAAAGTATTGTTGACCATTCCTACGAGGAGTAGGGAATGGCCCACAAATATCCGTATGTATCAATTCTAAGACGTCCGAAGCTCTCTAAGCACCTAATCTAGTCTTGTTTGTTTGTTTTCCCTTGATACACTCAATACAAATTTCCGAATTTGAGGAATCAAGAGAATCAAGAATTCCATCTGACACGAGTTTCTGAATTCTTTGAATGGATATGTGACCCAAACGTTTATGCCAGAGTGATATAGAATTCTCATTAGTTAATTTTCTTTTGGTACCACTTAAACTTGTATGCAAAGTTTCATTATTTGAAGTTATTGTATCAACCAAATCCAGTACCAATAAGATTTGAATTCTGAAAGAGACTAACTTTATTGTCACCAAAAGAACATGAATAACCGGATATGTCCAATTGGGAAACAGAAATTAAATTCCGTCTAAAAGACGGTACAACAAAAGTCTCATCCAAATCTAAATGAAAACCGGTCTTAAACAACAGCCTAAATTTGCCAATAGCCTCAACTGGCACCTTCTTGCCGTCACCCACATAGATGTATCTTTCACCATCATTTGGTTTTCGGCAGTTCAGGCAACCCTGCATAAATATACTTATGTGAGTAGTAGCAGCAGAATCTACCCACCAAGTATCCTTAGGTACCGAAATTAAATTAACTTCAGAACAAACAAGAGAAAGAAATATACCTTTTTTCGCACGCCAGGCATGGTACTTGGTACAATCTTTCTTCACATGATTAGTCCCCTTACAGAAAAAGCAACCTAATTCAGTAATTTCAACCTTAGGTTCCTTATGTTGCTTAATCTTGGGCCTTGCAACCGCAACTTCCTTACCTTTCCTCTTCTTAGAATCCTTAGAAGAGGATGCCAAATGAGCACTTTCAGTCTTATCTTGCTTTATCCATTCCTCTTCTTGCACACAGTGTGAAATGAGCTCATTAAGAGTGCATTTCTCCTTCAGGCAGTTGTAACTGACCTTAAACTGATTAAAGTGTGCAGGATGAGATATCAAAACAAAGTACACAAGCAGTTCCTCAGGTAAATCCAGCTTGAGTGACTTCAGTTTCGAGGCAAGATGAGACATTTCCAAAATGTACTCCCTAATGTTTCCCTTGCCCTTATACCTCATGGAAACAAGTTTACTCAATAGTGTACTTGTTTCCGCCTTTTCGTTTTGCATAAAACGCTGTTCAAGGTTTTCAAGGAAAACTTTGGCATTAGGTTCATCATTCATAGTGCCCCTGAATGATTCTGGAATTGCACGCTTCATGATCATTAGACTCATGCGATTCGAGCGTTCCCACTTCTCCATCGCCCTCCTTTCATCAGGAGAGGATGTATCCTCAAGAGGAGTAGGTTGCTCGGTCCGAAGTGCAAGGTCAAGATCCATGCAACCGAGAACGATCATGACATTCTCTTTCCATTCCTTAAAGTTAGTGCCGTTAAGCACAGGGATGCTATTGATGTTGGCAGATATTGTAGAAGCAGAAGAATTAACTGAAAATAGAACAAAAGGATTACTGAATACATGCTTACAATTACTTGAACTTTAACATTACATTATAGATTCAAAATAGGCATATCCCATTACAAGATACCTAGCACAACATTGATTTTAGTCTTTGGACAGAAAAACAACTTGTAAGTGGTACTATTGGTGTAGTGATCAAACATAGACAATAAACTCCTGTCAAATAGCAAACCTTCCTTTGGCCCGATTTAATATTCACATGGAAAACCAAATAATTGTCTCATATTTATCACCACAAGCATGTTCGAATTCCTGCCAAATAACAACCTTCCTTTGGGCCGGTGTTAAACGCATGGAAGACTAACATCCACAGTCATCTTATATTTCAAGATTAATCAATCTACACAATAGAGGTTACTTTGGCAACATAATGCTTCAATTGACTAATTTAAAATATTAGACGCTAAAAACTTTAGTTCCTTAATGCCATATTATGAATCTTAACTTAATATGTTACATGTTTTGACATGCAACAACTGAATATTAATGGTTATTATACTTGAGAGGACAATTCCAAAAATATGAAAATTGATGGACTTTAGAACAATTAATATTCAAAACTTAAATATTAATGTATAATACATTAATAAAAAAAGTTTAATATTTTAATTGAATAATAATATGTCAATTAAAATCTGAAACTTAAAAGATTTGAAACGTTTTTCACCTTACTGGTCCAGTATAATCGATTATCTTAAACAGATAATCGATTATTCTGGCAAAAAAAAAAATTCATAAGTTACTGGACCAGGTTAGTCGATTAACTTAAAAGTTAATCGAGTAACCTGGTATATAGAAAAACGTTTCAAACTTACTGGACCGTGTTAAGTTAATCGACTAATATGGCTTGCGGAAATATACAGAATATTTCTGAAAAATAAGTTAGCCGACTAACATAAAAGTTAGTCGATTAACTTTTAACACTGTCTTTAAGTTAGTCGACTAACAGAAAAGTTAGTCGATTAACTTTTACCACTGTTTTTGCATAATTTTCAGAATTAAAACATGATTTTCAACAAGCATCTTAAACAAGAAAACCTGTTGTCTACCAACTAAAATCATGCTAAATACAATGTTTTAATTCAAGTAAAGATAACATGATATTAAAACATCAAATTTCAACAAAACATAACATTCATAAAATCATGCTATATCATGGTAGAATTTCATAAACAAAATTCTAACAAAACTAGAACATGAATCCTAACATAACATGAATCTTATGAACATCCAAATTATCCAAAAATGAAGGTGGCTCTGATACTTATTGTTAGGATTATGATTCCAGCTAAATACAATAACCTTCATATTGATCAATTCGGAATTACAACTACATGAGCGGAAGCTAACCTGAATCCGTAAGTGGAAATTGTTGAACCTCCTTGATGATTGTCGAAATGTCCTTGTGAACTCCTTGATCCTTTCTTCAAGATTTCTTGAAGTTTATGTCACCACAATAATACCTCACAAGACTTAAATAATATTTGAATGGTTTCACAATAATAATAGTATGACAATTACCAAAGTTGGTATATGGTTTTCCACAAGAATTTACAAGAGAACAATGGAGTTTTTGCTCTTGATTCAATGGGAGGAAGAAGAGTTTGTCTTGCAATAATGTGGGAACCATAACCCAAGAGTCACAAGAGTTACATAACTCAAGAGTCACAAGCATGTAACCATGGTTACATATATGTAACCTTAGTTAGCTCATCATTAACTAAGGTTACCCTTTTGGGTATCTACATATTAGTCCTACACTTTATATGACAACACATTGGCCCCCTTAACATAATGTCCATAAGACCACAAAATTAGGCCAAACCAAAAAATAGCACATAACATATAATTTATCCATATATTATTCATATGTATGTAGATATAAGTCCATATATCTTACAAATTTATCTTTGTTCGTTTAGTTAAACTCATGAGCATGTATCATGTTTCACCAGTTTAATGGACAAACTTTGTACACTTGTCTAGAACTCACAATTCTCCTGGTATTTTGTACTTATTACGTGTGTTATATTTTTCTTTTTTTAATATATCATACTTTATTATTTGACTTTTTATTTTCTTTAAGCCGAGGTTGTTCTTGTATACTTCCATATTTAGAAATAATTTACCTTTAAATTTCTCACGTTTTCTTTAATGAGATAATTTATAGATATTTAAACATTTATGACTTGCTTTAGACTGCAAGTTTCAAAAGTCCAGACAACACTTAAAGTTAGCCTACTAGTCCGCCAAAAGAATATATTGTGTGAATTACACGTGCCTAATGAGGCAAAATAGTCCAATTAAAAAAGGACATGTGGCTTTACACAAAAAAGTGTCTTTTGAGAAAAGAAGAAAACGCTTTCGTCCCTAAATTGTCACGGTCTCCCACCCACCGGTGGCTCTAATCTCGTCGCCAGACGTCACCCCTGCCTTCTTTTCTTTGTCTTCTCCACATAACCTTCCCCGCCCAACCCCTTTTCGGCTATTCCAAACAGATAAGCTGAATAACAGGGCTCTTTCCCTAGTCTCCTAGCCAGTGAAAAAAGGACTTTTGTTGGAAAATTTAATTGGAAAATCTTAAAGATCAGTGCATCTTTCACGTCTTAGAAAGCTTAACTATCCGCTTTTCTTTAAAGATTTATTTGGTTATCCGGTAAATTATTGGAAATCTTAACTTTGGTTTTGCAAAGCTTAAATTTTCCGTCTTTGAGAATATTTATCTCTTGAGATTTTCTGGAAGTGGGAAATGATTGACGAGAGTGATAAAGTTTCATTTAATGGTTTAATGGAGCTCCTTACTAGGTTCATGGTGTTTCTTGTTGAAAATCATGGTAGATAATGGTGGTGATGGACAGATCTGGAAACGAAGAAAATCGCCACGACAAGCGACAATGTCGGGAGGACGCTGGCAATAATGGGCAGAGAAAATCTGAAAATTTTAAGGGGAGAAAAAATAAGAAAATTATTATTTTTTATTCATTAACACACTCAAGGAGAGTGAGAAACACTTTCTTTCCCATGTCATTGTTTTGTGTTTAATGGACACAATTTGAAATGAGTTCTAGTGTCTAATAGAAAATAGGGTAACTTTAAGTGTCCAAGTGAAAAGTGCTGTCAAGTTCCTGTTCTTGTTTATGTATTTGCCCAAAATACTAACTCCTAGAAAGAAAAGTTATTTTAACTAAATTACCCTTTATTAAAATTTACATATTGTTAAATTGACACGTTGAGATATGTAAATAATAAAATTTGAAAAGATAATTTATTCTTTCTTGATAAGTAAAAAGACACTTATTTTGGACCAAATAAAAAGACCAAAAGATCATTTACTATGGATCGAAAGGAGTATTTTCTTTCTTCAAATATCGCCACTTACATTTGGGACGGAATGAGTACTTAAGTATTTATGGATTTAAGTTGGAGAGTTGCCCAACATATTGGGGGAGAGTTATTTGGGATTTTTATATATATATGCCATATAGCAAACCTTATTACCTCCCATGTTTAAGGTTTGTGTTTATTACATTTAAGCATACCAAATTTCAATTTATGTACCATAATTCAAATTAAGGATATAATTATTGCTTCATTTATTCTAGGCATGATTTTATGAGCATATATTCCTTTTTTCTTTTTTTCCTCTTTTCTTCCTAGTGTTGCATATCTTTCACCAAATTAAAATAAGAAGAGAAAATTCCCCGCCCTAGCTGGATGTAACCCAGCGTTGCTGTAAACATGTTCTCATCAAATGATATACCAAATCTCATTTGCCAATGACTTTATTATATGGCTTACACTAAATAGTAAAAAAAAAAAAATCTCTTTTACCAAGAGCACAATAACACATATTATAAAATAAATTATCACAACAACAGCCAATGCATATAAATCGTTCTCCCTTTCAAATTTGAATTGAAATTTTGAATAATAAGAATTGATTAAATTTGGTATGCTTAAATGTTTTTGACACAAGATGTAGTTTAATTGCAGTATAAATGAACGATACAATTTAACTACAATTTATAATTTATTTTCAATTTATCTACAAATTATCTACATTTTATCTATAATTTAACTACAATTTAACTACGTTTTAACTACAAATTCTGGAAAAATATGTCTTCTTCTTCAGTCAAAATTAAGTCTAATCTTCACCAAAACCCCTCAAAATTGAGATATAAACTCCTAAACATATCTTCCCAATCTACAATTTATCTACAACTTATCTATATTTTATCTATAATTTATCTACAATTCTACAATTTAACTACAATTGAACTACAATTTAACTACAATTTCTCGAAAAATATGTCTTCTTCTTCGACGAGTTTCAATCTGAAAATTAGTCAAAACCAAGTCTAATCTTCACCAAAATCCCTCAAAATTGAGATATAAACTCCTAAACATATTTCGAATTATTTACAACAACACCCAATCCAAACAAATAATGACTTTTAAAAATTCAAATTTGAATTCAAAGCTTTCAAGCTTATTATGGCTATCAATTGTGGAAAATATATGGAGAAGGAGAGAATTAAGCTGCAATAGATTTTCTTCCGTTTTAAATTTCGAAATTAATGGTGATAGAATCACCATTAAATGTGATTCCTACAAATTTGAAGCCTTTTTAGGGTAGAATCTATCTATTTTTTGTTTGGTACAATTTTTGTAAACAAAACATAGTATAGGCGGGTAAATACCAAACCATACACAATTTTGGTAATAAGGTTTGCTATATGATATATATAGGTAAAAATCTCTTAACGCAAATAGTTGCCCACCTAATCTTTTAAACTTAAAAAATTAGTATATGTATAATTGTATATAATTAACATATAAACTGTATATACAAGTTTTTTTTTAAAAAAAAGTAAACATTGAATTTGACCGGCCGTAACAATCCCTATATCTAGGAAGCCTTACTATTAGCCCCAATATTGATGAAGCAGATTTAAAAGAGTGAGAGCCCAATTATCTAATTCAGCCCCTTTCTAATTCATCGAAGCAGCCCAAATTTAGAAACAATTCGTTGTTTCACTCTCTGGTCTTCTCTTTTTCCAAATGGCATGAATCATGATGTGATTTTATTTCCACGAAATATTTTATAGAATACGCTTCGGAAGTTTGAGCCAAAATTGTTCGATGAAATGACTGAGAGAAGGTAGGCGCTTCGTACCAATGCATGTTTTTGGAAACTTGACCTTTCTGAAGCCGGATAAATGAAGAGAGTAGCTAGCGGTAAGATTATGGCTCGCGTAAAGACAGTCTAATTATAATAATATTGAATTCATTGCAGCATGTCCACCTGTATATAATGAGCTGAATGGATACATGATTCATATAACCCTGTTTTGTGGCCCGGGCCTGAATCGGACCGGACCGGGCCCGCGGTCCTGGCGAACCTAACAGGCCTGGTGGGCCGGTCCTGGTGGTCCTGGGCTTGGTGTTACTCTTAAGCCCGTGATGGGCCGGTCCGCACAGTTTAGCCCGTGAACCAGGGACCGTTTGGCCCGGGACCGTCAGTCGGGCCTGGGGCGGGCCTGGTGGGCCTAAACTACAAGAATATATATACATAACATACAACATAAACTACAAGAAAATATATAAGAGAATATATATACATAAGACACAATATATATATACTACAAGAAAATATATAAGATAACATATATACATAACATACAATATATACTACAAGAAAATATATAAGGGAATATATATATATATATATATATATATATATATATATATATATATATATATATATATAGTATGTTATATATATATATATATATATATATATATATACATAACATACAATATATACTAATTACTACAATATAATATACAATGAAATATATATTATATATACTATACTAATAACTAGTATACTATCAATATATTCTATACTAGTATACTATATTATATACTGTACTAATAACTACAATACAAGATATTGCCTTAAACTAAAAAAAAATCACAAAAAAGCCCATCAGGCCCACGAAGCCCGGCCCGCTAAGCCCAGGACCACATGGGCTTAGGTCCGTCACGGGCTGGTCTCACCCATTGAGCCCGCGAAGCCCGGGACCGCCAGAGCTCAGGCCCGCAAAACCCAGGCCCGCGAAACCCGTTTAGGCCTGGCCCGCAACAAAATACAGCACTAGCAAATTTCTATATCTCGCATCTACTTAAATTGTGTGAATATGAGAATCTCTTTCGTTGAATTGAAAGAATTTTCTATTGAATGGAAGATGATTTTAAGGCTTGTTGAAAAATGTTGTTTCCAGTTTCCTCATTTCCTGCTATGTTGCATGGATACTTCATTATATTTGTCATGACATAACAGTGTCTAGCGGGTTGATAAGAGTGTGGGTACTTGTTCTGGGTTTTCCAGATACCCTAAACTTTAACAAAAAAATTGACATACCTGTATCAGATACTTCCATGCAACCGGACTTAGGTTACCTGAAACTACGGCATGAAAACAGTAGAAAACTGATCATCTTGACAGAGAAGGAAGCAACCAAAGATTGGAAAGGGATGAAGCCGTGGAGAGAAACCATGACAAGAAGGCCAATGCAGCAGATATCTGATATCTACTGCATAATCCGGCTGGACAAAATGTTACATCTGCCCTGTGCAAAACATCCACTATTCCAGCAATTGAACTAGCTGCTGCTAGGGTGAGGAATGATAATGCCTGTACGGTGTTTCTGTTTGAGTCAGAAGTATCGAAATGTGGGAAAAGGTCCAAATTTACCTCATTTATTGTTCGAAATATCCTAATAGTCCTTCGTTATACTTGGGGTCATTCATACTTTTGTTGTTAGCAAATCGCCTCACATTTACGCTTAACCTTAACGGAGTTGTAGCATGAAATGGATGGAGTTCATTACAAAAATATATTCAGGACAAAAGGTCTAGATTTACGCTTCTACTTTTTACCATAGTTAAATTGACCTCCATGGGTCCACGCTAAAGCCTCTCTATCCCTTCGGGGTAGGAGTAAGTTATGCATATATTCTATGATTCTATCCTCCCCATACCCCATTAGTGAGATTCTATTAGGTTGTTGTTGGAGTCCACGCTAAAGCTTCTTTTGTGGTCAAGACTCAATAGTAAATACAGGACGATTTGCTAACAGGAAATTGTATCAACCGGCTCAAAGTATAGCGGATAGTAAATTAAGATAACTCGTATAGCAGAGAGGTAATTTTGACCCTTTACTTTTAAGTCTGTAGCCTTTCAGAGATTCAAGAGCAAGACATACCCAATCTCCTAAAACAATGAAGAGTAGGATCCCTGGCTGACGGATGGGGCAATGGATCAAGACAGAGTATATGTCAATCAATGCCAAAGTAATGCTCCAGGGAACGACCAAACCCATGATTGTTACTAAGAAGCTGCCATCAGAAAGAAAATGTATCAAGTTATCAACATGTAGAGGATCAGATTAATATAATAGTAACAGGAAATTTGAGATTAATTAGGATTAAAATATATTCTCACTGAAATCAAGTGATAAATGATATGACTGCTCTAATGAATTTTATTGAATTCTTTTCTTTGCCATTTCAACCTATCACTATACAATAAATGCCTTCTCAGTTTATGCAATTCTTTGATATCTGTTGTTTCTACTATTGCTTAGTGAGCCTGTGTGTTTAATCAACAGGCATAAGGTGGAGATAATATAAATAGACACGAATCCAGGATCTAAAGTTAATTAGTTCAGAATGACTGTGATCTTATTATATGTATAAATTCTAGATTTTTTTTGCATGTATCGTTTGAGCCAAAACCAATGAGTTCAGTTGAATTACAAAATTGATCCTAAATCTGCCTCTGCATATGCGGAGATTATTCTGAGTGACAAATGAATATGCAGATACAAAAAAAAGTGTGCGCACAGTGCATAGGAAGAGAAATTACCAAAAGGCAGTATAGTTGTGGAACTCAACTCCTAAAGACATGAACAAAAGAGAAGCAGCGGAGAAGATGGTCTGCCCTAATCTCAAAGCAAAGCTTGCGCTTGTCCCCACAGCTCCTGGTACTTCATCATCCATGGCCATTTGCTGCTAAAACTACAATATGATCTATGTTCACTGCGACCTGTAATTGATGAAGATGATTACGACGAAGACAATAGTAAATACTTTCTCTATTGCCCAAGTTCACCATGATCTTCATATGTGATTCCAAATCTTTGCCTCCCCAAGATTTTCATGGATAGCAGATATGAGAACTTCAGGCTACTTACTTGATTATAGAAATTTCAAGAACTTTGGCAATGGATACTGGTTTTTTGTCTTCTTGTTGTTGTAATGGTGTACTTATTTTCTTGTGGCAAAAAACAGGGCTACTGTGCATCAACGTAGGATGTGAAGAAAGCCTGTACAAAGGATTTGACAAGTGGAATTGCAAATTACCTCTCCTTTATATTCTTTTCTTTTTAGCTGTTTGAAGAGACGGCCATAAATTATTTGGAATTGTTTAAGCAGCACCCACATGAACCGCACACAAGAATTAGTGGCAAACACAAATGCGAATCAAGAATAGTGTTTTGAAAAATTTAAACAAAGCCAAACGCAAAGGAGAAGACAATTTTTTGACATGACACAAGTCCTTCACGACGTTGGTGCAAAATATTCAAAGCAGTAGAACAAAAGGTACAAAAACCTAACAAAAAAGATACTTAGGCTTTGAGAATAAAAGTATGATGAGGTCGTCAATTTGATCGAAATAGTTTACACTTTCATATTTTCCTTTACTAGTGGAGTATATATTCCCTCTTTGGCTTTATATCGGTTCAGTCTGATAACTTTTTAATATTAACTCCAATACAGATTCTGATTTATAAAGATTACTAAATGTTCCAATTGTATTTTTTTTCTTCCTTTTAAAGTGATGACATCATGTATTTAAAAATCCAAATCAAATTTTCCACATGACTATTTTAATTTCTGTACAAACATTTGCATATGCTGCAAATTCAGGACTAATTATCATCTTCTGTTTAATTAGTGTAAACCTGAAATGTCCATACACATCGCCTGACATTAAAAGAGGCATCTATTTTAACCGTTTTATTCTTTTCCATATAGCCGCTCTATCTCACGTAAGGTTAGGAGTAAGTGCACCTACACCATATTATTCTCAGACCCTACTTGTGAGATTATACTAGGTATGTTATTATTATTGTATTGCTCTCCATACAAGAAAATTGTGGTCTCACGTATGAAAGAACGCACAGCATATTCAAGCGTTTAGGACCATATAAGCGAAGTTACTCTGAATTATTTCCATTTGAAAGATCAAGCACATTAGACTATAAACAAAAGGTAAACACCATAAAAATGATAAATGTATCACTAGAACTGACAAGGGGAAACCGGTTCCCTACAAGCTTTTATCTCAAACAACTAAGTTACCATTATCCAATTACATGTCAACAAATTTCAGAATAGGGGCATATGGTAATGAAAGGACGAGAAAGAAATAGGGCAACTGAAGTGGGGAGATGTTCATAGGTGCATACGAAATATTTGCTCCTCCTTCTGAACATTCGTTCCTCGAGAGAAGCTGCGGAAGGAAAAGGCAAAGAATGAGTTGGTCAGTTTACACAATAACAGCACTTGATTTAAGCACATAGAATCTAAGAAGTACAGTATGCAATTCGATTAATCAACAAAGAAATAACTTAGTGTCAACTGTCAAGGGCGCCAAAGAATGTGCATTAATGTAATTGTATCAGTAGAACATCGACCTTCTAAGGAAGACTAATTCTGGAAACGACTATACAGTCACTAAACAACATGAACCTTTAGCTATTACTTAATCCAACAACAGTGCACAGGGATTGATGCTTAATTGCAGTCCAGCATGAACCTTTAGCTTATACTTGAAATTCTATAATACTACATAGGGATCAGATTTAAGAGTGTCGTTTTGTGTGAAATAATTTCATCAAATAGATTAAACTATTAAAGAATTAGACAATTTTCCTTAAAGACTGGATCAACTTTTTTTGAGAAGAAGAGTGGATCAACTTTTCTAGCCCATTAAAATCTTTTCTGACGATGGGTGGCTGGCTGCAAGGCTCAAAGTTAAAACCTTTGCTGGCTCTAATACCATATGAATTGTGTAAGCCAACTCATCTCAATTTGATTATTTCAAGAAATGCCCCCTTGCCTGGTTGCAAAAGGGGACTTATACCACAAACTGTAAGAATACTCATTCTTCAGCTGCTAACTAAAAAAAGGGGCCAAACCAACTGCGTTCAGATTGCAATAACGGTACCAAAAAATGATTTTCTTGCACTAAATAAAGACTTATGCAACAAACCGTAACAATGACAGTTGCTTAGTAATGAGTCGTGTGTGTGTGTGTGTGTGTTCCCATATTTTTGGTGCATGAATTTATTAATTGATGTTTGTTTAGGGTACATGATATGATTGAAAGGCTGCATAACCAAGCAAAATGGGCATTTAAATAAAGTGAATATAAGAGCCAAGGATTGAAGTATTGGAGTGCGCCACGAGCTGAGCCTTTCGCCCAAGCGGCACCAATTATAGTCACAATAGGAGAAAAAGAGGTGCCTACTTCAACCCTTTCCACGTAGGCTCCTTGTTGGTCTAGGGCTCTTTCTCCTCCTCTGATAAATATTTATAATATTCCACAAACATGGTAGAGACAATTTTGGGAGCATTCTTGGAGAAGTAGGCACCTGTGAGGCTGTGACTGATTTCCTTTATCTAGAGTTATGGAAACCTGTGCATGATATGGTCCATATTATGTTTGAATTAATTGATTTTGTGAACCAAGATCTATTGTTTATTTCAATTCTTACATATTCGATAGCACAACTAACGATTGAATACTATCTATAAACCCTAGACTGAACTTGGAAAAAGTAATCTAAAGGTTGATTTGGAATAAACTTTGCTAGTTTGTGAACCTGGGCACCGGAGAACTAATTCGTGGATAGAATAGGAATATATCTATTCACTTGGCATAACATTATCAGGTACTTTGCAATTCATTCTTATTAACCTTAATACCATAAGTGTATAGAGGATTTTGTATAAACGAACAAGAAATTGGAGAACTCTTATGAACAATAGATGTCCGTGGTTGCTAGCCCTAGTGAAATGAATTTAGTCAAATCGAAATAGGGTCATAAGAGGACGGTGAAGGAGAACCATAGCTCACCTCAGCCCATAACATCAATTCCACTGATGAAAACAAACTGAGCAAAAATACATATGCAGATGCTAACAATAAATTAATTAATTAACTATGCCTCTTATTCCAAACAAGATGAGACGATTATATGAATACTCCGTACACATTCAGCAAACTAGAACATTCATCCTAATTTCACCATTTTCATCTTACCACATCCTTTATCCGTTCTTGGAGCAATCTAAGCTTCGCTCGCATACAATTAGATAATAATAGTACATAATTAATCCAAGTAAATTCTCAGAAGAAAATTTATAAGCATAAATTCAACTAATAACAACAACTAAGCTGAAAATCGTATAATCACAAGGATAAATTTACCTGAGAAGAAAGAGGAGCAAATAGAATAAGGAACCTAGAGTTCGAGCATAAGTTCTTCTTTCGAATCGGAGAAATAGTGGAGAATGTATGGGGTGACCCGAATCACGGCGACCCAAGTACCAAACAGGGCAACGTGTGTCTTCAGCTGCTTCAAAGCAGCTGCTTTGTCAGGTTTACGCATGAACAATCCTGGAAACATTGTTGCTTCTTTTGCTGCTCTGAGATTTGAGATTGAACGATCCAAAAACCCTAGCTTCCAACTGAAAAAAGGGCGTACCGGTGAGGTTTTAGACTTGTGTATTTAGTGATTGTCACTCTGGGCCTCATGCCCAATTTAATCATATAAGGGAGAGTGTTTGGGCCGGGTCTAATATGACTTTATTAGGGGTGAAATTCAAAAATAGCCAGATTTACAACTGGTCGTTCAAAAATAGCTCAATTTTAAAAGTAATTGAAACTTAGCCAATTTTCATGTAAAAGAAAAGTCTGAGCGAAAACACTATTCAAAACCCGAAAAATACGCCAGTATATTATGCTGGAATTCCAGCGTAAGTATACTTAAATTCCAGCATATTAATACAGGAGTTCCAAGTTAAGTATGCTGAAACTCCATCATATTATGCTGAAGTTCTAGCATACTTATCTTAGAACTCCAGTATTAATATGCTGGAGTTCAAGTAAACTTATGCTGGAACTCCAGTATAAGATAAGTATGTTGGAACTCCAGCATAATATACTGGAGTTCCAAGATAAGTATGCTGGAACTACACCATAATATACTGGAGTTTCAGCAAGTATATCGGTCCAGCATAATATGCTAGAGTTTGGAGCACCGATGCTCCAATCTCCAGTATATTATACTTATGATGGAACTCCAGTATAAGATAAGTATGCTGGAACTCCAGCATAATATGATGGAGTTTCAAGATAAGTATGCTGGAACTCCAGCATAATATACTGGAGTTCCAGCAAATATACCGGTCCAGCATAATATACTAAAGTTTCGAGCACTGATGCTCCAGTCTCCAGAATATTATATTGGAGCCAGCAAAGTATACTGGTCCAGAATAATATACTGGAATTCATACAAAGGTGCACCGAACTCCAGTATATTATGTTGGATCGGTCTCTGCTACAGCAATATAGTGACTATTTTTCATTGACTTAATAACAATATTTGAATGGCCAATCCGAAAACTGGCTATACCATGCTATTTGTATCTTTATTAGCCGACCCGTTAAGATTTGTATTGAATTTGATTCTTGCAAATTGCAATACCATCATCGTTCTTAAAAGTGGAATTGAAGTGCTAAAATTAACAAATGGAAATAGTTCGAGATGATTTGGCCTCTTACTTTGTAAGATTACCTAAACAGTAAGCAACCCCCATTTCCAATCGAGTTGTTGTGAGTTCGAGTCTCCCCAAGAGCAAGGGTGGGAAGTTCTTGGAGGGAAGGATGATGGGGGTCTATTTGGAAACAGCCTCTCAACCCTAGGGTAGGGGTAAGGTCTGCGTACACACTGTCCTTCCCAAACCCCACTTAGTGGGATTATACTGGGTAGTTGTTGTTGTTGTTGTTGTACCTAGACAGCAAATTCTTTTAGATGTGGATTTCCGTTTTTGTGGCTGTTAGTTTTACTTGATAAGTGATGCTGGTGGTTCTTTAACCAAAAAGTGCTAAGCTTTTCGTTAAATCAATTAATAAGAAAATGGAAGATAAATTTTAGCCAAATGTAATTAACTCCGGATCTAAGCATATTGAATATGAGAATCGAAAAAAGACTGAGCTTGATGATTAACAGGCATCAAATATAAATGATAAGCTTACATCTTTGATATATTATTTCGTACTTTAAAGAGCAAAGAAGGAAAAAAGGGAAAGTTGATGATAATTATGAGATCTATATTTATTGATTCAACAATGATGATTACAAAGAGTTGTAATCAAAATCTGGACTTTTGGTTTGTTGTTGGAGGTCCCCTTCTGTTCTCCTCTTTGATATGTTGTTCCTTTCTTTTTCCCGGATGGAGACCCATTTCTTGAGCTTTTCCTCTCCTATATGTATTACCAATCTACCCCTTTATCATATTATGCTGGAGTTCCAGCATACTTATTCTGGAACTCCAGTATAATATGCTGGAGTTCAAGTATACTTATGCTGGAACTCCAGTATAATATACTGGCATATTTTTTGGGTTTTGAACAGTATTTTCGCTCAAATTTATCTTTATATAAAAAGTGGTTAAATTTTAATTACTTTTAAAACTGAACTATTTTAAACGATCAGTTATAAATTTGGCTATTTTTGAATTTCTCCCGATTTTGACCCATACAGTTGATGGAAGTTAGATATTAATATAACATGAGTAACAAGAGAGAGTTGCTCAATAGAAAGGGGGTGGCTTTGAAATTTAATAAACTATTGCCTTTGGTAAACGTATGGTAGTTCCTCTATTGACACTATAAATAATTTTCAGGAAAAAATTAATTTCTTTTACATTTTTCAACTTGAAGACCATCCCTATCGAAGGGGCTTGAATTTCAAGATTCAAATCGTAATGGGACACATTGCAACTTGCAAGTACAAGCCTTTTTCTTTTGGCGTAATACATACAGGAGATGCTTAAAGTTAAATTGAAGGTTGTTCTTATTGAATACTTAAGCTACATTAAACTTGTTTCAATTAGACACAATTTACTGAGTTGGCACATAAAGTGTACTTCACCCAAAAAAGGCGCGTGAAGAGCCCAAAACAGATTTTATTTTCAATTTTTTCTTTTTCTTTTCTCTCCACCATTGTATCACCCACTTTCACCATTGTTGTGCCTCCACCATTAATTTAGCTCGAAATTTTGAACTAACAACCATCTCCGTTGATTGAAATCGAAGTAGGACCATATTCTTCATTTGAAGTCAAAACGCCATTGCTAGTGTTGTTTTCTCAATTTATATTACTAAAATAAAATTAATTGACTAATCAATTTTAACTTAGATGTTTCTACCAAACTAACTTAGGAGTACTAACTTTTCGAATCTTAATTGAGTGATTGTATTTTATATCACGAGGGAAGGATGCCGGGAGTTTATTTGGAAACAACCTTCCTATCTTAGGGTAGGAGTAAGGTCTGTGTACACACTATCCTCCCCAAAGATTATAATGGGTTGTTGCGGTAGTATCTTATATGACGACCGAGAAAGATTATACTTCAGTCTTCTCTGCGATTGTGATGCTGCTCGCTTCAAAAACTCTTATTTTCTCGTCCATCAAATACACTCAGTTCGTTGACCGTCAATGACCAATAAGATGTCACCACATCAGCAATTGAAACGAGAAAGTCAAGTACACTCTAGCGGGACACTCCCGCGCATTAAATTCAGTACTGGTGACGTGTCCTTCCTACACTAACTTCATCAACAAATTGTAAGTTTGCAACAGTGACGTGAAAACACCACAAATCACTCACTCTCTCTCAAAACCCACAACACAAAAAACGCACTAACATTTACTTGCATATTACACACACATTCCCCCCATTAACCAAACCCCTCAATAAAGGAGCACAGAAAATAAAAGCACCAATTCCACTTCAGTTAATTGCCCTGCAGCTCATAATGCTCCACCATAAAGCTCCTTCTCCGCCACCGTCACTGTCACCGGCGCCGGCGTCGGTTCACCATAACGATACTCAGAAAGCTCCATCACCTTCAACGAGGCCGCTTCATCATTCGTCCACATTGCCAACTTCACCAACGTCAGCATCAACGTCAGACTTATCAACTACTCCACCGCCGTCAAAAGTACCAGTTGATTTCAGCCCACCTTTGATTGCGATGGTCGTTATTATCGCTACTGCTTTCGTCATCATAACCTACTCGCGACTCCTTTCGCGCCATCTGCTCCGTCTACACGGCCGCTATAGACTGTGGCGTCGCCGTCGCCGACGTTATGTTCCGTCATCTGCCGGCGATATCGAGTCGCCTCCTTATCCGTTTGATCCTAACGATGCTTTCCACGTGCTCTCTCCTTACGGATTGGACGATTCAGTTATCAAAACAATTCCTCTTTCAATCCACACTCGAAAAAGCAGCGTTCACGATTGTGCAGTGTGCTTACTGGAATTCGAAGAGAACGACTACGTGCGCACGCTTCCAGTATGTTCACACGCCTTTCACGTGGACTGTATTGATATATGGCTCAAATCACACGCGAATTGCCCATTGTGTCGTGCCGGAATATTCCGTCCAGAGTCACCGTTCACTCCGTTAATGGCTGCAAGGATACGCCCGAGCTTCGATGACATGCTGGTGGAGAACACAATTCTAGAGCCTTTAGCTGAATTTCAGCCAGAATCAGATACAACGACGGTGTCAGAAATCACACAGGAGCCGTCGCCTCGGAGAAACATGATCCAATTAGAGGATATCAGATTCAACGGACGTGATATATTGCTAAAACGATCCTATTCCTTCGGATTTGAGAGGAATTTAGGATCCGAGAGACTAGTACTTGAAGCAACAACAGCTTCGCCATGGCGGTACCGCAGAGCAATTGGATCAGGAAGCTTCTGGAGCAAAAGACCTTCACCGTTCAGCTCATTAACAAAACCACGAGTATTCTCGTTCCGATATTACAGAGGAATGAAATCGCCTTTCTTCCGCCGCACCAGAGGCGGATTCTTCCCGTTATCGGAGTCAAGCGCGAGATATAGTACCGGCGGAGGTGGAGGTTCATCGAGAAGAAGCAAATCATTCGCGAGTCCGATGTTCATGAGAACATCGGCAGCGGGAGGAGTATTCTCGTCGAGCCGGTTACGGAGCGGTGATCCAGAAGCCTTACTGTCACCGGACAGGTATACCAGACGGTGAAGATGAAATCAGATCACATGGAGAGGAATTAATGAACTTTTGGAAAACAACAACCGTCCGATCGATCGTAGTTATGGGGGGGCGGTGATCGAGGTCGTGGGGGTGGGGGAATGGGGTCAGGCGACATTAATATACATTGGGAAGAAGGAGGGGAAATTAATGCAGTGCCTGCTACTATGTTTATTGGGTCTGTGGAGGTCATTTAATACAGAGAGAGAGGGGGCGAGTAACTGTGTTGAAATGCTAAGAAGAAGAAAAAGTTACGTCTGCATTTATTGGAAATTTAGACTATTTTTGAAGAGTTAAAGAGAGATGGTGATAGACAAGGGTTAGGAGCTTATCCAAAAAAAGTGTTAAAACTTTTTGGAGTGTATGGATGATTGAGTTTGTGACTGTATGAGCTCCTCCCACTTGTCTACGTCTTTTATTATGGTTTAAATGCATGTTGATTCGCTGTCCAGTTTTGGTTGGAAATATGTTATCTAGATAATTATTTCAAAATTAATTATTATATTTTTTTATATATGTTTAGCTCAAAGTTATCATGCAAGTATAAAATAATCAAATTAATTCGAGTGTCAATCATAGCAGAACGTAAAAAATTAATGGACCGAATAAAAAAAATAAGAAACAAGCCTTTTATATTAAGAAGAGATATATAGAAAATATTTTATTGATGATATTGATTTGGTCTGTCCCTCCATGGAAAGGTTCAGAGCTTTATAATGATATTCTCTCTTTTTTCGAGAATCGCAATGAAGAAGAAGCAACCCCCTTTTAGGATTGTTTCTCTTAGTATTTATAGCTGTTAGCTTTGCGAGCTAGGACTAGGTGGCCATGACCACGTTGAGAGGGCGCTTTCGTAATGGCGGATAGGCCATTGTTAATAAATGGTCGTACCATTTATTAATCACAAATCAGCTTAAGAATGGATTAGTTCCGTTAATTATCATAGAGTCGAGTTTTGACCCATACAGTTAATCCCTCCGCTCATTAAAGTCGTTCCCCTGGCCGAGCTTGATGAGCGGACTTTGTCGGCTGAAATTCAAGAAATTTGGAGATGGGGGTCAAATGCTGTCTTGGTCGAAACCGAAGGTGGCCGTTGCCGTTTATACACTGGAGATGGCCATAACCTTAATTTTGTGGACGGTCTTAGCTGTTTACATACTGGAGATGGCCATAGCCTTAATTTTCTGGACGGCCTTAGCCGTTTACATACTGGAGATGTCCATAGCCTTAATTTTGTGGACGTCCTTAGCAGTTTACATAGTGGAGATGGCCATAACCTTAATTTTGTGGACGGCTTTAGCCGTTTATATACTAGATTTGGCTATAACCTTAATTTTATGGACGGCCTTAGCCGTTTACATATTGGAGATGGCCATAGCCTTAATTTTGTGGACGACCTTTAACCATGTTAGGTGCTAACATTATCTAGGAGTTACCGCGTTACCGTTCGAGGAAGATCGGATTTTTCCCTTTGGCGAAGCCACTTAGCTTTTCGACTTATTTCGTGTGGGGTCGAGCTCTTGCTCGTTTTGAAAGTGCAATTATTGTTCTCGGCGGTCGAGTCGTATGCTCTGCAGTCGAAGGGAGTACGGGAACGCTTGACGCGCATTTTGGCGACGTCCAAAATTTGGAGGCGCATAGAACGTCCTTCAATACTTTCAGGTCGTTATAATCGTTTCGAAGGTGAAGCATCGGTCGACGATTGAAAAGCCATTTCTTGGTGTCTGTCATAATGACACACTTTTCTGTAGAAGTGAACTGCTTTGAGGTTGGCAAGTAGTTAATGACGGATATTAGTATTCGTGAAAGTCACTTGTGTTGCCTATAAATAAGGGGCTGTGTTATTCATTTCTCACATTTTTGTCATTTGTCTAAGTGAGATTTCTAAAGGAACTTCATTCATCGTTGGTTCATCTTCTTCCTTGTTCTTCATTTAACACCATCTTTATTTTTCTCTCATTAAATATCTTCCTTTTCTTTCATATTAATCAGCAATGGCAAGAAGTTCTACCAACAACCTCACTTTGGCGACTCTCCCGGTGGCTGAAGGTCCATCTACAACAGTGAGAGACACTGAATCGGTGGAGATCGATCGGGTTCCATCGGCGAACGATATTCTATCCTTACCCAGAGTCCGGCGACTAAATTTACGGTGATGCAGGAGAAGATTAGGTGGATGAGGCCCCACTGATGGGGGAAGTGGGTATTGCCCAGTTACGGGAACAATGGGATATCCCCCGCTTCGCTGATATTTCCCTTGCTAGACGTGAGGAGAGGGTCCACGTCAATCGCAGAGGGTATTGCGCCTTCTACGCTTATCCCTTCAAGTTGGGATTGAAGCACCCTCTTCCTATGTTGGTGGTCAACTTCTGCTACCATTACAGGGTGTGCCCAAGGACAGCTCATTCCGTCTCTTTACAAGCTTTTCGCTATGCTTATTAAATATGCGGAACTGGATCTAAGGGAGATCACGTTACGATACGTGCTGACTCTCTATGCCCCTCAGAGGGTCCGTGGTACTATGGTTCGGGCAGTTCCTCATGGGGCGAGGGGCTTGACTGCGGAGTTAGATGATGTAGTGGACTCTCGCACTTATGGGAATTTCTTCTACATCAGGACTGAGCATTTTGTGGCGTGTGCTACTGAGTTCCCAGAGACTTGGAACCATGCCCGTAAGTCCTTTATTCGTCAAATTCTACTTTCCGTCTTTTCTCATGCCCGGTTCTGATAAGTGCTAACTTTACCTCATGTTTGTAGCTAAACGGCCGCCGCTGGTTCCACTACACGGCATTCGCCAATGGGTCGAGACCGTGCTCCCTCAAACAACGGGGATTCGTACGTGGCCCGTCTTTCTGGGAAAGGCATGGCCGTAGACCTGCTTCTGGTGAGAATTTTAACTTTGTCCCGTTCTTGTGTTATTCCATTTTGCCTCTTCTTCTCAACTTTGTTCTTTCTTTGATCAGGGAGGGCACGCCGCGTGAGGGCTCCTCATCTAGCTTTTCGCAGGCCGGGCGCGACTACACGACTCGTGACAATACCGGCGCCATGTCCAGTTCTGAGGGCTACTTCGGTTGAATCTTCGGCGGCTCATTCCCTAGAACGGTCTGCACCTCAGGTCGAAGAGTCCTCGGGGATCGTACGCCCTAGGGCGGAGTCGCCTTTGAACGAGGATGAGGAGGAAGGGGAGAGGCAACTGGTCAGGTGTAGGGTTGCATATACGCCAACTCTAGTGGTGATAAGTTTGGATTCCCGCCATCGGGCGCGGAGGGGAATGTGGCAGTGGTGCTTGCCCTAGAGGGCGGACACACAGTGGGGGTTGCCCCCGTTGGCTCAGGCCAAGGTGATACTATCGCTTCGGTGATTCAATTAACAGTTCTAGTTGCTGAGAGGGGAGGTAGTTCCTCAACAACTGTTTTGGTTGGAGAAACAAGTGCCAATGTGTTGGCGGGGGCGGGATCCTCAACTTCTCGGTCGGCGCAAGAAGGTAGGGGCACCGCAGGAGAAGAGTATGACACCGAGTTCGACTTGGACCCTGACGACGTCCGTATGTTTCAAGAAGCGCTCACCCGCACGACGGTGCATGTGAAAGGGCGGTTTCGCTTTGTTGAGATTCTTACGAAGCAGAACTTGCTGCTTCAAGAGGAAAACTTGGTGTCGTTGTTCAAGGTGTTGTGCTCAGAGGCGGAAAAAAATGTCGCTGAGGGGCATAACGGACGTTGGGATGATTGGTGAAGTGGCTGCACTGGGCTTGAAGGTACGTGTAGTGACCTTAGTTTGTTTTTTACTTAGTCTATTTTCTGTTCTGATTATCGCTTTGTTCTTGTAGCCTTTTTTTTGGAGGTGGAAAGCATTCGCTGAGCTAACACCTGCTCAGGGATATGTTTGTGGGCGTTGGAGAAATACCGCCGCTACCAGTATTGGTTCCATGAGATACGTGAGCGCCTGAGGAACGACCCCCGGAGTTGGGACCTTATCGAAGAGCTAGCGAGGCGAGAGCTTCAAATGCAACAGACCCTTGGCAAGGTTAACACCCTTGAGGAGCACCTTCGTCATGAAGACGAGGAGAAGGAGGCCGAGAGGAGGGTTGCTGCTGATAGGGAACGCTAGAATTGGGTAATGGTAGCAGAGGCCTCTGAAGCTTTGACCGGGCAGGTGGTCGCTTTGGAAGGAGGTCACTTCCTTGAGGCTGTAAGCAAGTGACGCTTTGTCGCGGGTCGGGCGCTGGAGACGGCGAACCTGTGTTCACGAAAGGGAACGGGGGCTGGAGAGAGCCGCCGTGTCTTTTTGAAAGGCGACACTAGAGGACTGTATTGGCATTTATGAACGGGACTCCCGAACTACGGTGGATCGAATTACAACCCTCGATGCTGAGAACCAGCACCTGAGGGACCAGGCCGCCTCTTTCGGCCCGACTCGTGATCTTTGGATGTTTTCTGAGGCCCAACTTGATGTATACAAGAGATTATGGGAGGCCGACATTGTGCTTGAATCCACTTTTGAAGAAGTCCGTCAGAAGGCTCGTGAGGCCAGTGTCGACCGTGGCTTTGACCCAGCTACGCCAGGGGTTGATGATGGCGCTGAAGGCGCTCGTGATGCTGATGGTGGTGCAAGAAACACCGAATGGAAAGGACTTTTTATGTTTTTTTTTGTTTTCGTTGCCGTTTGGCTAGCTTTTTTTTTGTTCTTTCTTTTCTTTCTTTCTCATTTACCGGCCTTGGGCGGGTGTAAGTCGGGATGATTTGTTGTAACTAAAGATGTAAATATATGCAACTTTATTTTCCTCTGTTTTGCCTGGTGTTTATTTTGTATCTTTCTTGTTCTTAAGTTTTTCTTTTTGTACGCGCTCAGGGGGGGAGGTTTGCCTCAGAGTTTTTCTGGCAAGCGTTTTAATCCCACTATATCTTTGGTCGTAATGATATCGATGGCCTTGACCGTGATGATGTTGATGGCCTTGGCTAGGTAGGTGACTTCGACTATTTTCGAGTCGTTTGCTTGCCTTAGATAGAAACTAGGTTGGTTGTTTAGTGGCAATGGCCATGGCCATGATTAAAAGGTTTTTTCTTATTGTTTTCTTTTACTTGGTGTAAACAAGTTGTGGCCATTATCTGGCGATAGAGGCAGTTAGCCTCACTCCCAGTTTACGTGGTAGAACTATTGGCCGCGATGGTAAGAAATACGGCATTGTATTTTGACCGAGGCTGAACTTTACGTGGACAGAATCTTAGTTCGAGTTGGGCATACTTACTTAAATGGCGAGGGAGCTTAACCTATCTCTCCTCTCGTTGTAGGGTAGGCCTTGCTTCATCCAATGGTGGAGGCACCTGGCCTGAGTTTTGGTTCAAACAGGGTTGAACTCTTTAGACTTGAGGATGAATGTGTTCAGCCTTGTTGTTTGAGTGAGATTGGGCCCGTGATGGCGAAGGCGTACAGTCTGGGCCTTGATTCGACCGTGATTGGATTTATGATTTTTATGGCGAAGGCGCACAACTTGAGTCCCGTTCAACTTGTACTTGAACTTTTTAGCGAAGGCGCATAGCCTGAGTCGTTGTTCAACCATAGTTGAATCTCACATTTTTTGATGGCGAATGCGTATGGCCTGAGTCCCAGTTCAACTCGTGGTTGAACTTTTTGGGCGAAGGCGCGTAGCCTCAGTCGTTGTTCAGTCATAGTTGAATCTTGTAATATTTGATGGCGAAGGCGCATGACCTGAGTCCCAGTTCAACTTGTAGTTGAATTTTCAGTGAAGGCACGTATCCTGAGTCATTGTTCAACTGTAGTTGAATCTTGCAATTTTTGATGGCGAAGGCGTATGGCCTAAGTCTCAATTCAACTTGTAGTTGAACTTTTTAGCGAAGACGTATGGCTTGAGTCGCAGTGACATGTGGTTGAACTTTTTTGGGCGAAGGCATGTAGACTGAGTCATTGTTCAACCGTAGTTGAATCTTTCAAGTTTTGATGGCGAAGGCGTATGGCTTGAGTCTCAGTTCAACTTGTAGTTGAAATTTTTAGCGAAGGCGTATGGATTGAGTCGTTATTCAACCGTAGTTGGATCTTGTAATTTTCGATGGCGAAGGCGTATGGCCTGAGTCTCAATTCAACTTGTAGATGAACTTTTTAGCGAAGGCGTATGGCTTGAGTCGTTGTTCAACGGTACTTGAATCTTGCAATTTTGATGGCGAAGGCGCATGACCTGAGTATTAGTTCAACTCATGGTTGAACATTTTTGGGCGAAGGCACGTAGCCTGAGTCGTTGTTCAACCGTAGTTCAATCTTGCAATTTTTGATGGCGAAGGCGCATGGCCTGAGTCTCAGTTCAACTTGTAGTTGAGCTTTTTAATGAAGGAGTATGGCCTGAGTCCCAGTTCAGCTTGTAGTTGAACTTCTTAGCGAAGGCTCATAGCCTGAGTCTTGGTTCATCTCGTAGTTAAACTTTTTCCTCCCGCATAATCCATTGTGTGTCGGGAGTTGGAGGTTGGCTTTGATTTGGGATCTTGCACGATTTGTGTGTAGTCTTTTCGACTAGTTTGTAAAGGTTACCCCGTTATGGATCTCAGTTTGAGATGCCTTTGTGCCATTTTTTCTTTTGGCAGGATCTTGTATTGGGGATGTAAGGGTATCTTATATGTGCTCTCCCTGTGGGGAGGGGGCTAACTTCTTTTTCTTCTTGCACTTATTTGAAGATGGAGGGATTTGGGAATCGGGTTCTTGCCGAAGCTTTTGAGTTCCTTTTACCCGACATGCTGCTTTGGCTTGTTCGAGCGGGATTGCTTATCTGGCGTTTCTTTCCTTTTGGTCCAAGGAAGAACTATGAGCATAAAACAATCAAATTAATTCGAGGACCAATCATAGCAGACCGTAATAAATCAAAGCACCGAATAAAAGGAACAAGAAACAAGCCTTTTGTATTAAGAAAGATATGTGGAAAGCTTTTTATTGATGATATTGATTTGGTCTGTCTCTCCATGGAGAGGTTCAGAGCTTTACAATGATATTCTCTCTTTTCTCGAGAATCGTGATCAAGAAAAAGAAGCAGCCCCCTTTTAGGGCTCTTTCTTTTAATATTTATAGATGTGAGCTTTGCAAGCTAGCACTGGGTGGACGTGGCCACATTGAGAGGGCGCCTTCGTTGTGGCGGATAGGCCGTAGCCTCTATGGTCGAATCGGATAACCATCAAGTACCACTGTTAATAAATAGCCATACCATTTATTAATCACACATATGCTGAAGAATGGATTAGTTCCGTTAATTATCATGGAGTCGAGTTTTGACGCATACAATATATATTAAAAAAGATACTATAATCCCTAGATAATTAATTCTCGTATAAATTCATCTCAAATTTAATTTCGAGATTAATTATCTCTTATCCCTCGTAGCAAACGACCCCTAATATATGTTCTTGATACAGGTTGAATTTAGTAAGAGATTCTTGTACTCGTTTGTGTGTGTTTTTGTTTACATGTGACCTTGGGCTGAATGCGCAAGAAATTTATTAGAATTTGTACAAACAGATACTGTTGATACTATAGCGTTTGTTGTTCCTAAGTCTATCAATCTTAAAGTTGAACCGTTCGTATATCAATTAATAACCAATAATGTTTCGTTTAGCTAGCGTACGTGGTTATCATTAAGACATGCCGGCTTCTGTCAGTCCACAAGTTCATTGACACAAGCGAATCCCATTTTTTTAAGCCAATGGATGTAAAGTATAATTGCATTCTTTAAATCTTTATGATAATCAGTACACATTTATTATATCTATGTACATCTTTCAACTATGTATATATGGTTAGAACTAAAAATTGCATTATTTTTGAAGTCTACATCTACTACTAGTGATTGTATATATATATATATAGTATATTAATATTTTGCATTTTCTTTTTGTCAAATCCAAATTTCAAGTGAAAAAATGAAAAAATTATGCTAGACATGCATTGAAGAGGGAGAAGTGTTTGGGTGACCGACAGATATGTGTGGCACCCTGACCCTGGCCTACCTAGTTTCTACTTCTTCTTTTTTTATTTTTGCCACTCTATCTCAATAAGTCATCCATGATTATGATATGCTTCATAGCAATAAATCCAAGAACAGATATTTTTCAGTATAAATCGATTTTCTGTAAACAAGGGAGAAATATTTAGAAGAGATGGTGACCGTATAATATTTGAAGTAGTCATCCTTGAACATGAGACTGGAATTTGAATATCCTATGTGGTAATGCTACATTTAGTACTCGAGTTTCCTTCAGACTGAATTTTCATAGTGAAGAGATGGTAACCTTGCTCCATATCTTAATTTAACTGTATTATTTGTTTAATAGTTTTTGGTTAAGGGTACTCTATAAGGTGAGAGTTCATTTTTTATAACATGCTGGTTTTATAGGGGGAGGAAAACCTTCATTCTGTTTGAAAAAATATTAATTTTTTGATAGAAAATGAAGGGTTCCAAGAATCTATATACTGACAGTACCAAAACACAAACCAGAATAGAAGACAAAATATTTATACAAATTGATGACAAAATTTACGATATTTCAGAGATTGAGGTAGTACTGGGACACATGGAACGGTAACATTTGTCTGCATAGGTTTCTTTTGATTATAGTTCTCATTTTCGTCACAATTTGTGCAGGAAGCACAGACAAATAACATGTCCAAAGTTCAACCTTGCTTTCACCCCATCCACCTATGTTTTAGAGTTATTACTCCACGACAAAATTAATTGCTATTCATTTTTAATAATGTCATTTTTTAAATTTTTTTTGGTAATTATAACATTATTATCAAGTAAAATATGTATAGCTCATCTAAGTATTACAGAATCCTTCCTAGCCTATCACCAACTGACATTCAGTCCTAGTACAGTGATATCTAGTTTTCTATTCTCCTATATCTTCCTTTCTCTCTCTACTTTTCTATGCTTAACTAGCTTTAGGGTACTAGTTCAAAGTAGTTATCACCTTATCTAAGTAAGGGAATCTAGCTACCCTTACATGAACTTCTTGTATAATCAGTTTGATTAGAACAGTTGTGTTCCTTCTCTTCTTCTGAAAGGTTGTGTAGTTCTTTTCCGGCCAGCATTGGTATATTGCAGCTGCTAATGTTACTCTGCAGATAGCTGCTCTTGCACTCTTGCCCTTTGCCATCTTCTCCATCCATGCGATCTCATCTTGCCAACTTTTATGTGTTCTTTAGATTCCTTACCATCGCAGTAGTTCATCCCATATCTTCCCTGTAATCTCACATTAGAAGAATAGGTGTTGCATTGTCTCATTCTCCTTATTTCATAACGGACATGTTTCATCCACATTTATCCCCCATCATATCAGGTTGTCGTTGGTAGCTACCTTTGCTATAGTGCTAGTCTCAATATGAATATCCATTTTTGTTGCCCTTAATTGTTGCACACTAGCCTTCTCCATGTACTTTCTGATACTCCCCTTGCAATGATCTGTAAATTCTTCTGGTAGAGCACTTTGTTATTTGTTGGACATCAGCTTCAGTCATTCCAAATCTTATAAAAAACTTTTTGGCCTGAAAAATCTTCTGTATTGCCCAAGAGGCATTCTTTGGTTCTACATTCCACACTGGTTGGCCATTGACAAAATAAGTATGAACTCATAGCTTCTCCTACCTAGTGCTTATGTTCCATAGCAATTTACAGATGGCAGCTTCATTCCATAATTCCACATCAATGAAATTCAATCCCCCTGCAGCCTTAGGTGCACATAATCTCTCCCAAGCAATCAAGGCCTTCTTTGTTGGTTCGGCATCACATGTCCATAGAAACCTCCTACAAATAGTCTCTATCAATTGGATAACGTTTTTAGGAATTGTGAAGATTTGTGCCCAGAATGTCTAGATTGAAAACAACACACTCTTTAATAGTACTGCGCTGCCTGTATATGACAGGTATTTGTTGTCAAGTTCTGAATTCTACGCAGCATTTTCTCAATTAGTCGCTCACATTGAATTGCTGATAGTCTCTTGGTGCTCAAAGGAACCCCTAAGTATCTGAATGGTAGTTCTCCTTTGGTATATCCTATTTGATTCTGTATCACCTGGTTTACCCCTCCAAAATAGATGCTACTCTTATTTGTGTTAGCAATTAGTCCTGATGCTATTGAAAACTTCTAAAAATGCTGGTGTATTATCTGCACTGATTGCACTTCCCCTCTACAGAACAACAAAAGATCATCTGCAAATCCCAATTGCATTAAGTTGAACTTGGCACATCTGGGGTTATACTTGAACTTCCTATCCTCCTTTAGGGCCTTCAAAGATCTGCTCAAATATTCCATAGCTAGGACAAATAAGAAGGGTGATATTAGATCACCCTGTCTTAGCCCCTTCTTTGCTTCAAAGGGATCTGTAGGTCTGCCATTTATGAGAAGTGAATAGGACACTGTACTAATGCAAACCATAATCCATTTTACAAAAATTTTAGGGAAATTCAATGTCCTCAGTACTTGCTCAATGTATCTCCGCTCCACATAGTCGTATGTTTTTTTATGTCAATCTTAAGCATACATATCGGAGATATATTCTTTCTTCCATAACCTTTCACTAATTCATGGCTCATTAAAATATTATCAGTAATCAGCCTCCCAGGAAAAACAACAGCTTGACAGTTATCCACCAGTGTATCCATTACTCCTTGCATTCTTTTTGTTATCACTTTGGATATGATCTTGTATATCATTGTACATCATGAAATAGGTCTAAAATATTTTATGTTTGTTGGGTTTTGGATTTTTGGAATAAATGTGATTGTTGTGCAATTGATGGCCTTACACATTTTAGCATTTTCAAAGAATTCCTGCACTGCTACGGTTATTTCCTCCCCCACAATGTGCTATACTTTTTTGAAGAAGTATGAGTTATAGCCATCACATCCTGGAGCCTTATTATCATCTATGCCCATGAGTGCCTGCTACACTTCTTCCCTGCTGACTGGTTTGATTAGTTGTAGTTGTTAGCTCATGTTCAACACATTGCCCTTCTTCATTATTTCAGAGTCAATCATTGGTAGTTGTGTAGCTGTTGTACCAAGTAGACCTACCTCTTTTGGTCTCTGAATTATATCTCCTTTACTATCTGTTAATCTACCAATGTTATTCCTTGCTTGCCTACTTTTCACACAAGCATGATAGAAAGCTGTGTTAGCATGTCCTAGATTGAGCCATTAGATTCTGGATTTTTGTTTTGCAATGTTCTCCTCCAACATTAGCCATTTCTCCAGTTCCACTTTAATAGTTTTTCTAACTCAAGATAATTTCCATCATGGTCAGGCTTACTCATCTGATTTTGTATACTTTTTAGTCTTTCTCTATCCTCCTGTATCTTATTCTTAATACCACTAAGCACTTCTTTATTCAGCTGCTTCAGTAATCCTTTCAGTCTCTTTAGTTTATTCCACACTGTCAACAGTGCTTGTCTACTCTTCCTATGCTCCCATACCCTCTGTACTGTACGTTCAAAGGACTGCAGTTTTACCAAGCAATTTGGCATCTTGAATGATTTCCCCCTGCTTGTTCACTTGTATCAAACTTCACACTTAAGGGGCAGTTATCTGAGAGTCCATGATTCATTATCATTCCCTCCATACTAGGCCACTTTTGAAGTTATTCAGCATTTACCAGGATTCTGTCTATTCTACTATACACATGGTTATTTGTCTATGTGTCTCTCCTTTCCAATGTCTTCAATTCAGCTACATTTCCATCCACCAAGAAATTTTTGAATTCCCTTATCTCCATCTCCTGCACAGAAGATCCATTGAATCTATCTTCATTGGCTAAGATTTTATTGAAGTCTCCCATTATTAGGCATGGGCTTCTTATGCTACCCATTGATATTAACAACTCCTCTCGTAGGCTATTCCTATCTTGTATTGTATGTTTCCCATAGATAGTGCATATATTGAACTCCACATTTTGCTTCAAATAAAGTCACATTACCCCGAATGAATTGTTCACGTGTTATAATAACCGTATATTCTACCATGTTAGAGTCCCATGCTACCCAAATTCTTTTCCCAGGTGCCTCATTATAATTATCAACCCACCTCCAATTGTTCCAAGCTTTCTGTAACACAAAGCCGACATTACTTTGCTTCATCTGTGTTCAATTATTGCTATCAATACTATATTATTACCTCTACAAATTTTTTTTAGTTCTTTTTGTTTATACACCTTATTCAGACCCCTTGCATTCCATGTGACAAAGTTCATCATGATGTAGTAATTAAGGTTGAAGATCCACCCGTCTTCTTTGCTATGCATGTCCTTTACACCTTGATTTTCAGATATTTGAACAATTCTTTGAGCAGTGTCAACAAGAGCTTTGAATGCACTGCCAATGTTCACTTCATTTTCCTTCATCACCTCTGAACGGTTCTTAATAGCTAATCTTCCTCTTGCTACTTGCCATTAGGTCTCAGCCTCTGATTTGTTCTTGTGTACAACAGTTTCTTCCTCCAGTTGTTCACTAAACCTTCATTGCTCATCAATTTTGTCAGCCTTTAGGTCAAGAACTCTAAAATTTAGTTCATAAAATTTTACTCCCTCATGTCCTAAGTGACATTTTGGCCTCGGTCCAAGTTAAGTGTGTTTTCACCATCAAGAAGAATTTTTTTTAAAAAATTTATCCTTATTTACATATCCAATATGTTAAGGTAACAATATGCAAATTCTATTAACAATGTCAAATTTAGCTCATAAAATTTTACTCCCTCATGTCCTAAGTGACATTTTGGCCTTTTTTATTTAGGTCCAAAATAAATGTCTTTTCACATAATCAAGAAGATTTTTTTTTCTTTCAAAATCTACCTTATTTACATATCCAATATGTCAAGGTAACAATTGCAAACTCTAATTAAGGGTAATTTAGTGAATATAATTGTTTTTCTCTTAAAAAATCACTTATTATGAAGCGGACAGAGTACCTATTTAACTCATCTAGACCTAAATAGGCGGTTGAACATATTTCAAGTTAATATGTATAAAGTGTCTTGGACCTATTTGGATAGCATATGCAATTTAAATTGGTCGATAAGAAGATTTAAGTGCGTAGAAAAATAATTTTTTTTGGATATAGTTTGTTTAATATGTTATTCCTTCCGGTTCAGAATAAGTGTCTAATTTGTATTTAGCACATTCATTAAGAAAATATTAAATTTTATACAAAAATATCTACTATGACTAAACTACCATAATTAAATATTTAATGTGAGGAGTAAGAAAACTTTTTAGGGATATGTACATAAGGGTTATTTTATAAAACCAAATTAAATTCTTTCTTAATTGTATAACTGGACACTTATTTTGAATCAAAATAAAAAAATAAATTAAACAATTATTGTAAACCGGAAAGGAAATTATAATATAACTTAGTTGAACTCACTAAGCTAGCTTGACCCTGAAACTGAAAATCCAACGTCAATAAGTTGTCATCAATTTCCAACTACTTCCTTTATAGCACATTTAATAACTCATCTGCATGTCACATGCTAACCTGACCCTATTACTTAGTTTGTCTGCACTTCCTCAATAATAATGTCCAGGTTTAAGCAAATGGAAAGAAATTACCTAAATTTAATTCTTTTCTAAAATTTTATCATTAACCGTTAAATCACACTCTCATAAGGTGAATGGATATAAAGGTTCAAGGAGCAAATTTGATGAAAAATGTCAAACTTCAACTAACCAATTTACTCTTTATTTTGTTTGTGTATGATGTAGGAGAATAATAAACACCAGCACAAGTAGGTGCCAATTACTGAAACCAATTAAGACCTCCATAATCAGTTAGCTGGCATGTCATGAATTTTGCTGCATTTACCTCTGCTCAACTAACCACCTTTTCCTCAACTCTCTCCTTTTTCTCTTGACTTTTGTGAACTAAGTTTGAGCTAAATTTTGATCCATTCATGTATAAATTCATAGAATAAAATCACATTACTTGGATTGATAAGAAAACTCTTAAAATAAGTTGTAATTCTTTTCATTTTAGGGAAGAATGGAAAGTTATACGGTGAAAGTTGAAGAAAGTCGACGGGCTGTTGATGGAAAGCCATCTGCAGGGCCAGTTTATAGGTGCATTTATGCTAAAGATGGTCTCATGGAAATGCCTGTTAGTTTTGAGTCACCTTGGGATTTCTTCAGGTAAATTACTCACTTGAATATCTCAATTCTTTTTTTTCTTATAATTCTTCAGGTAAATGCCTGTTTTTCATAGGGCCGAGTCTATTTACTAGCTAGCACTTTTGCTTTGCACCTATTTTTTCTCTACTCCTCGGGTGGGTAGGGTTAAGTTCTGCGTACACACTACCCAGACCCTACTAGTGGGATGTTACTAGGTTGTTGTTGTTGTTATTGTAGTGAATTTTTCAATTACATACATGCAATGAGTTTTCGACCAAGTAGTCACGGGTTCAAGCTGTGAAAAAAACATCTTGTAAAAATAAAACGAAATACTGCATATAACATTCTTTATATGGCCATAAGTGAATACATGATTTAAACTCTATGCGTTGAACATTTAAGGTTCTTAGCTTTTGAACCTTTTATATTTTTAAAATTATGAGTTCATACGTACTACTTCGTTTTTTTTTTTTTGCAATTTCAGTGAATTTTTACATATAAGTATGTATTTCGCGTTGAAAATACTGGGTTCTGATGAACCCATTGTAAAAATATGATTTATCCGCCTTTGAATGTGGTCCTCTCTTTTCTGATCCCACATAGCGAGAACTTAGTGCAACTTGATTGCCTTGGATAAAAGGCGAGGATATGATTATGATGAGTTATATGAACTAATTAAAATGGTTCATGTAGCAAACTCAGGGATTGAAGCTTTGTTGATTGATTATTGCTATTCTTTGAATGTAGCTCTTTTTCACACAATGTACCTCATAATTGAGAGTTTCAAGAGTTTACTGGAAATGATTTTAAGGAGAAGCTGTATCGTTTCATGCTTTGCAGTGAATCAGTAAAGAAGAACCCGAAAAATCAAATGCTGGGCCGCTGTCAAGTTGTTGACAAAAAGGTACTATTTCTTCAGAGTTCAATTGTTTAAATGATCCTTAATAACCTATCAATGCAACGTATAATGCAAAATGTTGGGGGCTTTAAGAAATAAACAAATGAAGAATGAACAATGAAGAAAAGGAGATAATGTCACATTATTTAGTTCTCAAATTGTAACTAGTTAGTGTTGGTTTAAATTTCTTACTTTGCTAGTAAAAGAAAACTTTTCAATCTAGCAGGCCATTTGGAAAAACAGACTAGTGGAAAACTGGAAATGAATTGATATAAATGGGAAAGAGAATGAATTTTGAGCTTTGTTTACAGGCAGGTGCCTATAATTGGTTGACATATGAGGAGGTTTACGAAACCACAATCAAGATTGGTTCAGCCATCCGAAGCCGCGGTGTCAATCCAGTGAGTACTAGTCCATCGAAATCATTAAATGTACTCTGAGTATTGAGCGTAACTCAAACATTTAGACTAAGTTGCATCTAAAAGTATCTTCTGTTTACTTAGGGAGACAAATGTGGCATCTATGGTGTGAACTCTCCCGAGTGGATAATGGCTATGAGGTATACACTTGATGTTCTAAATTATCGGTTTTTTCACAAACCAAAGACATATATCCAACTTGCGAGTTGCGTCCCTCTTAAGAAAATTAATAGCCAAAACTTGTTTTACCTTCAGTTTATTGTTACTTTGGAGCAATAATTTTGTATGTTCAATTTGATCACAGGCGTGTAACAGCCAAGGAATTTCATATGTACCACTCTATGATTCCCTTGGTATCTTCTTATTCTCAATCTCTCTGTCGTCGCTACCTTTTTCAATACAATAAAGAGAAATTCTCAAGCTGTTCTCCACAAGGGCATAATTATTGATTTGTTCTTTGAACTAGCCAGAATTGCAGGTGTAAATGCAGTGGAATTTATCATAAACCACGCTGAAGTTTCAATAGATATAATCTCCTTCCTTTTCCTCCACGTCATACTTATGCTTTTCTTATTCGTGAACTTCAAATTATATTGCACATTGATAATGAGACAATAGGACTAAAGTGATGGTTCCGGAAGTGCTATGTGGATTTTCATTGAACTGCTGATTATGTTCTTTCAATGATTTATCGAAATGCATTAATACTTCTGATTGATATATCGTCCAAATTCTAGAGACAATTAGCCATAGATAACATTCTGTAAGTTACTTAATCATTGAGTTCTTTTGCAGATCTTATCGTGCTTGTCAAACTGCAATTCTTACCTAAAAAGTAGGTGAAATTATTAACTTTGTCAAATAAGCTGGTATTTGAAAGTTCAGTAAGAGTAACTTGTATATCTTTTCTTAAGCTATCGTCAGCTTTGGAAACATTTCCAGCTCGCAGAAAAGTGAAGCAGAGGAACAAGGAGTAGCTTGCTTCTCATGGGATGAGTTTGTTCAAATGGTAAAGGCAATATATTAACGCAAAACATCGTGTTCAGTGATATACATTCTAATAATTAGTTGTTTATGCCTTCGCCTAAGCTTTATATCACTCTATCCAGGGAAGTTTGGATCATGAACTTCCTCAGAAACGGAAGATTGATATATGTACAATTATGTACACAAGCGGAACTACTGGAGAACCAAACGGTGTCATTTTGACTAATGGGGCTTTCATGGGAGAAGTTCTGTCGATGGATCAACTTCTCGCTGTAACAGACGAAGAGGTAATTTTGAGTTATTGCTCCTGAAAGTTTAGATATCTAACTTGTGAAGACTAGTAGCCTTTAACTCTTTGGAAATCTTGACGTACGATTTTCAATTTAACCAATATCATCAATATTTGTGTTTGGTTAGTGTCTTTTCTTGCTCCATCGCAAGCAATCATTTTGATCTAGCTTGAACTTAAGATATCATATCATCTGCAAAACTTGAGAGGAATTGTGATTTAAGTGCTCACTTTTAATCTCCTAAGTAAGATTTTCATTCTCCATATTTCACGATATGGCCCGATGTTCTAAATTGAGTATAGTAATCATTAAGTTACCAGCAAATCCTATTTGGCTATAATGAATCTCCTGCAGGTTTATATATTTTCTATCTTATTCTCATCGGTGCAATAATAGCTAAGTGTGATCTTACTCTTATCAACAACAACAACAACAACAACTACCCAGTATACTCCCACAAGGTGGGGTCTGGGGGGTAATATGTAGACAAGCCTTACCCCTACCCGAAAGGACAGAGAGCTGTTTCCAATCGACCCCCGGCTCATAGGCTAAAAGGAAAAACAGCAATAAAACAAAAACAAAGACAAAAACAAAAACAAAAACAAAAACAATAGAGCATTAGTAACTCCAGCAGAAATAGCGTAAATAGCGTAAATAATTATCTAAACATACGAAACATAAGTACAATCGCATGCAATAATATCATGCAATAATACAGTAACTACCATAACTAACAGCCATAGGGGGGACATAAGCTAAAACACAAATCATCTATGGGTAACCCCGATGCCCCAGTGAGGAGCTGTGAGCGGCTGGAGATTGTTGGCAGTCGGCGAGGCAGAGGGAGGCCAAAGAAGTATTGGGGAGAGGTGATTAGGCAGGACATGAGTAGAATGCAGGCTTCCGAGGACATGACCCTTGACAGGAAAGTCTGGAGGTCTAGAATCAGGGTTGTAGGATAGGGGCTCCTAGAGTTTTTCACACGCCTCATTAGTGGCCGTGGTAGTTCCAGAAAGAAAGACACTTGAAGATTGGGCATCAAGTAATCAAGAACCTGGAGATTTTCAGCTCTATGCAATAACTCAAAGGCGAGGAAATACATTTTGGATGAACTCAACAGCACTGCCAAGAAACACCAAGTACGTAGCAAATTTCTTTTGATTCTATGGTTTTTTCCAGTTCTTAGTCTGATCTGAAAAATACTTGCACAGCTTCGGGGTTTTGAAATGTTACGTGCAGTCCATTTGGAGCCAAATCCTTTTGACATTGAGCGAGACTTAGTTACTCCCACATTCAAACTGAAAAGGCCACAGCTGCTCAACTATTACAAGGTATACACTTTTGTTTGTTTAAGCCAAAGATTTATCCTTTATGTTGATCCATAGTGGCACTTGTCTATCGGAAACAGCCTCTCCATCTCACCAGGCAGGGGTAGGGTCTGCGTACACTCTACTCTCCCCAGACTCCTCTTATGAGATTATACTGGGTGTGTTGTTGTTGTTGAATTGTGGCACAATCTCTCACCTAAAAGCTTTGATGGTTAATTGGTCACACGAGTCAACATGGTCTCATCTAATGTTAGAGAGAAGACACTTTTAACTACTTAATTATATTATGTCTCAACACGTTCTTTTGTAACAATGACTGTCACCTTATCTGTATCACTTGTTACCTAATAAACCTACAATATGTTACTGTATTGAAGTCAAAGAGGTGTGGAACAGAACAGAACAGAAGGAACCTGGCAAAAACTAAATTTCAGCATTTAGAGAGATATGTTACTGTATGTCTAGATTCACCGGCTAATATTTGTATCAGCGTACGTAATACTTTTATATGTTGTGTATGCAGGACATTGTTGATCAACTTTACAAAGAAGGTAATGCAAACACTGCATAGATCGAAGCCATAGAACTTGGACTTGCTGATGAATTGACAAGCTTCAGCTGATTCTTTTGGAAGTTCAACGCTCGTATCAAAGTGCACATTACTGATAAATTAGAAAGAGCTTACACATGTACTTTACGCGATCGTTGCCCTTATTTAATGTATAGATACTCGCATGAAATCACCAACATTTAAATTTTAGAATGTCGATGTTTAGAGTCTGCAAAATTTTAGGCGCTAAATTTGCTATGTCATTTGCCAAAGAAATAAAAGGAATAGTGTATTTCATCCTAAGCTTCTAGTTTAGTGAGTCTTTTGCACCTTCAACCATACAAATAGAAATTCCTGAAATGATCCAGATTTACATTTAGCAAGCTTAGAATGCTATAACCTTTGATGAATACTACCCGTGGGATTGGGTATCAATGGCTACTTAGGCCAGGTTTGGTTTATTCATTTTTTGGAAAGGAAACATTTGGTTTGAGTTGAATTATGCTCAACCAGTGTTATCAAAGGCGCGCTTAAGCCCTTAAGTGTAGCTCAAAACATGTTGAGCAATTTGCCTCGCCCGTTACAGTATTGTCATCAAGGCTCTAAGGCATACTTTTCATTGCTAACGAGCGTAATCCGGAAGACGCGATACTAAACAGTTAATATTTCACTTTATCGTAATTTTTTTTCAATTTCTTTCTCCATATTTTTGGTGTTCATGCGCATAGATATTAGTCTTGGATTACACATACATATTTGTAGTTTTTCTCCATTTACACCCTTCTCCACTGAAGCCCACGCTTTATTTCCGCTTAAAACCCCAACATGCCTTAGAGCTTTTTGCATTTTTCGCCTTTGATAACGTTGTGTTCAACTCTAATGGATAGATACTTGAAACTAGTAAAAGGAAGTCTACATTCATTCACTTAACTATGGGAGCTTTCAGAAGAAAAAACCAGATCCTAAAATTGACAAGTAAAACGAAAATGTACGCTTGTCACATCTTTACCCAAACATCCACAATTCATAGTAGTATATAAAGTAACGAATAATGGGCAGAAAAACACATTATTCAGACAAGAAGGAAGCAATCTATTACAGAATTACTCATACAGGTAAATAAAATTTCAAATAAACTGAAGAAATAACAATTAATCACACTCAAATCTTCCAAGCAAATTGCGATTACGACAAGTCGGAGCCAATATTGTAGACTTTGTTTATAGGAAGTGTAGAATCAATGCCCAGACTGGATATACCAAAAGGAGAACGATCCCAACAGTGTTTGAAATGCCATTGGCTTTAGTAAAAGAATTTCTGAATCCTCCAGATGCTCTAATGTGTTCTTGCAAAAGATAACATCCAATTACTAGGCAAACCAACGTACCAATCCAACTATCCCTGAAGGTGTCAGCCAACAAACTAGGAGCCACCACCATTACAAGGACCAGTGCTGCTGGTGCTTCTAGCCAATCTGCACTCAAAATTGTCAAAAATAAGCGTAAACTTGTTTATGTATTGATTGCATTAATCCACTTGAAATTGCATAACCATAGAAAACAATTGTGATTTCATTAATTATGGAAAAGAGTCAAATATACCCATATATTATTACAAAATGTTTAAATGTACCATTCGTTATACTTTGAGTCCAAATATACACTTATTATTATACTATTGGTTCAGATATACGCATTTTCTATTAAGTTTGTCAAAGTGGACATCCAATCCTATGTGGTACTTACATTTGATGAGGGTAATGCCACATGACTTGCCATCTCAGTGCCCCTGACCCATTTTATCCCTCCCCCTTTTTTTCCCACCGCTAAAATTTCCTTTCTCTCCACCACTATTGTCACCATTATCACTACCGTAAAAATATTGTATTTCACATTTTAGTCTTTTATAGATGGAATAGGGGAGGTGAGGTGGCATGCATGTGGCATCCACCTCATTAAATATCAGTGTCACGTAGGATTGGATGTCCATTTTGGACAAACTTAACAAGAAATGGTGTATTTGAACTTATAGTACTACATCAGGGTATATTTGAACTCAAAGTATAACAAAAGGTATATTTAAACTTTTTCTCATAGTATAGGGGTATATTTGACATTTTGCCGTTTTAATATGATTTTGTTTTGTATGTATTATATTAGATATCAAAACAACAACAACTACATAGTAAAATCACACATAGTGGGGTCTGGGGAGAGTAATTTGTACGCACACCTTACCTCTGCCCTTTCGGGGCAGAGAGACTGTTTCTGATAGACCCTCGGCTCAGATATTAGATATCAAAACGACTATAAGAAAAGTTAAGCTACAATATGCGAGAGCGAATAAGGTGTCTATATATTGAACCTGGAAAGTGTTTAGGGAAGAAAAGACGTGTTACAACAGCGATCAAAGATAGCCATTTTCCAAAATCTCCCCTGTATTTATCAACAACAACATACATACCAAGTGTTACATCTTAATTACAAAAGGCAAAGACATAAACTTATTTATGAAAAACATGCTTAAAAAATAACTAAGGGAATTTCAAAGGGAAATGAAATACCTGAATAAACCAAATAACAAAGAAGGGAGACTCAAGAAAATGTAAGGAATTAAGAGAGTTGTGAGTATGTTGCTCCTCCAGTTTGTTCGATCCAAGATCAGCAAGTAACTGTAATTATGTACATGTCAAAACAACAACAACAAAAATATACTATAATTCACAAGTGGGGTTTGAAAAGGATAAAATGTACGCAGCTTTACCCCTACCCTGAGAGGGCAGAGATTATTTTCGATTGACCCTCAGCTAAAAAAAGGATGGAAGGAGCGCTGATAGCAAGTAACATCAATACAAGGTATTTAAAAAACAAACCCAATATAGCGTACATGTCAAAAAAATTACTAAAATTTCGACACATATAAAGTTATAATATCCGTAAAATTTAAATTCTGAATCTGCCCTACTATAATTTTCAGAAATTAGAAGGAGGAGAGAGAGATTACATAGCAGCAAAAGAAGCAAGCCACGAGAGAAAAGTAGTGCCAAAACCAATGCCACCAAGCATAATGGCATGCTTAGCTAATTTCTTAGCAGCAAAACCAATTTCCTTCAAATCTGAATCAATCAGATCAGTTGCTACTGCTGCATCTGTCTTCATTGCCAAATAACTCTTCTTCATCCCCATCTTCCCCTAACAATTCCTCTGAAAAAAATTGATGTAAATAAAGAGAATAAAAGTAAGCAGATTCACTTTTTTTTTTTTTGCACAATGAGATATTTGTATAAATTTATGTATTTAAAGAATTCATGACAATGAAAATACCGAACGTTCGAGGGAGCCTAGTCAATTTCGAACGAGTGCGACAGTTTTGTTAGTTAATGGAAATTGAGTGCCACGTGGAGCCCAATTAAATAAATTATTGTAGGTACGGATCAATTCAAACATCAATTTTGGCCAGTTGTATCTTTACTTGCTGGATTAAACTTCATTTTATTTTATTTAATAAGAGTCTTATCTATATGTAAAATGACGACTCATCATCTTTTCTTTTATTCTAAATGGGATATCTTTTTGTTTAAAGAACGGTTTCCTAATATATCAACAACCAATAACCCTGGGGTAGAGAAGCTGTTTTCAAATAGACCTCCGACATTCTTCCCTCCAAAAACTTCCCACCTCGCTCTTGGGGAGACTCGAACTCACAATCTCTCGATTGGAAATGGGGTTGCTTACCATCAGAGCAACCCCTCTTGTCTAATATATCAATCTCATTGAATTAGCTGAGCCCAATTCACCAGCCTTGTCACACCCTTTGCCTTATTGTTTAATTTCGTCTATATTTTAAATGGGAGGGGGCAATTGATGCATATAAATATTGGTAAACTACTTAACTAATTCATGTTAGAAGATAGATATATATAGTATTAAGTAGAAAAAATATCTCTGATGAATCATCATTGCATTTTAATAGAAAAAACTGGAACATGGGAGATTTAAAATGCTACTGCTGCCTACATTAATGCGTTTACTAGTAATCCATTTTCTTATTGGAGCATAGATATCCTTTTTTCCTTCTTTCCGAAAAAGGAAAAAAATAAAAAAGAAAAGAACCGGTAAGTTTAAAAAATAGCCATTTTCCCGACTTGTAATTGGAAAATAAAATAAAAACTAAAATATAGCCAATTTTGGAATCCATGATGATGTTATGGATTTCAAATTTAAAAAAGTGAAATTCCACGACAGTACCATGATCGAAATACAAGAAACTATCATTGGAGTTTCACATTTTATTTAAGTTCGAAATACTTATCATGAATTTGAAAAATTAGGAAAGTATCAACTGTTTTAAAAGCCGGGGGCGTGAGGCGAAGCGTTTTATCTCGACGAGGCGAGGTATAAGCCCTGAAACATGAGGCGTAAGTCTCACGGTTCTTTAAATTTTACCAATTTCAAGAATTTTAAGATAATATAAAATAAAAGTAATAATAAAAATTATATTAAAATCACAAAACTTTAACATATATTCTATTTAGAATATTCATAAATTATAATTTACCAATGAATAATACAAAAAGTATGACATATATCAAAATATGTAAATTAGCTGCAACATCGTTCAACTCAAACATCAAAAGTAAATATCTGATGCGAAATATTATATGTATCTCTTAAGTAATAATGAATATTGAAATAATTTCGATATTATAATTTGATATATTTTTTAAAATATTCCTTTTATTTAATATGCTTTCTATTTGATAGAGAATTTATATAAAAATATTATTCAAAATTTAAATATGATTCTCTAGCATCATTTATTTTTAAGCTTCAACAAGTTAATAAAGTGACTCTTAATTTACCATACTGTACCATAATAACTATTTATTTATATCTAGTTACTAGCTAATACAAAGCTATAAAATTAATAAGTATTGCATTTCGTAAAAATGAAAAATTATATTTAGGAAAATAATTTGAAAAAAAATTATGGACTAATATAATAAAAATATAACAAAGGTTAATAAATAAATTCTTATAAATGAAAGCTTTATTTAAAATTTGCTATCATAGCAATCTTAGTGGATAACATGCAATAAATTTTATTTTTATTATGACATAAAATATTCTTAACTTAATAATTTATAATTAAGAAAAAAGTAATTTTGAATAGTTAACGATTTATTAAGAAATTTTGAGTATTTCAAGGTTAGTTACATACAATTGCATAAAGTTTTATCGGGCGAAACCAGTACGTAAGGCGTTGGGTGTGTCCGGAGGCGGAAGCCCCGACATCCGAGGCGTAAGTTTCACGGAACTAAGCCACATACATAAGTCCAGTAACGTTTTACGAGTGCCTTTCCCCGGAGCGAGTCCTGTACGAGTCACAATTCTACCTTTTAAAACAGAGGTATCAACATTAAAAGTGGTTACTTTCAATAATATTTTAAATTCTGGCTCTATTTCAAAATCGGCTCGGAAAGTGCTAACCTGTAAACTTTTACCGAAAAAGGGAAAATTACAAAAGTTTGGTCCAACTGCTCCAGTAATCCATAAAGCGTGAACTTTTAATACTTTTTTGTCTAATTATTTTATATTATTAATTTATAAATTAAAATTTAAAAATCCTACGCCTAGTAGCAAAAGCTATAAATATGGAATGACGAGTTGTTGGAACAAAAGAACTTGAATCATGACTTTATCCCGAATTTGTATTCATTTATTCCAAAGTGTAAAATTTCCCAATGAAATCGAGTAATATTGCTGATAGCGGGGGCGGATTTAAGCCTAATTTGTGAGGTACGTGAACCCATAATCTATAAAATTAGATATTTTATGTATATATTTTTAAAAATTAATCTAATATTATATTGTGGTACCTATGCTTCAAAGAGGCTAAATGGTACACTTGATTGAATGTTAAGTTATCTATCTAAAGGAACATGAATAGTGCACCAGTGATAAAAAGTCCTAAAGTTTACATTATACTTTTTTTTGATCGTGAAGTTTACATTATATATGTACTTAAGTTGTGTTTTACTGATTCGTTTGGGAGTTTTTATATAGAAAAATCGAAAAGGAATTTTTACATTCCAATGCAAAATAGGAAACTTTTTTACTCTTAATGTTTATGGTTTGATTTAATTACACTTAGTATATCAAATTAGTAATTTTATATCATAATTAATTAAGGGTATATTTAATGAGATATTTTTTACTCCTTAATTAAAAGATTTCTGTTTAATTCGAATATCTCCACTCATCCCACGTTTCTCTTTCCTAACTCCTCAACCCACCCACGTTTTATCCATACACACGTTCTTTTTACAGGCTTCCACCATTGACAGGTATTAAGAAACTTGAAAGCTTGAATTCAAATTTGGGTTTTTAAAAATTATTATTTATTTTGATTGAGTGTTGTTGTAAATAATTGGGAATATGTTTTGGGATTTATACCGCAATTTTGAGGAGGTTTTGATGAAGATTTAGATTTAGTTTTGGTTGAATTTCAGATTGAAACTGAAAGAAGAAGAAGAAGAGGAGGAGGAGGAGGAGGAGGAGGAGGACATACTGCAGAAATTGTAGACTATTTTTTGCAGAAAATTTGTAGAAGTTTTAGTCGTTTTTTGATTTGTGAAAACAGAAAACAAAACTATAATTAATCTACAAAAATATCTATAAACTGGGTATATTGAATTTTAATATCTCAATTCTCATTCGATTGTAGTTTAATCGGTATTTTCGACATAATTACATTTTTTGCAGAAGATTTGTAGAAGTTTTACTCATTTTTTATTTGTAAAAACAGAAAATAAAGCATTTACAACTAGAATACAAATAATCTACAATTTATCTACAAAAAATCTACAAATCGGGTACATTTAATTTTTATACCTTAATTCCCATTCAATTGTAGCATAATTGTGATTTTTGACATAATTGCTTTTTTCAAAAGATTTATAGAACTTTTAGCCATTTTTTAATTTGTGAAAACAGAAAATAAAGCATCTACAATCAGAATACAAATAATCTACAATTTATCTATAATTTATCTACAATTTCTACAATATGTCGTCTTTATCTTGGAGTTTCAATCTGAAATTCAATCAAAATCAAGTCTAATCTTCACCAAAGCCCCTCAAAATTGAGATATAAACTCCAAACCATGTGCCCGATTATTTTCAACAATACTCAATCCAAACAAATAATGATTTTTGAAAACCCAAATTTGAATTCAAAGCTTTCAAACTTTTTAATTGCTATCAATGGTGGAACTGCTGCTCTCTTTTCATTTGATGTATATTACTGAAATTTGTGATCGAGAAATAGAGAGAGATGTAGAGAGAATGTCAACGAATAGAGCTTTTGCAGAACTGATTTCTACAATTTGAAATTGAGCTTTTGATTTCGACGAACCGAGCTTTTTGATTTGTGGCTTAAGCGAAAATATCTCAGAATAGATCTGAGCTTTTGAACAAATTTGATTTCGACGAATTAAGCTTTTGAACAAATTTGATTTGCAGCTAAATCAATTAGAAGATTCTGTTCCTGAATTTTAGCACGTCTCATTGGGAAGATTCATCTACTAATAATTAGTATTTAATGAATAGTATAATAATTAGAAAAAGTGTGGACAGGACGGAAAAATTAAAAACTATACACATATTTATTAATAAAATTTTATATATAATATAGGAAAGAAAAAATCTCACTAAGAATTAGTTACAATAATTTTGGTTTCTAGAAAATATTGCTAAAAGCCGTTTGACCGCCGTTATTATAAAAAAGGGAGTTAGGATATTCTTATCTTGAAAAAAATAATTTTTATTATTGTTCAAAAGTATTTTTTCGGTCTCAGTGTGTATCTCTTTATACCCCCTTAAAAAATATTAATTAAGAAATAAATTGAATTATTTTACCCTTGTTTATATTTTAAAATATAATTTATTTTTATTAAATATTTTTATTTTCTAGAATAATTATTACTAATTAGGGTAACGAAAGAAAAAATAATTAATTTTATTTTAATTTTTTAATTAATAAAATATTAAATTATTTTTAGTAATCTAAGACTTGAGATGGAGTGAGTACACTTCTATTTTGGTCAAAGACCTCATGTTTCATATAAATACTTTTTTTTAAACTGAAAAAATACTTTTGACCTCTCAAACCAGGTTCTTAGTGCTAAAACCCCAAACCCCTCACTAAAACCTAAAGCAATCCGTCCTCGTCCCTACTTTTCGAATTTCTTTTTCTTTTCTTGACGAGGTGAGGTTAAGGAGCTGAATTGGTAAAGAAATGACCTGTATCTCTCTCAGTATAGGAGCTACTACTTCATTAAAGTTTGTAAGCAATTGCCAAAACCATTCAACGAAGCTGTTATCTGCAACCCAACAACGTTTTTTCAACCTCAGTTTCGCCAGTTGGAATTCGTCCAATTTTTCAGTTCGTCATACTTCTTGCCGTGGTTTTAAGACTCATAAATCTTTCGCCACTGTTTTCAATAGCCTTTCTGTGGATAATGGCAACCCCAGTAAGAACTACTAACTCGTTTTTGTCTTTGAGATATTGGGTTTTTTGCTTTTTAATTTTTTTCAGTGTTATTCCCTAAAGCAGCTATCTTTACTTAATTTGCTTCTCTTATTTGGTTCTTCCCGCTTTTGAAAGCTAAATTTTTGTCCTTTGTTTGGCTACAATTTTAGCAATTATATGTCTTGGGTATTTCAGATTCTGAATTATTCTGCTTATTCTAAAGTGATTCTATTTTTGTCCCTCGCTGAATAGATATGTTAATGCGTGCTTCTTGTCGTAGGTTTTGATTTTCTCTTCCCTTTAGAGTAAAATGGAATTTTGAGTTGTTATTCAATAGTAGTTTGGAATTGCCATCATGCCATATAATGCCAAAAGATTCTTTCTTAAGATAATCATCAATTCTTTTGGTTGTATTATTTATCTGACACAGATTAGCTATTTAACTAGCATAATTAGCACAGTTGATATGGGTATATAAGGTAGAAGCTGTTAAAATTTTTTGCATTATTTATTGATTCGTTCTATTTGGTATTATAGAGGAAAGGGTGGTTGTCTTGGTAATTGGAGGAGGAGGAAGAGAGCATGCTCTCTGTCATGCTCTGAGGCGATCCCCTTCTTGTGATGCAATTTTCTGTGCACCTGGTAATGCTGGAATTTCCAGCTCAGGAGACGCTACTTGCATAACAGGCCTTGATGTTTTAGATAGTTCAGCTGTGATCGATTTTTGTCATAAATGGGGAGTTGGGCTGGTTGTTGTGGGACCAGAGGCTCCGCTTGTTGCAGGTATTGCTAATGACCTCGTTAAGGAAGGAATACCCACCTTTGGCCCCTCTTCAGAAGCAGCTGCTTTAGAAGGTTCTAAGAACTTCATGAAGAGTTTATGTGATAAATATGGAATTCCAACTGCAAAGGTTTGTGCAATATATCTTGTTTCATCTATATTTGTTTGTTCTTTTTAATAAAATATATTACTAGTCATATGATGCTTGGATTTTCTTGTTACTTGGTTCAATTCATGTCTTGATTTGACTTCATCTATGGTGGATTTATTTGTGCAGTACCAAGCATTTACTGACCCATTTTCTGCAAAAGAGTACATCAAACTGGAAGGCGCCCCCATTGTTGTTAAAGCTGATGGATTGGCTGCCGGTAAAGGAGTTATTGTTGCCATGACATTGGAGCAAGCATATGAGGCGGTTGATTCTATGCTTGTGGAAAATGTTTTTGGTTCTGCTGGTTCTCGAGTCATCGTAGAGGAATACCTGGAAGGAGAGGAAGCATCGTTTTTTGCCCTGGTAGATGGTGAGCATGCCATACCTTTAGAATCTGCTCAAGACCACAAACGAGTTGGGGATGGCGATACAGGACCAAATACCGGTGGTATGGGGGCATATTCTCCGGCTCCTGTCTTGACAAAAGAATTGCAATCAGTGGTCATGGAGTCTATAATTTTCCCTACAGTAAAGGGAATGACTGAAGAAGGCTGCAAGTTTGTCGGGGTTTTGTATGCTGGGCTCATGATTGAAAAGAAAACTGGTTTTCCGAAGTTAATTGAGTACAATGTGCGCTTTGGAGATCCAGAATGCCAGGTTAGTTGGATTTGCTTGTCACTTGCAATCAAACTTGTTACTCGTATTGAAGTTGTTAGTAACATAGATCTTTGTTTCAAGTTAAGCATAGGGAAGCACTGGAAGCTCAGCTATTTCACTAATTCACTTTGGTATATGATGAATATGTTGTTTGAAACATACTGCTTTCCGTTGATCACATGATGTGGCACTTGCTAAGTAGTCTTTCAGCAGCTATAGATGTACTGCAGAATAACATATACATTCACTCTTTTATGAAAAAAGAGTTATCACTATTATGTCCTACAAGTGAAAAATGTTGCTAAATTGGTCGAAAAACACTGGTGGGGGAAACTGATTGGTTCAGAGGTGGATGATAGAGGCGCTTTTGCAAGGTGAGGTGGTGCTCTTCTTCTAGTTATGGACTTGAGTATCTGTTCTCTAACATGATTCATAGTCTTTTGGCATTCCTATTTGGATAACATGTTACTATTGCCTCTTTACATAATCCTCTTTCAAGTTGTTGCCATATTACTTGCAATTTGTTCGTGTTATAGCATCTCTCCTAGGGTGTTCAGTTTCATCGTGTTTTTATCGAAGTATGGTTGCTATTATACTATCTTAATTAGTAGACTTAGCTTACTGTGGACCCCCATAGTTCCTATTTAATTGCATCTAAAGATGCAGTTTGAGTAGCTGAATAAGGATCCCGAAGACTTACTGATAATTCCATATTGCTGGGGTATCACTTTTCAAAAAACAACAACAACAACAACAACTACCCAGTATATTCCCACCAGGTGGGAGTCTGGGGAGGGTAATATGTAGACAAGCCTTACCCCTACCCGAAAGGGCAGGGAGGCTGTTTCCAATCGACCCTCGGCGCATAGGACAAAAGGAAAAACAACTGTAAAACAAAACAAAAACAGCCTCTGTGGTGGAGCGGCCTGGCATGAAACCGAACTGGTTCTCGGCTATAGAAGTCACCTCCCTCACTCGCGCCTCGATCACCCTCTCCCAAACCTTCATCGTGTGACTTATTAATTTGATACCCCTATAGTTGTTGCAGCACTAGATGTCCCCTTTGTTCTTGTACAAGGGCACCACTGTACTCCACCTCCACTCCTCCGGCATCTTCTTGGTCCTGAAGATAACATTGAACAACCTAGAGAGCCACTCCCCTCCAGATTTACCCATGTACTTCCAGAACTCCACCGGGATCTCGTCCGGCCCGGTCGCTCGACCCCTACTCATCCTACGCAAAGCCCCCATGACCTATTCCACCCTAATGCGCCTGCAGTACCCAAGGTCTCTATGCCGCTCTGAATGCCCCAACTCCCCCAACTCTATGATACGGTCCCCCTCCTCGTTAAGAAGGTCCCGAAAGTATGCCTGCCATCTCTGTTTGATTTGAGCTTCCCCCATCAGGACTCTACCATCTTCGTCCTTGATACACCTAACTTGATCTAGATCGCGTGCCTTCCTTTCCCTTGCTTTAGCTAACCGGAATAACTTCTTATCCCCGCCTTTCTCCCCTAGTTCCTCATACATGCGGCCGAATGCCGCGTTTTTAGCTTCCGAGACTGCCATCTTCGTTTCTTTTCTCGCCTCCTTGTAGATCGCCCTGTTCGCCCTCCGTTACTCCTCGCTAGAACTCCCTGCCAACCTAGCGAACGCTGCCTTCTTCACCTCTACTTTTTCCTTGACTACATCGTTCCACCACCAATCGCCCTGGTGCCTGCCTGAATAGCCCTTGACTACCCCGAGCACGTCCCTTGCTACCTCCCTAACCAAGTTCGCCGTCGCTGACCACATAGCGTCCGCTTCCCCAGAACTTCTCCAAGCTCCGCCCTCAACTAGCCTCCTTTTCATCTCCTGTGCTTTCTCCTTAGTCAAGGCACCCCATCTAATCCGCGATTTGCCCCGAATGCCCCTCTTCTTCCTCTTCACCCAGAGACCGACATCCATCACTAGGAGTCTATGAAGAGTTGTGAGAGACTCTCCTGGGATAACCTTGCAGTCCTTGCACAAACCTCTATCGCTCCTTCTGGTGAGGATGAAATCAATCTGAGTCCTCGCCACCGAGCTCTTGAAGGTGACCAAATGCTCCTCCCTCTTTTGAAATGCCGAGTTCGCAATCAGAAGCTCGGAAGCCCTGGCGAAATCAAGCAGCGCAGTGCCCCCTCCATTCCTAACCCCAAAGCCGAAGCCACCGTGCACCTCATCGTAGCCACCAGCATCAGCCCCAATATGGCCATTAAAGTCCCATCCAATAAGTAACTTCTCAGATTGGGGAATACTACTCACCAAATCATCCAGGTCTTCCCAAAAGCGCCTCTTGGCCTCCTCGTCTAGACCCGCTTGCGGCGCGTAAGCACTGATGACGTTGAGAATGCAACCCCCAATAACCAGCTTAATAGACATTAACCTATCATTCACTCGCCTAACCTCGACCACGGACTCCCTTAAGTCCCTATCTACCAAGATGCCCACTCCATTCTTACCACTCGCGACCCCAAAATACCACAGCTTAAACCCATCCACATCCCAGAATCGTCCTGTATCTGCGTCCTATTCATTGTGTATTGAAGGAAGGCAGAATTGTAGGGAAGGGCAGTTCTTAGTCACAGAAAGGGCAGAAGTTTGACTTGATGTACTTCTTTTCTTTGATATTTATCTACCCTATTCGATTATAGCTGGCAAACTTTTCTGGTTACTTCTTTGGAGGTTTTACATGGAATGTGATACAAAAGCATGTAATGGAAACAGGAGTGGGTTCTAATTGTGCTTAATGTAAATACTCTATCCCATATTGTAATTTTACACTCTTTTTCCTACGCTTGCAGGTGTTGATGGTCCGTTTAGAATCTGATTTGGTTGAAGTTCTTCTAGCAGCTTGTCGTGGAAAGCTGCGTGGGGTGTCTTTGGACTGGTCCCACGGGTCAGCGATGGTGGTTGTAATGGCAAGTAAAGGCTACCCGGGCAGCTACCAGAAAGGAACAGTCATCCATAAGCTTGAGGAAGCAGAGCAGGTTGCTCCATCAGTCAAAGTTTTCCACGCTGGGACTGCTTTCGATGCAGATGGAAATTTCATAGCTACTGGGGGACGTGTTCTTGGAGTCACAGCGAAAGGAGAGGATCTTGAAGAGGCACGAGATAGAGCCTACCAAGCCGTTGAACAAATTAGCTGGCCTGGAGGTTTTTATAGACGAGATATTGGTTGGAGAGCACTACCTCATAAACAATATTCTTAAGGGTGAACTCATACAATTGTATTACATATGGAGGGAGCATAATAACGTTTTTCGAGCGCGATATGGATATCAGCTTGTTGATCGTATCAGACGATTCATCTGGCGTGGTGTTTGGTCGGACTGAAGTATCTATAATGGAGCCATTCAATGTTAGACGAAATGAAAGGATCCGGGAATAGATAGAAAGCCCTATTAAGAATAGAACACTGTAACCATAACAAGTGTTTATTTCCATTTTTTCTGGAATGAGTGTGATTAGCTGCAATGTGTTATGTGCACGTCTGATTTTGTAACTTAATAATCTAGTTGGAACATTCTACTTTTTTTTTTTTGTTTCGGAGTGGACATTGATGTAATATAGTTAAGCTGAGTGAACAAAATACCACACTTTAACTCGTAGAAAGAAAGCATTTTGCATGTATGATTACAAATTGTATATTTGTAATTGTGGCACTTGACAACTCGCTCACGATCTTGCCACTTGACAACTCGCTCACGATCTTGCATAACTTACTCATGTTCTTGCTATGCCAACTCAGCCTTAGTACACTCGAGATCACTAAGAGAATGGTAGAAAAAACACAAGAAAATTGTTAAAGTAAGCTTTATATTAGAGAGAACTTGAATTGTTTTCTTGGTGAATTACAAACGAATGGCTCCCTTTATATACAAGTCTCCTAGGGGCTAGTGTGTAAATATTAATTATTACACAAGTCCTTGATATTTACAAGATATGGATTTTCTCTAGAATTCTCTACAAGCCTAGAAGGTTCCAAAGACTTTCCTAGCAAATGCACAAGGATCTAGGTTCTTCCTAAGGAAATGACCATACTTCTCTAGAATCTTCTGACAAATGCTAGCCTTCTTCTTATGTAAGCTTCCACATGGCATTAATATATGCCAAATGAGGCCTATGTGGCATGATGACATGGCGGGTCATCACACTCTCCCAACCCGATATTGCGATGACCGCGGCGCAATGCTATTGTATAAACTCTCGGATCTTATCTTTGAATTTCCACAAGTCTTCGTATCGTTCCCGCGTGGTCTCCTCCGGTGACTGCCCTTTACAATGGACGAAGAGCATAGCGGTGGCTTTTTGCCCTTATTTTTGCTTGGCCTAGTAATCTATGATAGCCTCAATCTCCCGATCATGCGAGGCGATGATAGTCATTGGTGCTAGACTTCATTGGCTCCTACTCGGATCATCTTTATCTTCATGATATGGCTTAAGCATGCTGGCATGGAAGACATGGTAGATCTTATGATACGATGGCATGTCAAGCTTTTATGATATCTTGCCTACCCTGGCGTCGATGTTAAATGGCCCCTCGTACTTGCAAATCAGATTCTGATGCATGCACCGTAGTGCGTTGAACTGTCTTGGGTTAAACTTTACCATGACCATGTCTCCAAATCCATAATATGTGTGACGCCGCTTATGGTCCGCAAATTTCTTCATCTTCTTAGCTACCTTATCCAAGTAGGACTTAGTAGTGTCGATATACTCTTCCCATCCTTTGGCCATATGATAAGCCCCCAAACTCTTTCCCTCGAACGCGGCTGGTAATGAATGTGGAGTTTGTGGTTGTTGGCCTGTTGCGAGCTCAAATGGTGTTCACCCCGTGGATTCACTCTGCTGTAATTGATAAGAGAATTGGGCAATGTTTAGGAGCATTGCCCAATCTTTCTGATGCGCTTACATAATGTCTTAAGTAGCAATCTAGTAAGGCATTGACCCGTTCCGTTTGTCCATTCCTCTCTGAGCGGAAACTCGTAGAAAAGTGCAGTTCCGCGCCAAGTATGTCGAACAAATCTCTCCAAAATTTCCCAGTGAAACGGGGGACTCGATCTCTGATTATATGCCTTGGTAAGCCCTAATACTTTACCACGTTCTTAAAGAATAACTTGGAGGCTTCCTTAGCTGTGCAACCCGGTACGGCGGACATAAAGGTGGCATATTTGGAAAATATATCCATGACCACCATAATAGTACCATAACCTCGGACTTCGGTAGGCAAGTGATAAAGTCCATAGTCACGCTCTGCACTTGGTAGTGGCTCCAAAAGTCCTCCGGCTTGTTGTTCCTCAACCTTGTCCTGTTGATAGACAAGTCTGCACATAGCACTCTATGTCATCTCACATGCGTGGCCAATAGTAGACTGACTCAACCAAGGCCTTAGTGCGACGTTGACCTGGATGACCATACCGCATTGTGTCATTACTCTCCTTTATGATCAGTCGTCTAATGTTTCTAAAATTAGGCACGTAGACCCTCCGACATGCGGTAAGTAGTAGGCCGTCTTCTATCCAAAACCGTCTCGTCTTGCCTTTATTGGCTAACTCGATAAGCTGTTTGGCTGCTGGATCATGCTGCATGACTTCTTTTATAGCCTCCCAAATATCCCATCTCGCTGAAGTGATTGCAGCAAGCTCGGCTTTTCGGCTCAAGGCATCGGCTACAACGTTACCTTTGCCTGGCTTATACTCCAGCGCACAATCAAAATTCGACCAAGAAATCCTACCACCTAGCTTGCTTTGGCGTGAGCTTCTTCTGTGTCTGAAAGGGTAGTAGCCATATTATCAGTCTTGACCATGGACCTCGACCCGAGCAGATAATGTCTCCATGTACGAAGGCAATGCACAATAGTAGTCATTTCCTTCTCTTGCAAAGTGTAACGCCGCTCCATCTCATTTTAATTACGGCTCTCAAATGCTATGGTATGCTTATCCTGCATCAGGACACCCCTAATGGCGAATATTGAGGCATGCACATCAAATTTCTTGGCAAAGTAAGGTAACACCAAGACTGGATCCTCTATTACAGCTGCCTTAAGGCATTCAAATTCCTTTTGACAATGCTCCGTCCAAACCCATGGCTTGTTCTTCTTTAGCAACTCAGTGAATGGTGCGGCCTTTGCTGAGTATCCACTGATGAACCAATGATAGTAGTTGACAAGGACAAGGAAGGATCTCAACTCAGTCAACTTTATAGGTGCCTCCCACTCTTGGATAGCACGTACCTTATCCTCATCCATGCGTATCTCGCCATTGCTAATGAGATGGCCCAAGAAGTGCACCTTTGATTGTGCAAACTCGCACTTCTACCTCTTGATGTATGGATCGTTCTCCCACAAGACTTGGAAAAGTTTACTTAAGAGCTCCATGTGTTCCTCCAAGGTGTTGCTGTAGATGACTATGTCATCTAGGTAGACTACCACGAACTGATCAAGGTAGGGATGAAAAATCTTGTTCATAAAGGTACAAAATGTGGCCGGTGCATTGGTTAAGCCGAAGGGCATCACCAACCACTCAAAGGCTCCATATCTTGTCACACATGTTGTCTTTGGCTTATCCCCTTCTGCAATGCGAACCTGGTAGTATCCCTTTCGAAAATTCACCTTGGTAAAGTACTTGGCTTGCCAAAGTCTATTGAACAAGTCAGCAATGAGCGGAATCGGGTACTTATTCTTCACTGTAACCTTAATAAATGCGTGGTAGTCTATGCACAAGCGCAGTGATCCATCCTTATTCTTCTGAAACAATACTGGTGTGCCGAAAGGTGCCTTTGTTGGGCGAATGCGACCAGCATCTAGCAACTCTTTGAATTGTTTCTTGAGCTTCTCTAGCTCGGGTGGTGCCATGCAATATGGGGCAAATGCGGGTGGCTTAGCCCCTGGCTCCAGCTCAATCTTGGGATCCACCTCTCTCTTAGGCGGCAAGTGCTTAGGCAACTCATCGGGCATGAAATCTTTGTTTCCTTCAAGCAACTTATCTATGCAAGGTGGCACTATCTCTTGGAAATTTTTGCCTTCCTCTAGACTTTGAATAGTTGCCACGAACGTCGGCTCCCTCTTCTTGATCCCCTTGACAACCCGCGTAGCTGAGAGTTGTGCTTGGATCTATCCGTGTGGCATAGTCAATGTAGGTACCATGCAAGCTCCATTCCTCTCCATAACCAAGAGATGTTGTAGGTAGGTTTCGATCAAAGTATGACAATGCCTATAAAACTCTTGCCCCATATGATGTCAAAGATATCTGTAGCGGTTACGGTAAAGTTGTCATACCTTTCCAGGATCCCAATTTGACACCAACTCCATTAGCTACCCCACGAGCATTTTGTTCCTCGACATTCATAGTCTTGACGCTAGAGTTAGTTGGAGCAAGCTTCAATTTTAGTCTCTTTGCGAAAAACTCAGTCACAAAATTATGAGTTGCTCCAGTATCCACCATTGCACGAGCGGGCTTGTTGTTGATGGTGAGATCCACGTACTGATTGCCATTCTCGATAGGTCAGATATCTTTCTTTATGAAAACACCACATAATCTGATCATACCCAATTGTGTGGTTCCCAAACTCTCTCTGCTCCTTCCATTCACGGACCATGGCATTGAGGCTCTTGAGGCCGGAACAATTCCTGAAGCCGTGCGACCCTTCACATATGTAGCATCCCATCTTTTCGACATGTGCCTTTTTCTCGGTGTAGCCCTTACGACCACTCGAGTTTTTGGGATCTTGAGTCTTGGAGTATTGTTGTTGTATCTCATTGCCTCTGCCATAGTCTCCCCCACCTTTAACATTGTTAACCTTTGAATCCTTGCCATTTCCTTTGTCGTGCTTGTCATGCGTGAAATCCATCAATGATTCAGTCTACACAATGGCCTGGTCTATATAAGTGACTTGTCGGTGTTGCAACTCCTGCTTAGCCAAATTTTGCAACCCATCCATGAAGTGGAACAACAAGTCATCATTGGTTAGGTTGGGGATTTGAAGAATAAAGGTAGTGAACTCTTTGACATAGTTACATATGCTCCATGTTTGCTTCAATTCCCTAAGCTTGCGCCTTGCCTCGTACAAGACATTGTTTGGAAAGAATTGTCTCTTGAACTCTGTTTTGAACTGATCTCATGCGCTAATAGTACATAGACCTTTATCCATGTCGGTCTTCTTCCTTCTCCACCATAGGATGACAGTCTCCAAGTGGTACAATACTGCAGTGTTTATCTTGGCCTCATTGTCCCTCTCTTTGCCGTGCCTGAAGTAGTTCTCCAAGTGCCAAAGGAAGTTTTCCATTTCTTGTGAATTACAAACACATTTGAACACTGGGGGTTTGGGGTCCTCGATCTTGGCCTCCCTCATCACCACAACATTGTTGGCTGCCTCGGTCATGCTAGCATTGACATGCTCCTCGAGTGACTCTATCTTTGCCTTCATAGCATCGACAGTACTCAAATCCTCCATGAGTCTGCACTCTAAGGCAGTGATGGGTTGCCTTAGTTCCTTATCAGTATGTTTATGTCCCTCCAAGTTATTTCAGATACTCTCAATCTCTTCAAGAGTATGCCCCTCAAGAACGCTAAGGGTTCCTTCCATCTTTCTAACGTTGGCCAAATATCACCACGGCGTCCATCCCCACGTTAATCTTCATCACCCACTCTTTACTTAGCGAGAAATCCTCAGGAAGGACCTCCACTTCATCCTCTCTCGCCTCAGTGGTAGATGGGTCTTGGGATGTAAGCCCTTCGTTTGATACAACCTCGGGTGACACCTCCTAGCTTTTGTTGGTGGCATTCGTCTTTTTGCTACGGCCACTGTTGCTAGCAGCATCTTGGATGACGTTGGCTTGGGTGTTGGCAGCGTTAATTTTTCCATCATTCGTCATTCCCTTAGTTACAACCTTTGCTCTGATACCACGTTGTTACGTCTTTAGTTGTTAACTAAGTACACGTGTGGCACTTGACAACTCACGATCTTGCACAAATTGCTCACGTTCTTTCTATGCCAAGTCAGACTTACTACACTCTAGATCGCTAAAAGAATGGTAGAAAGAACATAAGAGAATTGTTAAAGGAAGCTTTGTATTTGAGAGAACGTAAATTGTTTTCTTGGTGAATTACAAATGAATGTCCCCCTTGATATACTAGCCTCCTAGGGGCTAGTGTGTAAATATTAATTTATTACACAAGTCCTTGATATTTACAAGATAAGAACTTTCTCTAGAATTCGCTACAAGCCTAGAAGATTCCAAGGACTTTCCTAGCAAATCCATAAGGATCTAGGTTCTTCCTGAGGAAATGTCCATACTTCTATCTCACAAATGCTAGCATTCTTATTATGTAAGCTTCCACATGGCATTAATATATGCCAAATGGCACCTATATGGCATGATGATATGGCGGGTCATCACATAGAACTAAGAAAAAATCAATAGAGAAAACCAACATAGAAGGAGGAGGAGAATTAGAAAGGAGAGTTTGAAATAATTGTTATTGTTCTCAAGACTGCCATATATAGGAGGAAGAAGTTTGAAAAAAGGTGGATCTTTAGCTCTCCAAAAACTATTTATATATGGGTTTTGCTCCAACGGGTAATTAACGGTTAATTTCCAAGGGTTAGTTAACGAGTAATTTCTAACAGCTAGTTTGTAACGCTAATTTTACTATTTCAAGGAAAGAGAAAGTAGATAAAAATAAGTGGCATTTTCTTTTGAGATACTTACAAATTCCAATACAAAGTAGCTTAGTGTTAGACCCTCGACAAAGCTGATCGGCAAGCGGTGCGACAATGGCGAGGATTTTGGCATGATGGCCTTGCCATTGGCCTTATACGCGGGGAAAATCAACATGCAAGACAATGCGAGTGTTCTCGACGACAACAAACTGTTTCAAGGGAAAGTGTGACGGACTACGCTTCTAATTGAGCGCTTTGTTGTAACAGACTACTTCAAAAATATAAAGGGGCTGTTTGCAAGCAAAGGCCAAGACCTTGACGGAATTAGGCGGGCTGGACAGATGCTTGACAAGGCAAAACGGGAAAGACCTCGGCGCTAAAATGGGGCAGTGTAGTGCCAAGGCATTGGCATTGGTAATATGATGTTGCCATAACTTAGGTGAGCGGGCTGGCACCTAAGTTAATTGTGGGCAAATGACTTGGCAAAGGGAAGGGCATCAAGGATTGGTGAATTAATGCTTAATCAGCATTGGCATTGACAACGAGCTGACTTGATCAAGTAGGGGCGACTTGACAAAAACAACCAACTGTGGCAGCGGATGGGCGCGCGGCAAAGTCATGGGCGATGACCTGTGGCGATGGAATTAAATGGGAGCAGTGTCAAAGGTCAAGGCTGGGCGCAAAGCCAGCCTTAGGCGTGCTGCAGCTGGCCAAGATGCACATGCAGGGCACATGGAGCGATTTTCAAGTGTGCTGTGCACATGATGCAGTTGGGCGGTTACAACTACCCATGTCCAGAAATTGCTGATTATATGGCTAAGTCTTTGCACGTTTTTGGGGCATATTTTATCATGTTCCCACATTTTTATATCATGGGGATCATGTCCTATCAGTTGGAGGATGTCAACTGAACATAAGAATTTATTTTGGGCTGACTACACTAAATATATGTATGTCAGCAGCCTTAAAAACGGGCTGAGTACCGAGGGAGAAATAGTCCATCAAATAGGCAGGGTTATCTATTTTATGGCTTGAGCATGGAAAAATGTGTGCCATTGCTTTGCCAAACGAGTGGCAGCACGAGCGACCTTAGGCGGGGGCATTTTATAGGGCAGATTCGTGCACTTTGTTGGCTATTTTGTGAGTTGGTGCCTGCCAAGGGTGGCAACACCTTTCCAAACTCGATAATTTCCTTTGTAATTGATTTTATAAAAGGTTGGGAAAAGGGTTTCCCGTAAGTCCGATTGTTTTCTTCTTATTTCTATTGCTTTAAATTGATTTTACATGTTAAACCTCGAAAGCGAAAGAAAATCAGGCAAGGCTGAGGTCAAGTTGGAACTTGACTGCCGCACGGACGGGCAGAGCTTTTGGCGGATTGAAAACGCCCCCATGACAATTGGTATCAGAGCGGTCCAGGTTTCGGGACGAGGTCGAGACGGACATGAACAACACTGCATGACAAGGGGTCAATTTGCTTGTTCGTGGAGGGAGTGTCTTGGCTTATAAAATTCAGAAAAGGCAAGGAATGGGTGATGCAGAAAATTTTGAGTTTATGGATGCCAAAAATCAGTGTGGGTTATCTCAAATCGGTCAGTTCTCATGTTGGATTTACTTTGGGGATGACGGACAAGAAATGCTTTGAGAAAATAGAGACGTTGCACTTGAGGGCAAGGATAATATATTCTCAAACGTGTGCTGAACTTGTGACGTATTGGCAAAAATGGCAGCATGTGTTGGGATCTATTCGACGAGGGCGTCGAATTCAAATGGTTGGGGTGGTTTGTTAGATCCTTGACAAAGCTGATCGGCAAGCGGTGCGGCAGTGTCGCTGATTTTTCCATGATAGCCTAGCCATTGGCGGTATGCGCGGGGAAAATCGACATGCAAGATAATGTGGGTGTTGTCGACGATAACAAACTGTTGCAAGGGCAAGTGTGAAGGACTATGCTTCTAATTGAGTGCTTTGGTTTGACGGACTACATAAAAAATATAAGGGGCTATTTGCAAGCAATGGCGACGGAATTAGGCGAGCTGGACGGATGCTTGACAAGGCAAAACGGGAAAGACCTCGGCGCATAGTGCCAAGGCAGCGACATTGGCGATATGATGTTGCCTTAACTTAGGTGAGCAGTCTGGACCTAAGTTAATTGTGGCAAATGACTTGGCAAAGGGAAGGACATTAAGGCTTGGTGAATTGATGCTAAAATCAACATTGGCATTGGCAACGGGCAGACTTTGATCAAGTTGGGGCGACTTGACAACAACAACCAACTGTGGCAGCGGATGGGGGCGCGGCAAAGTCATGGGAGACGAGCTGTGGCGATGGCATTGAGTGGGAGCAGTGTCAAAGGCCAAGGCTGGGCGCAAAGCCAACCTTAGGCGTGCTGCAGCTGGCCAAGGCGCACATGCAGCGCACATGGAGCGATTTTCAAGTGTGCTGTGCACATGATGTAGTTGGGCGGTTACAACTACCCATGTCCAGAAATTGTTGATTATATGGCTAAGTCTTTGCACGTTTTTGGGGCATGTTTTATCATGTTCCCACGTTTTTAGATCATGGGGATCATGTCCTATCAGTTAGGGGATGTCAACTGAACATAGGAAGTTATTTTGGGCTTACTAAGCTATATATATATATATGTGTATGTTAGCAGCCTTAAAAACGGGCTGAGTACCTATCAAGGGAAATAGTCTATCAAATAGGCATAGGGTTGTCTATTTTATGGCTTGAGCATGGCAAAATGCGTGCCATTGCCTTGGCAAACGAGTGGCAACACAAGCGGCCTTAGGCGGGGGAGGACAGATTCGTGCACTTTGTTGGCTATTTTGTGAGTTGGTGCCTGCCAAGGGTGGCAACACCTTGCCAAACTCGAGAATTTCCTTTGTAATTGATTTTATGAAAGGTTGGGAAAAGGGTTTTCCGTAAATCTGCTTGGCTCATTCTTATTTCTGTTGCCTTAAATTAATTCTAAGTGTTAAACCTAGAAAGCGAAAGAAAATCGGGCAAGGCTGAGATCAAATTGGGACTTGACTGCCGCACGGACGGGCAGAGCTTTCGGCGGATTGAAAACGCCCCTGTATGAATCAGATCAAGGCACATCCTTCCAATTGTGACCTGATAGTATTATTTCCACTAACGTTACCGGGCAACCAATTTTTTAACATCTTAGAAAAAACTAAACATATCTGAAATTGAAAGGAAATGAATAAAGTACCCTAATTCGAACGAGTCATTTTGAGTACAAGTTAGAAATAATTTTTGAGAAGCATAAAAAGGTAATTTTGTTTTTCAAAATTACTTGTTTAAAAAAATATTTTTGAGAAAAATACATTTTAAAATAATTTTTAAAACTTTAGCCAAATAACATTAATTGTTGCTCAAAAATATTTTAAAAATTAATTAACCAAGTAAAAGTTGCTTCTTACCAAAAAAATCTGATTTTAGAAACTTGGCCTAACATATCAGGATTTTTACATTATTCTGCTAAATAAGCAGAAACAAAAGTCTAAGATTGGAAAATCCATGATAGAGAAAACCTTTGTTTCGAATTCATAGTTACGATGTAAGTTAAAACGACTCAACAAAATTGCTGACCTAAAATCAAATTTTAATTATTAGAGACATGCATTAAACTTTATAAATAAATTACATATATATTATTTGAAAACTTACTTCTTCAGCCTTTCGAGATTTAAAGCTATAAAGTTAATTTATAAGCTGTTCTTTTTTCAGTCATCATCAATTAGAAGTTTGACATGCTTCCTTTTTTAATTTTTAAAAAAAAATTACGTTCAAGTACAACAACAACAACAATCCAGTATAATCCACTTAGTGGGGTCTGGGGAGGGTAGTGTGTACGCAGACCTTACCCCTACCCTTAGGTAGAGAGGCTGTTTCCAAATAGACCCCCGACATCCTTCTCTCCAAGAACTTCCCACCTTGCTCTTGGGAAGACTCGAACTCACAACCTCTCGGTTGAAAGTGGGGGTTGCTTACCATCAGAGCAACCCCTCTTGTCTTAAAAAATGCAATTTTTATCGTCTAATTTCCACTTTCAGACATGACTTAATGAAACATATCCAATTGAAAGCACTCAGGGCGGACATGACTTAAAAGTTATAGCTAGATTCACATAACTTTAAATTCTGAAGCCACGTTTAAATGTACGCTATCTCCAAAAGTATGTGTGAGGTAAACAATGCGCATGTGTTTTGTGTGTGTAGTAAGGTCCTGATAAGCTAAGCCTTAGCTAATTAAATCTTAGCTAAACCTTGAAAATCTTAATGTTATAATAAATTTTAAATCCTCCTCGCTATTATCCTATTGCAATAATTCTTGTTAAGAAGAATAACGGTGTGTCGTCAGACAAACAATATAATGTACTTATGTAGGGTAACTTTCATGTGGTTCCCTGATGTAAATCCGGATGCATCTTATTTAACATATAGGTGTATAACTTAAAACTTTAGTTAGATAGCAACAAATATTTGATGGTGAATGAATAATTTAAAATTACATATCTTTGATATAAAACACCTTAAATATTAATATTATCAAATTTAAATCTTAAATATGTCTATGACAAAAGTTGCAATAGTATCAAGGAAAAAACAAGTTGCACAATTTAAGATTTCTATTCTTATTTTCGTTGTGTAAGGGGTATAGGAATGAAAAGGTCTTATGTGGATATTGTTTGACTCAAAAGCAGTTAAACTTTTTATAGGCAAATCAATCAGAAGAAATGAAGGGGTAAATCATAGTCAATCATAACTAATGCTGGATCAAAAGACATAATAGCTACAATCATTTATCGGACAAACAGAATATTGAAAAGTTTTATTGATAGTGGAATTGTGTCCAACCTCTCCTTGTAGAGGAACATGAAGTTAGAAACATGTTTCTCCCTTCTTAGATGACCAAAAATGGAGTTTCTATCCTTTCCTGTAGGTCAAGGATTCTATTATCGGAGCTCTGCCTCCCTTTTTCGGGCTATTGGAGTATCGGAGAAGAGGCTGAGGGGAGGAGCCATTTCTTCAGTTCTTTTTCGTTGCCTTTATAGTCGAAAAACTTCTTGTGCTCGTCATGACTTATCATAGTTGGGTCGGGGAGGTGTTCTCATCACGGAGAGGCCTTTGACTCGTTGCTTGTCTCGGATGCAATGATGACGAGGTAAAGTCGACTTGGTTGACTTCTTTCATAAAATGATTAGGGCGGGGTCATTACCGCCGCGGTAATGTGGTCAGATTTTGACCAATATAGTTAGTCCCTCCGTTCGCTGGGGTCGTGCCTCGTCGACTTCGACGGACGGATCATGTGCGTGACGTAGTCGGGAGGAATGTGATCTACATTTTGTTCCTTAGTCGTGTTACGAATTTCAAATTTTATGTGGATCTCTTTTCGGTACTCATGTACCGTTACAACAATTTTGAAGTAAAAGAGACGGTTGGTAATCAAAACATCGGTTCGTGCAGGCAGCCATTATGACACGTTTCCAAGGATCTGAATCACTTCGCGTCATCCTGTCAGATTCTATTGGTGACTATTAGATTTCAAGCTCGGGGAATTTATGTCTTTATAAATTGGGGAATCCTGTTATTTGCTTTTCACTCTTCTTCGTTCATCTCTGTGAGAACTCTCAGGATATCTCTTTTTCTGCGAATTCGAGTTCTCTCTTACTCTCTTGCTCATAGCAATCTATAATTTCTTTGCTTCTCCAGCCGAGTTCTTTATCTTTTTTTGTGGGCTAAAGATGCCAAGTAATTCTTCTAGTAACAATCTTCATGTTGCTCCTTCGACAGCTGAGGACCATGCTCCAGCTTTCAGAGACATAGAGTTGGTGGAATGCGAAGAGGTTCCATTGGTGGAGGAAATTTTATCCCGCCCAGGGAAAGTGGTGGCAGATTTCTGCGCCAATGGCGGGGTGGAGCCGGTGGATATCCCTCCTCTCATATGGGACGTAGGGATAGTGGATTTACAGGAACAGTGGTGAATTCTCAACTATGTCGAGATGGTACCGGCGGGGAGAGATGATCGGGTCCAATTTGACCGTCCCGAATACTATATAGTCTACGCTTACCCCTTCCTCATAGGGTACATGCTCCCACTCCCTATGCTAGTGGTAAACTTCTGCAGCTATTAAGAGGTATGCCCTGCTCAGCTTTCTCCTTACCTATTTATGTTGTTCCCCATGTTCATCAAGTATGCGGAGCTCGCCGGTCATGAGGTTACTCTGGGCCACGTACCCAGCATATTCGCTCCTCAAAAGATTTGCGGCGTGATGATCCATATGCGTCCTCGAGGGTCAAATGGTTTAGTGGTAAAGATGGATGACAAGACCAATCGTCATTTTTTTTGAGAACTTTTCCTATGTGCGGATCGAGCACCTCGTGGCGGACCCAACTAGATTTCCTGTGGTGTGGAATTTTACCCGTAAGTCTTCGCCCCCGATTAGTGGAGTACTCGGTTTGTCTTTGTCCTTTCGCCTTTCATGTTGCATGTACTGATCTACTTCATTGTTTTGCAGCCGAGAAGCTACCCCCGCCACCTTTGGAGGGGATTCGAGAATTGGTCGAGGCTGTCCTTCCCCAAACAGCGCGGGCTCGCATGTGGTCGACCTTTCATGAGAGATTCGGGCGTAGTGCCCTTACAGGTGAGATAATGCCCCTATTTTCTATATGTCTTTTTTTTGTTTTGGACTTACCTCTTGAACATCATTTGTCGTTGCCAGGGAGAGTTCGTAGAGTCAAAGCTCCTCAGCTAGCCTTTCACTGGCTAGCTGCATCTGCTCACCTCAGTGCAGTAGTTGTTTCTTATCCTTCGTCGAGGGCAGCATCGGTTGAATCCGCGTCATTAACCACTCTGACCCGGGCTATCTCTCAGGATGAGGTCCCATCTGGTGTTATCCGCCCTCAGAATGATTCACCGTCGACCGGGGAGGAAGATGGGCCGTCGGAGAGATGAAAGGTGTGGTTCGAAGTGGCACCTCCGACAGTGATCAATTTGGATTCTCCTCCGGCGGGCCTAGAGGAAAATACTGTTGCGGTGTCTACCCATGGGTGGTGCGAGTGGCCAAATTTGGTGCTGGCATTCAGAGCCAGGAAAATGTGGCCATTGCGGCGATTCAGTCTTAAGCTCTTGTTGAAGGTAACACAGGACATCCTACTGGAGTTGAGAACCGGTCCCCTAGTGCTGCCGTTGTGACCTCAAGCGCGCCTTGTTCATCCACGGGCGGGTCATGTTCCACCCTAGCGGTAGGGAGAGGAAAGTGTGTAGTGGTAGAAGAATATGAATCCCAGTCTGACTTGGGCCCTGATGATGTTCGAATGTTCGAGGAAGGCATTACTCACTTGGTGGTTCACGGGGGGGTTGGGGGTGGGGGGTTAGCCCATTTTCTCCAGATTCCTTCCGACGTGAACCTTTTGGAGCAGGGGGATAACTTAGTGCCGCAGTTTAGCTTGCTGTGTTCGGAGGCCGAGAACGAATCCCTGCGAAATATCTCTGATGCCGAATTGAGGGATGAATGGCTGTTATGGGTTTGTGGGTATGCTATCTCTGACTTTTGTTTGTTTTTCCCTTGTCGTGAACGAGTATTGTCCTAACTGCTTTCTTATTTTTCAGACTTATTTGGGGAAGTATCATCGCTATCGTAATAGGTGTCATGAGTTGCACGAAATAGTGAGAACGGACCCGCGTAACCAGGCTTTGGGCGAGGAATTGGAGAAGAAGGATCGCGAGTTGATGCAGATGATCCGTAGTAGGAGCGAGCTAGAAGAAAAATTCACCTCAAGGACGAGAAGCTTGAGCTGGGTGAAGGGGTCGCTGCCTAGTGCGAGTACGTGCAGGGTAAGTTAGGAGTGATACAGCTGGAGATGGATCAGTGTCAGTCTCAATTTGAGAGGCGAGTCTCGGATGGAGAGTGAAACTTTCTGCAATGGAGAGCAAGGTCGCCAATTTGGAGAGCATTGAGAGAGCCCGGTCTGAGGCTCTAGCGAGGGTGGCAGTTCTGGAAGAGACTATTCACATGCTCAAGTCCCAGCAAAGAATCGGAGAGGGCGACTGCGACCCTTATGGAGGAGAGGCTTGGGCAGTGGATGATCGCTTCAAACTCGATGCTACACTATGGTAGGAAGATCAGGTCGTAATAGCTTTTACCCGAATAGAGGTCGGGGTCGATTTCCTCAGTGAGCTAGTAATGGAATTGGGTTTTCTGTCTAATCTAGAGATGCATTTGTACTTCTAGTGTCACTTAAAACATTTTTGGATTTTGTAATTATAACTACTTTTATAAATCTAATGATTATCATTAAATTAAGCTACGAGAATAGTGCTAAGTTGTACTAAACGGGAAGAAGGGCATTACGGTCGTGACACTACCTAGGTGGCTAATTGACGGGTAGATGTTACTAGGATTCGATTAACATATTTGGAACTTATGCTATAACCATTGCACAATTGTACCTACTCTCTCACCTCTTGGTAGAGAGAGTGAATTTGCCCAATTGACTCTCTCGAGATCAAATGGGTAGGCAAATTAGACCAAGCAACTAGGGATCAAATAAGGCGATTACTCTCTCAAGATTTAGTCTGTTAATTGGGAATATCATTTCTCATGAGTCCATCCCAATTCCTTGTTGGATCAATTTTGGGGTCATAAACTCTCTTTGTCAAGAAGAGTTAAACCTACAAAGCTTGAATCATTGTTTGCAACCACCAATTCTAAATTAAAACATAAAATCAACCCAAATAAAAATTACCCATAGTCAATCTAACACTAGCTGGCAACACCCATCAATTACCCATACTAGGGTTGATCCACAACCCTAGATAATGGGTTTAGCTACACACAACTAAGGAAAAAATGAAGAATTAAGCATATTAATTAATTACTAAAAAGAAACTACAAGAATCTATCGTGAAATTAAAGCAAAAAGTGCCAAAAATGGCTACAATATCGTTCCCAGGAGCGCAGCTCGTATCTGAAGCACACAAATAACCTAACAATGGTAAAATGTTCTATTTATATTAGTCTGGAAAAACTAGACAAAAATACCCCCGCGAGGTCAGTGCGGGCCGCACAAAATGGACCGAGGCCGCACTAGCTCTTGGACTTCAACTATTTTTTCTCTGAACTTGAGGATGCAGACAGTGTAAAAGTTTACCACGGCCGTGAAGGGGATGTGATGCGGTTCACATGGCATTGTCTTGGCCAAATGGTGGTTCTCTGAATCTCTTGACTGCAGACCGCATAGAAGAGTAATGCAGCCATGAAACCCTGATCGCGAAACGCGAGGAACTTACTGCATCCGTGTATCTTTCAACCTGATTATACAACTCTTCGAACCTCCTAATGCGGCTGCATTCCATTTTCCGCGGACTGCACTAGGCCCTCTTTTCCTCAATTCACTTTGTCTTTAATACTTGAGAAGGTTTCACTCATTTTGAGCTGATATTTGATATTTCATCACTTTGTCGATCAAACCTGAAATCAAGTACAACTTGCAAACATTTTGGGACAATTTTGTGGCTATTTATAACGAAAGCATACACAAGTAGGGGCATAAAGCACGTTAAAATCCTAACTTATCATCGGATTAGTATAACTGATCAGGAGGCTGCGGTTCTGGCAGAGCAAGTCGCGATCTTAGAGGCAGAGAATCAGCGGCTGAGGGCCTAGGATGGACCGTCCCGTGCTGCCTTTCCTCGTAAGACCCTGGAGCTCTGGGTCTATGCTGAAGCCCAGCGGGATATATTCAGGAACTTGTGGGAAGTAGGCAACGTGATAGAGGCTGCCAACGAAGAGGCGCGACCGAAGGCTCACAAGGCTCGTGCCAACTACAGGTATGATATGGCGACACCCGAAGTTGATGAGGGTGTAGGCGATGATGATGATGAGACCTATGGGGATGATGATGATGACGGCAGTGGTGACGCCGAGTAAAGAAAAAATTGTACTTTGTTTTTCTTTTCTTGTTATTTTCCTTCTTTTTCCTCCTTTTTTTAGTTGTCTAGCCTAGGCCATGTGTAAGGAGCGATAGCCCGTATTTCTGACTTTATGAATGCATAATTCTCTTTTTCGCTACTTGCCTTGCTTAAGGGCTCGTCAGAAGAGTCCCAGTTTTGCTGCTTCTCGTATCGAAGGCTTCTAGCCTAAAGGATGTTATTTCGAACTTATCGAACTAATAGCTCGTCTAGATTTTGATCGAGGTCGAACCTCTCAATATTTGATGGCAAAAGCCCTTAGACTTAAAGGTGTTATTTCGAACTTGTCGAAATAATAGCCCGTCTTGAGTTCGAACGAGGTCGAACCTATCGATCTTTGATCACGAAGGCCCTTATCCTTAAGGGTGTTATTTTAAACTTATTGAATTAATAGCCTGTCTTAAGTACAAACGAGGTCGAACCTATCGATCTTTGATGGTGAAGGCCCTTAGCCTTAAGGGTGTTAATTTGAACTTATCGAAATAACAATCCGTCTTGAGTTTGAACAAGCTTGAACCTGTCGATCTTTGATGGCGAAGGCCCTTAGCCTTAGGGGTGTTTCTTTGAACTTATCGAGATAATCGCCCGTCTTGAGTTCGAACGAGGTCGAACTTGTCTATCTTTGATGGCGAAGGCTCTTAGTCTTAAGGGTGTTATTTCGAACTTATCGAAATAAAAGCCCGCCTTAAGTTTGAATGAGGTCGAATTTGTCAATCTTTGATGTCGAAAGCCCTCAACCTTAAGGGTGTTATTTCAAACTTATCGAAATAACAACCCGTCTTAAGTTCGAATGAGGTCAAACCTGTCGATATTTGATGGCGAAGGCCCTTCGCCTTAAGGTTGTTATTTTGAACTTATCAAAATAACAGCCCGTCCTGAGTTTAAAGGAGTTCGAACCTGTCGATCTTTGATGGAGAAGGCCCTTAGCCTTGTGGGTGTTATTTCGAACTTATCAAAATAACAGCCTATCCTGAGTTCGAACGAGGTCGAACCTGTCAGTCCTTGATGGCAAAGGCCCGTAGCCTTAAGGGTATTATTTCAAACTTATCAAAATAACCGCCCATCTTGAGTTCGAACGAGGTCGAACCTGTTGATCTATGATGGCGAAGGCCTTTAGCCTTATGGGTGTTATTTTGAACTTATCGAAATAACAGCCCGTCCTGAGTTCGAACGAGGTTGAAAATGTCAATCTTTGATGGCGAAGGCCCTTTGCCTTAAGGGTGTTATTTTTTCATGACCCTAGTTCACCAAACGTGAACCTGTCATGACGGCACCCAGTCTTCGTGACAAGGTAAGCCTGATACGTTGCGGAAATTCAACAATCTTTACGAAACGATAATTAAAACTGAATAACATAAGAAAATGTATAGGGTTCCGCTTGGCACATACACTTCGAACCGTTAGTGTCAAACCTCCAAGACGTGGAAACCCACGGGCAACACAGGCTAAGATTAAAATATAACATATGTCTCTAACATCCAGAAGTGTCTACAACAACTGAGTACATAAATGAAACTGCTAGCCAAAGGTAGAATAGAAGGAGACTCTTCGGATCTGCGGACGTGGCAGATACATACCTCAAGCCTCCAAATGTAGCTCCGAAATCCCTAATAGCGCGCCTGACCAGTAGTACCTGGATCTGCACAACAAAAGTGTGCAGAAGAGTAGCATGAGTACACCACAACAGTACTCAGTAAGTGCCAAGCCTAACCTCGGAGGAGTAGTAACGAGGAAGGTTGAAGCCCCTACCGAGATAAAAATAAGAATAAATATGAAATGAAATAACAGTAGGAAATACGTAAATCTCAAATATCTAACAAACAATAAGAAGAACGGAATAAACTATATTACAATTCTACAAACAAGAACAATCACGACAGGCTATTGATCATCGGGGATCTCCTGGTATCCCGAGGATCTCCCGATATCCTCATCATACGCACAAGGGATCTCCAAGTATCCTGAGGATCTCCGAGTATCTTCATCATATAAGCAAGGGATCTCCAAGTATACCTAGGATCTCCTAGTATCCTCATCACATAAGCAAGGGATCTCCAAGTATTCCGAGGATCTCTTGTTGGAAACACGTTCTCAATGCAATATACTAAAACGTGTGTTCTTTTGTATAGGTTTTGATGAATGACAAACGAAGCGAAAATTGATATATGACGAAGTTCAAGAAACAAGCGCACAATTGATATACATCGAGATTCAAGCTCAAGACAAAGTTTTATAGTTTAATTGAGTCATTCTTAATTGTGATCTTGATCCTACAACTTGACTCGTAACATGGCTTCTCTCATAAAACTATTTTCCAAAATCATGCATATTTAATTTAATGCTAAATGATTTTAAATCATGCATATTTTCATTAGTCAAAATGATTTTTAAATGCCTCTGAAAACTGGACTAAGATAATCGATTATGTACTAATGATAATCGATTGTTTTAAGCCAAGACTGCATGACAATCGATTGTGAACCAATGACAATCGATTGTGTTAAGGCAGTGAACATCAGGTTTCTTCAAACCTGCATGACAATCGATTGTGAACCTTATGACAATCGATTGTGATGAGGCAGTGTCTATCAAAGTTTTTCAAAACTCATAATAATCGATTGTGAAGCTAATGACAATCGATTGTGAAGAGACAGTGTCCTTCAGATTTTTCAAAGTCACAAAATATCGATTGTGAACTAATGACAATCGATTGTGTTGAGGCAGTGACTTCCAGTGATTTTCAAATTTATTAAATAATCGATTGTGAGTATATAACAATCGATTGTCAAGAGGCAGTGTCTAAAATGTTTTTCAAAAATTGATAAGTAATCGATTGTTGACTTTGTGGAATCGATTGTGAAGCTGACCGTTGTCGTAAAGTTTTCAAATACCGTCAGGTAATCGATTATTGATTCTGTATAATCGATTGTTTTGATTAAATTCCGGAAAAGATTTTTTGAATGTTGCTGAGTAATCGATTGTTGATTCTGGACAATCGATTGTTTGTGGTAAAATCTGGAAAGGATTTTTTGAACGTTGCCAGTAATCGATTATGGATTGTAAGTAATCGATTATCAAGCGTAAAATCTGGGATTGAATTTTGATCTGACTGGCAGACAATTGATTGTTGGGGTTTGACAATCGATTGTCAGTGAGTAAAATCAGCAACTCTTAATTGGCAACTAGGCAACGGTAATGCCAAGTTTTTCAACTATAAATACAGCTTCATTTCAGTGTTTTAAACACAACAACATACTACAACTGATCATTATATTGCTATAAGCTTGCATACTTTTGTTTTTCATTTTATATTCAATTTCATAAAGCTTTTGAGAGCCATATTCTTGTCCAAAGTTGTTGTGATCCAGAGCTTACTTCTTTTACTTATATCTACTCATTAAGGAGTATTTTGTTTGAGTGTTTTAGTGTTGTATACACTTGTAAGAGAATTGTAATTCTCTTGTTGTAAGGAACTTGTGTTTCCTTGGTTGAAGTCTTGGAGTGTTGTAACTCCAAGCAAAGGTGTTGAGGCTTGCGTCCTCAAGTTGTAAAGGTTTGTTAAGCACCCGGAAGCTTGACACGTTAGTGGAAAATCTCGAGAGAGTCTCTCGGGGACTGGACTAGCCACACGTTGTGGTGAACCAGGATATATCTGTGTGTAAGTTATTAGTTATCGCACTTATTTACTTCCTGCAAATTTTAATTTCCGCAAGTTTACGCTAAATTTTATTATAACGCTATTCACCCCCCCTCTAGCGTTAAGCGTATTATCTAACAATTGGTATCAGAGCCCAACTCTCTGAAAACTTAACAGTTTGAGAGAACCATCCATGGCTTCTACTCGTGATTCTTTTGCAGGAATTGAAGAAGGACAGTGCTCCACACGACCACCTCTATTCAACGGTACAAATTACACGTACTGGAAGGAGAGGATGAAGATCTTCGTTCAATCCAACAGCTTTCACCTTTGGAAGGTGATAATGAAGGGAAACCAAATTCCAACAAAGAAGGTGGAAAACGAATGGGTTCCCAAGTCCGAGGATGAGTATGACGCGGATGACATCCGAAAGGTTCAAAATAATGCTAAAGCAATAAATTTATTATATTGTGCTGTTAATGCTGACGATTACAGGAAAATATCGTGTTGTACAACGGCAAAGGAGATGTGGGACAAGCTAGAAGTCACGTACGAAGGTACGGACCAGGTAAGGGAAGCAAAAATTGATTTCCTAACCCATTCTTATGAATTATTTCACATGAAGGAAGGTGAAAAGGTGGACGAAATGTTTGAGCGATTTTCAATAATCGTAAATGACTTACATGCTCTCAAGAAAACATTCACGGATAGAGAGCTCGTTCGAAAATTTCTTAGAAGTCTCACACCGGCATGGAGATCAAAGGCCGATGCAATTCAAGAATCCATTGGCGTTTCAAACGTCACCATCGACGCACTAAGAGGTAACCTTAAAACCTATGAATCTACTATTCTTAACCCTTTTGTTGATGATCAAAGGAGGCAAAGAATAGCTCTAAAGGCGAGCACAAGCCAACCGCAAATTGATGAGGAAGGAGACAACGAGTTTGGACTCGTTATCAAAAGATTTCAAAAGTTCATGCGCAAGGAGTATGAACGCAAGGGCAAAAAACAAGGCGAACAAATCAAGTGCTATGAATGTGGTGAAACCGGGCACATCAAATCAAATTGCCCAAACATCAAAAAGGAGAAGAAACCTTTTAAAAAGCAACGTGCATACATTTCTTGGGGAGGCGACTCCGGAGATGAGTCAAGCGAAGGAGAAGAAGACGAAGCAGCAAATCTTTGCCTTATGGCACAAGAAGACAACAAAGATGAGGTATGTCAAATTTCGTCTAAAAACTTCTTTACTCTTGAAGAAATGCGAACTGCTTTTGATGAATTATATGCTGAGTTTATTAAGGCTTCAAAAACTGTTAAGGGCATAAAAGAAAATGCTTCATTAAAAGAAAAGGATTTTCAAAAACAGCTTTCTTTGAAAGAAAAGGATTTAGAAAAACTGGTTTTAGAAAATGAGAAGCTGAAAGAGGAAAACAAGTTTTTTGGAAAAAGAAGTTCCGATAAGCCCGAAAGCTCTACTAGAAATTGCCCTTCTTGTTTGCTTCTTAAGAATGAAGTAAGTAGGCTTAAAGGCACATTAGATAAGTTTAATTCTTCGCACAAAAACTTGAATGATGTTCTTGTTAACTTGAAATCAACCAAGCATGGAATAGGCTTTAAGAATGAAGAAAAGGTTGCAGCTAAACCCCAACAACCTAAATCTCAACCTAGGATTAACAATAGAAATGCTTATCCTAGAAACAACAACTCTAGAGCCAATATGCATGCTAGACAAAATGCTGAACATTTTAGAAGACCTAGGAATGACTTACCACCTAGAAATAGTCACCCTAGAAATGATGCATATTTTAGGCCAAATTTTGAACCCCTTAGAAGACCTAGCAATGGCCCTCAACCGAGAAACAATCACTCTAGAAATGCTGCCCATCCTAGAGCTCATAGTAGGAGAAATAATTCTCATGAAATGCGAAATAGTCATAGTGTTCAAAATAGAGTAAGCAATTTTCATCTGTCTAGTTACTATGAACCTAGAAGGATGCATAACCCAAATGTGACTTGTCATTATTGTAGACGTATTGGTCATATCGCTCCGGCATGCTTTACACGTCATAGACATGTTACTCAATCGCATCATTATAATATGCCTAACCCCCAAGGACCCAAGATGGCATGGGTACCTAAAGAACATTAATTTGTTTTGTAGGTGTGCTTGAAGGGATCAAGTGTACTATGGTACCTTGATAGTGGATGCTCCAAGCATATGACGGGAGATGAATCCAAATTCCTTCAATTAGAGCACAAAGAAGGAGGAAGTGTTATCTTCGGTGATAACAATAAAGGAAAGATCATCGGCATCGGCTTGGTCGGTAAGGATGAAAAATCCTCTATTAAGCATATATTACTTGTGAAAGGTTTGGAGCATAATCTCTTGAGCATAAGCCAATTATGTGACAAGGGAAATCTTGCTCTATTTGATTCGGATGAATGCCTAGTATTTAGACGTAGTGATTTCAAAATCATACTTCGTGGTTTTAGAGTTGATAATATTTATATGGTTGATCTTGCTAATTCCTCACCCGAATATGTTGATTGTCTTATGAGTAAAGAGGATGATACTTGGCTATGGCATCATAGAGTAGCACATATCAATATGCATCTTTTGAACAAATTGATTTCTCAAAACTTAGTTGTTGGTCTTCCCAATTCAAAATTTGAAAATGACTCTATTTGTGACTCGTGTCAAAAGGGGAAGCAAACAAAAGCATCTTTCAAATCTAAAAACATTGTTTCAACTTCTAGACCATTGCAATTGCTTCATATGGATTTATTTGGTCCCTCTCGCATTGAAAGTCTAGGAAGACATAAATATGCCTTTGTGATTGTTGATGATTACTCGAGATTTACTTGGACTTTATTTCTTGCCAATAAAAGTGATGCTTTTCAAAATTTTAAATTTTTTCTTAAGCGTGTTCAAAATGAGAAAGAAACAACCGTCACTTCAATTAGAAGTGATCATGGGGGAGAGTTTGATCACAATCTCTTTGCGGACTTTTGTGACGAACTCGGAATCGAGCATACCTTTTCCGCTCCACGTACACCACAACAAAATGGGGTGGTGGAAAGGAAAAATAGGTGTCTCGAAGAGATGGCTAGAATCATGCTCGACGAAGCTAAGATACCCAAACATTTTTGGGCGGACGCCGTGAGTACCGCTTGCTACGTTCTAAATAGAGTAGTAATTCGGCCGATACTCATGAAAACCCCCTATGAACTTTATAAGGGAAGAAAACCAAATATTTCCCATTTAGAGTTTTTGGTTGCAAATGTTTTGTTCATAACAATGGCAAAGACCAATTGGGTAAATTTGATGCTAAGTCGGATGAAGGTATTTTCATTGGATATTCCTCACGTAGTAAAGCATATAGGGTCTTTAATAAAAGAACCCAAATTGTGGAGGAATCCCCTCATGTCGTATTTTCCGAAAATAATGCTCGCTTGGCGAGAAAGGATTCCGGTTTTGATCTTGCAGGTATCTTAGATAGCTTGAAAGACAAAATACAAGAGGAACCACCCAAGGAAAATAAAGATGAAACTGAGGAACAACCAACGGATGAAGCGCCACAATTGGAAAAAGAAATGAATATGCCTAACGAGTGGAGGAAAATCAAAGATCACCCTCTCGAACAGGTAATTGGCAACGTTGGAGACAAGGTAAGTACCCGAACTCTCTCAAAAATACCTTAGAACATACTGCTTTTGTTTCTCAAATTGAACCCAAAACCATCTCAGAAGCAATTGGGGATGAATTTTGGACCTTGACAATGCAAGAGGAGCTTAACCAATTCGAACGCAATGACGTTTGGGATTTGGTGCCAAGACCCGAAGGTCATACCATAATTGGTACGAAATGGGATTTTCGCAATAAACTAGATGAAAATGGTATAATCACTAGAAATAAAGCTAGGCTTGTAGCAAAAGGCTATAATCAAGAAGAAGGTATTGACTATGAGGAAACATATGCTCCCGTAGCTAGATTAGAAGCTATTCGCTTATTGCTTGCATTTGCCTCTTCTATGAATTTCAATTTATATCAAATGGATGTGAAAAGTGCTTTTCTAAACGATTTTATTCAAGAAGAAGTTTTTGTTGAACAACCCCCCGGTTTTGAAAACTTTAAATCTCCCGATCATGTTTTCAAACTCAAAAAGGCTCTTCATGGTTTAAAACAAGCTCCCCGAGCTTGGTATGAAAGATTGAGTAAGTTTCTTTTGGAAAATGATTTCATTAGGGGGAAAGTTGACACAACTCTCTTTGTTAAGCATAAAAACAATGATATTTTGTTAGTTCAAATATATGTAGATGATATTATATTTGGTGCCACTAACAATATTTTATGCAAGGAATTTTCCGATTTAATGACAAGCGAATTTGAGATGTCTATGATGGGTGAGTTAACATTCTTTTTGGGATTACAAAGAATTGCTGAAACGATTTGAGATGAACAATGCAAAAGAAATGGCAACTCCCATGAGCACATCCGATCATCTAGACAAAGATGAGAAAGGTAAGGAAGTCGACACCAAAAAGTATCGAGGTATGATTGGCTCTCTTCTTTATCTTACTGCTAGTCGTCCGGACATCATATTTAGCGTGTGCTTATGCGCTCGTTATGAATCGTGTCCGAAGGAGTCTCACCTTACTGCGGTAAAACGGATTTTAAGGTATCTTGTTGGTACTACAAATGTGGGTCTATGGTACCCCAAAGGCTCTTCATGCCAACTTGTTGGCTACTCCGATTTCGATTTTGCTGGATGCAAATTGGACCGCAAGAGCACTAGTGGCACTTGCCATTTGCTCGATAGCTCTCTTGTTTCTTGGTTTAGCAAGAAACAAGTAAGTGTTGCGTTGTCCACAACCGAGGCTGAATATGTAGCCGCGGGGAATTGTTGCGCTCAAATCCTATGGATGAAACAACAACTCTTGGACTATGGCCTTAGTCTTGATCATATCCCTCTTAGATGTGATAATACTAGTGCCATATGCTTGATGAAGAACCCCGTTCTTCATTCGCGAACGAAACACATTGAAATTAGACATCATTTTATTTGAGATCACGTTCTCAAAGGCGATGTCGAAATTGAATTTGTTGAAACCAAAAACCAATTGGCAGACATCTTTACAAAGCCTTTAGAGAAAGAGTCCTTCTTCCGAATTCGCAGTGAACTCGGGATCCTTGACTCCACGTTGATCTAAGTCATGCATTGCAATTTTTTACATGAGTTCTAACTTGAGCGTCGGAGACGTCTAACGATTTTTGCAGGAATCGCCCCAAAGGAAAGGGGAATTATAAAGCTTGACGTACAACAATCGGTTTCCGTCGTCTAAAAATTGATTATTTAGTATCAGTAATCGATTATGTTGCTATTATTCGGGTTGATGTTGCTATATTTTTTTTAAATAAACAAGTTTTATTTACATCTTTAGCATCTTACTATTATGTTATTTTTGCTAATGGCAAAAGGGGGAAGATAACGAGTATGCACTCTCAATATCTATAAGCTTAAATTAAGGGGGAATTCATATATTGAGGGGGAACAAATTGCATACTTGTTGCATGTATACACTTGTCTTGAATTGTCAATATAAATTGCTTGCATTGCATATCCCGCTTAATGTTTGCCATTATCAAAAAGGGAGAAATTGTTGGAAACACGTTCTCAATGCAATATACTAAAACGTGTGTTCTTTTGTATAGGTTTTGATGAATGACAAACGAAGCGAAAATTGATATATGACAAAGTTCAAGAAACAAGCGCACAATTGATATACATCGAGATTCAAGCTCAAGACAAAGTTTTATAGTTTAATTGAGTCATTCTTAATTGTGATCTTGATCTTACAACTTGACTCGTAACATGGCTTCTCTCATAAAACTATTTTCCAAAATCATGCATATTTAATTTAATGCTAAATTATTTTAAATCATGCATATTTTCATTAGTCAAAATGATTTTTAAATGCCTCTGAAAACTGGACTAAGATAATCGATTATGTACTAATGATAATCGATTGTTTTAAGCCAAGACTGCATGACAATCGATTGTGAACTAATGACAATCGATTGTGTTAAGGCAGTGAACATCAGGTTTCTTCAAACCTGCATGACAATCGATTGTGAACCTTATGACAATCGATTGTGATGAGGCAGTGTCCATCAAAGTTTTTCAAAACTCAGAATAATCGATTGTGAAGCTAATGACAATCGATTGTGAAGAGACAGTGTCCTTCAGATTTTTCAAAGTCACAAAATAATCGATTGTGAACTAATGACAATCGATTGTGTTGAGGCAGTGACTTCCAGTGATTTTCAAATTTATTAAATAATCGATTGTGAGTATATAACAATCGATTGTCAAGAGGCAGTGTCTAAAATGTTTTTCAAAAACTGATAAGTAATCGATTGTTGACTTTGTGCAATCGATTGTGAAGCTGACCGTTGTCGTAAAGTTTTCAAATACCGTCAGGTAATCGATTATTGATTCTGTATAATCGGTTGTCTTGATTAAAATCCGGAAAAGATTTTTTGAACGTTGCTGAGTAATCGATTGTTGATTCTGGACAATCGATTGTTTGTGGTAAAATCTGGAAAGGATTTTTTGAACGTTGCCAGTAATCGATTATGGATTGTAAGTAATCGATTATCAAGCGTAAAATCTGGGATTGAATTTTGATCTGACTGGCAGACAATCGATTGTTGGGGTTTGACAATCGATTGTCAGTGAGTAAAATCAGCAACTCTTAATTGGCAACTAGGCAACGGTAATGCCAAGTTTTTCAACTATAAATACAGTTTCATTTCAGTGTTTTAAACACAACAACATACTACAACTGATCATTACATTGCTATAAGCTTGCATACTTTTGTTTATCATTTTATATTCAATTTCATAAAGCTTTTGAGAGCCATATTCTTGTCCAAAGTTGTTGTGATCCAGAGCTTACTTCTTTTACTCATATCTACTCATTAAGGAGTATTTTGTTTGAGTGTTTTAGTGTTGTATACACTTGTAAGAGAATTGTAATTCTCTTGTTGAAGGAACTTGTGTTTCCTTGGTTGAAGTCTTGGAGTGTTGTAACTCCGAGCAAAGGTGTTGAGGCTTGCGTCCTCAAGTTGTAAAGGTTTGTTAAGCACCCGGAAGCTTGACACGTTAGTGGAAAATCTCGAGAGAGTCTCTCGGGGACTGGACTAGCCACACGTTGTGGTGAACCAGGATATATCTGTGTGTAAGTTATTATTTATCGCACTTATTTACTTCCTGCAAATTTTAATTTCCGCAAATTTACGCTAATTTTTATTATAACGCTATTCACCCCTCCCCCCTCTAGCGTTAAGCGTATTACCTAACATCTCTTAGTATCTTCTAGTTAATCAGTCCTGTCTTGGGGATATCTAAGTATCTGCCAGTTAATCAATCCTGCGCAGGGGATCTCTTAGTATCCGCCAGTTATAATCCAGTGCCGGGGATCTCTTGGTATCCCACACTTCCAAACCTCGAAAAAAATATGAACAGGGGAGCTCTCGGGATGCCGTCCCTTAGTCCTAATAGTAAACTCACCAAACAAATCAATAATTTAACGTAAAGAAAGCGAAATGCGAGCAACATGTAAAATCGAGAATCTATCATGCTTCATAAGAAGGACAAATATTGCAATTTAGTCAAATAGTGTGAATAAGTTACTAACATGCTTTCCAAGAGAAGACAGATATTGCATTTTAGTCAAATGGAGCAAACAAATTACTAACATGCTTTCCTAAGTCAAAACAAGTGAAATTTCATTTTTAACAATTGAATATGTGAAGAAACACAGTCTAAATAATCCAAGTAAGGTGAATTCTCAACAACTAGCACAAGTACACGCCCGTCACCTTGCGCACCAGGCATTTAAACAATGGCAAAGATATCCTAAGGGGAGAGGTCCCCCACACAAAGTTAGGCAAGCCACTTACCTCGGATTGGTACCAAACCGCTAATCAACAATGCCCAAAATAGCAAACCAAAATTCCGGCAAACCAAAATAGCAGAAATGAACTTAGGGGAAGTAGTTAATATGGAAACATGGCATAAATTCCAATGACGATCGGCCGGGTCGTCAAATATTTCGAACTTATTGAAATAATAGTCCGTCTTATGTTTGAACGAGGTCGAAACTGTAAATTTTTTATGGCGAAGGCCCTTAGACTTAAGGGTGTTATATTAAACTTATCGAAATAACAACCCATCTTGAGTTTGAACAAGGTCGAACCTGTCGATCTTTGTTGGCAAAGGCCCTTTGCCTTAAGGGTGTTATTTCGAACTTATCAAAATAACTGCCCGACTTAAGTTCGAACGAGGTCAAACATGTCGATAATTGATGGTGAAGGACCTTAGCTTAAAGGTGTTATTTTGAACTTATCGAAATAACAGCCGTCTTGAGTTCGAACGAGGTCGAACCTGTCGATCTTTGATGGCGAAAGCCCTTAGCCTTAAGGGTGTTATTTTGAACTTATCAAAATAACAGCCCGTCTTGAGTTCGAACGAGGTTGAACTTATCGATCTTTAATGGAGAAGGCCCTTAGCCTTGAGGGTTTTATTTCGAACTTATCGAAATAACAACCCGATTTGAGTTCGGACGAGAAGGAACATGTCAATTTTTGATGGCGAAGGCCCTTAGCCTTAAGGGTGTTATTTCGAACTTATTGAAATAGCTGCCCATCTTGAGTTCGAACAGGTAAAACATGTTGATCTTTGATGGCGAAGGCCCTTAGCCTTACGGTTTTATTTTGAATTTATCAAATAAACAACCCGTCTTGAGTTCGAACGAGGTCTAATGTGTCGATCTTTGATGGCAAAGGCCCTTGCCCTTAAGGGTGTTATTTCAAACTTATCGAAATAACATGCCGTCTTGAGTTTGAACGAGATCGAACCTGTCGATACTTGATGGCGAAGACACTTAGCCTTAAGGGTGTTATTTTGAACTTATCGAACTAACTTCCCGTCTTGAGTTCGAACGAGGTCAAACTTGTCGATCTTTGATGGTTAAGGTCCTTATCCTTAAGGGTGTTATTTTGAACTTATCCAAATAACAGCCCGTCTTGAGTTTGAACTAGGTCGAAATTGTTGATCTATGATGGCGAAGGCCCATATCCTTAAGGGTGTTATTTTGAACTTACCAAAATAACGGCCCGTCTTGAGTTCGAACGAGGTCAAACCTGTCGATCTTTAATGGCGAAGGCCCTTAGCCTTGAGGGTTTTATTTCGAACTTATCGAAATAATAGCCTGATTTGAGTTCGAACGAGAAGGAACATGTTGATATTTGATGGAGAAGTCCCTTTGCCTTAAGGGTGTTATTTCGAACTTATTGAAATAGCTTCCCTTCTTGAGTTCGAACAGGTAAAACCAGTTGATCTTTGATGGCGAAGACCCTTAGCCTTAAGGGTGTTATTTTGAATCTATCAAATAAAAAACCCATCTTGAGTTCGAATGAGGTCTAACGTGTCAATCTTTGATGGCGAAGGCCCTTACCCATAAGGCTTTTATTTCCAACTTATCGAAATAACATCCCGTCTTAAGTTCGAACGAGATCGAACTTGTCGATCTTTGATGGCGAAGGCACTTAGCATTAAAGGTGTTATTTTGAATTTATCGAACTAACTTCCCGACTTGAGTTGGAACGAGGTCAAACTTGTCGATCTTTGATGGTGAAGGCACTTAGCCTTAAGGGTGTTCTTTCGAACTAATCCAAATAACAGCCCGTCTTGAGTTTGAACTAAGTCGAAATTGTTGATCTTTGATGGCGAAGGCCCTTATCATTAGGGGTATTATTTGGAACTTATCAAAATAACGGCCCGTCTTGAGTTTGAACGAGGTCGAAATTGTCGATCATTGATGGCGAAGGACCTTAGCCTTAAGGGTGTTATTGTGAACTTATTCAAATAACAGCCCATCTTGAGTTCGAACGAGGTCGAACTTGTCGATCTTTGATGGCGAAGGCCCAGCCTTAAGGGTGTTATTTCGAACTTATCGAAATAACAACCCGTCTTGAGTTCGAACGAGGTCGAAAATATCCATATTTGATGGGGAATGCCCTTAGCCTTAAGGGTGTTAATTTAAAATTATCGAAATAGCAGCCCGTCTTGAGTTCGAACGAGCTCGAACCTGACAATATTTGATGGCGAAGGCCGTTAGCCTTTAGGGTGTTATTTTGACCTTATCAAAATAACAACCCGTCTTAAGTTCGAACGATGTCGAACTTGTCGATCAATTATGGCGAAGGCCCTTAGCCTTAAGGGTGTTATTTTGAACTTATCGAAGTAACAGCCCGCCTTAAGTTCGAACGAGGTCGAATTTGTCAATATTTAATGGCAAAGGCCCTCAGCCTTAAGGGTGTTATTTTGAATTTATCGAAATAACAGCCCGTCTTGAGTTCGAATGAGGTCGAACTTGTCGACTTTTATGGCGAAGGCCCTTAGCCTTAAGGGTTGTATTCCGAACTTATCAAAATAACAGCCCGTCCTGAGTTCGAACGAGCTCAAACCTTTCGATATTTGATGGTGAAGGGCTTTAGCCTTAAGGGTGTTATTTCGAACGTATCTAAATAACAGCCCGTTTTGAGTTCGAACGAGGTCGAACCTATAGATCTTTGATGGCAAAGGTATTTAGCCTTAAGGGGGTTATTTCTAACTTATCAAAATAATAGCCTGTCCTGAGTTTGAACGAGGTCGAACCTGTCAATGTTTAATGGTGATGGCCCTTAGACTTAAGGGTGTTATGTTGAACTTATCAAAATAATAGCCCGTCTTGAGTTCGAACGAGGTCAAACCTGTCGATCTTTGATGGCGAAGTCCCTTAGCCTTAAGGATGCTTAGCGAAATAACAGCCCGTCTTGAGTTTGAACGAGGTCAAACATGTCGATCTTTGATGGTAAAGGCCCTTAGCCTTAAGTGTAGTATTTCAAACTTATCGAAATAATTGCCCATCTTGAGTGTTAACGAGCTCAAACCTGTCAATGTTTGATGCGAAGGCCCTTAGCCTTAAGAGTGTTATTTTGAACTTATGGAAATAACAACCCGTCTTGAGTACGAACGAGGTCAAGCCTGTCAATCTTTGATGGCGAAGGCCCTTAGCCATAAGGGTGTTCTTTCAAACTTATCAAAATAATAGCCCGTCCTGAGTTCGAACAATTTCGAACCTGTCGATCATTGATGACGAAGGCCCTTTACTTTAAGAGTGTTATTTCGAACATATCAAAGTAACAGTCCGTTTTGAATTCGAACGAGATCGAACCTATAGATATTTGATGGCGAAAGCCCTTAGCCTTAAGGGTGTTATTTTGAACTTATCGAAATAATTGCCCGCCTTGAGTTCGAACAAAATCTAATATTTCAATCTTTGATGGCGAATGCCCTTAGCCTTAAGGGTGTTATTTCCAACTTATCCAAATAACAACCCGTATTGACTTCGAACGAGGTCGAACCTGTCGATCTTTGAAGGCGAAGGCCCTTAGCCTTAGTCCCAGTTTGACGACCATTATTTACATTGGTTATTCAATGCCATGAGCGCCAGTCGTCTAGAATTTTGTTTGGGCCTGCGTTGTACGCATGTCATAGTTGTTTTCCTGACTTTGGCTATTTCTTTGAAGATATTGCTGACGAAAAATTCAGGTTGTTCAAGAAGGTCTTATATTCTTTATTTTGAGACATCCCTGTACCAGTTTCCGGCCCGATGCAGTATGGGAGATGGAGTGGGGATGCTTTATGTTTCTGCCCGGTGATTTAAAGGGGGAAGAGGAGAATGGATTGCAGCACCTCTCTCCTTGTCGAGGATGTTCGAGACCGCTAAGGCAAGGGATTTTAGTCCCTGTTAATGTATTTGATTTTTTCTTTCTCGATGCGCTGCCTTCAAATTCGGTGTGAGCTGGATTTTCTTTTTGGTGTTTCTATAGCCTTGATCCAAGAAGAACTAGGTATTTTCACTATAAAATTCTCACAGACGGCGCCAAATTGTTTGACTCAAAAGAAGTTAAACTGTTTATAGGCAAATCAATCAAAAGAATGAATGGGTAAATCATAGTCAATCATAACTAATGCTGGATCGGAAGACATAATAGCTACAATCATATATCGGGCAAAAAAATATTGAAAACTTTTATTGATAGTGGAATTGTGTCCAGCATCTCCTTGGAGAGGGACAGAAGTTACAAACATGTTGCTTCCTTCCTAGATGATCAAACATTGAGTTTATATCCTTTCCCGTAGGACAAGGATGTTGGAAATCATGTATATCTATGATATGTGCGCTTTGGTTGTATGAGCATGATTTTCAGGTATAGGTTTTGATGAATGACAAACAATGAAGTCAAGTGTCAAACAACGATATAATATGACAATCAATCAAATGGCGAGAAGCATACTGATGACAGAATTGCATGAACGAGCCAAAGAGTTCAAGACCGAAGACCCAAGACGTAGGTCGTTTGGTAGAACCAATGTAAGGACAACGTTTAAGTTATCTTATCCTTTGGCTCAACATTAGGTCATCATAAACATGCATAAAATATTTTATTAAATCATATTTATCATAAACATGCATCTTTGTGTTAAAACAAAATGATGTTGAAGGTTTTAAACATGTCTTTTAAATCTGGGCCTCAACAATCGATTATTTGAATCCTACAATCGATTGTATTAAGACAGTGTGATCTGAAGTTTTTCAAAATAGCAAACAATCGATTGTCTACTTTTAACAATCGATTATTTTGAGACAGTGTGCAACCGAAGTTTTTAAACATCTAAACAATCGATTGTTTTTGTCATACAATCGATTATATTCATAAACAATCGATTGTCATTTTCATACAATCAATTATATTTTGACCGTTCCCACAGAATCAATTATATTTTGACCGTTCCCACAGAATCCTAAATTGATTTTTGAACGTTGAATAACAATCGATTATTTAGTCCATACAATCGACTGTTTAGCCTAAAATCAGGAATCTGTCTTTTGAACGTTGGTAAAACAATCGATTATCTACTCCAAACAATCGATTGTTTGAGCACAGAATCAGGGATTTTATTTGTCAATTAAGCAACGGTCAGCACCACTTTTTCACCTATAAAAAGAGGTCTTTTGAGCTGTTTTTAAACACACAACTCCTCCATACATTGTTATACATATTGATCATTTTCAAGCATCATTTTAGAGCTTTTGTTGAGCCATTTGATAGACAACTTTGTGTTGTTCATAGAGCTTATTGTGTATCTCTTTATCCACTCTATTGAGAGAGTATTTGTTGTAAAAGAGAGTTGTTTGAGAAGAACATATCTTCTCATTTGTCGGGTTTGCTAAGTACCCAAAGTCTTAGTGGTTGAAGTCTTGGGGTGAGGTATCCTCAAGCAAGTGAAGTCTTAAGGTGTGGTATCCTTGAGCAACTGTAACGGTTTGTTAAGCACCCGTAAGCTTGACGAAGATAGTGGAAATCTCGAGAGAGTCTCTCGGGGACTGGACTAGCCACGGGTTGTGGTGAACCAGGATACATCGGTGCGTTCGTTCCTTATTATTTACTTATCGCACTTATTTCATTCCTGCAATTTTTTAAATTCCGCAAGTTTACGCTGTATTTATTATAACGCTATTCACCCCCCCTTCTAGCGTTAAGCGTATATTCTAACAAAGGATTCTATTATCGGAGCTCTGCTGCCCTTTTTCGGGCTATTGGAGTAAGAAGAAGAAGCAAAGGGGAGGAGCCCTTTCTTTAGTTCTTTTTCGTTGCCTTTATAGCCGAAAAACTTCTTGTGATCGTCATGACTTATCATAGTTGGGTCGGAGAGGTGTTCCCGTCGTGGAGAGGCCTTTGCCTCGTTGCTTGTATCGGATGCAACGATGACGAGGTGAAGTCAACTTGGTTGACTTCTTTCATAAGATGATTAGTGCGTGATCGTTGCCGCCACGATCATGTGGTCAGATTTTGACCAATACAAATATGAACCTTTACAATTTAAGAATGTAAAAGGTAGCTCTCGTTCTAGTAAATTAACACTCAATTAGCTCTCAAAGAAAAATATATATATAAAAAAATAATCCCATAAGAATAGAAATTAAGGATTAAGTTGTAAATATATATTGTTTGAAAAAAATAATGAACTTTTGGTTAAACTAATTGATTTAATATATAAGTGATTAATCCTAGTTAAATATAATAACTTCAGATCTAAAATGAACCTAAGTGGATGATGCAGGACAATATCGGAACATGTTTAATGTAACGTGTATTTGATATTTCAACGGCAATATTGGGATGAGAATAACAAGCATTAAATAAGAATAAATGACACTAAATGTAATATGGAGAATGATTCACCCAATATTGAATGAGGTGGATGAATCTTTTTTCTGACAATGATGAATGACAAATAGCTATGAGAATATTGGAGATTTTTTTGGATATGATGGGAAAAGTATAGAATAATCAAACGAATCTCTTTGGAAAGATGATATTTGTATTTATCTAGAGAGTGCTTTTCAAAAGAGTCCTTATCAGAGAATCTTACATGCTTATCACCTTATCTTTCTTCCTATTTATAAGGGACATACCTCTGATTAATCCTAAAAGTACAAACATAGCTGTTACTATTCCTTCCGGCACTTGACCTCGACCACGATCGACTGCTCTGCAACGAGTTCCATTAGTCACTAGTTGACCTTGGCCAAATTACTTTTAATATTATCATTTTGTGTTGAAAATCCTTAGTTAGATTTTGATCCATATATATATATATATATATATATAGAGAGAGAGAGAGAATCTTACATGCTTATCACCTTATCTTTCTTTCTATTTATAAGGGACATAACTCTGATTAACCCTAAAAGTACAAACATAGCTGTTACTATTCCTTCCGACACTTGACCTCGGCCACGATCGACTGCTCTGCAATGAGTTCCATTATTCACTAGTTGACCTTGGCCAAATTACTTTTAATAGTATCATTTCGTGTTGAAAGTCCTTAGTTAGATTTTGATCCATATATATATATATAAATATATATATATATATATATATATATATATATATATATATATATATATATATATATATATATATATATATATATATATATATATATATATATACATAGAGAAACGTGCAGTTATATGTTGTCCTCGCATAGAAATACAATTGAAAATAATTTATATTATATTAAAAGCACGAAGGCCCTTAGCGAAATATCGTTCGCCTTTTTTACCCCTCTAAAATAGAATTTATACTGGACCAAATAGTCACATAATTATTTCCTAATATTTAACACTTTGAAATCAACCAAAAATTCTTATCTGAGAATCTTACATGCTTATCACCTTATCTTTCTTTCTATTTATAAGGGACATACCTCTGATTACCCCTAAAAGTACAAACATAGCTGTTACTATTCCTTCCGACACTTGACCTCGGCCACGGTCGACTGCTCTGTAATGAGTTCCATTATTCACTAGTTGACCTTGGCCAAATTACTTTTAATAGTATCATTTCGTGTTGAAAGTCCTTAGTTAGATTTTGATCCATATATATATATATATATAAATATATATATATATATATATATATATATATATATATATATATATATATATATATATATATACACATAGAGAAACGTGCAGTTATATGTTGTCCTCGCATAGAAATACAATTGAAAATAATTTATATTATATTAAAAGCACGAAGGCCCTTAGCGAAATATCGTTCGCCTTTTTTACCCCTCTAAAATAGAATTTATACTGGACCAAATAGTCACATAATTATTTCCTAATATTTAACACTTTGAAATCAACCAAAAATTCTTATCTGAGAATCTTACATGCTTATCACCTTATCTTTCTTTCTATTTATAAGGGGCATACCTCTGATTAACCCTAAAAGTACAAACATAGCTGTTACTATTCCTTACGACACTTCACCTCGGCCACGATCGACTGCTCTGCAATGAGTTCCATTAGTCACTAGTTGACCATGGCCAAATTACTTTTAATAGTATCATTTCATGTTGAAAAGCCTTAGTTATAATATATATATATACACACAAAGAAACGTGCAGAGAAATGTTGTCCTCGCATAGAAGTGTGTGTATATATATATAGTTAAATGTTGTCCTCGCATAGAAGTACAATTGAAAATAATTTATACTATATTAAAAGCACGAAGGCTCTTAGCGAAAAGTCGTTCGCCTTTTTTACCCCTCTAAAATAAAATTTATACTGGACCAAATAGTCACATAATTATTTCCTAATATTTAACACTTTGAAATTAACCAAAAATATTGTTCATTAGAATTTTCCTTATCTGATTTGTCACGTTAGAAACCTAGTAATTAGGACAGAAAAATCAAGTAAGATTTACTTTTTAAAGATTATTTATCTTTTAAATTAATGAGCTTTATTTTACTGTAATTGAGAATTGAGAATATTACTTCTCTATAAGTATTTGTTCATTTATTTTTATTTATTTGGTATTAAATATGTTAAGTATCTTTTCCAATAATAATTAAAAATATTTAAAAAGTACAAAAGTATAGAAAGCAAGTTTCTTTTCTTATAAGAACAACAATAATAAAGTGTAATTTTTGTCTTCTTAACAATTTTGCCTCTTTATTTCCCTTTCAAACGAAAGTAATTTATATTCTTAAAACTATAATGGGTAAGTTTTCATTTAGCAACTAAATATATCTATTTTACTTGGTTTAAATAATGAAATTTCAGTCAAAACATTGATAAAGTTATCTGAAAATAAAGAAATATACAGTTAAAATAATAACCGGTGTATATAAAAGATATATAAAAAGAAATATTATGTAGTTTGTACTATAATATTTTGCTTCAAACTTTTTCTTTGACAAAAGAAAATGGAACTTTAAGCAAGTATATTTAAATATTTTTCTCCCAAAAAAATACATAATTGAAATAAATAGTTATTGCATATAAAAGAAAACTAAAAATATAATATATAATTGCAACTTTGGTTGTACATATTTTATTAGGCAAAAAAATAATGGAGTTCTAACCATCTTCTTTTTACTAATTTAACTCGAAAATAAGAATATACAATTAAATAAATATTTATTTGTTTATGAAAACATAAATAAAATAGCATGCAATAATATCATACAATAACTATAATAAATAACTTCCATAAGGGAGACACAAGCCAAAACACAAATCATCTATGGATAGCCCTGTCAAGCCTCACCCAACCCCGGGTGAGGAGTATGAAAAACTCTAGGAGTCCCTATCCTACAACCCTGATACTAGACCTCCAGACTTTCATATCAAGGGTCATGTCCTCGGAAACCCGCATTCTAGCCATGTCATTCCTAATCACCTCTCCCCAATACTTCTTAGGCCTCCCTCTGCCTCGCCGAACGCCGACAATCGCCAGCCGCTCACAACTCCTCACCGGGGCATCAGGACTTCTCCTCCGCACATGCCCGAACAACCTCAGCCTCGCTTCTCGCATCTTCTCATCCACCGGGGCCACCCCACCTTCTCTCAAATAACTTCATTCTTAATCTTATCTAACCTGGTGAGCCCGCACATCCACCTGAGCATCCTGATCTCCGCAACCTTCATTCTCTGAACATGAGAGTTCTTCACGGGCCATCACTCCGCCCCATACAATATTGCAGGTCTAACCACAGCTCTATAAAATTTCCCCTTGAGTTTATGTGGAACTTTCTTGTCACACAGGACTCCTGATGCAAGCCTCCACTTTGACCACCCCGCTCCAATATAATGAGTGACGTCCTCGTTAATCTCTCTGTCCCCTTGAATCACCGACCCAAGATATCTGACACTATCCCTCTTGGCGATGAACTGAGATCCAATCATCACATCCCTGCCTACTTCGCTCGGCTCGGCGCTAATCTTGAACTCCAGTTATTCTATCTTAGATCTGCTTATTTTGAAACCTTTAGACTCGAGAGTCTGTCTCGATACCTCTAACCTCTCAATAACACCGACTCTCGTCTCATCTATCAAGACTATGTCATCAGCAAATAGCATATATCAAGGCACATCCCCTTGAATATGTCGGGTTAGAGCATCCATCACCAAGGCAAACAAGAGAGGGATAAGCGCCGATCGTTGATGGAGCCCCATAACCACTGAAAAATGGTCTGAGTTGCCGCCCACCGTCCTAACCCTAGTCTTAGCTCCATCGTACATGTCCTTAATTACTCTGATGTAGGCTTCCGGCACGCTCTTCGCCTCCAAGCACCTCCCTAACACCTCTCTTGGGACCTTGTCATACGCCTTCTCCAAGTCGATAAGCACCATGTGCAGGTCCTTCTACTTATCCCTGAACTGCTCCACCAGCCGCCTGACAAGGTGGATAGCTTCTGTAGTGGAGCGACCCGACATGAAACCGAACTGGTTCCCAGATATATATGTCATCTCCCTCACCCTCGCCTCAATCACCCGCTCTCGGACCTTCATGGTGTGACTTATTAATTTGATACCCCTATAGTTGGATGTCCCCTTTGTTCTTGTACAAGGGCACCACTGTACTCCACCTCCACTCATCCGGCATCCTTTTGGTCCTGAAGATCGCATTGAACAACCTGGAGAGTCACTTCACTCCTGACCTACCCATGCACTTCCAGAACTCTACCGGGATCTCGTCAGGCCCGGTCACTCGACCCCTACTCATCCTACGCAAAGCCCCCATGACCTCATCCGCCCTAATGCGCCTGCAGTACCCAATCTCTCTATGTTGATCTGAATGCTCCAACTCCCCTAGCTCTATGTTACCATCCCCCTCCTCGTTAAGTAAGTCTCGAAAGTACGCTTGCCACCTTTGCTTGACTTGAGACTCCCCCATCAGAACTTTACCATCCTCGCCCTTGATGCACCTAACTTGGTCAAGATCACGTGCCTTCCTTTTCCTTACTTTAGATAACCGGAATAACTTTCCGTCCCGCCCTCTCTCCCTTAGTTCCTCGTACATGCGACCAAACGCAGTGTTTTTAGCTTCCGTAACCGCCAGTTTTGCTTCTTTCCTTGCCACCTGGTAGATCTCCCTGTTCGCTCTCCGTTCTTCCTCGCTTGTGCTCCCTGCCAACTTAGCAAACGCCGCCTTCTTCACCTCCACTTTTCCTTCGACTACATCGTTCCACCACCATTCACCCTGATGTCTGCCTGAATAGCCCTTGGCTACCCCGAGCACGTCCCGTGCTACCTCCCTAACCAAGTTCGCTGTCTCTGACCACATATCGTCCGCTTCCCCAGAACTTCTCCAAGCTCCGCCCTCAGCTAACATCATCTCCAACTCCTGTGCTTTCTCCTTAGTCAAAACACCCCATCTAATTCGCGGTTGTCCCCGAGCACCCCTCCTCTTCCTCTTCACTCAGAGACCGACATCTATCACTACGAGTCTATGAAGAGTCGAAAGGGACTCTCTCGGAATAACCTTGCAGTCCTTGCACATACCCCTATCGCTCCTTCTGAGGAGGATATAATCAATCTGAGTCCTCGCCGCCGAACTCTTGAAGGTGACCAACTGCTCCTCCCTCTTCTGAAATGTCGAGTTCGCAATCAGAAGCTCGGAAGACCTGGCGAAATCAAGCAGTGAAGTGCCTCCTCCGTTCTTAACCCCAAAGGCGAAGCCACCATGCACCTCACCATAACCCCCAGCATCAGCCCCAATATGACCATAGTATTCGCAATTTGTGAGGGTCGTTCTAGCTATATAAGAAATCCTTGATTAATAATAACATAATAAGATAAATAACTTACTTCAGAAATCCCTTATGGAATCGCTTACTTTAAAGTCCCCTCCAATAACTAACTTCTCAGATTGGGGAATACTACTCACCAGATCATCCAAGTCCTCCCAAAAGCGCCTCTTAGCCTCCTCATCTAAGCACGCTTGCGGTGCGTAAGCGCTGATGACGTTGAGGACGCAACCCCCAATAACCAACTTAATAGACATTAACCTATCATTCACTCGCCTAACCTCGACCACGGACTCCCTTAGATCCCTATCTACCAAGATACCCACTCCATTCTTACCTCTCACGACCCCAGAATATCACAGCTTAAACCCGTCTACATTCCTCGCCTTCGATCCTTTCCACCTAGTCTCCTGGACACATGCTATGTTAACCCTCTTCTTCTGAAGAACCTTCGCCAACTTAATGGACTTACCCGTCAGAGTGCCTATGTTCCATGACCCAATCCTTAATCTATGAGCGTCCGCTACCCTCTTCCCACCCTTACCTCCCGCCCTACCCGTAGGATCACTCCCTGCCCCCCCCCCCTACTCACCCCCGCCACCGCCCCACCCCCCGGGACATGACCTTACGCTATCATCCCCCGCCGCGGCCACTATCCCTCCAACCGATTATGGAGAATAGTGATGCACACACGCACTATAGCGGAAAACGCAAAAAGATGCAAACTAGATAGCAACAGAGTAAACCTCACACGGAATGCTAGCTAAAATACGTAAAAAGGTGTACAAAGTAAACAAGAGAGCGGAAGGTACCAACTCCCAATGAAAAAACCTGAAAGTAGGCTTTGATGCGCCCAAGTTCAACTGCTACCGACTCTTGCACGTCCCGATCGGTGTTGCTTAGCTCTTCACTCCCAAAGTAAAAGTAAAACACCTATCTTAATGCGCTATCGAACTTCGACCTCGACTTTACTCCTCAAACGTGAACAGAAGAATAAATGAAAGTAGCAGCTTTGTATTGGTTAAAAACCAAAAGAAATTGAAAGTACCAAAGGAAAAAAAAATTAAGAAATGTTCTGAAGCGGTGAAAAGCAAGCAAAGAGCAGTGGGTTTGAGGGTTAGAGGCGGCGGCTGAAGCTTGGTTTAGGGGGGTTAAGGGGCGGCTCCTGAGCTTCCTAGTTCAAAACCAATAAGATCACTTATCAGCACAAGTACAATAATTTGAAGAATGACTACATGCAGTAATCAGAGTAAGTCTTTTGAGGCTTAAGTAGCCAATTACAGCCTATAATTACATATCTGAAATAAGATTCATGTCGCCTTTTCCACTTTCTTGAACGTTACTGATGACCCAAGAAAGAGCTTTGTTGACTCCACGGTGAATGTGTCGTAACGCATGAAAAACTCCACCAACATCAACCTGCACACACGCATATGTCCAAAATGTTCAAATTGCAGCACAAAACAACAATAATAAATAAATTTATTAATCCGGCATAATTACACAAATAAGGTTTAAGAACATATAATATATACATAGACTTTATTTATTATTTTTAATAGATCCTCAACTTAAAAAAAATAAGAAGAAAGAATCAGTAGCAACAGACAAACAGTAATGTCAGCAAAAACAAATCGCATGACAAATATAGTAAAAATTACTATTAATCCTAAGACGGTTTACGTTCCGTGCACTGGTAGCGTAAAAATTTGCATTATCTTTTTATAACAACATAATAATAGATAACTCGATGTTAATAAGTTAAACTGATCAATAAAAAGTGTTGGAAAAAATTAAATGATTATGGAGTATAAAAGGTTTAGCTTGAGACATGTCAAAGACACTATCCTTAAGGATACTTCGCCCACACTGTAATAAATAATATTAGGCGTATCTCCAAAAATTCAGTAAGTTCTTCAAATATAACTTAGAGTAGAAACAACAAAGTTATTGTTACCGTTGTAAAGGCCAAAAACGTTAGACAATTAAAGGCTATTTAAGGCTTTGAAAGAAAACGTTGGCCATTAAGGCTATTCAAGAATAATTTTAATTTTCAGTTACAAAATTATTATTATATTTAAAAATACATTCAAATTTATTAGTATACTAATAAATACCCACCATTAACATAATAATGAATCTATTTTTCTAACATGGGGGTGGGGGAGGGAGGAGAAAATTAACCTGCACAAAAGCACGACAAGATTTTTCCCTGCGCATTGTTTGTTGTCCACCGTTGGATCATCTGTCTCTCTTGCATTTGACCAACACACATACTTTAGCAAATTTTCACCTTCGGCCATGAATCTCTCCGGAATAAACTCCTCTGCTTTATCAAAAATCTTTGGATCTTTTGTAGCAAAAGGCTGATATCCAAATATCATTTCACCTTTCTTGATTAAGAAAGTTGAATCATGGCTTTGGATTAAGATATCTTCTTTGGCTATACCATATTGGAATGGAACTGGAGGTTCAATTCTTAATACTTCATACACTACTGATTTTGTTAAACTCATCTTGTTGATTGCTGGTAGAGATATGGTCCCACATTCTTCTTTGATAATTGTCCTGATTTCATTTGCCAGCCGAGTGTGTAAACTCTTTCCTCCACTGGCGACCCACTTGATCAGTGATGGGAATACAACTTTCATCCCACCATAAGCATTGAAACCTGTGCGTAGAGGTGGCAAATAAGTCAGACTTTGTAGCAATCACTCTAAAGGGTTCGTTTGGTTGAAATAGGACTCATGCGGATAAAAGTTATATTGAAATATATTATGTTAGAATTAAATACGCTTGAATTGTTGTTTATTTATTATTTGGTATATTATATTAATAATAACAATTGTATACTATATAAAAAGAAGGTATAAGTTATACCAGCACTAATTAACTCACTCTCTATAAAGTATAAGTTATTTCAATATTAAAATTAATACCCGGATAACTTATACTTGATTTACTAACCAAATAAAGTATTTAGATGGTATTAAAGTTTTATACCACCCCTATATCTTTTTATGCCTCATACCAAACGACCCCTAACTAAGTTTGAACAAGTTGAGTTATGAACTATTCTTTGATATGACTAAATGAGTTGAACCTAATATGACCCATTAAACTTGAGTCAAAAACGAATTTCAAATAGTGTGATCTAACGGGCAAAATTAGTGTGACCTAATGGGTTCAAAAAAGAAAAAAGTTAAAAAGATTATAATTATTAGAAATTGAATCGATAATTTTATAAAAATGTTAAACTTCTTGTCCATTAAGCTGTGATTGTGGGCTATATCAAGAGGATTCAAAATATAATATATAGAGTAACGAACTCCCTAAATCTTCCGCCCCCCTAAATCCGCCCATGTACATATCATATATGGATTATTGATATATTAATATATCTAGCAATTATTTTAAGTTTAAACGGTTGGGTGAACAACTATTTAGGTTAATTCAAACATAAAAAGAAGAAGAAGCAAATTTAGAAGAACTTCAACTAATAATTTAAACAAACTATTGGGCGGCTCAATCATCTTTGTGGCCTAAAGCCAAAGTTCAATCAGGGGCCCTAAATTTTTGTTGTAGAAAAAAAAACTCATGGAGATTATATTAGAGTTTCAATCCTTCTTTTTTAACGCTTTAAACACCCAAAATCATATTTTCCAGTTGACATATTAAAACTTTAATAAATAACTAAAAAGACAATCTATACTTACAAAGAAAGTATATTTAAAAAATTAAAAAATAGATGCAAATAATAAAAGGAAGAACAATCAAACCTGATTCAACAAGTAGATAACTTGATAAGTTTTTGCTACTTCAAAATTCTTGATGTAATGTCAATATACTCAAACTTGAGAACAAGTAAAAAAGATGGTACTTGTGTAATGTTTCTGCTTTTTTATTTGTGATAATGATCAATGAGATTGAAATGGAGAGAGCAAAATGAATAATAGAAGAGTAAAAGTTAAAAAGGGTTATAGGAAATTGTGGGTCCATTTAAAATAATAATAGTGCATAAATAATACAAGATGGTAGAATAGATCTAAAAAATATTTTCCCTTTTCCAACTGTTCTCAAACAGCTCACTTTCCTTGAATTTGCAGTTTTTTTCTTTTATATTACTAAATATTATTTTAAAAAATTGACAAATACATTAATAGCTAAAACAATTTTGGCCCTAGCAAATAAGGGGCCCTAAGCAGTAGCTTTACCTGCTTGGGCCTTGAGCCGCCCTATATATTACTACTTTCAGATTATTTTGCAAAACAAAAATGGAAAAGTTAAAAAGGTCAGCTTGAAGGTCGGATCATGTGGGACAAATTGGATTATGACTCGATATTTGACTTATTTTAATCCGATCACCTTGTTCAAGTGAGCAGGTTCAATTATGAATTGTTTATTTATTTGATCAGTTCAAGTTTGACATACCTGCAAGAAAAACTAAGTTGTGGCAAGCTTCATCTCTTTTGATCCCATTCTTCTCAGCTTCATTCAGTGTACTTTCAGCATGCTTGCTAAAAGCATCATAAAGCTTCTGGTAATTTGATTTCACTAGAAAAAATGGCAAGGGGAAAGTATGCAACATTAAATCTTCAAGAAAGTTCGGCACAAATTTTAGACCTAGAGAAACCAATGGAGCAAGTTGAGGCAACAACCATATATCAAAAAGTTTTGGTCCATTAGAGCCAAGATTTGTGTCATGGGGATTGGTCTTGTCACATAACAAACGAAAAACAAAGTCGAATGACATAATGTCGCTATTATTGTTGAAATTTGCTTTGCCATTTTGGGAAATCTCATTTTCAAGATTTTCAAAAAGGCCGGAAATTGAGCTTCTAAATAAAGGAATAAATTGATTATGAAGCTTGGAGATTAAAGATAAAAAAAACCCTTTAAGTGTAGCATGTGTTGACTCAGAAGGATCAAGATAAGCACAAGGACAATATCCACCGTAAAAATCAGTAGATGGCACGTACGTGCCATCAAGAACGTTCATTTTTTCGACTTTAGAGTTGTCGAAAAGAACGGGAAATGTTTTGGCATCGAGGAGTACAATGACTTTGGGATTTTTAGCAATGAATGGACCTGGTGGCATGTTGGTTCTAAAGACAGTAGAATTGTATTTTTGTATTTTGGTAAGAAAGAATTCGTCTGTGCCGAGGTTGTAAAAGTAGTCATATCTATCTTTAATGGCTCCAAAAAATGGGAAACCATAATCTCCTGGGATTTCTCGAACTGGAAGTTTGGTATTAGAAGTGGCAGAAGATGTGGAAAATGAAGACATTTTTTTGTTGTTTTTTGATATGGGAGAAAAACTCCACACAGCTTTTACATTTATATAAGGCAAGAAAGGAACTCAATAAACATTGATACAATACTTCGTGGAGTTTCTTTTTTCCGGGGGGGGGGGGGGTATGGTTAGGGTTGACATTTGACAAGTTTATTTCACGATGTCACCAAGTAAATATGTTTAACTCAAAAGTTATTTATACTTTACGAGCATAAAACAATCAAAATAAATGATGGGTAAATCCTAGTTAAGAATAATCAACGCTAGATTCGAGAAGAATAATACGAATTAAAAGGCATAGTTGAATATAAATATCGATGGCAATCATAATCAGATTTAATAGCATAAATAAAGATGCATTAAGTAACAAAAATATGAATAAAGGAAAAGATTCACCCGGTCTTCCGTGATACGGATCTCCTTTCTTTTCATAAAGAAGGATAATAGACGTGTACAAGAGCTTCATGACCCCTTTTTGGATCTGATGAAAGAATTGGATCACATATTCTCTCCTTTCTTTGGAGAGATATGTTTACATATTTTTTAGAGAGAGGAAGAGGAGCCCCCCCCCCCCCCCCATTACAATGTTAAGGTCTCCTTTTTATAATAGGAGACCCTCCTCGAAATAATCAAAAAGGTACAATTTACAAGGAATATTCAATAGAATATTCTCTTTGAGTTTTCCACGGTAAACTAGATACTTTATGGCCCGAACGGCCACGACCGTTGATGACGGTCCGACCTCGGCATGCACGTCCACAGCCTTGGTGTGTACGCCCACGTCCTTGGTGTGTACGTCCACGGCCTTGATCTCGTACCGAATTTCTCTAATCTAATTTTGACTCATACAGTTAATCTCTCCGCTTATTGAGGTCGGGATCCGGCCGAGCTCGATGAGCGGACTTTGCCGAGTGTAGTTCAAGAAATTCAGAGGGGGAGATCGAACGCTGTTTTGGTCGTGACCTATGATGGTCGTGGTCATTTATACATTGGAGATTATAATGTCGAAATCGATGGACTTAGCCATCTTATTTTGAAGGTCTTGGACGAGCGGAGTAAATGGTCCAGGCCGTATTCGAATTTGATGACCCCACGCGCACTTTGTCGAGAGCCCCAACCGTTTACATATTGGGGGGTGGCCGCAGCCATTATACTTTGAAGATGACCCTAGCCATTTATATTTTCGTAGCCGTTTATATTTTGGAGATAGCCGTAGCCGTTTATACTTTGAAGATGGCCGTAGCCCTTTATATTTTGGAGATGGTCGAAGCCATTTATAATTTGAAGATGGCTGTAGCCATTTATATTTTGGAGATGGTCGTAGCCATTTACACTTTGAAGATGGCCGTAGCCATTTATCTTTTGGAGATAGCCGTAGCCATTTATACTTTGAGCATGGCCGTAGCCATTTATATTTTGGAGATGGCCGTAGCCATTTATATTTTGAAGATCGCCGTAGCCATTTATACTTTGAGGATGGCCGTAGCCATTTATATTTTGGTGATGGCCGTAGCCATTTATATTTTGGTGATGGCCGTAGCCATTTATACTTTGAGGAGGGCCGTAGCCATTTATACTTTGAGGGTGGCCGTAGCCATTTATATTTTTGAGATGGCCGTAGCCATTTATATTTTGAAGGTGGCTGTAGCCATTTATGTTTTGGAGATGGCCGTAGCCATTTAAACTTTGAAGATGGCCGTAGCCATTTATATTTTGAAGATTGCCGTAGCCATTTATACTTTGAGGATGGCCGTACCCATTTATATTTTTGAGATGGCCGTAGCCATTTATACTTTGAAGATGGTCGTAGCCATTTATATTTTAGAGATGGGCGTAGCCATTTATACTTTGAGGATGGCCGTAGCCATTTTTATTTTGGAGATGGCCGTAGCTATTTATATTTGAAGGTGGCCGTAGCCATTTATATTTTAGAGATGGCCGTAGCCATTTATACATTGAGGATGGCCGTAGCCATTCATATTTTGGAGATGGCCGTAGCCATTTATACTTTGAGGATGGCCGTAGCCATTTATACTTTGAGGATGGCCGTATCCATTTATATTTTGGAGATGACCGTAGCCATTTATACTTTGAAGGTGGCCGTAGTCATTTATATTTTGTAGATGGCCGTAGCCATTTATATTTTGAAGATGGCCATAGCCATTTATACTTTGAGGATGGCCGTAGCCATTTATGTTTTGATGATGGCCGTAGCCATTTATACTTTGAGGATGGACGTATCCATTTATATTTTGGAGACGACGGTAGCCATTTATACTTTGAAGGTGGCCGTAGCCATTTATATTTTGGAGATGGCTGTAGCTATTTATACTTTGAAAGTGGCCATAGCCATTTATATTTCGGAGATGGCCGTAGCCATTTATACTTTGAGGATGGCTGTAGCCATTTATATTTTGGAGATGGTGTAGCCATTTATACTTTGAGGATGGCCGTAGCCATTTATATTTTGGAGATGGCCGTAGCCATTTATATTTTGGAGATGGTCGTAGCCATTTATACTTTGAAGGTGGCCGTAGCCTGAGTAAGGCACGTAGTCTAAGTAAGGCACGTAGCCTGAGTAAGGCACATAGACTGAGTAAGGCACGTAGCCGGAGTAAGGCACATAGCAAAAGTAAGGCACGTAGCCTGAGTAAGGCACGTAGCCTGAGTTCCAGTTCGAGCAAGGTCGAACTTATCGAATTTTGATGGCGAAGGCACCTAGCCTGAGTCTCAGTTCGAACAAGGCCAAACTTATCGAATTTTGATGGCGAAGGCACATAGCCTGAGTCCTAGTTCGAACAAGGCTGAACTTATCGAATTTTGATGGCGAAGGAACATAGCATCAGTCCCAGTTCGAACAAGGTCAAACTTATCGAATTGTGATGGCGAAGGCACATAGCCTGTTACTTAGTTTACTTAATTTTGCTTGCATTAGAAAATATGATGCATTTCCTGTTCGTGTATCTCGGAGAATGCTCATGCTTCTTTCCATTTAGAGAAATAGTTAGTTAAAAATGAAAGCGTTTGTTACCTCGATTTGATCGGTTGACATGTGGAGAGGAGTGACCACGTTCACTGCTCTGATTATGCTTTTAGTGGCCGCTACCAGTTTGGCAAGACCGCCTGTTTTGATTTCTTGTGCTTGGGGTATCTGGTCGAGTTGACACTACTCAAATTCGGGCAGTAGCTTATTAGTTATCGCCTGATATTTTTGTAGCTTTTGTTCTTCTATTTGGAAAGTCCCTATGACTTGGTTCAGAACGAGTTATGAGTCATATCGGAGGATAATTTGTCGTGCTCTATGCTTGAGAATTAGTTTTAGTTCTCTCAACCGTGGTAATTTAGATGCTAAGTATAATGTTCGGCCACTGTAAAGAAGTAATAAACTAAAATTTGCAAGAATGACATCAGTCGTTATGGACAGTAGTGGAGTGCACTTAATAGAAAAAAGTAGAAAGTGAAAAGCTTTAATTAAATGATAGAAATGTGTATCGTGGTTAAGCTTTGTTCCACTGGAGTTTGCTAGGTTGTCCTTTCACATCATCAAAAATGGCTGAGGACAAGGAAAATAGTAGTAGCTGTAACCAACAAGGAACATGAGGTACGCAGTCGTTGCCCTCTCCTGTGCAGAGCCCGGAAAGTCCTACGTGGCAAAAAATAACGGGATCCACTATCGGGTTTGGCATGTCCTCTTGCTATGTGGATAATAGTCATCGAAAGGTAGCATTTGAAAGGTGGGCGTGCTTATGCGGATACAAGGTTATATCACGCGTCATGAAATGACATATAATGACAAAGACACTAAACCGAGTAGTCTCGGGAATATTTTAACTAATGGAATGAAAACTAAATGTACAATACTTCATAACCCTTGTCTTTTTATAAGTTCTTGATCGACTAAATCCACACGTGAGGGCACAAAATAATAATAATAACTCACACCCAATTTTTTCCAAGGCAAAAAATATCTTGTCTTAACTTATAACCCTATTGGAGGTGAATCTCTATGTGTGTGGCGATGAAATCGAAAGACATCTTTAGTAAGATAACTGGACCATATCATTTCAAGTGTGTAGGATCAAACTTCCCATGCTCTCTTTATATAAATGAGTATACTGTATTCTGTATACAACACTAAACGCGTCCCAAACCTAGATCCATACACACGGGTCTGCAGCTGAAGTAAGAAAAAAAAAAGAATCCAAAAAGAAGTGTCTCGTTTGCACAAACACCAAATATAAAAGTTATTCAGTGTATCAAATTCGCTTGGGCTCCTGAAAACCCTCCATAGTTGGAATTGATTTTTAGATCTAAAGGTAACTAAAATTTTAACTAGAAAATCCCCACAGACGGCGCCAAATTATTTCACATAAAAGTTATCAATATATTTTACGAGCATAGAACAATCAAAATAAATGATGGGTAAATCCTAGTTAAGAATAATTAACTCTAAATCCGAGACGAATAATACGAATTAAAAGACATAGTTGAATATGAATGTTGATGGAGATTATAATCAGATTTAATAGCATAAATAAAGATGAATTAAGTAACAAAAATATGAATAAAGAAAAATATTCACCCGGTCTTCCATGATACGAATCTCCTTTCTTTTTATAAAGATGGATAATAGACGTGTACAAGAGTTTCATGACCCATTTTTGGATCTGATGAAAGTATTGGATCACATTTCTCTCCTTTTTTTGGAGAGATATGTTTACATATTTTTTAGAGGGCGGAAGAGGAGGCCCCCCTTTACAATGTTAGGGTCTCCTTTTTATAATAGGAGACATTCCTCGAAATAATTAAAAAGGTACAATTTACAGAGAATATTCAGTAGAATATTCCCTTTTAGTTTTCCAAGGTAAATTAGATACTTTATGGCCCGGATGGCCACGACAGTTGATGACGGTCCGACCTCGGCATGCACGTCCACGGCCTTGGTGTGTATGTCCATGAAAATGGCTTTTGGTGTGTACGCCCACGTCCTTGGTGTGTATGCTCACATCCTTGATGTGTACGTCCACGGCCTTGATCTCGTACCGAATTTTTCTGTTCTAATTTTGACCCATACAAAATAATTTTTTAAAATCCAATTATTTAATTTTGCTAAAGTATCATAAGAAATAATATCATGTGCACTGTCATCAATCGTCATGTCTTCTTTGTTTCCTCATGATGATTTTTTGTCATTTTTAGATAGACTTTAGTAATTTTTCTCGTGACAAAATAATTTAGTAATTTTATCTTTTAATACTTACATAAAATTAAGTAACTTTTTATTATAAAATATTTTAAAATCATAAAGAAAGTTAAAGTGATCATTTATGAAATTGGTATGTATATTGATCTAAGTCTCATTTCCGTGCACTTAATGGAGGGCTAAATCTTGATTGTTCAGATTTCATATATTATGTGTGTTTATTTTTAATGTCTAAATTTTAATTATTCAGAACTTAATCATTAAATGTATTTATTTTTTTTACTTCATAATCACTTAATGAGTATGAATAGATATGTATTATTAAGATCTATAACAGAGACTTAATTTCATTAAGATGATATCACATATTCATTACTAACTGCCGCCACCGCCTACCATTATCAATTACCACCATGTCGCACCACCACCATCATACTCAACAACCGCCACCACCACCACCACCAACGCCCTACCATCATCCTCAGTCATAGCCTTCATGATCGACCATCAACACCTACTATCCCCACCACTCCGACCACCATCATTCTCACCCATAATCAACACTCATTCGCATCAACTACCACAACCGACCATCCTATCACCATCAACTACCACATCCGGTACTGCCCGTCATTTTAACTTACCACCACCAGGCATTATTAACTATCATCACCCACCACCACCATCCTCAATCATAATCGCCACCATTACCAATCACTACTAGCTACTAGCATGAACAACCATCGTCAATCAAAATTGTCACCAATCACCGCCTTTAGTGGACATTCACCCGTTAGTTATCACCACCAACAACTATCATATTTTAAAAAACTACATATTTTATTGATAGAATATTAGATTAGTTAGTATTTCATTTGAATTTTATGTTTATTAATTTTTAAATAAAAATAAATTTTATATATTCAGATGTTAAAAATTAAACAGTCTTAATTATTTCTATTCAAATATTAATATATTTAAATATGTATTCAAATTTAAATATATTAATATTAATACATATTTTAATTTTTAATATATATTAAGATTCAAATATTTTAATCCTAAAAATAAATAAATGAGGCCCTAGTAAATGATAGTACTTCGTTGAGGTTGGCTATACCGCCATAGTGTATAAGTGATTCACGTGGATAAATATAAAAGCAGGAAATTCTTTTGTTAAAATTATATAACTACTTTTTTATTTTAATTTCTATTAGCAATTTTGAAAAAGAAATTACAACCGGCACTTGATTACACTACTATAGCCTATAATGGGATTCACGTGGATAAATATAAAAGCAGGAAATTCTTTTTTAGAATTATGTAACTACTTTTTTATTTTAATTTCTATTAGCAAGTTTTGAAAAAGAAATTTCAACCGCCACCTGATTACACTACTCCATCAGTTGACACTCTCTGTGGAGGTGTCTCTTTATCCTATTTTGTAAATTTTAAACCCAATAAGATAACAAATACAGGCCAATCCATACATATTTTATAAAATTCATGTATACCTGTTTATAGATTATCTTCACAGTATCCTAGAGATCTTTGAAAGTCGCCTTCATTACTGGCAAATTTTATATATATAACAATACTGACTCTCTCTCTATATATAGAGAAAATCTTCCTATGATAATTTTATTTATTTTGATATTTTTTGGCTTCTATAGTAAATTACTGTTATAAAAAATATATATTATAATATAACACAAAATCGATTCCAAAACAAACTTGGCTTCTATATATAGTTAATAACTGTTATGTAAGGATGTTGTTATAGATATATGTATGATTATATATACAGTGGCGGAGCCACCCTTGCCCGACGGTTGTTAACCGACACCCCTTCGCCGAAAAATAACACTATGTAGATAGATATTTTAGGTATTTTTATCTTAAAAATTGAACATTTACAAGGGGTTGACAACCCTTGACACAATACAAACTCTTAGTGCAATAGTTAAGGGGTGTCAAAAATTATAGAAGGTTACAAATTCTATTCCCCATAGTAGCAATTTTTTTTTTTGCTAACCCATTGTATAATTCTTCGCCACTCATTAGCAAGGAGAGTCAATTGACATTCATTCGTCGAAAAATTATACTGTCTACATAGGTTAAATTTTTAACTTAATTTTATGTATATATATACTATATGTTGGCTTCTTTTGATATTTTCACGTACTTACTTATTTATATTTTGACCTCATAGTAGTAATTTTTTTATATTTTGATAACCCTTTGTATAATTCTCCGCCACTCATTAGTAAGGAGAGTCAATTGACATTCATCCGTCGAAAAATTATGTTGTGTACATAGGTTAGATTTTTAACTTAATTTTATGTATATATACTATATATTAATTTCCTTTAATATTTTTACGTATTTACTTATTTATATTTTGACTCCTCTAAATAAAAATTCTAAATCTGCAGCTTGAAATTCTTAAGACAAGAATAGCAAGCAAATTGCCAATTTCTCTCAGTTGTAGGGACAAAATCTATGCATTGCAGAGGTCTGGCCAAATTTTGAAGAGTTTTTTTTACTTCTTTATATTTTTTCTTTATTGTATATAAAATCTTGATTTGCTAAATCATGCATTCCTAATTAAGATGTCGATAAGTTTGGATCAAGGAAAGACGTGCTACTAATAATGCACCATAATGCTACACTTTGAATTTCCAACTACTAAATGAATTGACCAAAGAATACATATTTTATGGTCCCCTGGCATCCCACATGCCTTTTGCTATATATATAATTTTATTATCTCCAGTTGTGGATCCACCTTGATGGGTGGGGTGGGCCAGATTGGCAATATATATATATATATATATATTTAAATTTTTTTTTTAAAAGGTTGACTATTTAATCTTGACAATTACAGTCTCAAACTAGATACATGTGCCATTGAAAATGTTAATTCCATTTGTTTTTGGGTAGTATAATATATGTAATGTTATATTTGCAAATCAAAAACCTATTAAGTTAACTCGAATAAATTTGAAAGAGATTGCATCGAACCGAATACACATTCGTGGCAGGAAGAGAAAACCTTTTCTTTTGTTTTGACGTCATTTTTCCCTATGCGCTAGAAAAACTGAATAGGAAAGATCAATAATCAGGAATTGGTTTGAGAGATTGGGGGTAAAATAGAGTTGATGGAGACCGATAAGTTATCATAGTTTTGAGTTTTGAGAGATTGGTTTTATGGCCATTATGAATGTTCATTTATGGAATCATTTTCTTAGTAAGTGTATTTAACTTGTCGGAATTCAACATTTATTAAAATTTCGTTTGATTATGCTAATAATTGTGATTTTACAAAATCACAATTAATTCAATTCTCTTTCTTTCCAAAATCCTCTCAAGATGCTCATGCTCCTTCTCTCCGCGCTACACACTTTTGTTTGCCTAAAAAAATATTGAAACCTTTTTGAACAAGTCAATCAAAAATGAATGGATAAATCTTAGCCAGACGTAATAAATTCTAGTAAAAACTAGCAGTTTGAATCATACGTAGGATAAAGGAAATATAAATGATGTTATTGAAATTCAATATTATATCTCCCATCAATCAATGAGGAGATTGCTTTACATATTTCTCTATAAATTCGTTCTTATCTCTTAGGAGAAATAGACGAAAGCTGTTTAAGCTTTTCTAGAGAGATAGCCCGAGCAGCCCCCCAGGTTGAAAGCTTTCCCTGGCTATATATAGTCGTGGCACCCTTGACCGTTGGTCGGCTCGACGTCCTCTTGCTGCTAATGTGTTTGTCACGACCCATCCGTCGTCTCATGAGTTACCATCCCGTTTCCCCAATGTTTTGATTCCTTATGCTTCATTATCGATTTTTGGTGTGATCGAGTCGATTTGGATTGATTTTGGTAGGAAATGAGACACTTAGTCTCTTTAAGGAATACTTAATTTGAAAAAAGTCAACCAGATGTTCACTTATGAGCTAGAGGGCTCGAATGGATGATTTGTGACTTAGGAGTGCGATCGAAAATGGTTTTGGAGGTCCAGTGTAGAAATTAGCTTGCTTTGGAGAAGTTAGTATTTAAGCGATTTCCGGTTGCTAGGTGAGATTTTGATCCGAAGGTAAATATGGAATTCTGAGAGTTGCAGTAGCTTCCTTAGGTGATTTGGGATATGTGTGCAAAATTTCAGATTATTCGGAGGTGTTTTGGTTGGGTTTTCGATCGAATAGAAGTTTCGGAAGTTTTTGAAGAACTTACACTTGGATTTAATGTAATTTGATGGTTTTAGTGTTGTTGAGGTGTTTGATGATTGGAACAAGTGTGGATGATGTTTTAAGATGTGTTGGTGTTTTTGGTTGAGGTCCCCGGGGCCTCGGGGTAATTTCATATGGCTAACAGGAAGTTTTGGACTTGTGAAAATAAGAAATTGATGTTGCTTCTGGTACTTCCGCACCTGCAGATTGGGGACCGCAGGTGCGTTGCCCCACATGCGAGGAAAGGTCCGTACATGCGGTATTGGATGAGAAAGGGTGGAACCGTTGATGCGGCGGGTGGCCCACACTTACGGAGCAGCAAATGCGGCTGGTGGACCGCAGAAGAAATTTTGGACCTTTAGTTAATTTGCGCAGAAGCGGATGGACGAATTGCAGAAGCGGATTTTGAGCCGCAAATGCTGAAAGGTCTGGGCAGACCTTATTTGTTATTTCATTTCGTGAGCTTGGGTAATTTCACCATTTTTGCCTTCGACCTTGGTTGTTTTTGGACGATTTTGAAGAGGGAAATCAAGGGACTTTGTTGAGGTAAGGATTTTTGAACCTAAAACACAATCCTATGGTGTTATTACATGAATTAAGGCTGAAAATCTAAGAAATCATGGACTAAAAATGGAGGTTAGTGCTTGAACTTAAGAGAGCTAAGATTAGGGATTTGAGGGGGTCAATTGAACTCCAATTCTTGTGATTTTGATATGTATGGACTCGTGGCGAGATAAGGAATCCATTGATGTTAAATATTATGAGTTTTGAGAAGTGGTCCCAGGGCTCGGGTTTTGCCAATTTCGGAATTTTTGATATTTTTTGATTATTTTCGATTGGGTTTTAATCTCTAGCAAATTGTGATGTATTCATTGTGATTTTGATCATATTCGACGATCGACGAGGCCGATTTGAGAGGCATGTGCATAGCGAGCTAGACTTTTGGCCGGCTTGAGGTGAGTAATGATTGTAAATGATGTCCCGAGTGTTTGAGACCTCGGATTGCACAACGTAGTGCTATATAGAGGTGAGACACGTGCTTAATGTCGAGTGCGGGATCATTTACGATTTGGGATTGTGACTTGGTCCGTCCAGATTGACATTTCATATTTGTAGACCAAGATAAAGTTTTATCTTTCTAAGATCTTTCATTTCAAATTCTTTCATAAAACACTCTACTTCTTTATGATGCTCCCGGGAGTTCTAATGATATTTAAATCATCAACATATACGACGATTATAACAAATTCAAATTCAGGTCCTTTTATAAAGGCACAAGGACAAATTGAATTATTCTTGTACCTTTCTTTCAACAAGTATTTTATCGGGAAATTATACCATATGCGACCATATTGTGTCAACCCGCATAAGGAATATTGAAGCCTTATTTAATAAATTTCTTGAAAATCATAATATTCTCCAGAACAATTTAAATCCTTCAATGATTTCTATTATTAAAATCATAATATATTACTTTCTCAGCCGCCATTTTTTCCCCCTAATGTTGGGATCACCAACACATTTCACAACCTTCCGTGGGAATCCATCTTTGTGCATTATGGTGGCATAATTAAATCATATAGCACATACATATTTCTATATAGAAATTATCTGGTTCCTGACCCTGAACCAATTGTGATAGGGGAAATTTTCATAACTTGGCTAGATGCGAGCAAGTGCTGTTGTATATTAAATAATACATCTCATACAAAATTTTATTTTTGAGAGTTTATTCTCATAACCAATGATTTAGCTATAATTGGAGGCATTCATACAAACTTGGATTTAAACCAGTATTATTAAGATAAATCATCATAATTTATATTCTAGAACTGTGCTCTAATAATTTGAGCAAACAATCTTGTAAAAACCAAACTGCAAGTTGATACAAATGCACATGTGACCGTAGAATAGATGCATCTATTAAAATCATATAATAGTAAATGGTCCACATGGCAGGTGATTGGGCCCATATGTTTATCACCTTTTATTCGTTTCAGAAATCAAGGGATTCAATCCCAACCTTAACTGGCATATCATGAGTATTAGCAGCACAAGAGAATTCTTGAAGAATATTCTATTCTTCAATATACGCCAATGGAATTCTCAATTATTTTTTTTCGCATCATAGTTGAATGGGGATGGTCAACCGGTTATGCCAACTAGTATTTATTTTAGTAAACCTCTAGTTTACTTGTGGCATATGTTTCAAGCATCACGCTATGTGTAGTACAAATAGAAAGAAAACCGGGTAACATTTCATATTTACCAGGTATGATTATAGAAATATGAAGATATTCAATATTCCTTTCATTTATAGTTTCAATATGTCAACCACTTTGACTTATACATTTGAAACTCAAAAAGTTTCTTTTGAGACTTTTGAATATCAATATCACGAATAATGTTATTCATCAGGATAGTAACAAATTAGTTCTTTCGGATATTTTAACAACTTTTGTACTACAAGATCTTTTATCATATCATTCATATGGTAAATGTCTCCTTCAAGGAGAAACTTATATCATAATAAATTGTCATGGTCAAAATCATCATAAGCAAATTATTTCTTGCTTTAATTTTTCCTTTAATAACTTTTATAAGGCATGCCAAAATATTTTGGTATATCACATGTACGAGACCAATGACATATTCATGTAACCACACAATAATATTTATTCTCTTTATTTCACTCAAACCTCTCTCAAGGGCGAGTTATATGGTATTCATCCAAGCACCCCTTGCATGTGTTTATTCATTACATTTATCACATATTACCACATTCACATATAGGAATGGGTCTGCATTTTCAATGCTTATCACAAGTCACATTTCTTTTAGGAATAGATCATAATCAGTGACGTGCTTTATTAGTTTCATACCAATTTGATGGTAAATATTGCCTTCAGATTTTGAAGGACTATTTTGAGAATCTTTATTGCTCTCCTTTTATAATCATAGTGATGATTATTATTTTTTTGATCTTTGGAACGCTCACGTTCATCGTTCAACCACTTCTCTTTATTCAGACTTATTATGCGTCGTTGTCACATTCACTTCAAGAATGGAGCAAATCAAGTGGGACAATCTTTATACCTTTAATGAAAAATATATAATTTTTCTTAAGTCATCACTATATCATCAATATGGTACAATAGGACTCAAACCCATTGTCTTACCAATATAAAGGCATATTAGGCCATAATGAATTGGGACTCATACCCAACTCTTATTATTATGGAACATCAGGATTTAATCCCGATGTCTTACCCTCAATCAATGGTATAATATGTTAAACGATATTGAGATTTATTTTCAAGCCTTAATTTCAATCACATGCTAAGAAAGTTGTACACAAGTAATTTGCAATTTAGTAAATCAAATTTTCTTTCTTAAATAAGTAAAATCTCAAAATTGTAAAGAATTATCAATTATTTGTAGCATCTATAAAAAAATAACCGTTTGTATGTCTAATTAATGCATGCATCATTCAATTATTCAAGTTAATTAGCATGACTTAATGTGTACTAAATACATGTAGGACAATACCGGCTAATATGAATACCCTAATTTCACTAAGGACTTTATCAAGCAATTTTAGTAATAATTTGGCTAAGTGATTTGACATGCTACATAACTAGTATTGTTACTTTTCTAGATTGACCATATAAAAGAATTATATGTGCACCTAAAGAATATAAAAATTTTAATATCGTAAAATCTCCACCTACATAGTATCTCCATGTATACTAGTATTCTGTATGTAGGCTTGTCAAAATAAATAGTTAAATGTAGCTAGTGTAATATATCATGTTATACTTCACAATAATGTTTAATCACGCATTATGTTAGGTGTACCCAAGTACTTAAGCATGTAACTAGATATACTTGAATTTAATAATAAAATAGACTTGAATACAAAAATAATTTCAAGTAACCTCATTATTACTGACATGTTTTATTTCTAAGAGAAGAAGATGAATAATCAATAAAAACTTCTTGGATTTAGTAAAAGTAGGATGTAATGTTTTAATGATGCAAACACTATTTATATTCATATTTTGGATACGTACTACTGTCAAGAAAATATTCTTGTTATCTAAGTTTATTGTTGATTACTTCTATTTATATTTAATAATGCAAATCAAATTAAGAAGCAATTTATTAAAATCATTACATCTTTATTCATAAATAAAGAGATCATGGTGAAGTATGAGTATCTTTCTCTTTCTATTTTTGTTTTTAAACATAATTGAGAAAAACTAAGTATCCAACAAAACATATCATTATTCTTACAAAAGAGAGAAATATATTGTACCTCATAATTTTAAATGAGAACTTTAAAAGAAGATAACCTACCGTGGTGGTTAGAGACTCGTGCTGATAACATGTTATAAAATGAAAGCAAATTAGTAAAACATGAACAAGAAATATAAACAATTTAGTGAAACATGAACAAGAAATGTAGATAGAGAGAAAGAAGAGATTTTCTTCTTCAATTGTATGTTCATTTCCATTGCAATTACATGACCTTTTATAGGCATAAAAAGTAAAGATGATGAACATAAAATAGGAGATTTAATCTATAAGATATTCACAATATGGGCATCCAATGTAGTATCCAATATAGTATCCAATGTAGTAACCAATATACAAATTATTCATAACATAAACTATATATGATGAAAAAGTGCTTTTAAACACCTCTTTTTTTTTTTTTCAGACAAAGTAACATCTACTCAAATACTCCCATCAAAACATTAACTAATCTAACACAATGAACAATGCTGTGCTTTTAAAATCTTAAGATACTGTCCATTATTGTATAAATCATTTAACTGCAAGAACCCATGAATTCTATATGATAGAAATAAATGACAACACTATGAAATAATAAAAGAGAAAAAAATCACTTGCGTATAATGGATACTACCAAAAAATTGAGCTTCTTTAAATTTGATTCAAAAAAATAGAGTTGCTTAAAATTAGATTCAGAAGATCAGGAAACACAAGAGGCTAAAGGAAAATGACTGAATAAGTACCGTAGCACAGAAGACTAAGGACCCGTTTGTCCATACAAAATTTTTTTTTTTCGAAACTCATATTTCAGAACATTATTTTGTTATATATTTAATTGAGTTTTTGAAGAGGAGTATTAATTTATTTTTTCATAAATTACTTTTTTTCCAAGCTTACGTTTCATATATTGTGTCTCTACCTACTTTAGATCGAGGTAAGGATAACGTCTGTGTACAGACTACCCTCCCAGATCCCATATGCTGGGATCAAACAAGGTTTGTTGTTGTTATTTATATTTTTTATGTCCAAATGCCTACTAAATATATGGTAACTAATTAATTAGTACTTAATTGCAGAATTATTGGCTCTCCAACAACGATGAACGTTAGCTCTGACATACAGGGAGAGTCCATTTATGCTAGACAATTTATTTCATATTTGAGAATACATGATAGATCTAACAAACGTCAAGGTGCAAATAAAAGATGGTTTTGTATTTCATTAAATGGCAATGCATGGAGCTTTCTTGTAAACAAGATTTGTGACTAAAGTCAAGCACAAAATTCTCACCTGGCCTAAATTCCTATGATTCCAAGACATTTATGTTTCGCATTAGTTAAGCACCATACACAAAAAGGACGATTACTTTATTGGCTGGCCAACAAGCTAGAGTGTGGAAACAAGTTAGGTCGAACCTTGTAATTTTAGTTCAAATTTTATATTTTATCTTAAAAATAATTGAATATGTACAAAAGTAAATTTTGAATTCAATAAATTAAAAGGATTAGAATTACGCGCTTATATATATATATATATATATATATATATATATATATATATATATAACGTTATAGGATGAGATATTCCTAAAAATAATTAGAAAGAATGCTGCGCCTTCACGTGTTACAGCAATTGTTTCACAACTTGTTTTTTGAGACATTTGAAGACAATCGAATTTTATTGAGTTATATCTTATAATATTCGCTAGTCAAAAATATATAATATATAATACAAACATATTCGGGAAAAAAATTGTAAAGTATTACTTATGGAAACAGCTAGAAATTTTGAATCAAGTGTTGAATTTAAAAATATTTGCAACTTTCGCTATTTACATGATGATCTGCTAACGTCCATCAAATGCAATCATTTTGTGGCGGTTTAATCTTCTAATCTTGTACAGATGTATTTTTTGCTATTTAAAATGTAAAAAATGTCATGAAAATAAATGTGATTTTACAACCTCTCCTAAATTACCGTGAAGCTTCTCCAAAATCCAGGTTTCCTTTTAAAATAAACAGCATTTTCATGTGGTTGTCAGTAATGCAGTAGCCATTACTGACCTGAAACCTCAAACCTTTTATTGATTGCTCATAATTGGACTTCATTTTTCTTCTTTGTTGAGACGAGAGAAGCTGCGTGATTTTGATAAGAATGTACATTGGGCCTAACTCAACCCCAAAAGTTAGCTTATGAGGTGAGGATTGCCTAAAACATATAAGGAGATCAAGGACCTCAAATCCCTCCGATGTGGGACAATGCAACAGATTTAGTTTGTATAGGCTTGTACATTTTTGTGTATACTTAGTGTATATTTTCGGTATATCCATGGTATACCTTGTAATTGGGTTGTAACTGGGCTGTGATGATTTTGTGTCTGAGCCCACATGTCATTATTTAATTTTGGGCCGGATCACCCGACCCGACCCGTCCGTGTGTAACATGTATATATGTAGGTGAGATATTTCTCTCACCTACCGGATTTCATTTCTCTCGTTTGTTCTGTAATAATATTTCTCTCTGATTCCAGAGAGTTCCAAACGCTCTGTCTTCTCTTTACTTTCTCTCTCTACAGTTTTTATGATTTCTCGATCTAATATCAATGTTTACATTCCTGCTTACTGTCATTTTCAACATTAGAAATCTTACGTTATGCCGATTTTCATCTGAAAGCTCAACTTCAGAAACACGATTTTGGTGTAGTGGTAAGATTGCAGCACATAATTCGTGTTTTAGGCACATGATAGGGGATTGAATTGTGATGAAGACAATAGCCTGATAGAGGGATGGATCAATTATCAATTAAGTTATCGAGTTTTGAACTATTAGCCATCGGTCTTAGAATATTCTCAATTATGAAAAGACGGGAAAAAAAAAAAGACACATCTTTTAACACACTTGTCACGTCGTAATAGTAGAGCGGGTCTATTAATTGTAGCTAACACAATAATAAGTGTTTTTCTTATTATCTCTTCGTATAAATACTCCTAACACATACTTCAACAGTATTTACTCCAAGGACAATATAGGAGAAATAAATTAATTTATTCTTAAAATCTAAAAAAATCAAATATTTTGGACCACGAGAAAAAACCAAAATCATTTATTATGAACCGAATGAAATAACGTTCTTTCTTTATTTAAGTTGGATTAGACAGTACCGTGTAAGACACAATCACTATAGCTTGAGATTACAAGTAGGGGTGTACAAAGAAAACCGATAAATCGCACCAACCCGATAACCGAGTCAAACCGGATAAAAAAACCCGACTATGGTTTGGTTTGACTTGGTTTGGTGTTGGAAAAAAAAACCGACCATAATTGGTTTAGTTTGGTTTTAACTAAAGAAAGTCAAACCGAAACAAAACCAACCCGACATTACATATATTGCAATTTTTGATATATTTAATATATAAATATACTTATTGTAATGTAATTTATAAATATTTATTAAAAAATTTCATAATTTTATCTTTTAAGGTATTATTTCAAGGTTTGATTTAGAACTTTTGAATGTTTCAATAAGTTTTATAGCCATTAATATTAGTAAATTAAATAACGCTAGCAATCAATACTAATGCTAACAAAAGATATTCAATTCAATATTACGAACAGGAATGTATTAAATGTCTATTTTTTATTTTGCAATAATTTAAATAAAAATACATAACCTATTTTTATTTTTCTTTAGCTTTTAGGCATATAATACACCTCATTAGTCTATCTAGTTTAGCATGAATTAGTGCTTTTAGATTATGTTTATTTTTATTATGACTTTTTAATTAGCAATATTTATATTACAAAATTTTATTATTTTTATTGTTGAATATTGAGGGATAATGTCATGAGTCATGACATATCTCATATTTTGTATCATTTTCTTGAAAAATACTTTATATAGTTGTATCTTACTAGGATTAAAGAAATATTTTGAGCATACGTTATATACTATGAGATTTTTACCAGAAAAAAATTCGAAAAAATCCGAATAACCCGAAAAAACCCGAGAAAAAACGATATTGAAAAACCCGAATTTATTAGTTTGGTTTGGTCTTTAGATTTAATAACCCGACACAATTGGTTTGATTTGATAATTGTAAAATCCGAACTAACCCGGTCTATGTACACCCCTAATTACAAGCAAATGAGCAATAACAGTTTTTGTTTTTAGGCAGAATATAGAAAGCAAATGATCTCTATGTACTAAGCATAACTAAAAGTAAAAACATTTTGATGCTCGTCTTAACAAGTCAGCTAACAACTAACAATCTTTCATAATGGACAAGTATATACAATGTGTAATTCTTCTAATTTATTCATTTCAATAAAAAATAACAAATACAACAACAACCAAATTAAATAAATACAATACAAATTAAAAATTCAATAATTATGCAACAATACCCATGCGCGCGCACACACTTGATGGCTTGATTAACCATCCAATACATCAGAAAATCAAGTTGCTTTAGTTAATGCCTTGATTGCAACATTTGGTGCACGAAAGAGGGGTGATTTCCACAGTGAAAGTGTCATATCTCAAGAAAAACACCAACATTAGCCTGCCCAACAAAAGAACCAAGTCTTTTCCTGCACATTGCTTATTATCTGGTGCTGGATTTTCTGTTTCCCTTCCATTAGACCAAAGAACATGTTTGAGCATTTTCACTCCTTCACCCATAAACCTATCAGGGATAAAATCGTCGGGTTTGTCGAAAATCTTGGGATCCCTACTAGCCATGGGCTGATATCCGACGAGGAACTGACCTTTCTTGATCATGTAAGATGCATCATGGCTCTGGACCATGAAATCTTTTTTGGCCTTACCATACTGTAATGGCACTGGTGGACGTAGCCTCAACGTTTCATAGACTATGGACTTGACCAAACTCATCTTGTTGATTGCTGATAATGTGACTGCCCCTCCTTCTTCCTTTATAGCTGTCCTAATTTCTTTAGCAAGTCGAGCGTGTAGAGTAGACCCTGCTTCGCCCACAAACCTGATCAGATGAGGAAAGAAAGTGGTCATGTGAGAAATTTATATAGGACTCCATGATTGAGTAGTAGCAGCCCGTGGTTAAGCATGTGATCAACTTCGTTAGTTACCATGTTTTCAAGGAACATTTGCACGGCGGTTATTCTTGTGTTAACTAGGGAAGATATTTGGTAAGAAAGTTACCCGTCACATGCTAATAGTTAATGCGTCTTGCTTATCCCACACATAGGCAAAACAACATGTTAAATAGTCTTATGTATCATTAAATTAGGATTATAACTTATATTTTATTTATAACTTGGATCGTATTTTCCATGTATGTAATCAATGATTATAATAAGTGTTATTGTTGTTACCCAGGGAAGGAATATATATATATATATATATATATATATATATATATATATATATATATATATATATATATATACTCCCTCCGTTTTAATTTATGTGAACTCATTTGACTGGACACGAAGTTTAAGAAAAAACAACTTTTGATCTTGTGGTGTAAAATGAGGCACCTTTATTTTGTGCGGCTATAGATTATTGTGTAAAGGTAATTTGTTTCCAAATAAGGAAAAATGTCATTCTTTTTTGCAAGAACTAAAAAGGAAATAGGTTCACATAAATTGAAACAGAATGAGTATATCATTCCCATGGCATATAATCAAATTAGGATCAAGCATTATCTTTTATGTATAACTTGTGTCATGCTATTATCTAGTTCAGGATGTAACTAATTAACGTAAGTCCAGATTCCAACACTAACCGGATGAGATGAGGAAGAAAGCATTCAAACCGGCGAACATATTGATTCCTACAAGAAAAAGTATGTTATTTACAGCTTCCTCTCGTTTAATCCCAAGTTTCTCAGCTTCATCTAACATGGACCCTGCATTTTTGCTAAATGCATCAACAAGCTTATTGTAATCACTTTTCACGAGACCAAATGGTATCAGGAAATTATGGAAGAGCAAATCTTCTATAAAGCTAGGAAGTTTTCTCGCACTCAATGATGGAATAAGCTGAGGAAAAAGCCATTTACGAAGATGTTCTGGTCCTTGAGCGCCAAGAACTGTATCAGACGGATTAGTTTGGTCACAAAGCAAGCGAAAAATGAAACCAAACGTCATATTCGGGAGAAGTGCATTGAAATCTAACTTCCCCTGATCAGAAACCTGTTTTTCAAGATTTTGAAAGAGGTGATCAGAAACTGAGTTTCTAAATAGAGGAATGAATAAGTTATGTCGCTTAGGGAATGAAGTACGAATATAGTTTTTCAGAGCAGCGTGGTTAGGGTCAGAAGTATCGACAAAAGCAACAGGACGATAACCACCGTAGTACTCTTTACCAGGCTTGAATGTGCCACCAAGAGTATCAGTTTTGTCAATGAGAGAGTTATCAAACATATAAACAAAACTACTGGCATCTAAAAATGCCACCAGTTTGTAGTCATTAGAGGTGAATGGGCCTGGTGTCATGTTGATTTTGACAACAGTGGAATTGTATTTTTCAGCTTTGCTATGAAACCAAACATCTTCACGTTGTTTGTAAAAGTAATCATATCGATCTTTAATGGCACTGATAATAGGGAAACCATAGTCGCCTGGGATTTCACGTACCGGAAGATTATTTGATGATACTAAAAAGGAAGACATTTTCTTTATCTTCTGTAGTTTTTGGTGTTACTGATTTGTATATTATTGATTTAGTGAGTTAACGAAGATGCCAGCTGCTGCATTTATCAGTACAACGTTAGAAGTAATGTCAAAGATTTTAGTCCACATAGTACAACAACAATTTGCAGGCGGCTAAAAATCGTTAGTTATTCAAATAAATTTGAATTGACAAGTTTGATTATTCAGAATTCAGAGCAACTAGAACAAAACCAAATAGTACTTTTGTACTACGTAGCCACATGGGGCTGCAGTTTTAGGTTAAGTTAGCTTGATTATTATATGATCTTTAGCTACTTGTAAAGCGCCTAACCTTGGATAGACGTTAAGTCTTTCAGCATTTTTTCCCTTCAAATTCTATATAAAATTAAGTACTACTTCCTTCATTTTTTGTCGAAAAGAGTCTCTGTCTATCTTCCAGGAGGCAAGGGGAAGGCTGCATACATATTTTACCTCCTCAAACCTCACTTGTGAGAAATTATTGTGTTTGTTGTTATTATTGTCTTTTCGTTCCGTTTTACTAGTCATCTAATGACTAAACACGCCCTTAAGAAATTATTTATTAAGAGTTTGTTTTATTAAGTAATTTTTGTTAATGAACTCATCATTCCGGAAGAGGGAGGAACATTTGGTCACCTTCAAGAGTGCGGCGGCGAGGACTCAAATTGATTACATCCTCATCAGAAGGAGCGACAGGGGTCTGTGCAAGGATTGCAAAGTTATCCCGGGAGAGTCTCTTTCAACTCTTCATAGGCTCCTAGTGATGGATGTTGATCTCTGGGTGAAGAAGAAGAGGAGGGGCGCCCGGGGTCAACCGAGGATTAGATGGGGAGCTTTGTCCAAGGAGAAAGCTCAGGAGATGGAAAGGAGGTTAGAGGAGGGCGGAGCTTGGAGAAGTTATGGGGAAGCGGACGCTATGTGGTCAGCGACAGCTAACTTGGTTAGGGGGGTAGCACGGGACGTGCTCGGGGTTTCTAAGGGATATTCAGGTAGGCATCAGGGTGATTGGTGGTGGAACGATATAGTCAAAGGAAAAGTGGAGGCGAAGAAGGCGGCGTTCGCAAGGTTGGCAGGGAGCACAAGCAAGGGGGAGCGGAGAGTGAACAGGTTGTCCTACAGGGAGGCGAGAAGAGAAGCTAAGATGGCAGTCACGGAAGCTAAAAACGCGGCGTTCGGTCGCATGTATGAGGAACTAGGGGAGAAAGGTGGGGAAAAGAAGCTATTTCGGCTGGCTAAAGCAAGGGAAAGGAAAGCCCGTGACCTAGACCAGGTCAGGTGTATCAAGGACGAGGATGGTAGAGTTTTGATGGGGGAATCGCAAGTCAAACAGAGGTGGCAGGCGTACTTTCGGGACCTTCTTAACGAGGAGGGGGATCGGAGCATAGAGCTAGGGGAGCTGGGGCATTCAGAGCGTCATAGAGACCTTGGGTACTGTAGGCGCATTAGGGTGGAGGAGGTCTTAGGGGCGTTGCGCAGGATGAGTAGGGGTCGAGCAACCGGGCCTGACGAGATCCCGGTGGAGTTTTGGAAGTGCATGGGTAAACCTGGAGGGGAGTGGCTCTGTAGGCTATTCAACGTGATATTCAAGACTAAGAGGATGCCGGATGAGTGGCGGTGGAGTACAGTGGTGTCCTTGTACAAGAACAAGGGGGACATCCAGTGCTGCAACAACTATAGGGGTATTAAACTAATGAGCCACACGATGAAGGTTTGGGAGAGGGTGATTGAGGCGCGAATGAGGGGGGCGACGAATATATCGGGGAACCAGTTCGGTTTCATGCCGGGCCGCTCCACCACTGAGGCTATTCACCTAGTCAGGCGGCTGGCGGAACAATTCAGGGATAAGAAGAAGGACCTGCATATGGTGCTTATCGACTTGGAGAAGGCGTATGACAAGGTTCCGAGGGAGGTGCTATGGAGGTGCTTGGAGGCGAAGAGTGTGCCAGAAGCCTATATCAGAGTTATCAAGGACATGTACGATGGGGCTAAGACTAGGGTGAGGACGGTGGGTGGCGATTCAGACCATTTTCCTGTGGTAATGGGGCTCCATCAAGGATCGGCGCTGAGTCCCATGTTGTTCTCCTTAGTGATAGATGCTCTAACCCGTCATATCCAGGGGGATGTGCCCTGGTGTATGCTCTTTGCTGATGATATAATATTGATAGACGAGACGAGGGCCGGTGTTAGTGAGAAGTTAGAGGTATGGAGACAGACCCTCGAGTCTAAAGGTTTCAAGATAAGCAGATCTAAGACAGAATATCTGGAGTGCAAGTTCAGTTACGAGCCGAGTGGGGTGGGCAGGGATGTGATGCTTGGTTCTCAGGCCATCGCCAAGAGGGACAGTGTCCGATATCTTGGGTCTGTGATTCAGGGGGACGGGGAGATTGACGGGGACGTCACCCATCGGATAGGAGCAGGGTGGTCGAAGTGGAGGCTTGCTTCTGGGGCCCTGTGTGACAAGAAAATCCCACACAAACTCAAAGGGAAATTCTACAGAGCCGTGGTTAGACCTGCGATGTTGTACGGGGCAGAGTGCTGGCCCGTGAAGAACTCCCATGTCCAGAGAATGAAGGTTGCTGAGATGAGGATGCTTAGGTGGATGTGTGGGCACACCAGGCTGGATAAGATTAGGAATGAAATTATTCGGCAGAAGGTAGAGGTGGCCCCAGTGGACAAGAAGATGCGGGAAGCGAGGCTGAGGTGGTTCGGGCATGTACGGAGGAGGGGTCCCGATGCCCCGGTGAGGAGCTGCGAGCGGCTGGAGATTGCTGGTGGTCGGCGGGGTAGAGGGAGGCCTAAGAAGCATTGGGGAGAGGTGATTAGGCAGGACATGACTAAAATGCAGGTTACCGAGGACATGACCCTCGATAGGGGAGTCTGGAGGTCTAGAATCAGGGTTGCAGGATAGGGGCTCTTAGAGTCCTTCGTTCGCCTCACCCGGGGTTGGGTGTGGGATAGTAGGGTTACCCATCGATGTCTAGTGTTTTAGCCTAGGTCCCCTCTTGGTTGCGACGGTTTTTATGTTCCTTATGTTTACATAACCATTTACGTTATTTCTGCAGGATTACTTATGCTTTGTTTTGTTATTTTGTTTTGTCTTGCCTTGGTTACTAATTTTGTCTTTGTTTTCCAATGCAGCTTTTCATTCTGTCCTATGCGCCGAGGGTCGCATGGAAGCAGCCTCTCTGCCCTTTTGGGTAGGGGTAAGACTGCCTACATATTACCCTCCCCAGACCCCACCTGGTGAGAGTATATTGGGTAGTTGTTGTTGTTGTTGTTGTTGATTATTAAAGTTGTAACTCCAATAAATTTAAAGAGTTGAATGCTTAATACTAAGGGTAATATTGAAAGAAAATAGTAAAATTCTTTTAATTTGTTAAAATCAATAAAAAAATATTTTTAGTATAAGAGTCAGTAAAAAGGAATGGGAGTGTATTATTGCGATATGGAAGCAAATGGAGCTTCAATAGTCAATACGTAGAAATTTCCAACAAAGTCTTGGGAAGATAAATTAAAGTGCAATATCTATTTCAGATCAATTTTTATGATAGAGGAAAAAAAACAATACTTGAATCATGATTAACTGTCATTTAGCTTTGGATCAACTCAAATGGATATTTGTCGTAAAAAAAATCTCTTAATTTCGTTTTCAACCATGAGATCAAAGACTATTTCGCATAGTTTAGGAATAAATTTCTATATTTTTCGTGTTAACCTTTTTTAGTCAAGTTGCAAGGTACCTAATTATAGGGGTGTTCAAATCGAACTGGAAAATCGCATCAAATCGAAAAATCAAACCAAATCGTTAAAAAAATCCGATTAGGTTTGGTTTGACTTGATTGATATTGAGTAAAAAAATTCGAACCAAAACAACATATAATATATAAAGTTTATTTATATTTTTAAGACTTCAAAGTGAATTTTCTTTAGAAAATGTAGAAATATTTGGGAACCTCTCATGTATTAACCTTGAAGGCGTAAATTAACGAAAAATTATTGTTAGACGACTAAGAAAATAACTATCATATGTTACTTAAAAAAAATTTCCATTAAAATATTTTAATAGAATATATGTTTGTCAATTTTTCCCCATATTTACTAAACATATATTCACTTTTTTTTTTGGTAATTAAATTTGTTGTATTAATCACCAAAGGTCTGTCTTTACAAAGCCATAGTTCAGCTATACACAGCTGACTATCATCTATGATAAAACTAGCTAGCATCTACATCACTATACCTATGTGTCTAATTACAGGAGATAATGCTGTAGGCATACATTGACTTTAGGAGGACTCCTAACATGACATACATAAGCAATGCTTCTTAGTAGTTGTCCACTGGAACATGAAGTTTGATTAAACAATCTGGAATTTCTTTCTAACCAAACACTGTAAAGCATTTCAGCAAAGACCATTTTCATCACTTGAGCTCGACCAGTTTTGCCTTTAGACTTGGTGATGATCCACTGAATGAATTGTTCCCAATTCTGGTAGTTGCCTTGGGTAACTCCAATCCACTGTAAAGTGTGATGTCTCAGTAAGGAGGTGAATGAACATGAGAAGAATAGATGATCCCTAGTCTCCTTATCTTGTTGGCAAAGTGCACATGTGTTATCCACTGTGAGTGTCCACTGTTCCAGTCTATCCTTTGTGGGCAGTCTGTTCTGTTGTATAAGCCAGAGATTAAAGACTGCCTTAGGTCGAGCATAGTTTTGGATAGTTAGGTTCTTCTACTCTACTCTTGGCAATTGTCCAACCTGTTGTAAGTAGAATTTCTTGATAGAACAAACTGGTTGTTGTAGCATCTGTGACTGCTGCAATGTAACAGTGGCAGCAATGATCTTCCTAACCATCCAACTGGCTTGGTTAGGAATGGTTAGATCCTGCAATTGTTGATGCTTTATGTATACTGAGTGAATCCATTTTATCCATAACACAACTTTCTTCTTGGCCAAATCCCATCCAAGTTTCATGATTGCAGCTTTGTTCCATAATAGCATATTCATAATATTTAAACCCACAGCAAATTTAGGTAAGCAGACCTTGTCCCAAGCTACATATGATTTTTTGGATATGTTGGCTGAACCTGTCCAAACATAGGATCTACAAACTGAATCCAGCATCTTTAAAAATTTTGCAGGAATCAGAAAAAGTTGTGCCCAGTATGCTTGTATACCAAAGATGACTGACTGTACCAGTTGGACTCTCCCTGCATAGGATAATTGCCTAGCAGATCAGGATGTAATCCTGGCAGTAACTCTATCCACCAATGGTTGCCATTGAAGTAATGACATTTTCTTGACAGTTAATGGAACTCCCAAATACTTGAAGGGTAATTCTCCATATACATAACCAAGATGGTTGACAATATGCTGTTGTTTATCAGGAGAGACACCACCAAAATAGACAGAACTTTTACTCAAGTTAGCAGTCATACTAGAAGCCTCAGTGAATTGAGAAAAATATCTGAACATGGTTGTGACAGCCTTCAAATCTCCTCTTGCAAATAACAGTAGATCATCTGCAAAACTAAGGTGTGTGATATTTAACCTTTTACATCCAGGATGGAATAGGAAATATGGATCTTTCTTTAACTCCATAACAGCCCTGCTAAGATATTCCATCACTATAGCAAATAAGAAGGGGGAGACTGGGTCACCTTGCCTTAATCCTTTAGCTTCTTGAAAGGGTTCAGTAGTTTCCCCATTAACCATGATTGTATAGCTCACTGTCTGGACACATTCCAGAATCCACCTTATGAATTTGCCTGGGAAGTGTAAGGATTCCATCACTTGTTGCAAGAAGATCCACTCAACAGAATCATAAGCCTTCTGTAAGTCTATTTTAATCATGCACCTAGGAGACACATGTGTTCTAGCATAGTGTTTGATCAACTCATGTGCTAAGATAACATTGTCAGCCACCTTCCTTCCTGGTATGAATCCTGATTGGGAATCATCGATGATATAAGCCATGCATTTCTATAATCTGTTAGCCAGTATCTTAGATATTATCTTATATAAGACTGAACAACAGGCAATTGGTCTGAATTCCTTGACTGACTGAGGATTAGGAACTTTAGGTATCAGTGTAAGGGAAGCACAATTCACTGGCTTATACATCTTACCAGATTGGAAGAACTCCAGGACTGCCCTAGTAATTCGATTTCCAGTAAGCCACCAGGTCTGTTTAAAGAAAACAGCATTATAGCCATCAATCCCAGGTGCTTTATGATCACCAATGGATTTTAGACTATCTACAATTTCATCCATAAACACATCTGCAATTAGTTGCTGCTGCTGATAATAAGCGAGCTTTGGGCCATTATCCATATATGATCTATTAATTGCTGGAAGGGAGGGAGCTGATGACCCCCATTAAAGCCTTATAGAAGTTCCTGATTTCAACTCTAATGTCATCTGGATGAGTGAGTTTGGTGCCTCCTGCAGTAACCAGTTCAGTAATGCTTTTATACTGCTTCCTTTCCTTTAACACAGCATGAAAATACTTATTGTTTGAATCTCCCAATTGTATCCATTTGGCTCTAGATCAATGACCACTTCTCAATCTTCAATAATAGATCCTTTTCTTTTGCCTGCAAATCATCTGTATATTGTGAGCTCATCTGGTGCTGGATGTACTTTAGTTCCTCCCTGCTAGAATCTATTTTCTGTGTGATGTTCTTAAATTCTTTAACATTTAGAGATTTTAGAACAGGTTTAAGAGCCTTAAGATTGTTCCATATCAACTTAAGAGTGCCCTGCTCAGAGCTCCTCCAATGTACCTTCATGATGTTTTGGAAATCCTTGTGATTAGCCCAAGCATTGAAGAATTTGAAGGGTGTCTTCCTGACAGTAATATCTTCCATCAAAGTGAGGACCATTGGATTATGATCAGAGATTAAAGGAGGGTCATATACAGTCTGTACATGACTCCATTTAATCATCCAATCATAATTATCAAATATTCTGTCTAATCTACTACAAACTCTTTCATTACCAGTCTGTTTATTAGTCCATGTGAAGAAATTCCCTTTCCAAGGAAGTTCTGATAATTCAGCCAATTGGATGCATTGAATAAAATCCAGAGTCTCAGCTTGCATAACTTGAGTACATGACTGTCTGTCATTGACAGACATCACAGTATTGTAATCACCTGCAACCAGCCAAGGATCAGTAATACCAGAAGCAAGACTTTGTATGTGTTGCCACATTGTTCTTCTCTGGTCCAGACCATTTGAACCATAAACCACAGTAAGCAGGCAAGTCAGACCCCCAACAAGATTATGAACACTGCAATGAAGAAATTGGTCATCCTCCTGAATTCCTGTGACACTGATCTTCTGAGGATCCCATAAAATCCAGATTTTACCTCTTGGAGACTCCTTATAGTTAGCTACCATATCCCAACCTGTGAGCACCATATTAGCAATTCTCCCTGCATTATTCTCCTTGACCTTTGTTTCTACTAAACTAATAAGACTAAATTTATTCTGTCTAAAGTATTCTTTAGCTTCTTTCTATTTATACTTCTTATTTATCCCTCTAATATTCCAAACTACTAACTTCATTTGGTAAAGCTAGGTCCCCCTGCATCAGTGGGTGACCTGTTCTGCTTGCAGACACTGCTTGAAATCTGTTACTCAATACCATAGGAGATAATGGGGGAAAATTTGTGAGATTAAAAACTGGTGATTGCACCTGCTTGCCCTTATCTACCAGAGTGAACCCTTCTGTGACATCCAAAGGATCAGCATCCTTAGGAGGTATTGCTGTCTGCCTTGGTTCTACCTGCTGGCTGGTGTTCTCCTTAGGTTTTATATCATTCTGCACTGCTCCTTTGACTCTCCACTCCTGGTTAATTTTTTGTTTATGTATAGGTTGAGGGGGTTTAGGAATGGACATGCAATTATGACCTCCCATGAGGCACTTCTCACAGTATGTTGGCTTCCAGTCATATGTCACTTCCTGGACAAACTTCTTGCCATTAGGATCAATAATCTCAATATCACTTGGCAGAGGTTTAGACACATTAACCTCAATAAGCATCCTTGCAAAGGAGATCCTAGTCTGATTGGTAGTACACTCATCTGCAAAAATAGGTTTGCCAAGAACACTGGCAATCCTACTCAAAGACCTATTTCCCCAGCATGACATAGGTAGCCTAGGAAACTTTACCCATAAAGGAATGTCATTAGGGAAAGCAGCAGTGAAGTCGAAATCTGGAGTCCATTGCTTCAAGACCATAGGTCTGTTAGCAATGGTGTATGGACCAGCACATATGACCTCCTTTGCATCTTCCATGGTTTGAAATTTAGCCACATAATACCCCTCCTCATGGTAGTATAGATCTGGCTCTGGAACATGAGACCAGTGTAGGTTAATGTATCGTTTCATAGCATTATAACCTGGCCCAGTCCCCAAAACAAAAATCACCAGAGAACACTTCCATTTCGGCTCTTCCTCCTCTACTTCCTCTTTCAGTAATTGACCTACAGGTTTGCCATCAAGGATAGTAGGTGGTATATACTCCAGAGACATCCCATTTGAGGCAAATCTGTTTTTCTGGAACAAATTTGCCCACACTTTGGTTCCTTCATTTGTCACCTTCACTGCTTCAGGGTCAGATGGTTGTGTTGATGTCTGCATGTGTGTATTTTCACCAATACCTTGTATAATCTGAGGTTGAGGAAGCTCTGTAACTTCCGATTGTACAGGAACCTCCTCTGGTTGCTTCAATGGGACTGAAATCAATGGAACAGTAACCGGATCTTCATCACTGGTAATAGCTTGTGGTGGATTGAATTTTGAGATGATGCGATCAATTGTTGCAATTGGTATTTTACGTGGCCTACCCCTACCTCGGCCTCTTCCTCTTGCCACGGAAACCAGCTCGGCGACGTTAACTAACGTGCGCCGAGGCAGGCGGAGAAGATAAACATATATTCACTTTACAAAGCTTTATCTATAATTTTAACAAAGTAAGATTGAAATAATATTCATATAACAAAAATCCCGAAAACCCGACAAAATCGAACCAATTCAAATCGATATAGTTGATTTGGTTTAGTTTTGATAAAAAACAAACTAACTTGGTACATGTACACCCCTACCTAACCATGGATAAACTCTAAGCCCTTTAACATTTTTTATCATGTTTTTTTTTTATAGAATTAATCTATTATTGAGCTTTGGAAGTAGGGAAACGAAACTTCAACAAGTAGATGTCATAGTAGAGAAGAAGACAATATGTTAACGTATGTCCTTGAGTTGTGTATCAGTTCCAATGGATTATGATTGAGTAATTCTTTTCTAATATATTCGTTTTCACCTCATTTTAGTATTAAAGGTGTCGCGGAAGGCTGCTGCTTTGATATTTTCTTTAATTATCCTTAGTGCCAAGATATAAACTTTTAATTTGACGGATAATATATACAGAACAGAACCAATGAATTATCCATCAAAACAACTATCCCTATTATTCTTGTATTGTGGGTAGGGATGTACATAGATCGGATTGGTTCGGATTTTACAATTATCAAACCAAATCAATTGTGTCGGGTTATTAAATCTAAAGACCAAATCTAATCAATAAATTCGGGTTTTTCAGTATCGGTTTTTCTTGGGATTTTTCGGGTTTTCGGGTTATGCGGGTTTTTTGAAATTTTTTTCCCAATAAAATCTCCGTAGAACAAAATATATAACGTATGCTCAAAATATTTCTTTAATCCTAGTAAGATACAACTATATAAAGTATTTTTCAAGAAAATAATACAAAATATGAGATATTTCATGACTCATGACATTATCCTAAAATATTCAATAATAAAAATAATAAAATTATGTACTATAGATATTGCTAATTAAAAAGTCATAATAAAAATAAACATAATTTAAAATCACTAATTCATACTAAACTAGATAGACTAATGAGAGCGTATTAATTATATGCCTAAAAGCTAAAGAAACATAAAAATAGGTTATGTATTTTTATCTAAATTATTGCAAAATAAAAAAATAGACATTTAATACATTCCCGTTCGTAATATTGAATTGAATGTCTTTTGTTAGCATTAGTATTGATTGCTAGCATTATTTAATTTACTAATATTAATGGCTATAAAACTTATTGGAGCATTCAAAAGTTCTAAATCAAACCTTCAAATAATACCTTAAAAGATAAAATTATGAAAATTTTTAATAAATATTTATAAATTACATTACAATAAGTATATTTATATATTAAATATATCTAAAATTGCTATATATGTAATGTCGGGTTGGTTTGGTTTCGGTTTGACTTTCTTTAGTTAAAACCAAACCAAACCTATTATGGTCGGGTTTTTTTTCCAACACCAAACCAAACCATAATCGAGTTTTTTTCAAGGTTCGACTAGGATTATCGAGTTGGTGCGATTTATCGGTTTTCTTTATACACCCTTAATTGTGGATAGATTATGATAGGATGAGCGCGAGTCACCTTTGCGTGAGAGATGGAATTCGTGGAAATTTATCAACTTAAATATAGTAAGTTGATGTTTTTTAATCGGATTAAAAAGGAAAAAATGAATAAGAGACATAAATTATATTAAGGACCGAATTGAAAATGCATGCACACAGGAGGAGGTGATTATGAAAATTTCGCGCCGGCTAATTACACTTGTCAAGAGGAGAACACTTTCACACAACTTATATTGCTTGTGCCACACAGAGTAAAATTTCTCACATTAATTAATGAATAATCAACAATAACCCAGTATAATCTCACTTAGTGGGGTATGCGAAGGTAGTGTATACGCAGACCTTACCCCTACCATTGGATAGAGAGGCTGTTTCCAAATAGAAACCCGGCATCCTTCCCTCCAAGAACTTTCCACTTTGCTCTTGAGGAAACTCGAACTCACAACCTCTCGATTGAAAATGGGAGTTGCTTACCATCGGAGCAACCCCTCTTGTCCAATTAATGAATAATCATTTTTTTCCTGGCTTCTCAACTAACTAAATAAAGAAATCCCAGCTTATTTTGTCGGTTGATTTGATTGGTCCTCCTGCAAGCTCATTTTGTTTATATATTTTGGCGGTCCCATTTTTTATCACGTTATTCTCCGATCATCGATTAAAACGTGTTAAAATCAAGGATGGACCTAGGATTTTAATACTACGGGCATCACTATTTTGTCAGCCAATGCTCCATAAAGGTTTTCAGTGTGTAAGATTGCCAAGTTGTTTATATAATTATTTTTTAGGTATGCACACACATATATATAATATTTACGTCGAAATTTACGATGTCCGGTAAATCCTCAATGTTACACATAAGTCTGCCTCTAACTCAAATCTCCCCAAAAGTACAATAAATTCCAACTTGATGTTGCCGCAAATTCACAAGTACCGGCTTGAATACCCTAAGATAAGAGGTGTACTGTAAATTACATTATTACAATGTGCCGCTAAAAGTTTAATGAGCCTCATATTCTAACAATGTCTGGTTTCTAGAAATTAGGTAAGTTTGTAGGTGTGAAAACATCTTCCAGATCTGTAGAAAATGGATGTTGAAATGCCATTAAAGCTTTCGTGAAACGAACATTAGTTTAATCCAAGAATACTATATTGAGAAATTTATGCCCAAGGATTAGAGTTGCGGTACAAGGATTGTACTATTATAGTGTACGGTTAAATCCTAGCAAAAGGTAACTCCTTTCTTCGACCCATTATCCACGGCTTCATTTCATCCAGTTAGTCACAACTGGGGAAATGTTTGGTGTGTAAAAAGTTGCTTGTGAAACTGAAGTGCGTCAAAGGAATTTGCATACAAGCTGGAGGGAGTAAATTGTAAAGTATGTATTAAACCTTAAAAAAAAGTAAAATAAATATTATTATTTTTTCAAAAAAATTGTAGGTTCACTGCCAAATGTTAGGTCACTTATTAACTGCAGCTATTTATTTCTCATAGTTATCATATAATTGTAATATAGAAAAGTCAATCCTCGGATATACTAGAGCGAATTCATTGGACGTAAATAGCCTAGGGTTAAGGCATGGAGCGCATACCTCCATTGTGTAAATTTTTAAATACTTTTTTTTCAGCTTAAAGTTCAAACATCAGCCAATTCATGTTTCGCCAGATGTTACTACGTGATTCGTCTTTAAAAAGTAAGTTAAACACAATCTCCAAAAAAAAAAGAAGTTAGATCAATAAATTATCATATTCTTAAGTTATGGCATATAGTATGCAGTTATGTGCCATGGTAAAGCTCAAGCATGACAAATTCTCAACTATCTGTTTTCTTCGCAACGCAAAAAGAATTGCCTTCACCTAAAATGGTCTCTTTTTTAATTATATTCAGACCTCTTTATACCGTCTCTATTTAATATAAAAAGCCAAGTTTTCTTGAAATTGATCTTTTATGTAAGGTTATATATCCTCTATAACATCATTTCACTATAGCATCCAAAAAATATCGAACAAACGCAACTGTTGCAAAAAGGTTTGACTGACTTTGTACGAGTAGTTTTTATCTCGCCAAGGCTACGAAATTTCTGCATATCAATCGCAGCTTGATTCATGTACCTTGCCTAATTAACCTTTTCAAAGATATTTCAAAAACAATATTTTCTACTTTTTTCCATTTCCACCTGTTGGGAAGAATCTGAACCTTATTTTTGTCACCATTACAACCTAATATTTTAACGATCTTTTGATGAATTAACGAAGCTGAAAAGATGCTTACGAGTTTAAATAACACAGCTAATCTTCCCTTAAAATTGTTATGACAAGCACTTTCGAACTAGAAACTTCTACAGCCAAAGTGAACAATAGATATAAATTTCACTTGATCATGGCCAAAAAGACCGAGAGAGATATAACAACAGATATAAAATTGCTCCAAAGTGGCCTAGAAAAGAGACATATCTGGTGGAGGACCATACACACTCTTCCACGAAAACGGCACAGTCCAGCTTCCACCTTCATTACCTGAACAACGCCAGTAAAAGAGGTCAATTAGCGCCTCAAAAATTATGTTACAAGATAGTGCACATCTATGCGTCCTATGGCAATTTTAAACGTACTAGAAAGGCAATATCCCTAGGTTACCCTAGTCTACATCTATGCATTTTGCGATAATTTTAAAAATACTCAAAAGGCATGGAAAAAAAAACAAATTATCTCCCCCTCCAAATCTGTAAAAAAACAATTGAAGATGATCTAATTATCTTCATTAGCTCAATCACTTCTCATGTAAATTTATCAAGCAGATAGCACTTAGTATTATTAGCCACTAGCTGACAGGATAAGAGTTACCTGACCGTATTTAGGTACTTAAAGCGCTATAGCAGCATTAGTTTTCATAACAAGCATTGTATGATAGTACATAGATCAAGAAATCAAGGAAAGAAAGCTGACTGATCATACCAGGAAACAATAACTCACCTTGAGAACTATTAGGTCGGAGCCCCAGAGCTTTTGACACTGCATCAGCCAAATTGAAAGCATCGGGAATGTTGTCTCCCTCCGAGCAATAACACAGTAGACAAGTGACCTTCAAACCTTTGGCCTAGACCAATAAACAAATAGATTATTACACAAACTCAATCAGGGTAGAAAAGTATAGTTAACATAAAAATGCGGATAAATATCTAATTCATATCAAGAATAGTCTTGAGATACTGAAAGCAGAAATTACAAAGGGAACCAAGTAGTAGCTATTCATTGAACTCATTCGATCTTAAACATATCTCCAAAGAAGCTGTGCTAACTTTAGCTGGAGAAATAGTTTTACAAGAAGTTACAATCAGAAACCCATATCATAAACAGATGACACATCAAAACTATGCAAAAGCAAAAGTCTGGTGGGAATAAAACTATAACTTCATCAGAGAATGAAAAACCTTTTTTGAGATGCGAGAACAAATAATTACTTTACGCATGCTATAATACATGTCAGATCTGCAGCATTGAACAATCTGGGAAGGAACACAGTCCCAAAACAAAATAAGAAACCTAACTACTTAGAAATCTCAAGCTCGTGTGGAATGTATTATGGTGCAACAAAAAGACAGCAGGATTTAGCAATATAAGCAAAGACATTTTGAAAGAAACTACAAAGAAAAGAAATCAGATTCTATAAATACGAAAGCCACATATGACAAATACAATTAATTTTTCATGAAATGTACTAGTGCATCAAGTTATCCAATAGTGAACAACTGAAACGAGTATATATCACAACCTTAAGACAAGAGAACAATGCAGCATAAGGCAAACTGGCATCGTAGTCCTCATCTCCCAGCTCTTCATAAGGCAAATCCTCCACCTCAGAGGCAGTATTTTTGGCTAAATCATTTAAATACTTCCACATTCTCTGCGAAGGATCATACTCTGGTAATCTCTTCCAGCCCTGGCTTTCACACTGATCGTCTGTTCCATCTGAGTTGGAACTAGAAAGGTAATGTATCTGTAATCCACTGGTACACCGTACACGATAGCCATAAAATCAACTTCACCATGGAATCAGATAAAATGTTCAAAGAAAAGAACACAACGCAAGTCAGTTGAATAAGCAACAGTAAACTTAATAGCTTAAAAAGGCAACAGTTTGGAAATATTCACCTTCACTAATCGACTTAAAATTAGAGGAACCTTTCACGTACACATAATATCGAGCAACATTTCCAACAAAGAAGCATCTTATTTAGCAACCTTTACTTATTAAGTCCCTACTTTTTTGATAACCGAGAAAACCACGAGGGCCACTGGCGCACGTTCGAAACTCGGTGGATGATGAGCCTGCCCCTCTACCTTTCTCCACTTAAACACCAGTCTTTTGTCTACGGCAGGGTTCAAACCCGTGCCGTGAGCCTAACCAACACATATTAAGACCCCTTCATTTAGGTATTCGAATGCAAAAAGCTAAAACTCCCATAATAACAGGAGCAGTCAGCATTCACGAGATAATAATCTTAGAAAAAACAACTAAAGTTTCCATGTAAAGTGATTCCTCAATGGAGGGAGGACATGATGACGTAGAAAGTGGAATCACAGAGTTTCTATCATTGAACCACATAAAGAAAACAGAAAAAAATATGTTTAAGTGAAGCTCATATATTGATACCTTGACATATCAATGTTTCGCCAATGCCCAAACTCCAAGCCTGAGAGTACGATTACATGTTTCTTCCCATTGGCAGCAGCAAAATTCGCCAAGTTCCTCGCAAATTCAACCATCATGCCCTGTTGGGTAAGTTGTTAAAACTGAACAACCACCTAAAAGACAAAACCTTAATTGCATACATTGCAATAAAAAGTTGGATTTAAGTTATACAGACAGTCCAACCGAGGGTTGCTCTGATGGTAAGCAACCCCCACTTCCAACCGAGAGGTTGTGAGTTCGAGTCTCCCCAAGAGCAAGGTGGGAAGTTCTTGGAGGGAAGGATGCCGGGGGTCTATTTGGAAACAACCTCTCTTCCCTAGGGTAGAGGTAAGGTCTGCGTACACACTATCCTCCCCAGACTCCACTAAGTGGATTTATACTGGGTTGTTGTTGTTGTTGTTGTAGACAGTCCATGAAAACAATTTTCACATTATCGCTGTAGCTTAAGCAGGAGTAGTAGTCTACTTACCATTTTTCCCAATCAATTAATTCACACTTACTATTACCAGATACCAATAGTTGCTTTAAATACCTGATGGTATAAACAGATGTTAAATGATCTTGCATTATATTCCCTCCTAGATGGCTTGCACGAGAGAAAAAGACCAGATCAAGCAGCAGCGATACCCATTGCAAAAAAAGTACTAACATTTACCTTAACAACTGGAGACCTCTGCTGTACCAGAGCCAATGCATCAGGAGATGATTCATATACTGCCATGAACCAAAATCAGAAATGTCATTACCCTTCCTAAAATCTCAAAAATTATACCCCTCGCATTTCAATTTAAATGATACTCTTTTCATTTTGTAACGTTCCAAAACAGTTGCCATCATTCCAATAACAATACTATTCTACACATTTATTCAAAAATTCAAATTCATCTAACTATTCAAAGTCAAATTCAAATGAACATATATAGAAACAAACTCTTATATAAAACTACTTTAATATTTCTTCAATTGTCCTCAATATAATAATAAGTACGTTGTCCAATATATACCTTCGACGGGAAGAGCGAGTTCACCAGGTGGAGAAGGCCAATAGGCGTCATTCCCAACGCAGGGAACTACATTTGGATCGTCCAAATATCCAATTCTCTCCGCTCTCAAAGAAGCTACTAGAAGATCCACCGCTAGTTGCCCTACATTTCCTACCGATAGCGCTGGCTACAGTAAAAAAACAAATAACAATATTACAGAACCGGAAAAAAAAATAGTGGAAGAATCACTAAAGAAGTTGAGAACAAAACCCTAGAAGAATACCAGAATCAACGTAGAGTTTTCCGAGCTCAAATTCTTTCCTTCCTCAGCATAAAACTCCATTAATTGTAAATTTCAAGCTAATTTCGAGACTCGAGTGCTAAGGCAGTGATTCGGACTTGTGGCGCAAGAATTCAAGGTTGTTCTTTTAATCTTATTTTCTTCTTTTGTGCGGATTGGGCGTTGGGCTGGGCCGTCTTAGGCCCACATAAGTTAAGGCCACTTTATTACAGGCCGTTCACAACGTCGAAGAGTAAGGGAGTTCTGGGCCTGCTCTTGATCCTATAAAACATCGGCCCATTTATGTATATAATATACAGAATGTTATAAACTAAAGCAAAAGACAAGAACAATAGAACAAGAACAATAGCAATAGAGAGAAGAGTAGAGAGAGTTCTTCTTATTGAGTTGAGAGGGGTCTCAAGGGATGATTTACAATGGTAGGGGGCACCTCTATTTATAGGGGAGAGGAAGATTTAGCTACCACTAATAGAACTCTAAAATCTCTCTAATTAGATACATCAAAGACATTCACCTTAAATAGAAGTGTAAGAATCTTCTATTTCATAACACTCCCCCTTGAATGTCTATTCAATGATGTGCCTCATAAAACCTTAAAACCAAAACCCAATGGGAAAAATTAAAGTAAGGAAAAAGAGTACACATGTTTGAATATGCGCCTATTGGTTGCCTCGTTAAAAACCTTGCAAGGAAAACCCAGTGGGACAAAACCTTGTAAGGGAAAAAGAGTGCAACGCGCATTGACTCCCCCTAATGAGTACATCGATTTATATCCTTGAGCATTTGCATTCCAATCTTGTGCATCATCTTCAAAACGATCTTTGGTAGAGATTTGACAAATCAACCATATTGACTTGAATAAATATTCCGTACCTTGAAATCATCATTCTTGATAGATATGAACATCTTCATATATTGTCGTGGAATAACTCTTCAATATCTCCATAGATGCATTCTCAATGCCATCATGCTTATAGTTATAGCAAGATACATATGTACACAAATTGCACTTAGGATGTGGTACTTCAGGACTACGAATTGCATATGCTTCAAGCAACTTAAATCTTTCAAGTTAAGTCATGTAAGTCACATAATAAACTTTAGCTGCATATCAAGCTTTCATTAGTGATACTAAACAAATAAGATATCGAAAACTGACTATACATACCTTTGACTTTTATCTTTCAAGCATTTGAACTATAGGTTCAAAACTACATGTCTTTCATATGGAATCAATTCTTCTTGAATTGTATCTCTTCCATTTAGTTGCTTTCTTTGAGTCAGTAAATGCGTAAAGCATGCTTTGCAATATGTTGCAATTTGAATTATCCCTTTTATGAACTTCAGGTTCATATCATGATATTCGGGGATATACATATCCAAATGAAAATTCATCCCATGTAACACTTTCTCAAGTGTTTATCATGTCTCCCCCTCATGTTAGTAAAGCTAACATGTTTCCTCAACTTTGGAAAATCATCTTTGTGCATTATGTCAATATACACAGCACCTTAATAATAAGATGAAATTATTTGGTTCCTGACCCTGAACCACTTGTGAGGGGAGAATATACTCTCGTATACAACTTATATCAAACTGATATATATATAACTTAGTTCTCATAAGAAACAGTTTAGCTATTAAGTGGAAGCACTCAATAATTATCTTGCTAAACCAACTTTAATATAAACCAACTTATCAAGATGAACTGTCTTGAGTAGAGAATCTGGAAACTATGCTCGAAGTTAGATTACTGAGCGATTTACCTCGCAAGCACTGCCAGGCTGCGGGTTAATAACAATGGCGCATGTAACCATATCATAGATGCATCATATGTGGTATACATGGCAGGTGAATGGGCCCATATTCACCTTTGATATTTCCAGAATCAAGGGGCTTCAACCCGAACTCTTTAGTTGGTCAGTTCGTTACTGAGAACAAGAACTTCTAGTTCTTTGATATTCACCTATGTGAATTTGCACATCATACTTCAAATGAGATGGCTAACACGAATGTCAACTGAATAAATTATCAATATTGGTAAACTTCAAATTTACACCATGACATGTGCACTTATCAATAAACTTCGGGTTTATTATGACATGGGTTTTATACCAATAGATATCCACTTTATTGTGGCATTCTTTCGTTTGTGTAGTACAAACTGGAGAACAAAGCGGGTAGCTTTTCATATACAAATTACCTCGCTACAAGTTGTAGTAATAGGAGAATCAAAGCCTTCCTTTATTTATAGTCTCAATATAATCAATCGCTTTCGCGTGTACTTTGGAAACTGAATAAGTTTCTTTGAGAGTTACTACAGCACAATACTCAATTGTGTTTCTCCAACATAGTAATAATTGGCTCTTCGAGAGCTCTCAATTAATTTTGTACTACCACAGTCTGAGGTTCGAGATCCTCACATTCTTGCATTCCGTATTTTCAAGAGTCTCAGGCTCAATAGATTCTTCGTGAATCTCGGAATTAATCAAATCATGAGCGTCCTCATGTGATTCTTTCATAGTGTCATTTAGATCGTTCTTTTTCCTCTTTCTAGGATTTCGATCTTTGGAACCTAATGGTCTGCCACGCTTCTGGCGTGCATTTGACTCATTGGATATGACACTAGATATTTGTCCAATAGGGACTTCAATACGGATCGGAACATTTTCCGCGTGAATGTGGGATTTCGTTATCCTCTTCAAGTCCGTAAATGCGTCAGGCATTTGATTTGCTATTCTTTGCAAATGGATAGTCTTTTGTACCTCTTTCTTTCAAATAGAGGTATGTGGATCAAGATGAGATAATGATACATTTTTCCACAAAATTTCCCGTTTGGTTTCACCAACTTCTCCCCCTAATTTTGGGAAAAGTGTCTCATCAAATTGACAGTCTGCAAATAGTGCAGTGAACAAATCTCCTGTCAATGTTTCGAGGTAGCGAATAATGGAGGACGCGTCAAACTCAACATATATTCCTAACCTCCTTTGCAAACCCATTTTGGTGCGGGATGGCGGTGCTACAGGCACATATACTGCGCATCCAAAGCTTCTTAAATGGGATATATTGGGTTCATGACCCAAAACCAATTGCAATGGGGAATATTTGTGTCAATCGTCAGTCAGAGACGAACTAGCATTGCTGCATGCAACATGGCGTGACCCCAAATCGAAGTGGGCAGCCGACGAACTAGCATTGCTTCATGCAAAATGGCGTGACCCCAAACCGAAGTGGGCAGCTGACAAACTAGTATTGTTGCATGCAAAATGGCGTGAACCCAAACCGAAATGGGCAGCCTCGTTTTCATGAAGAGTTCAAGATTATTCTCATCTATTATCCATTAACTTTGCAAACGCAAGGTTGCGTGATGGCAACAAGCACACATTAGACCATCTACAGGATGCGTCTATCAAGACCATGAAATACCTAAACTACCCACTAGGTGGGTGAATAGGTCCACAAATGTCCCCTTGTATACGTTCCAGAAACTGGGGTGACTCAGTCCCAACCTTTGTTGGGGATGGTCTGATAATCAGCTTGCCTTGATAACACGAAGTGCAAGGATATTCATTACTTGAAAGAATTTTGAAATTCTTTAACGGATGCCCATATGAGCTTTCTATAATCCGTCTCATCATGGTTGATCCTGGGTGACCCAGTCGATCATGCCAAAGTACAAATGTATTGGACTCAGTATTCTTTAGATTTACTGTTGAATGTGCCTCAATTGCACTAATTCTTGTCCAATACAGGCCACAAGATAAAGACGGGAATTTCTCAATAACCCTCTTTTGGCCGGAGACATTCTTTGAAGTGAGGACGAGATATTCGAGATTATCTTCATCCATTGTCTCAATATTGTAGCCATTCCGGCGTACATCTTTAAAACTCAACAAGTTTCTCATAGACTTGGAGGAGAACATAGCATTCTCTATGATTAACGTCGTGCCCTTGGGCAGAGTTACAATGGCTCTTCCGGAGCCTTCGATCAATTTACTTTCCATGGTATGACATACAAAAGAAATACAGGAACATAAGAATAAGCAAGTTCAATTCTTTTGTGTCACATAATATTTTCAAAATCTGCTACTAACAGTTGGCTAACAAAATCAGATATGTTATCCATAATCAATTCCTTTGCAGTTTGAAAATTTCAGTTTTTCATAAGACAATCGATTATTAAACCCACACAATCGATTGTTGGAACATAGACAATCGATTGTTTTACATAGACAATCGATTGTGGATGATTTTTGAAAAATTCCAGATTACACTGCCTAACGACAATCGATTGTTAGATATAGACAATCGATTGTGGGTGATTTTTGAAAAATTCGACCTCTGTTTCAAGACAATCGATTGTTAGACAAAGACAATCGATTGTTGGCTATTTTTGAAAATTTCCAGACCTCTGTTTCAAGACAATCGATTGTTAGTCAACGACAATCGATTGTTGATCAATTGTTTTTCAACTTTATTGCGAAAATAGTTGATAATCGACTAGTTTTTCAGGCTAGTCGATTACCCCCACTGGAAAATAAAAGTTTTATTGATATTTGAGCATATTGAAGATATTCTAAAGAACTACTGCTAACATTGCTTCATGAACTAACTAATACGAGCTAATGCTAATGACTATTAGTTTATTCACTAACTAATACAAATAAGTAGAACAAAATCAAATAACTCCATCTTCTTTCATCACGGATCCATCGCCGGTTAGGTGGTCTATTTTTCCATCGGGTTGCTCAAAGAAGTCTGCCACATCCAGGTGGGTGATATCCTCATTGTCGTTATAGACAAAATTTGTTTCAAGGCTTTTTCTCTTTCGAGATGCTTGATAAAGGTCAACCAAGTGTCTTGGTGTACGGCAAATCCTAGACCAGTGCCCATTTCCACCGCAACGATAACATATAGTTTCTGAACTATTTGCCTTAGGATCTTCTGGACCCCGTTTCTGCTTTCGGTGGTTATCTCTCTTTGGGGGGTGACGGACTTCTTTGGAATTTCTTCCTTGTCCACGTCCTCGGCTTTGACCCCGTTTATGACCGTGATCATGGTCCCTTTTATGTTTGGCATAATGCGAGTGCACCATATCTGCTTCAGGCAGTGGTGTAGACCCAGTTGGTCTGTTTTCGTGATTTCTCGTGAGCAGATCATTATTTCGCTCAGCCACTAGTAAGAGAGAAATCAGTTCAGAGTACTTCGTAAAGCCTTTCTCTCGGTACTGTTGCTGCAGTACCATATTGGAGGCATGAAACGTTGTAAACGTTTTCTCAAGCATATCGTAATCGGAGATGTTATCTCCACATAGCTTCAGTTTAGAAGTAATTCTGAACATAGCAGAATTATATTCAGAAACGGACTTAAAGTCCTGTAGCCTCAGATGGGCCCAATCATATCGTGCTTGTGGCAGAGTGACCAACTTCAGGTTGTCATATCTCTCCTTTAAGCTGTTCCACAAAACGAGTGGATCCTTGACGGTGAGATATTCAATCTTCAAACCTTCGTCAAGGTGGTGGCGCAAGAAAATCAAGGCCTTCGCACAATCTTGGGTGGATGCTTTTTCTTTATCTTTGAGGGTGTCTCCGAGACCCATAGCATCTAGGTGGATTTCAGCATCCAACACCCATGTCATATAATTCTTGCCCGAAATTTCAAGGGCAACGAACTTTCTTTTCATAATGACAGACATACTCGAAAATTAAATTAGGAAGAGGGAAAATACCTTGGATTTTCGAGAATGATACTTGAGACGGTAGAGTCTCGTGCTGATAACGTGTTATAAACTAAAGCAAAAGACAAGAACAATAGAACAAGAACAATAGCAATAGAGAGAAGAGTAGAGAGAGTTCTTCTTATTGAGTTGAGAGGGGTCTCAAGGGATGATTTACAATGGTAGGGGGCACCTCTATTTATAGGGGAGAGGAAGATTTAGCTACCACTAATAGAACTCTAAAATCTCTCTAATTAGATACATCAAAGACATTCACCTTAAATAGAAGTGTAAGAATCTTCTATTTCATAACACTCCCCCTTGAATGTCTATTCAATGATGTGCCTCATAAAACCTTAAAACCAAAACCCAATGGGAAAAATTAAAGTAAGGAAAAAGAGTACACATGTTTGAATATGCGCCTATTGGTTGCCTCGTTAAAAACCTTGCAAGGAAAACCCAGTGGGACAAAACCTTGTAAGGGAAAAAGAGTGCAACGCGCATTGACTCCCCCTAATGAGTACATCGATTTATATCCTTGAGCATTTGCATTCCAATCTTGTGCATCATCTTCAAAACGATCTTTGGTAGAGATTTGACAAATCAACCATATTGACTTGAATAAATATTCCGTACCTTGAAATCATCATTCTTGATAGATATGAACATCTTCATATATTGTCGTGGAATATATTTGTTAACAAAAAAGGTGTAAAATTGGTATAATTTATGTATATAATATACAGAAAGTATATATATAAAAAAATATATAATTTTCCGTCTATAATTTTGAGGTGCTATACAATGTCATTTTTTTTAAGTATCATTGTTCTAAAACTAGTCACTCATCTTTACATAAACAGCCCGACGAATTCATTATTTACTATTCACAATCGATACATAAATATTATACATCAGGGAGCTATTTTTTATTTAAGCGGTTGGATTGAATGGATATTTAGATTAATTCCTGTCCAATAAACAATGGATTTCACGCAACACACCATCCCAATAAAGCCCATAGCAAAAGGTAAAACTAATCTTTATTTTTTACCAAAATTAGTGTTATCGATTGTCCGTGTTCAAAGCAACGAGAAACTGGAAACCAGTAAGAAGAAGAGACACAAAAAACAGAACGTATGTAACGTTAAAAAAAAAAATCACAGAAATGAAGAAATCCGAGACCACAGAATTCACTGTGTGTCCTTAAGGAATTTAACCCCCTCACTGTACCCGAGGTTGTGGATTATTTCCTCCCAGGATATAACGGATATACCTGTCGTAGGAGTGGCGGTACCTCAAACGCCTACGACTTCGACGAACTCAAATTCGGGAACGAAATCACACTATGACTCGATATGTTTCAGTTTGCAGAAAAGAATGCAGAATTTTTAATGTTTTTCAGTATATTCGAAAATGAGGCATTGCCTCAGTTTATATAGCCTCGAATTGTGACTGTTCGGAAAGGCTTGGTGCCTGTTCGGGAAAGGCCATGCCTTTTCCTGAAAAATAAGAACGTTGGGAAGTTTACAGTTAACAAATGATATATTAATTTTTTTTTCCCGCGGGAATTAAAATTAATTTCAGAAAATGAAGATTGAATTTTAAATAAATTTGGTCCAAAAAGATTATCAATCAATCAGATCATTTGACCAAATCCAAATCCAAATCCAAATCCAAATCCAAATCCAAATCCAAATCCAAAGCCAAAGCCGAAGCCGAAGCCGAGCCGAGCGACGACGACGGCGCGAGGGGAGTCCCTCTTCTTAACCCTTTAAGAGCTAGAAGAAGTGCTTTCTAATATAAGCACATAACTTTCCCTTTCTACCACCAATGTGGTACAAAGCTCCTTTTCAAAGGAACTTTGCTTTGAAACTTCATTTTCCTTCTATTGTCTTCTTCCCTCCATTTCTCATTCACACCAACTTAGCTAGCTTTAATCATTAACTAGCTTTAACAATCCCCCACATGAATGGGGAATGGCTATATGATGAAAAAACATGCATGAAAAAAAAAACTGTGTGATTCGTAAGCAAGGATTAATTGCATCTGGATAAGTAGATTTCTCTTTGAACTTTCCGTAGTGAGCATATGTCGGATATACTCGGTCAATCGGTAGATTTGATATCTTTGAACCGTCGAGCTTTGGTGTATACCTAGACAACCACATGTCACACAATTAACCCTTTAACCGTTTTTGGTTCTCATTGTTTTGTTCGTTTCAGCCATGAACACTTCCTGGTTCATAAGTGCGTAGAGAGCTGGCCTTACAGAGTTCTCCTTGAAGCGGCTTACACTTCACACTTACATAGGTGATTCCTAAATGTGTCATCCCGTAGATACACTATTTGATATACCCCGTATCAAACTTAGAAACCATTAAAAAGCCTTAATGCTTTATCCTGGTACTGAACATTGTCTCATCACGAGAATGGACCAAAAAGTTATTGTGACAATGTTGAACCGTCATCAATGACTTTGTTTGATCTCTTTGAACCTAGATCTTGGGATCTCATGTATTCTAGGTAGAGTTACCGCCACGATGACTTGTCCTCGGCCATAGTCCCATTCCCCTCGATGATCTTTCAACCACTTCTCTAGTTAGGCCTTTAGTTAGTGGATCCGACACATTATCTCTTGACTTAACATAGTCAATTGTGATAATTCCACTAGAGAGTAGTTGTCTAACGGTATTATGTCTTCGTCGTATGTGACGAGACTTTCCGTTGTACATAACGCTCCCGGCTCTTCCTATTGCCGCTTGGCTATCGCAATGTATGCATATAGGAGCCAACAGTTTGGGCCAAAATGGAATATCTTCTAAGAAATTCCGGAGCCATTCAGCTTCTTCACCGGCTTTGTCTAGAGCTATGAACTCAGATTCCATTGTAGAGCGGGCGATACATGTCTGTTTGGATGACTTCCAAGACACTGCTCCTCCACCTATAGTAAAAACGTATCCACTTGTGGATTTAGTTTCAGTTGAACCGGTGATCCAATTTGCATCACTGTATCCTTCAATAACTGCAGGATACCTGTTATAATGCAAAAATAAGTTTTGAGTATGTTTCAAATATCCCAAAACTCGTTTCATTGCCAGCCAATGATTTTGGTCGGGATTACTCGTGTAGCGACTTAGTTTACTTATAGCACACGCAATATCAGGTCGCGTACAGTTCATAATATACATCAAACTTCCCAACACTTTGGCATAATCCAATTGAGAATGACTTTCACCTTTATTCTTTGCAAGAGCAAGGTTCATATCAATTGGCGTCTTTGCAACTTTAAAGTCCAAATACTTGAACTTTTCAAGTACTTTTTCAATATAATGAGATTGAGACAATGCTAGACCTTGAGGAGTCTTATGGATTTTAATTCCCAGAATTAAATCGGCAACTCCTAAGTCTTTCATATCAAACTTACTAGCAAGCATGCGCTTAGTAGCATTTATGTTAGCAATGTTGTTACTCATTATTAACATATCATCCACGTATAAACAAACAATGACGACGTGGTTCGGAGTGTTCTTAATGTAGACACATTTATCACATTCATTTATCTTGAATCCATTTGACAGCATCGTATGGTCAAATTTTGCATGCCACTGTTTTGGTGCTTGTTTTAGTCCATAAAGAGACTTAACAAGTCTACATACCTTCTTCTCTTTCCCTGGAACTACAAACCCTTCGGGTTGTTCCATGTAAATTTCTTCCTCCAACTCTCCATTTAAGAAGGCTGTTTTCACATCCATTTGATGGATTTCAAGACTGTACACGGCGGCTAATGCTACTAACACCCGAATAGATGTAATCCTCGTTACCGGCGAGTATGTATCAAAGTAATCAAGACCTTCTCGTTGTCTAAACCCTTTAACAACTAGTCTTGCCTTATATTTTTCAATAGTGCCATCAGCTTTCATTTTCCGCTTGAAAATCCATTTGGAACCTAAAGGTTTATTCCCTGGAGGAAGATCAACCAATTCCCAAGTATGGTTGTTCAATATGGATTCTATCTCACTATTGATTGCCTCTTTCCAAAATTGAGCTTCCGATGAAGACGTAGCTTCGTTGAACGTTCGAGGCTCATTTTCCAACAAAAATGTTAAAATTCTGGTCCAAAGGAAGTAGTCGTCCTTTGACGTTTGCTACGTCTTGGATTTTCCTTATCAGGAATGTTTTCCTTTATTTCTTCCCGAGGTCGTTTAGATTCTTTGCTAGACGACGCACATTCTTTTTTATACGGATATATGGTTTCAAAGAAGTCAGCATTATCTGATTCAATTACCGTATTCACCTGAATGTCGGGATTTTCTGATTTGTGAACCAGAAATCTATATGCCTTACTATTTGTGGCATATCCTATGAAAACACAATCAACGGTTTTAGGTCCTATTTTTACCCTTTTGGGTTTAGGAACTTGCACCTTGGCCAAACACCCCCACACTTTGAAGTATTCCAAATTGGGCTTCCTTCCTTTCCACTTTTCGTATGGAATAGATTTTGTTTTGCTATGGGGCACTCGATTGAGTATTCGGCTAGCTGTTAGAATGGCTTCCCCCCACAAGTTCTGGGGTAAACCAGAACTTATTAACAGTTTGCTATGACTCGAGTCCAAAAAGATTATCAATCAGATCATTTGACCGAATCCGAATCCGAATCCGAGCCGAGCGACGACGACGGCGCGAGGGGAGTCCCTCTTCTTAACCCTTTAAGAGCTAGAAGTAGTGCTTTCTAATATAAGCACATAACTTTCCCTTTCTACCACCAATGTGGTACAAAGCTCCTTTTCAAAGGAACTTTGCTTTGAAACTTCATTTTCCTTCTATTGTCTTCTTCCCTCCATTTCTCATTCACACCAACTTAGCTAGCTTTAATCATTAACTAGCTTTAACAATTAGTTGATATCATCACTGTATAATTTTTGCTAATCAGTTTATATAATCAAACAATCATTATTCTAAAGTCTAAACCAGTTGGGATGGGTAGTATATTTTCTTTTTAATTCATTTGGTTATATTTAGATTCATTTCAATAGTTTGTAAGCTTGACTTTAAAGATAAATTACTGTAGAAATTAAACACAATTACCTCTGAGAGTGATTAACTTTGAAGCCACCTCAATAGCTGATTTGATAGGTGCGGGTGTGTTCTGTCATGACTTGACAGATCAAACTCAATATGAGCATTATCAACATAGAATGCAATAATGTATACTTGGATTAATTTCTTTCACAAGTTAGCCACATCTTGAATACACAAATAGCAATAATTTGAACATTCCCCACAATTTTAATCAAACTTGGTATGTAAGATTCAGGTTGAACTGAGGCCCCAACAAGGACCATTTTCCCTGGTTTTAAGCTTCTTGATTAGACGTTCTCCTACTGCATTATGCCATATATGATATCTTTTAATTGTGGGATGGTCCTGTTAAGACAAGAGGGGTTGCTCTGATGGTAAGCAACCCCCACTTCCAACTGAGAGTTTGTGAGTTCGAGTCTTTCCAAGAGCAAGGTGGAAAGTTCTTGAAGGGAAGGATGCCGGAGGTCTATTTGGAAACAACTAGGGTATGGGTAAGGTCTGCGTACATACTATCCTCCTCAGACCCCACTAAAGTGGAATTATACTGGGTTGTTGTTGTAGACAAGAGGGGTTGCTCTGATGGTAAGCAACCCCCACTTTCAACTGAGAGGTTGTGAGTTCGAGTCTTCCCAAGAGCAAGGTGGAAAGTTCTTGGAGGGAAGGATGCCGGAGGTCTATTTGGAAACAACCTCTCTACCCTAGGGTAGGGTAAGGTCTGCATACATACTATTCTCCTCAGACCCCACTAAAGTGGAATTATACTAAGTTGTTGTTGTAGACTAGAGGGGTTGCTCTGATGGTAAGCAACCCCCACTTTCAACTGAGAGGTTGTGAGTTCGAGTCTTCCCAAGAGTAAGGTGGAAAGTTCTTGGAGGGAAGGATGCCGGAGGTCTATTTGGAAACAACCTCTCTACCCTAAGGTAGGGTAAGGTCTGCGTACATACTATCCTCCTCAGACCCCACTAAAGTGGAATTATACTGGGTTATTGTTGTAGACAAGAGGGGTTGCTCTGATGGTAAGCAACCCCCACTTCCAACCGAGAGGTTGTGAGTTCGAGTCTCCCCAAGAGCAAGGTGGGAAGTTCTTGAAGGGAAGGACGTCGGAGGTCCATTTGGAAATAGTTTCTCTACACCAGGGATGGTCCAATTAAAATTGAGAATAATTACGTTTTGGTTTCTTAAGAAGTTGACTGCTACGTGACATTTCGACAGCATCGATCAGTAGCATGTCGTCGCCTTTAATTTTGTGCCATTTGCAGCAAGATTTTGGATCATACATCTTATCAGCAGCTTTATGAAGTTTAAGAAAGAAAAACATGTTTTTTGTTATATTCTGAAAGTATTATTTAGGACTTGCAATCTTAAACTTGTTATGACATTTATATGAATATGAGAATTTGTAGAATTAAAAGTTTTAAGATAAATATTTATATATATATAGAAAGATAGTCATTTTATTAATGCAATAAATAGAGTATATTTTCACTAGTGCATGTCTCTCTCATATTCCTTCTTGCTTTTCCTGTAGGGATGACTTTAGATAATAGTGTAAAGCCTCTGATTTTACGAGGATCCCATTCTATTATTACCAGAAAAAAGTTTACACCTAGCAAGAGGAGGAATTAGGTTCAAATATCTTCACTTTATTGTATATATGAAAATTGTGGTATGTACCATGTGTACGAATCTACAGTTGCAACTTCTAATATGCAATTATAGAGTTAGCAATTTCAGTATTTTCAGAGGAAAAAAAAAGTATTTTTTCTGTTTCAGTTTATGTGAATCTATTTCTTTTTTGGTCTGTTCTAATAAGAATGATCGCTTTCAAAATTTCGTAACAATTTAGCTTCAACTTACAGTTCTACCCTTAATGAGAAGCTTTTATAACCACACAAATACTCTGAACTCCTTTTAGACTTGTTTAAAACCACAAAATTCAAAAGTTTTTATTTTTTCTTTAAACTCCGTACCCAGTTAAATATGTTCACATAAATTGAAATGAAGACTATATTCTAATTTATGTAAATATATTTTCTCTTTGATCTGTTCCAAAAAAAATAAACTCTTTCTAAATCTTTTCGTTAGAATGTGAACCAAATGTTCAAAACTATAGTGGAAGCTGATACTTGCCAATGTCCACATATAGTGAATAGTGATAGTTACTACATGCATTGCGTGCTCGAACCACCAACTGTTTTGCCTCTAAAAGAATTTTCAAGAAAGTCTTTCCTTCAATAATTTTATTCGAGAATCTTCTTTGATCAGTAAATAGTACACAAACGTTAATCTGCCATAATTTAAATTGTTTGTTTTATTTCCTTTTATGGTTTCATGTCAAGCCAGTGTTTGTAACTTTGTATCCAACTGCTCCAAGAACTCAATTAGATTAATATAAGGGATTTTTATTTATCTATATCATGTAGCAAACCTTATTATCTTCTATATTTAAGGTTTGTGTTTATTACATTTAAGTATACCAAATTTCAATTTATGTACCATAATTTAAATTAAAGGTATAATTATTGATTCATTTATTCTAGGCATAATTTTAGGAGCATATATTCATTTTCCCTTTTTTCCCTCCTCTTCTCTTTCCTTATGTTTCACTATTAAATTCATTAGGTGTATAAGTTACCAAATTATAATATTTTATTTCGAATGAACAGAAAATTACTCACTGTTTTTCAAGTGATATTTGTATTGTATGTAAGCTCAAATTTACAAATACTCTTTTTATTGTCAACTTCAAATTTCAGCTTTACCAAATATTGTCCAAACGCCTATTGTATTAATCCTTAGTAAGTTATTAGGAATTAGATTCAGATTAGAAATGGAGATTATTTGTAGAAATTGTATCTAAAAACTGAATACATTGAATTTTAATATTCCAATTCTCATTTTAATTGTAGCATAATTAGCATTTTCGACATAATTGTAGAAGACTTGTAGAAGGTTTAGTCTTCCCAATCTATGATTTATCTACAAATTATCTACAGTTTATCTACAATTCTACAATTTAACTACAATTTCTGGAAAAATATGTCTTCTTCTTCTTCGACGAGTTTCAATCTGAAATTCAGTCAAAACCAAGTCTAATCTTCACCAAAACCCCTCAAAATTGATATATAAACTTCTAAACATATTTCGAATTGTAGTTTAATTGTAGTATAAATGTAACAATACAACTTTATATAATACTTAAACTGATTTGTAGTTTATTTGTAGAAATTGTATCTACAAGCTGAATACATTGAATTTTAATAATCCAATTCTCATTTCAATTTTAGCATAATTGGCATTTTCGACATAATTGTAGATGACTTGTAGAAGTTTTAGTCTTCCCAATCTACAATTTTATCTACAAATTATCTACATTTTATCTATATTTTATCTACAATTTATCTACAATTTATCTACAATTCTACAATTTAACTACAATTTCTGGAAAAATATGTCTTCTTCTTCTTCGACGAGTTTCAATCTGAAATTCAGTCAAAACCAAGTCTAATCTTCACCAAAACCCCACAAAATTGAGATATAAACTCCTAAACATATTTCGAATTATTTACAACAACACCCAATCAAACAAATAATGATTTTTGAAAATTCAAATTTGAATTCAAAGCTTTCAAGCTTTTTAATGGCTATCAATGGTGGAAAATATATAGAGAAGGAGAGAATTACGCTGCAATGGATTTTCTTCCATTTTAAATTTCAAAATTAATGGTGATAGAATCACCATTAAATCTGATTCCTACAAATTTGGAGCCTTTTTAGGGTAGAATCTATCTATTTTTGGTTTGGTACAGATTTTGTAGCAAAACTATGGACTAGACGGGTAAATACAATATTATGAACATTTTTGGTAACAAGGTTTGCTATATGGTATAGATAGGTAAAAATCCCTTAATATAATCAGTCATTATCCGGTAGAATCACGAGAGATGAAACCATAGTTTAAAATTTATAGGTTCAGAATTCTAACTGTTATTTCCTTTAAGTTATCTGTTCTAAATTAATAATTTATATATATAAAATAAATTTCTTCAGACAAATATAGGGCTTAGATTAAAGTTATTCACGATGGAATATATACCACAGCGGATGCAATAACAGAATCTTATTCACGTGTAATCTAAACAACTAGCACGTATGGAGTTTTTAGGATTACCTCTTGAAGCGTAAATACAACAAATTATGTCGTTCTCCAATTCCTCAGTTGAAAACGCACCAGCATATTTCCATAGTCTTCTACTGTGTTTTACTCAAACAATAACCGAAAATAGAGAATTTTGGGGGGACAAAATTCTAGTAAAAACTGCATTCAAAATCATGTGTCAAACGTTCAGCCCATATATCCATATATATAGCTGCATTTTTAGGTCAAAACTGTTTTCAAAACCTGTTAGATTTTCTTCTCCCACTAAGGGGCGATTTCCGCGTTTTCTTTCCCACTAAGTAACAGTTTTTACTATTTTCTATTATTTAGGCACAATAGACCACAGAATTTAATTAACAAGGCTTCCTATTATGATTTTAATTTCGAAATTCTGAAATTAATTTCCATCATAATAAATTACGAATTATTCCAATAAAAATTTGTAATTGCACTCCTTAGTTGAATTTCAAAATTCTTCCATAAAACCTTATTTAACTCCCCATTAAGATTCATATACTAATCAATCAAATTAAATTACTGACTATTTAATTTATTGATTATTTCCTTTAGACTTACACTTAACTTATTTCATGTGTCGGATACAAAATCCACCGACTGGGTATACACATGAAAACTTATAAGCTTTTTCATAAAGGAGTATCATCAATCTCAAAATCGAGACATGGATTCCGTCAACTAATTATTACTTCACCAATATATTCTAACAATCTCCCACTTAGACTAATAACCATGCGTCTATAATTTTGACACCCATTCCTTCTACATGCTTATCAAAAGTCTTCTGTGGTAAGCTCTTAGTAAACAGATCTTCCATGTTGTTCTCTGACACAATCTTGGTGACCACTGCATCCCCTCTCTGCACTATATCACTGATTAAATGATATTTACGCTCAACGTGCTTTGCCTTCTTATGGCTTCGTGGCTCTTTTGAATTTGCAACCGCACCACTATTATCACAGTAAAGCGTAATTGGTGCTTGAATCGAGGGAACCACAACTAACTCTCTCAGTAAGTTACCGAGCCAAACTGTCTCTTTGGCTGCCACAGAGGCTTCCACATATTCGGCTTCCATGGTGGAATCAGCAACACAAGTTTGCTTGATACTCCTCCAACATTTGGCTCCACCTCCAAGAGTAGACACATTACCTGAGGCAGACTTTCTAGAATCTCTGTATGATTGGAAATCCGAATCAGTATAGCCGATAGGTATCAGGTCATCCGAATGGTAGATCAATATGTAATCCCTAGTCCTTTTCAGGTACGTAATTATATGTTTAACCGCCGTCTAATTCTCTTTCCCGGGATTAGACTGAAATCTGCTAACAACGCCAACGACAAAGCAGATATCAGGCCTAGAGCATAACATAGCATACATGAGGCTCCCCACAGCTGATACATAAGGGACCGCCTTCATCTTTTCTATCTCTTCATCAGTCTTAGGAGACTGATCTTTAGATAGAGAAATTCCGTGTCTGAAAGGAAGAAATCCTTTCTTGGAATCATGCATGCTAAACCTGGAGAGTATTGTACCAATCCCAAGGATATGAGCCGCTTCTCCCAAATATTTTATATCAAAATGTATGGAAAATCACTGCTTAACTGAATTCAACATGCCCACATTATTTTCTATGAGCAGTATGCCATCTACATATAAGATTAAAAACGCCACTTTTTTCCCATCCCACTTTTTGTAGACACAAGATTTGTTGAGACACTGATCAAAACCAAAAGTTTTAATTGCCTTATCAAAACAAGTTTTCCATGCCCTAGATGCCTGTTTTAGTCCATAAATGGACCTTTTAAGCTTACACAACATTTGCTCTTTGCCACTTTCCACAAAACCGTCTGGTTGCATCATATAGATGCACTCATCAAGACTTCCATTAAGGAAAGCTATCTCGACATTCATTTGCCAAATCTCATAATCATAATGAGCAGCAATGGATAAGAGAATCCATATAGACTTAAGCATGGCTACCGGCGAGAAGGTTTCCTCATAGTCGATCCCTTCTTTCTGAGTAAACCCTTTCGATACAAGCCTTGCTTTAAAAGTTTGTACTTTTTCGTCTACACCTCTTTTTTTCTTATACATCCACTTGCATCCAATGGGTTTAACCCCATCTGCTGGTTCTACAAGATACCAGACCTTATTAGAGTACATACACTCCATCTCTGATTTCATAGCAGCAACGCACTTATTGGCATCCTTATTATGTAGTGCTTGGTCGTAATTGACAGGTTCGGAGGTAGGCTCCTCAGGGATCCTATCATATGATTCTCTACAAACTGGCTGTCTTATTTCTCTCCCATTATGACTACGCACTACATCAGTTGCAACTACATCACTTTGATTTTGTGGTTGTTGACCACAACATCATCAGGAACTGTAGTCTCTATGCTATTCACAGGGATATCAACGACTTCTTCCTGTTGTGCAGTCTGCTCAGCATGACTCCCACTACTTTGTGGTAGTATGACTTCGGGCACTTGTTCTTGTGGGACATTAAGTCTATTGACATTTCTTCCACTACTATAGTGCAATGGTATGTCAAAATCGACTTCCAGGTTTTGGATATGTTCGTTTTGATTTTCAGATGACTGAGTTTCCATTCCTTTGCTAAGTTCCTGTAAAACAAGTTTACTTCTATGAAAATGGTTCATCAAATAGTCCTCTTATAGAAACTTGGCATTTTTTCTAACAATTACCTTTTTCTCTTTAGGACAATAGAATAAACCACCTTTCGTCCCTTTTGGATAACCTATAAACACGCATACATCCATTCTTGCCTCTAATTTATCCGTTTTCCCCTTTAGCACATGTGTCAGATAACCCCAAACTCCAATATGCCGCAGACTAGTCTTGCGTCCAGTCCACAATTCTGTAGGGGTCAAGGGTATCGACTTTTAAGGAACTAAGTTCAGAACATAATTCGTCGTTTCTAAGGCATGTCCCCAAAAAGACGAAGGCAAATCGGAATAACTCATCATTGATCTAACTATTTCCATAAGAGTCCTATTTCTTCTTGCAGCTACACCATTTTGTTGTGGAGTTCCAAGTGCAGATAATTGAGATGTAATTTCACATTCTGATAAATAACTAATGAAGTCCGTAGAGAGGTACTACCCACCACGATCAGATCGTAGTGTCTTGATATATTTATTATGTCGCTTTTCTGTCTTAGTCTTGAATTGTTTGAACTTTTTAAAACATTCAGACTTTCGACGCAACAAATAAATGTATCCATATTTTGAGTAATCATCTGTGAAAGTCACAAAATACTCAAAACCATCTCTTGCTTGGATATTCATTGGATAACACAAATCAGAATGAATTAACTCTAATTTATCACTTGCCCGATTTCCTTTTAAGGGGAAATTTCGTTTTGTCATTTTTCCTTCTAAACAAGATTCATAAGTTGGTAGTGCCTCCACTTTCAATGAACTTAAAGGTCCATCCTTGACCAACCTGGAAACTCTATTTAGATTTATATGACCCAAACGCAAGTGCCATAAATATGTTTCACTCAATTCAGAAGAACGTTTCCTCTTACTTGGTAAATCAATATTATTCAGTTCTTTAGGTGGTAAAGGTTTAGGAATAGAGTCAACAACAAAAAGACCATTAATCAATGTAGCCGAAGAGAGATAACGCTTATTATGAGTAATAACACATTTATCAACGTCAGGACAATTAAAATCATAACCATCTCTTATGGTGCTAGAAACCGAAATTAAATTCCTTCCAACGGAAGGTACATATAATGTGTTTTTTAAAGCTAAAACTCTACCACTACCAAAAGAAATACTAATATTTCCTAATGCTAAAGTTGGGGCTGCTGAACCGTCTGCTTGATAAACATTGATTTCTCCTCTACTTAACTGCCGCTGTCACGACCCTAGTTCACCAATCGTGAACCTGTCATGATGGCACCTAGTCTTAGCGACTAGGTAAGCCTGACACATTGCATAAATTCAACAATCTTTGTGGAAACAATAAATAAAACATAAATAGCATAAGATAATGTATATAGTGCTGCCTGGCACATACATGTCGACTCAAAATAACGTAAAAACCTCCAAGACCCGGAAACCCACGGGAAACACAGGCTAAGAGTAAAGTATAACATACTGCTCTAACATCCAGGAGTATCTACAACAAGTGAGTACATGAATGAAACCACTACCAAAAGGAAGAATAGAAGGAGACTCTTCGGCTCTGCGGACGCGGCAGATGCATACCTCAAATCTCTGAGTATAGCTCCTAAATCACTGATAGCGCGTCCGATCAGAAGTACCTGGATCTGTACAACAAAAGTGTGCAGAGGAGTAGCATGAGTACACCACAGTGGTACTCAGTAAGTGCCAAGCCTAACCTCGATGGAGTAGTGACGAGGAAGGTCGAGGCCCTACTGAGAAGAACATAAGAAATAATGTAAAATTTAATAAACAGTAGATAATGAAGTAAATCTCGAATATCTAACAAGACAGTAATTAAAACAGAACGGCTACAAGTACAGACTACGAACACAAGGCAATCACTCAAAATTCAGAATCTTTACATGGAGCTTCGGGAATCGAACCCCCAGTCCATTATACCAATATTGGAGGATCTCCCGAAAATTGAACCTGTAGTCCATCACATCTCTAACAGAGGATCTCCGGGAATTAAACATGTAGTCCTTCATATCAATAACAGAGGATCTCCGGGAATTGAACCCGCAGTCTGTTATATCAATATCAGAGGATCTCCCGGGATTTGAACCCGTAGTCCATCATGCCAAAATCAGAGGATCTCCCGGGAATCGAACCCGTAGTCCAACATACCAATAACAGAGGATCTACAGAATTGAACCCGCAGTCCCAAAAGTAAATATACCACAACAATTTAATATTTAATGAAAAGGAAGCCAAATGCAAACAACAAGTAAAGTCGAGAATCTAACATGCTTCGCAAGAAAGACAAATATGGCAATTTAGTCAAATAGAGCAAATAAGTCCCTAGCATGCTCCCCAAGGAAAAAACAGATATTTTAATTAATTTAGTCAAATAGAGCAAATAAGTTACTAACATGCTTTCCCTAAATCAACACAAGCGAAGTTTCATTTTTAATAGTTAAATATGGAAGAAAACACAGTCTAAATAAGCTAAGTGAGGTGAATTTCCAACAACTAGCATAAGTACATGCCCGTCACCTTGCCCACCAGACTTTTAAATAATGACAAAGATATCCTAAGGGAGAGGTCCCCCACACAAGGTTAGACAAATCACTTACCTCGAATTGATACAAAACCGCTAAGAAACAATGCCCTTGCCACGAGTATCTGACTCCGAGAGGCCCAAATTTATTCAAACCAATTACACATCGTAAATAACTTCGCAAGTAACTAATTACACCGTAAAAATTAAAGCTAAGGCGCGAAAATAGGTGAAATAACCAAAATGCCCCTTAGGCCACCGTCTCGGAATCAAATAATTTTTACATTTTCAGAAATCTCGTACTCTCACGAGTCTAACCATATAAAAATCTCCCGAATCGGAGTCCAAATGCCCCTTCAAATCATCAAAGTTAGGTCTGAGAACTTTACCCCAATTTTCATTCAAAATCTGAAATTAAAGCTTGACTTCGATATTAGATTAGTGGGTAATAATCATAACGAAGTAAGGAATCATTACCCAATGTTCGCCTCTGAAAATCCCTCAAAAAATCTCCCAACACCGAGCTCTCTAGCTTGAGTTTGATGAAAATGGAAGAAACCTCATTTTGAAATATTAATGTCTGCCCAGGTATTTAGTGAATCTTGATCGCGAAGAGAGGGAGGCGATCGCAAAGAGTAAAATATAGGCTTCTAGGAAAATCCCTACGCGATCGCGGACGAAGATGAAATGGCCTTACGCGATCGCGTAAGAGGGAACGCGAACACGAAGAGGGGAGAGGTAGAGTTGGGCGATCGCGAACCAATCCCTGCGATCATGATTTAGGAATTTGGGACCCTACCATTTTGGCCTATGCGATCACGTGAAATGGGACGCGATTGCGAAGAAGTAAAAATTGACCTACAACAGCTGAATAATTGTGCAATGTTTTCAACTCCAAAAATGCTCCGTTGAGCATCTGAAACACACCTGAGGCCCCCCGGGACCTCAACCAAACCTACAGAAATGTCCCATAACACCATTCAAACTTGTATCAATCCTTAAACCACATAAAACAATACGCCGGAAACTTGAATTAATCAATGATTTGAACTTAAAAGCTTCAAACTTAACCAAACTCACTTTCGATTCAAAACCTAACCAAAGCACGTCCGATAGACCTGAAATTTTACACGCACGTCCCAAATGACATGACAGTGATACCGCAACTTCCGGAATCCGTTTCCGACCCTCGGATAAAAAATTCACTATCGGACCGGAAACTTCAAAATTCTAACTTTCGGCATTTATAGTCTAAATGAGCTAAGGGCATCCAAAATACATTTCGAACACCCTCCCTACCCCGAAATCACCTAACGGAGCTAACGGAACCATCGGTGTTCCATTCTGAGGCCGTCTTGACAGTGTTCTGATTACGGACCATTTTCCAATCTTAAGCTCTCTTTTAGGAACTAAGTGTCCCAAAACACTCTGAATTCTATTACCGAACATAAAATAGCATAAATGAACTTAGGGAAAGCAGTTAATGGGGAAACGAGACTTAAATTTTAAAGACGACCGGCCGGGTCATCACAACCGCGTTACCTGAAACCCCTGCAAATATGTGCAGATATGATTAGTGGCTCTGGAATCTGCACGCCATGACATGGTAGAAACACCCGCTAAAAATGTTTCAACGGCAAGTAGATGTAAATCACCTGGTTTATTTATTAGCTTGGCCAGATAAGTTGGACACTGCTTCTTATGATTTCCGGGATACTTGCAGTGATAACACTTGCCCTTAGCATTTTTCACACCAGCAGTCGCGCCTCCAACAGAGGGTTTTTGAGCCTTTTTCTTTTTCTGCCCGCCTCTCGGATTAGAAGAAGAACCTGCCTCAAAATTCAATGCCACGGGAGGAGCTTGGGATTTGATAATAGTCTCTGCCGACTGCAACTCATTGTGCAATTTCTCAAGGGACAAATCCATTTTGTTTATGTTATAATTCTGGCAAAACTGTTGAAAACTGTCAGGCAAAGTTTGCAGGATCATTTCAAACTGCGTGTACTTATCAATGTTAGCTCCAAGGACCTCTAGTTCATTCAGAAGACTCATCATCTTCATAGCATGGTCCCTGACCGATGAACCTTCAACCATTTTGGTATTCAGAAAGGCTTTCATGGCAGTCTGTTTAGCTGCACGATTCTGATCTCCGAACATTTCTTTGAGATTTTCCAAAATGTCATAAGCAGACTCCATCGACTGATGCTGATGCTGCAGAACATTCGACATGGATGCCAAAATGTAACGCCGCGCCATCTCATCATCCTTAATCCATTTCTGGTAAGCCTTTTGTTCATCGTCTATGGCATCATCTCCAAGTTTTTCTGGATATACCTCATCGAGCACAAATTTGTACTCTTCAACAATTAGAACAATATCCAAATTTCATTTCCAATCAACATAATTTGAACCCTTAAGTTTTTTTTGGTAAGAATGGCAGTAAGGGGATTGAAAGCAGTCATTGTCAATCTGGGAGACATTAAATATTTAAATAGACCAAATCAGTTTGTATTATCAACATTAAAATTCAAAACACATTATATATATACAATCTATGCACCTTGAACAACAAATTTCGATGGGAAAGAAGCTATTCTTGCAATATACATATATAATGATAGATTTTTACTCCATAAACTTAAACAAGTCATACTCAGATAGAGAGTAAACTGTTAATTTAAGAAAAGTGAATATCAACATTCAACATATATTAGCCCATTGAACCAACATGCATACTCAGATGGAGGGTAAATACAAATACCATTGACTAGTATAACATAGTGATTATTCATAATATTTTTATCCGATATAGAAGAAGACCTACGTCAACGTGTAAAAATATTATATCACTAATAGTTTAAGCCTGGGGATCAAGGGAATTGATCCCTACAATTACTGGAATTAAAAATAACTAAAAAAATTCAAAATTTTAGAAAAATAGCAAAAAAACCATCTAAATGACCCCGAAAGCCCAAAAAACGACTTCAATCATGAATACATGTGTATTGATCACTGGGGAGTTTCGCATGGACCTGCCAAATTTCATGTCAATCGGAGTTCGTCAACTTTTTGACCTCCGATTTTCTGCCCTAATTCGGCAAAACTTGCTTTTCCATTTTACATGATAAAATTCAACTTTCAGATTATTCTAACTCAAAATCACCAATATTAAAAGGATACATCAAGTTTTTAGAATAATCAACATAACCCATAACAGATAATCACACCAAAAATAATGCGGGTTTTCAGAAAAATAAACTTTACATGTAATTCAAAACCTGCATATAGAACATGATATTAATACTTATGGTTTATCCTAATTATTTAATTAGACGTGAGTAGGCTCTGATACCAAATGATGGAATATATACCACATCGGAAGCAATAACAGAATCTTATTCACGTGTAATCTAAACAACTAGCACGTATGGAGTTTTTAGGATTACATCTTGAAGCGTAAACACAACAAATCTATGTCGTTCTCCAGTTCCTCAATTGAAAACGCACCAGCAGATTTTCATAGTCTTCTACGGTGTTACCCAAACAATAACTGAAAATGGAGAATTTTGGGTGGGCAAAATTCTAATAGAAACCGCAGTCAGAATCGTGTGCCAAACATCCAGCCCTTATATCCATATATATAGTTGTGTTTTTTAGGTCAAAACCGTTTCCAAAACCTGTTAGGTTTCCTTCTCCCACTAAGGAACGGTTTTCACATTTTCTTTCCCATTAAGTAACAGTTTCCACTATTTCCTATTATTTAGGCACGGTAGGGACCACGAAACTTAATTAACAAGGCTTCCTATTATGATATTAATTTCGAAATTCTAAAATTAATTTCTATCATAATAAATTACGAATTATTCCACGAAAAATTCGCAATTGCACTCCTAGTTCAATTTCGAAATTCTTCCATAAAACCTTATTTAACTCCCCATGTTAAGATTCATATACTAATCAATCAAATTAAATTACTGACTATTTAATTTTTTGATTACTTCCTTTCGACTTACACTTAACTTTTCATGTATCGGATGCAAAATCCACTGGCCGGGTTTACACATGAAAACTTATAAGCTTTCATAAAGGAGTATCATCAATCTCAAAATCGAGACATGGATTCCGTCAACTAATTATTACTTCGCCACTATATATCATTGTTATCCAATTTACCAGGCTTATTGACTCGCGAAAGAATCTCTCCTTTTAATAAATCAAAACAACAAGTAACATACACAGCTAAAAATAATTATATCAGGATTAAGAGTATAAGTACATTAAATGGACTAGAGAAATTATTTTATAAAGTCAGTAGAAAATACTCGTCTCTACTCGATCCGTTCAATACATACAAAATGTACTAGCACAAGAAGTTGGAATTAAACAATTCTCATAATCAAGACTAATTATATTTAATCTTGTGCTACTATCATTCCGATGATTTGTCTAATTCCATCATTAGATTGTGAACATTAACTTTTACGTCTTACAAGAACCGATGATATAATCTTCCGAGTATACGCTAAACTCTATACACTAAATCATCTACTATGTAAGCAATGGACGCATAAACCAACACATGATCTATTTAAAATAAAATTTTATTGAATTTAAACAAGTAAATAAATAATTGTTCATAAAGAATATTATAACAATACGCATGGCTTATAGTATATTCTAACAATTCGGTTCGACCGAACCCGTACATATGTTCTACCTCCACACTGGGTTGAATTAAATCAAGCAAACATCGTCATTAGATGTCTCTAAAAGTATGTTAATTAATTCTACAATTCCTATACAAGTATTAGAGTGATACCATATATGGAGAAGATCGTATCTGTTGCTTCATGAGTTTAAACTTTAGGAAGGTGCAACGTCGCAAATTTATGCAAATGGGATTATCTATTTTTTAAAGGGAAGAAGTATTAGTTCATCACTACTATATAGTTGATTCAAGTAATCGAAAGAAATAATAATAATAATAATAATAATAATAATAATAATAATAATAATAATAATAATAATAATAATAATAATAATAATAATAATAATAATAATAATAATAATAATAATAATAATAATAATAATAATAATAATAATAATAATAATAATAATAATAATAATAATAATAATAATAATAATAATAATAATAATAATAATAATAATAATAATAATAATAATAATAATAATAATAATAATAATAATAATAATAATAATAATAATAATAATAATAATAATAATAATAATAATAATAATAATAATAATAATAATAATAATAATAATAATAATAATAATAATAATAATAATAATAATAATAATAATAATAATAATAATAATAATAATAATAATAATAATAATAATAATAATAATAATAATAATAATAATAATAATAATAATAATAATAATAATAATAATAATAATAATAATAATAATAATAATAATAATAATAATAATAATAATAATAATAATAATAATAATAATAATAATAATAATAATAATAATAATAATAATAATAATAATAATAATAATAATAATAATAATAATAATAATAATAATAATAATAATAATAATAATAATAATAATAATAATAATAATAATAATAATAATAATAATAATAATAATAATAATAATAATAATAATAATAATAATAATAATAATAATAATAATAATAATAATAATAATAATAATAATAATAATAATAATAATAATAATAATAATAATAATAATAATAATAATAATAATAATAATAATAATAATAATAATAATAATAATAATAATAATAATAATAATAATAATAATAATAATAATAATAATAATAATAATAATAATAATAATAATAATAATAATAATAATAATAATAATAATAATAATAATAATAATAATAATAATAATAATAATAATAATAATAATAATAATAATAATAATAATAATAATAATAATAATAATAATAATAATAATAATAAACGAAGCGCTTTCCAACCAGATGTCCCTTAAAAGACTCTAAAAGTACCAGTTAATTAATATCCAATATAAAGGCGTTGACGAAAACAAATAATCTCCAACTAACTGATCTTTATTTCTTGCTTAGGTTAATCTTTTTCAGATATTTTGTTTAGTTTATAATTAAATTGATGATTATGTGTTGCCTCTGCAATGCCGGCATTGAAATATTGGTCTTCTTAATTTTGGGTACTGAATTTTCCATAGAACTTTAGATTCAGATGACATTTGCTTAAGTGCCACATACGTATAGTATATCGTTGTTTAATTAGGAATGGTTCAAAGTCCTTTTATTAGGCTGAACTAATTACAAGTCTAATAAGCTAAAAGATACTATTTTTTTTATATTATGTGTATAAGCTGCGTGGCAGTGCCTACGAGATAACACATAATCAGGAAGAATTTCTTTTATATGGTACGGTATTAAATTTGAAAAAAGAAAACTAGCTGCTATTAGTAGAAAAAAAGTACTAATAAAATTTAAAAGCAGCGTGCCTGTTAATTAACACAATTAGTCGTCCACCTAAAATTTTAAACTAAAAACACTCAGTTGATATATAATATATGTATAACTTACACATAATATGTATATAATTAATATATACTGACTAGAAAAAATAAATAATAAATTTGACAGGCTATTTGTGTAATAATTTAGGTCAAGTAATAACTATGTAATAAGCAAGTATAGATGAAAGATCAGGGGCGGAGCTAAAGAGCTGAGTACGGGTTCGGCAGAATTCAGTAACTTTGGTTCGAACTATATATTTGCTTTAAAAAAATTATTGAATATGTATAAATTATTATTTTAGAACTCAGTAATTTAAAATAATTAAACTTTTGAACCTACAAGTTTAAAATCTTGACTCCGCCGTAATGGGAGTAACATAGTTTCCCGACAGGTCGACAGGACTAAGAAAAAGCGGGTGATCTATATATGCTGTTTTTTGACAATTAAGTACTTTAATTCAACGATAATCTTCCTCAAAGTAAGATCACCCGCTAATATAAAAACTCATAATACTGAGACAGTTGGAGGCTGATTAGAATAAAATATCCATCATAATTAAAGTATTATTTTTTAAGTTAATGCTATTTCAATGTAGGTATCACATATGATACGTGGCCCAACCTGCAGGATCTTAAAGTCAATAGCTTGTCCCGAGCTATCACCTAATATTGTTGCCTATCTTGCTCGCTATAGCAGCAAGAAATTTTAATTTACAAAAATTAATGAAAGGCAGGAAAAATATTCTAATGAAAATATATTGATGATGACTAGCTAGTGAGATTTTGCTTATGTCATTCTTATTTTGTGAAAACGATGAGACGGAATGATTTTTCACAATTTAGATAATATAAACTAATTACTGAGATAATATCATGATAAACTAATTAGAACTCCGCTTTTTTGCCCTTTCATTAGTGAGAATAAGAAAAAGATATATTGACAGGTCCTTCGCTATATTAATAAAGAAACTGAGTTGGGTTAATATCATTAGCTTACACGTATTGAATATATTCAAGGAATATTACTTTCATTTTATTTGCCATTTCTAACTTGTATATGTGAAGTTAGCAAAAAATTAAATGTCATTATGAAAACATTTTCTCCAAAGTAGCAAGAAATTAAAAATGTGCTTTCTCTAGTAGCTTTAAATTTCAATAAAAAGGTCACACAATTTTAACATGATATCATAGCAGATATATTGACTTCTTGGACTCCACTTTGCCACCCAACAAAAGCAATAAAGTGCTTTCACATGTTTAGACATTAGGCTCACACGTGAAGAAATTTGTAAAAAAACAAATATATTTAGGTAGTTAAAAGTCTGTAATTTTTTATATTTTAAATTTTTAGATGAAATGGTCTTTCACCGGCACAAAATGTTTATTTTCGGCAGCGATTACAGCCTCTTTCGGGTTAGACTCCTCCAGCCGCTGTTGAATGGAGATTGCAATTCTATTTTTTTATATGAAAGGGGTGGCATGTGAAACCAGCAATCCCATATTGTGGAATAAGAGGAAAAATATCCAAATAAAGAATTTGTGAGGGAATGACTATTCATCTATTGTTTTTAATAATTTTACTATTATTTTATAAAACTTATAAAATATAAATATAGATAATTTAAAACTTGCGACCATAGTGGGTCGCTAACTGAAGGATAAGAAGATATCGACCAACTTTTATCGCTAAAGTGGGACCTTGTAATAATATTTTAATAAAATATAATTATATAAAAATTTATGAAATATAAATAAATATAATTCAAAATTTAGCGACCAAAGTTGGTCGCTTAAGAAAATAGAGACCAACGTTGGTCGCCAGTTCTAACGTTTAACAATTTTTATTTGTTTTAATATTATATAAAATATAAATAAATATGATTAAATTTTAGTGACCAAATTTGATCTCTAAATTAAATTCATGTACAGTTAGTGACCAACTTTGGTCGCTAAATTAAATTCATTTAAAGTTAGTGACCAAAGTTGGTCTCTATAGGGTCAAAATTAAAAATTACTTTTGTATTTACTATGTAAATAATATAAAATGTAAGTAGTTAATACTTTTGTAATACAAGGAATGAATTAATAATACTACGAAGCGGGCGTGTCTGTCTATATATATAATATATGTACTTACGCTATATTATGCATTAAGTATAACGATATTAGGTAATACCGTATCGAATACAGCTTATATATATAATATATGTACTTACGTTATACTATGCACTAAGTATAAGTGTATTAGGTAATATCGTATCGAATACAACTTTTATATATATAAATATATATATATATATATATATATATATATATATATATATATATATGTATATATATATATATGTATGTATGTATGTATGTATAATATGTACTTACGCTATACTATGCACTAAGTATAAGTGTATTAGGTAATATCGTATCGAATACAGCTTATATATATAATATATGTACGTACGCTATACTATGCATTAAGTATAAGTGTATTAGGTAATACCGTATCGAATACAGCTTATATATCTATAATATATGTACTTACACTATACTATGCATTAAGTATAAGTGTAGACGGGGTAATACCATATCGAATACAGCTTTTATATATATATATATATATATATATATATATATATATATATATATATATATATTCGATACAGTATTAGGACTTATACTTAGTGCATAGTACAGCGTAAGTACATATATTATATATATATATATATAAAACATATGTACTTACGTTATATTATGCACTAATACCGTATCGAATACAGCTTATATATATAATATATGTACTTACGCTATACTATGCACTAAGTATAAGTCCTAATACTGTATCGAATATATATATATATATATATATATATATATGTACTTACGCCATACTATGCACTAAGTATAAGTGTATTACGTAATACCGTATCGAATGCATCTTATATATATATATATATATATATATATATATATATATATATATATATATATATATATATATATATATTATCACTAAGTATAAGTGTATTAGGATTTTAATTCAATTTAAGCTATATATATACTGAAATATAGCGACCAAAGTTGGTCGCATTTTTGGTTAAACGGTCCAAAATGGCGACCAACTTTGGTCTCGAATTTGGTCAAATGGTCAATACTTATATAGCTATCAAAATAGCGACCAAAGTTGGTCTCTTTTCTTAATTCCAGATCTCAAAATCGGGCTTTCCTCCCAATATCTTATTTTCTTTTCCAAATTTCCCCAAACTCTCTGTACTCCCCTTCTCTATTTCCCTCACACAAATCAATACCCCCACCCCCGCCACCAACGCTATTGAAGTACTCCCTCTCCGGCACTGTTGAAATCGTCATGCCACCACTGACGCTGCCACTGTCCGCCGGAGCACCACCTTATTAGCTTTTTAATTCTTTTTTCATCTATCAAGGTTAGTAATCTACCTTATTAGCTTTTTAATTTATAATTTTTACGATACAATTTTGATGACCAGACCCGCCGTCACGTTAGTTAGCGCCCCATTTTCCCCTTATTGTATAGATTCATGTTCCAATATTAGTATTAGATTCGATCGGGTGTAATTGAATTGGTTTTGGTTGAAAATAAGGCACATAGCCTCTTAAAAGGAAGCTTGTATGAGAAAGTTATCCGGAAGTTGGCTGAGTGATTAGAGGGCTCGGATGTGAACTCTGGTGGTTCGGTTAGCTTCAGGGGATAATTTCTGACTTAGGAGTGCGATCGGAATTGAATTTGGAGGTCCGGTGTAGAATTAGGCTTGAATTGGCGAAGTTTAAATTTTTGGCGGATTTCGGGTGATATTTGAGATTTTGATTCAAGTTGTTGTAGCTTCGTTAGGTGATTTTGTATATGTGTGCAAAATTTCAGGTCAATTGGACGTTGTTTTGTCGGGTTTTTGATCAATGTGAGATTCGGAAGCTTTAGTTAAACTTAGGCTTGAATCCGTCGAGATATGATAACTTTTGTGTTAATGGATGTGTTTCGATGATTGGAGCAAGTTTGAACAATGTTTCAGAATGAGTTGGTGCTTTTGGTTGAGGTCCTGGGGGCCTCGGGGTGAGTTCGGGTGGTTAAACGGAGAGTTTGGAGTTTGTTGCATGTTTTGGAATTTCTGGTTCTGTCACTTCCACAGAAGCGGACAAGAGTCCGCAGGAGCGGTCGCTGCAGGAGCGGTTTTTGACCGCAAAAGCAGTCCTAGGGATTTTTAAGCTAAACCGCAGAAGCGGTTGTCGGACGCAAAAGCGGGAGCCACAGGTGCGGTAATTCGACCGCAAAAGCGAAAATCGGCCTGGGCAGAAGGGGTTTTTATTGAACATTTCATCCGCGACTTGGGTTCATTTTTCCACCATTTTTGCACCACCTTAAGAGCTTGTTGGTAGATTTTGAATAGGGTTTCGACGGGAAGTGATTGGAGGTAAGTCTTGTGGTCTAGAAAGATCATTTAATCAAAGAATCTTCCATTAATTCTCTGAATTTGGGTATAAATTTGAAGAAACTAGGGCTTGAGTTTTTGATATTCCAAATTGGGATTTGATTGGTCATTTGAGCCCAGATTTGGAAGTTCTTGGTATGCATGAATTCGTGGTGAGATGAGGATTCCAGAAATATAAGTTTTGTAATTTTTCGAGAGCGGGTCCAGGGCTCGGATTTTGCTAGTTTCGAGATTTTTTGTTATATTTCGATTATTTTCGATTGGATGTTGACCCATTAGCATATTATGATATATTTGTACTGATTTTGGTTAGATTTGACGTGCGTGGAGGCTAATTTGAGGAGCAAAGGCGTCGTGGGCGGGGAATTTCACTGGTTCGAGGTGAGTAATACTTGGAAATGGTATCCTGAGTGTTTGAAATCCCGGATTTGCACATCCTAGTGCTGTATTATAGTGACTTGCACGCTGGACCTGAGCGTGGGGTAGAGCACCGTTGGGGATTGTGACTTGGTCCGTCCCGGTTGTTGGTTTTTACCGCGAAATTGTAAATGATTTGTTGTTATCATTATGACTTGGGCTCATTGCCATGCTTGGGGCTTATTGCCGATTATTTGAACTCTTATTGAACTATCATCACTGTTTTCCTTACTATTTGAAATATCATTGAACTCAGTCCATGTGATTTACACTGTTTCATGAACTGAACTATATTTTTCTCAAACTTGGAGTTTTAACTGAAATTTGAACTATTGTTTGAGCTGGGTATTATTGTTTTACGGATGCCCGAGGCTTTTGACTATTTTGGACTGATTGAGGCTGAGGTCCATATGTGAGGGCATGAAGGATGATGTAAGGAGGCTTCCGGGCCTCGAGTGTTATGTGTGCATATGCATATTCATGTATGGATCGGACTGCACGCCGCAGAAGCATGTTGCATGGCTAGGGCTGCACGCCGCAGCATTATATATGTTATATTGGATCGGGCTGCACACCGCAACATTATATATATTATATTGGATCGGGTTACACGCCGCAGCAGTATATATATTATATTGGATCGGGCTGCATGCCGCATCATTTTATATATTATATGGATCGGACTGCAAGCCGCAGTATTATAATGCTTGAGTGTAGGAGCCTCTCCGGAGTCTGTACACATCCCCAGTGAGCGCAGGGTACTCATGGATCGGGCTACGCGCCGTAGCGGTCATGTGCATTGCATTGCATTCATGCATTCACTCCTGTTTGTACTATGTGGCACGACATTTAGCACTCATATATCATTGGCATACATACTGTTACTTGCCTTGTTGATCAGATACTCTTGTGTCATATGTTAAGGATTTTTGTACCCAAGGGGCAGACTTATGAGCTGACTTGTTCTAGCTGATATAGCATTCATATGCTGCGCTGTTAAAAATGAAAGGGATATTTGAAAAAGAGACTTTGTAAAAGAGATTTTTGAGCTGATCTTGAGATTTTTATAAAAAGGTTTTTCACAGTATTCCGATTTTTCTCAAAGGGTTGTTTGTCTTTTATAGTAGTTTGGTGTGCCCATACGTGTTTTCTTATCGCTCTGATATTATTCTCTCTTATTACCACTGAGTTGGAAGTACTCACTTTACTCCCTGCACCTCGCGTGCTGTTGCAGGTACTGATCACCCGGTAGCGGGTTAGTAGCGGATTGAAGGTATTGCTGTCGTAGCTAAGCAAGGTGACCGCCGACGTTCACAGCACCGAGATTCTTCTTCTTCTTGATTTCCAGATTTTACTCTATGTGTTATAGAATTTTAAATTTTAATAAAGGCACTCCTAGATGCTCATGACTTGTGACACCCCGGTCGGGCTGTAATGGGTTGTATATATATTGATTAATATCATAAATCCATATTCGAACTGATATATAACTGACTAACTGCTTTAAGTGGTGTTCTGAAATGGTCTGGCTGGCCTTGTCTTGACGAGAGGCGCCATCACGACCGGGTTAGGGACCTGGGTTGTGACGACCCGACAGGTCGTTTTTAGAATTTATGCCCCTTTCCCCCAAAAGCTACTTCCCCTAAATTCATTTTTGTTATTTTGGTTTGCCGGGATGTTCGATAATAGAATTCGGAGCGTTTTGGGAAACTTAGCCCCTAAATGAGAGCTCAAGTGTTGGAAAAGGGTCCATAACCAAAGTAGTGTCAAGACGACCTCGGAATGGAAAACCGATGGTTCTGTTAGCTCCGTTAGGTTATTTCCGGGTTGGGAGCGTGTTTGGAATGTCTCCGTAGCTCATTTAGGCTAAAAATTCCGAAAGTTAAAATTTTGAAGTTTCCGGTCCGATAGTGAATTTTTTATCCAAGTGTCGGAACGGAATTTCGGAAGTTGTTGTAGCACTGTCATGTCATTTGGGGCGTGCGTGCAAATTTTTAGGTTAATCGGACGTGTTTTAGTTGAGTTTTGAATCGTAAGTGAGTTTGGTTAAGTTTTGAAAATTTTTAGTTCAAATCATTGATTAAATGGTGTTTTCGGCGTTGTTTTAGGTGATTTAAGGATTGGTGCAAGTCCGAATGATTTTAAGGGATATGTTTTTATGTTTGGTTGAGGTCCCGGGGGCCTCGGGTTTGTTTCGGATGCTCGATGGGTTGATTTTTGGGATTTTGAATGAATGTTTCTGCAGTCATCTGTTGTTTCCGCGTTCGCGGATGTGCAGCCGTGTAAACGATTTCCGCAGAAGCGAATTTGGGGTCGCGGACGCGGTATTTGGAAATTGGTCGTGGACTGCAGAAGCGTTCATAGTTCCGCAGAGGCGGACTCGCTTCAGAGAGTGGTTGACCACATAAGCGAAAAATGGGATTTTTAGTAAGACCCCTGAAGCGGCTCTTTTGACCGCGAATGCGGTACCGCAGAAGCGGTCCATGGTCCGCGAAAGCGGAAATCGCTAAGTGTTATGAGTTTTATCCGAGGGTTTAATTTCATAAGTTGAAAAATCAATTGAGAGCTCGGACCAAGGTGATTTCAAGTGAGTTTTGAAGAAGAGATTATTGCGTAACGTTTCTATGATCCTTTCTAGCTTTAACCCATCATTTAATTGTTAAGTTTATCTTTTAAATTCAAATTGAGGTCCAAAAATGGAGGAATTTGAGTAGAAGTTCTTTGGCTAAACAATTGGAATTTGAGGGAGCATTTGACCTCCGATTTGGGAGATTTTTATATGTTTAGACTCGTGAGAGTACGGGGTTTCTGAAAATGTGAAAATTATTCGATTCTGAGACGTTGGACTGGGGGCATTTTGGTCATTTTACCTATTTTTGCGCCTTAGCTTTATTTTTAATAGTGTAATCAGTTGCTTGCGATATTATTTACAATATGTAATTGGTTTGAATAGATTTCAGCCACTCGGAGTCAGATACTCGTGGCAAGGGCATTGTTTCTTAGCGGTTTTGTACTAATTCGAGGTAAGTGGCTTGTCTAACTTTGTGTGGGGGACCTTTTTACCTTAGGATATCCTTGTTATTGTTTAAATGCCTTGTGCGTGAGGTGATGGGCGTGTACTTGTGCTAGTTGTTTAAAATTCACCTTACTTGGCTTATTTAGACTGTGTTTCTTCACATATTTAATTGTAAAAAATTAAACTTCCCTTGTTTGACTTAGGAAAAGCATGTTAGTAACTTATTTTATCAATTTGACTAGATGGTAATATCTGTTTTCAATTGTAAAGCGTGTTAGCAACTTATTTGCCTTATTTGGTTAAATTGCAATATTTGTCCTTCTTGTGAAGCAATGTTAGATTCTTGATTTTATTTGTTGTTCGCATTTCATTTCATTGCCGTTAAATATTGGTTTGTGGTGGTGTATTTACTATTGGGACTACGGGATGGCATCCCGAGAGCTCCCCCTGTTCGTATTTTTGGTTCTAGGTTTGGAAGTGCGGGATACCAAGAGATCCCCGACACTGGATTATATGACTGGCTGATACCAAGAGATCCCCAGCGCAGAATTTATTTTCTAGTGGATACTAAGAGATCCCTAGGGCAGGACTGATTTACTGGAGGATACTAAGAGATCCTCGGGATACTTGGAGATACCTTGCTTATGTGATGAGGATATCCTCGGGATACTTTGAGATCCCTTGCTTATATGATGAGGATACTGGGAGATCCTCGGGATACTTGGAGATCCCCGGTGAAAAATAGTCTGTAATAGTTGTTCTTGTTTTGTCGAATTGTAATATAGTCTATTCCATTCTTCTTATTGTTTATTTGATATCCGAGATTTCGTATTCCCTACTGCTATTCCATTTCATATTTATTCTTATGTTTATCTCAGTAGGGGCCTAGACCTTCCTCGTCACTACTCCATCGAGGTTAGGCTTGCACTTACTGAGTACCGCCGTGGTGTACTCATGCTACTCTTCTGCACATTGTCTTCTATTCTCTCACGGATGGTGAGAACACGCACGACCCAGGACGATCAGGCACCCGCACCCCCTCCTGTAGGCGCTAAGGATAAGGGCCGGGCAGGGGTCTTGGATGTGAGCAGGGTGCAGCCAGAGCACCTGCGCGAGCAGCCGCCAAAGTGGCACAAGCAGTCCCAGTTAGGACTCAAGCACCAGAGACGCCCACAGCCACTACTACTCCCGTTGTTCAAGAGACATTGGCGCAGTTTATAAGTATGTATACCACGTTGTCGTAGGCAGGGTTGTTTCCTCTTCCTGCAGCTATGTCCCAGGCCGGGGGAGGAGCCCAAACTCCCGCAGCCCACACCCGAGCAGATGGTGCATATGGGACCGATTCTAGATGATATTCCTGCCCAGCCTGCAGTACCAGTTCAGCCCGAGGATGGGGCACCTGCTTCGGAGGATGAGCAGCATATATTGGAGCAGTTCAAGAAGTATGACCCTCCTATTTTTAGCGGACTAGCTACAGATGATGCCTTGGGGTTTTTGGAGGACTGTCATCGCATCTTTTGCACCATGGGTATCAGTGCTTCGAGTGGGGATTCTTTTGTAGCTTTCCAGATTATGGCACCTATGATTGGGGGCGCACCTTTGAGCTAAACAGACGGGATGAGGCTGCCTCTCTGACTTGGACTCAGTTTTCAGATATGTTATAGATGGAGTTTGTTCCCCAGAGCCTCCGAGATGCATGGCGCACGAAGTTTGAGCACTTGAGCTGAGCCCTATGACTGTCTCTGAGTATGCCATCTGTTATACCAGGTTGGCCATGCATGCGCCTGATTTGGTGGCTACTATTCGTGAGAGGGTTCGCAGGTTTATCGAGGGTTTTATTCCTTCCATCAGGTCTGGCATGGCGCGAGAGTTGGAGATGGATATACCCTATCATCAGGCGGTGAGTATAGCCACGATGATAGAGGGTATGCATGCCAGGGAGCGAGAGGAGAGAGAGGCCAAGAGGTCTCGAGAGTCTCATCATTTTTCTGGTACCCGTACTTCCGGAGCAGGACATCATGGTAGGGGCTATACGGGTCACCTAGTTCACTATGCTCTTCCTTCACCCAACAGTACTCAAGCTCCTCCCAGATCTGAAGAGCCTTATTATGCACCCCCGATTTCAAATGCGCCTCCTGCGCCGGGTACTTACAGAGGACACTCTAGCAGGGGTGGTTCCAATTAGTCACAGCCACCTCGCCCTCCTAGAGCTTTTTATGAGTGCGGGGATACTCGCCATGTCGTGAGGGATTGCCCTAGGCTCGGGAGGAGTGCACCTCCACATCAGCCTCAGTACAGCGCACCCAGCGGGATTTCAGGCCATTGTCCCAGCTCCACCCCACCTGCCCAGCCAGCCAGGGGCGGGGATCGGGGAGATAGATCGCCCTCGAGGTAGGGGCCGGGCCAAATTTTATGCCATTCCTGATCGTGTCGAGGCTGTCGCCTCCGATTCTGTTATCACATGTATTATTCTGGTTAGTCACAGAGAGCCATCGATTATATTCGATCCAGGCTCTACTTATTATTATGTATCATCTTATTTTTTTCCTCATTTGGGTACAGTCCGAGAGACCTTGAGCTTTCCTATTTATGTTTCCACTCCCGTGGGAGATTCTCTTGTTGTGGACCGTGTGTATCGGTCATGTTTGATTACTATTTGTGGTTTTGAGACCAGGGCAGATCTTATATTAATTGATATGGTCGATTTTGATATTATCTTGGGCATGGACTGGTTGTCGCCCCATTATGCTATTCTTGATTATCACGCTAAGACCGTGACGCTGGCTATGCCAGGTATTCCTCGTATTGAGTGGAGCGGTACTTTTGATCACAGTCCCAGCAGAGACATATATTTTCTTAAAGCTCATCGTATGATTGAGAAAGGGTGTGACGCATATATAGCCTATGTGAGAGATGTCAGTGTTGATACCCGTTCTGTTGACTCTGTCCCAGTAGTACACGATTTTCTCGATGTGTTCCCAGCTGATCTTCTGGGCATAACGCCCGATCGGGACATTGATTTTGGTATTGATTTGTTGTTGGGCACTCAGCCCATATCTATTCCTCCTTACCGTATGGCTCCTCCTGAGTTGAAGGAGTTGAAGGATCAGTTACAAGAATTGCTTGATAAGGGTTTTCTTCGACCCAGTGTTTCACCATGGGGTGCTTCTGTATTGTTTGTGACGAAAAAGGAGGGTTCTATACGCATGTGTATCGATTATCGTCAGTTGAACAAAGTTACAGTGAAACACTGATATCCTTTGCCTCGTATTGATGATCTATTTGACCAGCTTCAGGGTGCGCATGTGTTTTTTAAGATTGATTTCTGCTCAGGTCTTAAGATTCAGGAGCTGGATATCCCGAAGACTGCTTTTAGGACTCGGTATGGTCATTACGAGTTCCTCGTCATGTCATTTGGGCTGACCAACGCCCCAGAAGCTTTTATGCATTTGATGCACAGTGTATTCAGGCCCTATCTTGACTCGATTGTCATTATTTTCATAGATGATATTCTTGTATACTCCCGAGCTGGGAAGATCATTATCAGCACCTGAGGATAATGCTTCAGACTCTGAGGGAAAAGAAATTATATGCAAAGTTTTCAAAATGTGAGTTTTGGTTGAGTTCCGTGGCATTTCTAGGCCACGTGGTATCGAGTGAGGGCATTCAGGTAGATCTGAAGAAAGTGGAAGCACTGCAGAGTTGGCCCAGGCCCTCCTCAGCTATAGAGATCCGCAATTTCCATGGCCTGGCGGGGTATTACCGTTATTTTGTGGAGGGGTTCTCGTCGATTGCAGCCCCTATGACTAGATTGACCCAGAACGGTGCTCCCTTTCAGTGGTCAGACGAGTGTGAGGCGAGCTTCCAAAAGCTCAAGACGGCTTTGACTTCATCCACTATTCTGATTTTACCTACCGGTTCGGGGTTCCTATATGGTTTATTGTGATGCCTCACGAGTTGGACTTGGAGAGGTATTGATGCAGGACGGTAGGGTGATTGCCTACGCGTCTAGATAGTAGAAGGTGCATGAAAAGAACTATCATGTCCATGACCTTGAGTTAGCTGCTATTGTTTACGCCTTGAAGATCTGGCGTCACTATTTGTATAGTGTGGCTTGTGAGATTTATACAGATCATCAGAGTTTGCAGCACTTGTTCAAGCAGAAGGATCTGAACTTGCGCCAGAGGAGATGGTTGGGGCTACTGAAGGATTATGATATCACTATTCTTTATCACCCGGGCAAGGCCAATGTGGTAACCGATGCCTTGAGTCGCCGGGCGGAGAGTTTGGGGAGTTTGGTATATTTACCAGCTTCAGAGAGACCTATGGCGATGGATGTCCAGGATTTAGCTAGTCATTTCGTGAGATTGGACCTTTCGGAGCCCAGTCGGGTTCTAGCCTTTGTGGTTTCTCGGTTTTCATTGTTTGATCGTATCAAGGAGAGACAGTATGATGATCCTCATTTGCTTGTCCTCAGGGACACAGTTCAGCATGGCGATGCTAAGGATGTGACTATTGGAGATGACGAGGTGTTGAGGATGCATGGTCGTATTTGTTTATCCGATGTTGATGATATTTGGGAGTTGATATTGACCGAGGCCCATAACTCGCGGTATTTCATCCATCCGGGTGCCGCAAAGATGTATCAGGACCTGAGGCAGCATTACTGGTGGAAGCGGATGAAGAAGGACATAGTAGAGTTTGTGGCTAGTTGCCTCAACTGTCAGCAGTGAAGGCTAAACATCAGAGACCAGGAGGGTTAGTCCAGCAGAAGGATATTCCGGAGTGGAAATAGGATAACATCACCATGTATTTTGTGATTGGTCTCCCCCTGACGTCGAGGAAGTTTGATTCTATTTGGGTTGTTGTGGATCGGCTGACCAAGTCCGCTTATTTCATTCCAGTGTGCACTTCTTACTCAGCGGAGCGGTTAGCGGGGATTTATATTAGGGAGATTGTTCGTCTGCATGGCATTCCATTTTTTGTCATCTCAGACAGAGGTTCAGTGTTTACATCACGATTCTGGAGAGCCGTCCAGCATGAGTTGGGTACTCGGGTGAGCAGGAGTACAGCTTTTCACCCTCAGAAAGACGGACAGTCCGAGCGCACTATTTAGATTCTTGAGGATATTCTCCGTGCATGCGCTATTGAGTTTAGAGGGTCTTAGGATCAGTTCTTTCCATTGGCTGGGTTTGCATACAACAACAGCTATCAGTCCAGTATTCAGATGGCGCCTTATGAGGCCTTATATGGTAGTAGATGCAGGTCCCCGGTGGTTTGGTTCGAGCGGAGCGAGGCCAGGTTATTGGGCACTGATTTGGTTCAGGATGCGGTTGAGAAGGTTAAGGTAATTCACGATAGATTCTGTGCGGCCCAGTCCAGACAGAAGAGTTATGCGAACCCAAAGGTTCGTGATGTTTCATTTATGGTTGGTGAGCGGGTTTTACTTCGGTTCTCGCCTACGAAAGGCGTCATGAGGTTTGGAAAAAAAGGAATGTTGAGCCCGAGGTACATTGGTCCATTTGAGATTTTGAAGCAGGCTGGGAAGGTTGCTTATGAGCTTGCTTTACCTCCCAGTTTTGCCGGGGTTCATCCAGTATTTCATGTTTTGATGCTTCGTATGTATCACGGTGACCCGTCTCACGTGTTGGAGTTCACTTCAGTCCAGTTGGACAATAACTTGTCCTATGTTGAGGAGCAGTGGTAATATTGGATAGACAGGTTCGAAAGCTTAGGTAAAAGGATATAGCTTCATTAAAGGTTCAGTGGCGGGGTCAACCGGCCAAGGAGGCAACTTGGGAGACCGAGCGGGATATGCGAAGCCGATACCCTCATCTTTTTGCTACTTCAGGTATGTTCTCTATGCTCGTTCGAGGACGAACGAATGTTTATGTGTAGGAGGATGTGACGACCCGGACAGTCGTCTTTAGAGGTTATGCTCCGTTCCCCCATTAACTGCTTCCCCTAAGTTCATTTCTGCTATTTTGGTTTGCCAGGATGTTCGGTAATAGAATTCGGAGCGTTTTGGTACACTTTGTCCCTAAATGAGAGCTTAAGTAATGGAAAAGGGTCCGTAATTAGAGCAGTTTCAAGACGACCTCGGAATGGAAAAACAGATGGTTTCATTATCCCCGTTAGGTGATTTCGGGGTTGGAAGCGTATTCAGAATGTATTTTGGATGTCTGTAGCTAATTTAGGCAAGAAATGCCGAAAGTTAGAATTTTGAAGTTTCCGGTTCGGTAGTGAATTTTTGATCCAAGGGTCGGAATGGAATTTAAGAAGTTTCTATAGCACCGTCACGTCATTTGGGACGTGCGTGCAAAATTTCAGGCTAATCGGACATGTTTTGGTTGGGCTTTGTATCCAAAATGAGTTTGGATAAGTTCTGGAAATTTTAAGTTCAAATCATTGATTAAATGGTGTTTTCGGCGTTGCTTTAGGTGATTTAAGGATTGGTGCAAGTCCGAATGATGTTAAGGGAATGGTGTTTAGGGATTTGGAGCTACTTTGGAGGCTTGAGGTATGCATTTGCCGCGTCCGCAGAGCCGAAGAGCCTTCTTCTATTTTACCTTTAGTTGATAGCTTCTTTCATATACTCATTTGTTATAGACACTTCGGAATGTTAGAGTATTGTAATATGTTTACTCTTAGCCTGTGCTGCCCGTGGGTTTCCTGGTCTCGGAGGTTCCTTACGTTATTTTGAGTCGGCATGTATGTGCCAGGCGGCACTCTATACATTATCTTATGCTATTTATATTTTAATTATCGTTTCCGCAAAGATTGTTGAATTTCCACAATGTGTGAGGCTTACCTAGTCGCGAAGACTGGATGCCGTCATGACAGGTTCACGATTGGTAAACTAGGGTCGTGACATGGGTCGTGATAACAATTTTATGTAATTGGTTAGTGTTTTTGTCTATTTTGTATTAGGGTTTTGTATTAATTATGAACTTAAGGTAGAAATTAGGAACTATCTTAAATTATGAATTTATGGTTCTTAATAGAACTTAAATTAATGTATTAAACTTTTTGGATATGAATTGAACTTTTAGTTAATGGATTGAACTCGTAGGATATGAATCAACTAATTTAATTTATTCTTGCTTTATTTATATAGATGGAACATCGTTCTTGGATGTACAATAGGAATTATCCTAATCGGCATGGATTGCGGGAGGATTTTGTGGAAGGGGTTGACGACTTTATTAGACATGCAATGTCACTTCCTCACATATAAAAGAAGGAGTAATTAGGTGCCCTTGTGTTAAGTGGGACTGTATGAAGTTTGGAAAACCGTAGGAAGTTAAGGTTCATCTTTTAAGGAAGGGGTTTATAGTGAATTACTTTGTGTGGACTAATCATGGAGAGATGGATGGTAGCCATGGGATATTTCATAACATGGTTGTTGGTGAAAGTATTAGGTCGAGGGATAATAGAAATAATGATTCCCGAATTCATGATAATGTTGCGAATGCTTTTGGAATGCACTTTGGGGGTGATCCCAGCGAAAATGTTGAACAAACTCCTAATGATGAAGCAAGACATTTTTATGAACAGTTAGAGGAAGTTAGTCATCCACTATGTAAAGGACGTCCTCAGTCTGAGTTGTCTGTTGCAGTTAGATTACTAAGCATCAAATCTAGTTGGAATATTTCTCAAGCAGCCGTGGATTCTTTCATTGACCTTATGCATGAACTAGTTAACGAGGAAATCGAATTACCTGGTGATTTCTATAATGGCAAAGAGATTAGTTTCTAAGTTAGGACTTTTGTCAATGAGAATTGATTGTTGTAAAGATGGTTGCATGTTATATTCTAAAGATGATGAAAAATTAAGTTGTTGTAAATTTTGCGGAAAGTATCGTTTCAAGAGGCTCTCCAGCGGGAAGATGGTCGCTATCAAGGCGATGCATTATTTACCTCTTATACCTAGGCTAAAGAGGTTATATGAATCGATGAGTTCTGCTCATATGAGATGGAACTTTACAAATAGAAGACCACCTGGTGTTATGTGACATCCTTCAGATGGAGAAGCTTGGAAGCACTTTGATAGGACATATCCATATTTTGCTAGTGAACCAAGGAACATTCGGTTAGGTCTATGTGCGGATGGTTCACGCCTTTTTTTCTATCTGCATCACCGTATTCATGTTGGTCTGCCTTTCTTACACCATATAATCTACCACCCGAGTTGTGCATGACTAGTATATATATATTCTTAAATTGTATTATCACTGGTCCACATAATCCGAAAAGTTTGATAGATGTATATTTGCAACCTTTGATTGATGAGCTAAAACAATTGTGGTACAATGGTGTTGAAACATATGACATATCAACCAAGTAGAATTTCAATGCGTGCTAATTTAATGTGGAAAATTAATGAGTTTCATGTGTATGGAATGTTGTCTGAATGGATGACTGCTGGGAAGCTAGCTTGTCCTTACTACATGGAAAATAGTAAAGCGTTCACTTTGAAACATGGCCGAAAGCAATCATGGTTTGATTGTCATTATCAATTCTTGCCTGAGGGTCATGAGTTTAGAAGGATGAAAAATGCTTTCAAAAAGAATAAACTGGAATATGATTATCCACCTCCGATACGTTGAGGTGAGGAAATTTGGGAGAGGGTCCAGAACTACAGTAAAGTTACTGAAGTTCCACCGCATAGATCCCCTGGATATGGTGTTACTCATAATTGGACCAAACAGAGTATATTTTGGGGGTTGCTTTATTGGAAGGATAATCTTCTCTGTCAAAACCTTAATGTCATGCATATTGAGAAGAACTATTTTGACAATTTTTTCAACACAGTGATGGTTGTTAAAGGTAAGACAAAGGATAAGTCGAAGGCTAAACTGGACTTACAAGAATATTGCAGGCGGCCTGAATTACACTTGTAGACAACAAACAATAGTAAGTTATTCAAGCCCAAAGCAAGTTACACATTCACTTTGGAGGAAAGGCGGCAGATTTGTGATTGGGTAACGAAATTGAAGATGTCTGAGGGTCATGCATCGAATTTCGAGAAAACATTTGATATGGAGGTAGGGAAGTTGAGCCATTTGAAAAGTCATGACTGTCATGTTTTCATGGAGACCTTAGTGCCTATTGCGTTTTATTGGTTTTCTTGAAAGAATCTGGAAATCCATCACTGAGATTAGTTTGTTTTTCAAAGACTTGTGTTCTTCCACTTTAAGGGAAGAAAACCTATGCCGGATGTATCAGAACATTCGTGCAACTTCGGATAAGATGGAAAGATATTTCCATGTGGGTTTTTTGATGTGATTTAACACCTTCCAATCCACCTTGTACACGAGGCACGACTTGGAGGGCCTGTTCATTGCAGATGGTTGTATCCCTTTGAGAGGTAATATTATAGTCCATATATAATTTTCTGTTTTATTTGAATGTTCTTGGCTAACCTGAAATTATGTAGTACAATTGGCTAATGCAAATAATTTATTAAGCAGAAGAATAGAATTGAAGGATCTATATGCGAAGCCTATCTTGCAAAGGAAACTGCTCATTTTTGTTCTTATTATTTTGACAGCAACGTGCCATGTGCTAGGAATAGGCCCAACATACACACATTTGACTTTACGAATGATTCATTATATCCTCCTATGTCCATATTCAATCAACCAGACCGATGTTCTAAGGATGGTAGAAAGAGAAGTTTGAGTGATATGGAGTTCAAGTCAGCTACACTTCATGGGTTGCTAAATTGTCCCGAAGCAGTGCCATTTCTCAAGTAAGTATTGATTAAATAGTTATCAAAATATAAATTTTACTGTGATTACATCTCAATACAACTACTAAATATATTGATGTGTCACAGTCACTTCGTGGGTCAATTTGGCCAAGATGTTGTATATACGACATTTATAAGGTGGTTTAAACAATTCGTAAGTATAATCCTTAAAATATTATAACACTGTGTAGGTAAACAATGTTTGAAATTTATGCTAACTTATGAATTTTGTTAACAATATGTAGGTAAATAATCCAAATAATTGTGTAAATTAATTTTCGAAAGATATATCTTGGGGACCTGGGGTTGAGGTCATAACATATTCCAAGTACTTTGTGAATGGTTATAAGTTTCATACATAGGGTTACTCTAAAAATAAAAAAAATGCAACAACAGTGGGGTGTGGGTTCAAGGTGGTGATGGCAACCAAGTTGGAGATATTGATTATTATGATGTGCTCAAAGAAATAATAGAACTAAAATATTCAGGTAGGCCATTTAAGAAAATTATTCTCTTTAGATGCAAGTGGCTTGACCCAAATCCAACAAGAGGTACGAGAGTACACAATCAATACAACATAATTGAGGTTAATCAAACGAGGGAGTATGATCGCTATAATCCTTTCATAATTGCACATAATGTTAGGCAAGTGTATTATGCTCCTTATCCATTTCAGGGAAATAAGTCCAATTGGTGGGTTGTAATCAAAACTAAGCCTGTAGGTAGGGTCGAAGTCGAGAATGTGTTGGATGTTGCATATCAAAACGATATCTCCAGTTTTCACCAAATAGTGGCCGAACTTTTAGAAAATGATTTGGAACATCCTGAATATATATTGGAAGAAGTTGATATAAATGAATTAAGAATTATAGAAAATGAGGAAGAAGAATCAACTGATGAAGCTCAATCTAGCAAGGAAGAAGAAATTCTTTGATGAGGAAGACGAATTCCCTGACGAGGAAGAATACGTCGATGAGCTTTAAAAAGTTGGTTTCATTGATAACTCGTTTATAGATAGTTTCCTTATATGTTTCAATCTAAATTATGTATTATATTATGCAAATGAGAGGCAAGGGTCGAGGTAATAATGAAGGTAGTGGTTCTCGGGGAAAAGAAAAGGGCTAGGAAGCAAAAGAGGAGGGTAGAAGATAGTACTTATCAATCTTTTCCACCTTCTTCTGATTTGCATGTCACTATGCCACAGCCTCCACCCCTTGGCTATACTGAGCTGCCACAGCATCACCAGCCCGACACCTTCGTGCAGACCCCAGTTGTTTCTTCACAGGGCCATCGGACTGTGCTTCCGACATACAGTCTACCTGCCTCACAGCAGCGTGGATCCCACCCAGCAGCATCACATGGATCGCATTGATCCATTTCACAGCCACAGGGATCACGTCTATTAGTGTCACAACCAGTCAGGTCACAGACACTCGGTTCACAACAGTCAGTATCACAGCCACTTGTGATCCATGCAGCTATGTCGCAGTCTATGACGACCTGACCCGTCGTCTTATGTGTTACTACTCTATTTCCCCCTTATGGTGTTTCTTCATGTTTAATATCAGTATTAGAGTCAATCGGGTGTAATTGAATTAGTTTTGGTTGAAAAATGAGACCAATAGTCTCTTTAAGGAAAGCTTAAGTTGGAAAAGTCAACGGGACATTGAATTGTGACTTAGAGTGCTCCGAATGGATTTTCGATGTTTTGACTAGTTTTGGATAGTGATTTGTGACTTGGGAGAGAAAACAGAATCGAATTTGGAGGTCCGATGTAGAATTAGGCTTGACTTGGCTAAGTTCGATTTTTGGCAAATTCCGGTTGATAGGTGAGATTTTGATCCGGGGGTCGGAATGGAATTGCGAAGTTACAGTAGCTCCGATAGGTGATTTTGTATATGTTTGTAAATTTTCAAGTCATTCGTACGTTGTTTGGTTGGGTTTATCGAAGCAAGTTTTAATGAGGTATTAGGTTGAGTTTGTGCTTTTGGTTTAAGTCCCGGGGGTCTCTGGGTGATTTCGGATGGGTGACGAAATGGTTTTTGGTCTTTGAATGCTGCAGATAATGCAGTAGCTGTTGCAGAGCAAAATACCCTATGCGATCATAGTGGTCGTACGCGATCGTGTAGAAGGAAGGAAGGAGGGTGGTCTGTTTTGCTATGCGAACACAAGGATCGATTGAGTCCGCATTGAAGGAAAACTAGAGGGCCTAAGGTTGTGTTATGCGAACGCATAGCTGTTATGTGAACACGTATAAGGAAGGCTGGGGCCTGGGATTTTATGCTATGCGAACGCATTGAAGATGTGCGAACGCATAGAAGAAAGGGCATGGGCAGAGAGTTTTTAATTAAAACATTTCATCCGCGAGCAAGGTTAGTTTCCCCCCCATTTTTGAGCACCTTGAGAGCTTGTTGACGGATTTTGAAGGGGATTTTGACGAGAAGTGATTAGAGGTGAGTCTCGTGGTCTAAATATATCATTTTATTGAAGAATCCACCATTAATTCTCTGAAATTGGGTGTAAAAGTTGATAAACTAGGGTTTGAAATTTCAAATGAAAATTGGGGATTTGGAGAAGCAATTGGACCCTGATTTTGATGAATTTTATATGTATGGACTCGTGGCGAGACGAGGATTCTGAAAATGTCACTTTCGTAATTTTTCAAGAAGTGGGCCCGGTGCTCGGGTTTTGCCAACTTCATGTTTTTGGGTTTTATTTTGAGTTATTTCGATTAGGCTATGTTCCATTAGCCTATTTTGACGTATTCCTATTGGTTTTGATCAGATTTGGCATCCGCGGGGGTTTATTCTCGAGGGAAAGGCATTGCGAGCTAGTTTGCGGCCGGCTTCAGGTGAGTAATATTTAGGAATGATATCCTGAGGATTTAATACCCCGGGTTTGCACATCTTAGTGCTGTATTGAGGTGACTTGCACGCTGGACCTGAGCGTGGGGTAGAGCACCGTTGGGGATGGTGACTTGGTCTGTCCCGGTTGTTGGTTTTTACCGCATATTTGCAAACAATTTGTTGTTATCATCATAAATTGGACTCATTGTCATACGTGGGGCTTATTGTCGATTGGTTGAACCCTCGTTGAACTATCATAACTGTTATTCCTTACTATTTGAAATATTATTGAATTCAGTCCATGTGATTTACACTGTTTTATGAACTCAGCTATATTTTACTCAAAACTTGGAGTTTTAAACGATGTTTGAACTATCATTTAAGTTGAGTATATTTGTTTTACGGATGCCTGAGGGGCTTTTGAATATATTAGACTGATTGAGGCTGCGGCCATACGCGAGGGCATGAATATGATGTAGGGAGGCTTGCAAGCATCGAGTGATATGTGTACATGTGCATATACATGCATGGATCGGACTGCATGTCGCAATGGCATATTGCATGGATCGGGCTGCACGCCGCAGCGGTGTGATATTGATATTGCGCTTGGGATGTAGGAGCCCCTCCGGAGTCTGAACCCCTACAATGAGCGCGGGTACCCAAATGGATCGGGCTGCACGTTCCGCAGTGTTCATGCATTGCATTGCATTAATGCATTACTCCTGTTTGTACTACGTGGCATGACATTTAGCACTCATATATCATTGGCATACATATTGTTACTTGCCTTGCTGACCAGATACCCTAGTGTATATGTTGAGGAGTGTTGAGCCTGAGAGGCTGATGATGGATATTGTGAGTTGGGAGTGAGCCCGCGGGGCTGGTACTGTACTGAAAGGCTGATATTGAGCCCGAGGGGCAGTTTTCTGATTATTTCCTACTTGTTTAAATTACCTTTGAAACTGTTGAAAAAGCACATTTTCAAAAGAGATTTGTGAAATGATCTTGAGATTTTCTAAAGGCATTTCCACGGTATTTCGATGTTTTCTCAAAAAGGGTTGTTCTATGTTTATAGCAGTTTGGTGTGCTCCTACGTGTTTTCTTATCGCTCAGATATTATACTCTCTTATTATCACTGAGTTGGAAGTACTCACTTTACTCCGTGCACCTTGCGTGCAGTTGCAGGTATTGTTCACCCGATAGCGGGTTACTAGCAGGACCGAAGGCCATATTCTAGTATTTGAGCAAGGTGACCGCCAGCGTTCACGACACCACACTCCATCTTTGTATTCCGGTTTTTATCTTGTATATATATATTGTTGGACCAGTAGTAGTGTCCCCACTCATTAGATGCTCGTGACTTGTGACACCCCGTTCGGGCTGTATTGATTTTTATACTAATTAATTAATGTCATAAATCTAGATTCGATATGTTATATAATTGTTTAACTGCTTAAAGTGATTTTTTGGGTTGTTGGATGGCCTTGTCTTCACGAGAGGCTCCTTTACGACCGGGTATAGAATTTGGGTCGTGACACAGTCACAGGGATCACATCTATCGTCATCAGTGACTCCACCTATTGGAGGCCTTCACTTACGGGATAGTATCTCTGACCCCCCCTACTCCTTCCCCACATTGCCTCTAATACACATGTTTCGGATGATGATGCTGATGATGTTGCTGCTGATGATGAGAAGGTGCATTATGATCAGTTTGGTAGGATCATCATAGTCCTTGAGGGTGATGGGTAAGAGTTATTTGTTATTTTTATGTTAATTATTTTGTACAGTTTTTACTAAGGTATTACTTTGTTTTATTTATTAAGTTACAGGTTCCTCTCGAGTAACATTATTACGAGGATAATCACCAAAGCAACTAGAAAGCTTTATGATGCCCCTTATGTGTCTTGGCATGAATTCCCATTCTCACTGAAGGAGACAATTTTCAATGAATATAAGGTATAAATGTTCGTTTAAGCAGTATAATTATTTATATTTATGAAATTTCCATATAATATTTAACTTTTGAAATACAAAGCAAGTGTGTATGGGAACGCCAGTATAGCGCGGACGTGGCTGCAAATTTTAATCTCAAAGCTCGTAAGCGGTTGTCGCATGCTTTCTCCATAGCTACACATCTGAACCAGAAGCTTGGCTGGTTGCTTCAGGAGTTTTGGGATGATATACAATGGAAATGGCTTACTTCAGAGTTCTTATAGAAGAGCGAAAAGGGGAAAAAAGCTCGGGCATCTGAGAAGGGAGGATCCTTGCACACCGGAGGTGCGGTCAGCCAGGGGACAATAAAAAGAAGAATGGTACGTAATTGCTTCATATATTTTAATTTTCAATGTATATATATTCTATTTATTAATTAAAATTTATGAGTTTTCAGTAAAAGAAGTTGGGCCGTTCGATGAACCAAGATGAGCTATCCAAAGAGACTCATATTGTGAAGAAGAAGAAAGAGACGGATGACGAATGGTGGGGCGAGGGACGTGCCTCGACTGTACATTTAAGTTTTAACTTTTCATTAAGTATTTTCATTTACTTTTATATAAATTTTGAAATACTAATTCAATTTACTTTTACTTGTAGGATCGCTTCGAGTTGAAGCTGAGGAATTCATACTCAGTCAGCCACCTAGTGAGTCGGGCGAGCCATTCCAACTTTCGGTCGAGAATACTGAAAGACTATGGGCGCAGGCTGTAGGTGGTCCAAAATGTGGGAAGGTATACGGTTTTGCTACTAAGACATTCCATCGCGATAGGTGTGGAATGCAAGGAATAGGGACTTCCTCGCAATCCAAGAAACTTGATGGAGAGAGACTCTCCGCTATGCGGGAGACTGTGTCAGAAGTGTCCAAGAAAAGAGAAAAGCTTAGAGATGCTCAGTATGTTGGCGTGGTCGCTCAGTTCCAGGACATGCAAGAGCAGATAAAAAATCTCCTAGCTGGATCTTTTTCGATTCCCCGGTCTCGACCATCATCGCTAGAGGTTGCTTGTCCTCGTGCTCGTTCGTCCCATCCTCCAAGTGGTTATTCCTGACGTCCTCCCCGTGATCATTCTTTCCATTATCGACAAGTAGACCCTTCTCAATACCGTGATGATGATGAAACTTCATAATACGGTGATGATATTGATGTACCAAATAATGAATTTTAGACAATTTGAACTAGACAAATACAATTTGTTTTCCATTCGGTTGTAATAAGAGTTAACTTAGTTGGTAGTTCTATTAAAATTAACACTTTCTTGGTTTTAATGTAGCTTTTTTTGTTGTTTTTGTGTTGTTATTTGGTTGTTGTCAGGTTTGTTATTGGAATTGTTGTTTGAATTGTTGTTGTTATTGCTTGTTAGGGTTTTGGTATGACTGGCAGGTGGTGTAGCTATCAAAGTAATACAAAGAAAAGCAACCAAAGTTGGTCTCTATTTGGTCGCTTTTCAAGCTTAAAAAAATTCTGGAAAATAGCGACCAACTTTGGTCGTTATTTTTCCATATTTCTTCAAAAAGCGACCAAACTTGGTTGCTATTTTCTTAAGAAAAAAATCTGGTAATATAGCGACCAAAGTTGGTCACTATTTATTAAAAATTGAATTAAATTCATGTATTTAGGGACCAAAGTTGGTCACTAAATTAATAAAATAAATGAATAATTAAATAAAGTAGCGACCAACATTGGTCTCTAGTTTTCGTATTTTAAAATAAAATATTTGGATTAGAGACCAAAGTTGGTCGCTTTTTAATGATTAATAATAAGTAAATAAATAATAATTTTTTTTGTTTAGAGACTAACTTTGGTCGTAAAAATTATATTATTAAATTAATAAAGTAACCAAAGTTGGTCTCTATAATCAATATCCGAAAAAATGGGTTCATTTAGAGTAAAGACCAAAGTTGGTCGTTAATTCTTTGGTCCCTAAATAAAAGGGACTATTAATATAGCTACCAAACACCTTTGGTTGCTTTTTCAGATTGCTTTTTCCCGAATTTCTAGTAGCCACGGTTGAAGGACAGGAATCACCAGAAAAAGAGGACCCTCTGAAAGAGGAAGAATCCAATATCTTCACTTATAGTGTGTGCTAAAGTTGTGGTATATATACCATTCTTAGGAATTCATAATTGGAACTTCTACTTTGGAGTTTTATTATAATTTCCTTCAAATGTGTTGCATGCATGCATGGATATATATTGTGTGAGTTGGCTATTTCAGAGTCTTTTCAGAGAAAACGCAAGAACAATAAATAGTCTCTTCTTTTTCGTTTCTTCTTTGATTTTATAACTCATTATGGCAGTGTAAAGTTGGAGATATATACAGAAAGCAAGATCTTTTTCAAGAGAATCTGAACCCAAATTCTCTGAACTCTAGTGGGATCTGCTATACTCACTAATATTCACATATAGTGAATGTTACCAGTGCCACTGCCACAAAGAGTACTTTCACAAAAAAGACCCATTATTTCTTCAGTCATTTGATTCTAGAATATACTTGGATATATCAGTATATTCATAGAAAATAAGCCAAAATATATCACTATTTACCTCATGCACCAAAAAAATGATTGATTCAAGATATTTCAATTGTTTTTTGCGTTTATAATTAACTTATTGATTGATCATGTCAAGCCAATTCCATGTGATTTAATGTCCTGTCATTTTCCTGTCGATCTAATATTTCGAAAATCATATCATTGACTCTATGATTTTAATTTTCCAAGAAGGAGGGACATGGCATATTTAGGACTAGGAGCATACCATACTCAAAGAAAAAAAAGGTTATCTCATAACTTGTTGGTTCAAGTTATCGAAATAAATAATTATCAGAAGGAAAAAGCTCTCTAACAAGTAAACAGAAAGATGTCCGTTAACAATGCTAACGTTGATAATTAAATATCCAACAAATTAAACTATCCGAATCTCATTTATTTGTTTACGTACTTTACTTTATATTTTCTACAATTACACCTGTTTCGGAAGCAGCTTTTTTAGGTTAGAAATTAACAAGGCTGCTATTAGTAACTAATTATAAAATAAAATAAAAAGACGTACCTTTTGCGTATTTTTAGAAAATAAGGCCACTGATGCAAATAGGGGCGAATCTAAAATTTCTAAAATATAGGTGCACCGCTAAAAAAAGAAGAAATTTAAGTATTATTAAGTAGGAATTGATCAATATTCTTACGGATAAATAATTCATTGTGCAACCAAATGCAACATTAAACCTTTGTAGAGCATGCATGCCAACATATAATATTAGACTAATTATAAAAAGTACATACATGAAATATTAGCGAAAAGACCATGTGTTCACGTGCCCATCAAATACCCTATAAATCTGCCGCTAGATGCAAACAAACCCATGAAAATTTTCAACTAGGAATATAACAAAGGAATGAGTGATCAATAATGTGCCTAACATTCCAAGCAGAAAACTTTCTCTCTCTAGAATGAGCGTCTCGTCTCAGTAAAAATTGAAATGACGAGGAAATCCAAGGCTAGAGGAGGAAGACAACTGACTCAAGAGACGGATCACCAGCAGATCCATGGCAATAATAGAATTCCGAGTTCACCAGATGCGAAGAAAATGAAAAGTATCAACGTATTACAAGGAATTACTCCACTGGAACTGGACGTGACTACGATGGAACAGGAAATACCAAGAAACCTCTTGCATGGCAAAGAATTAAAGCAAAAATCATCAGGAAAGCTCTTGCATGGTGAAGATCTGGAGCAGAACTCATCAGGTAAACATCGTGGGCAGATATCGCAGAGCAGGAAGCATAACACGAAGGTACGATTGGGGTAAAATCACTTAATTCACCTAAAGTGGGACAATGGAGTAGAATTTTAACAAATAGTTCAGATGTAGAGGAACTGAACTAATAACTAAAGAAGTAGATAATCAAAATGTGAAAATCACCATGGATGATATCAAAGAGGAGGTTGAGTACTGGAGTAATGTAGTAATATGTTATGTTTTGGGCTCAAACCCTCCGCTTGTTGTTATGACTGGTTACTTTCATAGAATTTAAAATTAGGAATTGACAAGGAGCTCAAGTAAATAGGGGAGTGTTTCTGGTGAGATTTGCTCAGATGGAAAGCAGAATTAAAGTACTTGAAGATGGAATCCAGATGTTCGACAAAAATCTTGTTATAATAAAGCCTTGGACACCTGATATAGATACCAGAAAAGAATCATTCAGCACTGTACCTATATAGATTTGATTCCATGGCTTGGACATTAAGTATTGGGGTAAGAATGCCCTCACAAAAATTGTTGGGCTACTAGGGAAACCAATGAAAGCAGATAAAGTTACAACATGGAAAGAAAAAATGACATATGCGAGGGTGCTGGTAGAGGTCACACTTGATCAGCCCTATCCATAAAGTGTCATATTTGAAAAAGAAGTTGGGAAAATTGTAGAGCAAAGAGTACATTATGAGTGGAAACCAACACTGTGCAAGGAATGTAACAACTATGGGCATGAAGTAACGGAATGTAGGAAGCATATCCAACTGGAGAATCAGAGGGAAAACAAACAAGAATGGGAAGAAAAGCAAAGCAAAAAAGAGGGAAGCATGAATCAAAAAACATAAGGTGAAAAAGTGAAGAAAAAACAGAATGAAACAAAGAAGGGTGTGAAAGGAACAGAAAAGGAGGTGAGAAAATAAGGTATGAAGGCAACATACATACAAAGAGGAGCCTAGGCAAAAAGAGGGAAAGATATACCTGAGAATCATATCAACCTAGGTAATTCATTTGAGGATTTGGGGGAAAATAGCAAGATGATATTGCTAGAAAAAGACAAAGAGGGTCAGGGAGTACAGAAGCAACATGAAGATGGTGAACACATCCTTGGGAAGGTGGGAAGCCCTTCTCAAAGGAATGGATAGTATAGGGTTCTTGAATACCAGGGGGTTGAATAAACTAGCTAAGAAGGAAGAAGTAAATAACTTCCTGTACAACTGTAGAGTTAGCCTATTTGGACTCTTGAAAACTAAGATTAAGAGAAGAAATGCTCAAAAGCTTCTCTTAATCTATGTAAAGGCTGGTCACTAACAAACAACCAATGAGCACATCCAGGGGGAGAGTTCGGCTGGTGTGGAAACCATTGTAACTGCACAAATGATACACTGTCTAGTAATACATAAAGGAACTGGACTGAATTTTGCTATATCTATGGTGTATGGCATCAATGAACCTGTTATGAGGAGGACACTATGGCGGGAAATAAGAGATATTAAGGGCAAGATCCTGGGGCCTATTAAGGAAAAGATTATGGGGCCTTGGACTGTGATGGGAGATTTCAATTGTGTTCTGAACACAGAAGACAGAATAGGAAGACTCGTTACAGTTACTGAAGTAAGAGAATTTAGAAACTGTATAGAAGTATGTGGGATGCAGGAACTGAGATCATCTGGAGCTTTTTACACATAGAATAATAAATAGGGAGTGGAAGACAGAGTATATAGTAGAATAGACAGAGTCCTAGTGATTAATGACCGGATTGTAAGCCTACAAGTTTCAGAAGTACATTATATGCAGGAAGGATTGTTTGATCATTTCCTTGCTATTATAAACTGGGACAAGGGAAAAAGGAGCAATAAAAGGCAATTCAAGTATTTCAACATGTGGGAAATGGCTAGTGATTTTAAGGACAAAGTTCAGCAAAGTTGGGAAAAGGAGATAAGTGGGAACAAGATGTTCAAAATTATTGGGAAAATGAATAGATTAAAGGCAGTTTTGACAAAGTTGAACCAAGAAAGTTGTTGATGTTGGGAGAAAAGTTAAGTTAGCTACAGCTGACCTTAAAAAATGCTAGGCAGATCGACAGCATGATGGTAGAAAGAAGGAGCTGATAGAGAAGGAAGCTAAACTTTCAAAGCATACAGGCAATGGGGGGAAGCTAGGTACACCTATCTAAGGCAAAAAAAGCAGGATACAATGGCTCACCAAAGGATACCAACACACCAAATTTTTTCACAATGCTATCAAGGAAAGAAGGAGCATGAACAGAATCTTCTTAGTGGTAGACAAGAATGGGATCACTAGGAAAGACACAAAAGAGGTTTCCAAGCTTTCATAGAGTTCTATAGGAAAAACTGGGGGAGGGGGGGGAATGAGAACAGGAAAAGTGTGTATAGTGCACTTGTAAGAAAAAGGGTATGTTCTGAATAAGGAGTAGAGGGAATGGCTAACACAGGAGTTCCAAAAGGAGGATATAAAAGCAATTGTGTCAATTGAAGGAGAAGAAGCCCCAGGGACTGATGGGTATACCAGCCAATTCTTCAATGACTGTTGGGAGATAGTAAGTAAAGATGTGGAAGCATGGGTGATGGAATTCTTTCAGAGAGGAACTATGCAGAAAAATTTAAATGAAACTAGAATCAAACTAGTGCCTAAAAGCAGTCATGCTCAACAAGTGGGGATTACAGACCTATCTGCAATACTCTTTTCAAAGTCATTTCTAAGATTCTATGTATGAGGCTAAAGGCAGTACTCCCAGGACCCATTTTAGCAAACCAAAGTGCTTTTGTTGTAGGGAGGAGAATAGTACACAATGTCCTTATCTTCCAGGATTTAGTGAGACTATACAATAGGAAAACATCTGTGAAAAGATGCCTAATTAAGATAGACTTGAGGAAGGCATATGATACAGTAGAATGGGACTTTGTTCATGAGATGCTCCATGCACTAAACTTCCAACACAGATTCATCCAATGGATAATGCGATGCATCACAACAACCAGGTACTCAATAGCTCCAAACGGAGGAGTGCTTGGGAATATTGAAGGGAGAAGGGGTTGAGACACGTGACCCAATATCACCTTTAATTTTTGTAATCTGCATGGAGTACTTCTCAAGAATAATGCAACAAGTATCAACTATACATGGGTTTGAATTTCATACCAAGTGTAAAGGGCTTAAACTAAATAGTTATGCTTTGTTGATGATGTACTATTATTCTGTAAGGGAGAACTACAAGTAATAACATTGATGATGAGGGGCTTAGCAACATTTTCAGAAACTTCAGGGTTGAGAACCAATGAAGCTAAATCTAACATCTATCGTGCAAACATGATCTTGCTGGCCTATGTGAACTAAAAAGATATAAAAGAGGTACCATGCCTTTCAGATATCGGGGAGTTCCAATTTCAGCAAAGAAGATTTCAAAAATGAATTGTGAAATGCTAGTAGACAAAATGTGTGCTAGAATCAAGAGTTGGGGCTCAAGAAATATAACATATGCTGGAAGAGTATTGCTAATAAACTCAGTATTGTGACATATTCATACTTATTGGTCATATATCTTTATTCTGCCAAAGAAGGTTACAAAGAACATTACAGCTATATGTAGGAAATTCTTATGGGATGGGAAAATAAATACAAATAGAGTACCTCTGATTGCTTAGGAGCTTGTATGCAGACCAAAAATAGAGGGTGTATTGGGGATTATAGACTGTGAAACACGGAATCAAGCTGCTATTGCCAAGTATGTATGGAATATAGCAAAAAAAGCTTACAGCTTATGGGTGCAATGGGTTGATCATATATATTTGAAGAAGATGGATTGGTGGCAATACAAACCTCCACAGGACTGAAATTGGTACTGGAGGAAAATCTGTAAGATCAAGGATCAATTTGCTGCAGGATTTGATCAGCAGGGGTGGGTGGCAAACAAAAGAGATTACACAGTGAAAAGTGGTTACACAGAAGCAAGGAAAAGGAGAAAGATGGAGGAGTAGTAGATGGGTGTGAAGTAGCAACAACATCCCAAAGCATAGCTTCATATGCTGGTTAGCTATGCATAGGAGACTGCAAATAAGAGAAAGACTGGCCAAACTGGGGATATGTAAAGAGCTACAATGTCCTATATGTGGAGAAGGAACAGAATCCGTGGAACACATCTTCTTTGAATGTAGCTACTCTAAAGCATGCCTGAGTGAGATACTGAATTGGTTACAAATTGGAGTGAAGTAGATTAAGCTAGAAGGACTATGGAGAAGAATGGCAAGGAATTCAGGAGGAAAAGAATGCAGAAACATCATCAGTTCTGTACTAGCAGCTACTATTTACCATATTTAGAAAGCAAGGAACGATGCAATATGGAATCTTAAAGTTCAAAGACATCAGATGCTGACTAAAACTGCTCAGGAGGAATGCAGGGCGATCATACAGAAAATTCTGGAAAAGAAGTCAACAACACAAAGACAGAAAGCATGGATACAAAAGTTACTGTAAATAAAATAGAAATAGCTGGATACATTGATGTAATAGCATAGAGTAGACAAAAAGGAGTAGAATCATAAGGAGAACAAAATGTACAGTTGTTATTGGTTTGGTGATAAATAAGAATTTCTCTCTTTCACCAAAAAATAAAATTGAGTGATCAATATATATTCGTCATATATAGATGGATCCAAGATTTTAAGTGTATAAAAAACATTAAATAAAATTGAGTCCACTGCTTATTCATGACAATATATACAATATATTACGAATATGTTATAGAGTTTCTAATTATACAAGAGTTTGAATCGAAATCAATGAATCTCCTTCATTCAATAGAAAGATAGATCATCCCCGGTATATAACATCCCTTTTCTTTTTGTCTCTTACAATGGGGGGATGTGCTTTATTTCTAGAAGAATTAACTCAAATAGTTATCCATATAATCTGTTAAACTAAAATAGTCTATAAATATATAATATATGTATAATTTATATATAATATTTGTGTAACTATGTATAATTAATATATAATCTATGTATATATTATATAATACGGAAAAGGGTCAGATCTGCCCCTAACGTATTGACCTATTTTGAAAAAATGTCCCTACCGTTAAAATTCTGGCATATTTTTGCCCCTAAATCTAAAAGCTGGCCTATAATTATATTAAATATATTTTAAATTCCAGGTGGCCTAATCTAATTGGCTTTTCATTAAACCATGTCCCAAACCTTTTTTGCCCCACCCATAACCCAATTGATCCGACCCGACCCATCAGACCATCTTTTACCCCCCAAAAACACACGACCTCGGTTATTTCATCCCCTTCTAGCTCCAAAATTTCAGCAGCTGCTCACCTCTAATTCTTCTAATTCTTCTATCTTTTGGACTTCGTTTATTTTAAAGCTTCAAATGGCAGAATATTTTTCTAATTCTTCTTGTGATGTAGGTGATGCTCGTGTTTGTTATTGCGGACTGGTGGCCAATCAATTTACTGCTACGACACCTATGAATGTTGGTCGTATATTCTATAAATGTCATCGTTACGAGAGTAATGGTTGTCGTTATTGGGAATGACGTGATGAAGAACTTCCACCTCATGTATCAATGTTTATCCACAAGCAAAAAAGTACAGTGGATGCTCTTCGCCAAGAAAGGAATAAGTTTAGGAAGATGGCCGATGACATGGGGGGGGGGGGTAGTAAAGCTGGAAATCTGAATAATGTAGCGGCATTGGAGGAGAAAGTTTCAAATTTGGAGTTAAAATTGAAGCACTGAAAAAAGTTTATTAAATGGTCATGGGTTGTTTTTGTTATATATGTGGCTTACAAAATGATGTAGTGAAGTTGTATTTTGGTTAGTAGTGTCCAAATATGGTGAATGGAATTTGCTGCAATTTCCTATATTTTACTTGTCTTCATGTTTGCTAATTGTTATTCACTTCATATCAATGTAAATATCCAGGAATGTGTGTGTTTCTTTAATATTTTATTGGTGTAATATGATAAGAGTATAATTTGGTCAGTGGATATTTTTACTGGAATGTTTAAAACCAGTATGCAGTACGTGATGCTCGTATATTAAAGTGACCATTTGTTCGAAAAAACCAGAGAGAAGTGACCAAGAAAATAGTTAAAACAATACAACGTTCATCCTTATAACAAATCATAGTTATATTTAACCAACAAAATATTTAACAATACATCTTTCACCCTAATATAAGCCCAACAAAAGATTTTTGGGGTGAATCAATACAACTTCCACAACTGATTCACTACAAAGATAGTACACAATTAGCTATGAATCAGTCATCACAAAATATAGTTTCCTAAGTTAAGATTAGTCATTAAACAACATTAAAGTCCCTAGAGCTTGATCTTCTTAGCCTTCAATTTACCAACTTTTTTCTCCTTTACTGCCACTAGTTGTCTTGATGTTATTACTGCTTTTCCTTTCCAAGTAACTTCCCTTGGTGAATACGGCAAGTTTGCAGGGATATTGGCACCAGATTCATCACCCTTGAATGCAATATTCCTTGTACCAGTTGGCATTTGCCTCATATTTTTCTTTTGAAGCCTAGTCTTAGCTTCAGAAATCATCTAAGGTCTCAAAACTGGTTGTTTGGCATCATCTTCAGAGATTGCATCCACATCTTCACACTCATAGTCACCATCCAACTGTTCTGGTATTGCTGGTTCTAGTATTGTTGGTGCAGTTGTTGTTGTTGCCATAGTTGCTGGTGTTGTTGTTGGTCGTGGAGCTATTGTTGGTTCTGGTATTGTTGGTGCAACTGTTGTTGTTGCCATTGGCCTTATATCAGGTGTAGGAACAAAAATAAATTGTGATGTTTGATTATCTTGGGGTGCTGTCAAGGTCACATCTTGCACTTCTTGAGAAGATCCTTCATCTTGGAAGAATCTGCTATGTTTCCCTTTCACCTAGAAGATCATTACGAAATGACATTTTATGAAGTTAATAAGACAAATGATTTAATTTTTGTTTGAAGTTAATAATAACGGTGTGACAACCCAAAGGGTCATCACCGTAATTTTCCCTTTCCTTGTGCTTCTGAGGCCTTGCAAACCCCTTATTGGTTTGCCTTGATTTGCATGCAAAGTCCGGGCGTGAAGCCGGAAAATTTTATGTGAAAATATTTGAATTCTGTATTGAAAACTATGAATTTTGATACCAATATTGCTATGGTTGACGTTAGTCAACGTTTGGGTAAACGAACCCGGACCCATGATGTGACAATCCTGAAGGGTCCATAATGAAAATTGGGACCTGGCGTATTCTCGGAATCGAAATCCGAGGTACCAGGCCTGAGTTTGGAGCTTTTCTGTGAAATTATTTTATGAATATGCTTAAGGAAAAATGAAAATAAAAATTGATTAATAATAATGGTATCGGGTTTTGGTTCCGACGCCCGGTACAAGTCTTAAATTGGCGTTAAGCGCTATCTGTAAAGTTTGGTTGAAAACGGACGGCGTTTGACATGTTTCAGACTAAAAGTGGAAATTTGAAAGTTTTGAACTTAGAAATGAAAATCATGAGTTTTGGGGGTTGTATGATTTTTTATGTTATTTTGGCGATTTGATCTCCCGAGTAAGTTCGTAGGATGATATTGATTCAGTGTGTGTGTTTGGTTGGGAGCCCCGAGGGCTCGGGGGTGATTTCGGGGTGTTTCGGAGTGTTTTTGAAACTTAGAAAATACCAGATTTTTCCAACAGCTGTTGCAGAGCCATTTCTTCTTCGCGAACGCGGCACTTGGCTCGCGTTCTCGTAGCCCAAACCTTCTAACCCTTCGCGATCGCGTCCAGTTCCACGCGTTCACATAGCTTAGCCTCATCCTTCACCGCGTTCGTGCGTTTGTTTATGCATTCGCGTAGAGCTACCCAGGACCCCCCCCCCTGTTTTCCTTCTTCGCGTTCGCGTAGTTGCCATCGCGAACGCGCTGCCTTAGCAGATTCCTTCATCACGGACGCGACCCAGGTGTCGCAATCGCGAAGCACAAAATGCTTCAGTGATTTTTATTAAGCTCCTACACCCTCCATTGACGAACTTCAAGCTCCAAATTCATCACAACTCCTTGGGTAAGTAATCCTATCATTATTTCCTCACTATTTCTTCATAAACCCAATAAATTCCTGGCTCTAAAACATGAAATCAAAATAGAATTTAGGGGTTTTGTGTTTAGTTAGGGTTTATGGAATTTTGGGTATTCCAACCTCAATTTGAGGTCGAATTTAAAATCTAATTATACATTTGAACTCGTGCGGTTATGGAGGATTGGATTTTGGTCCGAGCCTCGAGTTTGGACCACGTGGGCCCGGTGTCGGATTTTAGTATTTTTGAAAGTAACCTAGGAAATGCATTTCTAGGCTATGGGATTGCGTTTTTGGATTCTTATTGATAATATTGAACCTGATTATGTTAGAAATCGTTGGTTCGGGGTCGAACTCTAGAGGAAAGGCGATTGTTGAGCTTTGGGTTGCTATTTTCGGATTCGAGGTAAGTGTTCGATCAAACTTTGGCTTGAGGGAATAGGATTTAGATTTTTATTTATAATGTGCTATGTGGGGTCGGTGTATAGGTATGGTGACGGTTACCTATGCGCCCCAGTAAAACCTGACAGCGATATTTTTCTATTAAATTGTGAAGTAAGTGAACAATTGTTATAATTACTTGTTACAAGAACTGTGAAGTGAAAGTTGAGTATTAAATGAACTAAAGCGGAATTTTTGGTACTTTTCCCTTGCCAGGACCATTTGTTGAGTTGTATTCCCTTGCCGGGACATATTGTTGAGTTGTATTTCCCTTGTCGGGACCATTTGTTGTATTGTTCTCCCTTGGTGGGATATTTTATCTTGATATATATATATATATATATATATATATATATATATATATATATATATATATATATATATATATATATATATATATATATATATATATTTTTTTCCTTGTTCCCATTTGGCTGTGATCAATGATTGGGAGAGGAAGAGGGAGTAAAAGCACGAAGGGTGATATCGTGCACTGTTTATCGAGAGTAAAAGCACGAAGGGTGATGTAGTGCCTTGTATTTGATATTTCTGGTGAGAAGTGAGAGTAAAATCACAAAGGGTGATTCCGTGCATTTTATTTTACTACCTTGGTGAGGAATGAGAGTAAAAGCACGAAGGGTGATGTCGTGCAGCTGTTGATTCATTGGCTTTCTTGTTTCATTATTATTTATTCAGTTTCCACTCTTAATTGTAGAAGTTATAATTGAACTACTACTCCCCCAGCATGCCCTTCCCCTTTTATTTACTTAAATTCTTGCTCTCTTTTTGTTATTGCATATATCTATACAGGTTGGTTGTGATAGGTCCAGTTTAGCCTCTTCACTACCTTGCCGAGGTTAGGCCGGGAACTTACCAGCACATGGGGTCGGTTGTGCTGATACTACGCTTCTGTGCCTTTTTGTGCATAGGTCAAGACCCAGTATACGGATCGCAGCTTTAGATCGAGAGTGATCCTTCAGTCCAGAGGCTCTGAGGTAGTTCGCGGGCCCCGAGTCTACTCTATCTATTTCTTTCAGTTTGTCAAAATGTATCAAATAGACATGCTATGTATTTCTTTCAAACTATTATTTTTAGTACTCTCTAGTTGTCCGTGAGCAGTGACACCAGATACTGGGTAGAGATATGTTGTTTGCTTTCCGCATATTGTTTTTCATTATTGTTATTAGAAGACTTCGGCATGTTTAATTAATTATTCTAGTATTTTATTTGTTTTAGATTTAAGTTTGTGAAAGTGATTATAAAGGTTGGCTTGCCTAGCTTCGACAGTAGGCGCCATCACGACTCCCAATGGCGGGTAAATCCGGATCGTGACAAATGGAATGAGTAGCATTACCATAGGAAAGTTTATAATATTGTGACCTCTCTCACTGCAGTATCCACAAGTCATGAAAAGTCACCATTAAAAAGAACTTCACACCCTTGTGCAATTTCTCTGAAATCAGCCAATAACTACATGGCATATGGACTGAATTCCTCTCTCCTAAGTCCTACATTCATCTTGATGATCCTTTAACATTTTCATTACCTTTCACACAAGACACAAACCAATAATCAAACATTAAATTATAACAGTACACAATAAACAGTACACTAAACAGTAACAGTACACTATAAACAGTACGTAAATCAGTTAGTTATTGGTTTACCTTGACACTAATATCTTAGATTATTGACTTGGGTCTTACCTCTAGAATCCATTTGTTAAAGGATTCTGCGAAGTTGTTATCAACCATCTGATTCTTGCATGTTGTATAAAAAAAAACCTTACACCAATTTTGTGGATTGTACCAAATGAGGTCTTTAGCAGCTTGTTCAGAAACAGCCCCTAGGGTCCTCAACCACATCTGTACCAGGGTTACTATTCCTAAACTCTAGAACATAGGCCTCTAACCTATTGTAGTCATCAATGTAGCCACCCTCCAACTTCTCTAACACCATTCTCTTAACCATCTTCATCTTTGAATAACTAACATTAAGTCTGGATCTATCCTCCAAGTCCACCCGCATATCTTAGTCTTTGTACTTAGGATTATTTTGAACTTTGTTCTTGAAATAGTGGGCTAAAGCATTGGGAGTACCTCTTCTATTCTGAAATGCTGGACCACAATCATGATTTGTATTCAAAGTCTTAATCTTAAATCCTTGATCTCTATTATCCTTGGATATAAAACACACAAAAGGAAATCCAATATCACATTTGTACCTAACTCTAGTTGTATGACTCTTCTTGACTCTTAGGCCCTTCCTATTAGCAACTGCATAGTACCCTACAACTCTTTTAGCTTCAGCTAAGTCTTTAAAACTCATACCCTTCTCCAAGATTTTATACTTGTCAAGTGTGTCATTAACTTCTTTGTTCCTTTCTCTTCTAAACAGTTCTAACTCTTCACTATCATAGTCACTAGAGTTAGTTTCATTAGTTTCTTCCTCATCACATGAATCACAGTCAGTTCCAACTTCTACTCCTACTGTGAAATTATAAGGTTCATCATGTTGAGTGATGCTAGGAGCTGGAACATGTAATTCACCCTCATCTATAGCAAATATTTGAATCTCATTGAATTGGTTTGACAGTAAAGACAGTAGTATTCTAATGCCTGCATCACCCTCAATTAAAAAGCACCTACTAGAAGGGCTTGTTACTAGTAATCGTTTCACTTCACGAAAACCTAAATTTTCAGTATATTTAGAACAAATGTCTATATAAGACAACAAATCCACATCATAACCTATCAATACATGCTTCCTTCTTTTAAGATACACCACTTGAGGTTCCAACAACCACTTACCCTCATGATTAATGACCAAATCAATCATTCTTCAAAGAAAACAAATGCACGCCATAAAAAATAAGAAAAACGGCCCGTTAGTAATAAACAAACAGAAAAGTTAAAGATGACTACTACCAATAAAGGGAAAGGGAGTTAAAGAGGGGCCCTACCAATAAATGGACAAAGATGAAATACGGCCAAATAAAAGCAAAAACAGTGAATAAACAACTGAAATCAACAAACAAGTAGACCCCATATGAATAAAGAAATCAGGCATCAACAATAATAGAACCCATATGTCCAGATCAAAACAAAAAAGGAAGGGACCAGATGCAATTGAAAATTCGTTAAAAATTTAGTAAACAAAGATAAAAGCTTTGAATAAACAATTGAAATCGACTAAAAAATATAACCCCATAAGAATAAAGTAAGCATATGTTAGAAAAATCTAAGCGGGACCACATGCAGCAAACAAAATACTATAAAGACATGTACTAACATTGAACCCAACACTGAAAAATTACAGAATATCAGCAGAAACAAGATTTCTGTTTATTTCAAGAAACCCCTAAGCAAAGATCAGTAAAAAATGCTTACTTGAGTGGAGAGAAGACTTTAACTTTACTAAGCAACTTTAATCCGTCAACTTCAGTAAGAAATTATCGCAGAAATTCCCAAGAACTCAACCTCCAAAATCGCCGATCGAATCACCTTTTTTTGTTAGAGAAGATAGAACGAGTGAAATGACCTAGGTCCTGTGGTTTTGAGGGTAAAAGATGGTCTGATGGGTCGGGTCGGATCAGTTGGCATATGGGTGGGGTAAAAAAGGTTTGGGACATGGTTTAATGAAAATCCAATCAGATTAGGCCACGTGGAATTAAAAATATATTTAATATAATTATAAGTCAGCTGTTAGATTTAGGGACACAAATATGCCAAAATTTTAACGGTAGGGACATTTTTTCAAAATAGGTTAACGGAGGACATTTTTAGGCTGGAGTCAATACGCTAGGGGCAGGTCTGACCCTTTTCTGTATATAATATTTGTGTAACTATGTATAATTAATATTTTTACTCTTTTATATTTGTTAATTACCGTATTTTTTATTCTATTTTATTACCATGAATATTATTTCTTTGGGGGGTTTATTCCTAACAACTGGTATCAGAGCACAGGTTCTACTCGTTCACTGAAATACTATTCATTGTCAGTAGTACTATAGTCGGTGATAAAAATATCCGTAGTAAAGTACGATGTAGCTAAATTCAATGGAGATAACGGTTTCTCAACATGCCAAAGAAGGATGAAGGATATGCTCACCCAACAAGGATTGCACAAGGTACTAGATGCTAATGCCAAAAAGCCAGATACCATGAAAGCTGAGGATTGGGCTGGCTTGGATGAAAGAGATGCTAGTGCAATCAGGTTGCACTTATCGGATAATGTGGTGAACAACATCATTGATGAAGATATTGCACGTGGAATTTGGACAAGGTTGGAAAGCCTATACATGTCCAAACCGCTGATAAATAAATTATACCTGAAGAATCAGTTATACACCCTACACATGGGTGAAGGTCTGAATTTTTTGTCATATTTAAATATATTTAACGGACTAATCACACATCTTGCCAACCTCGAAGTGAAAATCGAGGAAGAATATAAATTCATCTTGCTATTGAACTCGTTTCCATCTTCGTACGATAATTTGGAAACAACTATCCTGCACGGTAAGACTACTATTAAGTTGAAAGATGTTACATCGGCTCTTTTACTCAATGAGAAGATGAGAAAGAAGCCTGGAAATCAAGGACAAGCTCTCATCATAGAAGGTAGAGGCAAGAGTTATCAAAGGAGTTCAAACAACTATGGTAGATCCGGAGCTCGTGGGAAGTCAAAGAACCGATCCAAATTAAGAGCCAGAAATTGCTACAACTGTGATCAACCAGGTCGCTTCAAAAGAGATTGCCCAAATCCATGGAAGGGAAAAAGTGAAACCAGTGGCCAGAAGAATGACGACAACACAGCCGCCATAGTGCAAAACAATGCTATTGTTGTTCTCTTTATAAATAAGGAAGAGGAATGCATGCATCCGTCAGGTCCAGAGTCGGAATGGGTGGTTGATACAGCAGCATCTTACCATGCCACACTGGTAAGAGATCTTTTTTTGCAGATATGTAGCAGGTGATTTCGGCACAGTGAGAATGGGTAACACAAGATACTCAAAGATTGCGGGGATTGGTGACATTTGTATCAAGACAAATGTCGAATGCACATTGGTTCTAAAGGATGTGCGGCATGTACCTGATTTGCGGATGAACTTGATCTCGGGAATTGCTTCGGACCGAGAGGGATATAAGAACTATTTTGCAAATCAAAATTTGAGACTCACCAAGGGATCATTGGTGATTGCAACGGGATTTGCTCGTGGCACGTTGTTCAGGACAAATGCAGAAATATGCCAAGGTGAATTGAACACGGCACGTTGTACAGAACACATGCAGATTTGTGGCACAAAAGAATGGGTCATATAAGAGAGAAGGGATTGTAGATTCTTGCAAGAAATCACTTATTTCTTATTCCAAAGGTACAACAATAATATCATGTGACTACTGTTTATTTGCTAAGCAGCATAGAGTCTTATTTCAGACATATTCTGAAATAAAATTGAATATACTTGAGTTCGTATATTCTGATGTTTGTGGCCCAATGGAAATTGAATCAATGGGCGGTACCAAAAATTTTGTTACTTTTATTGATGATACTTCACGAAAATTATGGGTTTATATTTTGAAAACCAAAGATCATGTGTTTCAAGTTTCCCGAAGTTTCATGCTCTAGTAGAAAGGGAGACAGGTCGAGAGCTAAAACATCTCCGAAGTGATAATGGAGGTGAGTACACTTTAAGGGAATTTGAAGAGTACTGTTCAAGTAATTGGATCAAACATGAAAAGACAGTTCCTGGAACCCCACAGCACAATGGCGTAGCTTAGAGGATGAACCGCACCATTGCGGAAAAGGTGAGAAGCATGCTCAGAATGGCTAAACTAAGTCATTCTGGGGTGAAGCAGTTCAGACAACCTATTACCTGATCAATAGGAGTCCATCAGTTCCGTTGGTGTTTGACATCCCAGATAGAGTTTGGACCAACAAGGAGGTGTTCTACTCGCATCTGAAGGTGTTCGGTTGCAGAGATTTTGCACATTTGCCAAAATAGCAGAGAACAAAGCTGGATAATAAATCTCTTCCCTGCATATTTATCGGATATGGAGATGAAGAGTTAGGGTACAGATTTTGGGATCCTGTAAAGAAGAAGGTCATCAGAAGCAGAGATGTCATTTTCCCGGGAAAGTGAAGTTGGAACTACTGCTGATATGTCAGAAAAGGCGAAGAATGGTATAATTCCTAATCATTTTGTTATTCTTTCTACTTATAACAATCCCACATGTGCAAAAAGTACGACTGACGAGGTTGCCGAGCAGGGGGAGCAACCTGGTGAGGTTATTGAGCAGGGGGAGCAACTTGATGAAGGTGTCGAGGAAGTGGAGCATCTCACTCAGGAAGAAGAACAACCTCAACCTTTGAGCAGATCAGAGAGGCCAAGGGTAGAATCATGCAGGTACCCTTCCACAGAGTATGTTGGGAGAGCCAAAAAGTTTTAAGGAGGTGTTGTCATATCCAGAAAAAATCAGTGGATGAAAGCTACGCAAGAAGAGATGGAATCTCTACAGAAAACTGGCATGTACAAGCTGGTTGAACTTCCAAAGTGTAAAAGACCACTCAAATGCAAATGGGTCTTTAAAATTAAGAAAGATGGAAATGGTAAGATGGTCAGATACAAAGCTTGATTGGTCGTTAAAGGCTTCGAACAGAAGAAAGGTATTGATTTTGGCGAAATTCCCTCACCTATTCTCAAAATAACTTCTATTCGAACAATTTTTAGCTTAGCAGCTAGCCTAGATCTTGAAGTGGAGTAGTTGAATGTGAAAACTGCATTTCTTCAAGGAGATCTATATGGAGCAGCCAGAAGGATTTGAAGTAGCTGGAAAGAAACAAATGGTGTGCAAATTGAATAAGAGTCTTTATGGATTGAAGCAGGCACCAAGGCAGTGGTACATGAAGTTTGACTCATTCATGAAAAGTCAAACATACCTAAAGACCTTTCTGATCCATGTGTATACTTCAAAAGATTTTCTTATAATAATTTTATTATATTATTATTATATGTGGATGACATGTTAATTGTAGGAAAAGACAAGGGGCTGATAGCAAAGTTGAAGGGAGATCTGTCCAAGTCATTTGATATGAAGGACTTGGGCCCAGCACAACAAATTCTAGGGATGAAGATAGTTCGAGAGAGAACAAGCAAAAAGTTGTTGCTATCTCACGAGAAGTACATGGAACGTGTACTAGAACGCTTCAACATGAAGAATGCTAAGCCAGTCAGCACTCCTCTTGCTAGTCATCTAGGAGGAAAAAGGGAACATGGCTAGAGTTTCTTATTCTTCAGCAGTCGGAAGCTTGATGTATGCAATGGTATGTACTAGACCTGATATTGCTTGCAGTTGGTGTTGTCAGCAGGTTTCTTGAAAATCCTAGAAAGGAACATTGGGAAGCAGTCAAGTGGATACTCATGTACCTGAGAGGTACCACAGGAAATTATTTGTGCTTTGAAGGATCTGATCCAATCTTGAATATGGTAGGTGACATTGACAACAGAAAATCCACTACTCGATATTTATTTACATTTTCAGGGGGTGCTATCACTGCAAGAAAATGGTTCTTTAACGAGGGAAAATTCGGTCGCTAAAAGTCCAAATTCGGTTGTTATTAGTCAATTACGACCGAAAAAAATCCGGTGGTCGCCGGTCGTTAAAAATCCTTTAGCGACAGCAAGAAATCCGGTCGCTATATCTCCTTCTAGTGACCGCCATTTCCCTTCGCTATTTGCCATTTTGATCGTAAAAATCTTCAACAGCAATTACTTCGGTCGTTTTAAGTGCTTTTCGAGAATAGAATTCCTTCTGTTAATTGTAATTATGCTTTCACATATATACAGACTTATAAAATGTATGAAATAGTCAATGCTCATATAAAACATCACTGTTTAATTACAAAGAACTAAAGAGTTACATTACAGAAAGTATACACATCCAAATTGTATGATATTATTATTTTTCCACTGAGAAAATAAAAATGAAATTGTCGCCTGTACAAATGGCAACATCTGTAAACAACCGCTAGAAAAATAAAGTAGGTTCTTGTACTTCAACTTGTTCTTTCAACGTCAACTCGCTTTACACTATCTCAAAGATGATTCTTCATGACTTCAAATTTTTGATCTGTTCAAAGATCAAATTCATATTAGTTTAGCAAGCAAACTACTACAAAGTTACTTTTGTTTTGGATATAAATGAGTATTTAATATTATTAGGTTGCTAACATTATAGGATGTAAAAATATATTTTATAGCATTATGAATTGTTAGAACTTCTTACACTACTATCATTAAATCAAACAGTAAAAGTATCACTAAATCTATAACATATAATGGGCTATAAGAGCACAATCAAAAAGAAAGAGCAGCAACAACATGAAAATCAACAATACCTAACATCTTAATATCACACCAAACAAGAGCAAATTAAACATAATACATCAAATAAACTAATATACAATTGTAGACAAGAGGGGTTGCTCTGATGGTAAGCAACCCCTACTTCCAACCGAGAGGTTGTGAGTTCGAGTCTCCCCAAGAGCAAGGTGGGAAGTTCTTGGAAGGAAGGATGTCGGGGGTCTATTTGGAAATAGCCTCTCTACCCCAGGATAGGGGTAAGGTCCGCGTACACACTACCCTCCCCATACCCCACGAAATAGGATTATATTGGGTTGTGTTGTTGTAAACTAATATACAATTGGAAAGGCTTCTATTGACAAAACCAAGCAAAATAACAACAAACCAAAGAGTATCAAGTATGTGACATGACTCGTCCAGATATTTTCAATACACGCACTCAATATGCAGAACTCTAATGGAAGACCGAGGCAAAGCAAAAAATACTCACAAGCATGGAGAATTGACAACTAATAATATATGTCATTAGAAACCGGATGACAAAGTATGAGAGAAATCGCAGGTACTTACGTGAACTCTATAGAACCAAGACCACAGTAAAATTTCTGTTGTTACTGCATAAAAGCATAACTCTTTTTAAACAGCGGCAACAACCAACTTGCAACTAAGTTTCAGCACCAGAACCAATACAGTGAGAGTTCTAAAAGTAACATGACATATATTTAAAAACTTCAGGTTTATACATAGCCACTTTGACAGAGGAAATCCAAAAGATTTCAACAATAACTTAGATTTCATCGTTTCAACTATGCACACTCATTATTGTATGAGCAGTTGAACCACCCTAGGCAAAGCCCCTCGTATCAGTTTTCCAGGAAGTTTCAACAAAATCAATATTAAGCTTGAGTTTGGGTGCCTGGTGCCCCAATCAATAAGGTCGAATTCTGGATTAATACTGTTTAGTTCAGGATTATGATCTTAACACTCTTTAATATTTTAATTCAGGAATGAAATATCCTAGAGTTAGCACAGATCAATTTTAATTCTCGCCAAAATACATGAGTCAGAGTGAAGCAACCTTGGTTCTCAAGTTCCCAGATGTGAGTTAACACCTTATTGATTAACAAATAATACATAGTTCTAGAAGTATTCTGATAGTAATAGACAACAATGAAATGTGTGAGCGTGTGAGAAAGAGAGAGAGAGAGAGACGGAGGGGAGAGAGGTCACAATGACTTACAAAGTTAAGTTCACAAGCAATTCCATGCTCTTTCAAGGCACCTTTTACAATAGGCCAACACTCTTGCAAATATTTCACTGATAAAAATCTAAATTGTTACATATTCTACACTAATATTTCGATTATTATAGGTTCGCAAGGAACATGGATAGCTTAACAAAGAAGTAAAAAGCATACTTATCAAGAAAAAGTTAAAATACAAACATCATCAAGTGAATAAGGTTATAATTTATAAGGAGAGACTCGGTCAGCCATTAACTAATAGATTCATTAAAATTCCTACCTTCTAAGCAGTGTTATCAAAGGAGAAAAAAGAAAAAAAACTCTAAGTTTTGTTGGGGCTTTAAGCATAAAGCGCAAATAAAGTGTGGGATTTAAGGAAGAAAAGCGAAAATAGAGCAAAACTACAAATATAAATGTGTAGTCCACGACTAATATCTACAAACGTGAATACCAAATATATGGACAAAAAAATTGAAGAGAATTTACGATAAAGTGAAATATCAATTGTTCGGTGTCGCATTTTTTAGGATTACCCTTATTGGCATGGAAATGCATGCCTTAGTACCTTGATGACACACTGAAGCACCCGTTAAGCGAGTCAAAGGATTCAATGTGTTTTGAGTATCGCTTTAAAGCTTAAGCACGCCTTTGATAACATTGCTGCTAAGTGCACCTTGTGTTGTCAGTTCTCATTAACAAATCATTGAAGAAAGAAATAACTAAAGAATGCACCAATAGACATATCAACTGCCTGCCCTTTCTTCTATTTTGTATCATCAAAATATCAAGTTAAATTTACCCATATCATGTGCCTGAATATTGGCGAACAAAAAGTTTATATGCTTCAGACAGAATTTTAGACTCTAATGCATTGAGTACAAATAAGATGTGCAACTGTTGGAACTTTTCAATAAGAAAAGTATACACTAATTTCTTTTGAACAGAGAGTATATTTTTGGGACCAAACCTCTGTAATGATGGAAGAGAGCTGAAAAGGAACTGACGATAACCATTCCACTCTCATTCCAGGAAGGATCAAACTTCTCAACCTTCCAATGGTCGATGCTTGGATCATCACATGGCTGTGGCTTGTCATGTTTTCCCTTGTGCTTCGGCTTGGGATTTGGATCTTCATTGATATTGGTGCTTTCCTCGTCTGCCATTTTAGTTACCGGACCTGCCCCACAATTCCACAAATTATTAGTCCAAAGTAACATTACAATCCTGAATGGAATCAAAAGAGAACCAGATGCTAGTAGCCATCAGAGCCACAATGTGAAAAGCAGAGAGAACTAAGTATACACATTCTATATAGGCAAAATAACTCATAAGATTGCAAGACATCACTATTTTTGAAGAAGATAACATTAAAAGCTTAGGCGACTTGCCAATAGCAAAAGCTGAGTTTGTTCATTATGTCATCACCAGAGTATTAAAATTACATATTATATTGATAAGGAGTATCCAAATTTATATACCAACTGCATTTTTATGACTAAGTCTTCAAATGGTACCCAAATTAGACAAGCCATGAACTACAATATCAAGAATAAATGTGTTTTCACACAGCAGCAGCACCAAATCTTGCAGCTAACTCTCGCTCCTTGCGTTGGGCTCACATATCCACAAAAAGGTGATAAAAAGTGTACATCAAAAACAAAAAAGGCCAAAAGGAGTGACAATTGATGTCATTTCATAATACTGTCAGGAATTAGACCCCTACATGATACATCATACATGTAGGGTAACAGTTCACTCATTTTTCAACAATAAGACATGTCTTATATTGAGACAACAAAGCAGAATCTAATAGTACTGCTAGCAATCAAGGAACACACGATCTAATATAGGAAGTCCTTTCAGCACTCATAATCTCAGAGTTTGATCTTCATAGCCAATAATTAGGCAACGGTTTATGGAGATAATAAACGAAATCAGATACTAGCAACTAATCAATAATAAGGACACAATAGATGGATTTTTCTTCAAAAGAAACCAAAAAAAGCACTAAAAATATAAAAGCATAATAAAGTTATCCTCTGGTTGAATACTAACATAAACAATAGATAATAACACCAAATACTATTTCTTGTAACACTTCTATGTGGTAAATTCATAAAATATCTCAAGTCAGACCCCAAAAGATATAATGATAATCTCAACATATCTTAATCTACTCCCTTGCATCCTAGCAAAAGCAGGCTCTTATTTACTCCAGAATATGACTAAATTTATCAATAATCAGGTTGGAGACCATACCAGAACAATTCTAAGGGAACACCAACACTAAATGGTTTCATGTTGGTGTTTGTCCAATAAATACTAAGCCTACAAATTTTTAAATAATAATATCAGTGATCCGATACAAAAAATAACCAACATAGTTATGTGATGTCCCTTGATAATAACTAAGAATTCAAACAGGGAGTTGTTGCACATCTGAGATTAGAATAGAGGCTCAATATTAGGAAAATTTTTACAGACTTCGTTACCTTCAAGGAAAAGTCTTCTCCAAAATCTGCACCTCAAAGAGAGCCAAACATCTAAAGTCTAGCGAGATATAATTCAATAGACATTGAGGCATGACTATAGTTTTCGATATGTCATCTTAAACCTGATATTGCCTTCGGATAGAAACTCATTCTCTTGCTCCAGCAACATCCAACTAATTAGAATAAACCAATGGGAAAAATGTAGACATAGGTAGGCGCTCTATCACACTACAAATCTATTTTATATCTGTGGATAACAAACTATTCATCCATAATGTAATGGAGTTATATTTCAGGGTGGAGTAACATACTTTCAAGGACCTATTTGCAACTAGAAAGAATATGTCCTGCTAGGAATAAGAGTACTACCTTCCAAAAATGAAGCACATCAAGAGCCAATCTTCTTCATCCATGGATCATTGGAAACGAAATACAATTCCCATTAACTGAATCTGTAGTCCAAAAGGAGGATTGGCAAAATGATATCTACAAACACTATGATTTTCGAGCGAAACAAGGACAGACAGGTAACTAACAACAATATACATAAATGAAACTATTAGACATATATAATGATCATCCTGATAAATTTGATTTACGATCACTCAATTGGTTATTCATGATTCTCTATCAACAAAAGCAATCTGTAATTTTGATGTGTTAGGAAATCCACCACTTCTGAAAAAGTTAATATCATATTGCCTTTTCAAGATATTGAAGTAAAATTTTAAAAACTCAGGATCAAGAGAGCTACAAAAGCAGTCTTAGAAGACTAAATAAATCAAGTGCAGTGTCTTGCACAATGCGAAATCCACATATACATTAACAAACTACAGATATATGTCACCAAATAACACACAAACATAAATACTTCTAACATTCAGAAAGAGGTTATGTATCATCTCGACGCTAAAGTCATAAGCCTATCATATTCTCACTATAATAATTGGAAAGAATAGAAACTGAAGAATATTAATCCAGTTACACATACCTCACTAATCACTTTATACATCAGCTACTTTGCAGCCTCAATTTGATCACTTGACCCATCAATTTGTACGGTCCTCTTTTGTGATGTATCACCAGGAGGCAAATCCAAAGGAATAACATGAACCTCACTATCTCCCTTTTCATAAAAGACCATAAGTACAGGGGTGAATTGTCCATCCCAATATCTAAAAAGTATAATTCTACTCTATTTAGGGTATTGCGGTACAATTTTTCGATACTAGTTAAAACTCTTTAAAATCAGCTTTATGTCTGTAGAAATAGAAATGTGTTGAAGAAAACAGAAAATCTCCAAATGGGGGAATAGTGAAAAAGATAGCATACTAGTTAATATTCATAAAAGTTATATGCTACAAGAATATATTTTGGTTGTTTCATACTTTGACGAGAAGGAGAACAGCAAAAATGAACAGATACAGCACCAATTAATAATCCGAATTCATATCCCTTCATTAGACACTGGTCGTTAAAAGTCATATTTCTTGTAGTGTAAATCATGGCAGTCTAAGCTGCAGAAGTGTGTTGCACTTTCAACAACTGAAGTAGGTACATTGCCGCTACAGAAACTGGCAAGGAGATGATATGGCTCAAACGGTTCCTTCAAGAGCTTGGATTGCATCAGAAGGAATATGTCGTCTATTGTGACAGTCAATGTGCAATAGACCTTTGCAAGAACTCTATATACCATGTAAGGACTAAACACATTGATGTGAGATATCATTGGATTCGAGAAATGGTATATGATGAATCTCCATAAGTCTTGAAGATTTCTACAAGTGAGAATCCCGCAGATATGCTGACCAAGGTGGTACCAAGGAACAAGTTCGAGCTATGCAAAGAACTTGTCGGCATGCACTCAAACTAGAAGACATTGCTACCTCCTCTAGATGAATGAGACTGGAGGGGGAGATTGATGATGTCCATCTCATTGAAGAAGTATTAGGCATGTTCCTAATAAAAGTTTCTTTGGCTTGGTAGCCAACCTTGTTAACTTGGTTTGGTTAGTTAGCCAACTTTGTTAAATTAGTTTTGTTTGGTAGCCAACCTTATTGAATTTCAATGGGTTGGTAACCAACTTTGTTAAATTGTGAAAAGTGTGTGTAAATTGCCAAATATTGTAGGCTGTAGAGAGTGAATCTTTGGCTATAAAAGGAGAGCTTTAATTCTCATTTCCACACACCAACAAAGAGAGAAAGAAAGAGTAAGGTTTTACAGACAAGGATATAAGAAAATAGTCTGTGAGAAAAATAGAGAGTGAGCGATATTGTAGTGAGGTGGGAATATCAAAAGAAGGTTATTTCTTTTGAGTGTTGTAGTGGTCTTTGGAGTGTTTTACTAGGACCTACAAAATGTAAAATTCCTTACTATAGTGATATCAGTTGCTCCTCTCAGGGTCGTGATTTTTTCCATTATTCAAAAGGGTTTTCCACGTAAAAATCTTGGTGTCGGTTTTTACTCTTTTATTCTTGTTAATGTTGGAAATAGGAGTATATATATATATATATATATATATATATATATATATATATATATATATATATATATATATATATATATATATATATATATATATATATATATATATATATATATATATTAATTATTTGTGGAAGAGAGGATTGATGATTTAGAAGCTTGATTGATCTTGAATGCTTTGCTTATTGCTTAATTACAAATGAGGGGTGATACCTCTATTTATACTACACAATGAAATAGTCTAGAACACTTCGTCATCTACTAGTATCTAGATAATTCCTAAGTATTCTCATGATAATTCTAGAATTAGATTTTACAAGATTATTCTACACACTTTGACTACTACATATTACAAGAAGTTTCTAGATAATAGACTACAATCTTGATCTAATATACTTGGATACTTGCAAGCCCAAATCCAAAACACATAACCCAAAATCGAGTTTATTTTTCAACGGTTAATTACCGTAACTTGGTACTACATTATTATTCCGCTTTTATCATCTTGAATATTATTCCGGGGTTATTCCTGACAAAAAAAAAAAGTAGAGTGAATCTGTTTGACTATTTGCTTAATAATCCCTTCTTTCTATGGGTTACTATAGCTAGAAGGAAGGTGGAATTACTTTCTAATTTAAGCCGCGTAAATAAGCAAGTGTCAGGAGGAAAATGACGGGATTAATTATTATTGTTTCCTAATAGCACGACAAATTTTACCATTAGAAAAAAGGTTATCAAGCCATTATTTTTTCAAACTAAGATCACCGCTCTAATAAAAATAAGCATAATATTGTGACATTTGGAAGCTTAAGACAAAACTCCTATTAGTTTTTTCACGATGCGTATCAAATATAAATTAAATTATTAACTGATCGATCGAAAAGTGCTGATACGTGGTCCGCTCTTTATAAATCTGCAGGATCTCAAAGGCAATAGTTTTTCCAGGATATGATAATAACTTAATACTTATTAATTAAGTGATGACTAGTGACATATTGCTTACGTGATCCTTATTTTGTGAACAGATAATTTGTTTCATAAGCTCCCACATTACTATATTCATAAGTTCCTTCCATCCAAACAACATCTAATAACAAATATTTCAATGATCGAACTGTATTTGTTTGTTAAGGAATTATACTAAACATTCTAACATTAGGTAATTTTGCGTACAAATTCAACCTAACATTAAAAAGTTCGACACTTTTTCATTAAAAATCAAGTCAAATATACAAGAAACCAGAAGGTATAAATCGATTCATCTTAATACAAAACTATATGTAAACTTCCCTTTCGTATACTCCAAAAGGTATTGTTTAAAAAACAAAAAACGAGGGATCCACGGCAGGGACGGATGTAATTGTTTTATTAGTTCAAATTAACCTATAACTTTCCACGCAAAATTTGAATTTAGATATAAACACTTATTAAATCTCAATAAGTATTACGTGTTTAGCTCAAAGTTATCACATACTTTGCAAGCATAAAATAATAAAAATAAATTGAGGTCAATCATAGCAGATCGTAATAATCGAGGAACTAAATGAAAGACTTAAGAGGCAAGTGTTATTCGTTATAGAAAGACATGTGTAGAGATATTTAATTAATAGTATTGATTTGGCCTGCCTCTCTATAGAGAGGTTCAGAGCCTTACAATCATGTTCTCTCTTTTCTTGAGAATGGTGATGAAGAAGAGGTCGCCTCCCTCTCTAGGGTTCGTTCTCTTAATATTATATTTGTAAGATGTATGAGCTGGCAATGAGGGCCGTGACTATGCTGAGGTTCCGTCCTTACGATGGCGCCGTAGGCCTTAATGATCGAGTCGGCTGATAATCGGGTATCGTGATTAATAAGTGGTCATTAACTTAAAATATAATTGTTAAAGCTAGTTAATGATTAAAGCTAGCTAAGTTGATGTGAATGAGAAATGGAGGGAAGAAGACAATAGAAGGAAAATGAAGTTTCAAAGCAAAGTTCCTTTGAAAAGGAGCTTTGTACCACATTGGTGGTAGAAAGGGAAAGTTATGTGCTTATATTAGAAAGCACTTCTTCTAGCTCTTAAAGGGTTAAGAAGAGGGACTCCCCTCGCGCCGTCGTCGTCGCTCGGCTCGGCTTCGGCTTTGGATTTGGATTTGGATTTGGATTTGGATTTGGATTTGGTCAAATGATTTGATTGATAATCTTTTTGGACCAAATTTATTTAAAATTCAATCTTCATTTTCTGAAATTATTTTTAATTCCCGCGGGAAAAATATTAATTTGTTAACTGTAAACTTCCCAACGTTCTTATTTTTCAGAAAAAGGCATGGCCTTTCCCGAACAGGCACCAAGCCTTTCCGAACAGTCACAATTCGAGGCTATATAAACTGAGGCAATGCCTCATTTTCGAGTACTGGAGAAAAAAAAAAAATTCGTGCATTAAAAATTCTGCATTCTTTTCTGCAAACTGAAACATATCGAGTCATAGTGTGATTTCGTTCCCGAATTTGAGTTCGTCGAAGTCGTAGGCGTTTGAGGTACCGCCACTCCTACGACAGGTATATCCGTTATATCCTGGGAGGAAATAATCCACAACCTCGGGTACAGTGAGGGGGTTAAATTCCTTAAGGACACACAGTGAATTCTGTGGTCTCGGATTTCTTCATTTCTGTGATTTTTTTTTTTTTTAACGTTACATACGTTCTGTTTTTTTTTTTTTTTGTGTGTCTCTTCTTCTTACTGGTTTTCAGTTTCTCGTTGCTTTGAACACGGACAATCGATAACAAGCTTAAGGAATTTAAATTATTATTTCCGTGTTCATCTGCTGTTGATTAAAACGTTACAGAACGATACAACAGTACAGAAAAAAAAAATTCTTACATAAAACAGTGACTACATACAGTTTTTCCTAACATAAAATTGTGACTGTCCAGAAAATAAAAGAAACTTGTAATTTTGTTGTTTGCATGTAACGAACTTGTATGTTGTTTGGAGACTAAATCTTCGGATTTTCTACTCCGGTTGAGATTAAAGTTTTCAGAACTTTCTACTCATTTGGGTACTTGATTTGAAGATATAAAAACTTCATCAAGTATACTACATACAGTTTATTACATTCTATTTGAAGTTTGTTTTAATTCTGTTTGTGTAAATTTGATTCGGTTTGAAGAAATAAAATCTTCACCGATTATTAAAGTGTTCTGTTATTTCCTACGACAGAAATGGGAGACCAAACTCCAAATTTGAATGCTACTGCTACTGTTACTGCCACACCAGCCCCCGTGGTTGGTTCTACGAGCAATGCTGCGTCCTCCAGTCGTACTGCACCAGCACCGGCTCCGGCAGAGAAGCCCGGAAAATTCACCGGGATTGATTTCAAACGATGGCAACAAAAGATGTTCTTCTATCTAACTACTTTAAGCCTTCAAAAGTTTATTAAGGAGGATATTCCGGTTCCGCCGGAATCAACACCTGAAAATGAACGATTTGTTGTAATTGAGGCGTGGAAGCACTCAGATTTTTTGTGCAAGAATTACATTCTTAGCGGACTGGAGGATGATCTTTACAACGTCTATAGTAATGTGGGAACATCAAAAGAACTATGGGATGCGTTGGAAAAGAAATATAAAACAGAAGATGCTGGCTTAAAGAAGTTTATCGCTGCCAAGTTTTTGGACTACAAAATGGTAGATGGCAAGTCTGTTGTCACTCAAGTTCAAGAGTTGCAGGTTATCATCCATGATCTCCTCGCTGAAGGTATAAATTTAATTAATGCCTTTGTCAAAAGTATTCAGTGCCCCGTCACTTACATGTTGTTTGTTGTAGGTTTGGTGATTAGTGGGGCGTTTCAAGTTGCGGCAGTGATAGAGAAGTTGCCTCCTTCATGGAAGGACTTCAAAAATTACTTGAAACATAAGCGAAAGGAGATGACATTGGAATATCTCATCGTCCGGTTGAGAATCGAGGAAGATAACAAGGCAGCGGAGAAAAAGGCAAATGGAAGATCAACCATAGGGGGAGCACATATAGTTGAAACTGCCCCAACTAATATGAAAAAGAGGAAAAAGGCATCGGGACCAAGGAACTATCCCAACAAGAAGAAATTCAAGGGAAACTGCCATAATTGTGGAAAAATCGGACACAAAGCTGCAGACTGTCGTGCTCCGAAAAAGGAAAAGAAGAAGGGTCAGGCTAATATGGTTGAAACAAACGAGGAGGTTGATGACTTGTGCGCTATGTTGTCCGAGTGCAACCTAGTGGGAAGTCCGAAAGAGTGGTGGATTGACTCTGGCGCCACTCGCCACATTTGTGCTGTTAGAGAAGCCTTTGCTTCATATGCTCCCGCCGGGCCCGACGAAACAATATATATGGGAAATTCTGCAACGGCCAAGATTGAAGGTTATGGAAAGATACTGCTGAAGATGACCTCTGGCAAGGTGGTGACTCTCAACAACGTCTGTCATGTTCCTGAAATTAGGAAAAATCTTGTATCTACCGGACTTCTAGTGAAGAACGGTTTTAAATGTGTTTATGTTTCTGACAAGGTTGTAATAAGTAAGAACGAAATGTACATAGGAAAAGGCTACCTCACAGAGGGCCTTTTCAAACTGAATGTAATGGTGTTGCTAATAATAATAAAGTTTCTGCTTCGTCTTACTTGCTTGAGTCAAATGATTTATGGCATTCACGTTTAGGACATGTCAATTATAGAACCTTGCGAAAAATGATTAGTTTGGAAGTATTGCCTAAGTTTGAATACAATCAATCAAAATGTCAAATCTGTGTTGAATCTAAGTATGCTAAACATCCTTATAAGTCAGTTGAAAGGAATTCAAGTCCTTTAGACTTAATCCATACAGATATTTGTGACATGAAGTCAATTCCATCTCGCGGTGGAAAGAAGTATTTCATAACTTTTATTGACGATAGTACGCGGTATTGCTACGTTTATTTACTTAATAGTAAAGATGAAGCAATTGAAGCGTTCAGGCAATACAAAACTGAAGTTGAGACTCAACTTAACAAAAAGATTAAAATGATAAGGAGTGATAGGGGCGGTGAATATGAATCTCCTTTTGAACAAATATGTTTGGAATATGGCATTATTCATCAAACAACTGCTCCTTACTCGCCACAATCAAACGGAATTGCGGAAAGAAAAAATAGAACACTGAAAGAAATGATGAATGCCCTGTTAATAAGTTCTGGTTTACCCCAGAACTTGTGGGGGGAAGCCATTCTAACAGCTAGCCGAATACTCAATCGAGTGCCCCATAGCAAAACAAAATCTATTCCATACGAAAAGTGGAAAGGAAGGAAGCCCAATTTGGAATACTTCAAAGTGTGGGGGTGTTTGGCCAAGGTGCAAGTTCCTAAACCCAAAAGGGTAAAAATAGGACCTAAAACCGTTGATTGTGTTTTCATAGGATATGCCACAAATAGTAAGGCATATAGATTTCTGGTTCACAAATCAGAAAATCCCGACATTCAGGTGAATACGGTAATTGAATCAGATAATGCTGACTTCTTTGAAACCATATATCCATATAAAAAGGAATGTGCGTCGTCTAGCAAAGAATCTAAACGACCTCGGGAAGAAATAAAGGAAAACATTCTTGATGAGGAAAATCCAAGACGTAGCAAACGTCAAAGGACGACTACTTCCTTTGGACCAGAATTTTTAACATTTTTGTTGGAAAATGAGCCTCGAACGTTCAACGAAGCTACGTCTTCATCGGAAGCTCAATTTTGGAAAGAGGCAATCAATAGTGAGATAGAATCCATATTGAACAACCATACTTGGGAATTGGTTGATCTTCCTCCAGGGAATAAACCTTTAGGTTCCAAATGGATTTTCAAGCGGAAAATGAAAGCTGATGGCACTATTGAAAAATATAAGGCAAGACTAGTTGTTAAAGGGTTTAGACAACAAGAAGGTCTTGATTACTTTGATACATACTCGCCGGTAACGAGGATTACATCTATTCGGGTGTTAGTAGCATTAGCCGCCGTGTACGGTCTTGAAATCCATCAAATGGATGTGAAAACAGCCTTCTTAAATGGAGAGTTGGAGGAAGAAATTTACATGGAACAACCCGAAGGGTTTGTAGTTCCAGGGAAAGAGAAGAAGGTATGTAGACTTGTTAAGTCTCTTTATGGACTAAAACAAGCACCAAAACAGTGGCATGCAAAATTTGACCATACGATGCTGTCAAATGGATTCAAGATAAATGAATGTGATAAATGTGTCTACATTAAGAACACTCCGAACCACGTCGTCATTGTTTGTTTATACGTGGATGATATGTTAATAATGAGTAACAACATTGCTAACATAAATGCTACTAAGCGCATGCTTGCTAGTATGTTTAATATGAAAGACTTAGGAGTTGCCGATTTAATTCTGGGAATTAAAATCCATAAGACTCCTCAAGGTCTAGCATTGTCTCAATCTCATTATATTGAAAAAGTACTTGAAAAGTTCAAGTATTTGGACTTTAAAGTTGCAAAGACGCCAATTGATATGAACCTTGCTCTTGCAAAGAATAAAGGTGAAAGTCATTCTCAATTGGATTATGCCAGAGTGTTGGGAAGTTTGATGTATATTATGAACTGTACGCGACTTGATATTGCGTGTGCTATAAGTAAACTAAGTCGCTACACGAGTAATCCCGACCAAAATCATTGGCTGGCAATGAAACGAGTTTTGGGGTATTTGAAACATACTCAAAACTTTGTTTTGCATTATAACAGGTATCCTGCAGTTATTGAAGGATACAGTGATGCAAATTGGATCACCGGTTCAACTGAAACTAAATCCACAAGTGGATACGTTTTTACTATAGGTGGAGGAGCAGTGTCTTGGAAGTCATCCAAACAGACATGTATCGCCCGCTCTACAATGGAATCTGAGTTCATAGCTCTAGACAAAGCCGGTGAAGAAGCTGAATGGCTCCGGAATTTCTTAGAAGATATTCCATTTTGGCCCAAACCGTTGGCTCCTATATGCATACATTGCGATAGCCAAGCGGCAATAGGAAGAGCCGGGAGCGTTATGTACAACGGAAAGTCTCGTCACATACGACGAAGACATAATACCGTTAGACAACTACTCTCTAGTGGAATTATCACAATTGACTATGTTAAGTCAAGAGATAATGTGTCGGATCCACTAACTAAAGGCCTAACTAGAGAAGTGGTTGAAAGATCATCGAGGGGAATGGGACTATGGCCGAGGACAAGTCATCGTGGCGGTAACTCTACCTAGAAGACATGAGATCCCAAGATCTAGGTTCAAAGAGATCAAACAAAGTCATTGATGACGGTTCAACATTGTCACAATAACTTTTTGGTCCATTCTCGTGATGAGACAATGTTCAGTACCAGGATAAAGCATTAAGGCTTTTTAATGGTTTCTAAGTTTGATACGGGGCATATCAAATAGTGTATCTACGGGATGACACATTTAGGAATCACCTATGTAAGTGTGAAGTGTAAGCCGCTTCAAGGAGAACTCTGTAAGGCCAGCTCTCTACGCACTTATGAACCAGGAAGTGTTCATGGCTGAAACGAACAAAACAATGAGAACCAAAAACGGTTAAAGGGTTAATTGTGTGACATGTGGTTGTCTAGGTATACACCAAAGCTCGACGGTTCAAAGATATCAAATCTACCGATTGACCGAGTATATCCGACATATGCTCACTACGGAAAGTTCAAAGAGAAATCTACTTATCCAGATGCAATTAATCCTTGCTTACGAATCACACAGTTTTTTTTTGTCATGCATGTTTTTCATCATATAGCCATTCCCATTCATGTGGGGGATTGTTAAAGCTAGTTAATGATTAAAGCTAGCTAAGTTGGTGTGAATGAGAAATGGAGGGAAGAAGACAATAGAAGGAAAATGAAGTTTCAAAGCAAAGTTCCTTTGAAAAGGAGCTTTGTACCACATTGGTGGTAGAAAGGGAAAGTTATGTGCTTATATTAGAAAGCACTTCTTCTAGCTCTTAAAGGGTTAAGAAGAGGGACTCCCCTCGCGCCGTCGTCGTCGCTCGGCTCGGCTTCGGCTTTGGATTTGGATTTGGATTTGGATTTGGTCAAATGATCTGATTGATTGATAATCTTTTTGGACCAAATTTATTTAAAATTCAATCTTCATTTTCTGAAATTATTTTTAATTCCCGCGGGAAAAATATTAATTTGTTAACTGTAAACTTCCCAACGTTCTTATTTTTCAGAAAAAGGCATGGCCTTTCCCGAACAGGCACCAAGCCTTTCCGAACAGTCACAATTCGAGGCTATATAAACTGAGGCAATGCCTCATTTTCGAGTACTGGAGAAAAAAAAAATTCGTGCATTAAAAATTCTGCATTCTTTTCTGCAAACTGAAACATATCGAGTCATAGTGTGATTTCGTTCCCGAATTTGAGTTCGTCGAAGTCGTAGGCGTTTGAGGTACCGCCACTCCTACGACAGGTATATCTGTTATATCCTGGGAGGAAATAATCCACAACCTCGGATACAGTGAGGGGGTTAAATTCCTTAAGGACACACAGTGTATTCTGTGGTCTCGGATTTCTTCATTTCTGTGATTTTTTTTTTTTTTTAACGTTACATACGTTCTGTTTTTTTTTTTTTGTGTCTCTTCTTCTTACTGGTTTCCAGTTTCTCGTTGCTTTGAACACGGACAATCGATAACAATAATTAATTTCATAATTACCTTAGAGTCATATTCTGAGTCATACAAAACGTATAATTTTAATAATATAATTAATTCAATATTAAAAATGTTAAAAATTGAACCAATTAACCCAGGCCAGGTGTCAGTTGTCATTTGACCCCCGCCTCATGGAACATTTTCGCGCTTTGTAACGAAACCTGGTAACCTGCAAAACCCAATTTATATGCGTCATGCTGACATAATGAACCTAATCGGGGCCATGGGCTTTACGTTACGTGGCAAGATGGTGTCAGTAGGATCAGTGTGATTGGAGCACTTTACGTGGCGGCTATGTTTCCTTTTCATTTGGCAGACACGGCCCATACCATTTCAATAATTCGTTTCGTTTATGGGAACTGAGAGCCGTTGCCTTCCATTTCAAAGTTGGAACTGTACGTTTCTTGCATGCAATTTTTGTGCTCATTTTATAGGCGCATGTGAAATTCCTTATTGATAAAAATTTAACGTGAACTTTACGTAAATATTTGACGAAACATTTTTACCACGTTGGAGGTATTTCACTTTGAATTTCTGCTCGTACAATTTGTTTTTAAGCAAATTCCTTTTACGTCCGTCCAAAAGGATTGATATTGTATTGCAAAGTTGGTCACATATGTTCTTAAGTTATCTATGCACGCCTTTGACTAAGAGAACGGCCTTATTGAGGCTGACTCGAGTAAGGCCGACCCCAGTAAACGAACGGACCAAGCGGCATGACTCAAGACGACGTCACTTATAAGGACGACCCCAGTAAACGAACGGACCAAGCGGCATGACTCAAGACGATGTCACTTAAAGTTCTGACTTTTCCGTATACTGAGACCACCAACCCTTGTATTTTTCTTTGAATTTTTCAAGGAAGGTCCCTTAATATATAAAGGGGACCTTCCCTTTGTAAATGACTCATGTGTATCTTATTATTAAAAATACGGTTAAGGGTCAAATATATCCTTGTACTATTCAAAATAGGTCATATTTATCCTCCGTTTGAATTCTTTAACGAATATGTCCCCACCGTTATAACATTAGGGCCATATATATCCCTCCGCCGTTAAAACACTCTCCCATATATTTAAATTACGGTTAAGGTCAAATATATCCTTGTACTATTAATAATAGGCCATATTTATCCTCCGTTTGATTTTTTTATCAAATATGTCCCCACTGTTATATTTTTATCAAAACACCCTGCCATATATTTTTAGTAGCACGTGGCATCTTATGATTGGACTAGACGACCCGCCCCACTCCTTTAATTAAACCCGCCCCGACCCAATAAAATTTAGTCTTCTTCTCCGTTCAATCCCTTCAGTATGCTTATGCTTCTGCAAAATGCATGCTTCTTTGCTATATGATGAAAAGATTTTTTGAGGGTGCCTTTAAAAATAGGGAGTGATAACAATCCTGTGCCATAAATATGAGATGGACCCAAAAAAAAAGAAGAAATTGAGTATGTTATTTACTAAATGGGTAGTTTTTGTGTCTGGTTCATTGCATAACTTATGTAGTACAACACCATATTGATTTCTAAACTATTATCCATTTGAATGCTTATCGGATACTAGTACTACTATTGTTATTCTATTTTTTTCCTTTATAATTCATGTACTTGCAGCTTTACGATATGCGAGAAATTTTGTAAGTCTAGAAGCCAAAAACTTAACAGACCGCAACTCTACATGAAGATGTCAAATTTGTTAAAAGAAAAGTACAAAATAAAATAAAGCAAGCACAGAAATATAGTTTCATACTTCCATCTGCAGCTTCATGGGTTGGGAGTGAGATTCACCAGATATCATTAGAAGAATAATAATTATGTTCTCAATATAGAAATAGTACTCTCATGGCGTTAAAGAGTGACCGCGCAACATTCAAGATTGGACATTTTATTCATTGATGCATGTAACTAATATCCAACAATTAGCATACATTTTCGTCTTATCCGATTTTGAGGGTCATTTTCATGAGCCAATTTATATAGCTATAATTTTATATAAAAATAGAGTTTTAGCCTTTGTATTATTGGGCCCATGCTAACATGGACCATCACTATCTAGTATTAATGGGATTGAACGGAGAAGAAGACTAAATTTTATTGGCTCGGGGCTGGTTTAATTAAAGGAGTGTGGCGGATCGTTTAGTCCAATCATAAGATGCCACGTGCTACTAAAAATATATGGAAGGTGTTTTGATAAAAATATAACGGTGGGGACATATTTGATAAAAAATTCAAACGGAGGATAAATATGGCCTATTTTTAATAGTACAAGGATATATTTGACCCTCAACCGTAATTTAAATATATGGGAGAGTGTTTTAACGGCTGAGAGATATATATGGCCCTAATGTATAACGGTGGGGACATATTTGATAAAGAATTCAAACGAAGGATAAATATGACCTATTTTGAATAGTACAAGGATATATTTGACCCTTAACCGTTAAAAATATACAACTCTCTCTCTCTCTCTATCTCTTTTTTCCTTGTGAAAAGATCATTACTCTCTTCATTGTTCTTATATTTTAAGATATCTTCACTATTATCACGGATTTTAACAAAACGGTTTTCTCTAGTTCATATTACCATTGATTCCGATTAACATTATTTTTTATTGTTCTTGAGCTTAACAAGTACTTAAATTTTTAGCTAAATAGATATATTTTTATTTTTTTCAATAGAATAGATCGAAATTCGATGCATAATAGGCTCGTCCCTCTCCCTTTACACTTTCTCCAATTGAATGAATATCAGAATTTTGTGTCCAGCAGTGTTCGAAACCATGACATGTGCCTAACCCTCACAACATGCAAAGCCCTCTTACCAAACTTATGCCTTGGACCAGCGTATATCCATACGTAGAAACTAGATAATTCAACATTTCGTACTTTTACTTTTTGATTTATATACAAGTTAGGGCTATTCCTATTCCTCCGGTGGAAGATCTAAAAGATTTAAAAGTTATGAGTGCTTGCCGATTAATATTTCGAAAAAATAGTTGTATGGGTCAAAACTTGACCTCGTAATACTAGATGAGATCAACGCATTTATTAAAACTTATTTATGACCAATAAATGGTAAGACCATTTATCTACAGGATTATCGAGTGGTTATTCAATTTGACAACTGAGGCCACGGCCTGGCCGTCCTCACGAGGACGTCCCTTATATGTGGTCTCAACTCCTTGGTGCTAGCTGACAGATCTCCTGACTATAAATACTAAGAGAAAGAACCCTAATGAGGGGCTGCTTCTTCTTCTTCACACCTATATCAAAAAAGAATAGGGGAATACATCATTGTAACACTATGAACCTCTCCATGGAGAAGCAGACCAAACCAATATCATTAATAAAAGATTCTCACCCCACTCCCTTTATCTAATATCAATTGTCCTTGCTTCTTATTATTTTGGTCTTAAGATTTAATACGATCTGCTATGATTGGCCCTCAATTTATTTTGATTGTTTTATGTTTATAAAGTAAATGAAAACTTTGAGCGAAAAAATTTGACACCGTCTATGGGGATTTCATAGCAGAATCATGTAGTTTTTCCTTAGACCGAAAAAGAAAAATGAACAACCCAGCTCAAACATACCCAAGCGGCATATCGGGTCATAGGAAGTCAAAAAACTCGAGATGAGCTTGCTTCCACACCCCCACATCTTCGAGCGAAGGGAAGAAGAAGAAGAAGAAGCAGAAGCAGATCCCCCATTTGTATGAGGAAAATGAGCTCAAGGTACCTCACCCCTTTTCTTTTCACACGGGATCTTGCCAAAAAGGAGGACGGCGCGAAAGCATCTCTCTAACCGAGACATGTAGCGGGGTGACCCGTACGAGCCAGTCGAAAAGACCATAAGCGCAAGTTAGACAAGGTCTAAAACCAGAAGAAAATCCCAACCCCCAACACGGAACGGGTTATGCGGGAAAAATCACAAGAGGTTCAACTACGGTAGAACTGGGACAGGCTATGCGCCTTCGACACGGGCTATGCACCTCCAAATATTATAAGAGTTCAACTACAATTGAACGGCAATACAGGCACGCGCCTTCACATAAGGTTCAACTACGATTGAATTGGGACTCATGCTATGTGCCTTCGACACAAGATACGCGCCTTCAAATATTATAAGGGTTCAACTACCGTTGAACAGAAATACAGGCTACGCCCCTTCACGCAAATGTTCAACTACGGTTGAACTGGGACTCAGGCTATGCACCTTCAACACGGGCTACGCGTCTCCAAATATTATAAGGGTTCGACTATGGTTGAACGGCAATACAGGCTACGCGCCTTCACATAAAGGTTCAACTACGGTTGAACTAGGACTCAAGCTATGCGCCTTCGACACATGCTATGCGCCTTCAAATATTATATGGGTTCAACTATGGTTGAACGGCAATACAGGCTACTCGTCTTCACATAAAGGTTCAACTACAGTTGAACTGGGACTCAGGCTATGCGCCTTCGACACGGGCAACGCGCCTCCAAATATTATAAGGGTCCGACTACGGTTGAACGGAAATACAGGCTACGCGCCTTCACATAAAAGTTCAACTATGGTTGAGCTGGGACTCAGGCTATGCGCCTTCGACACAGACTACGCGCCTTCAAATATTATAAGGGTTTAACTACGGTTGAACGGCAATACAGGCTACGCGCCTTCACATAAAGGATCAACTATGGTTGAACTGGGACTCAGGTTACGTGCCTTCGGCACGAGCAACGCGCCTTCAAATATCATAAGAGTTCAACTACGGTTGAACGGCAATACAGGCATACGCCTTCGCATAAAAGTTCAGCTACGGTTGAACTGGATCTCAGGCCACGCGCCTTCACATAAAAGTGCAACTACGGTTGAACGACAGCTCGAACCACGGGCCTTCACCTCAGTCGCAAAGCCGCAAGGTCAACCACGGACAAACCCCATGTCGGGCCGAGCGCCCCACCTTTCAAGTAAGTACAACTAATGCAAATCAAATTGTTTTGACACACGCAAAGTTCGGCCCAAGTCGAACCACGAGGCCATGATTTTCATTATCACGGCCAGTAGTTCGACTAAGCCCAAACTGGGACTAAGGACATGTGCCGCCCCTGCCCAAATACGGCCACACTCCGCTCCCAATAAGTGGAGGAAAGTGACGACCAAAAGCGTCTATCTATGGCCAAGGTCATCCACACCGACTTTCCTTCAGGCAAGGAATCAGTTCGACATTGGTCAAAATCACGTATCCGGTCGAGACCATTAACATATCCACTATAAAAACTCTAAATAAAAACTCAAACATGCACAAAAATATATAACATATTAGACGAAAAACAAACGAAAAAGATGAAAACCAAATATATTCACAATATTTACACGGGGTTGCCCCCAATTACATCAGCCCAAGGCCGGCTGAGAAAAAAAAGAAAAAGAAAACAAGAACTAAACAAATATTACAAATTTTTCACTCGGCGCCCCCAGCGCCCCCTCGGCATTATTAGCACCCTCAGCGCCATCATCTCCCCCAGAGGTAGAAGGATCAAAACCACAGTCAAGCCGGGCTTCACGATCCATTTGGCGTGCCTCCTTGTAAGTGGCTTCAAACACGACGCCAGCCTCCCATAGTCGCATGTACACGTCGAGCTGAGCCTCGGCATATGTCTAAAGCTCGCGAGCAGGACCAAAAGCAGCGGCCAGATCCCTCAGGCGCTGGTTCTCGGCCTCCAAGGCCGCAGCACGGGCATACCGATCGCAGATGACAATGGGCCCCTCTAACGATCGTTCTCAAAAAGCAGCGGCGGCCCTCTCTAATCGACGCTCACTTTCCTGCGCGCGGTTTGTCGCCTGCAGTGCCTCAACCCTCGCTAGGGCGTCCTCCGCCTGCCTCCTTGAAGTGGCGGCCTCATATTCCAGGGCAGCCACTTTCCTGGTATAAGACTCAGCGGCCTCCGCCACTGCATCCAGATTTTTGCGCTCCCTCTCAGCAGCCGCCCTCCTCTCAGCATCCACCCCTTCGATCACCTGGCGGAGCTGCTTCTCAGGAGTGGATTCCCTGTTAAGGGTCTGTTGCAAGTGAAGTTCCCTCCGTGCTAGCTCTTCTACAAACTCCCAGTTCCGGGGGTCGTTCCTTATACACTTACGCAAGCCACGGCACATGTCACTGTAGCGGCGATACTTCCCCAACAGCCGCACAAAAAGCGCCGAACGGCCATTAGCCCGCCTAATGCTCTCCACCTCCAGCAAAAATGTCTACAACAACTAGAATGAAAGTTAGCACGAGAAGGCATGCTAAGAAAGAGAACAAACCAAAGTTCTTTGCATATACCTTTATACTTAGAGCGGCCAACTCGCCCATCAGTCCGGCGTCCGAATTTCCCCTCACGGACGTGCTCTCCGCTTCCGAGCACATGACCCCGAACATCATCACTAGGTTCTCCTCCTCGAACAATAGGTTCAGGCCATTGGAAATCTCCAAATAACGATAATGCCCCTCGGCCTGCACGGCCGAGCGGGTATAACATTCCTGAGCAAGACGAATGTCCTCGGGATCCATATCAGACTCCGAATCATCCACCTCTCCTAAAACGCCCCTTCCTCCTGCCGCCCGGGAAGTTGAGGCTTTCACCGCCCGAGACGTCGACGCACCCACATTCACCATAATGTCGGCACCTGCCATCTCCACCAAAACAACTGCCAAGGAACCGCCTTCCCCCGCAGCAGCACGAACAGAAACTTGAGTCGTCGAAGCGACTGTATCACCTAGGCCTATGCCAATCGGGGCAACCCCCACTGAGCGTTCACCTTCTGGTGCAAGGTCTGATGCGCCTCCCTCCTCCGCCGACGGCGAAGAATCTAAAATGATCACCACCGGGAGGGCTGGGGTGAATGCCACCCTGCGCTGAGCCAGCGACCTCTCATCTTGTTCTTCATCTCCATTAGGCGACCGCTCCGCCCTGGAGCGCACAACCCCTGGAGATTTCTCAACTCGAGCCACGGGCCGTACCGGGGAATTTGCAGCTGAAGACTCCACCGAATTCTCCCTCGGAACTAGGTGAGGCGCCGGCATTGTAATCATTCAGGCGGTCGCCCCTGGCTTGCGAAAAGCAAGCTGAGGAGCCCTCCTGCGCCGTGGTCGTTCTGACCAACCAAAGAAGAAGGGTTAGGTCAAAAGAACTAAGGACTACGAAGAAAAAGAGATAAGCAACAAATAAGATTCTTACCAACAGTCGGCCTGCTGCCATGCACCTCCCATAAAGACGCCCATATGCGAATCCCTGTTGTAACAGGGAGCACGGACTCAACCCACTTGCGGATGCCTGAAATTGGCTTCGGTGGAGCACCTCCCGCTACGGCACATAAAGAAGATCATTACGCAAACATAAAACAGAGCATTCAGCCTAAGAGCAATCGAAGCCAGCGTAAGAGAAACTTACGTGCATGGTTCCACTCTGCCGGAAGTCAGTGGCATATGCCACCAGGTGCTCAGTACTGATGTAAAAGAAATACTCGAAGGGACGGGTAGCGACTTCGTCATCGAGCTCCGCAGTCAAGTCATCAGTACCACGAGGAACCAACCGGATCATAGTGCCATGTACCCTCTGAGGAGCGTACAGAGTCAACATGTGCCCAAGTGTAACTTCCCTCCGTGCCAACTCCTAATATTTAATCAGCATCGCCAATAATTTGTAGTATGGGGGGACGAGCTGACCAGGGCATACCCTGTAATAACGGCAAAGGTCCACCACCAACATGGGGAGAGGAAGCCTAAATCCCAGCCTGAAAGGGTAGGCGTAAAAAACACGGTACCCTCGATGGTCGACCTGCATCCTGTCGCCACTCCTGGCCAAGACGATGTCGGCAAAGCGAGGAATTTCACATTGCTCCTTCAGTTGAGCTAAGCTAACTTCCCCTATCAATGGAGCCTCGTCCACCGGATCGTCTCCCTCAAGGTCGTAATATCGGTTGCCGGACCGCCGGGAAGGGAAAGAATGTCGGTCACCGACGGGAACCAATCAACGATCAGCAAATCAGTGGCTCCCGCCATGGTAGATGGACCTTCTGCCGCCGCAACCACCACGGGAACAGCATCGAAATGGGAACTGCTCGCTATTATCAATATAACGAAAAGAAGACGGTAAGATTCACCGAAAAAATAGGAAAATACAAAGATTCGACGAAAGTGATGGAGGATGAATAAACAACGATCGAAAAATCATATAATCTGAGAGCAAGAAAGCTTATCTCCCTCAGAATTCCACTTAGACGGATAACAGAGAAGTGAGAACTGAGCAACACAACCCCTTATTTATAGGCAAAACGTGAATGACCTTCACGAATCCCAAAGGTCACCATTAACTACCCGACCAACCTCAAAACGGTTCAAACCTGTAGTAACAGGCAACATTATGGCAAACATCATCGAACGGTCATTCGAACGTCAATCGGCACGTCCCCCATGGAACGGTTATAACGGCCTCAAGACACCACGAGCACGTCCCATGTGTCACCATGCACATGATGTCCCCCTTACACGTAACAAGCAAAATAATACACTCTCCAAGCACGCGTGAAAAAGGCTACGGCCATCTCCAAAGTAAAATTGGTTGCGGCTGCCTCCAAAATAAAAATTCTAGGGCCATCTCTAATGTAAAACTGGTTGCGGCCGCCTCCAAAATAAAAAGGCTACAGTCATCTTCAAAGTAAAAGTGGTTACGGCCATCTCTAAGATAAAAGTCTACGGCCATCTTTAAAGTAAAAATGGCTACGGCCATCTCTAATACAAAAGGCTACGGCCATCTCTAAAGTGAAAATGGCTACGGCCATCTCTAAAGAAGGAACGGCTACGGCCGTTCCCAAAGAATAAAGAATTACGATCGGCTCCCAACGCATAAGAGGCTACTGTCATTAGCGGAATCCGCTCATCGATCTCAACCCAAGCCCAACCTCAATAAGCAGAGGGACTATCTGTATGGAGTCAAAACTTGACCTCATGATACTAGATGAGATCAACGCATTTATTAAAGCTTATCTATGACCAATAAATGGTATGATCATTTATCGACACGATTATCGAGTGGTTATTAAATTTGACAACTGAGGCCACGGCCTGGCCGTCCTCACGAGGGCGTCCCTTCTATGTGGTCCCAACTCCTTGGCGCCAGCTGACAGATCTCTTGGCTATAAATACTAAGAGAAAGAACCCTAAATGGGGGCTGCTTCTTCTTCTTCACACCTATATAAAAAAAGAATAAGGGAATACATCATTGTAAGGATCTGAACCTCTCCATGGAGAGGCAGACCAAACAAATATCATTAATAAAAGATTCACACCTCACTCCCTTTATCAAATATCAATTGTCCCTTGCTTCTTATTCTTTTGGTCTTTAGATTTACTACGATCTGCTATGATTGGCCCTCCATTTATTTTGATTGTTTTATGCTTATAATGTAAATGAAAACTTTAAGCGAAACAATAGTATAAATAAATTTACTAATAGGTGCGCGCTCCCTCAATATGTATCCAATTTTTTTTTACAATTCTTTATTGTAATTCTACTAAGTCTGGCCAAAAGCAATGGATGTTTAAGCATCCATAGAGCTTTATATATATATATATATATATATATATATATATATATATATATATATATATATATATATATATATATATATATATATATATATATATATATATATATATATATATATATATATATATATATATATATATATATATCCGCCACTGCCCCCACCCCACCACCAAGCTTTTTTCAAGGAGAAAGTTAGAGTTTTTTTTTAAAGTTTTTGGGTGAAAAAAAGTTACTATTTTAGAACAGTTGTCTCAGTAATTGTCCACGCCTAAAAAAAGCTTCTTGAAGAAACTTTAAGGAACAAATTGCAAACAAAATTTTACTTTTGTCAAATTCCTCACGACCAACCGTTTTCTAAGACTATTACGGAAAAGCACGTTTACAAACAAACACTTTCCTCTGTGCTTCAGTTTACCAGTCTATTGTCAAGCAAGCGTGTATATACATTTAATTTAGAACGTTAAGTAAACTATATGAAAAAAGAAAGATTAAGAACAATCAAAACAATTAATTGCGCCAAATTATTGTATATGACTTATTTTCACGTGTGACGTTTCAAAATATTTGAGATTATCTTATTTCCGTACAAATTTCAGGAATTCAAAGTCATCAAAGTCTCCTATTTTTTGGACTTTGAATTTAATCTTTTCCCATTGATCAAACTATTCAACTATTACTTCAACATTTTAATTCACTGTCCATTAATATAATACATAATTATAATTACTTTCAAATTTACAATTTAAATTATTTTTGAATCAAATATTCTCATATAAAATAAAAATAGCTAGATATATTCGTTTGAGTTTAGATACAGATCACGGTCTTTAATTATGCATAACTACACGGCTATTGACTTCATCTTAATAAATGAGAATTAAAAAAATTAATATAAAGCAATAACAACAACAACAACCCAGTATAATCTCACCTAGTGGGGTCTGGGGATGGTAGTATGCACGCAGACCTTACCCCTAACCTGGGGTAGAGAGGCTATTTCCAAATAGACCCCCGGCATCCTTCCCTCCAAGAACTTCCCACCTTGCTCTTGAGGAGACTCAAACTCACAACATCTCGATTGAAAATAAGTATTACTTACCAATAGAACAACCACTCTTGTCTAAACAAATTAATATACACAACCTAATATTAGGCCACAATCCTTTGGACAACGTCACAGTCAAATGCATGTATTCCCATTCCCCATAAAGAAAAGACATGCCGAAAATAACTTGGTTGTTTTACTTTTAAATTCAACGTTTAAACCCTTATCCTCCACGTTTGCCCTTCTAGAATTCAACGTTTCCTTAACAAGCAAACCCATCTCGTTTAAACTAAACCATCAGAGGCAAAAAAACACCATATCGAAATTCTTCACAAATTTATATTTATATAAACGGACAACTTAATAATTTTTTTCACGTTATTAGTGAAAATAAACTTGTAATGATTGGTTATTTACTGGCTATTTTAGTTTATCTATCAGCGCTGAATAATACATGCAATTACCTTTTGAATAATTTTTATCAGAAATATTTTTAACTGCTCATAAAAATAATAACCAATAATATATATTTTTTGCATGTAATATATATACAAAAAAATTATTTATTTTATATAGTTAAAAGATACCATATTTTTTTGGGAAACTTATAGAAATGTCTCATATAAGTTTAAACTTAACAACCTCTTGCCAATATTTCAAAAATTGAAACAAATAAGGAATTTTTTTAATGGGCATAGTCGAAATTCATTGAAAACATATAGATAAGTCAATATACAAAATTTGAGGAAGATTGAAGGTGATTTGGACTGGTTTTGTACCAAAAATCATAATTAAATCGATGTCACAAAATTCATCTATGACACATGTATCTCACACACAGATATATATGGATATACATATGATACACAATCGATACAAATGTGATACATATGTGATAAAACAGTGTGATACACGTATCATTTTTTTTCATATTCAGTTTTACTTCGAATTTTCAATTCAAACCACCTCAAAACTTCACCAAATCATCCAAAAATTGAGATTCAAGCTCCTTAAGATATACTCAATTTATTCTAACAGCACGCACTCAAAAGAAAGTAAAATTTTGATATTTTTTTGCTATAAATATCTAATTGGTTATTTTGGCTAATATAAGTAATATTTTATCCATTTGCCAACTTTTATAATGAATACTTTTAAATGGACCTAGCTCGTAATTTTGCTATTTTTTCCCTCAGTGTATGGACTTTAGTGGTTTGTTTACCGGTTCATCTAGTTTCCCGTTGCCCACAATCTACATGTAAAAAGTATCTTTCGGCTTCTTCGTAAACCTCACGTATCATACTCCCACGTGTCTCTCTACCATTACCCCTACTACCCTAAAGTACCCCATACCCTAAACCAACCACCCAAACCCACAGCTTTATATATCTCTCATCACCCCACCTTCCATTATTTGTATACAATCTTCTCATCTTGCCATTATTCTTTCTCACTATTCACTCCTAAAATTTTCAACTTTCACAAACATACATACCAATTATCTTATACATCTTCATTTTCCTTCTTTTATTTTTCTTTTGTTCTAAAAATGGCAAGAAAAATGAATAGTATTGGAGCGATGTTGCAAGAGAAAGAAAGCTTTAGAAGAACAAAATTCGGAACCCTTTTGTATTCCGATCCAATTAGTGACCCTGAAGAAAGCAATACAAATTCAGCTCGGAGCAGTAATGCTTCTTCTGCTCCAAGTCCACCTAGAACGTCGTCGTTTTACACCACAACTGCTACAACAACAACAAATTCCCCCAATTATTTTATGTCTCCTTGGAATCAATCAGCTTCTCCTTATGTTAAATCTCCATGGATTCACCAACCATTACTTGATTCCTCAGAAGAATCATCAGAAATCAGTGATTGTAAAAATGGTTTAATTGGATCACTCGTACGAGAAGAAGGACACATATATTCATTAGCTGCATCTGGGGATTTGCTATATACTGGTTCGGATAGCAAAAATATTAGAGTATGGAAAAATTTAAAGGAATATTCTGGGTTCAAATCTCACAGCGGATTAGTAAAAACCATTGTTGTTTACGGAGATAAAATATTTACCGGCCATCAGGACGGTAAAATTCGGGTCTGGAAATTTTTGGGTAAAAAAAGAAAAGCTTATAAACGGGTTGGTAGTTTACCTACTATTAGAGATTATTTAAAAAGTTCCATTAATCCCAAGGCTTATGTTGAAGTTAGAAGAAATCGGAATGTTCCGTGGATTAAGCATTTTGATGCTGTTTCTTGTATGAGTTTGGATAAAGAAAGAGGGTTGCTTTATTCAGGATCTTGGGATAAAACACTGAAAGTTTGGAGATTATCGGATTCAAAATGTTTAGAATCTATTAATGCTCATCACGATGCGATCAATTCTGTGGTTGTTGGATTTGATGGATTGGTTTTTACTGGCTCAGCAGATGGAACGGTTAAAGCTTGGAGAAGAGAATTGGTTGGTAATAGTGCAAAACATGTTCTTGTGGAAACACTGCTGAAACAAGACAATGCTGTGACTTCACTGGCCGTAAACACCATTGCAGCCACGGTAAGAGCACACTTTTAATTATTACATTATTTATAATTTTTACGAGCCAAATAGTACTCAGTCTGTTTCAAAAAGAATTGACGTTATTTCCTTATCTGTTTGTTTCATAAAAATTGACACTTTTCAATATTTCTACACAAATATTATGGCAGGTTTCAAACCAAAATTTAAGACCACATATCCTTTCTTTAATTTATAAAAGTTTGTGTAAAGTCGGAGTAATTCAATACTTTTGAGATTGATGGAGTACTAATTTATCAATATGTGGTGGTATAAAATTTAGTGTTGGATTTTAAACTTCAGACCGCTGATTTAATTATAAAGAATTGACCACTTTTCTACTATGATGTCATATTGAATTGGTGAACAGAATAATCTTAAAATTTAAGCTGTTAAAAGAAAACACACTTCTAACTATTTTGTTATATTATGGCTCAACAGGTATACGCCGGCTCATCCGACGGACTAGTAAATTTCTGGGAGCGACAGAAGCATTTCTTAGAGTACGGAGGTGCGTTACGGGGTCATAAATTAGCGGTACTATGCATGGCTGTTGCTGGTAATCTGGTATTGAGTGGATCGGCTGACAAGAGCATATGCGTGTGGAGGAGGGAAGGTGGTGGTGTCCATAGTTGTTTAATAGTGTTGACAGGACACAATGGCCCAGTGAAGTGCTTAACCGTTGAAGATTATTCAAATGACGACGACGACAACAATAACGATGATAGCGAAGATGAAGCCGTGGTGGAGAACAAAAGTGACCAATGTTGGACAGTGTATAGTGGGAGTCTGGACAACTCTGTGAAGGTTTGGAGATTATCCGAGCAGGGATTCAATGCCTACAAGGATATGTGAAAATTGCTAGCGCCCTTCCAGAGAGTCGGGGTAAAACTGCGTACAACTTACCTTTCCCAGACTCCATTTGTAAAAAATTACTGAGTTTATTATTGTCGTTGCTAGTGCTCGTACCATCGTTTAGTACCGGTTCAATTTTCCGTTTTTTTTTTACAAATATTACTACTAGTTGAAAAGGATGCACCTGAAATCGTGGATGGTGTGTGGTGTTCACGCGCCGCCGAGTAGGAGTCTAAGAAGCGATTGTGGCTTGCCTTTTGGGGTTGGAGATTACTGATATTTAGGACTTGGTCGTTAAGGAAAAAGACAATGGAAAAGGACCGACATCTTGTGAAAAGCAAGCAGCTTCACACAATTATGAAGAGAAAACCGGTTTTTTGTGCCGTTAAAAACCGGCCAAATGGCGGCTCTTTTCGTTGGGGGCCCAGTGAGCAGAACCTTAATAATGAAGGAACATTATTATAGATCACGTACTAACATTACTCAAAATAATACAACATACTGAAGTTGTACTCTACTACACATCCCCAAAATATCTTCATTTGTTTTTCTTTTATCCTTCGTTTTTCATTGTTTCCAATTGATTGTAAATTTTGGTAAATGATTGTCTTGTAAATTTGAGTTGGGAAGTACTGACAAAGTGATTGAAAGTTCTGCTCCTTTAAATCAATTGTAATAGATTATGTTAATGTTTAAGATTTTTGTTTGATTTTATTTCCTTTTCGGTAATGAACAAAATTTAAACTCCTTACATGTAACTTAAATTTTGGTAAAGGTGTATTTATCAGAAGAGCAGAGCCAATAAAGGACTGATTAGTGAAAGTGCGACCGATTACATACAAACAAAATTATAGAGTAATGAACTAACAGGGATGAATGTTAGGTGTTTGTCATATTTTTTATTATATTTGGTTTTTTTATTTGTTGAAGGAAAGAGCAATATAATTATCTTAATTGAGTTTTCATTCTTGTTGAAGGATTATAAATTCTCATATTTGGCTAGTCCTTTTTCTTGTAGAAAAAGGTTTGGACTTCTATAAATTAAGGATCCTTCCTTGTCATTCAATAGCATCCACAATGTAGCCATATGGGGCTTGAGAGTAGTGTTTACGGGAGAACTTTATGGGACGAGCGTTAGTGTATCACTTGTATTTGCCTCTCCGTGAGGTTATTCTCTAGATATTTTGTACTCTCTTTTATATAGTGGATTGCTCATCTCAGCTGTGGATGTAGGTCAGTTGACCGAACCACGTTAAATGTTTTTATCTCTTTCGGTATATGTTTGGCTAAAAAGTTATTCGAACACTTAACTAGCTTTAAAACAATCAAAAAATGATATGGGTTAATCGGAATCATGGGTAATGTGATCTAGAGAATGTTAGATAATAGAAATCGGTGATTATAATATAAAAATCGAGATGTAAGAGCAGTAAGATGTATAACAGCTTTTTTGCACAAGAGAGACACACTGAGAGAGAGAGAGAGAGAGAGTTGTATATTTTCAGTAAAGAAATACACACGAGTCTTTGCAAAGGGAGAAGGTAACCTTTATATACTAAGGGACCTTCCTCGAAATAATACAAAGAAAGTACAAGAGTTGGTGGCCTAGATATACGAATGTCAGAGCTTGATGTGACGTTACAGCGAGTCACATCACTTGGTCCGTTTATTGACTAGGTCCGGCTTACTTAAGTCGACCACGATAAGGCCGCTTTCTTTAGTGAGGCCGTATATGGATAATATGTGGACGTAGGGAACCAAATTTTCCCAATACAGATAGTCCCTCCGTCTATTGGGGATGCAGTCGAAAGGCGTTTCCAATGGACGGACAAGCGTGCTCGACGCCTATGGAAATTTGGTCGTTACTGTTGATACCACTGTGAGAGACGTGTTCGTGTGTGAAAAGGTCTTGCCGTTGACGTGTTACCTCCATTTTGGAATTTCTTTTTGAGGTGACATCATCAATCACATGTGTGATCAATACTACTGCTCCCGAGGTGGTTCAGGTTATGACGTGACGTTTGGGTTTCCTGCGCTGATTTTTCGAATCATGCCCTTTCGATTTCCGTGTACCTTTTCTTATAAATAGGAGGAGAGTTGGGCTAGGTTCATCTTTCGATCCTTTTCGGAGAGTATTTTCTCAATCTTTCCCCTATCTTTTCCTGGTGTTTCCTATTCTTTTCTTCTCTGAAATTCTCATTCTCAGGAATCGAACTTGCGACCCGTAATACCTTTTTCTTATATCATTCACTATGGCTAAATGTCGGCGTGATGATACGAGAAGTAGGGACGTTTCTTCCACCAGGGCTTCGCCATCCTCGGTTGGCGAGGAGGCCGAGGAAGTTTTTGTTCCTCTATCAACGACCAACCTGCTCCCACACGATATGAGCAAATGGAGCGACTTTCTGAATAAGCGTAAATTCCTCCCTTGGGAGAATAATGAGATGACGTTGTCCTACTTGGCCTCTCTTAAGGAGACGTATGATATTCCCAATCACGTTGACATGGTTCCCGCGGGGCTAGATTACGTTAACGTGCCTAGGACCGGGTACTGTGCCTTCTACGAATACGCCTTCCGAATTGGATACACCCTTCTAATTTATCCTTTAGCGGAAGAGTTGTGTCGCTGGTTTGGAGCATGCCCGGCCCAGCTTACCCCGTATGCCTTGAAGGTGTGCAGGGTAGTATCCATTTACGCGGCGAAGGCCGAAAAAGAGGTGACCGTTCATCACTTTTTGCAAATGTTCAATGGGGTTTTCATGAGAGGCTCGATGCTCCAGTTGAGGAGTAAGGGCAAGAAAAGCTTCGTGGCTCGGGTGGACGACAAGGACAACCGTAAATTTTGGACGAGGTTTTTCTACGTGTGTACCTAGCACCTTGTGTCTAACCCTGATGGGTTTCCAGAAGTGTGGAATGACGCACGTAAGTATTACCGTGCGTGATGTTTACTATTTTGACCTTACTTTGCTGGTTCTCACAGTCGAAAGTTTTCCTTTGTTTTCATGCAGTATCTGCTCTCCCTCCTCGTAGGGTTGACGACATTAGGTCGTGGGTGCAAGCGTTGATACCGTTTGTAAAGAAAAGTCGTTCTTGGACTGAATTCCTTGGGCTCTACGGCGTGGCTTGTAACGTCTTTACCTAATTTTTGTTACGGTTTGGGGGCCCATATAATTTCCTTACCCGTCTCACGTGTGGTTTGGTAGGTCGGAGCGCCTCTAAGAAGGCGAGGAAGAAGATGAAGCAGCAGAAGAAGAAGAAGACTGCGGCCTGTCCTTCTAGGATGGTATCTAATCCTGAGAAGGATTTGGTCTTTTTCGGCACGTCCATGGGCAGTGCTTCGCCCCCTTTAAGACAGTAGGGTGCGTTAGAAGGGCCCTAGAGATAGCATCTGAGGCCGTGATGGGGGTCGTACCTGAGACGACGCCCATGGAGGTGCCGGTGGCAGTTCCTTAGATTACCCCCGTAAGGATGCCTTCTGCTGTGCCGACCCCCTCTGAGCCCGCTTTTCACCCCGCGGATGGGGACCGTGAAGAGGATGAGACATTGGAGAAGAGGCAACGTCGGATTCTCACTAGCAAAGCCATGGCCACCCAGCCGGGAAAGGCTAGGCCATCTTGCCCTTTACCTAGGTCGGCCTTCATGGCAGAGTCTATTCGATAGGAAAAGCTGATATTAAGAGGGAGGCTGCCGCGAGGAGAAGCGAAGACGTGGATGTGGCAGGCTCGGAGGCAGCCACGGAGGGCGCAAACAGAGGAAGAAGGTCCTAGGACCGGGTGGAGATGATGGCTGGCCAATCTTCTCGTCGTATAGTGATCCCAAGTAACTATAATTTGTTGGAGAACTGTGAGGAGGCGGCCTCCAGGATGACACTCTTGTGCGTCGGTGCCGAGCATGAAACCCTGGCGGAGCTTAGTGATAAAGTATTGGCCCAAAAAGGTGCGGCCCTACAGGAATGCCTCTGCCTTGTTTGATGACCTTTCTTTATGTAGGGTTATATTTTCTCGTACTTACTTGGTTTCTTTTCTAGACTCTTGTCTTTGAGGTGGAGAGGGATCGGCGCCGGAAAGAAAAGATGGCCAAATACAACAGGCTGGCGCAGAAGTACAATAAGGAGTGCGAGGCGCATCGAACCCTGGCCGAATGTACAAGCAGTACCCCAACTTTAGAGTGGTTCGTGAGGGCCTAGTGGATTCCGAGGTGCAATTGAATAAAAGAGTGGCCGAGCTGGAAAAGGTTGATGAACAGCTCATGGCCGCTATTTCTCGGGCCGCGGAGATGGAGGTCCTTATCTAGGCTAAGGACGAGGAGCTGCAGCTCGGTCTTGTTGTGGCGGAAAAGGCGGCAGGATTGTGCACCCGGGTGGCGGCTCTAACAGAAAAACTTAAATCCACGAAGGCCGAGGTCGAGGAGCTTAAGATAGCTCTCGCACAAGCCGATACGTCTCGTAAGGTGCACGAGATGTGGTTGTATGCAGAGGCCAGGCTAGTCGTGCTTGAGAAATTCCTGGCGGCTGGTCGAGTGTTTGAAGCGGAGGTTGAGAACCAGCGCCAATTAGTTAGAGTCGCTCGTGAGGCGGCAGGCTATGGTTTTGAATCACCGGCCCGAGAGGGGGGGCAACTCGACAGACATCAATCGCTTGGAATAAAGCTCTTGGATTTCCAGGGCGTACCCTCCCGGAAATAAGGACGGGCCACCTGAGGGCCAGGCCGGGCTAGATAAGTAGTGGTTTCTTAGGGTCTTTGTAATTGTTCATACTGATTTTTGTATCAGGGGTGTTTGTTCCCCTTGGTGAAAACATATAATTTTTGTTGTAAGTAATATTTTCTACCTTTTGCCATGTCGTTGTACTTTTCTTTACCGTAGATGCTTGGAATTTGTCGGTCATAGCCGTGTAAAGCTAGCTTGATGGCTTTAGCCATATAAAATAGGCGGTCGTAGCCTAGTGAATACGATGGCTCTAGCCATGTACAGATAAAGGCCATAGCCCGATGAAAATGATGGCCACAGCCATGTAAAATAAAAGCAGTGGTCTGATGGCATTAGCCATATAAAGCGATGGCCATAGCCATGTGAAATAAAGGCCATGGCCTAATGGCCTTATCCATATAAAATGATGGTCATATACAAGTAAAATAAAGGTCGTAGCCTAATGGCCTTAGCCATGCAAATCGATGGCCATAGCCACATAAAATAAAGGTCGTAACCTAATGGCCTTAGCCATGTAAATCGATGGCCATACCCATGTGAAATAAAGACCGTAGCCTGATGGCCTTAGCCATATAAAATAATGTCCATAGCCATGTAAAATAATGGTCGTGGCCTGATGGCCTTAGCCATGCAAATCGATGGCCATAGCCATGTGAAATAAAGGCCTTAGCCTGATGGCCTTAGCCATATAAAATGATGGCCATAGCCATGTAAAGTAAAGGCCGTAGCCTGATGGCCTTAGCCATATAAAATGATGTCCATAGCCATGTAAAATAAAGGTCGTAGCCTGATGGCCTTAGCCATGCAAATCGATGGCCATAGCCATGTGAAATAAAGGTCGTAGCCTGATGGCCTTAGCCATATAAAATGATGGCCATAGGTATGTAAAGTAAAGGTTGTATCCTGATAGTCTTAGCCATATAGAATGATGGTCATAGCCATGTAAAATAAAGGTCGTAGCCTGATGGCCTTAGCCATATTAACTGATGGCCATAGCCATGTAAAATAAAGGCTGTAGCCTGATGGCCTTAGCCTTTTTATTCATTTGGAGATGGTCATAGCCTTTTCATTCATTTGGAGATGGACGTAGCCTTTTTATTTATTTGGAGATGGTCGTAGCCTTTTCATTCATTTGGAGATGGCAGTAGCCTTTTCATTCATTTGGAGATGGTCGTAGCCTTTTCATTCATTTGGAGATGGCCGTAGCCTTTTCATTCATTTGGAGATGGTCGTAGCCTTTTCATTCATTTGGAGATGGCCGTAGCCTTTTCATTCATTTGAAGATGGTCGTAGCCATTTCATTCATTTGGAGATGCCCGTAGCCTTTTCATTCATTTGGAGATGGTCGTAGCCTTTCTATACACTTGGAGGTGGCCATAGCCTTTCTATACATATGGGGATGACACTAATCCAGTCCCTGTATCATGTCGGGCTTGGAGAGTACATGGAGAGGTGGACATGATGCACTTGCGCTACAAACATCTCCAGGTGACCCCTTTGCCGTCTCGTTAGAAACCTTCCCGAGAAAATCCAATTAGGACAAAACTTGGGTAAGGGAAAAAGAGTATGACTAAGGTGTCACCTTTTTAGAAGTGGAAACGTTTGAGGTGAGCGACGTTCCAGTTGTTTTGGAGTGTCTTTCCTTCCATTGTTTCCAGCTGAAATGCTCCTTTCCGAGCCGCCGCCGTGATTTTGTAGGGTCCATCCTAGTTTCTGCCCAATTTTCCTTCACCTGGGTCTTTTGAGGTTAGAGTCTTGGCTTTGAGGACGTAATCCCCTACTTTGAGCGGCCTTATTTTTGCCTTTTTGTTGTAGTATCTTTTGACTTGTTGTTTTTGGGCTACCATTCTAACGTGGGCCATTTCTCTTCTTTCTTTGGCTTCATCAAGATCTTGGAGCTTGCCGACGTCGTTTTCCGTTTCGCTGGTGTGTGAGTACCTTAAGCTGGGTTCGCCCACTTTGACAGGTATGACCGCATCGGTTCCATAAACCAGTGAGTATGGGGTTTCTTCGGTTCTGGATTTGGGCGTGGTTCTGTGCGCCCACAAGACTTCGGGTAGTAGTTCGGGCCATAGTCCCTTAGCATCTTCGAGCTTCTTTTTGAGTATGTTCAGGAGTGTTTTGTTGGAGGACTCCACTTGGCTGTTGGCGGAGAGGTGGTATGGCGCGGATAGTATCCTTTTGATGCGCCATTTTTCGAAGAACTCGATAGTTTTCTGACCAATGAACAGACGCCCACAATCGCAGTTGATTTTTTTGGGGATGCCAAAACGGCGTATGATGTTCTTCCAAATAAAGGTGATGACTTCTTGCTCGCGTATTTGTGCGTACACAACTGCTTCTACCCACTTAGAGAGATAGTCAGTTAAAACAAGTAAAAATCGTACCTTTCCTCGTCCCGGGGTAGCGGGCCGACTATGTCCATCCCCCACTTGAGGAATGGCCAGAGGGATGTGACGGAATGGAGGGGTTCTCCTGGTTGGTATATCATTGAGGTGAACTTTTGGCACTGCTCGCATCGGCGGACGTACTCCGCTGCCTCTTTCTTCACGGTGGGCCAATAGTAGCCGACGCGTATGATGCACCTAACGACAGCGTGGTTTCTAGTGTGGGCGCCGCAATGGCCTTCGTATACCTCTTCGAGTAAAGGTCTTGCTCGTTGTGGTCCTAAGCACTTGGCTAGGGGGTCACCAAACGTCCTTTTAGAAAGGTCATCATTGATCATGCAGTATCGGGCGGCCTGTACGCGGAGCTTTTTTGCTTCTTTTTTATCAAGAGGGGGTATCCCGTCCTGCAAGTAATATACAAACTGGTTGCGCCAGTCCTAAGTTAGGTTTAAGTAAAGTACCTCGATGTGATCGATAGCTGAGTGGAGAAGCGTGACCACATACTCTTTGTTGACGCTTTTAGTGGCGGCAGCCAACTTCTCCAGGCTGTCTACTTCGATATTCCGTGCTCTGGAAATTTGTTCGAAGCGACATTCGTCGAATGTAGTCATCAACCTATGGATTTCTGACTGGTACTTTTGTAGCCTCTGTTCCTTGTTTTGATATGTCCCAGTGATCTGGTTTACCAATAGCTGGGAGTCGCAGTGGAGGAGAACTCGGCGAGCTCCATACTTAGTGGCCAACTTCATGCCTGCAATTACGGCCTCGTACTCGGCCTTGTTGTTAGTCATTTCTGGGCATCGTATGGACTGGCTAATTATTCGCCCGTGGGGACTTCGAGAACGAGTTCGAGTCCCGATCCCGATGCATTGGCAGCACCATCCGTATAAATGACCCATAGGTCATTTTTGGAGGATGCGCATTGTGCCTCAAGTTTCGCCTTTGGCAGGACTTTCGCGCTGAAGTCGGCAATGAAGTCAGCTAAGACTTGGGACTTAATGGAGGTTCTTGGGAGGTATGTAAAATCATGCTCGCTGAGCTCGATGGCCCATCTGGCGAGTCGACCTGAGAGTTCGGGTTTGTGCAGGACGCTTCTTAGAGGGAAGGTTGTCATCACCTGTATGGGATGGCACTGGAAATACGGTCGTATCTTTTGTGAAGCTGCTACAAGTGCCAAGGCTAATCTCTCAAGGTGGGGATACCGGGTTTTGGCGTCCACTAAAGTTTTGCTGATATAATAAATAGAAGATTGCGTACCTCTGTTTTCGCGCACTAGGACTACGCTGACCGCGACCTCAGATACGCCCAAATATACCAGCAATGGTTCTCCGTGGTTGGCTTTTACCAGTAGGGGAGGTGATGATAAGTATGCTTTTAAGTTCCTCGGGGCTTCTATGCATTCTCCGTTCCATTACAGTCCTTTGGCCTTTTTTCAGTACACCAAAGAACTTGTGACATCTGTTGGAGGAGCGTGAGATGAACCGGGAGAGGGCGGCTATTCAACCTGTTAATTTCTGCACCTGCTTCTTGCTTCATAGCGTTTCTGGGATGGCCTCTATGGCTTTGATCTGGTCAGGTTTGACTTCGATGCCCCTTTGTGGTACCAAAATCCCAGGAACTTTCACGACGCTACTCCAAAAGCGCACTTCTCGGGGTTCAGTTTCATGTCGTACTTCCTTAGTATTTCGAAGGCTTCCTTTAGGTGGACGAGGTGATCCTCCTTTTTGGATGATTTGACCAACATGTCGTTGATGTAGACCTCCATTGTTTTGTTGAGTTATTCTTTGGACATTGTCGTCACTAGCCTCTGGTAAGTGGCCCCTGCGTTCTTGAGCCCAAAGGGCATTACTTTATAGCAATAAGTCCCCTGATGGGTAATAAAAGTTGTCTTCTCCTGATCTTTTTCGGCCATCATGATTTGATAATAGCTGGAATACGCATCAAGGAAGCTTAGCAGCTCATGCCGTGCTGTTGCGTCTATCATCTGGTCGATGTGGGGTAGCGGGAAAGAGTCTTTCGGGCACGCTTTATTTAGATCGGTGAAATCTACGCACATCCGCCACTTCCTGTTCTTCTTTTTGACCATTACGACGTTGGCGAACCATTTCGGGTACTTGCATTCCCTGATAGAACAATGGGCTAGCAATTTGTCCACTTCTTCGCTCACTGCTTCGTTAATGGCGGCGTTGAATTTTCTTCTTATTTTCCGCACGGGCGGATGCAATGGGTCGATGTTGAGTTTGTGAGAGGCAATTTCTCGTGGAATTCCTGGCATATCTGCATGAGAAATAGTGAACAGATCCGCGTGGTTAGATAAAAATTCACGGTACTAACCTGGATTTGACAGGTCGTGGCCTATGTATGCTTTCTTTGCGGGGTCGTTGTTGTTTATCTGAACGGAGTCGAGGTCTTCGACCGTAGCCTCGCTCTCCTCGACCTCCTCAGGATCTTCGATGGCGTTCTCTATCGGATGGACCTTAGTCTCTGAAGGGCTGATTGATATGCTTATGCACTTGCTCCTTGGAGATGTTTGGTATGTGTGTAATACTGGGCTATCTTATAGCATTGTGGTGCGGGGATCTTCCCGTATGCAGTGCACTCCCCATGGGGTCGGGAATTTTATTACTTGGTAGAAGCTGGAGGGGACGACTCTCATGGCGTGTATCCTCGGGCGTCCGATAATAGCATTGTATGCTGTTTCTTGGTTCATCACGTGGAAGGTGTTTTCCATCGTGACTCCACCTGCAAGGATGGGTAGCTTCACCTCGCTTGAGGTTCTTTCCACTGCATTATTAAAACCTGTTAGTGTTATGGAGCGCGGGATTATTTTATCCTCGAGTCCCATGAGTGCAAGGACTCTTGGATGAATGATACATGCGCTGCTTCCATCGTCGACCATGATCCTTTCAACATCAGTATCTAGTATGCATAAAGTAATAACTAAGGCATCATAATGAGGAAAACACGAACCGTCGGCATCATATTTATCGAAGGTGATACTATCTTCGAAGTCATCATACAGTTCGTGGGCGATAGTTCGCTTCAGCTTGTGGGTGGTGGTGAACTTGACGTGATTGATCGCCGAATCATTGCCATCTCCAGTGATCATGCTGATGGTGCGTGTTGGTGAGGGCGGCCTTGGCAGGCCATGGTATGGTTCCCGCCCTCATGCAAAGTTGAGCTTTCCTTTGTCGCTGAGTAGCTCTTTCAAGAACCCTTGGTTCAGTATTCGGACTACCTCCTATCGGAGACTTATGGAGTCCTCCTTCTGTGACCTCGTTCTTGGTGGAAGTCGCATAGGCAGTTTGACTTTCTGCTGGCGGGGTCGGGCTTCATCTTTGATGGTCATTGTACTTTGTTGCCTAGCTTCTCTACTGTGTACACTACCTCTTATGGAGACACGCAAAAGTTATCTGCGGATAATGGAGGGGGCGTACCTCTGTCGTTCCTTAGTGGAGCAATATTTCGTTGCAAGGCGTCTGCATGCCTTGGTGGTGGCGGGTGTGAGGACCTGATGTATGGTTGATGTCTTTCCCTGTTGAGGCGTGGGATTTGTTCCCGTCTTCCCTTTTTGCGCAGGTCCCTTCGGATTTCTGGGTGTACCGTTGTCAGCCTTCAGGTTGGGTCATTAAGGTCATCATCATCCCCACGTACCTCGGCGCAATAGGCATTGCGTATTTCTTCCCAGGTGGTGGGGGATATTTCAGGAGACGGCTGAGTAGCTTCTTGGTCGCCTTTGAGCCATCTCTGCTGAGCCCGTTCTGAAAGTCCGCAACTGCCATGCCTTCAGATACACTCGGTAGGCACATTCTGAATCTGTTGAAGCTGGCTAGGAACTCCCTGAGTCCTTCTCCTGGGGTTTGACGCACAGCAAAAATGTCGTTGACCCGTGCTTCCGCCTTCCTCGCCCCGCATGGGCGGTAGCTAATTTATCAGCACTCTCCTCATAGGTTGAGATGCTCTTGGCTGGTAGTTGTGAGTACCACGTTAGGGCCCCTCCTGTCAGCGTCTCATTGAACTTCTTCAGAAGTACGGATGGTACCTGTTATTTCGATAAGTCGTTGCCTTTGACGGCTATAACATATTGTATCATGTGGTCCTCATGATCGGTGGTCCCGTCATATACTTTCAAGTAGGGGGAATTTTGAAGGTTTTTGAGATGGGGTATGGCGCGGCTCCTTCCGTGTAGGGTTGTTCGACAAACCTCCCCATGTCTCGCTTTGGCATCAACTTAGGCGCGCCTGGGATCTTATCCTCCCTTTCTTGGTGTTCCTTCATCTGGTCGCGGAGCGATCTGTTCTCGTTCTTCATCTCTTCCATCTTTTTGAGGATGGCTGCGAGTGTTTAATAGTTAGTTTGGACATCGACGGGTACGTTGTTTGTTCTTGTGACCTCGAGCTCATCCTCAATTGTGGCATGATCTGCTGCTGGGGTGCATATATCATTTTGAGGAGGTTTCTTGACTAGACTACTCAGAGTGCTCGTCATCCACTCTTCTAGCAATTTCTTTATTTCTGGGGGCGCTTCCTTAGTGGTAGATGTTGAAGCTTCTCTTTCTCATGGTACCACCAGGTCTTCTGATGAGGAGGGTAAGGTTTCTACGCCTATCAAAGTACTGGAGGTTGTGTGTAGGGCATCTCCTTCGGCAGCAGCGTTGAGAGTGCCCGTGAGATCTGTTCTAACCTCCAAGATAGCCTTCATTCTAGCATTGTTCTCAGCCATTCTAGGTTGTAAAGGGTGGCTTTTTTGAAGGATCTCTAGAAACAAACTACAGTTTTGATTCTCGAAATCCCCACAGACGGCGCCAACTTATTTGGCTAAAAACTTATTCGAACACTTAACTAACTTTAAAACAATCAAAAAAATGATATGGGTTAATCGGAATCAAGGGTAATGTGATCTAGAGAATGTTAGATAATAGAAATCGGTGATTATAATATAAAAATCAAGATGTAAGAGCAGTAAGATGTATAACAGGCTTTTTGCACAAGAGAGAGAGAGAGAGAGAGAGAGAGAGAGAGAGAGAGAGAGTTGTATTCTTTCAGTAAAGAAATACACACGAGTCTTTACAAAGGGAGAAGGTCCCCTTTATATACTAAGGGACCTTCCTCGAAATAATACAAAGAAAGTACAAGAGTTAGTGACCTCGATATACGGATGTCAGAGCTTGATGTGACGTTACAGCGAGTCACATCACTTGATCTGTATATTGACTGGGGGCGGCCTTACTTAAGTCGACCACGATAAGGCCGCTTTCTTTAGTGAGGCCGTATGTGGATAATATGTGGACGTAGGGAACCAAATTTGCCCAATACAGTATATTTTTCTTTTATCGCCTGATTTATCATCGTTAAAGGTATACTTTGCTAACTTCCGCATCACATCTAATTTTTTCTGTCCTAACAATGAATTCAGCTTTTCATTTCTTCGGCATCTTGATGTTAACTACCAGTTGAGTAGTCTAGTCATGGACCAAATTGTAGATTCGGCCGAGCCTAGATTACACTTATTAGCAATAAATTTAGGAAGTGGTAGACAGAAAAAGCAAAGGAATAGTTAATGATAAAGTGGCTAGCCTTGGTGAAAAGAATAAGTCCAAAGTTCTACTTTTCTGGTTCTCTAGAGTAATTTAGTTTAATATGGTCTAGGAGAATATATTAGGTTAATTATGCCACCTCAGAAAGTGGATCACTTTATTAGTTTAAAAAAAAAAGTTGAAGAGACTAAAAGATGGAGTAAAATATTGCTCTACATAGCGTTGTCCCTTGAAAATAAAATTCAACTTGTTTTTCAGAATTCTAAAATATATTTTTTGAGAAAAACGTGATAAAATTTTAAATTAGTTGTTTAATAAGAAATACAAAGTGATATATATTTCACAAGAAAGAGTTAAAAGAAAAGAAGAAAGGAGGGATGCGAAATTTTCAACTGTTAGAATTAGCCGGTGAAAAGGGTCAGCGGGCATCATTAAAGGCTTTGATTGGAATGAGCATTTTTACCGGTCATTTGCATCTATATCGGTTTTTTGCGTTATATTTAAACTTTTATCTGTTTTACAAAAAATTACATAATATATTTGTTTTTTCACATAACTTCAGCACATGGCTGAAGTAGCAAAGGAAATCACGCAAAAATTCAGCATTCTAGTAGCCGGTCCTCAAGTTCGGCTCTAGAGCTGAAGTTTTCGTATTATAACTGGGAAAATTCAGTTCTACAGCTGAAGTTTTTGTGTTGTAACTGAAGCTGAAATTTTTGTCTTTGTAATTGTGAAATCTCACTATCAAAATGTTCTAGCTTTTTTAATATATAACTAAAACCCACTAAATACATCTTATAATCAGAACAATTAAATGAAGAGATAGAGAATTATCTTGGAGCACACGCGAAGAAGAAGCTGAAACTGCTAGCGACTTTGGAGTAAAAAATAGGGAGTTAAGCTTGCTTAAGAAGTGGGTACAAATTAAAAGTTTAAAAAAATAAGTATAAATTAAATGGGGATGACCAAATAAGACGTCCCGTGCAATTTTTGCACGATTACTTCGTTAATGGATGTAATTCGGAAATCAATCGATAAATTTGGAATGGTGATTTGAAAATAAATAATTGCACAACTATTTGATAAACTTTTCAGGAAAAAGATGTAGTACTAGTAAAATATAAGAAAGAGTCCAATACTTGTGCATAAATAGTTCAGTCTGATTTGTCGGGCCACGGTTGCCAAGTGGCCCCAAAGCTAGCTAAGTCAATAGCAGAAAGTCGTAACGCACACCTAATCTAGAGAATTAAGCCCTCAGCAACATTATTTAATACATGCAAATTGTTATAAACTAAAGCAAAAGACAAGAACAATAGAATAAGAACAATAGCAATAGAGAGAAGAGTAGAGAGAGTTCTTCTTATTGAGTTGAGAGGGGTCTCAAGGGATGATTTACAATGGTAGGGGGCACCTCTATTTATAGGGGAGAGGAAGATTTAGCTACCACTAATAGAACTATAAAATCTCTCTAATTAGATACATTAAAGACATTCACCTTAAATAGAAGTGTAAGAATCTTCTATTTCATAACACTCCCCCTTGAATGTCTATTCAATGATGTGCCTCATAAAACCTTAAAACCAAAACCCAATGGGAAAAATTAAAGTAAGGAAAAAGAGTACACATGTTTGAATATGCGCCTATTGGTTGCCTCGTTAAAAACCTTGCAAGGAAAACCCAGTGGGAAAAAACCTTGTAAGGGAAAAAGAGTGCAACGCGCATTGACTCCCCCTAATGAGTACATCAATTTATATCCTTGAGCATTTGCATTCCAATCTTGTGCATCATCTTCAAAACGATCTTTGGTAGACGTTTGATAAGTAAATCAACCATATTGACTTGAATAAATATTCCGTACCTTGAAATCATCATTCTTGATAGATATAAACATCTTCATATAATGTCGTGGAATAACTCTTCAATATCTCCATAGATGCATTCTCAATGCCATCATGCTTATAGTTATGGCAAGATTCATATGTACACAAATTGTACTTAGGATGTGGTACTTCAGGACCAAGGATTGCATATGCTTCAAGCAACTTAAATCTTTCAAGTTAAGTCATGTAAGTCACATAATAGACTTTAGCTGCATATCAAAGTTTCATGTCATGCTAAACAAATAAGATATCGAAAACTGATTATACATACCTTTGACTTTATACTTTCAAGCCTATGAACTATAGGTTCAAAGCTACATGTCTTTCATATGGAATCAATTCTTCTTGAATTGTATCTCTTCCATTTAGTTACTTTCTTTGAGTCAGCAAATGCGTATAGCATGCTTTGCAATATGTTGCAATTGCATTTCCCCTTTTATGAACTACAGGTTCATATCATGATATTCGGGGATATACATATACAAATGAAAATTCATCCCATGTAACACTTTCTCAAGTGTTTATCATGTCTCCCCCTCATGTTAGTAAAGCTAACATGTTTCCTCAACTTTGGGAAATCATCTTTGTGCATTATGTCAATATACACAGCACCTTAATAATAAGATGAAATTATTTGGTTCCTGACCCTGAACCACTTGTGAGGGGAGAATATACTCTCGTATACAACTTATATCAAACTGATATATACAACTTCGTTCTCATAAGGAACAGTTTAGCTATTAAGTGGAAGCACTCAATAATTATCTTGCTAAACCAACTTTGATATAAACCAACTTATCAAGATTAACTGTCTTGAGTAGAGAATCTGGAAACTATGCTCGAAGTTAGATTACTGAGCGTTTTACCTCGCAAGCACGGCCAGGCTGCGGGTTAATAACAATTGCGCATGTAACCATTCCATAGATGCATCATATGTGGTATACATGGCGGGTGAATGGGCCCATATTCACCTTTGATATTTCCAGAATTTAGGGGCTTCAACCCGAACTCTTTAGTTGGTCAGTTCATTACTGAGAACAAGAACTTCTAGTTCTTTGATATTCACCTATGTGAATTTGCACATCATACTTCAAATGAGATGGCTAACACGAATGTCAACTGACTAAATTATCAATATTGGTAAACTTCAAATTTACACCATGACATGTGCACTTATCAATAAACTTCGGGTTTATTATGACATGGGTTTTATACCAATAGATATCCACTTTATTGTGGCATTCTTTCGTTTGTGTAGTATAAACTGGAGAACAAAGCGGGTAGCTTTTCATATACAAATTACCCCGCTACAAGTTGTAGTAATAGGAGAATCAAAGCCTTCCTTTATTTATAGTCTCAATATCATCAATCGCCTTCGCGTGTACTTTTGGAAACTGAATAAGTTTCTTTGAGACTTACTACAGCACAATAGTAAATTGTGTTTCTCCAACATAGTAATAATTGGCTCTTCGAGAGCTCTCAATTAATTTTGTACTACCACAGACTGAGGTTCGAGATCCTCACATTCTTGCATTCCGTATTTTCAAGAGTCTCAGGCTCAATAGATTCTTCGTGAATCTCGGAATTAATCAAATCATGAGCGTCCTCATGTGATTCTTTCATAGTGTCATTTAGATCGTTCTTTTTCCTCTTTCTAGGATTTCGATCTTTGGAACCTAATGGTCTGCCACGCTTCTGGCGTGCATTTGACTCATTGGATATGACACTAGATATTTGTCCAATAGGGACTTCAATACGGATCGGAACATTTTCCCGCGTGAATGTGTGATTTCGTTATCCTCTTCAAGTCCGTAAATGCGTCAGGCATTTGATTTGCTATTCTTTGCAAATGGATAATCTTTTGTACCTCTTTCTTTCAAATAGAGGTATGTGGATCAAGATGAGATAATGATGCATTTTTCCACAAAATTTTCCGTTTGGTTTCACCAACTTCTCCCCCTAATTTTGGGAAAAGTGTCTCATCCAATTGACAGTCTGCAAATAGTGCAGTGAACAAATCTCCTGTCAATGTTTCGAGGTAGCGAATAATGGAGGACGCGTCAAACTCAACATATATTCCTAACCTCCTTTGCAAACCCATTTTGGTGCGGGATGGCGGTGCTACAGGCACATATACTGCGCATCCAAAGCTTCTTAAATGGGATATATTGGGTTCATGACCCAAAACCAATTGCAACGGGGAATATTTGTGTCAATTCGTCAGTCAGAGACGAACTAGCATTGCTGCATGCAACATGGCGTGACCCCAAAACGAAGTGGGCAGCCGACGAACTAGCATTGCTTCATGCAAAATGGCATGACCCCAAACCGAAGTGGGCAGCCGACAAACTAGTATTGTTGCATGCAAAATGGCGTGAACCCAAGTCGAAGCGGGCAGCCGACAAACTAGCATTGTTGCATTCAAAATGGCGTGAACCCAAACCGAAATGGGCAGCCTCGTTTTCATGAAGAATTCAAGATTATTCTCATCTATTGTCTCAATATGATATCCATTTTGAATGATATCTTTAAAACTCAACAAGTTCCTTTTAGACTTGGAGGAGAACACTTTGATTGATATCATTAAAACTCAACAAGTCCTTCTTAGACTTGGAGGAGAACATTGCATTCTCTATGATTAACGTCATGCCTTTGGGCAGAGTTACAATTGCTCTTCCGGAGCCTTTAATCAATTTACTACTTCCATAGATTGTAGTAATGTTTGCCTTACACAATTACTCTTCTTTTCTTTGAGTATTGTATGTGTAGTACATGAATCAACTAGGCAAATACTTTTACAATTGGACGTTGGTCCAAGTTCGCTTTGTGAGATATCCATATTTGCTATCCCATAGTTTAACATACAAAAGAAATACACGAACATAGGAATAAACAAGTTCAATTCTTTTGTGTCACATAATATCTTCAAAATCTGCTACTAACAGTTGGCTAACAAAATCAGATATGTTATCCATAATCAATTCCTTTGCAGTTTGAAAATTTCAGCGTTTTTCATAAGACAATCGATTATTAAATACACACAATCGATTGTTTGAACATAGACAATCGATTGTTAGACATACACAATCGATTATTTGTTATTTTTGAAAAACTTCAGATCACACTGTTTAAGACAATCGATTGTTAAACATAGACAATCGATTGTTGGCTATTTTTGAAAAATTTCAGACCTCACTGTTTCAAGACAATCGATTGTTAGACAAAGACAATCGATTGTTGGCTATTTTTGAAAAATTCCAGAACACACTGTTTCAAGACAATCGATTGTTAGACAAAGACAATCGATTGTTGGCTATTTTTGAAAAATTCCAGAACACACTGTTTCAAGACAATCGATTGTTAGACAAAGACAATCGATTGTTGGCTATTTTTGAAAAATTCCAGAACACACTGTTTCAAGACAATCGATTGTTGATCAATTGTTTTTCAACTTTAATGCGAAAATAGTTGATAATCGACTAGTTTTTCAGGCTAGTCGATTACCCCCACTGGAAAATAAAAGTTTTATTGATATTTGAGCATATTGAAGATATTCTAAAGAACTACTGCTAACATTGCTTTATGAACTAACTAATACGAGCTAATGCTAATGACTATTAGTTTATTCACTAACTAATACAAATAAGTAGAACAAAATCAAATAACTCCATCTTCTTTCATCACGGATCCATCGCCGATTAGGTGGTCTATTTTTCCATCGGGTTGCTCAAAGAAGTCTGCCACATCCAGGTGGGTGATATCCTCATTGTCGTTATAGACAAAATTTGTTTCAGGGCCTTTTCTCTTTCGAGATGCTTGATAAAGGTCAACCAAGTGTCTTGGTGTACGGCAAATTCTAGACCAGTGCCCATTTCCACCGCAACGATAACATATAGTTTCTGAACTATTTGCCTTCTGGACCCCGTTTCTGCTTTCGGTGGTTATCTCTCTTTGGGGGGTGACGGACTTCTTTGGAATTTCTTCCTTGTCCACGTCCTTGGCTTTGACCCCGTTTATGACCGTGATCATGGTCCCTTTTATGTTTGGCATAATGCGAGTGCACCATATCTGCTTCAGGCAGTGGTGTAGACCCAGTTGGTCTATTTTCGTGATTTCTCGTGAGCAGATCATTATTTCGCTCAGCCACTAGTAAGAGAGAAATCAGTTCAGAGTACTTCGTAAAGCCTTTCTCTCGGTACTGTTGCTGCAGTACCATATTGGAGGCATGAAACGTTGTAAACGTTTTCTCAAGCATATCGTAATCGGAGATGTTATCTCCACATAGCTTCAGTTTAGAAGTAATTCTGAACATAGCAGAATTATATTCAGAAACGGACTTAAAGTCCTGTAGCCTCAGATGGGCCCAATCATATCATGCTTGTGGCAGAGTGACCAACTTCAGGTTGTCATATCTCTCCTTTAAGCTGTTCCACAAAACGAGTGGATCCTTGACGGTGAGATATTCAATCTTCAAACTTTCGTCAAGGTGGTGGCGCAAGAAAATCAAGGCCTTCGCACAATCTTGGGTGGATGCTTTTTCTTTATCTTTGAGGGTGTCTCCGAGACCCATAGCATCTAGGTGGATTTCAGCATCCAACACCCATGTCATATAGTTCTTGCCCGAAATTTCAAGGGCAACGAACTTTCTTTTCATAATGTCAGACATACTCGAAAATTAAATTAGGAAGAGGGAAAATACCTTGGATTTTCGAGAATGATACTTGAGACGGTAGAGTCTCGTGCTGATAACGTGTTATAAACTAAAGCAAAAGACAAGAACAATAGAACAAGAACAATAGCAATAGAGAGAAGAGTAGAGAGAGTTCTTCTTATTGAGTTGAGAGGGGTCTCAAGGGATGATTTACAATGGTAGGGGGCACCTCTATTTATAGGGGAGAGGAAGATTTAGCTACCACTAATAGAACTCTAAAATCTCTCTAATTAGATACATTAAAGACATTCACCTTAAATAGAAGTGTAAGAATCTTCTATTTCATAACACAAATTGAATTGTTTATGTGTTTCTGAATTATTGGAATTCTCCCTCCCTCTAGTTGACATTATACATATATTATCTCACATCTATTATGTAAAAAAAGATTTTCGAGAGGATTTGTAGCTATTTTGAAAGTTATTTATGACTTAAGTGTCTAGATTCTTTCACATGCTATCAAAGCAAACATGCTAAACTCGTTATTTTACTAATAAGTTTTTATCCAAAAAAATGAGGCATTATCACTTTTAACCCCCACCAAAAATTATTTATACTCGGTAGCCGAAAAAATATTATATATATATATATATATATATATATATATATATAAAATTTAACTATTATTTTAAGAGCGATTATGCAACATCAATTAAAAAAACACATGCGCACACACAACTATCTAAGAGACTACGAATATATTGAAATGAGAATGAGAACATTTTTGGTCTTGGGCTTCACTTTGTCCTTCAGAAGCCCTCTATTTCCTTGTTTCATCGTTAAAAGAGCGTGGTATAGCTAGTTTTCGCACTGATCAATTAAAAATAGTCATCGTTTACGAAGTTAATAAAAAATAGCTATTATTTTACTGCAATAGAGTCCGATCCCGCATAATATATGGGAGTTTGGTGCATCTGAATACGAACTCCAGCATATTATGTTGGACCGGTACACTTTGCTGACTCCCATATAATACACGTGAGACTGGAGCACATGTGCTCCAAACTCCAGTATATTATACAGTACATTTACACTTGATGGAACTCCAGTATATTATGCGGGAGTTCTAGTGTACTTATGCTGGAACTCCAACATATTATATTGGAGTTCCAGCATAGTTATCCTGGAACTCCCGTATAATATGCTGGAGTACAAGCATGCTTATGCTGGAACTCCCGTATAATATACTGGCGTATTTTTCAGGTTTTGAACAGTGTTTTGCTTAGATTTATCTTTACATGAAAAGTGGCTAAATTTTGATTACTTTTGAAACTAGGCTATTTTTGAATGACCAATTGTAAATCTCGCTATTTTTTAAAGGGAATTTTTCAAAAAGCACCATCTTTTTTGTCTAAGTAGCAATTTATAAATACCCTTTGCTATATTTGCGTATTATAGATACCTTTTATATTTTTATATAATTTATTTCATGTATTTAAGTTGTTGTATTCATTACTACAACCAAAAATATAGGCGTAAAATCTGGAATTTCAGCTAAGTTTGGCATGTATTTAACTGTACTCAAGCGACATTAACATTAAATATAGTAACATATCTGCGCTAAAAATGAAAGGAAATAAAATCACATTGTATTCTCCTAATTTAACTCAACGAACTAAAACGATCCCTCATTAATATGTATTTGAAAGACGCATAATAATGATTATAGCTGAATAAGGAGAAATACATATGCATAATACAGTTGAATACAATAAAATACACCTTAACTCATCTGAATAAAACACTTGAATACAACAAAAGTACAACTGAATAAACTCTTGAATGCAACAAAATATAGATAACTTCTGCTGAATAAAATAGTTGAATATAACTAATTACAACTGAATATAACTAAATACAGTTGTATAAAACACTTGAATACAACTAACAATTCCTGAATAAAATAGTTAAATACAGCTAATTAAGCCTGAATACAAGTGAAAACAACTGAAGAATACATTCGAATACAACTGAATATAAATAGGCGATTTGGGTGGCCTAGAGAGAGAAACAGCCCTATGACTTCGCCGGCTGGCGGCCGGCCATTAATTTCGGTTGGTCAACCCCCTAACACATCTACAAAAACCCTTTGTTGAGTTTAGGTTTTCAAAGGATGCATAAAGCATTGGAAGGCTTTCTCAAAATGGAACCTGTCGGACAGTGGCCTATCCTCTTTTCCCTTTCTGCTTCTGCAGCTATGGCGTCTATAGTGAGTCTGTAAATTTACAAACGAACTTCTTTAAAATCCTTCCTTTTTTCTTTTCCACTTTCATTCTTCAGCCTTGATATGACTTATTTAAGGTTTTCTTATGATAACGTTGGTGATGCAGAGCAGCAAATTGAGAATTTGGGTGGGAGAACAGTTAAGAAACTAGGATTTGTAGGAGAAAAGAGTCTGGTTGTATGCAAACAGAGAGAGATTGTATTAAGATTTGCAGATATGCCGTAATTATGTGAGAGATAATACAAAATGGGAGAGACAAAAATAATATTTAGCATATATGGTGCCTTGATTATAGGATGTAACTATAATTTAAATTTTTTGATATAAAGATAAAAGGTATTTATAGGAAGTAATATTTTAAAATAGTATTTATTTAAAATAAATAGAGTACTAAAGTTTTCTACAGAGTGTAAAAATTTCTTAAATGTTATAAATACACTTCTATTTAAGGTGAATGTCTTTAATTAGAGAGATTCTAGAGTTCTATTCTTGGTAGCTAAACCATCCTCCTCCCTATAAATAGAGGTGCCCTCTACCATTGTAAATGACTCCTAACATTCTCTAAGTATCAATAAGAAGAACTCTCTCTACTCTTCTCTCTATTTGCTCTTGTTCTTGAGTTATTGTTCTTGTTCTTATATTATTTCATAACACGTTATCAGCACGAGACTCTACCATCTCAAGAACTATTCTCGAAAAATCTAAGGTATTTCCATCTTCCTAATTTAAATTTCGATTATGTATGACATTACAAAAAGAAAGTTCGCTGCCCTTCAAATTTCGGGCAAGAACTATATGACATGGGTGTTGGATGCTGAAATCCACTTAGATGCTATGGGTCTCGGAGACACCATCAAAGATAGAGAAAAAGCATCCACCCAAGAATGTGCGAAGGCCTTGATTTTCTTGCGCCATCACCTTGATGAAGGTTTGAAGATTGAATATCTCACCGTCAAGGATCCACTCATCTTGTGGAACGGCTTAAAGGAGAGATATGACAACCTGAAGTTGGTCACTCTGCCACAAGCACGATATGATTGGGCTCATCTGAGGCTCCAGGACTTTAAGTCCGTTTCTGAATATAATTCTGCAATGTTCAGAATTACTTCTAAATTGAAGCTATGCGGGGATAATATCTCCGATTATGATATGCTTGAGAAAACGTTTACAACGTTTCATGCCTCCAATATAGTACTGCAACAACAGTACAGAGAGAAAGGCTTTACAAAGTACTCTGAACTGTTTTCTCTTCTACTAGTGGCTGAGCGAAATAATGACCTGCTCATGAGAAATCATGAAAATCGACCCACTGGGTCTACACCACTGCCTGAAGCAGATAAGGTGCACTCTCATTATGCCAAACATGAAAAGGACCATGGTCATGGTCGTAAACGGGGTCATAGCCAGGGACGTAGACAAGGAAGAAATTCCAATGAAGTCCGTCAACCCCCAAGGAGAGATAACCGCCGAAAGCAGAAACGGGGTCATGAAGATCCTAAGGCAAATGGTTCAGAAACTATATGTTATCGTTGTGGTGGGAACGGGCACTGGTCAAAGACTTGCCGTATACCAAGACACTTGGTTGACCTTTATCAAGCATCTCGAAAGAGAAAAGGCCCTGAAACAAATTCTGTCTATGACGACGATGAGGACATCACCCACCTGGATGTGGCAGACTTCTTTGAGCAACCCGAGGGGAAAATAGACCACCTAATCGGCGATGGGTCCGTGATAAAAGAAGATGGAGTTATTTGATTTTATTCTACTTATTTGTATTAGTTAGTGAATAAACTAATAGTATATTAGCTCGTATTAGTTAGTTCATGATGCAATGTTAGCAGTAGTTCTTTAGAATATCTTCAATATGCTCAAATATCAATAAAATTATTATTTTCCTGTAGGGGTAATCGACTAGCCTGAAAAACTAGTCGATTATCTACTATTTTCGCATTAAAGCTGAAAAATAATTGATCAACAATCGATTGTCTTTGTCTAACAATCGATTGTCGTTAAGACAGTGTAATCTGGAATTTTTCAAAAATCATCCACAATCGATTGTCTTTGTCTAACAATCGATTGTCGTTAAGACAGTGTAATCTGGAATTTTTCAAAAATCATCCACAATCGATTGTCTATGCATAACAATCGATTGTCTTAAAACAGTGTGTTCTGGAATTTTTCAAAATAGCCAACAATCGATTGTCTATACTTAACAATCGATTGTCTTAAAACAGTGTGCTCTGAAATTTTTCAAAATAGCCAACAATCGATCTATACTTAACAATCGATTGTCTTAAAACAGTGTGCTCTGGAATTTTTCAAAATAGCCAACAATCGATTGTCTCTGCATAACAATCGATTTTCTTAAGACAGTATGATCTGAAGTTTTTCAAAATAGCAAATAATCGATTGTGTGTGTTTAACAATCGATTATCAATGTTCAACAATCGATTGTTTGTGTTTAACAATCGATTGTTTGAAGAAAATGTTTAAACTGAAATTTTCAAACTGCAAAGTAATGGAAAACATATCTATTTTTGTTAGTCAACTGTTAGCAGCAGATTTTGAAAATATTATGTGACACAAAAGAATTAAACTTGTTTATTCTTATGTTCGTGTATCTCTTTTGTATGTCAAACTATGGGATAGCAAATATGGATATCTCACAAAGCGAACTTGGATCAACGTCCAACTGTAAAAGTATTTGCCTAGTTGATTCATGTACTACACATACAATACTCAAAGAAAGGAAATATTTCTCTCAACTAAATATGTGTAAGGCAAACGTTACTACAATCTCTGGAAGTAGTAAATTGATTGAAGGCTCCGGAAGAGCAATTGTAACTCTGCCCAAAGGCACGACGTTAATCATAGAGAATGCAATGTTCTCCTCCAAGTCTAAGAGAAACTTGTTGAGTTTTAAAGATGTACGCCGGAATGGCTATCATATTGAGACAATGGATGAAGATAATCTTGAATATCTCGTCATCACAAAGAATGTCTCCGGCCAAAAGAGGGTTATTGAGAAATTCCCGTCTTTAACTTGTGGCCTGTATTGGACAAGAATTAGTGCAATTGAGGCACATTCAACAGTAAACCAAAGGGTTACTGATTCCAATACCTTTGTACTTTGGCATGATCGATTGGGACACCCAGGATCGATCATGATGAGACGGATTATAGAAAGCTCATATGGGCATCCGTTAAAGAATTTCAAAATTCTTTCGAATAATGAATATCCTTGCACTTCGTGTTATCAAGGCAAGTTGATTATCAGGCCATCACCAACAAAGGTTGGGACTGAGTCACCCACGTTTCTGGAACGTATACAAGGGGACATTTGTGGACCTATTCACCCACCTAGTGGGTCGTTTAGGTATTTCATGGTCTTGATAGACGCATCCTGTAGATGGTCTCATGTGTGCCTGTTGTCATCACGCAACCTTGCGTTTGCGAAATTAATGGCACAAATAATTCGACTATGAGCACAATTTCCAGATAATCCAATCAAGTCCATTAGACTGGATAATGCTGCTGAGTTTACATTCCAAGCATTTAATGATTATTGCTTATCAATCGGGATAAAAGTTGAACATTCTGTAGCTCATGTTCACACTCAAAACGGTCTTGCAGAATCGTTAATCAAACGCCTGCAGTTGATTGCAAGGCCATTACTTATGAGAACGAGGCTGCCCACTTCGGTATGGGGTCACGCCATCTTACATGCAGCAATGCTAATTCGTCTCAGACCGACGAATTACCACAAGTATTCCCCGTTGCAATTGGTTTTGGGTCATGAACCCAATATATCCCATTTAAGAATTTTTGGATGCGCAGTATATGTGCCTATAGCACCGCCATCCCGCACCAAAATGGGTCCGCAAAGAAGGTTAGGAATATATGTTGGGTTTGAATCGCCCTCCATCATTCGCTACCTCGAAACATTGACAGGCGACTTGTTTACTGCACGATTTGCAGACTGTCGATTTGATGAGACACTTTTCCCAAAATTAGGGGGAGAAGTTGGTGAAACCAAACGGGAAATTTTGTGGAAAAATGCATCATTATCTCATCTTGATCCACATACCTCTATTTGTGAAAGAGAGGTACAAAAGATTATCCATTTGCAAAGAATAGCAAATCAAATGCCTGACGCATTTACGGACTTGAAGAGGATAACAAAATCCCACATTCCCGCGGAAAATGTTCCAATCCGTATTGATGTCCCTGTTGGACAATCATCTAGTGTCATATCCAATGAGTCAAATGCACGCCTGAAGCGTGGCAGACTATTAGGTTCCAAAGATCGAAATCCTAGAAAGAGGAAAAAGAACGATCAAAATGACACCACGAAAGAATCTCATGATTTAACAAATTCTGAGATTCATGAAGAATCCATTGAGCCCGAGACTCTGGAAAATACGGAACTATCCCTAAATCCAATTAATATTGAGGCAAATATTAATCGAGTGGATATTGTGGTGGATAATGCCTTTGCTTATAATGTAGCATCTAGCATTATGCAAGAATGTGAGGATCTCGAACCTCAATCTGTTGAAGAATGTCGAAAAAGACATGATTGGCCAAAGTGGCAAGAAGCAATTCAATCAGAATTGAATTCGCTGGCAAAACGTGAAGTTTTTGGCCCTATAGTTGAAACACCTAATGGTGTTAAGCCTGTCGGCTATAAATGGGTCTTTGTACGCAAAAGAAATGAGAAAAACGAGGTACAAAGATATAAGGCACGCCTTGTTGCACAAGGTTTTTCTCAAAGGCCTGGTGTCGATTATGAAGAGACATATTCGCCTGTAATGGATGCGATAACCTTTCGTTATCTCATAAGTTTTGCTGTCCATGAAAAGCTTGACATGCACTTAATGGATGTAGTTACTGCCTATCTTTATGGCTCACTTGATAATGAGATATACATGAAAATTCCCGATGGACTCAAGATGCCAAACGTGCATAATTCAAAATCTCGCGAAATGTTCTCAATTAAATTGCAAAGGTCCTTGTATGGTCTAAAGCAATCTGGACGAATGTGGTATAATCGTCTTAGTGAGTACTTGTTAAAAGAAGGCTATATAAATGACGCCATTTGCCCGTGTGTTTTTATAAAGAAAACAACATCGGAATTTGTTGTACTTGCCGTATATGTTGATGACATAAACCTTATTGGAACCCCTATAGAACTCCAAAAGGCAATTGATTATCTAAAGGATGAATTCGAGATGAAAGATCTCGGAAAGACTAAACTATGTCTTGGTTTGCAAATTGAATATTTGGCAAACGGAATTTTTGTTCATCAATCTACCTATACAGAAAAGGTACTGAAACGGGTTTACATGGATGAAGCACATCCTTTAAGTACACCGATGGTTGTTCGATCACTTGATGTGAACAAAGATCCATTCCGACCACAAGAAAGGAATGAAGAGCTACTTGGTCCTGAAGTACCATATCTTAGCGCAATTGGCGCACTAATGTATCTTGCAAATACTACAAGACCTGACATATCCTTTTCAGTTAATGTCTTAGCAAGATTTAGCTCGGCTCCTACGAGGAGACATTGGAATGGGATCAAACACATATTGCGGTACCTAAAGGGAACTACCGATATGGGCTTATTTTATGGCAAGAATTGCAGCCCGGATCTTGTTGGTTATGCTGATGCTGGATATTTGTCCGACCCACACAAGACTCGATCTCAAACGGGTTATGTGTTTACCTGTGGAGAAACCGCCATATCTTGGCGATCGACTAAGCAATCAATTGTGGCTACTTCATCTAATCATGCCGAGATAATTGCTATTCATGAAGCAAGTCGGGAGTGTGTGTGGTTAAGGTCGATAATACATCATATCCAAGACAAATGTGGTTTGAAGTGTGATAAACTACCCACAACTTTGTATAAAGACAATGCAGCATGTATAGCTCAATTGAAGGGAGGATTCATAAAAGGAGATAGAACGAAGCATATTTCACCAAAGTTATTCTTCCCACATGATCTTCAAAAGAATGGTGATATCAATGTTCAACAGATTCGTTCAAGCGAAAATATGGCTGATTTGTTCACAAAATCTCTACCAAAGTCAACCTTCAAGAAGCTAGTTCACAAGATCGGGATGCGAAGACTTAAGGACATAAATTGATGTTCTTATCAGGGGGAGTTTAATGCGCGTTGCACTCTTTTTCCCTTATAAGGTTTTGTCCCACCGGGTTTTCCTTGCAAGGTTTTTAACGAGGCAACAAATAGGCGCATATTCAAACATGTGTACTCTTTTTCCTTACTTTAATTTTTCCCATTGGGTTTTGTTTTAAGGTTTTAACGAGGCACATCATTGAATAGACATTCAAGGGGGAGTGTTATAAATACACTTCTATTTAAGGTGAATGTCTTTAATTAGAGAGATTCTAGAGTTCTATTCTTGGTAGCTAAATCATCCTCCTCCTTATAAATAGAGGTGCCCTCTACCATTGTAAATGACTCCTAGCATTCTCTAAGTATCAATAAGAAGAACTCTCTCTACTCTTCTCTCTATTTGCTCTTGTTCTTGAGTTATTGTTCTTTTTCTTATGTTATTTCATAACATTAACTTTTTTGTTGTTGTTGTTGTTGTTGTTGTTATTGTTGATTGTTGTTTTGTATACTAACTCTATGGATATATTTCACCGTGTATACCTACTTTACAAATTTATTTTAATTATTCACTATTCCACGGTTTAAGGGATTGTAATCGTATACCTTAGACAATAGAAGCCTTACTAGAGCTCCAATATAGGCCAATCCAATGGGCTTGGATATTTTGTGAGTTCAAAAAGGATTGGGCCTAATGCATATTTACTTAGAGAAACGATTCTAAATGTTTACATAAATAGCCCGGCAGATTCAATAGTTACTTTTTTTTAATCGATATACATTGATTATACATTAATTATATATAATTATACATATATTATATATTCAATGGTTATTTTTAATTTAAGGATTAAGTAGACGGCTATTTAGATTAATTTGACAAACAAGTCACATGACTCGGAACCCATAGTTGGAACCTTTTCCACACAAATTAATTAATTTTTCTCAACTCAATCAAATTATAGTTTTAGTAACTTCTAACTATGATTTCCTTTCTAGTCTAGCTATAAATGACAAATACCGAATGAACAATAAAGGTCAGTTTGGGTCGGGTAGATTTATAGCGGTAGCCAGGTCCAAATTTTCCTCCTGAGGAGTTCCAAAAAATAAACAAATGTAATAAGAAAAGAGGAAGGAAAATGCGAAAATAACTACATAGTACGTATTATCATTTAAATATACTCATATTTATCAGTTTCCCTTTCCTACCGAAAAGTAAAAGAGTTAGTTGGAATTGAAAATAAGTGTCTAAATGGCATTTATACGTGTGCCGCTTTGTTATTCCGGTCCCCATACTCAATTAGTTTCATTTAAGTATCAGTGGCGGATCCAGAATTTTGTGCAAGCGGATTCAATCTTAGACGTATATAATTTTAGTCGTTAAATAGTAGCTGTCAAGTGGGTTCAAATAAATATTTATATAAAATTTACACAGTTTTAATCTTAATTTATACATATACACAGTATTATTTTTTGGTGAAGCGGGTTCAGTTGAACCCGCTAGCCACCACTTGGGTCCGCCACTGCTAGGCACCTCTACTCGTTCTAAAGTAATATTTTAAAACCTTATGACCATTGACCAAGCGCATGTGGCATTTACTTTACTGAATTGGATAAATTGTGTGATTACACGCTTTAAGAAGCGAGTAAAAGTTTATGATTCTAATTAAAATACAAAAAAAGAAAAAAGAGAGAAAAATAAATAATCTTACAAATAATCCACCACCGCCGAGGTCCTTTCTTCCCTTTCAATTTTTACTCTTTTTCATGACCCCCGGCCCCCCCCCCCCCCCCCCGGCACACACAAGAATCTTCCTTTCCATTTTTTGGTATAGGGATTGTATCTTTTTTTTGCTTGTTATTATAGCTTTGGTAGCGGTTTTGCTTGGGATTTTAGAAAAATTTAGTTTTGGGGAGGTATTCTTAGAGCTAGTGATGTTTATGGGATCCATATGAATTGTTGTTATTGTTGAGGTGTTGGTGCGGTGGGCATGAAAGCCTAAGTGGGCTAATTTTGGTCCTAATTCTTTTTTGATTTAACATATGTTTTGCCTCTTCTTTTCCGTCCAGAACTTGTCATTTGGGTTTGATTCCCTCAATCCTCTCAAATTGCAACTTTCCACCTGTATATTTTGAATCAAGGAAACTTAGTCCCTGCTAATGGGTGCTTTTCAGAGAGAGAAGGGCATGGAGATGTTTGTGAGAGAAAACTTTAAGATTCAATTTTTCTTTTCTAAAAATACTTTTTTTGAATAAAATAATAAAGTGGAATATTTTTATCTACGTGGATATTACAGTGAGACGATTGAGGAACACACACGGTCAGAAGTGTTTAAAATATTACTTTTGAATGAGTAGAGATACCTAAATAAAATTTTATTAAGTTTGGGGACCAGAATAATAAAGTGGCATGAGTATAAATATCATTTAGGCTGTTAAGCCTTGAAAATATACTAAAACTGCTGCCAAACAAACCAAATAAAGAAATGGAGAGCTAAGCCTAGGACAATTCAAACCCAAAATAAAGGAGCCTGATTCTTTTCATACCATGGCTGTTAGCTGGAGATGAAACAGGAAATTTTTTAAAAATGATTAGTTATCTCCTATAGTAAAGGTTAATACTTTATTTATTTTAAATAAATATTATTTTAAAAATTATATTTCATAATTACCTTTTGATTTATATAATCAAATATCTATTTATGACCAACTCCTTTCCTTAAGCCATAAAAAATATATTTTATATTATTTTTCTCTCTCATTTTTTTATATTTTTCTTCATCTTCTCTTTCAACGCCACTCTTTCTCCAAGAATACAACCTCAATTTTCTCTTCATCGTCATCATCATGATCGTGTAAAAAATTAGAAGCAGCGTTGAAATCTCTTAATAGACTGTGTTCCAATTTCAAAACAGCTACTACGAATTGTTGCTATTACGAAACTAACGGATTATTGCTTGAAATCTCTGTTCAAAACAGACACTACTTCCACGTCCTTCTTCTTCTCTTTTTTATTTTATTTTTTTTTTCTTCCCCGTTCTTCTTTGTTGTAGTTTGAAAGTTATAGGTATATTTATATTGGAGAAAGAAGGAACCAAATATTATTCTAACAATGTGAATTGTGAGATTTATTTTGAGCAATATACTACTTTTTTCGGGTCGGTACGCACGACACAAGGATTTTTGCTCGACAACAGATTCACCGGAAATTAGGGTTTGTTCTTGAACAAAGACGATGGAGTTTGGGGCTGAGCAACTTGATTTCTGTTAATATATTTTCAACGTATCACGTTGTATTTTCATCTATTTCATTTTCATTGTCTCTTTTTTTATTGTAATTCAATGTATCTCGTTGTATTCCGTATATTTCATTGTATTCACTGTCTTTTTTAATTGCATTTCAACATATCCCGTTGTATTCTATGTATTTTATTATATTCACTGTCTCATTATATGCCATGAATATATTCATATTTTTGTTAATTAATATAATTTATGTATTCAGATGTATTGTATAATTTCTCTGAAGATTGCTATGTTTTTGGGGTATTTTTCGGTTGAAAATCCTTTTTATAACTGAAAATACAAAATTTGTGTGTTATAATTGAGTTTGTTGAGTTATATTAGGAGTCTATTACGTTAATTGATTCACTTTTCCTTTTAAAAACAGTGTAATTCCCTATTTGACGCCGTGAATATAGACGAATATAATAATTTATCTAGCTGTAATCTCATGTTTCACTCCATCAATACAGTCGAATACACTAGAATACAACAACTGATTAGCTGAACTTCCCTAATTCACGCCTATTTTTGCTACTGTATTCATGAATACAATAGCTTAAATATATCAAATATATCTTATAACCACATAAAAGCTATCTACAATCCGTAATATGGCAAATGGTATCTATAGATAGTTAATCTATATTATATAAAAGGAGAGTAGTTTGCAATGTGGTTAACCCAAGTGGCAAGCTAAATCGAGGTCACTTGGAAATTTTAAGACAACATAAAAAATATGAAATATAAATGAAAAAATATTAAATGAAAGAATGATCCAAGATTTTCTATAGGTATCTTTAATTAGATTTGTGTATAATTCAGTTATGGTAGGTATCCTTTTTTGAGCAATAAACAATTAAAATTTCGTTGAAAATCTTATATACTAATTTTAAGTTGAAATAATGATTTTTTTTTTGGTACAAGTTTTGTATTTAACCTTATTTGTGAGCAATATGCATTATTATATGTATCTTTAATTAAATTTTATGTATAATTCAGTTATGGTATGTATTCTTTTTTAAGAAATATTTAAATAAACATTTTGTATCTTACAAAATCGATAGTTTATATCTAACGATCCCTTACTATTGAAAAAAAATTTATTATAAATTTTACTTTAGAGCTAAAAATATTTTTTAGAAACATGTGATGTAATTAAATTATTTTATTTTAAATATTTGTTAATATAGACTTTATATGATGAGGTTTAAATTTATTTAAATGTATCTTGCAAATATTTTGAAAAATAATTTTTAAGGAAAAAAGACTCCTAAAACTGCCATATCTCTTGCAAATCTTTTAGACTATTATCCGTAATGAAAAATAGAGTTAAATAAATCACTCAGATAATTAATTAATTAAGAATAACAAGGTAATAAACCACTTCAAATGGTGTGATAAGAAAAAATTAAAGTAAAAGTTAATAAATATTATAATAAAATAATTTAGATTAAAACATATTTAAACTGAGATAATGAAAATTTAAATTGAAGGATAAAAGTTTTTGAATTGAGATCTTAAATCTTGAATTGAAAGATACTTCTTTTTTTTGAATTGAGATTCAAAATCAAGTTGATTGAAAGAAGCATGATGGTACTATTCAAAACGATTGCAGATCTTATACATTTTTTCTTCGTGCTTCATTATTGTTGGATTTTCTTTTATGAATCAAGATCTGTAAATGTGTAAATATAATATTAATATATTATGTATCTATATTTGTTAGAGATGTGATACTACAGGGATATGATATTATTAGAATATTCTTATGAGAGATTTTAGAGAATACGAGCTTAAACTCATGTATATATTTTTCTTCTTGGGAATGAGAAAGCAAGTCCGATCCATCTAAAAGTTGTGCAATCTCTAATGTATTATTTTTCTATTGAAGCAGTGGTAGTACGGTAAATTCTTCTTTTCTTTCTTATTTATGAAGCTTTAAAAAAATTATATAACCATGATATGATTTTATTCTGAATGTTTAATCCTTTTTTTTTCCAGAAGTATATCATCATTTCTCAAAAGTAGTTAGTATTATTTTCTAGGTGAATTTGAATATTATAAGTTTCATCAAGTTGATATAAAATGAAGGCATTCTACGTTTTTCATAATTGGATAATGTGTGTGCGTTATATGTTAGTACAGATAATTATTGTATTAAATTTTCAGTCAAATATTTCATAATATCATCCATCATTATTTTGACTGTTTTAATTTCGACGGGCTTCCTGTTTGGTTAAAGAATATAGAAAATACTCTTTAGAATATCTACAAAAAAAGTAATAGCTACAACTGATAAATTTAGAGAACCCGTTCTTCGTATGGTAATTATCTCAATTGATTGGATCCATTTCATGCATTGTTCTTTAAAATAGAGCACCAAGGACTGAGAACAACTTCTTTGTAATATAAGACGATATCGATTATCTCCGGAGTTATTTTCTCATTTGTGTATGCATTGAAACAACATGATTTGAAATGGTATATATGTCTAGAAATAATTTCGAATTGAATTGTACTTCGTCTTTACTCTGACTTAATTCTCATTTGCTTATTTTCAAACTTTTTATGCATTTTTTTACTTTTTGCAAGTAATAGAAGATGTTGTTGGTACGATATGCTAGGAATACAATTATTCTGATTTTTTTACTACTTTTCTTTTTTCAAATAGTAGTAATTTAACAGTTACAAAATTACTGAACATTTAGAAAAACAAAGGTCAAATTACTTTCAAACAAAAATTATTTTATGTTTTTCTGTCATAGCTAAACTTAATTTTATTCTTCTTTTTACCATTTTTTTTACCTTCTCAATCGATTGAATTTTATTGAATCAAAGAATTCCTAGCTATAAAATAAGAGTATAAACATAAATTAAACTTAAGAGTTAGACTAGGTATTGCATAATGCAACAACGAACTAACATGGTTTAAAATGTTGAAAGAATAATACTTATTTTAGTTTGGGATGAGGAATTATTTTGATTCGTGAAGAGCAACAATATACAATAAATAATGTTACATATCTCGAATCTCATTAAATAAAATTAATAATAAATATATATAATAATAAAAGTTTTCAGAGCAACATATTGAAATGTTAAAAATAAAAAGAAATTTCTCATGTAGAAAGTTTACAATAATTAAAAATAAAATAGAAAAAGAATATCATTAATAGACGTGATACAAAATAAAAAATATTAAAACATTATATAAAAAAGTAAATGAGGGAAACTAATCAAAACATCATAGTATAAAAAATATACAAAATAGGGCACAGATTTTTTTTAAAATAAAAGAAAGTAGGAAATACTAAATTATTATTATTATATATTAAATATTAGAAAAACTCTTAACAATATAAGAAAATAAAAAAAAAATAGGATAAATAAAAATATATATCGATATATAAATGGAGTAATGGACAAGGATACAACAACAACTACCCAGTATATTCCCACTAGGTGGGGTCTGGAGGGATGCAACACGAGGACTTCTCAGGGGGTCACCCATCCTTGTACTACTCTCGCCCAAGCACGCTTAACTTCGGAGTTCTGTTGGGATCCGGTGCGTTAGTGCTGGTAATGGACAAGGATAGTAACTAGGGGTGTTCATCGGGCGGATTGTGCGGCTTTTACTCTTAGCGGTTTGGCTTAACGGTTATCGGCTTTTAAATATATTAATCCGTTAGCCACCCGATAAAATATCGGGCGGATTGGTATCGGGTTAGCTCTTATAGGGCGGTTAATGGGCGGTTTATCGGCCTAACATACATGTTCACTAAATATCTCTTATTCTCCTCGTCTTAGAAATAATGAATTGCCATAAAAAATAATATTTTAGAGGCAATATGATGTAGCTAATGAAACAATCGCCATCAGCATGTAGATTATAAAATAGATAAATTCACTACTAGTTCAGTATCGAGAAAAATAAAACAGAACTTATCTTCTGTTAGAGGCCACACTACATGTGTACTCATAAGCTTCGGATATAACCAAAAAAATCTGTCGCGCAAATTTCCATTCAGCTCCCACAATGAACTTTTAAAAACTGAAGTGCTCTGGTAAATTCTACTCTCTACACTCCTCTTCTATAAATAACTATCGTTCTCTATTTTCCACAAGCAATCATCCAAAATGCACAAATTTATTTCATGGGGTGTCGTTCCTCTAGTCATAACCAACCTTTCAATTCTTCTTTTTCAATGACACACATAGAACCATATATGTATTAGACAACTCAATTCTATCACTAAATTATATATATATATATATATATATATATATACATATATATATATATATATATATATATATATATATATATATATATATATATTTTTATATTCTTAACGGGTTAACGGATTAGCCGTTAAGAAAATTGAATAATCCATCCCCAAACCGATAAGCCGTTAATAAAAAAAATTCAATCCGTTCCCCATCCATTAAGCCATTAAGCCGTTACCAATAAGCCGTTAAGCTTCGGTTTGGATCGGTTTTCGGTTTCGGATCGGTTTTGAACACCCCTAATAGTAACCCATTAATAAAAGCTTTTATATCTATGTAATAATACGAAATACCCGATAGGTGTAATAAATTAAAATAATAAATAGAAAAGTTAAGTAAGGCTATACAATTAGTTTTCTTTAATTTTATTATTTTATGTTTGGTTACACTGCATTAAAGATACAAAATAATAGTTGATAATTTTATTAAAATAATATGAATAATATTTTTCTTAATATTATTGGCGCATCGCGCGAGTTCTAATACTAATTACCATTAAAAATAGTACTTTATGAAAATTCATCTAAATTATTATCTCATTCAAAAGATAACAAACTAATGAAGTACTATTCCTTAATCTAAGGGGTTAAGATGTTTTAAGGAATAAAATTTAAATATTTTTATCGTTCTAATTATGTTGTCCTCGATAGAACTTGTAATTAACTCAATTATAACGAAGAAAAAGGAAAAAAGACTTAATTCCTAATTAACCGCCGGGTCTGATGACTTCTATCCGTACTTCTAGATGTTCAAACTAGCAACTTTGAACAAGTCAACCATAGCCTCTATGGGAAGCTTCCTTATTCACACGGGCAGCCCACAATGGTTGAACAAGCCAACCATAACCTCCATAGGAAGCTTCCTTATTCACACGGGAATTTCCATAAAAAACCCTCACCATTTTTACTATAAATAAAGGTGCTTGCCTTCATTGTAAATCATCACAAAATTAGAGTGTTCATCACCAGGAAGAGTGAGAACAAGAGTGATCCTAGAGAGTGATCCTCGTTTGTGAGTTTTGAGAGTTTTTTTTTTGGAGTTTTGTAAATACTCGTGTAATCTAATCTTGTGAGTAATAGAGGTTGTTTTTCTCTCAAATTTGTGTTTACCAACGCCCAATCGATTCACATACCCCAACAATACCCTAACAAGTGGTATTAGAGCCAGGTTAGAGGCGTTGGTCGAGTTTTTAGGTGACGGGCGAAATTTGGTTTTTCGGAGCTTTGCTCGAAATCCAATTCTGACAGCACCATTGGATTCGTCTCGTCGAACGGAGTCCAATGCACCAAACACCGACCTATCGGAGTTCAAACGAGCCCATAAATTGCGGTCAAAGTTTGGTCAACTTTGCCGAAGGTTTGCTGGGAAATCGCCGGAGAAGACGACCGGTAGCGAACTAGTCAACTCTCTGAAATTGCAGATTGGTCCCTCAACTTTCAAAATTACAGTTTTACCCATATAGTGGAATTTCAGCCACGAAGTGTCAATTCCACCATTTTCGACCGTTCCGGACACAACGGTGAAATCCGTGTTCAAGGATTCAACCTCGATCGTGTTGAAAAATTATTTTGTAAGATGATAATGTCCACAGAAGAGTCAACATCATCTTTCGGAGCCACGATTACGCTTACTGCCACAAATTACACGCTATGGAAACCTCGGATGGAAGATCTCCTAAGCTATGAAGATTTGTTTGATCCTATAGAATTGATGGGTAAAAATCCTGATCCCGCCAAGGAGTTAGAGTGGAAGAAATCAAATCGAAAAACTATTGGTCAAATCCGTCAATGGATTGATCATAGTGTCTTCCACCATGTTACACAAGAAACAGACGCATATACCCTCTGGAAGAAGTTGGAAGACATGTACCAGGCCAAGACCGCTAGGAATAAGGCCCTATTGATGAGGCGCTTAGTCAACAGGAAGCTAAAAAATGAAACTTCAGTTGCCGAGCATACCAGTGAGTTCCAAAACCTTGTCAACCAGTTGTCGTCTGTAGAGATGCCACTTAGTGATGAAGTTCAGGCGTTGTTACTACTCAGTTCCCTTCCCGATAGTTGGGAAACGCTGGTCGTATCACTCAGCAACTCAGCCCCTAATGGAAAAATTACCATGTCAACGGTCAAGGATGCCCTATTCAGTGAAGAGGCAAGGAGAAAGGAGATGGGCACAGATCAGACCCATGCCTTTGTCACAGAGAACCGGGGGAGGCAACAAAAGAGTAGCAAAAGCAAATGGAGAGGCAGAAGCAAGAGCAGGAGCAGGTCCACTGATGGCAGAAAACCAACATATAAGTGCCATCATTGTGGAATGGAGGGACATATGAAGAAGAACTGCTACAAATGGAAAGAGGAGCAAGGCCAAAGCAGTTCGCAGCCGAAGAACAAGGGTGGAAAAACGTTAGTTACTATCTCTGGTGATGTAGCTTATTGTTCAACCCAAGATGAGACATGCCTTCACGTCTCACGAGAAGACACAGAATGTGTGGTAAATACTGCAGCATCCTGCCACGTGACTCCATACAAGGAATACTTCACAACATACAAAGCCGGTGACTTTGGAGCTGTGAAAATGGGAAATTCCAGTTCCGCTGAGATTGTTAGAATTGGTGATGTCCAGATAAAGACAAGTTCCGGGAGCATAATCACTTTGAAGGATGTCCGCCATGTGCCAGATCTTCGGCTAAATCTATTGTCAGAATTGCTCTTGACAAACATGGCTATGACAGTCACTTCAGTAAAGGCACATGGAAGTTAACAAGAGGCGCTATGACAGTCTCCCGAGGACATATTTGTGGCACTCTATACAAGACTCATGTGAAGATATGCACAGACAACCTCAATGTTGCAGAAAAGGAGGCTTCTCAAAATTTATGGCACCGGAGACTCGGCCACATGAGTGAGAAAGGGTTGTCTACCCTAATAAAAAAGGAGTTCATCAATGTGGACAAGGATGCTGTACTAAATCCTTGCAATCATTGTCTATTTGGTAAGCAGCATAGAGTCTCGTTTAATTCCTCTTCAAAGAGAAGATCAGAGTTACTCAGTCTGGTACACTATGATGTTTGCGGTCCCTTAGAGGTTGAATCACTCGGCGGCAATCGATACTTTCTAACATTCATTGATGATGCTTCTCGAAAGGTGTGGGTGTATTTCTTACGGACGAAGGACCATGCGTTCGATTACTTCAAACTGTTCCATGTTATGGTAGAACGTGAGACAGGAAAGAAGTTGAAGTGTCTTCGATCCGACAATGGAGGTGAATACTCTTCCAGGCAGTTCAATGCCTATTGCAGATCATATGTCATTCGACATGAGAAAACGATCCCACGCACCCCTCAACACAACGGTGTAGCTGAAAGAATGAACCGAACAATCATGGGACGTGTTCGGAGCATGCTCAGTATGGCTAAGCTGCCAAAGCCATTCTGGGGAGAAGCAGTCAGAGCCGCCTGTTACTTGATCAACCGATCTCCATCAGTACCATTGAATTTTGAAGTTCCGTAGAAACTTTAGTCTGGAAAAGATCCATCATATTCTCACTTGAGAATATTTGGATGTTTGGCGTACACACAACGTATCCAAGGAGCTCAGGCAGAAGCTAGATGCAAGGACCTCTCCATGCATATTCATAGGCCATGGAGATGAAGAATTTGGATACAGATTATGGGATCCAAAGGAGAAAAAGGTGATCAGAAGTAGGGACGTAGTGTTCCATGAAAACCAGACAATAGAAGATATTGAAAAGCCCACAATATCTCAGAAGCCAAATGTTGCTCCTCAGGTGCCAGAGGCAACAACAGAATCATTCATGAGAAATGAAGATGCAGTGCCAGAAGATATTCTAGAAGTAGAAGCCAATGAGGAAGAAGACGGTGTTGAGCAGGGGGAGCCACAACCCGCTCTGCCAGATGTTCCAGAACCATCACAAGACTCAGATGATGGTGGATCTCCTCATATTCCAGAAGTTCGTAGATCTGAACGAGGTCGGATTCCATCGAGAAGATATCCAGAATCCGAATATCTTCAACTTACTGAAGATGGAGAACCAAAGAGTTTCCATGAAGCAGTATCTCTTAAGGACAAAGAACAGTGGTTGCTCGCAATGCAGGACGAGATGGAATCTCTGCAGAAAAACCAGACTTATGAGATCGTAGAACTTCCAAAAGGGAAGAAGGCACTGAAAAATAAATGGGTGTTCAAGCTGAAGAAAGATGGCAGTGGAAAAGTGGTGAAATACAAAGCACGATTGGTAGTCAAAGGATTCCAGCAGAAGAAGGGAATCGACCTTGATGAGATTTTTTCACCCGTAGTCAAGATGACTTCAATCAGAGTCATACTTGGATTGGTCACAAGTATGAACTTGGAGCTTGAAAAGATGGATGTGAAGACATCGTTTCTTCATGGAGATTTAAAAGAAGAAATCTATATGCAGTAGCCCGAAGGTTTTGAGGTTTCAGGAGATAACCTCGTGTGCAAGCTGAAGAAGAGTTTGTACGGTTTAAAGCAGGTACCAAGACAGTGGTACAAGAAGTTTGACTCGTGCATGGTGAGTCAAGGGTACAAGAAAACTGCCGCAGATGAATGTGTTTACATTCAGAAATTTTCAGACAGGAATTTCGTTGCTCTTCTACTATATGTAGATGATATTCTGATAGTGGGGAAAGACGCAACGAAGATCAACCGGCTGAAGAAGGAACTCTCTAAGTCTTTTGACATGAAAGACTTAGGACATACTCAACAAATATTGGGAATGCAGATCACCCGAGACAGGAAGAACCAGAGGTTATGGCTATCTCAGGAGAAGTATATTGAACGAGTGCTTGCACGGTTCAATATGAACAATGCAAAACCAGTTAGCATTCCATTAGCCAACCATTTCAAGCTGAGCAAGAGTTCCTGTCCCTCATCCAAGGAAGATATTGGGGAGATGTCGTCAGTACCATATTCTTCAGCAGTTGGAAGTTTGATGTATGCTATGGTGTGTACGAGGCCCGATATTGCTCACGCAGTAGGAACGGTGAGTCGTTCTCTCTCCAACCCCGGGAAAGAGCATTGGGAGGCAGTAAAGTGGATTCTTAGGTATCTTAAGAGTACAACAAAATTATGTCTTTGTTACGGGGGAGCTGATCCAATCTTGGAAGGCTATACAGATGCAGATATGGACGGAGATCGTGATAGTAGAAAATTTACTTCAGGATTCATTTACACTTTTGCAGGGGAGCTGTTTCATGGCAGTCTAGGCTACAGAAGTGTGTTGCTTTATCCACAACCGAAGCAGAATACATTGCTGCCGCTGAAGCTGGAAAAAAGATGTTGTGGCTAAAGCGTTATCTCCAAGAGTTTGGAATCTAACAAAAGGAGTACAAGGTACACTGTGACAGTCAAAGTGCTTTGGATTTGAGCAAGAACTCCATGTACCATTCCCGTACAAAATATATTGATATTCGTTGTCATTGGGTACGCGAGGTGATGGATCGACAGCTGTTGAGACTAGTGAAGATCCATACGAAGGAGAATCCAGCGGATATGTTAACAAAGGTAGTGACTCGAGAAAAGCTAGAGTTATGCAGAGACATAGCCGGGATGTTTATTTCAGATACGGCTGGAGGGGGAGAATTGATGACTTCCAGCCGTACTTCTAGATGTTCAAACTAGCAAACTTTGAACAATCCAACCACAGCCTCCATGGGAAGCTTCCTTATTCACACGGGCAACCCACAATGGCTGAACAAGCCAACCATAGCCTCCATGGGAAGCTTCCTTATTCACACGGGGATTTCCACAAAAAAACCCTCACCTTTTTTACTATAAATAGAGGTGCTTGCCTTCATTGTAAATCATCACAAAATTAGAGTATTCATCACCAGGAAGAGTGAGAACAAGAGTGATCCTAGAGAGTGATCCTCGTTTGTGAGTTTTGAGAGTTTTTCTTTTGAGTTTTGTAAATACTCGTGTAATCTATTCTTGTGAGTAATAGAGGTTGTTTTTTCTCTCAAATTTGTGTTTACCAACGCCCAATCGATTCACATACCCCAACAATACCCCAACAGGGTCAACGACGTGATTGCTGCTTGACCTCATCAACATTGAAAGATTAACAACTTAATTAATTAAAAACTGTTATGAAATAGAAGATTCTTACACTTCTATTTAAGGTGAATGTCTTTAATGTATCTAATTAGAGAGATTTTAGAGTTCTATTAGTGGTAGCTAAATCTTCCTCTCCCCTATAAATAGAGGTGCCCCCTACCATTGTAAATCATCCCTTGAGACCCCTCTCAACTCAATAAGAAGAACTCTCTCTACTCTTCTCTCTATTGCTATTGTTATTGTTCTATTGTTCTTGTCTTTTGCTTTAGTTTATAACACGTTATCAGCACGAGACTCTACCGTCTCAAGTATCATTCTCGAAAATCCAAGGTATTTTCCCTCTTCCTAATTTAATTTTCGAGTATGTCTGACATTATGAAAAGAAAGTTCGTTGCCCTTGAAATTTCGGGCAAGAACTATATGACATGGGTGTTGGATGCTGAAATCCACCTAGATGCTATGGGTCTCGGAGACACCCTCAAAGATAAAAAAAAAAGCATCCACCCAAGATTGTGCGAAGGCCTTGATTTTCTTGCGCCACCACCTTGACGAAGGTTTGAAGATTGAATATCTCACCGTCAAGGATCCACTCGTTTTGTGGAACAGCTTAAAGGAGAGATATGACAACCTGAAGTTGGTCACTCTGCCACAAGCACGATATGATTGGGCCCATCTGAGGCTACAGGACTTTAAGTCCGTTTCTGAATATAATTCTGCTATGTTCAGAATTACTTCTAAACTGAAGCTATGTGGAGATAACATCTCCGATTACGATATGCTTGAGAAAACGTTTACAACGTTTCATGCCTCCAATATGGTACTGCAACAACAGTACCGAGAGAAAGGCTTTACGAAGTACTCTGAACTGATTTCTCTCTTACTAGTGGCTGAGCGAAATAATGATCTGCTCATGAGAAATCACGAAAATAGACCAACTGGGTCTACACCACTGCCTGAAGCAGATATGGTGCACTCGCATTATGCCAAACATAAAAGGGACCATGATCACGGTCATAAACGGGGTCAAAGCCAAGGACGTGGACAAGGAAGAAATTCCAAAAAAGTCCGTCACCCCCCAAAGAGAGATAACCACCGAAAGCAGAAACGGGATCCCGAAGATCCTAAGGCAAATAGTTCAGAAACTATATGTTATCGTTGCGGTGGGAAAGGGCACTGGTCAAAGATTTGCCGTATACCAAGACACTTGGTTGACCTTTATCAAGCATCTCGAAAGAGAAAAGGCCCTGAAACAAACTTTGTCTATGACGACAATGAGGACATCACCCACCTGGATGTGGCAGACTTCTTTGAGCAACCCGAGGGGAAAATAGACCACCTAATCGGCGATGGGACCATGATGAAAGAAGATGGAGTTATTTGATTTTGTTCTACTTATTTGTATTAGTTAGTGAATAATCTAATAGTCATTAGTATTAGCTCGTATTAGCTAGTTCATGATGCAATGTTAGCAGTAGTTCTTTAGAATATCTTCAATATGCTCAAATATCAATAAAACTTTTATTTTCCAGTGGGGGTAATCGACTAGCCTGAAAAACTAGTCGATTATCAACTATTTTCGCATTAAAGTTGAAAAACAATTGATCAACAATCGATTGTCTTTGGCTAACAATCGATTGTCTTGAAATAGTGTGTTCTGGAATTTTTCAAAAATAGCCAACAATCGATTGTCTTTGTCTAACAATCGATTGTCTTGAAACAGTGTGTTCTGGAATTTTTTCAAAAATAGCCAACAATCGATTGTCTTTGTCTAACAATCGATTGTCTTGAAACAGTGAGGTCTGGAATTTTTCAAAAATCACCCACAATCGATTGTCTATATCTAACAATTGATTGTCGTTAGGCAGTGTAATCTGGAATTTTTCAAAAATCATCCACAATCGATTGTCTATGTTTAACAATCGATTGTCTATGTTCCAACAATCGATTGTGTGTGTTTAATAATCGATTGTCTCATGAAAAACGCTGAAATTTTCAAACTGCAAAGTAATTGATTATGGATAACATATCTGATTTTGTTAGCCAACTGTTAGTAGCAGATTTTGAAAATATTATGTGACACAAAAGAATTGAACTTGTTTATTCTTATGTTCGTGTATTTCTTTTGTATGTTAAACTATGGGATAGCAAATATAGATATCTCACAAAGCGAACTTGGACCAACGTCCAATTGTAAAAGTATTTGCCTAGTTGATTCATGTACTACATATACAATACTCAAAGAAAAGAAGAGTAATTGTGTAAGGCAAACATTACTACAATCTATGGAAGTAGTAAATTGATTGAAGGCTCCGGAAGAGCAAATCTAACTCTGCCCAAAGGCATGACGTTAATCATAGAGAATGCAATGTTCTCCTCCAAGTCTAAGAAGGACTTGTTGAGTTTTAATGATATCAATCAAAGTGTTCTCCTCCAAGTCTAAAAGGAACTTGTTGAGTTTTAAAGATATCATTCAAAATGGATATCATATTGAGACAATAGATGAGAATAATCTTGAATTCTTCATGAAAATGAGGCTGCCCGCTTCGACTTGGGTTCACGCCATTTTGAATGCAACAATACTAGTTTGTCGGCTGCCCACTTCGGTTTGGGGTCATGCCATTTTGCATGAAGCAATGCTAGTTCGTCGGCTGCCCACTTCGGTTTGGGGTCACGCCATGTTGCATGCAGCAATGCTAGTTCGTCTCTGACTGACGAATTGACACAAATATTCCCCATTGCAATTGGTTTTGGGTCATGAACCCAATATATCCCATTTAAGAAGCTTTGGATGCGTAGTATATGTGCCTGTAGCACCGCCATCCCGCACCAAAATGGGTTTGCAAAGGAGGTTAGGAATATATGTTGAGTTTGACGCGTCCTCCATTATTCGCTACCTCGAAACATTGACAAGAGATTTGTTCACTGCACTATTTGCAGAGTGTCAATTGGATGAGACACTTTTCCCAAAATTAGGGGGAGAAGTTGGTGAAACCAAACGGGAAATTTTGTGGAAAAATGCATCATTATCTCATCTTGATCCACATACCTCTATTTGAAAGAAAGAGGTACAAAAGATTATCCATTTGCAAAGAATAGCAAATCAAATGCCTGACGCATTTACGGACTTGAAGAGGATAACGAAATCACACATTCACGCGGGAAAATGTTCCGATCCGTATTGAAGTCCCTATTGGACAAATATCTAGTGTTATATCCAATGAGTCAAATGCACGCCAGAAGCGTGGCAGACCATTAGGTTCCAAAGATCGAAATCCTAGAAAGAGGAAAAAGAACGATATAAATGACACTATGAAAGAATCACATGAGGACGCTCATGATTTGATTAATTCCGAGATTCACGAAGAATCTATTGAGCCTGAGACTCTTGAAAATACAGAATGCAAGAATGTGAGGATCTCGAACCTCAGTCTGTGGTAGTACAAAATTAATTGAGAGCTCTCGAAGAGCCAATTATTACTATGTTGGAGAAACACAATTGAGTATTGTGCTGTAGTAAGTCTCAAAGAAACTTATCCAGTTTCCAAAAGTACACGCGAAGGCGATTGATGATATTGAGACTATAAATAAAGGAAGGCTTTGATTCTCCTATTACTACAACTTGTAGCGGGGTAATTTGTATATGAAAAGCTACCCGCTTTGTTCTCCAGTTTGTACTACACAAACGAAAGAATGCCACAATAAAGTGGATATCTATTGGTATAAAACCCATGTCATAATAAACCCGAAGTTTATTGATAAGTGCACATGTCATGGTGTAAATTTGAAGTTTACCAATATTGATAATTTAGTCAGTTGACATTCGTGTTAGCCATCTCATTTGAAGTATAATGTGCAAATTCACATAGGTGAATATCAAAGAACTAGAAGTTCTTGTTCTCAGTAATGAACTGACCAACTAAAGAGTTCGGGTTGAAGCCCCTTGATTCTGGAAATATCAAAGGTGAATATGGGCCCATTCACCTGCCATGTATACCACATATGATGCATCTATGATATGGTTACATGCGCCATTGTTATTAACCCGCAGCCTGGCAGTGCTTGCAAGGTAAATCGCTCAGTAATCTAACTTCGAGCATAGTTTCCAGATTCTCTACTCAAGACAGTTCATCTTGATAAGTTGGTTTATATCAAAGTTGGTTTAGCAAGATAATTATTGAGTGCTTCCACTTAATAGCTAAACTGTTCCTTATGAGAACGAAGTTGTATATATCAGTTTGATATAAGTTGTATACGAGAGTATATTCTCCCCTCACAAGTGGTTCAAGGTCAGGAACCAAATAATTTCATCTTATTACTAAGGTGCTGTGTATATTGACATAATGCACAAAGATGATTTCCCAAAGTTGAGGAAACATGTTAGCTTTACTAACATGAGGGGGAGACATGATAAACATTTGAGAAAGTGTTACATGGGATGAATTTTCATTTGTATATGTATATCCCCGAATATCATGATATGAACCTGTAGTTCATAAAAAGGAAATGCAATTGCAACATATTGCAAAGCATGCTATACGCATTTGCTGACTCAAAGAAAGCAACTAAATGGAAGAGATACAATTCAAGAAGAATTGATTCCATATGAAAGACATGTAGTTTTGAACCTATAGTTCAAATGCTTGAAAGATAAAAGTCAAAGGTATGTATAGTCAGTTTTCGATATCTTATTTGTTTAGTATCACTAATGAAAGTTTGATATGCAGCTAAAGTCTATTATGTGACTTATATGACTTAACTTGAAAGATTCAAGTTGCTTGAAGCATATGCAATTCGTGGTCCTGAAGTACCACATCCTAAGTACAATTTGTGTACATATGTATCTTGCCATAACTATAAGCATGATGGCATTGAGAATGCATCTATGGAGATATTGAAGTGTTATTCCACGACATCATATGAAGATGTTCATATCTATCAAGAATGATGATTTCAAGGTGCGGAATATTTATTCAAGTCAATATGGTTGATTTATTCATCAAGCATCTACCAAAGATCATTTTGAAGATGATGCACAAGATTGGAATGCAAATGCTCAAGGATATAAATCGATGTACTCATTAGGGGGAGTCAATGCGCGTTGCACTCTTTTTCCCTTACAAGGTTTTGTCCCACTGGGTTTTCCTTGCAAGGTTTTTAACGAGGCAACCAATAGGCGCATATTCAAACATGTGTACTCTTTTTCCTTACTTTAATTTTTCCCATTGGGTTTTGGTTTTAAGGTTTTATGAGGCACATCATTGAATAGACATTCAAGGGGGAGTGTTATGAAATAGAAGATTCTTACACTTCTATTTAAGGTGAATGTCTTTAATGTATCTAATTAGAGAGATTTTAGAGTTCTATTAGTGGTAGCTAAATCTTCCTCTCCCCTATAAATAGAGGTGCCCCTACCATTGTAAATCATCCCTTGAGACCCCTCTCAACTCAATAAGAAGAACTCTCTCTACTCTTCTCTCTATTGCTATTGTTATTGTTCTATTGTTCTTGTCTTTTGCTTTAGTTTATAACAAAAACCCATTATTTGATTAGTTAAATACAGAATTTAACTCTAGATAAAAGCCAAAAATAAAAAAGAAAGTCCTTCACCTAACGTAGGATTACTTCAGATTCCAAACTGCAAATCTTGTTCACATGATGCTAGGAAACAGCAGCCAAATTTCAAAGTCAATTGTCAAAAATACCCCTCTCTTTCCTACCCCCTATGTGACAGAAGTTTCCATGTTTTGGACTAATTCAAAGTTCAAAATGAGGCAGCCATCAGTCATAGTAATTTTTTTTAAAAAAGAATTTCTTACGACATTTTTTCTTGGGAATGTTTACTAAACGCGTTGATCAAGAAAAAAATGGTGTTGGGAGTTGATGAATAGAGAAGGAGAAATAGTCTTAAGTCTTCCCAAGAAAAGAATCAAAGCCTTTTCGGTGGTCTCCAGTCTTGAAGTTCTACTGGTAAGACTTAAGTTGAAGACCACAAATACACCTTATATTGTAATTTCTATCTCTCACTTCCGTTCAGTTTTCATTCTCAAGAACCCAAAAAACTTCTTATCAAGAAACAAATTTTGAGGGTTACAACTTACAATCATCATTTGGCAAAAACTTTTAAGTACCCTTTAAGCCTAGGAGTATATATCTACTGGTAAGACTGGAGTTATAGACCAATACTCCTTATATTGCAATTATTAGTATTGTATTTTTCACTTGCATTCAGTTTCCATTTCCAAGCTCTTGCCCCCTTTCCTAAAATAGAAAGAGCAAGAAAGTTCACAATTTGGCTTTTGGTTATATCAAGAAACAGGTTTTTCTGGGGTGTAATCATCAGTTGATTAGAACTGTTGAGCAGCCTTGTTTGATAGAAACCTAGGAGTAAAGAAAGTCTCTGTTTTTAAATCTAATTCTGCTTGATGGGAGTTTGAGATTAGGATTTAGGACAGATTTAGCAAATATGGCAGCAATCTTGAAAAGTTTTTTCCCTGTTACTTCCTCAAAGAAGGAGGATAGTGATGAAGAGTTTGATGTAGAATTCTCTTTTGCTGAGGAGTATAGTGGTCCTCCAGTTAGTTATGATATTCCTCAGGTTGTTCCTGTTGATGTAAACCGGATCCCGACTGCCTCAGTTGTTGCCACGGCTACTATGTTAAATAGAAATTTATCATTGCCAGTTATTGAACCAATTGTCAAAAGTGATCACCAATTAGTCAAGAATCATAAGTCAAAGGAGTCAGATTTTGGCTCTGAAGTAAGTTCTGTTTATGTTGATAATGGGGACTCTACCTTAGAATCAGAATATGCTGAGAATGATCATGCCTGTAGAGTATCAGATGGAATTGAAAGTTCTGGTACCTTAGGATTTTCTGACAGTCATGATTGCTCCCATGAGCTTTCAGGAAGTTCGGATGTTGAGGATTTGGTAGATGAATGCAATGAAGAAGTAAGTTTTGTGAGTCATCCAAACCCTGCTGGTATAGAATCCGAGGAACCAACTTTGAGCTCTTCAGATTTTTCCTCAGATTATGGTGATGAAGCTGATGTCAACCAAGGTAGTAGAACAACTGTTGTGAATTTCCATGAAATTCAATCAAGGGATGTTACTACTTACAGTGATGATGAGGATCCAGGAATGTTTCCCGAAAAGCCATTTGTGAGCAGTGATTCAAACAAGTGTTGCCGGTGTCATAAAGGCAGTCGATTCACTGACAAGGAAGTATGCTTAGTTTGTGGTGCAAAGTATTGTATCAATTGTGTGTTGAGAACAATGGGGGCAATGCCTGAAGGAAGAAAGTGTATTACTTGCGTTGGTTATCGTATTAATGAATCAAAACGGGATTCATTAGGCAAGTGTTCTACAATGCTTAAGAGGCTGCTAAGTAAATGGCAGATGGATGAGATTGTGAAATTGGAGAAGTCATGTCAATCAAATCAGCTTCCTCCCCATCTTGTGATCGTAAATGGTAAACGTCTTTCCCTTAGAGAGTTGGTTGACTTGCAAAGCTGTGAGCATCCACCAAAGAAGTTGAAACCGGGGAAGTACTGGTATGATAAGGTGTCTGGATTCTGGGGAAAGGTGAGTGTTAGATCCTACTCTCCCTTTTTTTTTACACCAAAACATTAACGATGTTGTTTGCCTGATAATATTTATTGTGCTTTGACTAATAAAACAGGAAGGACATAAGCCTTGGCAGATAATTTCTCCCCAACTAAATGTTGGTGATCAAATTAAGAGAGATGCTAGCAAGGGAAACACAAACATTGTGATTAATAATCGGGAAATTACGCAAGTAGAGCTGTTGATGTTGAAGGTTTGATTTCTAAACTAATTCATTCTTCTGAAATTATGAATGCTCTACTCGTGGTTGGAGTTCTTAGCACGTTGTCAAATTATTTCAGATGGCAGGTATTAACTGTGAAGGAAGCATTTGCTTGTGGCTCAGTGCTGACGGATCCTGCCAAGAAGAGGGTATGAACAATGTGATTGGAAAATTATGGGAAAAGGTTGGTTTTCTATTCATCCGTCCATTCACTTCTTTGAACCAGTTTACCTACTTTTTCTCGTCTTATCTGATAATCGCGATCTTTTTACAGACTACACACAAGCTGTTTTGTTCTGCTTTGAGATTGCCAACTCCTCCTGTGTGTGCAAATTCATCCGGTGTAGAAGTTGGAAGTGGATTGGATGTAGGTGATTCATGCAGTGCAGATAAGGAAAAGTTGTATAAACTACTTCTTGCTGGTTGTGATCAATCGGGAACAAGTACTATGTTCAAACAGGTAATGTATGGATGGAACGAGTCACTTAGAGAGAAGATGTTTCTTTGCTGGTCTAACACTATTCTCATCTCAGTGAGCTTCTCTGCATCTTAATATTCATTAAGATCTGCATATATAAACTGGTTACTTACAGAGTTATCCTAGATGGCGAGTAGAGTGCATGATGTGGTTACTAATGAAGTCAAAGCTCGCGAATGTTAGGTTGTTTGTGGTTTTTTCCTAGCTTATGCTAATGAGAACCCAAGTAGGATTAATAGATTTGATTTAATATTTAATTGTAATATTACAAATGAAGATATGTGTTTTCTGATTAAATGCATTTATATCACTTAATATATATGAAGTTGAATAAATTTGGATAAAATATGTTAACAAGACATGTCTTTGTTTTTATTTCAGGCTAAAATTATATATCACGTTCCTTTCTCAGAAGAAGAGCATCAGAATATTACATACACAATCCAAACCAATTTGTACAGATATATTGCTATACTCCTCGAAGGGCGTGAAAGATTTGAAGAAGAGTATCGTCTTGAAATGAGGAAAAAACAGCTTGATGAACCTGGCCCTTCAGGTATTAAATTTTATACAGTTTTGTTCCTGACTTCCCAAATGAACTGACCTTTCTATTACCTTTGTCCCTAATTCGTAAGAAATGCCCTTGTGATTAATGGAGTATAATCATTTGTCACACCCATGACAATAATTACTGCTCTCTTCTGTCACCTGTTTCTCGGAACCCTTCCTTTTGTCCATTTAAGCCTGCACTGCCTTTTGTACTATTTTTGAGGAATTGATAAAGTCTGATATATGGAAATCTAAAGATATCGATGACAACGATTTAAAGACTGATGATATGTTGATTTAGTGCTGCTATGGTTATGTTGTATACTATTCTGGATTTAGTTCTTTCAGTTCTGAGACACAAATCATTCACATGATTGCACCAAGTGCCACTTTTTTTAAATCACAAAAATGGAGTATAAAGACTTAACTATTCTCATTATCTTGCTGCAAGATTATCGTTCCAATTGATAAGTCGTTTAATCTCACCAAGCATTAATATATTGAACTCAAGAATTGAGTTCTACAGCTGGATTCTAAGTGTAATCTTTGCTAACAGTGCTTCCAGACCTAATTGAAGAAGAGAATATCTATTCCATCAGCCCCAGACTGAAAAACTTCTCGGATTGGCTTCTTCAAGCTATGATGTTAGGAAATTTGGAGGTCATTTTTCCTGCTGCCACTCGAGAGTACGCAGCTGTAGTTGAGGAGTTGTGGAAACATAAAGCATTTCAAGCCACATATCAACGGAGGAATGAGCTAGAAACGCTTCCAAGAGTTTCCAATTATTTCTTAGATCATGTAGGTTACTCTTTGTCCTTATTTGCCATTCTCAGTTAGGGATTGATAGAACTATGATTTTGTGTTCTTTTGTCGCCACCTTCAACTTATGAAATGAATGTCCTCGCTAGGCTGTTGAGATTTCAAAGGTTGACTACAACCCTTCTGATATGGATAAGTTATATGCTGAGGGCATTACTTCTTCCAATGGGGTCGCGTGCATGGAGTTTTCCTTCTCAAATCCATCTCAGCATAGCTACATGGAGGCCGTTGATCAGAATTCTTCCTCGATGAGGTAATCTCTCTCTCCAAGTTACATCTTTCAATTCCTTCTTTCTATTGGTAGCTACATCATAACGACAATAGGGCAGATGTTCACTAAAGATTTGTCATGACTGCCTATTTAATGGGAACAGCTTATTATCACTCGAAACAATCTGGTAGTTATGTGTATCAGATACAACAACAACAACAACTACTACCCAGTATATTCCCACCAGGTGGGGTCGGGGGAGTGTAATATGTAGACGAGCCTTACCCCTGCCCGAAAGGGCAGAGAGGCTGTTTCCAGTCGACCCTCGGCGTATAGGATAAAAAAGGGGAAGCTGCATTAAGAAACAAAGATAAAATTAGAAACACAAGCAAGACAAAACAAAATAATAAAGCACAAGTACTCCCACAGAAATAACGTAAATAATTATGGAAACATAAGCAACATAAATACAGTCACATGCAATAATAACAAGCAGTAACTACCATACTAACAACCCTCTGGGGACATAAGCTAAAACACTAATCACCTATGGGTAACCCTGCTATCCCACACCCAACCCCGGGAAAGGCGTACGGAGTACTCTATGAGCCCCTAGCCTACAATCCTGATTCTAGACCTCCAGACTCCCCTATCAAGGGTCATGTCCTCGGTAACCTGCATTCTGGTCATGTCCTGTCTAATCACCTCTCCCCAATGCTTCTTAGGCCTCCCTCTCCCTTGCCGACCACCAACAATCTCCAGCCGCTCGCAGCTCCTCACCGGGGCATCGGGGCCCCTCCTCCGAACATGCCCGAACCACCTCAGCCTCGCTTCCCGCATCTTCTCGTCCACCGGGGCCACCCCTACCTTCTGTCGAATAACTTCATTCTTGATCTTATCCAGCCTGGTGTGCCCACACATCCACCTAAGCATCCTCATCTCCGCAACCTTCATTCTCTGAACATGCGAGTTCTTCACGGGCCAGCACTCCGCCCCATACAACATCGCAGGTCTAACCACGGCTCTAAAGAATTTCCCCTTGAGTTTGTGTGGAATTTTCTTATCACACAGGACCCCTGAAGCGAGCCTCCACTTTGACCACCCCGCTCCTATCCGATGGGTGACGTCCCCGTCAATCTCTCCGTCCCCCTGAATCACAGACCCCAGATATCTTACACTGTCCCTCTTGGCGATGGCCTGAGAACCAAGCATCACTTCCCTGCCTACCCCACTCGGCTCGTCGCCAAACTTGCACTCCAGATAGACTCGAGGGTCTGTCTCCATATCTCTAACCTTTCACTAACACCGGCCCTAGTCTCGTCTATCAATATTATATCATCAGCAAAGAGCATACACCAAGGCACATCCCCTTGGATATGTCGGGTTAGAGCATCCATCACTAAGGCGAACAACAGGGGGCTCAGCGCCGATCCTTGGTGGAGCCCCATTACCACAGGAAAATGGTCTGATTCGCCCCCCACCGTCCTAACCCTAGTCTTAGCTCCATTGTACATGTCCTTGATTACTCTGATGTAGGCTTCTGGCACACGACACTCATTATACAAACTTTCAACAGTATTAGATGAGTAATGAGCATGCATTCATTTATACTTGAGAGGTTGGTTAAGGACTTCTCCATTTTTCAAGGAGCAGCTTCTTGATTCTTGGTTTATCATCAAGCTTTGAGAAGTTAGTTCTACTTTGTTTCATACCCAAAATCTACAATTGTGTTTGAGATTTGAGATGCCTTCCGTCAACTCGTCTTGTTGCAAATGCAGGTACCAACTAATAAGAGTGCATGCGAATTGCGTAGGGAAAAACTGCAAGTGGTTGGAGATGTTTGAAGATGTTGATCTTCTTATCTTTTGCGTTTCCTTGACGGAGTACACCGAGTATTTGGAGGACAACGATGGAGTTTGCACAAACAAGATGATGGCGAGCAAGAAGCTGTTTGAGAATATCGTCAGTCATCCAGCTTTTGCCCGGAAACATTGCCTCTTGCTATTAAACAAGTTTGACATACTAGAGGAAATCATCGAACAGGCTCCACTTTCTGAATGCGAGTGGTTTCAGGAATTCAATCCAGTGATCAGTCGTCATCCCAACAGCAACACGAGCAACAACAACCCGTCGTTGGCTCAACGTGCTTATCATTACATAGCCATGAAGTTTAAACGACTATACAGTTCCATTACAGAGCGAAAGTTGTACGTCTCATCGCTAACTGCTTTAGAGGCTGATAGTGTTGATGAAGCTCTTAAATACAGTAGGGAAATTCTGAAGTGGGATGAAGAAAAGCATAAAGTAATGCGCGATTGGACGACAGAGAGTGCTGAGGCTAGCACAACTCTTGATGCCAGCATAACTACATAGTTTATTATCATTCTTTTGTTGAGTCCACTTTGCCTTGTGGCATTGTACATAGTTTTAGAGGAGGAATTCACTTTTCTCATATGTAGCTAATAAAAATGTAAATTTCTTTTGTCCAACAGAGATGAGGTTCCATTCTGCAATTTTGCAGATACAATCTTGTAATAGGGAATTTTTCATTATATCAGATACCTTTATTTTTATCTTCTCTGTACACTAGAATTTATAGAAGTCATCCGCTTATTTTTCCAAATAATTTCACAAACTAGAGATGGACAGAGGGTGAAATGAGAGATGATGAGTAAACACATGCTAAATGACAATCTTTTTTTAGCTCAGATACATTATAAGAACATCTATACATATTCTATATAGATTGTTCTTGTTATAGATAAATGTTTAGATGTAGGGGCGTATGTACCTTATAATATGCGGTATCAAGGAACTGGTAGAAAGTTTTCACTTAATAAAAATGAAAATATTAATACACACAGAAAATGACACTGCTTATTATAATAGTGATATATTCATTTGTCTATTATGACATTGGTTACGCAAAATTCTGCGTATGCTACTATTTAAATGAACTACAATCTCCTAAAATATATCCTTTCATCCCCTCGATATGATCAGGTGTGAAGCAACTTAACGATCCAATGAATTCCCTAAAATCGGATATATATCTGTTGATTCACTTCCCTCAACAAAGAGAATTTCCAACATATTTCATAATTTTTCGGAGAAATTTATAGCATCCATCTAGTAATGTTTTTCAAAAAAATTCAAAAACCAGAGTTGTTCAAGGGTTGAAGTTTGGATCATGAGTAAACACAGGTTAAATGATAAAAAGAGAATTCTTAGATCATATACATAACAAGAACATTTATACACAACTGGAACTAGTATAAAATAAGCTAATATTCTTTGATATATACTACAATTAGTATTAATTAATACATCCAAAATGGTTTTAACAAGGAGCAAAACGGTCCATAAGCAAGAACACAGTTGATTCACACATTGTGTTTTCGTTCTTTGTCTCTGCAATTGAAGAAGAATTCTGGCTATTTTTGCTTTCTTCAATTTTATCCCCTGAATTTTTCTTCTTCTGGGATTTCAACAAGAAAAGGCTTCTGGCTCTGACTTTTTCACTTAGCTTTGTAATTTCACACACACAAGCATCAAATACTGTTGCCATTTTCTTTTTTTTGGGCAAAGTTTCTCTCTTTTTCTTTTCTCTTAGCTTATGTAAGTAGTCTTGAAAATATATAAAGGGTCTCTTTATATAGTATGAAATCAGAAGCATAGGTGGGGTAGGGGGATGGGCGGTGGGGGTGGTACTGGTGGAGTTTAGTGGTGTTAAAAAAATCTATTGGCAGATGCCCCTAGATACACGGATTTAGTATAATTTATTAGAATATTCTCAACTTTTATAGTACCTTATTTTGAGGGTATATGCAATACTTGTTATGAATATTCAAAAGCCAGCTAACTATGATTATATCAACAATAACAACTCAATAAAATTTTATAAGTAGAGTCTGGGTAACCCTATAAATGTGAGTTTCACAAAATATAGACGGTTCTAAGTTCGAATATTGAGGATAGTAAATTGGCAATCAGCATAAAATTAAGTAAAAATAGTCCGCGCTAGTCAGTTATTGAAATAGTAATTGAAAAATAGCTAGCATTTATGGAGACATTGAAAAATAGCCACTGTTTTGCTGAAATACGAAAAGCTCCAGCATAATATGTTGGATTGTAAAGGTCCTGCGTATAAACTTCCAGCATATTGTGTTGTAACTCCGTTCCAGCATAATATGCAGGATTATGGAGCTCCTACATATAAACTTTCAGCATATTATGATGAAACTCCAGCACATTATAAAATTCTAGCATATTAAGTTGGAAACTCATATGTAAACAATTCGAAGTCCAGCATAGTATGCTGGAATTTTTCCGAAATTTTAAGAGTATTTTTATTCAGATTTTATCTTTATATGAAAAATGACTAAATTTCAATTATTTTTTAAACTATGACTATTTTTCAATTACCAGTTGGAAATATAGCTATTTCTGATTTCTTTTTTCTTCCTAAAATCAATTGAGACATACTAGTTAACTGATTTTTTTTTCAAAAAATCGAGCCAAATAATGTAATTATTGCAAAGATCTGAAATGATAAAACATGGAAAATTTTGAGAAATTATAAAGAAGCTGACTAGTTTGTTAGTAGTTATTTGGCTTAGGACCACAAATGAATTCAAAGTCTTTTGTATTATTACGTAGAAAGCAAGTTCTAAATAGTTGACAAAACAGTGTTCCATTCTGGCCCAAAGAAACAAAGCATTTCTGCAGGCGCTGCTACTGGTATTGCCTTCAACCACGTGATTTGTGGGCTTTTAACTTTGTTTTTATTTTATTTATCTTTTGGAATTTTTAATTGAATTTAATTTTTTGAATTCTGAAAAACACGAAAACGAATAGAATCTTTAATGATACTGGGAATTTTCCCATCCAATTAGCCAATGCTACGCGTATTAGGTTACATTTAAATGATGTAACGGGCAAAAGTCAATTTTTTTTTCAATAATAAATGTGAATATTATTATAACAATCAAAACAGTTTTATATCCTACGATCCTCTAGTGTCTAAAATGGACCCAGATTCTAGATCTCCAGACAAAACAGCACATCTAGTTACATAGCTTCTTAATCCTAGCTCTCTTTTTCCTATACAATGTCTCCAATCTATCTACAATCTTTTTCCTAATTTGTTCATATACAAGGTCTATGTTTACATTTACTTTCCTAAAGATTTTCCAGTTTCCTGCTTTTCAAGTTTAGCACAGCATGACACCCCATACAACAACTATTTCCTTTTGGACTTGGCTCCATCGTCTCCTTTTGATCCGTTTGATCATCTCACTTGCTTCACTGTTGTGAATTTTGATGCACATCCAACTGCTCAGCTTATCCCTTAGGTTTGCTATCCACTTGCATTGTCCAAAGAGATGTGTGTATGGGTCAGAATATGACTCCGTGATAATTAATGAAATTAATTATATCTTAAGCTAATTCTCAATTAATAAGTGGAATGACCACTTATTAACCATGATACCCGGTAGTCATCCGGCTCGATCAGCAAGTTTACGACCCATCCGCCATTACAAGGACGGGACATCAATGCGGTCACGGCCACCTATCGCTAGTTCATAAACCTTACAGCTATAAATACCAAGAGAAGGAACCCTAGAAGGGGAGGGGGGAGGGGGGCTTCTTTTATGCTTGCAAAGTATTCGATAACTTTGAGCTAAACAATTTGGCGCCGTCTGTGGAGATTTCATAGTAGAATCGTGTAGTTCTTCCCTGGACCAAAAGGAAAGAAACACCAGAGAACACCCCAGCTCAAACAAGCTAGCGAGGTATATCGGAGAAAGAGAACTCGAAGATCTTGAATCGAGACCCAACCTCTCTGTCACTCCAGCCTACATATCCCGGTTGGGAAGATAGCGCGTGAGCTGCTCAAGATCTCGAATCAAAATCGAGCTCCAGCCCTATAACACTGACATAACGAGGTCCAGGCTATGTGCCTTTGCCATAAAAAATAAAGGTTCAACTACGAGTTGAACTGGGACTCCGGCTATGCGCCTTCGCCATAAAAAATAAAGGTTCAACTACGAGTTGAACTGGGAATCAAGCTATGCTCTTTCGCCATAAAAAATAAAGGTTCAACTATGAGTTGAACTGGGACTCAAGCTATGCACCTTCGCCATCAAAAATAAAAGTTCGACTACGAGTCGAACTGGGACTCAGGCTATGCGCCCTCGCCATAAAAAATAAAGGTTCAACTACGAGTTGAATTGGGACTCAGGCTATGTGCCTTCGCCATAAAAAATAAGGGTTCAACTACGAGTTGAACTGGGACTCTCGCTATTCAAGTAAGTACTCCAAACTTGAACTACGACTTGGGCCACGTAAATTCGGCCCCGATCAAATTATAAGGCCGCGTTTTTTACCATCACAGCCGGTAGTTCGATCGCGCCCGAACTGAGACTAAGGCTAAGTTTCGCTATTGCCAAATAATGGCTACAACTCGCACATACCGAGTCGAAGAAGTATGACCGTTAACAAACAAAAGTCAACACGCCTACCAGAGTCGTACTCTAAGGCAAATCACCCCGAACACATACAATAGAAAAATCTAAAGAAGAAGAAGGGAAAACATAAAATAAGCACAACGCCCACTTACACTCTGCCAGGGCCGATCAGTACGAAGGAAAGTAAAAAGAAAAATCTAAAGATATACAAATGCCAAATGGCAAACAAATAAAAACACTTCAAAATATGACTCCGTGATAATTAATAAAATTAATTATATCTTAAGGTAATTCTTAATTAATAAGTGGAAGGATCACTTATTAATCACGATACCCGATAGTCATCCGGCTTGATCAACAAGGCTACGACCCATCCGCCATCACAAGGACGGGACCTCAATGCGGTCACGGCCACATATTGCCAGTTCATAAACCTTACAATTATAAGTACCAAGAGAATGAACCCTAGAAGGGGGGGGGCTTCTTCTTCTTCTTCATCACTATTCCCAAGAAAAGGGAAACACCATTGTAAGGCTCTGTACCTCTCCATGGAGAGGTAGACCAAATCGATATTATCAATAAAAGCTCTTTTCACCTTTCTCCTTAATTCGTGACACTTACTTTTTATTTATTTCACTTGCTCCCTTGACTTATTACGATCTGCTATAATTGGCCCTTAATTTATTTTTATTGTTTTATTCTTGCAAATTATACAATAACTTTGAGCTAAACAATGTGCTTGTGTCTCCACCTATATCCGATCAGATAGGCAGCATTATTGATCATCTACTTTAAACTGTAGTCTCTGCATTTTTTCCTTGGTTAGCAGTTTATTTTGACATGCCAGCCATACAATAAATTTCCATTTAGGAAGAATAACTGTGCTCCATATTAGCTTAACTTCCCTTACTTTAGTTAGAGGACCCATCATATGTTGATAGCTTCTAGACATGGAGTATTCTCCTGTTTTGGACAGCAGATATTTATCTCCTTGATACCATCCTGCATTTGAACTTTGAGGGTGTTCTATTTCTTCCAATACCAGCTGCAATCTCCTGTTGGAGTGTGTTCCCATATGCTTTCCTTATCATTCATGTATATACCATTAACCCGTTTTATGCGTATGATGTCTTTCTTTCTAGCTAATTGCCATAATAGTTTATCAACAACAGAATTGTTCCATTTACATCAGCCTTTGATGTATAAACCTCCATACTGCTTTGGAATGCAAACCATGTCACATGCTACAAGGTTAACCTTCCTTTTGTACTTAGCTGACTCATAGGAAGTCTCTGCATTTCTTATCAATTTGCTTTAGTACACTTTAAGGCGATATGAACACTGCACTCCAGAAGTTGTATATAGAGAACAAAACTGCCATTATAATTTGCAATCTCCCAGCATATGACAATTGCCTTGTATAAGTAGTGATTTTGTTTGTGATTTTATCAACTAATTGCTTGCAATTCATCTTGTTCCACTTCGTTGAAGTAAGTGGGAGGCCTAAGACTTTATAGGAAAAGTCCTTGTTACAACCCAACCCGGTTCTGGTGGCGCCCAACATATTGCTAGGTAAGCCCGACCAATCGCACTCGCGTTCTGAGCTGCAAGCTCGCATCCTTAATTCAAAATCATAAATAACGAGAGATAATCCGAAATTTAGCAGTTTTATATAGAAAATATCGCAACAACCAGTAATAGCAACCTCCCACAGATCTGGGGGTCATGAGTCTAGAGCCTCTACCAAAATAGCATAATAACATAAAATAATATCATAATCTGAGTACGCGGAAATGTCAAAATACGAAATTAGTGGAGGAGTAGGGTCCTGCGGATGCTAGGCAGCTACCTCGACAAACTCCGAAAAATACTTTGAAACTCTGCTGCTAGATCAACTCAGCTCTGAGGTACCTGGATCTGCACACAAGGTGCATGGAGTAGAGTGAGTAGTTCCAACTCAGTGAGTAATAGCAATAAATAACAACTGAAAGAAAGAAATCCAGTAAAATCACTATACAGTTCTAAAATGAACAGCAACGACAGTGAATAATGCTAAATAAGGAGAACAGTCTGGTAATTACATCTCTTTATGTTCGACTAGTCATCTCTCTACTGCAGCGCGCAGCCCGACCCAATACCGAATATATATATATATAATGCTGCGGTGCGCAACCCGATCCAATATAATATATATAATGTTGCGGCGTGCAGCCCGATCCAATATATGTATATAATATTGCAGCGTGCAGCCCGATCCAATATAATATATGACTGCGCTCACTGGGGGTGTGTGCAGACTCCGGAGGGGCTCCTTCAGCCCAAGCGCTATAATGTTGCGGCATGCAGCCCGATCTATATAATATATATAGTGCTGCGGCGTGCAACCCGATCCAATATAATATATAAAATGCTGCGGTATGCAGCCCGATCCAATGAAATATAATATATATAATGCAGCGAAGTGCAACCCGATCCAATATAATATATATAATGTTACAGCGTGCAGCCCGATCCAATACATGTATATGTATATACTGCTGCGGCGTGCAGCCCGATCCGATATATATCAAATACCCTCACTACGGGGTTCTTGACCCCTCTCAGTAAATATAGACTTGGCCTCCCAGGCCCACTAAGCTAAAACAGGGTATTCAACCCTAGGTATTGCCCAATTAGGGTGCAAGTTACTACTTCAGGTTTATTTCATGATTTACAGTCAATGTCAGGACAACTGGTATCTGTTCAATGGGTAAAGTGAGGTCAATCAGCTCAACATACTTCCTAGGAGTTCTACAGACCGACACAAGGCCCCAAACATGGCAACTAGCCCAAATTATGCGAGTACAAGCTCAATCTCTGTCGAGAAAATACCGAAAGTCATCAAACGGGATGGACCAAGTCCGGGTCCCCAGCCGATACATCACCACTCTCAACACAAGATGCGTGTCTCATCTCAACATAGCACCGCATAGTGCAAATACGGGGTTTCAAACCCTCAGTATATCATTCGTAACCATTACTCACCTCGAACCGGCCAAAGTCCTAGCTCGCCTTGCGCTTCCCTCGCAAATCGACCTCCTCGAGTGTGAAATCTGATCAAAACAACAAGGAATATGTTATAATAAGCTAACGGGACATAGCCCAATAGAAAGAACTCGAAAAATACCCAAAAACACGAAGTTCGCAAAACCCGAGCCCCGGGTCCACTTCTCGAAAAATTAGAAAATTCACATCACCAGAATCCTCGTCTCGCCACGAGTCTGTACATATAAAGTTCATCAAAATCAGATTTAAAATGGGCCATCAAATCCCCAATTTACATAGTAAAAATAAAGCCCTAATTTCTTCAGTTTTTACCCAAATTTTCAGAGAATTAATGGATGATTCTTCGCTTAAATGACGTATCTAGACCACGAGACTTACCTCCAATCACTTCCCCTCGAAATCCCCTTCAAAATCTACCAACAAGCTCTCAAGGTGGTGCATAAGTAGTGGAAAAATGAACCCAAGTCGCGGATGAAATGTCATTAAAACAGGTCTGACTGCCCAGTCTTTTCTTCATCGGATTCGCAACACAACCCACGAGAACGTGATGACCAACATTTTAAAATTTTAAAATTAGCCTAGACGAACGCGGCATAAACCCACGTGATCGCGATGCCCTAGGGTCTGACTCCACGCGAACACGACCTTCTCTCAGGCGATCGCGTATAAGAGATTCCACTGATCCCGAAGTCCTCCTTCGCGAACGCGGACAACCATACACGAACACGGACAACCATACACGAACACGGACAACCATATTCCACTACTACGCATTTCGCATCAACTCCTTCGCGAACGCGAAGGCAAAGCTCCAAGGCTCCCAAATTTCCTCTACGCGTTCGCGTCCACCACCACGCGAACGCGATGCTTTAATCTGCAACACTTATGACAGCAAAATCTGATCTCTATACAAGTTAAAAATGATTCGTTTGAGCCTCCGAAATCACCCCGAGGCCCCCGGGACCCCAACCAAAACCACCAACCTACTCCAAAACATCATATGAACATTTTCCAATCATACAAACACATCCTTTAACACAAGAATCATCAAATCACGACGGATTCAAGCCTAAGTTCAACTATAACTTCAAACTCACGTTCGATCAAAAACCCGACCAAATGACGTCCGATTGACCTAAAAATTTGCAGACATATCCAAAATATACTAACGAAGCTACATAAACTCTCGGAATTCCATTCCGGCCCCTGGATCAAAATCTCACACATCAAACGGAATTCGCCGAAATTCAACTTAGCCAATTCAAGCCTAATTCTACACCGAACCTCCAAATTCAGATCCGATTTCACTCCCAAGTCATAATTCACCACCCGAAACTAGACGAATCGTAAAAATTCCATTCCGAGCCCTATAACTCATAAGTCAATATCCGGTTGACTTTTCCAATCTAGTCTTCTCTTAAAAAGACTAATTGTCTCAATCCCACCAAACTCTGACCGAATCACTTCAAACTCCACAAAACACATGAGATGAAACATAAAGAAGCATAAAACGGGAAAAACAGAACGGACACATGACGGCGGGCCAGGTTGTCACAGTCCCTAAAGTGAACCTTATTATACTAAGCATATTCTATGTTGTAATTCATCTACCCCTGCTACAAACATGCTAGACATATCCAAATTAGCCTCCAACCGTGTAACATCACTGAAATATTGTAAGACCTCCATCAATCTAGCTACAGATTTCAGATTTCTTTTATAGAATATCATAAGATCATCTGCAAATACCAAATATGTTAACATTGTTTTATTGCACATGGGGTGATATCGGAAGTCAGGAAGATCACTAGTCTTACTAAGTACTCGTGAAAGATATTCCATTACTAGAACAAATAGAAGAAGTGAGATAGGATCCCCTTTCCTAAATCCCCTCCGTCCTTCAAAACATCCATGATTTTCCCTATTAACTCTGATCGAAAACTGAGTAGTAGTAACATAAGTCATCACCAAACTAGTGAAAGAGATTGGAAAACCAAAACCTTTTATAACTTCCTCTATGAAATCCTAATTGATCATATCATATGCCTTCCTAAGGCCAATTTTTATTAGACATCTAGGAGATGTCTTCCTATTATAATGTCTCAGTAAGTCATGGTATATTATGGCATTATGAATGATCTACCTTCAACAAAAGCTACCTAATTTTCAGCTACTAGTACTGATACTGCTTTCTTGAGCTTCATGCACAACATCTTGGAGATGCATTTGTATATAACATTGCAGCATGATATTGGTCGGACTTGACTTGCATACTATGGAACTAAAACTTTAGGAATTAGAGATATTACTATTGAGTTGATTTGTCTTAACAATCTGCCATTCTCCATGAATTCCAAAATAGCTACAGTAACATCTTTGCCAATTATACTCCAAGCTTCGCTATAAAAATCACTGCTATAACCATCTGGCACTGGACTTTTGTTCACATCTGTAATGAACATAGCCTGTTTCACCTTCTTGGCTGTGAAATGTTGGATTAGTTCCACCAGTTGTATATAGTAGTTAGTATGGTGCCATTCTTCAGGAAGCTCTAGAAAGCTTTTGCTCTTCTTCTTTATTTCCTAGCTAGCATTGCTTCATAATAGTCTATAAGAATATTTTATGCTTGCACTATCTGTTACAACTTCCCAGTTTGATTCTTGATCTATGTGATGGCTTGTTGCAGCCTTTTGTGTTTGATTACTGAGTAGAAATATCTTGTATTCTCATCTACTATCTCGATCCAACTTGCCTTGCTTCTTTGTAATATAGACATTTCTGCTAGATAAGAAGATTTCCTGAATTTCTGGTACGTGACTTTCTCCTGTTCTTGTAAAGCTTTATTTGAGGGATCTGCGTGCAATCTACTCTAGGCTTGGCTTAAAGCTGCCCTATCATCCTCAGCCTCTGTTAAGATACTTCTAAAGTGTTGGTGATTGTGCTTCTTAAGAGCCTTTTTAGTAGTTTTAGTTTCTTAACTATTTAGAACATACTGCACCCTACTATTTGTTGTTGCCATCCCTGTGTTACAATCTCGTTAAACTGAGGATGTAATGCCCAAACATTGCACAATTTAAAGGCTCTATTCCCCTTCAATGCACCATTATCCTTTTTTATTTTAAGTGGAAATGATCACTGCTTCCCTCTACTAGAATAGCAGCCTAAACCTTTGGCATGTTGTCCAACCACTCTCTATTGACAAATATCCAATCAATTTTAGAGAACACTCTATCATCTCCATGTTTTTCATACCATGTATACCTACATCCTCCATATGGTAACTCTATGAGTTCACAAGCATCAATACAATCTTGGGAATCCACCATTTCTCCCACAGTAACTGGAAGTTCTCCTATTCTGTCATCAACTTGCAGAACTGAGTTAAAATCCCCAGTAACCAGCCATAGTTGCTTAATTCCTCCACTTGTACTTTTTCAATGTTGCCACAAACTCCTTCTATCTTCCTTAGTATTTAAAGCATATACAACTATCATATAAAACTCTTTCTGAAGAATAACATTTGTAACTAAACATGTTTTGCTTTGGGCAGTTCCACTTATGTCCCTAGCTTGATAGTAATCAGGCCTCCACGCTATAACCACTCGACCATTATAATGGTGCTCTAAGTTTGTGATGTATTTCCATCCTCCTAGCATATTATTTGTTACTTTCTCCATATTTTCACCCTTAACCTTAGTATCTAGCAAGTTTATTATACTAATATATTTATTAGTACAAGGAGTTTTACCTCCTTTTTGTTTGTTAGGAGCATTTTGCCCCTAATGTTCCAGCTTAGCATGCTATCCTATCACCTCGCGGAGGCAGGACAGTGCCTCCCCCATACCTGACTGCTCTGTAGTTGTCTGTTTGTACTGGTCTCTCTTAGGACACTGAAAGTGTTGTGCCCTACTGATAATTATTGTTTTTGCTCCTTAGGTGACTTCCTTATATTATGAGGAGTTACCCATCCTTCTACATTCATCTTTCCTCCTATTGTTTTTGTTGTCTCCTTTTCCTCTTTTGGCTTTGTGTTCTCAACTCTTGATACTATTATAACTTGATTACTATTTCCCTGCTCTTTGTTTGTGTCAGTAGCTTTTACTACTGGAACAACAATCTGCTGCTGGGGGGGGGGGGAGGGTAGGGGTGTTGGTTGCTTCTTTCTCGTACATTTATTGTCAAAGTGATAGATCCTTCCCCGCAAAACCTCATTTTTGTCAACTACAGTGTCAAACCTCACAAAAACTATCTCATTTTTCAGCATTGACACCTTGTTGATGCCATGTTTTCCCATTGTCTTTATATGTAGCTGTTAAGTGTTAGTAAATACGCTTAACGCTAGAGGGGGGGTGAATAGCGTTATAATAAAATTTAGCGTAAACTTGCGGAAATTAAAATTTGCAGGAAATAAATAAGTGCGTTAAATAAACAAAAAGGAAAGAACGCACCGATATATTCTGGTTCACCACAACACGTGGCTAGTCGAGTCCCCGAGAGACTCTCTCGAGATTTTCCACTAACTTGTTAAGCTTACGGGTGCTCAACAAACCTTTACAACTTAAGGACACAAGCCTTAACACCTTTGCTCGGAGATACAACACTCCAAGACTTCAACCAAGGAAACACAAGTTCCTTACAACAAGAGAATTACAATTCTCTTACAAGTGTATAAAACACTAAACACTCAAACAAAATACTCCTTAATGAGTAGATATGAGTAAAAGAAGTAAGCTCTAGATCACAACAACTTTGGACAAGAATATGGCTCTCAAAAGCTTTATGAAATTGAATATAAAATGATAAACAAGAGTATGCAAGCTTATAGCAATGTAATGATCAGTTGTAGTATGTTGTTGTGTTTAAAACACTGAAATGAAGCTGTATTTATAGTTGAAAAACTTGGCATTACCGTTGCCTAATTGCCAATTAAGAGTTGCTGATTTTACTCACTGACAATCGATTGTCAAACCCCAACAATCGATTGTCTGCCAGTCAGATCAAAATTCAATCCCAGATTTTACGCTTGATAATCGATTACTTTCAATCCATAATCGATTACTGGCAACGTTCAAAAAATCCTTTTCAGATTTTACCACAAACAATCGATTGTCCAGAATCAACAATCGATTACTCAGCAACGTTCAAAAAATCTTTTCCGGATTTTAATCAAAACAATCGATTATACAAAATCAATAATCGATTACCCAATAACGTTCAAAAAATCTTTTCCGGATTTTAATCAAAACAATCGATTATACAGAATCAATAATCGATTACCTGACGGTATTTGAAAACTTTACGACAACGGTCAGCTTCACAATCGATTGCACAAAGTTAACAGTCGATTACTTATCTGTTTTTGAAAAACATTTTAGACACTGTCTCTTTGACAATCGATTGTCCAATGTAACAATCGATTATTTAATAAATTTGAAAATCACTGGAAGACACTGTCTCAACATAATCAATTACCATTAGTTCATAATCGATTATTCTGAGTTTTGAAAAACTTTGATGGACACTGCCTCAGTCACAATCGATTGTCATTTGTTCACAATCGATTGTCATGCAGGTTTGAAAAACCTGATGCTCACTGTCTTACTCACAATCGATTGTCATTAGTTCACAATCGATTGTCATGCAGTCTTGGCTTAAAACAATCGATTATCATAAGTACATAATCGATTATCTTAGTCCAGATTTTTAAGGCATGTCTAAAAATTATTTTGACTACTGTAAATATGCATGATTTAAAATCATTTGACATTAAATTAAATATGCATGATTTTGGAAAATAGTTTTATGAGAGAAGCCATGTTACGAGTCAAGTTGTAGGATCAAGATCACAATTAAGAATGACTCAATTAAACTATAAAACTTTGTCTTGAGCTTGAATCTCGTTGTATATCAATTGTGCGCTTGTTTCTTGAACTTCGTCATATATCAATTTTCGCTTCGTTTGTCATTCATCAAAACCTATACAAAAGAACACACGTTTTAGTATATTGCTTTGAGAACGTGTTTCCAACATTAAGCACATTGAAAGGGGGGGTATGCCCCAGCACATAACAAATAATAGTATTTTACCAGATTTGATACCCGTGGATGATAGGATAAATTGATAGGTTTATAAATCCGACTAAAACATAATAGCCTTCATATCGAATTATTTGGAATAACAACATAAGCGGAAACGTACCTGAATCCATAAGTGGAAATCCTTAGTCCTTCTTGATGATTGTCCAAATGTTTGGCTTTGAAAGCTCCTTGATCCTTATTGAAGATTGTCCTTCTTGAAGTATTGGCTTTCACAAGAATTTATCTAAGACCAAAAATGGAGAATGGTTTTCCACTTGATATGCAAGACAACAATGGTTCTCTCTCTCAATGGGTGGAAGAAGAAGAGAATGTCTTACATTCTTATGGGAACCATAACCCCCACTTATAACACATGAGTTATGAAACTCAAAAGTCATAAGCATGTAACCATGATTACATATATGTAACCTTAGTTAGCCCATCATTAACTAAGGTTACCCTTTTGGGTATCTACACATTAGTCCTACACTTTATAGGACAATATATTGGCCCCCTTAACATAATGTCCATAAGACCACTTATATAGGCAAAACCAAAAGATAGCACATAACATATAATTTATCCATATATTGTTCATATGTATGTAGATATAAGTCTATATATCTAACAATCTCCCACTTGGACGAGATATTCGTACATATGTACAAACCTTAGCGTTATATGTTACATTATAACCTTATGAGCTCAGAATTGCTATCATAATAAAATTGTCATGAACAATCCGGTCCATCAATCATACCAACATAGGAACTAAGAGCTCTTAGTTACTCTTGCATAACTAGAACCAACATAGATCACGTATATCAATATAACCAACGACATGGATCAAGTGTAGGTGTGTAGCATGGAAATAACATAAAAAGTGGTCTGAAATAGTATGTCTATTTCCAACTGGTTCTCTTTATTGAGATCAACCATAAACCTTAAGAGTACAAAAACTTTAAGACTGAATATCTGCAGATATAACCTTAAACTGAATTACTGAATGTAATGGACAATACATAATTGTATAAGACAAACTCCCACTAAAATTCATAATCCATAACTGATTTGACACCCATACAAGCAATATGCTCATGAAATACTTTTGGTGTCAATCCCTTAGTAGGCGGATCCGCAAGCATGGAGTTTGTACTTATGTGCTCTATGCACAATTATCCATTCTGTACTCTTTCTTTAACAACACGAAATTTGACGTCCATATGTTTTGCTTTCGTCAAACTACTGTTTTTATTAGCATAAAGGACTGTCAGACTATCCTGACATCCAGCAAAATCAGAGTCGGTATACCCGATGATCTCAAGCTGGTCCGATCTCCGATATGTAAGCATGTAATCCTTTGTTCTCTGTAAGTATGCCCATTTTTGGCTGCCTTCCAATGGTCCATTCCCGGATTGCTTAGATATCTGCCTAACATCCCAACGATGTATGCTATATCAGGTCGTGTACATACCTGACCATACATCAGACTACCTACAGCCGAAGCATAAGGTGTCTTCTGCATTTTCGAAGTTTCAAAATTATTATTTGGGCAGTGTTTGAGACTAAACTTGTCTCCCTTAGCAACAGGGGTGTTGCCTGGTTTACAATCCTGCATGCCAAATCTTTTAAGAACCTTATCGATATAGCCCTTTTGTGACAGACCGAGAACACCTTTTGAGCGATCTCGATGTATCTGAATTCCTAATACAAAAGAGGCATCACCAAGATCTTTCATTTCAAATTTCTTTGAAAGAAATTTCTTAGTTTTATGCAATAATGCTATATCATTATAGGCAAGCAGTATGTCATCGACATATAAAACCAGAAAAATATACTTACTCCCACTGAACTTATGGTATATACAGTCATCAGCAATATTTGGTTCAAAACCAAAAGATGTAATGACTGCATGAAACTTATAATACCATTGACGGAAATCCTGCTTGAGCCCATAGATGGATTTCTTTAATTTGCAAACCCTTTTCTTTGATTCATCCGAAACAAAGTTTTCAGGTTGCACCATATAAATTGTTTCCTCAATGTCACCATTGAGAAACGCTGTCTTAACATCCATCTGATGAAGTTCAAGATCAAAATGTACTACTAGTGCCATTATAGTCCTGAAAGAGTCTTTCGATGAAACTGGAGAGAAAGTCTCTTTATAATCAATGCCTTCCTTTTGAGTGTAGCCTTTTGCGACAAGACGAGCTTTATACTTAATAACATTGCCCCCTGAATCCCTTTTGGTTTTAAAAATCCATTTACAACCAATTGGTTTAATACCTTCGGGCAATGTAACAAGCTCCCAAACGTCATTATCGCTCATAGACTTCATCTCATCATTCATGGCATCAATCTACTTTTGAGAGTTAGAACCCTTAATGACTTGACGGAAGTTGATTGGATCATCTTCCTCAAGTCCAATATCACTTTCTTGTTCTTGGAGAAATACAACATAATCATCCGGAATTGCATTTCTCCTCTCTCTAGTGGATCTTCTTAATGGCACTTCAGTTTCTTGAGGTTGTTGAGTTTGATTTTCATTAGTAATATCAGGAACTTGATTGGGGAGATTTTCGAGATTGTCTTGAACTGGAGTTGTGTGATCCGTGTCAGGACTGAGAACACCCTGACCAAGATCAACAACTTGAGGGAAAGACACATGTTCTTCCTTAAAGACAAAATCTCTAACAACTTTATCTCCCCACCCTCCAAACTCAATATCCTCAAAAAACCTAGCATTACCCGTCTCAAAAATAGTTCTAAAAGTGGGACCATAAAACTTAAAACCCCTGGATCTTTCAGAGTATCCAACAAAATAGCTACTAATCGTCTTAGCATCCAGTTTCTTTTCATTCGGCCTATAAGGCCTTGCCTCAGCTGGACAACCCCAAATGTGTAAGTGTTTAATACTGGGTTTATGCCCAGTCCAAAGTTCATATGGGGTTTTGATTGCAGCTTTAGTTGGAACTCTATTAAGAATATAAGCTGCGGTTTTTAATGCTTCTCCCCAGAGTTAGTCTGGTAAAGTAGTACGACAAATCATACTTCTTACCATATCCTTAAGGCTCCGATTTCGTCTCTCAGCTACACCATTCATCGTAGGACTGCCTGGCATAGTATACTGAGGGACGATCCCACACTCATCTAGGAATTTAGCAAATGGCCCTGGACGTTGTTCACCTGAACCATCATATCTACCATGGTATTCACCACCACGGTCAGATCTAACGGATTTAATCCTTTTGCTTAGTTGATTTTCAACTTCGGCCTTATATGATTTGAACACGTCTATGGATTGGGACTTTTCATGAATAAGATATTGGTACCCATAACGAGAGTAATCGTCTATGAATGTGATAAAGTATTGTTGACCATTCCTACAAGGAGTAGGGAATGGCCCACAAATATCCGTATGTATCAATTCTAAGACGTCCGAAGCTCTCTTAGCACCTAATCTCGTCTTGTTTGTTTGTTTTCCCTTGATATACTCAACACAAATATCCGAATTTGAGGAATCAAGAGAATCAAGAATTCCATCTGACACGAGTTTCTGAATTCTTTGAATGGATATGTGACCCAAACGTTTGTGCCAGAGTGATATAGAATTCTCATTAGTTAATTTTCTTTTGGTACCACTTAAACTTGTATGCAAAGTTTCATTATGTGAGGTTATTGTGTCAACCAAATATAGGCTATCAAATGATGATAAAAGACCAGTACCAATAAGATTTGAATTTTGAAAGAGACTAACTTTATCGTCACCAAATGAACATGAATAATCGGATATGTCCAATTTGGGAACAGAAATTAAATTCCGTCTAAAAGACGATACAACAAAAGTCTCATCCAAATCTAAATAAAAACCGGTCTTAAACAACAGCCTAAGTTTTCCAATAGCCTCAACTGGCACCTTCTTGCCGTCACCCACATAGATGTATCTTTCACCATCATTTGGTTTTCGGCAGTTTAGGCAACCCTGCATAGAAATACTTATGTGAGTAGTAGCAGCAGAATCTACCCACCAAGTATCCTTAGGTACCGAAATTAAATTAACTTCAGAACAAATAAGAGAAAGAAATGTACCTTTTTTCGCACGCCAAGCGTGGTACTTGGTACAATCTTTCTTCACATGATTAGTCCCCTTACAGAAAAAGCAACCTAATTCAGTAATTTCAACCTTAGGTTCCTTATGTTGCTTATTCTAGGGCCTTGCAACCGCAACTTCCTTACCTTTCCTCTTCTTAGTATCCTTAGAAGAGGATGCCAAATGAGCACTTTCTGTCTTATCTTGCTTTATCCTTTCCTCCTCTTGCACACAATGTGAAATGAGCTCATTAAGAGTCCATTTCTCCTTCAGGCAGTTGTAACTGACCTTAAACTGATTAAAGTGTGCAGGAAGAGATATCAAAACTAAGTACACAAGCAGTTCCTCAGGTAATTCCAGCTTGAGTGACTTAAGTTTCGAAGCAAGATGAGACATTTCCAAAATGTACTCCCTTATGTTTCCCTTGCCTTTATACCTCATGGAAACAAGTTTACTCAAAAGAGTACTTGTTTCCGCCTTTTCGTTTTGTGCAAAACGCTTTTCAAGGTTATCAAGGAAAACTTTAGCATTACTTTCATCATTCATAGTGCCCCTAAATGATTCTGGAATTGCACATTTCATGATCATCAGACTCATGCGATTTGAGCGTTCCCACTTCTCCATCTCCTTCTTTTCATCAGAAGAAGATGTATCCTCAAGAGAAGCAGGTTGCTCAATCCGAAGTGCAAGGTCTAGATCCATGCAACCGAGAACGATCATAATGTTCTCTTTCCATTCCTTAAAGTTTGTGCCGTTAAGCACAAGGATGCTGTTTATGTTTACAGATATCGAAGCAGCTGAAGAATTAACTGAAAATAGAACAAGGATAACTTAATACATGCTTACAATTACTTGTACTTTAACTTTAGTTTACAGATTCAAAATAGGCAAATCCCATTACAAGATACCTAGCACAACATTGATTTTAGTCTTTGGACAGAAAATCAACTTGTAAGTGGTACTCTTGGTGTAGTGATCAAATATTGACAATAAACTCCTGTCAAATATCAAGCCTTCCTTTGGGCCGACTTAATATTCACATGGAAAACCGAATAATTGTCACATATTTATCACCACAAGCATGTTCGAATTCTTGCCAAATAACAACCTTCCTTTGGGCCGGTGTTAAACGCATGGAAGACTAACATCCACAGTCATCTTATGTTTCAAGATTAATCAATCTACACAAAAGAGGTTACTTTGGAAACATGATGCTTCAATTGACTAATTTAAAATATTAGATGCTAAATCATATAGTTCCTTAAGCCATATATTGAATCTTAACTAAATATGTTACATGTTTTGACATGTAACATCTGAATATTAGTTGTTTTAATCTTAGTTGGATAATACCAAAATCTGAAGCATGATGGACTAAAACAATTAATATTAAAACTGAATATTAATGTATAAAACATTAATAATTAAAATAAACTAAATATTAATTGACATATTATAAATATACAATTAAAATCTGAAAACTTAATACTTAAAACGTTTCTTTAATTATGAAAAACGTTTCTTACATAATTTCCTCATTAAATTGCCAAAAACAAAACGTTTCTGCAATTTATGGCCAGATAATCGATTATCTGAGCCTGATAATCGATTATCTAGGCCTACTGGAATCTCAAATTTTGCTGAAAAACTCGGATAATCGATTATCCTTTTTCTTGGCTCTTTGGGATTTCCAATTTCTTTGAAAAAACTCCAGATAATCGATTATTTTAACAATAATTGATTATCCTCAGGTTCTGTTTCAAAAATTTTTGATGAACAAAATGCAATAATCGACTATAGAATAATCGATTATTCTCTGTTACTGTTTTGCAAAATTTTGGTGAACTTTAAAATTTATTCCAGGACCTTTTGCGGCGACGAACGCTGCCACTAAACCCATAAGAAGTCGCCGCTAAATGTATTAGTGGCGACTATGTATTGAAACTGGAAACTGAAGTTGCCATCACTGAAGGTTATTTGTAGCAACAATTCCTTGTTTAAGTTTCTTGTTGTTCAACAACCAAAATTTACAAACTTCAATATTTCAATTCATATAGAGATAACAAGATATTGAAACACCAAAGTTCATCAACAACATAACATTCATGAAATCATGCTATATCATGGTACTAGAATTTCATAATCAAAATTCTATCTTAATTTAAACATGAAGTTTTATATAACATGGATTTCATGAACTTCCAAATAATCCAAATATGAAGGTGGCTCTGATACCAATTGATAGGATTATAAATCCGACTAAAACATAATAGCCTTCATATCGAATTATTTGGAATAACAACATAAGCGGAAACGTACCTGAATCCATAAGTGGAAATCCTTAGTCCTTCTTGATGATTGTCCAAATGTTTGGCTTTGAAAGCTCCTTGATCCTTCTTGAAGATTGTCCTTCTTGAAGTATTGGCTTTCACAAGAATTTATCTAAGACCAAAAATGGAGAATGGTTTTCCACTTGATATGCAAGACAACAATGGTTCTCTCTCTCAATGGGTGGAAGAAGAAGAGAATGTCTTGCATTCTTATGGGAACCATAACCCCCACTTATAACACATGAGTTATGAAACTCAAAAGTCATAAGCATGTAACCATGATTACATATATGTAACCTTAGTTAGCCCATCATTAACTAAGGTTACCCTTTTGGGTATCTACACATTAGTCCTACACTTTATATGACAATATATTGGCCCCCTTAACATAATGTCCATAAGACCACTTATATAGGCCAAACCAAAAGATAGCACATAACATATAATTTATCCATATATTGTTCATATGTATGTAGATATAAGTCCATATATCTAACAGTGGACTAATACGTGCTCTGATTATAACTTCTTCAAAATTGTATATAGTACATACCACTTTTGCTACGTGGCACGCGCGTGCTTAACAACAAGATTGAGCGCATAAAATTTGAAAAATATTTTGTCTAAATCTGTATTTAGTGCCACGTGTCAAAGTAATAATATTTTCCTTATTTTTCCTTTTTATCAAATGAAAATACCTTCTATCTTTCCAAAACACCCCCACACACTAATCATAAAAAAATTCATTAAAACTCATGATAAAGAGTTAAAGAATAGCTTAAACTCTATGTTTCGTCCCTTGCCCTTTTGAGTTTGTCTTCTTTTTCTACCATTAAAATTTACCAAACATCCAATTTTTACATAAATAAAAAAGAATATTTTTTTGCATTTCATGAGAATGAATAAAATTATAAGAGAAGATTGAAGATTTTTTCACAATGGAATTCTTTAATTCATGGAAACCAAAAATTAAATCTGATTTGCTTTGTTTGGTCGTGGTATGAAATCTGAAAATGGAGGAAGGAGAAACTGTAATTTCAATTTTCATCTCTTTCATTTTCGGATATGAAATATTATAGTACAAATAATGATGATGGCATTCTTGGTTTTTTTGTTTGTTGCGCTTGATTTGTTGTGCTCTTCTAAGCTCCATATATTATTCTCAATAGATGGGGGTGATATTGCACTTCTCTTCTGAGCTCCATGGCCGAGGAGGAAGTTGTTGGAAAGAGCAGGTAAATGGGTTTCTTGAGGAAGATGACATAATATTTTTATTTAATTTAATCAATTAAAGCTTATTTTAAATATATAGAGTAATATTTATTACAGATGAGTTATGACACATGTCACATTTTGATTGGCACGTGGGTGCAATCTCCAAACAAAAAACTGGTTAAGAAAAAGATATTGTGTACTAGATACAATTTTAAAAGATTATATATGTAAAATAATATTAGTTCCCAGAAAATGTGTAACAAGTCGGGTGGCTACTTATGTATTTTGCCAACACAATAATCTTTTCTTTGTTCTCTTAAAGATTTCTTTTGAAGCAAAAAAGTCATAGAAAACACCCCGAGCAAAATTCCAAAAGCATAATAGTCACCACGGTCACCGTCCCTTTCATTTACCCATTTAAATGGCTTCTTAAATAGTTTACGTGCTCAGGGAAGTGATTTTGGTCTAACAAAATAAAATCCCTTGTCAAAGAAATTTTGGTCAATTAAAGTTTCTTTTCAACCTACTTAGCACCTGCCTTTGTTATATTGATAAGCTTTAGCCAATCTCAAAGGTTCAATAATAAACAATAGATGAGAACAATCTAATACTTGGAATATGCAGATCCACAACACATTTTTAGAGTTAAACATGCAAATTGACAAACAATAAGATAATACAGATACATACACATTAAAACTTCCAAAAAGGTGATGATGAGCATGCTTTTGGGAATTTTTCTACGGTGCTTTATGCCTTTCGATTAAAAGAAATTTTTTAAGAGAAAAACGAAAAAACATAGTAAATGTTATGAAACAATAAAAGAAGGAAAAGAGTATTACAGAAAAAAGTAAGGAGATAGAATTCTTATTGATTTTGGGATGAATCACAATGGAATAAAACCCTTTATTTATAAGAGAAAATAAATTAGCCACCAAGTAATAAACCTTAAAATATCTCTAAATATAAACATTCACCATAAATAAAATTCAATTTATAACAATAAGTAAGTACTTTTTGTGTTAAAAATCTAAGTTGTACGTAGGGGAAAATATTACCTAAGGGAGTTATTGTTCTCGTTGAAAAAGTGAAGGGAGTATTGCTTTCCCCCCCTTTAAAGGTTAAGGGGGTAAAGTGAATTTTACTGCTGAAGACCTAACTATCAATATAATTAGTGATATTATATCGTTATGTAGTATAAAATTACCAATTTATAAGAGAGTAGTTGCATATTCATGAACGAATTTTTATTTATTTTTGGCCAATAACTTATTATCCACTTATGGATGAAAATTGAAGTTGTCTTTCACTAATGTTCTCAATTTTTAATATCAAATTCTCTCTCAAAGTAGTGGATAGTTGATGCTTGAAAAAGGTAAATTTCTTTTTCATTGTCTGAATTTTCCAAAACAAGAATACGAGAAGTGGATAAAAATTAAAAAGCCAATATCGATTGGACATACAAGCTGGCATCATGACTCACAAAATAATTGTCTAAAATCTTGTCCGAAGCTCCTTCCAATAATGTATCTGTAATTATTGCATTGCAAATCATATAACAAAGGCTTCTACATGACTTTGTAGACTTCATTGCCGTGACCTTTTCCCCATTGTGCTTTGAGTCCACTTTGCTTTTTTAAATTATATCCTGTCATATGCATTTCTCGATCTTTCAATTTCTCCCATTATATCAACGAATTCTCTATAATAATTTGTAAACTTATATCAGCTAATTGTTCTTGAATAGCACCCGCATCACTAGTGATTTCTTAATTGTGAAATGTATCTAAACCTTGAGTAGCGAGAAAAGTGGAATTACATTTCGCACTATTGAATTTCATATGCATATGTGATGGAATATATACTACAGCGGAAGCAATAACAAAATCTTATTCACGTGTAATTTAAACAATTAGCATGTATGGAGATTTTAGGATTACCCCTTGAAGCGTAAACACAATAAATCTATATCGTTCTTCAGTTCCTCGATTGAAAAAGCAGCTTTCCACAGTCTTTTGCTGTGTTACCCAAATAATAACCGAAAATAGAGAATTTTGGGTGGGCAAAATTCTAGTAGAAACCGCAGTCAAAAATTGTCAAAAACGTTATATATATATATATATATATATATATATATATATATATATAGAGAGAGAGAGAGAGAGAGAGAGAGAGAGAGAGAGAGAGAGAGAGAGAAAGAGAGAGAGAGAGCTGCGTTTTTTTTAGGTCAAAACCGTTTTCAAAACCTGTTAGGTTTCCTTCTCCCACTAAGGGTCCACATTTTCTTTCCCACTCAGTAACAATTTTCACTATTTCCTATTATTTAGGCACAATAAGGACCACATAATTTAATTAACAAGGCTTCCTATTATGATATTAATTTCGAAATTCTGAAATTAATTTCCATCATAATAAATTACGAATTATTCCACTAAAAATTCGTAATTGCATAGTTCAATTTCGAAATTCTTCCATAAAACTTTATTTAACTCCCATGTTAAGATTCAGATACTAATCAATAAAATTAAATTACTGACTATTAATTTATCGATTACTTCCTTTAGACTTACACTTAACTTATTTCATGTGTCGGATACAAAATACACCGGACGGGTTTACACATGAAAATTTATAAGCTTTCATAAAGGAGTATCATCAATCTCAAAATCGAGACATGGATTCCATCAACTAATTATTACTTCGCCAATGTATATCAATGTTATTCAATTTACCGGGCTTATTGACTCGCGAAAGAATCTCGCCTTTTAATAAATCAAAACAACAAGTGATATACACAGCTAATAATAATTATATTAGGATTAAGAGTATAAGTACATTAAATGGACTAGAGAAATTATTTTATATCAGTATAAAATGCTCATCTCTACTTGATCCGTTCAATACATACAAAATGTATTAGCACAAGAAGTTGGAAGTAAACCATTCCCATTATCAAGATAAATTATATTTAATCTTGTGCTACAATCATTCCGATGATTTGTCTAATTCCATCATTAGATTGTGAACATTAACTTTTATGTCTTACAAGAACCGATGATTTAATCTTCTGCGTATAAGCTAAACTCTATACACTAAATCATCTACTATGTAAGCAGCAATGGACGCATAAACCAACATATGATCTATTTAAAATAGAACTTTATTGAATTTAAACAAGTAAATAAATAATTGTTCATAAAGAATACTATAACAATACGCATGGCTTATAGTATATTCTAACAATATGGACTTCCAGATAGTAAGAAGTTATTGCTCCTTTTTGATGACTCGAACTCATAATCCAAGGGTTGTAAGCGGGAGGTGCTGACCAACCCCTCATTATCTAAATCAGGTTGAGAGCGCCGAAGCTTATCCACCTGAAGCACTCACTTCAGATGGTGCTAGATTCAAAATGAAAATAGTTCTAATCTTCTCCACTTTACCTAATTTGGCAAAGAACTCACGAGAAGAGAGTGGCTACTTACTGGAGCTTCGACCAAGCACCACCGATCAATTCCGCTTTGAGGCCACCCCTGAATCTACCATTATTATAGGGGACAAGAGAGCACTTTAGTTATTAGCCTAGTAAAAGAAATTACGTAGCAGAGTATATTGTATGGACACTCATTGTTAATGGATGATTTTTCGGAGGAATATATAACATCCATCTGCTAATATTTTCCAAAAAATTACACAACCAGAAATGGACAGAAACTGAATTATTTGGGACAATGAATAAAACAAAGACTAAATGATATAACCTTCTTACATAAGATACATATACAAGAACATTTATACATACTACTATAAAAAAAATCTAAGAGATTATATACTACACTTGGGTATTAATTAATACATCAAAAATCATGGTTTCAACAAGGAGCAAAACGATCCATGAGCAAGAAAACAGTTGCTTCACACATTGTGTTATCATTCTTTGTTTCTGCAATTGAAGAAGAATTCTGGCTATTTTTGTTTTCTTCTATTTTATTCCCTGATTTTTTCTTCTTCTGGGATTTCAACAAGAAAAGGCTTCTGGCTCTCACCTTTTCCCTTAGCTTTGTAATCTCACACACACAAGCATCAACTACTGTTGGCATTTTCTTTTCTTTTTTTTGGCAAAGTTTCTCTCTTTTTCTTTTTCTCTTTGCTTATGTAAGTAATCTTGAAAATATATAAAACTCAGATATGAAATTGAAAAGTGTAAAGGGTCTATTTATATAATATGAAATCAGAAGCTTTGGTGAGGTAGAAAATCCAGGTTGAGGGTGGAGTGGTCCTAGTGGAATTGAATGGTTTTTTAAAAAGAAAAATATCTATAGGTAGATGACACCAGAAACACGGAATTGTTATATTTTATGTAGGATATTCCCCTTGGTATATGAATAATTTTTAAAATTATAAAATATACCTTATTTTGAGAATATATGAATAATTTTATGAATATTCAACATTACTAGTTAACTAAGGAACTTATACAACAACAATAACAACAGTCCAGTATAATTTCACAAGTGGGGTCTGGGGATAATATGTACGCAAACTTTATCCGTACCCCGAGAGGCAAAAAGGTTATTTTCAGGAGACCTCGACTCAACAAAACAACAAGAAACGATATATTAGTTCCTTAATATAATATTATTATATTATCATAAAAGTAAAAGGAGAAATGAAGAGAATTGTAAAGAAGTGAAATGATAAACATGGAAGAAATTATAAAGAAGCTGACTAATTTGTTAGTTTCTTAGCTTAGGACCACAAATGAATTCAAAAGTTTTTTGTTTCCACTTTCTATTGCATAGAAAGTTGTAAATTATTGACAAAACAGTGTTCCATTTCTACAGACGTTGCTACTTGTAATGCCCTCAACCACGTGATTGGTGGGCTTTTAACTTTGTTTTTATTCATTTCTTTTTTTATTTTTAGTTTGATCTAAGTTTTTGAATTCTGAAAAATTATTAGAAAACGAATAGAATCTGTGATGATACTGGGAATTTTCCAACCAATTGGCCAATGCTACGCGTATTAGGTTACATCAATATAACGGGTGAAAGTCATTTTCACATTTTATTTCAGATGTTAATTTATATTTTACAAAAATCAATGATTCTTGTTCTTTTTATAATAATTTTTTTTAATTCCCTTCTCTTTTGATTCTCTTTGGATCTTCTAATTTGTTGGAGCTGTTGCTTTTTTTATGATTCGAACCTACAATACGACCATCTGAGTAATTCCTTCTTGTCACAAAAATGATGATCGTATTGGTGATATATTTAAAAGCAACTCACCAACATATCATTGGCATTGAAATTGTCTTTCAATATAGTAGTTATTATTACATTTTAAAATCAATTATTTTCCCGATTCTATTGGTGATAATTGATGCTTGAAAATAGTATAAATTTCAAGCCAATCTTGATTGGACATGTATGCTAGAATGGCTCATAATAATTGTACTAAGATCTTATCCATATTGCTCATTCCAATAATGTAAATGAAATTATTGCATATATAACTAGGCTTCTAGACTATTGAGCTGACTTTGTACTTAATAGACTTGATTGCTATGACCATTTTGCCACTTTGAAGATAACGATGAACCAAGTTGTGATAATAAAGAGAAACTTCCATTGTTTGAATTGTACCATTATTACGAGAAAATTATTTAAAAAGACTGCTATATTGATTTAGATGAGAAGTACTTAAGATAGCAATTCAAAATGTGAAAACAATAAAAGTATTATTTTGTTTAAAACACAATATAGAGTAAATATCTATTCAATAGTTCATACTAACAGTTTAATTTTTTGGAAGGACAAATTTTCTTCATAAGGAGAATATTTTAGCGGAGTTTTTAAGGGAAAAGTTATCCTATAGGAGTATTTGTTAATTAGACGGCAGAACTGGATGCGGAGCTTTGCAATTTTACGTACAGTTCACGTATCTAAAAGGGGATGATGGGGGTGTAGCTCATAAGGTAGAGCGCTCGTTTCGCATGCGAGAGGCACGGGGTTCGATCCCCGCACCTCCATTTTTCTGTCTTTTTAAGACAGAAAAACTCTGTTCGTTCACTCAACAGAGTGTATTTTCCTAGTCCATTTTGGCAAACGATCGAAAGATTCAAAATTTTCTCTTTTTTTCATTTCTGTCAATAGGTGTCACTTAACACTAAACAGATATATCTACAATAATATTACTCAAGAATTCCTTCACTGAGCCGAAGGTCGATAGGAAACAGCTTTTCTATCCTTTCAGATAGGGGTAAGACTCGTCTACATATTACCATCCCCAGACCCTATTGGGTGAGATATTACTGGTAGTTGTTGTTGTAATGTTATTCAAGAAACCAAAATAAGACCTATACTTTCTCAAGTAGTCACCATTTTTGTTTCTTTAAGCAAACTCATAAATATCTACGAGCCCCGACATATATATATATATATATTCTTGTCTTTATTTTCCTTTAACTCTCTCTCAGCGAACTTTTTTAACCTCACACCTCAAGAAAAGAGAAAATTATACTCGCTAGATTCTATAGAGATATTTTGTTTCTCTTATTCAAATCTCTATGGTATTACAAGTCACTGTTTCATATATATATATATATATATATGGTTGTCTGTGATACTGAAAAGGGGTTCTTTTTCTTTTTTGAGTTTTTAGAATTTCACGGCGGCCGCACATATTTCCAATTCTATATGCGTTCAGTTTGTTGTTCTACAGATTCGCAAATATCTATGTGTGCATGCCTTTTTAGAATCCAGGGTCGGTCTAAAAATGGGGAAAATTCAAAATTAGTCAGATTTATAAGTGGTATTTCAAAAATAGTCACACTTTAAAAAGTACTTGAAATTTAATCATTTTTATGTAAAGATAAATTTGAATGAAAATACTGTTCAAAATCCAAAAAATACTTCAGAATATTATAATGGAGTTTCAACATAAGTATTGTTTTACGCAAAAGATCTATACACTTTACGAGCTAAAGAACAATTAAAAAGATGTATGGGTAAATCGTAATCAAGAATAATAAGCTCTAGAAAATGGTTGCAATATGGATCGTAGTAGATCCTTTAAGTAAATAAGTTAATAGAGAGTTCTTGCTGTTAGAAAGAGACAAAAGAATATAGAGACGTTTACTTGATGACAGTAGAGAGAGAGAGAGTTAATATATTCAGAGTTAATGATCTGCTCTATTACAAGGTTAAGGTCCCCTTTATATACTAGAAGACTCTTTCTCAAAATACCCGAAAAGCAAAGTACAAGGGTTGGTGGATTTTTATACAATAGAGGATTAGCTCAAAATGATGTCGTTCCTCTGTTCAATTGATCAATACGCCCTTTGTGGGGCCGTCCTCACCTGGTTGGAAAGGCTCCAAAGGCAGCCTCGATGTGTGGGTCATACTCACTTGGACGGCAGCGGGGCGAACAACATTTTTGCCTCATACAGTTAGTCCTTCCGTCTGTTGGAGGCGTCCTCGAGGGGCGTCTTCAATGGACGGATATGTTAGCTTGTGCGACGGTACAGGGTCGTTAACGCTTGACTCTCTCTTTGGGGTGACGTCACCAATCACGTGCATTATCATTACTTTTACTCCCGAGGCGATTTAGATCCTGACATGGGTTTTGGGTTTCCCGGGGCGGTTCAGATCCTGACATGGATTTTGAGTTTCCCGTGTCGGCTTTTGAATGTCGCCGCTTCGATTTTCGTGCATCCTACTCCTATAAACAACGGAACGATTTAAAAATGGTTCATCGTTTTGAAGCCTTGAAGGACATTTCTCTCTTTTTCTCGTTCTATTTACGGGCGATTTCTGCTCTCTTTGAGAACTGTCGCTTCCACGCATCAAGATTTAGTATGTAAATTGGTAGAAAATTGAGGGTTAGATGAAGACCTAGAGAAACTAGGTTTCTTGGATTTTGTCCATGAATTTGGATATGAAATTGAGAGAAAATCGTATATTTCAGTTTCGAAGGTCATGGGTAAACTTTACCTTCAAGAAATTTTGGATTTTGGGCATGTGGACCCAAGGGCATTTTGGTCATTTTACAACGGAGTTGGAAAATTGCGTAATTTGAATTGTTAGCAAGTATTTGAGCATATTATCATTAGCTTGTCATTGTTTGACTAGTTTTGGAGCTTTGCGCACTAGTTCGAGCTTTCGAAAAGATGTGATGCACCTGTTATGAGTCTTCGGGGCAAGGTGAGTCTTCTTTCTAATCCCGTGATGGGTAAATTTCTCCAGAGGTGAATTAAACTGATTATGTGCTCCTATTTGTGGGGGCTACGTACGCACAAGGTGACAAAAGTCCGTACATAACTACTATTATGCTATTGTTCTGGTAGTCTAGGACCCAAAAGCATGTTATACTTGAATCATTAGTAAATGATCGATGTCTTGAAATCCATTAAATCATATTAAATTAATAAGCGGATTTCTAAAAAGACTAAAGCTATGTTTTTCTCAAATTATTAAAAGGGAATGGACCTTACTTGGATATTTGCTCCACGTTGACTGTTTGACTGATTATCTGTCTGCATGTGTTTATATATCTGTTGGAATGGGCCGATCGCCTCGGTGAAATAGACGCATCCATGGTACGGGCCCCTCGACGCTCGACAGTGCACAAATTTACTTTCTGTTGGAGCGGTTCGTCGCCTCGGCTGATTTGCACATATTGTGCTGTTATCTTAAACTCATTTGAGTTGTTTTATGCCACATTATGGCTCGAGATTATTTATTTAATAATAACAAAAAAACTAACGAAACTTTTCATGAAAGAATTCTATGACTACTTGTTCTCCCATATCTAGATTAGAATCCTGTTTATAAAACAAATTCATTGCGTGGATATATTTTTAAGGATAAATAGTCATTGGACTGCTAGTGAGTGTGAGGATTGACCATCTCGTCTCTACTCCTTCGGGATTAGGCGGGACATTCATTGGGTACACGTTATTTTTGTACTCATACTACACTTGCAGTGCATTTGGTTGTACATGTATATGTGATTTCAGTAGTCTACTGGACGTAGCAGCACAGATATTTCTGGGGACTAGAGAGTTGCATCATTCGAGACGGCAGCTAGGGTAGTCCCACTCCAGTACTATATTTATTTTTCGTCCACTGTATTTCGGACAAATGATGTATTTTTATTTTGCTCTTATCAGTAAATGCTCATGCACTTGTGACTCCGGGTTCTGGGATGGTTTGAAATATTGTATTGATTGCTTAACTTTAAAAGAAATTTGATTTGAAAATGACATTCTTTAGAATTTCTAAATATGAAAGAAAAATCATGTATTTCCAAAAGGATTAAAACGAGATTTGATTAAGTAATCTGGCTTTCCTGACAGCAGTGTCCGGCACCATCACGACCCTTAGTGAATTTTTGGATCGTGACAATCAGGTCTAAGATAATAGTTTCCCCTGTTGTTGATTTCATTAGTTTCATGTTTCTTATAGCTTTGACTTAGTTGTCTCTTTCAATCACGAACTCTCCAGCTATCATAAATCTCTCTCAAGCAATTATAATACTTTACTAGACGCACTCTATCAAGCTACACTAGCTAGATTCACATTACAGTTCACTTAGATCGAACCCGAGGTATTGTTATCTCTAATCCAACCTCTAAACCCTCGGTTATGGCTCTCACCTATACTCCAGGAGTAATGTTTCTCAAACAACTACCTAAATATGCACTCTCTCTCAAGTAGATACATAATCAATAGGAACGGCTAATTGTGGATCCTTTCAATTAACCAAAATTAAAACGTAGTTGAACAAATAAAGATTAACAACTAACTCGAAACTATATTAATTTAACAACCATTTCATCCTCAACGGGTTTCACCCAAAACCTTAGATTTGAAAAGTTAGTTACTTATGAAAATAACAAAAATCACAAAAGAATTCATATTCAAATGTAAAAGAATAAAGAAAAAGATTAAAGATTGATGCCCAATGATCCCCATTGCTCCTTGCCCTTCCTTCTTATGTTTTTCACTTCCAAAAATCATTCTCGCTGTTTCTTGGCCGGCTTCCCTCGCTCAATATTGGGTTTAGGGCTTAAAATCTTATATTTTGCACTTTGGTCCCTAATTTTTACGTAGCGCGCCGCGGTCCTACTGGGGTTACGCCAGGACCGCGGCCAGAGTGTCCTTCAGAATCATCTGCAACAGTGTTCTGCCGCGGTCCTACACTAGTTACGATTTTGATCGTGTTTTCACATGTTCTATTTGGAATTTGGAAAAATGTAAAACATTAAATTATATCCTTTTGAGTTAGCTTTTCAACCATATATTGTGGAGCCCAGATGGAGTTCTGAGCAAAAGTTATGTCCATTTTACTAGATAGTGCGCAATATGCATAATCGAGTCTTCGTTTTGTTATTTTATCATCTTTTGATCCCCTAATACAATCCCCGCTTAATTCCTTGGGTTTTTACTCAGACTTCAAAGCTCCAAATCACTTGAATTCATTCCATCACATTTATATAGCTCGGAGTCACTCCTACAAGGCATAAAACACACAGTTAGTACAAAATACTAGCGATTAAAGCGCAAACTCCACTAAAGTGCAGTAAATTAGAGTGTAATAATCGACTAAAATACGTAATTACAGCCTATCATCATATATTTTTATACAAAGTTTCAAAATTTAATGGTAAACGTTAATAGCTTGCACTTTTAGTATAATTCTTTATCTTTACATTTTAGTTTGAATGGTAGTTTTTAGTATAAGAATTTATTTTTTGTTAAAAATAATATATTTTTAATTGGGTCCTTAAATTATTCATCACTATTTGATTCAATTATCATCAATATATCTTGGTAAATAATAGATTTCTCAAAGGACAATAGATTTGATAGTGTTACATTAAAAATTTGGTCGCCGAAATATGCATTTGATAGTGTGTGTCTTATATTTAAGAAAACACCGACAAACAACCGAAAAAAACCAAAATCCGACATAAACCGAATCGAGAAAAAACCAGCTTAATTGGTTTAGTTTGGTTCTAATATTTAAAAAATCGACTTACTTGGCTTGGTTTCTTTTTAGGAAAAAACGATCCAAACCGAACCATGGACACCCCTATGTGAAATTGTTCCCTCTTTTTCTTTGTTGTACACTACTGAAATTAGGGATTGAGAGATAGAGAGAGAGACGTAGAAAGAATTCAAAATTCTTTGCAACAACACTCAATTCAAACAAATAATGTTTCTTGAAAACTCAAATTCGAATTCAATGCATGGAACGTGGAGAGAGAAACGATGGAATGTGGAGAGAGAAACGTTTGGGGGGGGGGGGGTTGGAAGATACGGTAGAATTATTTTAGAACACTAATTAGTATCATTAATTCTCTTAAAACGTACATAAATGGTAATTAGGTATATAAAATGTAATTATAGTAAAATTTGAGTAAAGAGAGTAATAAAGTTTCCAATAGTGTATAGATATGTAAAAATCCCATTAAAGAATATGGAGATCCAGATAATTCCTTCTTGTAGCTACTCGTGGCGTTTACTTAAGCCTCAAGGTTTCCAGCAGCGATGCGTCAGACGAGAAAAAGGGAAATTCTAGGTGTCAGCTTTAGAAGATTCCACATCACTAAACTCTACTCCCTCAGTGCACAATAAATGACCAATTTGTTTTTGACACTCATTATGAAAGTACTGAATTCTACACAAAAATATCTAATATGACTAAACTACCCTTAATTAAATGTTAATATGAGTAAAAAAAACTTTTAAGGATATGTACATAAAGACAATTTTGCAAAAAAAAAATTTGAATATTTTCTTGATTATATAAATAGATACTTATTTTGGACCAAAATAAAAAAACAAATTGATCACTTATTGTGGACCGGCGGAAATAATTTGTAGACAAACACAAGATATGCTATTTCAACATTTGAGGTAGATTCCATATCACTAAACTCTAATTTGCTAGTCAAACACAAGATCTTATATTTCAACATTTGAGGTAATATATTGACATATTTCCATTTTAGGGGCGATCTGGTTTAATTAAAGTCAACTAACTCGCATGGAATACAAGTTCATTTTCATCGAGTTGGTCGCTTGAGTTTATAGGCTACCTTTCCTATCCACTTTTCTGCAAGCTCTACTTTCTGAGCGAGCCAAGCCTTTACAATACTTGAAATGGGGATTATACTGAGTATGTTGTTGTTGTTACTTGAATGGGCCAATTGGCATTCCACTCACTTTATTGAGAAACTATGGCATACACTTTGCGACAAGCTAGGAGAAGCTGATGACAATGAACATGGTTTATACCAATCAACTTCCTTGTTGCTGCCTTCATCCTATTCCTCTGGATTGCTGGTATACCTTTGCCCAAAAGCAACTGTATCCACTAGACACGAGTCCCAGAGACTTGGAAAGTGCATTCGTTCCTCTCCTACCTTAAGCTACAAAATCTTTTCCTTTTCTCTTGTCCCTGTGAGCATCCAGTGACCGATGACAGTATGGTTGTGAAAGTAGAGGATGCTGGCAGGCAAAGATCAGGTCCGCTCCAGCCACTTGCTCCATCATAATTGTCTGGGAACATCCCTTGAACTTATGAGACATTTGCAATCATTACAGACATTTACAGGACACAAGTGCTCCGTGGTAAGACCAGACCCCAACTAGAGCAATACCAGGAGCTAATAAGGTACCCACTTCGCGTTCCTGACTGCCTGAGGCAAAAGTCATGTTTTGGATGACATACATATGACATTAGCCACCCTTCATCAAGTCTATAAGCAGCTGTTGGAAGTGCGCATTGCTTCGTCAGCATCAATACGAAGCAACGGATAGACTGAGACCTACCAACAAATACAAAAGAGGCAGGCTTAGCGCAAAAACTTGACACAAACAATTGAAAAACAGTAATCTAATAAAAAAAATCTTGAAGAGTGGCATACGTATTAATACATAACTACATCTGAAATGAAGCCAATACCTAAAATGCTCGAAGATCATTCCACACAGTTCGACTGTAATCATTGATGTATGCCAAGGAATCCTTCAGAGCATCCACAGCTTGACTTCCAGATTTTCATCGTACCAACTGATATTTTGAAGTTGTTATTGCTAGGTAGTGGACATGGAGGGAGATTGTTACCCTTAGGAGTACATTAAATTGTCTTTCAGCTGTGCTTGAACCATGGTCAAAGTGCTGTAATAGTTAGATCTGAGGTTCCAGTATTTGCATATGCAGATTCAAGTAAGGAACATGCAGCAGTTTCTCAAAAGGCATCATAAAGGAAGAACAGGTAGCAGTTGCAGATGAGAGTATCCTACCTACAGCCTTCAAGTTGGACCCTCAAATTCGCTGCATAGACTGCATCTGAAAACTACCAATCCTCCCAGTTACAAGGAGATCCAGGATGTATAAACAAGATTATCTAGTTATGCCTAGAAAAAGCATTAAACAAGATTTCTAGAATATTTCTCACCTATAATTGCTTGTCAATTGCCACGTCTCTTGAAATGAGGAAGCCAAAGTTCCAACATGGCTCTTGTGGCTAAGAAGACGAAGCTCCAGTTTACCTCAGAGCTTCTTCAATGTTATCACAGAATATCCGGGAATAGGAAAAAGAACAGTGTTCAACAGCTCAAATCCAAGGTGTCCAACCCTCATACATGTTGCAAAGATTATCTACACTTGTTGCTTGTTTGAGCAGATAATCCACTTGTTCTGCAACGCTGATTTCCCTGAGGAGAAATAAAAGCACACACGGTCATTCACATTTAATACAAGATACTTATCTAAAATTTTCATGGGAAGGATATACCTGTTATCAGCTACATCTCGACCATCTAACTTCATCTCCACTCTCCTTAAAATTGTCAATGCATATGCATTTTTACCTAGGAGAACAAAAACAATATATATATGTAAAATTTATAAGCAGTGTAACCATTCATGAAATGCTATTGAATAATCAAAAGCACATTGAAAACAAAAGAGCCAGAGAATACAAGCAATTAAAATAACCAGCCTGGGGCACAACGCATCCCCCATTCACGCAAAGTCCAGGGAAGGACTGCACCCCTATTATTAAGACTGATTTAGCACCCAGTTGGACAGCCCTTTGGTATTTTGACACGGTTAAGGCGGCGACGAACCTTACCATTAAGTACCTAACAACAGAAGTTTTCTGACACTTCCTTTTGTTGTTCAAGATGTAAACAAACAATTTTATTAATTTCCAAAGAAGTCCTCTGGGTAAGCTGTCCTCTATTAAATATTTAAGTAGAATTCAGCAAGATAGAGCTCCTCAATCCTATGTAGGAGGAGAGTTAATTCGCTTAGGGTATTTGGCTTTCCATATCAAGGCGGACAGGAAAGCATGGAGAACTTGGGATCAACCAAGAAGCAATACAAAAAATTGAACGGAAATATGCTTGAACAACTCCGCCGTCAGAAATGACCAATAGAAGGTAACTTGACATACTTCCGTATTAGTTTCTCTTTGAAGGTCTATACAAAAAATTCTAACATCTGAGCCATCTTGTTGGACAAGTTATTTAGTTTTTTTATCACTTTGCCCTTTTTGACCAGCTCAAAAGTTAATGTTGTTGAGCTGTCCCACATCAGTAGGATTTGAGGTCCTTGGTCTCCTTATATGGTCTTACGCAATCCTCACCTTATAAGCTAGCTTTTGGGGTTGAGTTAGGCTCAAGATCCATTTATCAAGTTATTAGAGTCAGGCCCTTCCCAATTATTGTTACCGATGTTGGGCTCCCATTTATGTTGTCCATGCTCCAGTTTGCCGGGCATGAGGGGGGTGTTGAGTTGTCCCACATTGGTAGGATTTGAGGTCACAATCCTCACCTCAAAAGCTTGAGTTCGACCCAAGGTCCATTTATCATTATGAGAATGTACGGGAAAAAAATCTATTTATCAACAATGATACAATGAGCAAAATTAGCCGGAAAAATTTGAAAATAGTGAGACTAAACCGAATTCTACACTACAAAATGAGTTCTAAAACACCACCAAAAAACGGAAAACCTTTCTGGAAATTACTGTTCACGCCGAAAAAAATGCACTATTCATGCCGATAAAATAAAATTTGTCAGAATTTGATGTAATTTATATGGGTAGGCTCGGAATCACTGGACGAGTAATTTGTCCTGAAGAATTTTGTCAAAAAGAGGCTGGAATGACTCACGTGCCGGAAAAGTTATTGTAGGATTCCGGCGGGGCGGGGCGTGGAGGCACGCGAGTGACTTTCTGCCGGAGCGATTGACTAAGATTTTGTCTCCTAACTTTTCCAAACAAGACGGCAGTGTTGGTTAGGAAATAACACAAATTAATCTTGAGTCGTCAATTGGAAAGACTCGCGGTGATAGACTTTTCTGTTCCGATGGGACTGAAGAATTTTGTCAAAAAGAGGCTGGAATGACTCACGTGCCGGAAAAGTTATTGTAGGATTCCGGCGGGGCGTGGAGGCACGCGAGTGACTTTCTGCCGGAGCGATTGACTAAGATTTTGTCTCCTAACTTTTCCGAACAAGACGGCAGTGTTGGTTAGGAGATAACACAAATTAATCTTGAGTCGTCAATCGGAAAGACTCGCGGTGATAGACTTTTCTGTTCCGATGGGACTGACTTTCTGGAGTTTGGTAGCACAAGGGTTTCAGATTTGATGGTGTTACTGGTATTGTACAGTACCACTGTAGCATGGTTCAAGGGAACAAGACAAATTTGCCAGAAAATTGCACGGCGATGAGATCTTTCTTTCCGGACGTCGATGGAATGACGCACAACGATAATTTTCTCACTGAAGCTCTGATAACATGTGAGAATGCACGGGAGAAAAATCTATTTATTAACAATGGTACAATGAGCCCTATTCATAATACATCTTTACTCTTACTACCTATGGGATTAGGACTATTTATAAGTATCTAACAAATGCAATGATCCACTCACTTAGGGGTCGTTTGGTTGGGATAGGGCTTATGCCGGTGTAAGTTACGCTGGTATAAGTTATGTTAGGAGAAGTTATGCTGTGATTAGTTATGATGGGATTGTTATTTATTCACTGTTTGATATGTTGTATTAAGAATGACAATTGTATAATTTATAAGAAGGTATAAGTTATATCGGTGCTAATTACCCCACCTTCTATAAGGTATACACTGGGATAACTTATATCTGGTTTGCTAACCAAACAGAGTATTACGGTAGTATTAAATTTTTATACCACCCCTATACCTTCTTATACCTCATACCAAACGACCTCTTAAGAAAAATTTTGTAACATGCGAGTAGGGGTGGCAAACGGTCGGGTCGAATATGGACAGGTCGAAAACAAGTAATGCAAAAACGGATAAATTATCCGACCCATATTTAATACGGATAAAAAACGAGCTAAGCAGCGGATAATACGGATATCCATATTATCCATGACTCCTTGAATATAATCACTTTTGGGAGAATTCCTAGTCTCCCAAACTTGAGGAACCCTCAATTTGAGGTTTTACAAATGTAAAAGTTACACCCATTAGTTATCCATTGGTTATCAATTTTCTAAGTGAATAATATGGTTCTTATCCATATTTGACCCGTTTTTAAAAAGTTAATTATCTAACCCATTTTTTAATGGATAATATAGGTGGATAACTGTTTTCTTTTAACCATTTTGCCACAACTGCATGCAAGCAATACCAAAAATAATATGTTTGAGGCTGGTGTTAACAGCAATTATTGGAAGAAAAAAGTGAACAAGTGTAACTCAAGCCCCTCTCTCAACGATCAATAAATTTTCTCAATTGCCATAACCCAAAATAAAGAATACCCATATTAACCCCCAATACTCCTCCCTACTGAGGAAGCACTACCAGCATTCTTTAAGTGTGACCAGTGCAAAACCATAAAATTAGAATCAGTAAAAAGCTTCATATTAGAATCCTGTAAGAACAGGAAGCCACTGCTACTAAGGCCCACAGTGATATAAAAACAAGGTAAAAGGGTATCACTGATATAATTTTAACCTCCCATAAGACGAAGGTGAAAGGAATAGCTTTGGTAGGCTGTACTAATATCTTTAAGATATTCCAATAACAACAACAACTACCCAGTATAGTCCCACAGAGTGGGGTCTGGGGAGGGTAGAAAGTACGCAGGCCTTACCCCTGCCCAAAAGGGCGGAGAGGCTATTTCCAATCGACCCTTGGCTCGGGAAAAGGATCTTTAAGATATTCCATTTTAAGAAATTTTCCACAATCACTTCCTACAGAAAAATGCTTTATGACAGAATGTTGAAAAAAAAAATCATTTTCCTCAGACCTACTCACCAATTCACAAGTTACTCCTCAACTTATAACCACCTCCCACAGGAAAATCATGCCCCAGAATTTCAATCCAGGCAACCACGACTTTTAAGACCCAAATAGAGAATTAATGGCTAGAAAGGCATGTCTGGGAAGCGAATAATTCGCCGGCTTAATAGGAAAAGAGGAAATTCCAGTCTTCTTAAGAAGTTCTTGCTACTAGTAGTCCAAAGGTGAAAACCTTGAACTAACATGTAGAGCCCTCTAAAAGAGGTAAATGGCTAATCAAGAAATTGCAATCAGTTGTTGGAACTAGACAACTAGTATGAAACAAGTATATAACCCACTCCTCGAGGCTGGTAACTACTCGACAAATGTTGTAAAACTATTTCCTCATGACAGGACAATGGTGTTGTTTGACTATGCCACAGAAGTCTTGAGTTTTTAACTATCAGGAAATCTAACCACATGAACCTAAAAGGCCAAGTTTAGACATTATGAACATTCAGTAATAATTGGACAGAAACTGTTGACAAATCCTCACCTCTGGTTGTTCTGCTTGCAGCCTCTATATTGATAAATGAAGTTTCATGAGCAGCCTCCTCAACCTTGTCTTTGCTTGACAAAGGTTCTTCATTTCCAAGAAAAAGTTTCATCTCAAACGTCTCCTGATCCAAACACTAAGAGTGTCAATAATTGGAAAAAATCAGACTGTCGCATCGTGCAACTAAAGACACAAACCTGTGTCTTTTCAGATTCCGGCTGTGGCAATCCTGGAAGTGCACTTCCAACTGAGGAAACATTATGTGAGTATTCTCTTCTTTCTGTGTCATCAAAACAATGAGGAGTAATTGGATCGGTCAAGTCTGGGCCATTGGAACTATTGGCAAGACTAACTTGAGATAATGTAGCTGCAGACTCTGAGCTGCCACTGGTCATGCTATCAGGGGGAGATATCCATCCCTTATCTTGCAAAGACAGTCCACTAACATCAATAAAATCTACGCTGCTTTTTCTGTCTGATTGGGAGAAGATTTCATTCTTGCCTTCATATTGATCAGCAAGATCTGGCCTATAGGAATTGAGATCCTCTGACCTTGCTTCCTGGCTTTCTCCTAACCCCTCAAGTGCCTAAATCAAATAACAACTTATTAGAATCTTAGAAAGAGCATCTGCAAAATGCATGTTTATTCTCTTTACAACCTTATGAAGATTTCCTGCATGCAGACTTGCGGATTGGGCCAGCCTGGTCAACATCGAATAAAGTCCCTCGACAGAGATCGTGAGAGATTGAACCAAGGGCTTAAAAACTTCATAAGTTTTTTCAACTTTAACATGATAAGACTGGAATATAGCTTGTCCATGAACAGGAGATATTTCCTTAGTTGCCTCTATTTCCTTTGTCATAGCTTCAGTCATGGTAGCAACATCCTTACATAATAAAGATTCAAGTGGAAGTAGGATGCCATTTGCCTGTCCATCAAGAAAATAAAATAAGTGGTATAATGAGAAGGAACCTTCGAAAAATTTGCCACTCGAATGAGACCCTGAAATCATCTCTCTAGTATCACCACCTGCTTAGACTCACCATTCCCCCAATAAGAAATTAGGAGTAATCTTTTTTATAGTAATGGGTGTTAGGTTACATTGCCACTTCCCCATTATATGGAGTTATGGACTGAAACTGTAGGAAAAGACGAGTAAATTAAGAAGGAAAAATAATATGAATAGGGAAAGGAACAGATAAAGGAAACATCATCCATTTCTATTGCGGTCACTTTACAATTTTATTTTGCCTCACTTTTTTCTATGTGACAGACCACAAAGTATAAATGACACCTAACACTGTTAGAAGATGCAGTATCAGAATGTGCCTGCTCGGAATAAGGACAAGTATAAAACAAAAAAGTGTAACTACAATATGCCTCTGCTCCTACAACTGCCTCCTGCTCCCACCTCTCCACCTCACCCAATTAAGATAAAAGACAGGAAGCGAAACAAATGAGAGTAGAGGAAAATAAGAAAAATGAAACCTTTGATAGATCTTCCATGAGAGACGAGTGCAAAGCAGTTGCCTCTTTTGCTATACTGTGAACATCATGCACACCTTCTGTTACCGCCAGAACCTTTGGAAAAGGAAAAGATATCAACAACTAAAAAGAATTACTCATTTTCGTTATGTGTTTATATCTGGATACTGCAGTCACAAAAACTCGTTAAACCTTTGTTGATGAATAATGAGTACAGCACTTAAGGTGATGCTTCTAATATAAAATGCCTCCTTTATACACACTTGCCCAAGATATATAATTTATAAATGTGCTCAATAACACTTCGAGAAATCAATGAGAGTCAAGGTCAAAGGTCAACCTAGAGAAAGCTTGACCATGATTCACATCAAGAGTGAGATTTAGGACTCTATAACAAAATAACAACATTATGGCAAGGTAAAGGAATCAAGGAATCTTATTGTATGACCAGACATACAATTTGAAGGAGAAATCCTGCAAAAGCCATGTCCAATGTTGTAAAAGGTGAGACGCCTAGCTTAGTTTGGACTTGTCTGAAATGATTCTGTGCTTGTACAGATTTTAATCTTCATATTTCCTGAATTACTTACTGAAACTTCCCATAGAGATCCAGCCCTTGGTCTATGGTATTTCTACCTATTCATTTTCTTGGTGGATTCAAATCTACCTCTTGGCGCTGAATTATGAGAATAAGCTACGCAGGTGGAATTAAGGATGCATGTAGCTTAGGAGAATAGGCTTAGCAGATGGAATCAAATATTCATGTAGCTGAACCAAGCCAATTCGGGCACAATTTGATTAAAAGCACTGACATAGATAAATCTGCATAAGAACGTTAATTAGCTGTGAGCATGCTACCTCTTCGAGCATCGAACCACACTCAGATGTCAAAGCAGTACGCCCCCTTGTAATGGCCCCAAATGCAGATAGTGCCACACTTAATTCATAGGAACAATCCCTCATCGCAAGCAGAGTGCTCTGCATATCACCTTGGGGAAGAGAAAAGTCAATGACATTGAGAAAATAGGGGAAAGACAAATTTAAAAACATCCTTGCTCCAGTTATTCATTAAAAAATAAAATACTAAAGAACCTATGCATTATCACATTAGTTAACCAAGTCATAAAAGAGAACCACGTGCTTCCACATTTTCTACATTCAGCACTATAAGTCAATTTTTCCTAGAGTTTCCATCTTCAACATGGACTAACTCACACATTCTATACTTGCTAAAGCTAAAATTCAGTAGAATCCTAAATCATGCGGCAACAAGAAGGATGGTATTTGTATCTTGTTATTGGCTGATAACTGAAAATCACATGACTACAGACTAGTAATGCTTGCCTTCCGTGTTATAGGTTAAAAGATGATGAAATTGGGCAATGCAAAGAACTATTGTTTTGTTGTGGTCTCTCTTTTTTGATCTTTTCAAGATTTCCAATGTGATGCCACTTACTATCAAAGAACTATTGTTTTGTTGGAACTCCATAGGCATCAGCAAACAACTTAAGAAGATTTGGAGCACCATCTCTGCTTGCATATGCGGGAGTATATGCAAAGGAAGAAATGGCAAATGTTTTGAAGGAAAGTCATTTAGTGTACAGCAGCTTAGATCCAATTGTTTAGGTCTTTTTGCTTTTTGGTGTATTCTTCAGGATGCAAGGAGCGAAGATTGTATGTCAGATTTTATTGATTCCCTGCAAGTATAGGTTTGACAATGCAGAACTCCTTTCTTTTTGTTTTGTTTGGAAGGCCTCCTGAAACTTGTAGAGCGAGACTCAACACCAGCTTGGTGCTAGGCAATTTCTCCTTTTTTACAAGCTACTTATATTTTTTTATTTTTAAAAACATGATGAGATCGAGTGGTTTAGTTGAATATATATATAAAATCACGCAACGACTAGTTCATCTTATGGTAGGCCGAAACTCCACCTCTCTTGTTTAGAACAGAGAAAAGTTTCAAAGTTTCAATTTCACATTGACCAATTGTCACTATAGTTCCACATGCTTGGTCCAACGAATGAAAGAACCCCAGCAGCACATAAGGTAAAAAGTAGACAATCAAGTAAAAGAGCTAGATCTATCCCCATTTTGACAGCTTAAGATTTTAGATAGCCACTGAAAATCAGTATCATAAAATCATGTTACCTGATGCTGACTTAGCTTTAACAGACGCAACACAGAGTTCGTTAGTTGCAGAGAATAAACCACTTGAGGCAGCCTCCATGTTGCTCTGTGCAAGTTTCCATTCTTGTTCAGTACCTGATGCATAAAATACAAAAAGATGATATTGCCAATGAGAAGCATGCAATACCACTAGCAATGCACCTTTTTCATTTTTAGAAGAGAGAACATATAGATTTGAGACTTACGCGTAAATGAATGAAAAGTAACGTCCAAGTTTGTCAGAGCATTTACGTAAGCTTGCTGCCAGGTCCTGCCATCTGCAATGCTCCTCGATGGATAACATTCTTCTGAAGTCTGGAAAAAGCCGTCTCTCGATAATTCAAACTCCAATACTGAGATGCAAAGTTTCATCACATCTGATGCCTTTTCTCGAGCTTCACATAATAATTGTTGGCGCCTCATTAGATGATCATGGAATTCCTGAGGTATTCCTGGATTCCTTGCCACAGTACTTCCAGCAGAAGTTGAACTTGCACCTCCACAAGCCCAGCTCATAGCTCTCTCAAGCTGCCCTTCTGCTGTGACAGAAGTTCTCTCGCAGGCTTGGAGGCCTTCCAGCGATCTAACTATTTTTGCAATGGAAGATTGAAAATTCTCAAGCAATTGAGGTCTGCTGATGTCTACAAAAACTGGAAGAAGTCTGGCATCACTTGAAAGATACTTATGAGATATCAGCCTTCTTCTTTGCAACAGACTAGCATTTCTATCATGCATCCATTCAATCTGAACAATTTCGAGGCTGGTCTTAAGAAAAGCCTCCTTCAACTCACTCACCTGCCTCTTCATGAGGGAAGCAGCTGATTTTGCTGCTCTGACAGTTTCATGTGCATTGCAGTACTCCTCAAGCATGACTCGCACATCTTTTACAGCTGCAAAGTTATTATTCCCTTGATCACAAGTAAGATCTTCTGTTGACTCTGTTTCTTGCTTCAAAAGTTCACTTTCTTTCTCTAATCTTGTTATTAAAACAGGTGCAACTTTCTCTTTCAAGTACTGCTCAACGTTTTCTTGAAGCTGGACTTCAAGTTTTTTCTTCACTATATTTACAAGCTGATCAAATCCCAAACTTTGATCAGCTTGTAAAGCTATATGTTGTGTACAGGAATCAAGAAAAGAGTCCACTATATAAACCTTCCACACAAAAAATGCATGATTGCTCCATATGGCAGGAAATTTCCAAATATATTCAGATAGCGGGCATCCTGAATTAAATAAATTCTTTAGGTGAGAAATCCCAGTTGAACCATATTCAACAGGTGCCCCAAGCAATGACAATTCTCGATCAACTGCCTCCAACTCAGAGAAGGGCTGCATTAGTGCAGCCAGAAGAGCTCTGCTTCTGAAAAGATGTAGTTCCTTATCATGTTCATGAGTGATCATAGATTGCAGATTCTGTTCTAAAGAAACCAGAGAACTTCTAATGGTCGCTTCTTTCTGTATAAGAGATGAAGTTCGCATGTCCTTCTGGTTCCAACTTTGGTGGAGCTTGTCAAGTTGTGCTCTACATGCTTCTTCTTGAGAGGCTAATTCCTCGGCCTCTTCCCAAGATAAGTGGTCTCTACCCTTAACAGCAGCTTCTTCAAGAGCCAACTGCTGCTCAGTGATGAGACCAACCTTAACAAAGTAATTCTGTTCAAGCTCAGCCAAAGAAGCCCTCTCCATTTCCACCTCAATAAGCTGCTCTAATGCTGTATCTATAGATCTCCTGATTTGCGAGAGTGATGCAAACACATCCATAACTTCCGTATTGAACAAAATTACTGATCTGATGACCTCTGGAAGGACAACTTCAACCATTTGGCCCACCAAGTTTTTACAGGAAAACAGACCGGCTTTGAAATTTGAAGTCCAATTACTATCAGATAAAGATTCAGAAGTGTCAATACTCCTATAATCCATGCTGACATACTGCATAAGTTCATTCAGAAACTTTGCTACAAGCATGCATTTTTCCACTAGCTCCTCAAACTCAGAGAAAAAGGTTCCAAAATCAGAGCACAACATTATGTCTGCGTGTCTTCTCTTAGTGAAATGACTCAACTTTTCGAGTATTTTGTGCTTAACATCATCGTATAGATAACTAGAAGCTGCTTTTAAAACTGATAGAACCTTTTCCTTCGTCTCTTGAAAGTTTCCGTGCCAACCACCATCCTGTGAGCCGCCAGGATCTGAAGATCCTGACTGACCAGCATCCTCCTTCCTCTCAAGACCAGCAGACTCCATGTAGTTCATGAAAGCAGATAGCAAACTATTTTTAGCTCTTAACTCACTCTCAGGCCCAATTGAGTGAACGAGCTCTGCACACTCTTCCTCCATTCTCTCTATTTCTGCTGCGTACTGACCCACTTTCAGGCAAAGATCATCATATCTATTCTTAAAAGAATCTATACCATCAGCATGTGCCTTTCCAATAAGTTCAGCAGCCTGTCTTCGGATGAGCGATAGAATGTCAGAAGACAGCGTATTCATAGCAAGCTGAAGAACTTGAGCCCAACCATGGATCGGACTGGAGGTGTGGTAGTTGATTGGCAAGATCCGTTGCAAAGCCAAAGAATATGATTGGATAGTTGATATTGCTGAAGAAAGTCCATGATCCAGCTCAGTGACTAAGTGAGAAACTTCTCTATCGATATCATTGCACTGAGCTTGAGTTGGTTCAGGGACAACGGTCAAAGGAACCCTGGCCACTAGAACAGCAGATACAAGAGATAGAGATTCTTCTTTACCAGTCAGCTTTATGCATGCGCTGATATCTGGGATGGAACTGCTTCTTAGAGCATCAAGGGTCCTCCCATGCTGTTCAATCCAAGTTGTTGCTTCTTGAGATTTCTCCATTACCACAGCTTGAGCTTGTGCCAATTCTCGAGCCTGCCTTTCAAGAGAAGCCCGGATTTTATCTGAAGCAGAAGTAGCTTCAGCAACAAGTGACTTCGCAGATGTCTCATTTTGAACAAGGTTAGATCTCTCTTGGTCAGCATGACGGTAAAGAGCAGAGATAACTTCGTACTGATTCAAGATGTTTATAAATTTCTGCACATCAGTATAAAATCATTAAACTGAGGTCATTTTAACTAGGAACTAAATGTCATCACCTGCCAAGGGAAGCTGACTGCATACCTCAAGACCAGATTCAACAGCTGGTAAGGTAGACAGTAGAAGATCATGATGCTCCTAGATAAAGAAAACAGAAAAAAAATCATTCATTTAACAAACAGATTCAAGTAACACTCTGAATGCAAGATCTTGCATCTGTTTACAATTTGCCTTACTATTACTGTTATAATGAGAAGGAAAAAAATGATACTGCAGTTAAATCAACAATATGTATATCAAATGTTCCACATTTTGGGCGTTCTGCATAATATTAAGACATAAACAGTGACGTATTTTAAATTTAAAAATAAAATATCCAAGATACAGGGTAAAGCATGGAATTCTTATGTGATTAAATTCCAAAATTCCTATCTAACAAATTACAGATTCACAAAAACCATCAAAAATCCCCATAGCAAGAGAAAGAGTACAAAAAGGTGAAGCTTTTTCTTTTCCTTTGATAATATGTTTAGCTCATCGATGTATTAATCTTTTATTGGTTTATCTCTTTACCTGGAATATGTATAGCTGTCTTTCAAATATTGATTATTTTCATTACCTATCCATTTTTTTTTTAAAAGAACACACATCGCTTAAATTTATACTTCGTTAATTGATCATTTTTAGTTTACTTATTCCATACAACACGAATTTAGAAGAAATATAGATTATTGTATGGAAGAGAAACCAAATCATTTAATCTAACTGTAACACTCAAATTAAAATACTGACAGTTCCTTGATTAAAAAATGTAAAATATGAAACTCTTATGTAATCAGTTTCCATTTTTCTTATCTGACCTCCACCAAAACATCGATGACCTGTTTCGCAAGAATATAAAAACTTCAGATTTTCTTTTTTCCTTTTGACAAATTGTTTACCTCATTAAATATTTACTCTTTAATTAATACCCTAAAACCCCCTTTAACTATTATGTTTTTATCGGTTTCCTACTTAAACTATTCGGTGTCCCCAAAACCCCCCTCAACTATATTGTCCTTCATATTAGAACCCCCTCATTGCTGACCTGGTATAACGTGTGCAAACACTCGCTTGGGAGCCCGTGGCAGTCGAAAACAGCCATCAAAATGGCTCATATATCAGAAAATAATGGCGAATTAGCCTAACCCTCTATCACATTTGTTTTTTAAATAAATATTCTCCTTATTTCAGTTATATCCACCTTTCTTTCTCATTTTTTCACCATTCTTCCTTCTTTTTTACCTTTCTTCTTTTTTTGCACCTTCTTCATTTTTTAACCTTTTTTCTTCGGTTCTCCATATGGATTTCCTCTGGAAAAATTTCTCCCTCTTTTGTTTCCTTTAAAATGATTTATTCTCTTTCTTGTTTTAGCCTTCTTTCATGTCTTACACATATTGTTGAAAGAATACTAATTTAAATCTTCTTATTAAACTCAACACCTTATAGAGAATAAAGTTGAATATCTTGAACCTTCTTTATGTAATCTGGAATTAGAGAATGTAATTGTTGGCCAATTGATTTTTTATTTGCGAAATTTTATTTTGTGTAATCTTCATTATGCAATATAAGATGATTTTTAAGAAATGCAACAATATATGCCTTTATTTATATTTTTATTGTGCTACAAAGTGAATATAAATAAGGACTTATTGAATTGGATTTTAGCACAAAGCACAATCATAATTAAACCTAAAATTAACACAGTATTTTAGACATTATTTTGGCCAAAACTCCTAAAATTAATCAATCATTCAAGAGTAATACATCATGAGCAAACTATATAAAAAACTTTTTACAAACCATAAATTAATATAGTTGGACAGACACACCTTGAAAAGTCCAACATAGGGTTTTAATATATAGGGGAATATAATCAGGGGGTTTTGGGGACCCCAAAGAGTTTAAGCAGGAAACTGACGAAAACATGATAGTTTAGGGGGATTTTAGGGTATTAACTCTTTCTCTTAGTGGTTCTTTATTTGGAATATTATTGCTCTCTCAAATCTGGATTCTTGACATTACTCATCCATTAAAATGAAACAGACAAATGGCCTCTATCACATTGTACAGAATTTTCTATAATCTTTTAGTGCTATATCGAATACAAAATCTTACCGTTCCTCAAAAGAGAAAAAACAAACAGAAGAACATTCATCATTGAGTTTCTCTCTTCTTCTTTTTAACTTTGAATATTTTATTTATTAATTATCTAGGCAGCACCTTAGTTATTGACATAAATAGGTAGTTGCCTGGATGAGAACTAAATCTTTCCATTCAACTATAACACCGGCAAAAGAAAGTAACTAAAAGTCCTGGATTCAAAATAAGACAACATTGGGGAAACATGTCGTCATTAGGTTAAATTAAACCACAAAAAAATGAATATGGCTAAAAAAGAATAAAAAATGAGCACAACCAAACCTTACTTTGGGTGCCCAAAGAGGTTTCCTTAATACTATTGTTTTTGTCTTTTAACAATATTTTGGCTAAATAATCTAACAATAGATAGTACGAATTAATGAAAGTTCATTGAAAATCTCAAAGTTCTTTTCACAGCTTTGTGTATTTGTAATATCTATTGAAAAAAGAAAACATGTAACATAAATTACTCACTTCCTTTGAAATAACACAGCTAACTTGGGATTTTTATTTTTTTGAGAATGAGCTAACTTGGAAAAAAAATTACAAAAAGAAAATTTGTTTGGAGCAAAATTTAGAAGTTTGTATTAACATTAGCATCTTGGTTTAGAAGCTTAGAGGGTAATGTGGATCGGGGGCTTGGGAGAGTCCTAACTCCTAAGAGGGAGTTTTGGAAGGAAATCTTTAGATTCATGGTAGGGTGGTATTTTCCTTGGGTGGTAGGAAGAGACATCGACACAACAAGATTTCTGGAAGATAGTAAAACTTTCACTGAAAATTGAGGAGTTCTCGGGGCTCATTAATGATAACTTGCTCATTTATCTTCCTTATGACAGGTGCAAAGTTCACATGGTGGAGAGGCGGAACATTCCAGGTCAACATCTAGGCTTGACATATTCCTAATATCCACCGTTCTGGAGGAAATTGACTCGAATGCAATCTAGATTCTCTTGCAAAGCCTAATTCGGATCACTTGCCCATTTTGTTGGACTGTAGCAGGATGAGAAGTATTCCAACACCGCTTAACTTCGGGATTATGTGGTTGAGCCGCAAATGTTGGAGACACAGTTAGGCTCTCCCAAAAAAAAGACAAATTATCAAGCGCAATGCCACCCATCATCTCGACTAGCAAAGGAGTTAACGGCACGAACAAGGAAGTTTCGAGGATGGTACAGATCATGAGGGAACTGATGAACGCTTTGGTGGAATTAGATGGGAAGGGGAGAGGGAATTCAGGGAGGGAGAAAAAACAAGGAAGGGAGAGATTAAAGGGCAACGGCTCAAGAAACTAGTTGAACAGAACGTAGAGTGTAATGGCTAAAAGAAGGGGCTGTGAACAGAAAGCTTTTCATCAACTAGCGGCAACAAATAGGAGGAGAAACTTTGTAGAGATAACAGAATTGGGGAATCAATACACTGCGCGGAAGAAGTTAAAAGGGAAATGGTGGAAGGAGATAGTGGAAAAGGAACTATGGGAAGCGGTCCAGAGCTGTGCCCAAGATGAAGCACCAGGACCCAATGGATTCACTACGGATTTCTTTCAACATTGGTTAGAAGATTACATCAATAATAAGAAATTGAGTTATTGCTGATAGTACCTGCAGGGGAATACGAATTTCTTGCATGCGGGAGGCAAATAGACTCAAGCTGACAGCAAGATCCATCCCCTTCCTTTCCTCCCCAAAAATAGCTGCATCATCATGGAAGTCTCCACGTGTCCATTCCACTAGGGGATCCCACACAAAGACCTCAAGTAACATCAAGATTATGTCCTTGTTCTTCTTTAGAACACCAAGAACAGCTTCACAATTAGCTCTGAATGTACCCTCGATGCCAGTTAACCCTAGAGCTGCTTCAATTGTCTGGGTCAGGCGGAAAGGCACTATTTCTGGGATCTTTAATCTTTGCCCTTTATCAAAGCAGACATTGTAATCGATATGCACGATATCCCCAGAGCAAAAATCCATAAGAATATTATCCAAATGACGATCCCCAAGGCCTAGAATGTGGCCAACAATGCTCATGGCTGCTACGCTACCTGAATATCTGCAAGCAAATAATTTTCAATCATTATAGATAAGCCACCAATCCAAGATCCATTGACAGCCCCACATGGAAATTGCATTGTCATGAAACATTACTCTCACAAGAACAAAAAGACTATTCTACACCCCTTTCTTGAGTTGAACACTAGGACAACCATAGACCAATTCCCTTTGCAGAAAATCTTCAACAGAAAACTGTGAAATCCATTATCAGATGCATTGCATTTACAGCAGACTATTGCAGGTACATAGCAAAAAAAATTACCTCTTTAATTTCGAGCTGAATGCTTTGAATCCCTCACTCGCACACCAAAGTTCCTGGTATAGAAGTTGCTTAGGGGCTTCCTTCATCAGATCCAAAAGTACCTTACGTTTAACTTCATGAGGCCAATCTCTTCTTGATATTACTCTTCTTATGCCTTTCTCCTTAAGTGCAGGTATGATCTTACCATAAAACATGTCCATTGGCCGAGGAACAGGTGGAGGAACTGTCTGTTTTGCATTAGCACCTAGCGCAGAAAGTTCTGCCAGCTGGACCCGACTCTGCCATGCCTTAAAGACACTATAAATACTTACTACATTATCCACCCACTGGATGAGACCAGCTCGACCACTAATAGGTGTGACAGAGTAGAAGCGAACACAGACAGACCGACTCTGTACTGCAGATGATGATTGCAGAGAACTGTTAACTGCTTGTAGCAGCTGCATTATTCTGGCATCAAGCCGCAGATCTTCACGCCCTTTCAATAGATATGTGTACTTCTCCCCATCAGAGCCTACTATAACTATCTTTTTAGGTTTTGTCTTGGTAGATAAAATAGCCACCTGTTCACAGAACGAAGCAATTGTGACAATTCCACTTAAAGAAGTATTAAGTCCCCCTTCTGATTCAGAAACTGTAATCTGCTTCTCAAGACCAGGCATTGGAGCATCAGATGATGACAGAAGAGCCAGTTGTGGTGCTACTTCTCCTAGTGATACTGAGGATTTCCTTTGATAAGATGCCAAGGATGCAGCGATGTTATCAAATGGTCGCCAAACATCCCCAAGAGCTGCAGCAGATGCAGGGGGGTTTTTGAAAGTTCCGATAGCAGATTTTACTTGTTCCTTGTACACCTCATGGAACCACATTTCATGTGGGGTTTCAGGTTTACGAGAAGTAGAAGCAAAACGACGCTCTAGGACAACAACAATAGGAGCCATCATGGCTGAGTACTTTGCAGCATTTATCTTGTTCTTCTCTCCATGGCTAAGAGTCGGGTTTTCTGCGATTCGTGCAGCCTCCTCTTTCAGCAAATTTATGCGCCTCATTACATCTGGTAAAATATATCAACAAACAAACAAGAAGAGGTAAGAAATTTGCACTAAATTTACTGCTTTCCTTCCCAATTGAATGCTTATTGACTTGGAACATGTACTGCGGTACATTTAAGTACTGAGTGTTTGTTAATTTCATAATGACGAAATGCGGACGATGCTAATTTTTGGATTTATCATAAACTAAAAGAAAATTTCCATTGAGAAAGTTGAACATCACAAGTTTTTCAACCTGTACACTGTATAAGTAACTTAAGGTATGCTTTTTGAATTATCATTCTCTTCCTCTTAGATAATTTTAGTAACTTCTTAATATTGTCAAAACATATGTTCATGCTCAGAGTTTTCTGATGCTTTTTATATGAGGTGAGCTTTGACTTCTCTTTTACCTTTAGGACTTGAAAAAATATGAGCACCCAGCCCTTTAATTTTGATATTCAGAAAAAGGTAAACACAGAACCAAAAAGAGCTCATGAGTCATGACAAAATGAAAGAGCAACAGCTACCTGCATGAAGATCTTGAAGTGTGCTGAGCCATAATTCCTCCCAGAGGACTGTTACATTTTCAAGCTCCTTTATCATCAACTGGACATCCTGAACTAATTTAGGATACAGCGCATTCTGCAATTCATAGAAAGATTTAACTGTTTTTTGGTTCTCAAAACAGATTGAATCAATACAACCAAATCTGGAATGATTGTATCTGCATAAACCTAACAAACTTGGGAAATTTAACATACCGGAGATTAAAGTAGGAGACCAACAGAAAAACAGAAGGGGCAAAAAGATAGCAGTCTGCAGCTAGCACCGTATTTATTTATGGGGAGGATGCCATTTTGCAGAAAGTTATAAGTAACCTAGCTTTTATTTTAGGTATAAAGCTGATCTACATATGAGCAATAAGACATAATAAACCGACTATAAGGGGACTCAAACACGCATCGATTTATCCTAATAGTTAACAAATAGAAGGATTTCCTACCATAACCTACCAAGAAAATTCTTTTTGAACGATGGAAAGAAGAATTACGTCAAATATCTTGGGTCGGTGATTCAGGGGGACGGAGAGATTGATGGGGACGTCACTCATCGTATAGGAGCGGGGTGGTCTAAGTGGAGGCTTGCATCAGGAGTACTGTGTGACAAGAAAGTTCCACAGAAACTCAAGGGGAAATTATTATAGAGCTGTGGTTAGACCTGCCATTTGTATGGGCGGAGTGCTGGCCAGTGAAGAACTCTCATGTTTAGAGAATGAAGGTTGCGGAGATGAGGATGCCTAGGTGGATGTGCGGGCTCACCAGGCTAGATAAGATCAAGAATGAGGTTATTCGAGAGAAGGTGGGGGTGGCCCCGGTGGATGAGAAGATACGAGAAGCGAGGCTGAGGTGGTTCGGGCATGTGCGGAGGAGAAGTCCTGATGCTCCGGTGAGGAGTTGTGAGCGGCTGGCGATGGTCGGCGTACGGCGAGGCAGAGGGAGGCCTAAGAGGTATTGGGGAGAGGTGATTAGGCACGACATGGCTAGAATGCGAGTTTCCGAGGACATGGCCCTTGATAGGAAAGTCTGGAGGTCTTGTATCAGGTTTGTAGGATAGGGGCTCCTAGAGTTTTGCACTCCTCACCCGGGGTTGGGTGTGGCTTGGCAGGGCTATCCATAGATGATTCGTGTATTGGATTGTGTCTCCCTTAGGGTAGTTATTTATGGTAGTTACTATCTGATATTATTGCATGCTATTTTATTTATGGTTCTTATGTTTAGATAATTATTTACGCTATTTCTGCTGGAGTTATTAATGCTCTTTTGTTTTGTTTTTGTTTTTATTTTTTCTTTCCTTCACTGAGCCGAGGGTCGATTGGAAACAGCCTCTCTGCCCTTTCGGGTAGGGGTAAGGCCCGTCTACATATTACCCTCCCCAACCCTCACGTTGTGGGACTATACTGGGTAGTTGTTGTTGTTGTTGTTGTTGAAAGAAGAATTACAGAAAGATATCATGGTCCAACGAGACACTTAAACAGGTTAAAAGATTATCTATCAGAAGAAGTAACAGAGACTGTCAGGAAGACCAAAAGGTAAAATGAGTTACCATTTTGGAATCCAAATGACAACAAAGAACGACGTAGTGCTGGGAAAAGCCCTTTGAACTGTGAGAAAGCACGGGAGAAAAATATAACTCTTGATATTAAACATGATACAATGAGCCCTATATATAATACACATAACCTAACCTACTCCTAATACACTTTGGATTAGGGTTCTACTATTTACATATCTAACACTCCCCCTCAAGCTGGTGCATATAAATCATATGTACCGAGCTTGTTACATATGTAGTTAATACGAGGACCAGTGAGGGACTTGGTGAAAATGTCTGCAAGCTGATCATTTGACTTTATAAACTTTGTAGCAATATCTCCCGAGAGTATCTTTCCTCTGACAAAGTGACAGTCAATCTCAATGTGCTTAGTTCTCTCATGGAACACTGGATTTGACGCAATATGAAGAGCAGCTTGATTATCACACACAAGTCCCATCTGACTAACATCACCAAATTTCAGCTCTTTGAGCAACTGTTTGACCCAAACTAGCTCACATGTCGCCATAGCCATTGCTCGATATTCTGCTTCTTCACTAGACCGAGCAACCACATTCTGTTTCTTGCTTTTCCAAGATACCAAATTTCCTCCTACTAAGATACAATATCCAGAAGTAGAACGTCTGTCAGAAGGTGATCCTGCCCAATCAGCAACGGAGTATCCAACGATCTGCTCATGGCCTCGATCCTCAAACAATAAACCTTTACCTGGAGTTGATTTTATATACCGACGAATGTGAACAACTGCATCCCAATGACTATCACATGGCGAACCCATAAACTGGCTCACAACACTCACAGGAAAGGAAATGTCAGGTCTTGTCACTGTAAGATAATTTAATTTACCAACTAACCGCCTATATCTTGCAGGATCGTTAAGAGGCTCCCCCTGTCCTGGAAGAAGTTTAGAATTCGGATCCATTGGAGTGTCAACAGGTTTACAACCTGTCATTCCTGTCTCCTCAAGAATATCTAAGGCATACTTCCGTTGTGAGATCACAATACCTGAGCTAGACTGTGCGACCTCAGTACCCAGAAAATACTTTAGTGTGCCCAGATCCTTAGTCTGAAAGTGTTGAAAGAGATGTTGCTTCAATTTAGTAATACCATCCTGGTCATTGCCGGTAATAACAATGTCATCAACATAGACCACTAGATAAATACAGAGTCGTGAATCAGAATGCCGATAGAATACAGAGTGATCAGCTTCACTTCATGCCAAAGTTCTGGATAACAGTGCTAAACTTACCAAACCAGGCTCGAGGAGACTGCTTTAGACCATAAAGTGACCGGCGCAAGCGACATACAAGGCCACGAGACTCCCCCTGAGCAACAAACCCAGGTGGTTGCTCCATATAAACTTCATCCTCAAGGTCACCATGTAAAAATGCATTTTTAATGTCCAGCTGATACAGGGGCCAATGGCGAACGGCAGCCATAGAGAGAAAAAGGCGGACTGATGTTATCTTAGCCACAGGAGAGAAGGTATCACTGTAATCAAGCCCAAATATCTGAGTATATCCCTTGGCAACAAGACGAGCCTTAAGACGATCAACCTTACCATCTGGACCAACCTTCATACACCCAACGACAACCAACAGTAGATTTACCTGAAGGAAGAGGGACGAGCTCCCAAGTACCACTCGTATGTAAAGCAGACATCTCGTCAGTCATAGCCTGTCGCCACCCTGGATGAGACAATGCTTCACCTGTAGACTTAGGGATGGAAACAGAGGACAAAGAAGATAGAAAAGCATAATAGGGTGATGACAAACGACGATAACTTAAACCGATATAATGGGGATTAGGATTAAGGGTGTTCCGTATACCTTTTCGAAGTGCAATCGGAAGAGACAAGTCCGCAGTAGGAGTAGGGTCAGGTGCAGGACGTGAATCAACCGGGCCGGATGCTAGGCGAGGACGACGATGATATGTCAAGAGTGGAGTGTCTTGTGCAGGGAGTCTAGGAGGAGCCACAGTAGACGTTCCAACGTTTGGAATGGGTAAGACTTTTGTAGCGGAAGGTGAAGGAGGAGATATAGTAGACTCCCTAAAGGCCGGTATAGGTAAAACCTCAGATATATCAAGATGGTCAGAATGGTCAGAAGAGGTAAAGAAAGGTTTAGACTCAAAAAATGTGACATCGGCTGACATAAGGTACCTACAAAGATCAGGTGAATAACAACGATAGCCCTTCTGAACACGAGAATAACCAAGGAAGACACACTTGAGAGCATGAGGAGCTAACTTATCTTTCCCAGGAGCTAAGTTATGAACGAAACAAGTGCTCCCAAAAACACGAGGGGGAACAGGGTATAAGGGTGACTGGGGAAACAATACCTCACCTATATATAATACACATAACCTAACCTACTCCTAATACACTTTGGATTAGGGTTCTACTATTTACATATCTAACATGAACATTTTCCACTAAGCTACAGAAGTCTTACAATAAGAAAGCAGACAGAAATCCCAAATACAGAACCACAATTAACCACATGCTATCTGACCATACATGAATTGAAAAAAATAACTGCATGAGAAATTCTCTCTATATCATAAAGACAAATAATTAGATATAATGGTAAAGAAAGAATTTACCAAACAAGCAAGTATTTGCTGAAGCTCCTCAGAAGGTTCACTTTCATAAGAGTTCGCATCAACTAGCGTTGGATAAACAATAGACCTGGGAGAGAGCTTAGCCAGCTTTACCAGTAAGGTCTCCAATTGTTTTCTAACCACTTGTTCAGGGTGGGAACTTAGACGAGCAAACAGCTGAGGTGTTATCTCCTACAAAAAGAAGAGATAATTAAAATATGACAAAGCAATCAAAACTGAACCTTATGCAGAAATTGAACCTACCTGCCATGGTAGCAAAGGAACTGCTGAAAGTGCAGGTTCTAGTGTGTCTTTCAGCTCAACCCCATAATTGAGAAGAATATGCAACACATAAAGTGTGGATCTAAGAGTATAGTTCACAGACTTATATTTTGACTCCTCACTACAGCCGGTTAATTGGCCATCTAAAGATCTGGAAGATGCATATGAAAGAAAATTCACAAAAGCTTGAGCAGCATGGCCAAAGAGAGAGACCCTTCTACGCCGCAAAAACCACCAGATATTAACCAAATCACCAACTAAGGATATTTCAGTAGCTTCTTCTAGAACAACATTTGCTTTTAATAAACATTGCTGCAACTTAGATGTCAATGTATTGGGAAAAAATTCGCCACTATAATCTTCTACTCCAGGGGCTCCAGCTTCAGCTTCGATAGTATCTACTACCTCCTGCAACAGAGAGCTAGCAATGCCATCACTTTGCATGCTTTCAGAAGATTCAGAGCAGCAAGCATCAGAATCTCCATCTTCATTCAACACTTTGCCACAATATTTGCTCTGGAGAAGCTTTGAGATAATGTCTTTCACTTTCAGAACTTCTTCCTCAGTTAGCTTAAATCTGGTTGGTTGGATTTCAGAATCAAGAACAGAAGAAAATGAGCAAGAAAAAAGGATAGCTTCACAAGGGGCACGCAATGATGATCTAGCTTGATTATAACACCAAGAAGCATATGAAATCCAAGATTTCCCTAAAGTGGGACAGAGTTGGGACGACAACTTTGTTGCAGTGCCCACCAGTTCCTCAATAATAGCATTCACATTCTCCTTAGATGCCAGATTATCAAGAATGAAGCTAGATTCCTCTCTGCCGGGTGAGGTGCTGAAATCACATCTTATTTTGAGGACTATGTCTTTCATCCCTGAATTTGAATAACCTTCTTGCAACCAATTCGATAGTTTCAGGCATGCCTTTGCCTTCAGAACTCTATCAATGGCGTCAGACGCTACAAATGAAGATGAAATCACGGAAGAACGGACATATGACCAAAGACTGGTTAAAGCATCTTCAAATTTGTCTTCAGCATGCATCAACAGTACTCTCTCATACTCCAAGCTAAGAATTATATTGTCACGGGTACTTCCATCAGGGCAACTAGAAAGATGTTCTTTGAGATAATTGTCAAGACGATTTGCCAAACGGAAGTTTTTTTGCTTACGAGCTAAGCTCATCAAATTCCTGCAAAGTTTGAGAGTCATAGGTGATGTGGGGTAAGCCGTTTTACATATTCGTAGGACCTTCAACCATATACTGCAATCTTGGCGAACTTTGATAATCGGAGACTTCATCACTTGCATATGAGAGCTTAATAGAGATGGAAAATGCTTGTCTTGGCTTATATTGAGCTTGTAACATTCTTCAAATGCAGAGATGCAGTATAACTGATTGACATGTGATGCTGCCTCGACAAGTCCATCCAAAGGCAAGACAGATAATGGTTCCATCAGCATCCCCTTGGCCTTCTGCAATTCCTCTGATACCTTCTCTATTCTTCCCTCAACTTGATGAAGCATCGCTTGCAACAGAATTTGTTCACTCCTTTGCAAGGCCAACTTGGGATCCAGAGTGAGTTCGCTGCTACTTTTAGGGGTCAAATCAAGACAAGCCCATGCTGCCTGAAATTCACCCTCATCAAAGCGTGCCAAGGCTTGAATGGAGTTTACTTCATTGCCAGCAGTTGTTAGAGCACCAGAAAAACTTTTTCCAGCATGCTTAGCACGGAGCATTTGCAATTCCAACAGCCAAGATTCCAGGGCTTTCCAATCAGAAACTGCCGAGTAACTCTCAATAATACGTGCAATGGTAAACTGTACACCATCAGAACACATATAAGTGAGTGAGTTTTCAGTCTGTAACAAATGAATAAAGTGAGCCGCAGCTTTTTCATGCTGACCTTCAGCTTGATATACAAGCCCAGTAATCCATGAAAAATGTCCAATTATTCCATTATCATCTAAACTCTGGTTTTCATCAGTAAGCAAGGGAGAGAAAACTACTGTAGCCCAATTCTGGATACCAATTAATGCCTCTGGCTCATGAGTTTTACAGAAAGCCAAACATATGTGCCGTAAAACCCTCAAGATATCTGCAGCATACCTGGCTCTGACATTGTGGATATTTTCAGTCACTTCCACTCTAGACTTGTCTTTTATAGCTGAAGTCACTAGGCTCCTCAGCTCCAGCAAGCGCAATGCGCAATAATAAATCGTAGCATCATGACATTGGAGTGCTAATCCTGCATTCAACATAGGCTCACTTATCCGAGAAAACCACTCCTCGCAAACCTTCTTATTTGCCCGAAAGAACAAGGAACTTTGCCGAGAAGCACTGGGTAAAACAGTTGATCCTTCATATGCATTGTACACATTTTTCTTAAGAGCCTCAACAAAATCAAGCAACAATCTCATAGGTAACAAGTGAGCATAGGAAGAACCAATAATATTTAAGTTTCCATCACTTTGATCAGCATCAAGCTGCAAGACATGAGCAACATCAAGAAGCATGCGCTCCAATGCTGCAAACGTTTGAGTTGGACCACCAAGGTTCGTCCTAAGGCGAGTGGTAATACAATATCTAGTAGCTTCATGTATTGCCCACCATGCACCAGCAAGCGTGTTAACAGAGCAAATTCTCTCAAGAATATCTTCGTCAACTTTGGTATCCCACAACAACCCATTCGAGCTGCAATTAGCTGTTTCCTCAGGCTGAATCAAGGCAACATTTTTGGGGCGCCCGCAGCTACAAATGAGCCTCTGGATCCAAGAAGAAAGAGGCACTTTCCATCTCTGTGCAATGTAACTAAGTATGGTAACAAGTTGCTGTGAATGAAGTTGCTGAGGCAGTTGCTTAAGTGCAAAAAGTTGCTTCCAGTGCAGGTTCGACCTACTGTTAAATCTAAGAACACCTGGCCAGTATGTAGTAGCCGCTCCATTATCACGGAGACCACATGCATACACTGTAATAGGTAGCACATTTGAAAGCAACCTGACAAATGCACTTCTTATATCTTCATCTGGATCACCAAGTTTTTCAAGAACCGCCTGAGTAGTAATTATGAAGTGTGTAGGATGAATAAGCTTTGCTTGTAGAAGCATCTGAAGGACTAATGCAACAAGAGATCGCAATTTTGGTTCTCTATCTGACGCCGCATCCAGAACCGAGAACAGCAAATCCTGGACAACGTCCACATATCCAAATACTTCATATGGAAAATATAATACCTTCTCATTCTCATATATGCCAACAACTTTTCCACAGAATTCATGTATCCACTGTAGTGCTTCTATTTTAACTGCTAGAGGAGAAGTGGCATGAAGAGCTCTTATAAGAAGGATACCATACATTTCTAGATGCTGCAGGACTAGCCCAGGAAGTTCATTCCTCTCATTCTCAACCTTTTTGAGTTTCTCAGGTGTTATTTCCTGTGAAACTGTGGCTGTAACTTGTTTCCTTAGAGAACACTTGCTTAAAAATTCAAGTGCCGCTAGTCTTTCTAGCGTCTTGAGAACTGTGACTTGCAATTCAACATGCCCTCGGACAGGTGACTCAAAAGGGTTAAGATTGCCAATAATGCTCGATATTAACTTTCCTGACCTATTAACATACAGAGTGTCGATTTCCATTTGGCCAATCATGCTAGCTCCAGTGCTTAAAGAAACACAACTAAGGAACACCCTCAAATCAAACTTAATCAATGCAAATAGCTCGGATTTCGAGTAAGATTTAGGAACCGTGACATCATATCCCGGATTCTGCAGGTCTGATTTTTGACTGAGCATGCACCTTAACAAATCCAGCTCCTCAAGCAGCACAATCACTGATTTTTCAACAACCTCAAAGTTTCCATGTTGAAGCAAAAAAATATAAGTAGCTGCCGAACTTCCTGGCACTAAGTGGTTGGGATGCAAACGCAACTGAGATATAGGCGCACCAAATTGTAATATCTTGTGAACAGATGATGGAGAAAGACCAAGCTTTTGCAGAGACAGCAACTGTAAATTGGTTTTAAGAACCCCATGAACCTGAAAGGAATCAAGCTTCTTCATCCCCGTAGATTGGTCTTTACTTACCATCTCCAAGCTCTGAAACAAGATATCAACAGCAATGGGGTAAAATGTTGCAAACCGTTCACTCAGAATTTCAGCAAGCAAAGTCAAGCATCTCCAAGAATCCTCAATCCAGTTTGACCAGCCAAACTTTTTTCCCATCATAGACATGCATTCTAATAGAACAGGAACCATAATACAAAGAGGTTCACTTATCTGCTCAAGCAAATTCATCTCCAGCAAACCCGATGCTGTGGACTGTAACACTGTAGAAAAACAAGAAAATAATGCCAGTAATCTTTGGAATTGCTGGGAGCTACCAGGACTTCCATCCTGAAGCAGCACATCCATGTCACCTAGAAACTTCGAGAGCAATCCCAATGGGAACTGCATATTAGTCACCCAATATTTTTGAAACTGCAAGAAACTATCCATAATAACGCGCCTATCAGATTCTGCAAGGTCCGGTACCATCGCCCACCCAAGAAGGAGATCAACAACATCAACAAAATGGGGCTGAAAGCATCTAAAGAACTTCAAGGAGATAAGTGTTAAAACAGCGAGAAGCCTGCGCAGTAAGCTCAAGGAGGTTCTCTCATCCTCAAGAAGCTCTTGGCAAGCCTTGAGAATTGGCAACGCAAACCTCTCAACTGCAGCAACATCCCCAACATGAAGAAATTCACGCAAGCCCTCCAATGCAAGATCTGTTGTCCCATCTACTATAGTGCTGAGCAATGGCAATGCCCAACCAATGAACCGATCAACCAAACTGCCAAGAATGACATGGTTCTGCCTTCCATTTGGAGCTATCGAGATTAAACACAGTACAGAACACAAAGCGCCATAAGCAGTAGCTGCTGCCTGACGCACTGAATATGACCTGAACAGCAATTTTTATGCCAAGCAAAATCTTCATCAGACAGTCTGATTTCATAATCATAGTAGCAATTATTAAGAGAACTGATGTCGTATGACATTAAGTTAAGTAGGCTGCCAATTTACTGGTGTGTGATCAAAATACCTATATGATAGCTTGTCTCAAAAATGATTGTGTAATATGATTCCTCATAGTCATAAGCAAATGGCAGTATTGTTCAAATAGCACTAAGAGAGATGGCAAAGAGCAAATTAAGTTTCTTTTGGGAAATTCATCGAACACATGGCATGCATATAAAAGAACAAGTAAATAAAATGCAGCAAAAAAGAGAGAGATAAAGACATACTTATCGGAGAGGAGCTTAGAGAAGCCTTGGGCAAGGAAAGAAGCGGAGTGAGTGATGAGGAGAGAGTTTGGAGGGTAAAGAATGGCGCGTTGGAGAGAAGTTATAGCGGCTACACGAGAAGACTCGTCATCTTCAGCAGCTGACGTTGTTGAAGTAGAAGTGGATTTCGAAGGATCTTCTTTGGGTAAAGCGACGGTGAGAAGCGCCGCTAATTGCTGCTGCTGGTGATGAAGTCCTTGCATAATTCCTTATTCTACGAATGAAGTCTCCATTTTTCTTTGGTCTTCTGACGTTACAATGAAGACCACTTCTTGTATTTGTTGTTTCGTTTCTCCGTTCACCGGCGACTGAACTCGTACAATATCAAGAACGTCGTTATTAATTTAGAAATGCACTGCCACCCCTAAAAGTTTTTCTTATTCATATTCCGTCCTACAACTTTCCCTTTAAATCATTTATAATACCCGGGTGAAATTTAAAAAAATCCATCATTTAAAGATTTTTCTTTTGACGTATTACATTTCTATTTCAAAGACGACAAAAATAAGATTTGCTTTGCATGTGAAGGTGTTTGGCTAAAAAGTTATGTAAATACTTATTAGGCTCAAGAACAATCGAAAATAAAAAGGGTTAATCGGAATAAGCGTAATATGAATTAGAGAATATCGCATAGCTAAGATCTGTGATAATAGTGTAGATATCTTGAGATGTAAGAACAATAAGGCAAGTAATAATCTTTGCACAAGAGAGAGAGAAAGTTGTATATTCTGAATAGCAAAATACCCATAAGCCTTTACAAAGGGAAGGTCCCTTTATATATTAAGGGACATTCCTCGAAATAATTAAAGAAAAGTATAGAGGTTGGTGGTCTCAGTGTACGGTAGAGGCAGAGCTTCAAACGACGTCGTCTTAAGTCATGTCACTCGGTCCGTCCACTTGCTGGGGTCGACCTTACTCGAGTCGGCCTCAGTTAGGCCGGTCTCTATGTCAAGGTCCTGCGTAGATAGCATACGAACATAGGGAACCAGATTGCCCAATACAGATAGTCCCTCTGATTATTAGGGACATAGCCGAGAGAACGTAGTCAATGAACGGACATTCGTGCTCGACCTTTCTAGAAATTTGGCCGTACCCGTAGATACTGTGAAAAAAGGGCGTGATCATATGCGAAGGTGCTATGCCGTTAACATATAACCTCCTTTTAGGGCTCCTTTTTTTAGGATGACATCATTGATCACGTGCGTGATCATTACTTTTGCTACCGAGGCGGTTCAGGACATGACGTGACGTTTTGGTTTCCCGCGCCGATTTTTGAATCATGCCTTTTCGATTTCCGTGTACCTTTCCTTATAAGTAAAGGAGAGGTTGAACCCAATTCAACTTTCGAACCTTTTCAGAAATTTTTTTCTCAATCTTATCCTCATCTTTTTCTGGTACTCGTCGATCTTCTTAAAATGTTCGTTCCCGGGAATCGAACCATGTGTCCCTGAAGCGCCTTTCTTTCATAACCTTCATCATGGCCCCTTTTAGGGTTTCATCGTCCTCAGCCGATGGGGAAGGAGAAGCCGTGGAAGTCCTTGTTCCTCTATCAACGTCCAATATATTTCCGCAGGACATGGTCACACGGAAAGATTTTAATAACAAATGTAAACTCCCTCATTGGGAGTTTAGCAAGCTGACGTCATCTCACTTGGCTTCTCTCAGGAAATCGTACAGCATTCATGATTACATTGAGATGGCTCCCGCTAGGACGAACTATGCCAATGTGCATAGGTCTGCATATTGCACATTTTATGAGTATGCTTTTCGGATTGGGTACAGCCTCCTGCTCAATCCTCTGGCGGAGGAGCTTTGCCGTTAGTATGGGGCGAGTTCGGCCCAACTTACCCCGTACACGCTGAAGGTGTGTAGGATTCTTACCACCTACGCAGCTAAGGCTGGGAAAGAGATCTCCGTTTACCACATCTTGCACATGTTCAGCGTGAGCTTCATGAGAGGTACCATGCTACAGTTGGTACGGCGGGGTAAGAAGAGTTTTGTGGTGCAAGCCGATGACAAGGCCAGTCGTAAATTTTGGAAGAAATTTTTCTACGTTCGTACTGAGCATCTGGCGTCTAACCCCGACTGGTTCCCAGAGGCATAGAACAGAGCACGTAAGCGTTTATGTATGAAGTTTTTATGGTAGTCTTATTTTGTCGGCTTAACCGTCATAGATTTATTTTTACCTTTATGTAGTGACAGCTCGCACTCCTCGACGGATTGATGACATTAGGTCGTGGGTGAGGGCATTAAAACCGTTTGCGGAGGAATGCCGCACCTGGCCAGAATTCCTCAAGCTCTATGGTCCGACAAGTAATGGCTTTTCTTGTTTTTTCCTTTCCGTTCTGGCTCGGAGACTCCCCTTAATTTTCCTTGCTCAACTCATACATGTTTTGGGTAGGTCGGGGTGCTTCGAAGAAGACGCAGAAGAAGAAGAAGAAGAAAACTATGGCCGGCCCTTCTAGGGCAGCGTCTGATTCTGACGAGGAGGATATGCTCCTCGTAGATACGTCTAGGGGCAGTGCTTCTCCCCCTTCAAGGCAAGAGGCCACATCAACGGTGGCTCCCGAGGAAATGTCTGAGGCGTTGCTTGGGGCTGCTCTTCAGATGAAGTCCGGGGAGATACCGGCGGTTGTGCCTAGGACTGTCCCCGAGGTTGCCCCCATAAGGGCACCCACTATCGAAGTGACGCCATCTGAGCCCGACTTTCATCCCACAGAGGGGAACCTTGAAGAAGAAGAGTCGCTGTAAATGAAGAGATGCCGGATTCGTGCTGGCTAGGCGGTGGTCACACGGACAGAGAAGGTTAAGCCACCTCGCCGTGAGTCTAGGCCGGTCTTCATGGCTGATGCCATTCGCTCGGGGAGGTCTGCTCTTAGAAGGGAGGCAGTTACTAACCTCCGCCCGACACGTGCTCAGGATGGCGGATCGCGGGCGGCCGCATAGAGAGGGGGTGAATGTGTGGATGTGGCGAGCCCAGAAATCGCCATCGAGGACGCGGGCGGAGAAGGCGGGTCCTTAGACTAAGTGGAGATGGTGGCTGGCCAGTCTTCCCATCGCATAGTGATTCCAAGTCATTATAATTTGTTGGAAAATTGCGAGGAGGCGGCCACTAGTATGACACTTTTATGTGCGAGCACCGAGAGCGCAGCCCTAGCGGAGACCAGTGACAAGGAATTGGTCCGAAGAGTGGTGGGTGCAGCCTTGCAGGTATGTCTTTTGACTTGATTGATTTTTTTTGTATTTGTGGAGGGTGATTTTCCTTGCACTTACTTTTCGGCTTTTTCCAGACTCTTATCTTGGAGGCGGAGAGGGGTCGACGTCTGAAGAAGAAAGTGGACAAGTACAATAAGTTGGTGCAGAAGTATAACAAGACGCGTGAGGTGCACTGAACCTTGGCCGATATGTATAAACATGACCCTAACTTTAGGGGTTCCGTGAGGGCCTCGTGCAGTCTGAGGCGTAATTGAAGAAGAGGGTGACTGAGCTAGAGAAAGTTGACGAGCAACTCATGGTCGTTATTGCTCGGTCTGCGGAGATGGAGATCCTTATTCAATCTAAGGATGAAGAATTACAGCTCGGCCGTGTAGTGGCAGAGGAGGCGGCGGAATTGCGCACTCGGGTTGCGGCCTTAACGACAGAACTTGATGCCAAGAAGGCCGAGGTTGAGGACCTCAAGCGGGCTCTTGCACAGGCTGATGCGTCTCGCGAGGCACACGAGATAGGGGTGTATGCGGAGGCCCGTTTGGTCGTACTTGAAGAATTTTTGGTGGCCGAGTGAGCATCTGAGGAAGAAGTTGAGAGCCAACGCAGTTCGTTAAAGATTCCCGTGAAGCGGCCGACTATAGTCCCGAATCACCGGCCCGTGAGGGGGGTAACTCTGCAGATGTTATTTGTTTGGATTCCAGCTCTTGGATTTCCAAGGCGTATCCTCATGAGAATGAAGACAGGCCACATGAAGACCAGGCAGGGCAGGATAATCAGAGTGGCGGAGGCCTTTAGGATTTTTTGTAAATATGTTTGTAAATACCGATTTTTGTATCATGGGTGTTGACCCTTTTGAAGATAAAGACATATGACTCTTGCCATAGTTAATCTTTTTCTGTTTTCTGGAACCTCGTTGTATTTTTTTGTCGTAGTTGAAGCTAAGTGGGTCATTCGGCGGCCTTGACCATGTAGAAATGATGGCTTCGGCTACGTAAATTTTGACAACCTTAGTTACGTGAAAAGGGTGGACTTAGCCGTATAGAACGATGGCTTTTAGCTATGTAAGATCTGACGACCTTAATGCGTGTTCGACGGCGGCCTTAACCATGTAAGATTTTTGCGGCCTTGGCCGTGTGAAAACGATGGCCTTAGCCATGTAAGATTCGATAGCCTTAACTGTGTAAAAATGATGGCCTTAGTTATGTAAAATTTGACAGCCTTAGCCATGTAAAAATGATGTTCGTAGCCATGTAAAATTCGACGGCCTTAGCCGTGTAACAACGATTGTCGTAGCCATGTAAAATTCGACGGCCTTAGCCGTGTAAAAACGATAGTCGTAGCCATGTAAAATTCGACGGCCTTAGCGGTGTAACAACGATGGACGTAGCCATGTAAAATTCAACGGCCTTAGCTGTGTAAAAACAATGGCCTTAGCCATGTAAAATTCGACGGCCTTAGCCGTGTAAAATCGATGGCCTGAGCCATGTAAAATTCGACGGCCTTGGCTGTGAAAAAATGATGATCGTAGCCATGTAAAATTTGACGGCCTTAGCTGTGTAAAAATAATGGCCTTAGCCATGTAAAATTAGACGGCCTTAGCTGTGTAAAAACGATGGTCGTAGCCATGTAAAATCCAACGGCCTTAGCCGTGTAACAATGATGGCCATAGCCATATAAAATTCGACGGCCTTAGCCGTGTAAAAATGATGGTGGTAGCCTTTTCATATGGAGATGGTCGTAGCCTTTTCATACATTTGGAAATGGCCATAGCCTTTTCATACATTTGGAGATGGTCGTAGCCTTTTCATACATTTGGAGATGGTCGTAGCCTTTTCATACATTTGGAGATGGCCGTAGCCTTTTCATACATTTGGAGATGGCCGTATCCTTTTCATACATTTGGAGATGGCCGTAGTCTTTTCATATATTGGAGATTGCACTAATCCGGCCGTAGCATTTTCATACATTTGGAATGGTCGTAGCCTTTTCATACATTTGGAGATAGTCGTAGCCTTTTCATACGTTGGAGATGGCACGCCTCGTTAAAAACCTTTCCGAGAACTCCAATTGGGAAAAAACCCGGGTAAGGGAAAAAGAGTACGACTTAGGGGACGTCTTTTAGAAGTGGAAATGTTTGAGGTGAGCGACATTCCAGTTATTCTGGAGCGTTTTTCCTTCCATTGTCTCTAGCTGGAATGCTCCTTTCCCATATGCCGCTGTGATCTTGTAGGGTCCTTCCCAGTTTGTGCCCGGTTTTCCTTCTTGGGTCTTTGGAGGCCAACGTCTTGGCTTTCAGGACGTAATCTCCTACTTTAAGTGGCCTTATTTTTTCCCTTTTGCTGTAATATATTTCGACTTGTTATTTTTGCGCTACCATCCTGATGTGGGCCATTTCCCTTATTTCTTCAGCTTCATCAAGATCCTGAAGTATGCTGGTATCGTTTTCTGTTCCACTGGTGTCTGAATACCTTAGGCTGGGTTCGCCTACTTCGACAATTATGACCTCGTCGGTTCAATAAACTAGTGAGTACGGGGTTTCCCCGGTGCTGGACTTGGGTGTAGTTCTGTGTGCCTACAAGACTTCAGGTAGTAGTTCGGGCCATAGCCCCTTGGCATCTTCAAGCTTCTTTTTCAGTATGTTTAGAATTGTTTTGTTGGAGGACTCCACTTGGCCGTTGGCGACGGGGTGGTATGGCGTGGATAGTATCCTTTTGATGCGCCATTTCTCGAAGAACTTGATCGGTTTTTGACCGATGAACTGACGCCCGTTGTCGCAACTGATTTCTTTGGGGATGCCAAAGAGGCATATGATGTTCTTCCATATGAAGGCGGTGACTTCTTGTTCGCGTATTTGCGCGTACGCACCTGCTTCCACCCACTTGGAGAAATAGTCAGTTAAAACAAGTAAAAATCGTACATTTCCTCATCCAGCAGGTAGCGGGCCGACAATATCCATTCCCCATTTGATGAATGGCCAGGGGAAATGATGGAATGGAGGGGTTCTCCAGGTTGGTGTATCGTTGTTTGCATCGCGGACATACTCAGCTGCCTCTTTTTTTCATGGTAAGCCAGTAGTAGCCGGCACGTATGATGCATCGCACAAGGGCGCGGTTGCCAGTGTGAGCTCCGCAATGGCCTTCGTGCACTTCTTCGAGTACCGGCCTCGTTTGGTGCGGCCCTAAGCACTTGGCTAGGGGGCCACCGAACGTTCTTTTGTAAAGGTCATTGTTGATCATGCAGTATCGGGCGGCCTGTATGCAAAGCTTCTTCACCTCCTTTTTATCGGGGGTAATGTCCCATCCTGTAAATAAGATATGAACAGGTTGCGCCAGTCCCAAGTCAGGTTTAAAGAAAGTACCTCAGTGTGATCAATGGGCGAGTGGAGGATTGTGACCACACTTTCTTTGTTGATGTTTTTGGTGGCTGCATCCAACTTTGTCAGGCCGTCCGCTTCGATGTTCCATGCTTTGGGAATTTGTTCGAAGCGACATTCGTCAAATGTAGCCATCAGCTTGCGGATTTCTGTCTGGTACTTTTGTAAACTTTGCTCTTTGATTTGATAAGTCCTAGTGACCTGGTTTACCATAAGTTGGGAGTCGCAGTGGAGGAGGATTCGGTGATCCCCATAATTGGCGGCTAGTTTCATGCCTGCAATAACAGCCTCATACTAGGCCTCATTGTTGGTCATTTTCGGGTATCGTATGGACTGACGAATTGTTTCGCCCGTGAGGACCTCAAGAACAAGTTCCAGTCCCGATCCCAATGCATTGGCGGTGCCATCCGAATAAAGGACCCGTAGGTCGTTTTTAGAGGATGCGCGTTGTGCCTCGAGTTGTGACTTTGGAAGGAGTTCCGCACTAAAGTCGGCAATGAAGTCGGCTAGGACTTGAGACTTGATGGTGGTCCTTGGAAGATATGTGATATCATGCTCGCTGAGCTCAACAGCCCATCTGGCAAGCCGTCCTGAGAGTTCAGGCTTGTGTAAGACACTCCTTAAAGGGAAGGTCGTTACTACCCTTATAGGGTGGAATTGGAAATAGGGTCGTAGCTTCCGTGAAGCTACCACGAGTGCTAATGCCAGCCTCTCAAGGTGTGGGTACCGGGTTTCAGCGTCCACTAAAGTTTTGCTAATGTAATAATAGGAGACTGTGTACCTTTATTTTCGCGCACTAGGACGACACTGACCGCGACTTCCGATACGGCCAAGTACACCAACAACAGTTCACCTGGGTTGGCTTTGACTAGTAGGGGTGGTGATGACAGATATGCCTTTAAACTTCAGGGCGTCAACTCATTCTTCGTTCCATTATAGTCCCTGGTCTTTTTTCAATACACCGAAGTATTTACGGCACATGTCGGAGGAGCGCGAGATGAACCTGGAGAGGGCGGCTATTCGACCCGTCAGCTTCTGCACTTGTTTTTTGCTGCTTAGAATTTCTAGGATGGATTCTATGGCCTTGATATGGTCTGGGTTGACTTCGATGCCCCTTTGTGAAACCAAAAACCCTAGGAACTTTCTCGAGGATACACCGAAGGTGCATTTTTCAGGATTCAGTTTCATACCGTATCTTCTTAATATTCTTTCAAGTGATCGAGGTGGTCCTCTTTATTTGACGACTTTTCTAGCATGTCGTCAATATAGACCTCCATCGTTTTGCCGAGTTGCTCTTTAAACATCGTAGTCACCAGCCTCTGGTATGTAACCCCCGCATTCTTGAGCCCGAAGGGCATTACCTTGTAGCAGTATGTTCCTTGGTGAGTGATGAAGGTCGTTTTCTCCTGATCTTCCTCGGCCATCATGATTTGATTGAAGCCGGAGTACGCGTCCAGGAAGCTTAACAACTCATGCCCTGTCGTTGCGTCTATTAACTGGTCGATGTGTGGTAGTGGGAACGAATCTTTTGGACATGCTTTGTTTAGGTCGGTGAAATCCACGCACATCCGCCACTTCCCATTTTTCTTTTTGACCTTTACAACATTGGCGACCCATTCTGGATACTTGGACTCCCTAATGGAACTGTTCGCCAGTAGCTTGTCTACTTCTTCACTTACTGGTTCGTTGATGGCAGCATTGAATTTCCTCCTTACCTGCCGCACGAGCGGGTATAACGGATCGACATTTAGTTTATGGGAGGAGATTTATCGTGGAATCCTTGGCATATCTCCATGGGAAAAATCAAACAGGTCTGCCTGGTTAGATAGAAATTCACGATACTTACTTGGGTTTGAAAGGTCGTGGCCTATATAAGCCTTCTTTGTGGAATCGTTATTGCTCAGCTGGACGGGGTCGAGATCTTCGACCGTGGCCTTGTTAGCCTCAACGTCATCGAGATCTTTGATGGCATCCTCTGTCAGGTGGACCTTAGTCCCCAATAGGGCTGATTGTTATTCCTCCGCACTCGCTTCTTTGAGATGTTTGGTGTGCGTGTAATCTTGAGCTATTTTATAACTCTCTTGGGCGGTGCGCGGCTTGCCCCATATATTATACACCCCCATGGGGTATGGAATTTCATCACTTGATAGAAACTAGAGGGGACTGCCCTCATGGCATGTATCCACGGACGTCCGATGATGGCGTTGTATGTTGTTTCCTTGTTCATTTCGTGGAAAGTGGTTTCCATCGTAACTCATCCCGCCAGAACGGGTAGTGTTTTCTCCCCATAGGTTCTTTCCACTGCATTGTTAAAACCAGTTAGTGTTATACATCGTAGAATTATCTTATCCTCGAGTCCCATTAGTGCAGGGACTCTTAGATAAATGATACATGCGCCACTGTCGTCGACCATAATCCTTTTAATGTCAGTATCTACTATGCATAAAGTAATAACTAACGCATAATAAAAGAAGAAAAACAAACCATCGGTATCAGACTTATCTTCGAAGGTGATACTATCTTCGAAGTCATCATATCGTTCGTGAGCGATGGTTCTCTTTAATTTGTGAGTGGTGGTGAATTTGACATGGTTGATTGCTGAGTCATCTTCGTCCCAAATGATCATTTTGATGGTGCGTGTTGGTGAGGGCGAACTTGGCGGGCCGCGAGGTTATTCCCGCTCACGTGCGAAGTTGAGCTTCCCTTTGTCGCTAAGCAGTTCTTTCAAGAATCCTTGGTTCAACATCCGGACCACCTCTTGCCGGAGACCTATGCAGTCTTCGGTTCTGTGCCCCCATTCATGGTGGAACTCACATAGGGCATTCGATTTTCTGGTGGCGGGGTCGGACTTCATCTTCGCTGGCCATTGTACTTTGTTGCCCAACTTCCCCAGTGCGTACACTACTTCTGAAGGAGATACACAAAAAGTTATGTGCAGATAGTAAAGGAGGCAAACCTTTGTTGTTCCTCAATGGGGCGACATGTCGCTGTAAGGCGTCTGCGTGCCTTGGCGGATGCGAAGATTTTATGTACGGTTGGTGCCTCTCCTTGTTGAGGCGTGGTACTTGTTCCCGTCGTCCCTCGTTGCGTCGGTCTCTTCGGATTTTTGGGTTAACCATTATTAGCCACCAGGTCGGGCCATTAAGGTCGCAATCGTCTCCACGTATCGGCACAGTAGGCGTTGTGAATTTTTTCCCAGGTGGTGGGGGGATATTTCATAAGATGGCAAGCAGTTTCCTGTTTGCCAATGAGCCGTCCCTGCTGAGTCCGTTCTGAAAAGTTGCGACTGCCATTCCTTCAGACACATTTGGTAGGCTCATTCTGACCCTGTTGAACCTGGCCAAGAACTCTCTGAGCCCTTCTCCTGAAGCCTGTCGGACAGCAAAGATGTCGTTGACCCGTGCTTCCACTTTCTTGCCTCCTGCATGGGCGGTGACAAATTTATCTGCCATTTCCTCGAACGTGGAGATGCTTTTGGCAGGTAGCTGGGAGTACCATGTTAGGTCCACTCATGTTAGCGTTTCACCGAACTTCTTCAGAAGTACGGATGGTACCTGCTCCTTAGATAGATCATTACCTTTGACTGCCGTGACATAGTAAATCAGATGGTCCTCGAGATCTGAGGTCCCGTCATATACCTTCAAGTGGGGGCATTTTGAAGGTCTTTGGGATGGGGTATGATGCAACTCTTTCTGTGTAGGTTTGTTCAACGAATCTCCCCACATCTCGCTTTGGCAGCAGCTTAGGCACACTCGGGATCTTGTCCACTCTTTCTTGGTGCTCCTTCATCTGGTTGCGAAGCGACCTATTTTCGTTTTCCATTTCCTCCATCTTTTTTAGGATGGCTGTGACCTCGGGTTCATCTTCGACTACGACATGGTCTGTCGCTGGTGTGCGTCTAGCGTTTTGGGGTGGCTTCCCAGCTAAACTACTCAGAGCGTTTGCCAACCACTCTTCCAGCAACCTCTTTATCTCCGGGGATGCTTCTTTAGTTGAGATGTAGAAGCCTCTTTTTCTCGTAGAACCACCAAATCTTCGAAGGTGGGTTTTCCACTTTTATCAAGGTACTAGGGGTTGCGTGTAGAACATCCCCTTCAGCAACCGTGTTGAGAGAGACCATGAGATCAGCTCTAACATCCACGATAACTTTTATTCTTGCTTTGTTTTCAGCCATTCTAGGTAGTAGAAAATGGTTTTTGAAGGATATCTAGAAGTAAACTACAACTTTGATTCACAAAATCCCCACAGACGGTGGCAAATTGTTTGGCTAAAAAGTTATTTAAATAATTATTAGGCTCAAGAACAATCAAAAATAATAAAGGGTTAATTAGAATCAAGCGTAATATGAACTAGAGAATATCGTATAGCTAAGATCTATGATAATAGTGTAGATATCTTGACATGTAAGAACAATAAGGCAAGTAATAATCTTTGCACAAGAGAGAGAGAGAGAGAGAGAGAGAGAGAGAGAGAGAGTTGTATATTTTGAATAGCAAAATACCCATAAGCCTTTACGAAGGAAAGGCCCCCTTTATATATTAAAGGACCTTTCTCGAAATAATCAAAAAAAGTATAGAGGTTGGTGGTCTCAGCGTTCGGTGGAGTCAGAGCTTCAAATGACGTCGTCTTGAGTCATGTCACTCAGCCCGGCCACTTGCTGGGGTCGACCTTACTCGAGTCGGCCTCAGTTAGGCCGGTCTCTATATCAAGGTCGTGCATTAGATAGCATAAGAACACAGGGAACCAAATTTGCCCAATACAGAATAAAAGCAAAATGGAAAAAAAATAAGAACAATAGTAATTACCATATATGTTTAAATGAGAAATAACTTATTTTTATTTTGATTATAAGATTTTCTCTTTTTATTTTAGAGGCAAAAATGAATTTTAAATAAATAACTTTTTCTATTTTGAAATGTCAAATATTTCCACTTATTTGGAAAAAATTTACATTTCCAAAATCAGTAGTTAAAATGATATAGAACAAGACAATATTCTAAAATATTAACCTTTATTTTTAGTACTCATTAGTATTATAATTTTTTCTCTATCTAAAAAAATAGTTTTTAGGCGTGTGAATAAAATAACTGAACAAAGTTTTTAAGCATATACAATGTGCGTTTGTGTGTGTATACATACACACACATGAAAATCATCCTTTAGAAGCTTTTTTTTTCTTCTTAATTGTGTAAATAATTTTTGAATTTTTGTTGTTATTACCAAAATTATTGATGTTACACCTCCTTTTTCCGCACATCGCGAGGGCGTAACGGATTAATGGAGTTTTTCAATTAAAGGACAATCGAAACGGGATTTATTAAAAAGATTCAAAGTCGCCACTTTGGAGATTTATGGTGTCCCAAGTCACCGGTTGAATCCTGAATCGAGCAAAAGGTTGACTCTGTATTACAGTCTGCGTACCAGATATCCGGATAAGGAATTATGTTAACCCGGGAGAAGGTTTTAGGTATTTTCGGGTTCCGTGGTTCTAGCACAGTCGCTCTACTGTCATATTCGGATTATTTATTTGATTTTTAAACATGTGAACTTATGTACAATTTTTAATTTTTAACTGCTTTTATCGTTATTATTACTATTATTACTTTACAGAGAATTGCAACATTGTGAAAACATATCTCGGACCACGTCACAACCAGTATACCCGTGGTCGTCGACACATTTCGACTCTGTCGAGATTTGGATTTGGGTCGCATAAATGCACACCCGAATTTAGAAAGGTAAGATTAATTAAGGCGTGTCCTAAAGAGGCTAACGTGTCATTATTTTTTGGAAAAAGCCGCGAAAATCGCTAAGTGACCAACTCCAAAATCTATCCAATTGTTATATATTTATCGAGGGCCCCACAATTTGTAATGTACTGTGGCGAGGCACGCCTCCTTTATTTTAAGGATATCCTAAAGTGACTACATTTTTTCTATTAAAGTTTGTCTCTAATAAAAGATAAAAATTCTAGTTTATTTCATGCTTGAAAGGCAATCAATTATTGGCTACTAATTTAAGACCAATGCTAATAAAATATTTACAATTGAACTCGCGCAACGAGAAATTATTTCAAGCCTTGTTCTATAAACTAATATTACTAAATTTTGAAATTATGAATAGATATGAAATTGACAAACGATATTATCAAAACAAACTGATTATCCTTTAACTTATTTAAACCACATTGCTAGATGAATTGAGTCGTTGGAATTTATTGTATACAACTAATCGAAACTAGAATTAACATTAATCACGAATGCCTACAAAAGTTTAAACCTAATTTTTAACACTTCTTATCTCCTACGATAATCACCTCCATTTAAAATTACATTTTTTTGAATGACTTCAAAATCTTTGTATTTTTTTTTTTTATGATAAAGCAGTAAAACAACTAACTTTCTTTAAAAAATGATAGTAAAAGTCCAAATTTTAACTCAAACTCGGGAGAACTACAATGCAATTAACCTTTAATTCAGTGCATGCTAATAAATTAGAATAATTGCTAGCCATATTGAACTATCCATTTTAAACAGCAGAGTAAATAAACTAAAAATGCCAGGACTTGATATTTCTATTAACTACGACTTGATTGTCTACAAATTCAGTCCTTCCCTTTACGTTGTTGATCACATTGGATCCTAAACTAGTCACTAGGGGGCAATTATCCCAAACCAATATATGATTAGTACCCACTACACATCAAAAGTCCAAAACCAATCGTCCAATGACTACAACATCAAATTCCAAATAGTTTTTAGACAGTTCGATCCAGTCAAGTTATACAATCTAAAGTCTACATAAATACAAATCAACATTGGACTATAACATATCGTTTAACATTTGTATCGACTAAAAAAATGGCAGTCCAAACAGATGCCGTTTAAGGAACATATTTATCTCATTTCCACCTCAATAGTTACATCAAATCAGATTTGGATGTGTACCTGGTATTTTGGAAAACACGAAAAGAAGAAAGAGTGAACAACAACAGTAGTGACAGCAATGCAGCAACAATAATACAACACAGCACAACAGTAACACCAGATGAAACCCAGGAGCAAATTCAAAAACCAAATGGAATACAGATACGTTTGATGAACATCGACAATATATGCCCAATGATAGAACCGGGCAGAATCAAACGACAATAGCAACAAAGGAAAACAAACCGCTTTCTGATTTTGGACGCTCAAAGAAGAAGGCTTCAAATTTCACAGAAGTAAATACAACCTAGTACTGATTTTCAGAAGTTAGAAGAAGCAACTTCTTTCAGTTTTCAACTCTCAAAACACTACAATTCTTATGTCAAAGTTCAAAACTTTTTCAATTCAAAGTTCTGAAAAATCTTTTTGTTTCACAAAAAACTTTCGCCATTAAAATCTGGATCCTTTTTCTCAAGTTTTTGTTCTCCAAAATCTGATCTTCAAATTAGCCAAATGACTCTTATTTATCTAAAAACAAGACCATCTCCCCTTTCCACTTTAATTATTATTACTATCCTTTTATCATTACCCTTCCAATTACCCCTTCTTTAATATTCAGCGCCCAAATATGCTCTTTTATGTGTGTTCTTTACACTTTTTATCATTAAACTACTATTTCTTATTCCAATCAAGTAAGAGTAGTCAAATTACCCTACTACCCTTTGTCTATTAACTTTTCACTTTCACTTATAATTGTCTCCAATCAGTTTATTAGCATCTTTAATTTAATTACTAGTGGTTAAATTCAAATAAACACTTGAAATCCCCTTTCAAGCTGTAACATACCCACAACTATATCTAATTCAAACTTGCTAACTAACTAAGTAGATTCCTAATTGATACAAATAAATTGAATTTAAATCAAAATCACACAAAAGACTTAACAGAACACTGAAGTTGGAACTGAAGCTAAAGCTGAATCCAAATCTCATTGATACTTAACAGAAGACTTATCTACAATTTGAAATTTGACCTCGAATTAGATCAAAAGTATTGCAGTGAATTAGAACACAGCCCTATTGGACCATACATGTCAGATTTCCAGTCATGATAGACATACTATGGGAATGAATGATTGAGTTCATAATTCTAAATTAAGCAAAAAGTGAGCGAAACTGTGATATACTCGATAAAACATGAACTGAATTCATATGCAAACTGATGAACATCAACGAACAAACATCATTATAAATGAAACCATTTGAACCACTGGTACCATCAAACAAATCACATGAGTAATCACAAAAGTGCATTACGGATACTAACTTAAAAATTAAACTAAAGGATAAAACAAATTCAACTGGTTCAATAGCCTAATATATATCAACGACCAGTGATGAAAATTGGACCAGAAAAAGGTCCGACAGAGTAGGGAGAAATAATTGATAGAAGGTGATGAAACACCACGGAAGCAACCTTAGCAACAAACAAAGAAAGTAAAGAAAAAGAAAATACCTCAAAAGCAGTCCCAGTTTGCATTTGCTCTAATTGAAGCCTCAATTTGAACTTGAAGCCGACATGGGCCTTAATCGAGTGTTCTCGATGGAGAACACACGACTAAGGTCAATGACGACCTCAATCTTCCTACTTCGGCCCGATTCCAGGCTTGGCACTGTTAGGGTTCGTTCAATCAATTCGAGATTTGTCAAGTTCAGGTTTGATTACAGTAAAACTAAGGGTGGTTCAATGGCGAGGGAGGTCAGGTGGACAACTGGAATAAGTTTGGGGTTAATTGAACGAACTAGGGTTCCGGACCAGTTTTTTGATCTAATATTCGAATGGCTTGGGGTGATTCGAAGCAAAACGAGTGTGGATTTGGAGAGGGGGGATCAAGATGGTTCAGTGGTGTGATTTTCACGGTCATTGGAGGTGGTGCCGCCTGATTTCAGGCGAAGGAGTGAGGGGGCGGCTAGGGTTTGGGCTAGGGTTTTTGTTCAGTCTCTGAGAGAGACAAAAGAGGGGGGGGGGGGGGGCTGTTTGGATTGAGGGGTGGGGTAATGGTTTTAGGTTATATAGTATGGGGGAAAAGGATCCAAGCCATTGGATAAATTACGGTCAATCGTTAGGATTATTTCATTTAAATGAAACAGTGTCGTTTGGGTGTAGTAACAGGCAAGACCGGGTTGGGGAGTGGGTCGGGTTGGGGAACGGGTAATGGAGATGGCTTTTGAGCCGTTGGATCCTGCAAGATCAACAGTTGTGATTGGTTGTGACAGATACGACAATGTTTGAGGTATCTGAGGGGCCTGACCAGATTGGACCGAGTTAGGCGCAAAACACGGCCTGGACTTGGTCAACATTTGAGTGGCCCAGATCTGATTTGCCCCATTTTTTACTTTCTTCTTCTAATTCCTTTTCTAATTACTAATTTACCAAAATCCTAAAATAAGTTATAAAACCAAAATTATCTTGAAAAGATATTAATTAAACCTAACAATAATTAACACACAAGATCAAACATTGCTTAAACAAAATTATGCAATTTAAACAATAAAATGACAAAACTACCCAAAATTCATATTTTTGTGATTTTCATCCTTTTAAAATAGGAAATGGTTTAATTAATTTAAAAATGCACAATTAAATCCTAAATATGCATGCAACATATATTTATATATTTTTGATTAACTACAATAAAGTAAACATTTACGGATAAAAATAACTACCAAAATGTTACGCAAAAATTTCAAAATTGCACCCGAAGGTAATTTGCTTTATTTTTCGATTTCTCTTGGAGTAATTTCCATGAAGCAAAAATCACGTGCTCACAATTGATACAGATAAATTATTCGAATTTAAGTTTTTTCTATATCCAATTATTTATTCATCAAGTTTAAGTGCTTAAACTCTTATTTTTTCAAATTTATTTTTTAATATCATATTTACGTGATTTGCCTTGGAGTTTGTTACATTTGACCAACATGTTGTCAAGTTGGTTTCGGTTCATTAAGATGTACAAAATCAAAATACAAATGGTTGCGAAATTCTCACTCTTGAGATTGGGGGTGATCTACCTACTTATTATTGGCGAGCCGTTAAGGTACCACCATCTAATTTATTGAACAGAGAACGAGAAAAGGAGCAAAATTGAGATTCTTTAGAATGAGGGTTACTTATTGCACTTTATATGTTAGAAACAGATGATGGTCTTGATATAAAAGTTGATATTTTGGATATGATTAATGAGATACATTGGACATACTGCTCTCCCTATACGTTTCTTCTCAAAGTTGAGCACCACTATTCTCATGGATTGGAATAGCCGACTATCATTCATTAGAGTAATAAAAGTTTTGGTACGGCGCTTGGAGGAAAGGGCTTCTGGATAATTTTTTGGAATATGGTCCCTTTAATATCGAGGGTGCCTTATGATCGGCTTTGAAGTTGTATGTTTCCATCTTTTTGTCATTAGCCTCAATCTTTTTTTTACCCGACTCCACCCATTTTTTCAACTCTTTGTGCATTCTCATCACCCTGGGATTTATTCCGGGATCTGCTTCACCGGTCTCTCGGTAATTTGCTCATCTCTTTGAGTGCTTTCCCGGGATTGTTCGTGCTAGACCCTATTGGGGGGGTTGCTTTGATTCTGTAGCTGCGTTATTGCCGCTTGTTGAGCCTGAAAAGTTAGCCGTAGGCTTACCCCATCAGCTTCGCCTTCCCGCGTTTCTCGAGCTATTGGTCGGGGTCCTCCACGAGTACTATTTTCGAGATCAGTTGGCAAACTGATTGTATGAGTCAAAATTAGATCAGAGAAACTTGGTACGAGATCAAGGCCGTGGACGTACATACCAAGGACGTGGACGTCCTCAACTGTCATGGATGTACACACCAAGGACGTGGACGTCCTCAACTGTCACGGATGTACACACCAAGGACGTGGACGTCCTCAACTGTCACAGACGTACACACTAAGGACGTGGATGTTCTCAACTGTCACGGACGTATACACAAAGGACGTGGACGTACACACCAATAATGTGGACGTACAAACCAAGGTCACAGACGTACACACCAAGGACGTGGATGTCCTCAACATTGATTATTTCGACGAGGGTCTCTTATTATATAAAGGAGACCCTAACATTGTAAAATGGGGCTATCGGGATCTCCCTCTCCCTCTCTCTATAAAATATGTAAATATACTTCTCCAGAAAAATGAGAATATGTGATCCAATACTTTCATCAGATCCAAAAGGGTCATGAAGTTCTTATACACGTCTATTATTCATCTTTATGAAAAGAAAGAAGATCCGTCTCACTAAAGACCGTATGAATCTCTTCCTTTACTCATATATTTGTTACTTAATGCATGTTTAATTATGCTATCAAATCTGATAATAATCGTCATTGACATTTATACTCGACTATGCCTTTTAATACGTATTGTTCGTCCTAGATCTAGAGTTAATTATTCTTAACTAGGATTTACCCTTGATTATTTTGATTGATTTGCTCGAAAAGTATTTGATAATTTTTGAGTCAAATAATTTGACGCCGTGTGTGGGGATTTTCTAGTTGAAGTTTTAGTTTCCTCTAGATCCAAAATTATATAATTGTGTTAGTTAAAAAGTCTGAGGTTATGGTCCTAAAAGAAAACTTGCAAGAGTCTTTTAGTAAAAATCTCTCTTATAAAAGAGAATTAAAGACTCGCCGCCTATTGTCAGAAATCATTAACAACATAGTTTCACATTTTATATGGTGCTTTAAGAATTTTTTTTGAGGAAACTAATGAAAGTGCTAATTGCTAGACAATTGAAACAGCACATACATTCCATTTCTTTCCTCTTGTCCGCTCCAACTTGAATAAGCTCTATTTAGAATACTACTACCTATGTACGACTTCTTCTTTCAGGACCTCTGTGAGTTGACGTGTTTAGTGGCTCTGTAAACACAAATTTCACAAGATTGTCACTTTGAAAAGCAATGATAGTCCAAGTACTTGTCAAATAAAAAAGAAATAGCACAACCCTCTCTTATCCTTGTTCATTCATAAATTATCACTATGGCAAGCACTTGTAACAAGTCTTTCTGCATCAACTATATGCTGCTAAATCCAGAGAAAAGTAGTGTATTAGACTTGATACGTATCTTGTTTTCCAGTAAAATATTGGGACAAAAAATTTCATTGATTGCCCTGATCAAGAAATGACTAAGGTGCCATTTTCACAAAGATGGATAATTTTTATTTCCATTCTTTTCCAAAAGATTTTACAGTCTACTGCTAATCCTTTGGCAGGATTTGGCAATGCTATTGAGTACTGGCTTAATCTTTTGAACGTTAACGTCGGCTTTTTTCGTCTTGTTTTCAATGCCTTAAGAGAAGATACCTTGAAGCAATAAGTATGATGGCTGCCAAAGCTTCTTACGAGAACAAAGCATATATTGAAACTACGGTCAAAGATAACTGGAAGATGGATTTGTTGAGCTCCTTTGACTTCGGGAATGGTGCGGGTACTACCCAACTTTCTCCAACTGGATTTCAGATAAATCTCGGACAGGCCGTACCCGCCTTAGTTTCAGCAGGTGATTGCGGCCCCGGAACACTTGAGTGCACCACCGTCGGGGATACTAGCAAGTTCACTATCGAAGGCGCCGGTGGCCTTGATTTCTATGTCATTAGAGTTGTGGGTGGTTATAACTTACCTATACTAGTGAGTCCATGAGATGGAGCCGGCGCTGGAAACTGTATCACAACTGGGCGTGTCCGGTGAAGCTAAAACTGAGGAGTACCAGCAACGACGAAGAAGGCGGTAAATCCGTTACACCCAAGAGCGCGTGTGAACCGTCTGGGGATCTGAGATATTGTCATAGCAGGCCCTATACTACGCCTGACACATGCATGCCGATGGGTTACTCGGAGTTTTTCAACTGTCATGGACGTACACACCAAGGACGTGGACGTTCTCAACTGTTATGGATGTACACACCAAGGACGTAGACGTCCTCAACTGTCATGGACGTACACACCAAGGACATGGTCGTCCTCAACTATCACGGACGTACACACTAAGGACGTGGACGTCTTCAACTGTCACAGACATACACACCAAGGACATGGACGTACACACCAAGGATGTGGATGTACACACCAAGGTCGGACCGTCATCAACGGTCATGGACGTACAGGCCATGAAGCATCTAGTTTATCTTGGAAAACTCAAAAGGAATATTCTACCGAATATTCACTGAAAATTGTACTTTTTTGATTATTTCGAGGAGGGTCTCTTATTATATAAAGGAGACCCTAACATTGTAAAAGGGGGCTCTCGGGATCTCCCTCTCCCTCTCTCTGAAAAATATGTAAACATACTTCTCTAGAAAAATGAGAATATGTGATTCAATACTTTCATCAGATCCGAAAAGGGTCATGAAGTTCTTGTACACGTCTATTATTTATCTTCGTGAAAAGAAAGAAGATCCATCTCACTGAAGACCGGGTAAATCTCTTCCATTACTCATATTTTTGTTACTTAATGCATGTTTATTTATGCTATAAAATCTGATAATAATCGCCATCGACATTTATACTCGACTATGCCTTTTAATTCGTATTATTCATCTCAAATCTAGAGTTAATTATTCTTAATTAGGATTTATCCTTGATTTATTTCGATTAATTTGCTCGGAAAGTATTTGATAACTTTTGAGTCATACATTGATGTGTAGAGAGTTTTGGAGAAGTAAATTGGTTTGAGGCTTCTCATTCAAATATATTGCTTACAAATGTATATATTGAGTACAGGGAAATCAAAACCTACCAACTATAAGATTGTACAATAATGAAGGAAAACAAAAACCTACCAACTATAGGATCGTACAATTAATGAGAGAATATTCTACCAATAATAAAAAGATACACAAAAGATATTTACAATATTTCCTAATACGCCCCCTCAAGAAGGAGGGCCGGAGGACATGCCAATCTTGGACATCAGTAGAAGAAGCCGAGGAGGTCGTAACCCGTAATAAGGGTTCGGAATTAGAATTTCCACACAGGGTAATTAGTGGAATCCAATTTGAGAGGGATCTGAGTCGATGCATTGATGGCAATCGGCTGTAGAAGATCGTTTGATGTCGTAACGGCCATGAAGCGCGAGGCTGAGGAGGCGCTGATCGACGTCGAGAGAGAGAGCTGCCGATTAGTGCAGCTGCGGCGTGACAAGACGCCGGAGAGAAGGCGCTGAGAGAGAGGGCTGCCGGTAGTGCAGCGGCAGCGCGGCAAGACGCCGGAGAGAAGGCGCTGAGAGAGATGGCTGCCGGTTAGTGCAGCGGCGGCGCAGCAAGAGGCCGGAGAGGACCGTGAAGGTCGGCGGCTGATCTTCTTTGCCGGAGAGGGGCAGCAAGACGCCGGAGAGGGATGCCGGAGAGGGCTACCGATTAGTGCAGCGGCGGCGCAGCAAGATGCCGGAGAGAGGGTTGCTTCTAGAAGACGAAGCCTCCATTGTTGTTGTAGATTTACAAAGTAAAAAAAAATGTTGATAGGGAAAAAAAAGTTGTAATTTTCTGAATTTAGAAGAAAGACCTTACTAGTGCCGATTATGTCGAAGGTCGGCGGCGGCGGGCTGCCGATTAGTGCAGCCGCCGCCGCAGGTAGGGAAAAAAAAATTAGGGTTTGTTTGGCGATAAGCCACTGGCTCTGATACCATGTAGAGAGTTTTGGAGAAGTAAATTGGTTTGAGGCTTCTCATTCAAATATATTGCTTACAAAGGTATATATAGAGTACAGGGAAATCAAAACCTACCAACTATAGGATTGTACAATAATGAAGGAAAATAAAAACCTACCAACTATAGGAGTGTACAATTAATGAGAGAATATTCTACCAATAATAAAAAGATACACAAAAGATATTTACAATATTTCCTAATATGATGTTGATGGCCACCTGAGAATTATTATCGACCAGGTCGGCAACTGGGACACCTTTGGGATCGATAGGAGGCACATTATCAAGTTCTCAGCTCTTTCTCTTTTCACTTTTGGATGAAGTATGATGCAAAGACTTCTCCGATACATATACTATTTGTCATCTATCCTTCTTTTTCCTGATAATGTACCATTTATCAATTATATCTATTTTTTTCGCTCTAAGGCTGTTGTTTCTTTTAACCTAATAGACATTTCAGTACAGATCTATATGATGCTGAGAGACAGTGATAAGGCAAATCTTAGCTGGAGTCTGGAGATTTATTCATTGGTTATAATGTCTTACATCTCCATTAACATCACAATGATGAGTAGTATTCCTTTACCAAGGTTCCTTCGTTTTTTATGTTCTTTCACATTCTTAGCATCATAAATTTCAAAATGTCCATCTTAATCATAGTAAAGAGTGTTCTATCTAAAGGATTTCAGCTCCCTCGCTTCCTCTCATTGGGAAAATCTGCCAAGTGTGAGTCCACTCTTGAGCTATGTGTATTTACTTTGTATTACATTCTATCTGACTATTGGTTAGAATGGATGTAATGATCTCATGGATAGGCAAGACAAGAGGGGTTGCTCTGATGGTAAGCAACCCCCACTTTCAACTGAGAGGTTGTGAGTTCGAGTCTACCCAAGAGTAAGGTAAGAAGTTTTTGGAGGGAAGGATGCCAAGTTTCTATTTGGAAACAGTCTCTCTATCCAAGGGTAGGGGTAAGGTCTGCGTACATACTACCCTCCCCAGACCCCACTAAGTGAAATTATACTGGATTGTTGTTGTTGATACGCAACTACCGTAGTTTCTATAATTAGCTTTCTTGGAGATCCCATTGTAAGAGATTGACTTTTAGACTGTTAGTAACACAAATATAATGTTTGCAACAAGTATAAGGAGATTTTTGCACTACAACTGTTCTGCTATATAAAAATACTCACCTTTATCAAAAATAAAACGCAATAATCACTCCAAAAAGCGGGTACGCTTGACTTTTCGATACACACGGCCTTGTCGTTTCTGAATTGTGGTCGCAATTGGCGTTCTATGCAGATCTTGCAACTAAAGTCGGTACTTTTAAATTATTTTCAGTTTGAATTAGCACTTCTCACAGATGCATGTTCTCTAATGTTATTGCTAAATATTTTACCATTAATATAATTCCTCTTTATAGACAATTTCATTGTTGATACCTAAAATATAGTACATGACAGGCATCGTCTTGCAACTCAAGAACTTAATGTAATAATGTCTTCATCACAGAAGCTATGTAGGAGTTTGGATGTCGTAATCGTGTGTGAAATTAAAAATCTTTTATTAATGAGTGCATGTGTGCATGGTGTGTATTAGCTCTCACCGCCTGAATCATTGTGTTATCAGTAGACAGATCATTGTTGTCACAGACAATAGAGTATTTTTAGGAATTTGTTTCTAGCCTTCTCACTACAAAAAAAATTCAATTACCAACAAAAAAAAAAAGTTGGTAAATTAATCGAATTGGTTGGTATTTTGACTTACTAACCGATTGCCAACGGAAATTGGCCTGTTGCTAAAAGGCTCGATGGTAAATTTTACCAACTATATTGAATTGGTTGGTAAACTTACCAACTAAAAATTGGTTAGTAAACACCAAATAAATTTGTTGGCAATTTTTGAATCTTGAGTCCAAGATTTTCGTTGGTAAATTTACTAACAAAAATTCAGTTGGAAGTTCGTTAGTAAATTTACTAACATATAGAAATTGAGTAAGTAAAATTAGTTTTTGATTATTTAAATTGTGTTTGTAATTGGTTGGTAAATATAGTAACAAGAAAAATTCCATTAGTGTTATGTTAGCAACTATACTAATGGATACCAATTTGGTTGGCAAATCCAATAGTATATTTTTAAAAATACATTGGCAATCGGTTGGTAATTTTGTCTATAGAAAAGTTCTATTTAGTAAATTGTAGGCAATTTACAAACAAATAACAAATTCGTTAACAAATATGGTTATAATAATTATATTAATATTCATTTAAAGCTTTAAAAGATCCCAAAAAAACGAAAACAAAATACATATAACCAGTTATACTAGAGTTAGTTAATTAAGAACGCACAGAATTGAAGGAAAAGAGAAGACGTATGAACCCTCCAAAGCAGTTGATGCCGCAATGATTTCGAACCCAAACTAAATTCTGTCAGTTCTTTTCTTTTGCTTTTTGTTTCCTTTGTTTTCCAAAAATTCCCTAAATGTTTCTTTTCTCCCAAATCTCGTTCTTCCTCTTTTCTTCTTTTTTTTCAGAAATCTTTTTTTTTTTTGTTTGTGTTCTATTGCCTCCGCCACTCTCGTTGTGATCTTTTCCTTTAAATAGGAGAATCTCCTTCTTCATCCCCTCCAGTGCAAAAGAGTTTAAAAACATAAATGGATATGAGAGTTGAAGTTTTACATGAGGGAGTGGGGAAATGGAGAAGAGACGTGAGGAGTGGGGTGGTTTTTTGGAAGATCATGGATAGGTTGACTCATATTTGAATTTTGAACTAGTTATCAAACTTTTCAAAAGTCACGTGAATGCTTGTTATTTCTATTTTTTGTTTATTTTCTTTTGTAAGTAAAATTTAATTAAACTATTAAGACAATAAATATTAATTAACTAACTCTAGTATAACACAATATATATACATATAAGAAATTAAATATTTACATATACTTTAAGTAATACTAAGAAAGACTCTATAGCTTACTTAAATTTTTTGTTGTTGTGATTTTCATTTTCTCTTTATAAATAAAAATAAAATACGTTCTATAAGAATATATATATATATATATATATATATATATATATATATATATATATATTAAGATTAGACCTAAAGAAAATATTTACTAAAATAGTAGATAGTTTGGGTATGGTCAAAAATTGATTGTTTCCAATTATATTGCAAGTAAAGCGCCTACTGTACAGCAAGTAGGAACAGCAATGAATTTGCTCAGACAACATACATATAACCAGCATGGCAGGGCCCGACAAGGCTGTGTGATCAATTCTTCAGATACAACTACTGATGCTACAGTCTGCTGATAATCGACAACACACAAGAGAAGATGGACAATGGTCATCGATGGCCAACAAACCAGTAACACCAAAATCCAACAATAAAACTCAGATCGCAGGAAAGTGTTGCGCAAATTTGAAAAGGGAGCAGGAAAATACGCTTAAACAACGTTTCCATTTTGAAAATCATCAAGTAGAAAGAGTAATCAAGGATGCAATTCAAACTCCAGTTTTTGAAAACACTATAGCTAGAAAATTAAAGACCAAGTGGAAGGCTCCTAATTTCATTCCAAGTAAGCCTCCTTGTCGCACATGCATTCACTTCCTAGATACACCACCAAACAATGTGGTCGACCACATTGGAAGAAGTAAGTCAGGTGCTATTTTGATGAAAATTGCAACATGGGCAGACAAGAAATCAAATGTTAGGCAAATTCCAATGAGAGCGGCCAAACAAAAGCAGGCTGCTACAAATACGTCATCGAAATCCAACCGTTCAAAAATAAAAGATGATTTTTGAATACCTTTTGAACAAACTGGAGGACAATGAAATAGAAGTACAACTTCAACATTATACAAGTTTGGAAAATAAGGGACAACAATCAATTGGGTACTATACATTTTACTCTACGACTTTATTAGTATCCTCAATTGTAATCTCATCACAGAGTATGTTATAAACTCTGTGATGATCATAAAATATTTAGTCATGTCAAGTTCTTATTTTATACATGCTTGTTAATAAGTGAGGTTGTTAAACCTCAATAGGATTAGTACGGTAAGGATAGCCCGGTTTCAATACCGGTGCTACTGTCCCTTATTTGAACTTTTCCTAGTTGTTGTACTGTTATTTTCAATTATTAATAAAAAACTAGCCCTAGGCTCTTGCCTAGTGGATTAAAAAAAAAGATCTATTAATAAAATTTTCCAACCGATTAAGTATTAGTTGGCAAGTTTACTAACAGATACCATTCGGTTGGTAATTTACAAATGCATTTTAAATTAGTTGGTAAAATTAGCAACAAAATCTTTCTGTTGGTAAATACTTGGTTGGTAATTTGTTACTAATCTGTTAATAAATAATACATTCATTTTTTACACCATATTTAACAACGGATATGTACTCCGTTGGTAATTTTACCAATGAAAAATATTTGTTGGTAACATTTGAATTGGTAATCCATTAGTACGCAGTTGCTATATTAGCCGCCTATTTTTTCCGTCATATTTACCAACTAAATTATTTAGTTAGTAACATTTTGATTGGCAATTCGTTAGGAATCTGTACTAAATTCTGAAAAATAAATTAGTTACTATTTGGTTAGTAATTTGTTGCTAATACACCAACATATCCGGGGTGTTGGTAAAATCCGTAAGCAATTGAGGTTTTTTTTGTAATGTCTGGATCAAAGTTCAATTGGAATCTTCTAAATAGTTTCTTTTACCTTATAGATTATTTGTGGCTAACTTTCCTTCACCTTTTTTTTCTTTTTCTTTTCCAATTCTATTTGGTGGTTTTGTGTACTCCCACACCACATTGGTTCGATCCTTTAAAAAGTAGATGATATATCAAATGCTCTCACTTCAATCACATAGGTTGTTGATCTGGTACTAAAGTTTATCTGCCTGGATCTTTCTTGGTTCTTAGTTGATTTTCCATTTTACATATTTTTTCTCTATGCACCTGTAATTGCTTTATTTTTGTCCCCATTCACTTTTAACTTATGAAATGTACATAGACTATAAGGATCATTTTCTCCAAAATGCATTACTTCAGATTTAGCGCGTTGAAGGGCTTGCCCACTTAACATCTATTTATTGTTCTAATGTATATTTGGTTTTCCTCCGGCATGCAAATATATATTTGGCTGTTCATTATGTTACATATGGATTAATGTGTTTTTGTGTTAGGTGTTTGCCATAATTTTCTTATCACATTTGGTTTTTCTATTTGTTAAAGGAAAGGGTAATATAATTACCTTAACCGGATTTTCCTTCTTATAGAAGAATTATAAATTCCCCATCTTTGGCTAGTCCTTTTTCTTGTAGGAAAATGTTTGGACTTCTATAAATAGCGGATCCCTCCTTCTCATTCAGTAGCATCCACAATGCAGCCATAGGGGCTTGAGACTAGTGTTTAGGGGGAGAACTTTTGGGGACAAGTGTTAGTATGTCACTTGTGTTTGTCTCTTCGTGAGGTTGTTCTCTTGATATTTTGTACTCTCTTTTTATTATAGTGGATTGCTCATCTTCGCGGTGGACGTAGGTCAATTGACCGAACCACGTTAAATATTTGTGTCTCTTTTGGTATTTCTCTTTTGTTGTATGATTTATCAAATTTGCGTTACTAGCTTCCGCATGAAACCTGATTTTTCGGTCCTAACAAGTGGTATCAGAGCGAGGTTCAAGACATGTTCATCTTGGCGGGTTCAGTTCTAGCCACAATATCTTTGACGATAATCGTGATTTTTGGCTGAGAAATTTGACCGTGTGCTACGCACGTTGAGACAAACTTTGTGGTGGAGATCTGGAGATGCGACCTGTTGAAGGCTATGTGAAGAAGGTGGATCAATTTATTTTGTCAGAAAATTCCAGCCAAGGGGGAGAATTGTTAGGTGCTTGCTATAAGTTTCTAACCATATTTCGTTTTCCTATTTGTTAAAGGAAAGGGCAATATAATTACCTTAACTGAGTTTTCCTTCTTGTAGAAGGATTACAAATTCCACATCTTTGGCTAGTCCTTTTTCTTGTAGGAAAATGTTTGGACTTCTATAAATAGCGACGGTCTAACGACCCCCTAACCTAGGTTGGGGCGAGAACTCCAAAATCCAAAACGTTGGTTAGGGTTCCAAACCTTTCTCTAATAATAAGGTAAGCTTTCAAGCCGCCGCCCTTTAAAGGAGCGGGCACAGTGAACTGTAATTGTGAAAAGATTGGAAGATCTGGCCAAAGAAGGTGATAGCCCTGTAGATTCGTTCCCATGGTTCGATCCTTCCCAGTAAAACGCAGCGTGTTTGAATTCTGATCGCTTTTACGTGAGAAAGGGGGACCACCCTCTAAGCCTAAGTATTCCTCAATGACCGATAGCGTACAAGTACCGTGAGGGAAAGGTGAAAAGAACCCTATTTAGGGAGTGCAATAGAGAACCTGAGTTACGATGTGAACAATCAGTCGAAGGAGCGGAGCTTAGAGCATTTACTTTATGTAAAGCGCACTCACTCTAACGGCGTACCTTTTGCATGATGGGTCAGCGAGGAAATGGGAACAGCGGCTTAAGCCATTAGGTGTAGGCGCTTTTCAAAGGTGGAATCTTCTAGTTCTTCCTATTTGACCCGAAACCGATCGATCTATCCATGAGCAGGTTGAAGAGAGCTATAACAGGCCTTGGAGGACCGAACCCACGTATATGGAAAAATATGGGCCTTCTCATTCAGTAGCATCTACAATGTAGCCATAGGGGATTGAGGGTAGTGTTTAGGGGGAGAACATTTCGGGACAAGTGTTAGTATGTCACTTGTGTTTGCCTCTTCATGAGGTTGTTCTCTCGATATTTTGTATTATCTTTTTATTATGGTGGATTGCTCATCTCCGCGGTAAATATTAGGTCAATTAACCGAACCACGTTAAATATTTATGTTTCTTTTGATATTTCTTGTTTATTGTATGATTTATCAGATTTGTATTACTAGCTTCTGCATAAAACCTAATTTTTTCGATCATAATATTTTGTACATGTATTTGTGGAGAGAAGTGGTGGACTGAGTGACAGACATACGTAAACGGTCATTATGAATAGATATTTACAGTGCGCGTGTATCTTCGTCAAAACAACAAAAAAAAAAGGGGGGGGGGGGGGGGTTTGTTGGTAACTTCGGTTATAGACATTTAGATTTTTTTCATCCTTGCAGTTGAATTGGCTATCATTGGGTTATAATAATTACGTTTTCTTCTGTTTATCGTTAGGTTATACTATTAGTTATGTTTCTTTTGCTCCGTGTTTGTTGCTATCCATTTTCCATTATGACCATAATTTTGAAACTATTGTAAAAAAGCTACTTGATTCTTGTCAACTTTCCTCTAAATTATCATAAATTTAAATTTGTCATAAAACAATAACAGAACAAGAGCAATATTACAGAGAAAGAGAGAGAAAATTCTTATTGAATTTTTGGGTGATACAATGGGGTTAGACCCCTCTATTGATAGAAGAAAAAATGACTTAGCCTCAAAGTAAAACTCTCTACAATATTCACCTTAAATAGAATTCTATTCTTAACACTCCCCTTGAATGTCTACTCAATAAATGATGTGCCTCATTAAAACCTTAACTAAAATAAAACCCAATTGTAGAAAAAATTCTAGAAAAGGAAAAAGAGTACACATGTTTAGAAATGTGCCTATTGGTTGCCTCGTTAAAAACCTTGTAAGGAAAACCCAGTGAGACAAAACCTTGTAAGGGAAAAAGAATGCAACGCGCATCAACTCCCCCTGAAGAGATCATCAATTCACATCCTTGAGCCTCCACATTCCAATCTTGTGCACCATCTTCAAGAGATCGTTGGTAGAGATTTGATAAATAAATCAGCCATATAAACTATAATGAATATTTGCACCTTGAAATCATAACTCGTGATAGATATATAATGTCTTCAAAAATATCGTGGAATGACTCTTTAATATCTCCATAAAGGTATCCTCGCTATCAGATTATCATGCTTATAGTTATAGCAAGATACATTTGTGCATAAATTGCACCGAGGAAGTGGTACCTCAAGATCAAGAATTGTAGATGCTTCAAGCAACTTAAATCCTTCATCAATTGTCATATAAGTTAAGTCATATAATCCATATTATAGACTTTAGATGCATATCAAATTTTTATGTCATTCTAGACAAATAAGATATCGAAAACTGATTGCACATACCATTGACTTTATACTTTCAAGTGTTTGAACTACAGGTTCCAAAATTTTATGTCGACGACAAATATTTTATATCGGTTCCAAAATTTTTCCATAAAGACATAACATAGAGATCTCTTTATTCATATATTGAGGTACCTAAATCTCTCATGAGATTTTATGAAGTGTTATGTCATGTGATCTTTTGGATCACTTGCCTCATTATTATGATCGGTTTGATCCTTTTCTCATCTTCTTTATCAAGAAGTTTTATTTGAAACCGATTTGTCTATATGCTTTAAGCGTACCATAGACTTTGTCCTTCTAGGACTTAATATGAGCATTTGCAATGAGAATATAGTTACTTTCTTTGGGTCAGCAAAATGCGTCTAGCATAATTTGCAATATATTGAAGATGAACTATCTTTTTATGAACTTCAAGTTCATAGTATCTTATTCGAGGATCTAGATATACAAATGATAATTCATTCCACGTAATTTTTTCTCAATTGTTTATCATGTCTCCCCCTCATGTTAGAAAAACTACCTTATTTCCTCAACTTGAGGATCCATCTTTGTGCATTATGGTGTTAATGAAAATATACATCGCACATCAATAATAATAAGATGGAGTTATTTGGTTCCTGACCCTGAACCACTTGTGAGTGGAGAATGTAATATACATTCGTATATAACATATATCAAACGGATATAGATAACTTTGTTCTCATAAGCAATAGTTTAGCTATTAAGTGGAGGCACTCAATAAATTATTTTGCTAAACCAATTATGATGTAAACCAAATTATCAAGATGAACTTCTTTAATAGAAAATCTGGAAATTATGCTCGCAATTAAATTACTGAGCAAGTTACCTCGCAAGCACCGGCCATGTTGCAGGTTAATAATAATCGCACATGTAACCATCTCATAGATGCATCTTATGTGGTGTACATGGCAGGTGAATGTGCCCATATTCACCTTTGATATTTCCAGAATTCATGGGATTCAATCCCAACTTTAGTTGGTCAATTAATTAATGAGAACAAGCAATATAAGAGAATTCGTAAAGAATTTTATAGTTTTTTAATATTTACCCATGTGAATTCTCTATTATTTTTGCACATCATACTTAAATTGATATGACTAAACCAGCTATGCCAACTGGATATCAATAAACTCCAAGTTTATTATGATATGGGTGTTATATCAATTTGTGTAGTACAAACTGGAGAATAAGTTGTAGTAATAGAAGATATCAAATATTTCCTTTATTTATAGTCTCAATATAATCAATCGCTTTCACGTATACTTTGGAAACTGAATAAGTTCCTTTGAGACTTACTACAACACAATACCTTATTGATAATCAATTGTATTTCTCCAAAATAGTATAATTGGCTCTTCTAGAGCTCTCAATTAATTTTGTTCTACCACATATTTACCAAGATCTATGTGGTGAATATCTCTTTTAAAGAGAAAATTATACCATTATGGTTATGGTCAAAATCATATGCAAGATATATTTCTTGCATTATTGTTGTCCTTTAATAATCACATTGCCAAAATATTTTGGCGTACAATAGGAACGTGATCAATGACCATTTATGCTATAATAATGGCATTATTTTATTATATCATCTCAAACCCCCTTCTAGAGGCGCGAGTGATATATTCACTAGCACTAGCACGTTCATATTCTTCCAAGAATGAATATGTATTCATAAATTAGATGTTGTCACACTCACATCATGAATGAACCATAATCATCTATATATGCTTTATAATATCTCATATTGTCAAATTGATGACAAATATTACTTTCACAGAGTGAATGATTATTTTGAGAATTCTTATTCTCATTATCACAATGATGACGATTATAATTTCATCTATTACCACGTCCACATCCATTGATACCTTCACGGTAATAATTTTGTCTTCTTTCAGACTTATCATATACTGCTATCACGTTCTCTATAGGGAATGAGAATGGAGCAAATTCAATGGGATGAATTTTTAATTCTTTGCCCACAATCATACATGAATTTGATCATGGCAAGACATAGAAAATTTACCACGTTGGATGGTTATAATATTTTTCAAGCTCCATTACAGTTGCAATCAAAATTTACCGTCTTTGCTTGTATTTAAAATCAAATTATAGAATTACAAGAATTTGAAAGAGAAAAGTAAAATACTTACCTTAAATCCAAAATTTAATCTTGAAGGAAGTTCATATAACAATTAACAATTATTATGTTCAATCCCAAAGCTTGTACTCAATTGATTAAAGTCTCGTGCTGATAACGTGTTATGAAACAATAACAGAACAAGAGCAATATTGCAGAGAAAGAGAGAAAATTCTTATTGAATTTTGGGGTGATTTACGATGGGATAAGACACATCTATTTATAGGAGGAAAAATGACTTAGCCTCAAAATAAAACTCTCTACAAGATAGACATTTGCTCTAAATAGAACTTTATTCTTAACAAAATTTGATTTGTTCACATGAGCAAAGACATCTAAGTTACAGCGTTGGGCCTGTGCTCAGCACAGGCGTCAATGTCATCCTCATCTAGTCCTCAAATAAAAGTACAACCTTTCCAAGTGGTCGTGTTTTGCGTATCCCTTCTATTAAAATCAAAATAATACAATGTGATTAAGATATAGATTCATTTAGCTGCTTCTTCTCGAGGACATTTCTTGCAGAATCCAATATGCCATGTCTCCAATTTATATGCTGGGACGATCCTCCGTTCTATTCAATATTTCACGTATAACATATCTGTCGGTCTTTATCACCATCCAATAAAATTAGCTAATATGAAACGATAAGAGACAATGGTGATGTAGTACAAAGACATAATTAACCTAAAAATATTGTGTTTGAATTAAAAGGAGGGGGATTTAGAAGCAAGTCATGAGAGTTAGCAGATATTAATTGATGCACACAGTGGTTACCAAATTTAATATCAGAACACACAATATTTCAGGTCCATATCAATAGTATAAATGATACTTTACCACAACATATAGAGAAAAACACCAATTCAATATACCTTCATTGCATCTTGGGGCAAAAACTCTAAAAAGAAAAAACCGGTTGTGAAGGAGAATTACACAAGGTAACAAATGAAAGTAGCTTCAAATCTCAGGCAAAACCGAGGAACATGATAGAAAGCACTAAAAGTTATACCCATGTATTCGTAAACAAACCTAGGTATATATGGGCTATACTCCATCAGATTGAGGGTTCTACAGTAAAAAGTGGATTGTGTTTGCCAACTAAATCTAATGGTATCTCATAACTTATTTCAGAAGAAATCTACAAAATCCTCCGCAATTCAAATGATGCACAAAGTAAATTAAGATGATAATAAAACAAATAGAAGTAAAATACCTCAATAGTAAAAATGGAGCGACTGCTATCACTGTTCAAGTTGGAGTCAACCTTCTATAAAATATGAATAAGGAACCATGAGACATCATCATAATTTGGGCCCATCCAAGGAATCTATCTATGCAAAGTCTTTTTGAATAATTTCATTATAAACGATATTTTACGTCAAGTGATCATCATCATTATCTGTTGTAGGTAGTCGAATCCATAGGTTCAAACAATGGAAACTTTTCATCATGCTAGGTCTACATAGAGTTGACCATGTAAAAAATAGGTTCATGTCTAGGACAAATAACCTAATGTCTTTGGGTTACAAAGAAATAACCCAAGATGATCTCAAGGTTATATGCTTATTTCTTTGAAACAATCCTTGCATTTGTCTAAAAGATGTTCACACGGACATGAGAGTCTGAAATAAATAGTGCTAGATACTTAAAATATATGTTGGTCCCTTCTCTCACCTGATATAGTGCCAGTTAATATCTTACTTGCTCAAAACATAACTGTTGTTCAAACAATTAGCACATCATGTTCCTATAAGGCAAAAGAAAATTAGACTACAAAAAGAATAGATAGATGTGCGCAATACCTTGCAAAAGTATTGTGGTTGAGCTAAAAGCGTTTAGGAACTACCTAATTCAGTTAAAATGGTTCTGATTTACACTTTGAATAAACTACATAAACTGTTCTGTTTATGTTCAACCTCATGATCCTCAAACAATCACACATAGTGCCATATTAAGGAATCAACGTCCAGAGGGAAAAGCCACACACTACAGGAACTCTGAAGTAGAGTCTAGTCATATTGCATGATATTATATGAGTATATAGATCACCTATTTGATCTCAAGCCGCATAAGTCACCCTATACTTGTATGATCATCCTCCCCAATTCCAGAGTAACAATTATTATGAGTATGATAACAACCATTTTGTCAAGTTATTGCTTCCCTCTATCTTGCAATTGAGATATTAAAAATATTAGAAGAAAGCTGCGTCAGTTACAGAAATTAAATGTAAAGGTAAAGTATTTTCTAAGTTTGTTTTATATCTAATACTCCCTCCGTTTCAATTTATGTGAACCCATTTGACCAGGTACGAAATTTAAGAAAAGAGAGAAGACTTTTAATCTTATGGTGTAAAATAAGGCACATATATTTTGTGTGGCTACTAATCATTGTATAAAGGTAAATTGTTTCCGAATAAGGAGTCATTCTTTTTTGCAGGAACTAAAAAGGAAATAGGTTCACATAAATTGAAACGGAGGGAGTACTAAAGTTGCAGTTTTAATCCATGAACAACTGCTTGATACAATAGACAAAGCAGAACACTGAAATTCATTTTTCAAGAAAAGGCAACCCAAAATTTTGAAGTTCTGTAAAGAATGCGGAATTACACCTGAAGGGCTTGGAAATTGGGGAAGCTAAAGTCAAATCTTTTGCCGGATCCTGCGTGCTCATTATTCTAAATTTGCAACTTATTTTTTTTGTCACCTTCCACAGCTTGCTGTGGCCATATTTTCTCAAATGTAGTACAGACAACAAAAGAATAACAGTGAAAAACTTACCTTAAGTTTGAACCTTTAATTTCAGTGCCAATTTCACAACATTATAGAATTTGATAACTATCACCAATTCTTCCTCAATAAATTACCTGGAAGTTGAAAGATGTCACAAGGAAAATAGATCACCTCACAGCATGACTCCCTAACATACAACCGTTTATCAATTTTTTTCTTGAAATTTTTTAAATGAAAAAGATATCACAGGGACAAGTATCTGTTAGACATATGGACTTGTACTACATACATATGGACAATATATGGATTAATTATATATTATGTGCTATTTTTGGGTTTGGCCTAAATTAGTGGTCTTTTGGACATTATTATTAAAGAGGCCAATACATTGTCATATAAAGTGTAGACACAAATTTTGTGTAGATACCCATAAAGAGTAACCTTAGTTAATGATGAGCTAACTAAGGTTACATGCATGTAACTAAGGTTACATGCTTATAAATAGGGGGTTATGGTTCCCATTTGATGCAAGACCATTCTTTCTTCTTCTTCCCATACAATTTAGAAAGACTCTACATTGTCTTGCACATCAAGTGGAAAGCCAAACCCCGGATGAACTCCAAGCCGGATCAAGGAGCTTCCACCTATGGATTCAGGTACGCTTCCGCTTATGTTTTAGTTCCAAATAATTCGATATGAAGGCTATATTTTTTTATAATCGGATTTATTCCAACAATTGGTATCAGAGCCTCCTTCATATTGGGTCATTTGAAATTCATGAATTCAATGTTATAATGCTTAGTGATTAAAATTCAGTTAGAATTTTAATTTTGAAGTTCTAGTACCTTGATATGGCATGCTTTCATGAATGATTTGTTGATGTTAAACTTCAGTATTTCGATACCTTGCTATCACCATATGAATTAAAATGTTGAGATTATATGCATATTTTTGATTGTTTAATATGATTCCATGATTAAGCCTTTTGTTGAAAGCACCATTAAATATATGGACAGAAGGCCAAGATAATCGATTATCCTGGAATTTCCAGTGAAATTGGAAGTTCCAGAATGCCAGCATAATCGATTATCCTTTTAGGATAATCGATTATCCTGGAATTTCCAGCAGAATGGAAATTCCAGAAAGCCAGCATAATCGATTATCCCTTTAGGATAATCGATTATCCTGGATCAGTAAGCCTGCATAATCGATTATCAACAAGACAATCGATTATCCTGGTATTTCCAGTAAAATTGGAAATTCCAGAAAGTCAGAATAATCGATTATCCCTTTAGGATAATCGATTATCCTGGAATTTCCAACAGAATTGGAAATTCCAGAATGCCAAGATAATCGATTATCCTGAAAAGATAATCGATTATCTGGCAATTTATTGCAGAAACATTTTTTTATTTTCTGTCAGTTTAATGAAGACATAATGTACAATTAATTAAAGAAATATTTTTCATTATTAAAGAAACGTTTTAAGTTTTCAGATTTTAATTGTACATTAATGTTTTGTCCATTAATATTCAGTTTTTTAATATTAATATTTTGTCCATTAATATTCAGATTATAATATTAATGTTTTGTCCATTAATATTCAGATTTTAATATTCAGATTTTACATAATAAACATGTAATTTTCGGTTAAGATTCAATATATGGCTTAGAGAACTAATTAATTTTGCATCTAATATTTTAAATTAGTCAATTGAAACATTATGTTACCAAAGTAACCTCTTTTGTGAAGATTGATTGATTTTCAGATATAAGATGACTGTGTATGTTCGTATTCTATGCGCTTAACACCGGCCCAAAGGAAGGTTGTTATTTGGCAGGAATTCGAGCATGCTTGTGGTGATAAATATGTGACAATTATTAAGTTTTCCATGTGAATATTAAGTCGGCCCAAAGGAAGGCTTGATATTTTACAGGAGTTTATTGTCAATATTTGATTACTACACCAAGAGTACCAATTACAAGTTGATTTTCTATCCAAAGACTAAGATCAATGTTGTGCTAGGTATCTTGTAATGGGATTTGCCTATTTTGAATATGTACACTAAAGTTAAAATTCAAATAATTGTAAGCATGTTTTAAGTTGTACTTGTTCTATTTTCAGGGAATTCTTCAGCTGCTACAATATCTGCGAACATTACCAGCATTCCTGTGCTTAACGACACAAATTTTAAGGAATGGAAAGAAAACATTATGATAGTTCTCGGTTGCATGGATCTAGACCTTCCACTTCGGATTGAGAAACCTACTTCGCTTGAGGATACATCTTCTTCTGATGACAAGAAGGAGATGGAGAAGTGGGAACGCTCAAATCGCATGAGTCTTATGATCATGAAACATGCAATTCCAGAATCTTTTAGGGGCACTATGACTGAAGAAAATAATGTCAAAGTTTTCCTTGAGGACCTTGAAAAGCGTTTTGCACAAAACGAAAAGGCGGAAACTAGTACTCTTTTGGGTAAACTTGTTTCCATGAGGTATAAAGGCAAAGGAAACATAAGGGAGTACATTTGAGAAATGTCTCATATTGCTTCAAAACTAAAGTCACTCAAGTTGGAATTACCTGAGGAACTACTTGTGTACTTAGTTTTGATCTCTCTCCCTGTACAATTTAATCAGTTTAAGGTCAGTTACAACTGCCTAAAGGAGAGATGGACTCTTAATGAACTCATTTCACACTGTGTGCAAGAGGAAGAGAGAATAAAGCAAGATAAGACAGAAAGTGCTCATTTGGCATCATTTTCTAAAGACAACAAGAAAAGGAAAAATAAGGAAGTTGCGGTCTCAAGGCCCCAGAAGATGCAACACAAGGAAAATAAGGTTGAAACTACAGAATCAGGTTGCTGTAAGGGGACTAATCACAAGAAGAAAGATTGTACCAAATACCACGCTTGGCGTGCGAAAAAGGGTATATCTCTTGCTCTTGTTTGTTCTGAAGTTAATTTAATTTCGGTACCTAAAGATACTTGGTGGGTAGATTCTGCTGCTACTACTCACATAAGTGTATCTATGTAGGGTTGCCTGAACTGCCGAAAACCAAGTGATGGTGAAAGATACATCTATGTTGGTGACGGCAAAAGGGTCGAAGTTGAGGCTATTGGAATTTTTAGGCTATTATTTAAGACTGGTTTTTATTTGGATTTGAATGAGACTTTTGTTGTACCGTCTTTTAGACGGAATTTAATTTCTGTTCCCAAATTGGACATATCCGGTTATTCTTGTTGATTTGGTAACAATAAAGTGAGTCTTTTTCAAGGTTCAGATCTTATCGGTACTGGTCTTTTATCAGCATATGATAGCCTATATTTGTTTGACATAATAACCTCACATAACGAAACTTTGCATACAAGTTCTAGTGGTACCAAAAGAAAATTATCTAATGAGAATTCCTTATCACTCTGGCACAAGCGTTTAGGTCACATATCCAAACAAAGAATCCAGAAACTTGTGTCAGATGGAATTCTTGATTCTCTTGATTCCTCAAATTCAGATATTTGCATTGAGGGTATCAAGGGTAAACAAACAAACAAGATGAGATTAGGTGCCCAGAGAGCTTCAGATGTCTTAGAATTGATACATACGGATATTTGTGGGCCATTCCCTACACCTTGTAGAAATGTTCAACAATACTTTATCACATTTATAGACGATTACTCTCGTAATGGATACCTATATCTCATTCATGAGAAATCCCAATCTATAGACGTGTTCAAATCATATAAGGTTGAAGTTGAAAATCATTTAAGCAAAAGGATTAAAACCGTTAGATCTGACCGTGGTGGTGAATACTATGGTAGATATGATGGTTCAGGTGAACAACGTCCAGGGCCATTTGCCAAATTCCTAGATGAGTGCGGGATCGTTCCTCAGTACACTATGCCAGACAGTCCTACTATGAATGGTGTAGCTGAGAGACGAAATCGGACACTAAAGGACATGGTGAGAAGTATGATTTATCATACTACTTTGCCAGACTCACTCTGGGGAGAAGCATTGAAAACTGCAGCATATATACTTAATAGGGTTCCAATTAAAGCTACAATCAAAACCCCATATGAACTTTGGACTGGAAATAAGCCCAGTATAAAGCACTTACACATTTGGGGTTGTCCAGCTGAGGCAAGGCCTTACAGGCCAAATGAAAAGAAACTGGATTCTAAAACGGTTAGTAGCTATTTTGTTGGATACTCTGAAAGATCCAGGGGGTATAAGTTCTATGATCCCACTTCTAGAACTATTTTTGAGACGGGTAATGCTCGGTTCTTTGATGATATTGAGTTTGGGGGGTGGGGAGATAAAGTTAGAGATTTTGTCTTTGAGGAAGAACATGTGTCTTTTCCTCCAGTTGTTAATCTTGATCAGGGTGTTCTCATTCCTGACACGGATCACACAACTCCAGTTCAAGACAATCTTGATAATCTCCCTAATCAAGTTCCTGATATTATTAATGAAAATCAAACTCAACAACCTCAAGAACCTGAAGTGCCATTAAGGAGATCCACTAGAGAGAGGAGAAGTGCAATTCCGGACGATTATGTTGTATTTCTCCAAGAACATGAGGCAAACTTGGAAATGGTGGAAGATACTCTTGTCTTCCTCCAAGAACAAGAAAGTGACATTGGACTTGAGGAAGATGATCCAATCAACTTCTGTCAAGCCATGAAAGGTTCTAACTCTCAAAAGTGGATTGATGCAATGAATGATGAGATGAAGTCTATGAGCGATAACGACGTTTGGGAGCTTGTTTCGTTGCCCGAAGGTGTTAAACCAATTGGTTGCAAATGGATATTTAAAACCAAGAGGGATTCAGAGGGCAATGTCATTAAGTTTAAAGCTCGCCTTGTTGCAAAGGGCTACACTCAAAAGGAAGGCATTGATTATAAAGAGACTTTCTCTCCAGTTTCATCGAAAGACTCTTTCAGGACAACAATGGCACTAGTAGCACATTTTGTTCTTGAACTTCATCAGATGGATGTTAAGACAGCGTTTCTCAATGGTGACATTGAGGAATCAATTTATATGGTGCAACCTGAAAACTTTGTTTCGTGAGACTCAAAGAAAAGGGTTTGCAAATTAAAGAAATCCATCTATGGGCTCAAGCAAGCTTCCTGTCAATGGTATCACAAGTTTCATGAAGTCATTACATCTTTTGATTATGAACCAAATATTGCTGATGACTGTATATACCATAAGTTCAGTGGGAGCAAACATATTTTTCTGGTTTTATATGTCGATGACATACTGCATGCCAGTAATGATATAGGATTATTGCGCGAAACTAAGAAATTTCTTTCAAAGAAATTTGAAATGAAAGATCTTGGTAATGCCTCTTTTGTATTAGGAATTCAGATACATCGAGATCGCTCCAAAGGTGTTCTCGGTCTGTCACAAAAGGGCTAAATCAATAAGGTTCTTAAAAGATTTGGCATGCAGGATTGTAAACCAGGCGACACCCATGTTGCTAAGGGAGACAAGTTTAGTCTCAAAACAGTGCCCAAAGAATAGTTGTGAAACCATGGAAATGGAGAAGACACCTTATGCTTCGGTTGTAGGGAGTCTGATGTATGCTCAGGTATGCACACGACCTGATATAGCATACATTGTTGGGATGCTGGGCAGATATCTCAGCGAATGGACCATTGGAAGGCAGCCAAAAGGGTCATGCGGTACTTACAAAGAACAAAGGATTACATGATCACATATCGGAGATCGGACCAGCTTGAGATCATCGGGTATACCGACTCCGATTTTGCTGGATGTCAAGATAGTCTGAAGTCTACATCAGGCTATATCTACATGCTTGCTGGCGGTGCTATCTCTTGGAGAAGCATCAAGTAAACTCTTACGGCGACTTCCACCATGGAAGCGGAATTCATGGCATGTTATGAGGCATCCAATGAGGGATTATGGCTGCGAAATTTTGTTAGTGGACTGCGCATAGTAGACAGTATTAAAAGGCCACTCAGGATATTATGCGACAACAGATCAGCAGTCCTATATGCTAACAATAACAGTAGTTTGACGAAGGCAAAGCATATGGACGTCAAATTTCGGGTTGTTAAAGAAAGAGTACAAAATGGACAATTGTGCATAGAGCACATCAGTACAAACTACATGATTGCGGATCCGCTTACTAAGGGATTGCCACCCAAAGTATTTCATGAGCATATTGCTCGCATATTTCCAGCAGAATTGGAAATTCCAGAATGCCAAGATAATCGATTATCCTGAAAAGATAATCGATAATCTGGCAATTTATTGCAGAAACGTTTTTTTTTATTTTCTGGCAGTTTAATGAAGACATAATGTACAATTAATTAAAGAAACGTTTTTCATTATTAAAGAAACGTTTTAAGTTTTCAGATTTTAATTGTACATTAATGTTTTGTCCATTAATATTCAGTTTTTAATATTAATGTTTTGTCCATTAATATTCAGATTATAATATTAATGTTTTGTCCATTAATATTCAGATTTTACATAATAAACATGTAATTTTCGGTTAACATTCAATATATGGCTTAGAGAACTAATTAATTTTGCATCTAATATTTTAAATTAACACCAAAAGCGAGGAATTGCAAAAGGGGAACATTATCCAAAACACGCAGCTGTCAATTAATAAGGTGCAACACATTTCCGCACTTAATTCCTAAATTTCCAGATAGAAAGTAAAGAACTCCCACATTTTAACTCAATATCTGATATTGAACGGGGAATCCACTGGAAAGGAAACTGAATCGTGGAAATTTAAAACTCTATACTGCCGAATTTGGATGAGGCGAATGCTGTCAGAGAAAACTTGAAGATAAAGATGAAATTGTAGAGACAAATTGACCTGGGAAGAAGAGACAAGTGATTTGTGCAAAAAGGGCACAAAGGTAATTATGTGACCAACTTTAACCGCATCGAACACGTGGCGTATGTAGAGAGTTTTGGGAGAAGAAATTTTCTCGTATGGTCATAAAAATATATATAGAGTACAGAGAGGTATCAAATCCTACCAACTATAGAATTGTACAATAATGAAAGAATATTCTACCAATAATAAAAAGATACACAAAAGATATTTACAATATTTCCTAATACGCCCCCTCAAGATGTAGGGCCGGAGGACACGCCAATCTTGGACATCAGCAGAAGAAGCCGAGGACGAGATAAGTGCTTGGTGAGAGCATCAGCAAGCTGATCAGCAGAGGATATGTGAGCAACACGAAGGGACCCATTCTGAACCAATTGGCGAACAAAGTGATAATCAATGGAGATGTGTTTCATGCGCGAATGAAACACAGGGTTGGCACAGAGGTTAGTGGCGCCAATGTTGTCGCTGTAAATGATAGGAGCAGCTGAAAGAGGGACATGAAGCTCGCGCAGCAGGGAATAAAGCCAACGTACTTCAGCGGCAGCAGAAGCAATTGCACGATACTCAGCCTCAGTAGATGATCGTGCAACAAAATGCTGCTTTTGGGAGCTCCAGGAAATGGGATTAGGCCCTAGAAAGACAACATAGGCACCAGTTGAGGAGCGGTCATCATAGTTTCTGCCTCAATCAACATCAGAGAAACAATGCAGAGGTATAACATATGAAGGACGCAGCCAGACGCCAAAGTCACACGTCCCATTCAGATACTGGAAGAGGCGCTTAACTGCACCCCAATGAGTGACAGTAGGAGCGTGCATGAACTGTGAGAGTTTATTCACAGCAAAGGAGATATCAGGATGAGTGAAGGAGAGATACTGGAGGCCTCCAAGGTCCTGTCGATAGGCGGAGGCGTCGGCAGGGGCCGAGCCGTTGTCCAGATGAAGGTGGGTTGACGCCGCTGTTGGCGTCTGAACAGGATTTGATTCCAGCATATTATGGCGAGTCAAAAGATCAACAACATATTTACGCTGAGAAAGAAAACACCCCTTGGAGCTGTGCAGAACTTCAACACCAAGAAAGTAGCTTAGATCACCCATGTCTTTAATAGAAAACTGAGTCCCAAGAGAGTCAATCACACGGTTCAAGAAAGCAGAATCATTACCAGTAAATATGAGATCATCAACATATACCAAAAAATAGGCCGTAATACCAGAATGCTGAAAGACGAAGAGCGAAGTGTCAGAGGTAGTATTGGCAAAACCCATGGTCAGAAGACACTGGCGGAGCGCACTGTACCATGCCCGGGGTGCCTGTTTGAGACCATAAATAGCTTTCTGTAACTTACAGACATAAGATGGATAGGCTTTGTCAACAAAACCCGGCGGTTGTGCCACATAAACATCCTCCGTAAGCCTCCCGTGGAGAAAGGCATTGTTCACATCCAGTTGACGAAGAGGCCAGCCCTTGGATAACCTTATACTGAGAACCAAACTTACAGTTGCCGGCTTAACAACCGGACTGAAAGTCTCCTGGAAGTCTACACCTGGACGCTGATGAAAGCCCTTTGAAACAAGCCGGGTTTGAACTTATACACAGTACCGTCAGGCTTTCGTTTAATACGATAAACCCACTTGCAACCCACAACATTCTGCGAAGTATCAGGCGGAACAATATCCCAGGTGCCATTCCATAGCAGAGCATCAAACTCTGATGACATAGCAGCGCGCCAGCGCTCATCATACATAGCACGAGACAAATTCTGAGGTTCAGTAACAGCTGGAGAGGTGACAACAGACATACGAAACTTCTTGTTGGGCGTAAAGATGTTATTTTTGCTACGAGTTTACATATGATGACCACCCTGAGAGGATGCAGGTGGCGGCATAATGGGTGTAGCGGCGGCAGGGGCCGCTGGCGGTGCCGGAAGGGGCGCTGGTGGTGCGGGCATTGGCGCCGGCAGTGCGTCCGGTGAAGGATCGCTAGTGGGAGCGGAGGCAGGAACTGGTGGCGGCAGCGGAAGGACTTCTAGGGAGATCGGAATGGATACAGGGGGAGACTCGGGGTTAGACAATTTGGAGAACGGGAAGACATCTTCATGGAAGGTGACATGACGCGAGACGAAGATTTTAAACGTTGAGGGATCAAAGAAGAGATAGGCGCTTTGAGTAGTAGAGTAGTCGAAGAGGAAACAGGCACGAGATCTGGGTTCCATTTTGTGTGAGGTATAGGGCCGAAGCCAAGGGAAGCATTGACAGTTGAAGACACGTAGTTTGGCAAGGTTGGGGCGCTTATGGAAGAGAGACTCAAAGGAGGAGAGCATCGAGAGATTTGTCTTGGGAAGACGATTAATGAGATAGACTGATGTAGCAAAGTCATAAGGCTAGTAAATGAGAGGTACAAAGGCATGATGAAGGAGAGTGAGACCAGTATCGACAATATGACGGTGACGCCGTTCGGCATAGCCATTGTGCTGAGGAGTATGAGGAGGTGAAGTGAGATGTGAGATGCCATTGGAGGCAAGAAAAGAGCGTAAAGCGAGGAATTCACCCCAATTGTCAGTATACAGAGTAATGATTTTAGTAGAGAAATATTTTTCTACAATGGATTTAAAAATGGGGAAGGTTTGTAAGACATCAGATTTACGGTGTAAAGGAAAAAACAAAACATACTTTGAAAAATGATCAACAAAGATGACATATTATTTAAAACCTTCATTAGAAATAATCGGAGAGGTCCATACATCGGAGAAAATAAGCTCCAGGGGAGCAGTAGAAGATAAACTTGACTAAGAAAAAGGTAACTTATGACACTTATGAAGCTTGCAAGAGACACAAGCAAGATCAGACACATTACTGGACGCTATACTGCTAGAAGACACTAAATGACACAGGATTTTAGCTGACGGGTGACCAAACCGAGAATGCCACAATGACGCAGAGAGCTTTTGTATCGTGAGGGCAGACGAGAGACTGGGAGCCGTCGGCCAATAGTAGGTGTTGCCCTTAAGCGGGCCGTGAACGAGCGTTGCCCACGTGCGACGATCCTTCACCTGAAAATCAGTATCAGAAAGAATAACATTAACATTATTGTGACGACATAATTGGGCAACAGAGATCAAATTTTTACGCATATGTGGAACACAGAGAGCCCCAGGTAATAAAAGAGAGGAATGACTGTTAAGTTGTCCAGTATGTGTAATTGTCAAACCTGCACCGTTACCAATAACCACATTGTCGAAGCCAGTGTAAGGACTGTGAAGAGACATGTTGGCAAGATCAGATGTTATGTGATGGGAGGCACCAGAGTCCAGGATCCAATCAGATGCAGAGGGAATCGTCGGAGAGTGATGGGCTGTGTCAGCAGCCGGATAAGGCGGCGAAGCATAAGCTGGCCGCGGCAGTGGTCCACCGTAAGGGGGCTGAGGGGCGCGAGAGATGGGATAGGACGGGCAGCGGCGCACGGAGTGGCCAAATTCACTACAGAGCTGGCACTTCCCATTGACCCGCGAGATTGGCCATTGCTGGAGTAACCACAGCGAACGGAGGCTGAACCGCGGTTGCTACGGCCGCGCCCGTGGCTACTGAAGCGGCTGTGGCCAGGATGCTGTCCGACGATGAAGGCAGCCAACGGAGCCAAATCAGATGTGGCGGAGGTGGCCGGCACACGAGCAGTAATCTGAGCCTCCATGCTTAACAGCTTGTCATGTAATTCAGCAAAAGAGATGGGAGATTCGCGAGTTTGGATGGCATGAGAGAGTTCCATATACGGATCATTAAGACCATTTAGAACCTTAATGACAAGATCCTCAGAATCAACAGTAACACCCAGGAGAGATAATTCATCCACAATCACGCGAATACCGTGCATAAAATCAGTAACAGATTTAGAACCTTTTACCGAATTATGGAGCTGCTGTTTGAGAGCCATGACACGACCACGAGAAGCAGTGCCGTATGTGCGCGAGGATGTCCCAGGCCTCTTTAGAGGTTTTCGCAGCGGCAATAAAGGAGATGATCGTCGGTGTGATCGACGAGATGATGGCACTGAGAATAAGATTGTCCTGGCGAATCCAGTAAGGATATGCTGGATCGGGGGAAGTCATGTCTTTGTCGACGATGGTGGCTGGTGGGCACGGCTTTGATCCATCCAAGAAGCCGAGGAGGTCATAACCCGTAAGAAGGGTTCGAAATTAGAATTTCCACGCCAGGTAATTAGAGGAATCCAATTTGAGTGGGATTTGAGCCGATGCATTGATGGCAATCGCCTGGAGAAGCTCGGTTGACGTCATAGCGGCCATGAAGCGCGATGCAAAGGAGAGGAGGCGTTGAACGACGTCGAGAAAAAGAGGGCTGCCGATTAGTGCAGCGTTGGTGGTGGCGGCGACGGGCTGCCGATAAGAGCAGCGGCGGCGGCGGCGCGGGTAGGGTAGAATTAGGGTTTGTTTGGCGATAAGCCATTGGCGTATGATACCATGTAGAGAGTTTTGGGAGCAGCGATTTTCTCGTATTGCTCACAAAAATATATATAGAGTACAAAGAGGTATCAAATCCTACCAACTATAGAACTGTACAATAATAAAAGAATATTCTACCAATAATAAAAAGATACACAAAAGATATTTACAATATTTCCTAATAGTGTATTCTTGAATCGGATCTTTTGTCAATTAATCTCAAAGTTCACCCTATATAGCGGACCAGCCAACCAATTATATTGCCCATATATTTTTGCCCCGAAAAGCAGGACGACAGAGATTTGCTAAAACTCTCGCTTCTAAATAGTAGTATAGTAGCTATTATTCGCCTTGTTTCCTCTGTTTATCATATGGACATGAAGATTATATATGTTAGGATATAGTAGTTATGCCTAGATCCAATATCATATTTGATAACTTGAACATATTTGTGAATGTCATTTGATATAAAATATATGGCATTTGATATTCTTTTATCATTATTATTAATTGTTTGATTATTTTGATAAGGTCCTTGATTAAATTTTGAGATTTGTCATCGTGATAGAGATCATGATAATGAGAGCAAAGTCTTTTACAATTTAATCTAAATTTTTTCTTGATCGTAGGATTATTAATTTGGACATTAGTAATTCGGTTCGATCAATATTTATGTGATCGTCTTTATCAGATAAAGATTAGTTGATCTCATTAACTAAATCACATAGATAGATGATGCATATAGAGATATGATCATTGAACCGACTCATTGGATAATTCCTAATGGTTAGAATTGCCATAAACTGTCAATAGGATATTTTCTTGAAGAATGTGATGTAACCGTTTCCTTTGACTTGAGATCGTCATAGTAATTGATAAGTTATTTATTGTGCTCTGATACTAGACACCTATGGCCCTAGAGCGATAGTTGAAAGGATATTGGGTACGATTAAATACTTGTAGAATTAGTGATTGATCAAGACGGAATCTGTCAACTCTTGATAATGAGTTTAAGCTCCATGTTGTCATGAATTATAAACGACCAAACTAAGACCTTGACCAGGGAAATTGAATGAAAGAAGAAATGAGTTTCTTAGGTCACTCAATGGTCGATTATATTTGAAGTGAACACATAGTTGATCGCCTATTAGGATTTGACAGTTGAACCATATCCTAGGGTGATCGAGAGCTATAAGGACAGAAGGAATTACTACATTATTCTTCTACTGGTTCTTGAGAGTAAATTGTATACTTCATGCTATCCGGTCGTTAAGGAGTGTTGCTAGACGCCACCCTTGATTAGTATATTGATATGATCAATTTATTACCGGTTTAGTATTGAACCTATGGGGTCGCACACTAATGAGTGTTCTGATCTTTGCTAGAGGATTAATTAACTTATTATTTGATAATTAAATTAAAGAATTTAATTAGTCAAATATATTTAGTTATTAGTCCAAATGAAATACTATTATAGTCTTTGCTAGCATAAAGATTATAATTAATATTGTGAATAAATTGAAGTTTCTATTTGGAATAGAAATTAAATAATATCTCTTGGTTGAAATATATGTGATATATATAATTAATATCATTTTATATAATAGATGTATATAAAATATAATATTAATAAAGGCTTGTTAATAAATCCAATTTTGAATTAGATTATTAATTAAAGTTTTATCCTATTTGAAACGGTATTAATATTTTCAATAGGATAATATTATATTAATATAAAAGTTTATGAAATAGAATCCAATTTAGAATTGGATTCAAAAAGTCAAAAATAAAATAAAATAAAATAAAATAAAAGGTTTATAAATTTGAATCCAATTGAGAATTGGATATACAAATTCAAATGAAAGGTTTCGGCACTTTCACGTGAACAAAGAAGGAAATTTAGAATTTTCATACAAAAATTTTCTATAAGTTTATTTTTCGAATAAACTTTACCCTAAGTAAATTATTACCTCAATCAAATAGGAAAAGGGTTTGTAGGTGATGCTATATAAAGGGTGATGGAGAAAATTTGCAAAGTTTTTTTTGTATTAATTTTTCTTGAGAAGAAAACCTACTTTGTGAAAGTGAGAGTGCAATACAAAGCCAAGAGAGAAAATACAATTTCAAGAAAAGTGTTTCTTGTTCTTCTAATTTGAGTTGAGATTTTTTTTTAATAAAAATTTCAACACAATATTCTTCGTTCAATTTGTTCGCGGGTTTCATTTATCAAAGAGTTGATAGCAAGGATCGGTCTCGGTGTGGATACACATAGAGTCTTCGCACTATCGAGGAAATTTTGAAAAAGAAAATCTCTTCACCTGGTACGTCTTAGACTCGATCTTTGACACGTAAATAAATTTTAAACAAGAAAAATTCTATCTAGGATTGTTATTGTCTTCCGCTGCGTGTTACGAACACCTATACGCAATCCTACAGTGTATCAGAGCCGTAGTTTATTGTGTCTAAAATTTATTTACAGAATATTTTAATATTATATTTGAAGAGTTCAAACCATAATAGATGTACCTGTGCAATAGTCAAATCGTTTGAATGCTGATATTATTTTATTATGGATAAAATATGCATTCATGTAACTATTGAGATCGTATTACTTGAATTTGAAATTTTGTATTAGATACAACGGGAATCTATAATAGATTACATGATTCTATTGTTATTTTAATTGTTATTAGTTCATGATATGTTAATTAATAATAATATTCTAACATGAATTCTTTTTATGTGATATATAAGATAAATATGTTAGAGGAGTTGAATTGTATTTTATGCCATGTGCTTGTCCATTACATAATTTAGAATTATTTATTACATATGATGTAAATTAATTTAGGACTAAGCATGTAGACAACTTGAACTAAATTCACATGCTATAAATGATTTGATCTTTGAGTTATTAAAAAAAAGTTGTTTTTGTAACAATTCCCTCTTACTAAAATTTGAGTTCTTAAATAATAAAATATAAGATATTTTATTATAGAGCTATCCATCAAGGTAATTAGTTTTACTTATTTCTTGTTTATAAGAAGCGGCCTGACTATCAGGAGACTTATAGTTCGAGAATATATTAAAATTATTTATTGCATTAGATGTATGGATTGAAAGAATTATTCAATTTTACACTAGACGCCTGGACTACCCGGGGGAGTATAAAATTTAATAAGTTCTTTGCTATCATGATGGTTGAACTCAACTATGCCAATAGGATCGACCTGACTACCAGGGGACTATTTGACATAGAGCTATTTAAGGAAATTGTATGGGGATATAATTGGTAAGAGTACCTACCTTTAAAATATATGTGAGAAACAACTTGATTTCCAAGGGGCTCATACATATTGTTAAAGGATTCCTTTACTCCACTAAAATAAATGAAGATTTCGTAAACTATAATGAGGGTAAATAGATTAAAATAATTAGTGGAAATATCATTTAGATAAAAGTCCATGTCTTTATGATATATGCAAATATGTTCTTATATTACTGTTTTTTCTTTTCTTTATTTTAGATTTCTCAATATGTCTGTTATATCACTGTGTGAAATACTTGTGACCAACAAATTGGTAGGACCAAACTTTGATGACTTGTATAGAAATTTGAAAATTGTTCTCATGCATGAAAAGCTTATGGATGTGATCGATAAGCCTGCAAAGATAATCCCTCCAGAGAATGATGTTCAAGGCAACAAGGTTTATCATAAATAATTGGAAGAAAAACTACAAGGAGTATCTTGCAACTCTAAAGGACAAGAAACAAGGTGAGACATTTATGAAAAATATTTTCAAGGTTTCTTCAGCTACCACTAATTCTTCACTGTGGGTATTAGATACTGGCAGTAGGTATAACATCTGTAATATGTTGCAAGAGTTCAAGATAAGTAGCAGGCTAAATAAAGGAGAAATAAATCTACATGTCGGAAATGGTGCAAAAGTTGCGGCCGTAGCTATAGGATCAACTTCTTTAAAAATGCTACGGAAAAAGTACTTATGTTGGATGATTGTTATTATGTTCCTAAATATGTTTTGAACATAATTTCAGCTTCTATGTTAGACAAATGTGATTTTCACATTAATATAGGAAATGGTATTTGCTCTATTTATTATAGTGATAATTTATATGTGAATGGCTATCTCCAACATGATATTTATGTCTTACCTAGTGTGAATGCTAATTCGATTATGCATGTTTCTGTTGGAAACACGTTCTCAAGGCTTTATACTAAAACGTGTGTTCTTATGTGTAGGTTTTGATGAATGACAAACAAGCGCAAATTGATATATGACGAAGTTCAAGTACAAGCGCACAATTGGTGGATAACGAGATTCAAGCACAATACAAAGTTTTATAGTTTAAATGAGTCGTTCTTAATTGTGATCTTGATCCGACAACTTGACTCATGACATGGCTTCTCTCGTAAAACTATTTTTACAAAATCATGCATATTTAATTTAATGGTAAAATTTTAAATCATGCATATTTACTTTAGTCAAAATGATTTTTAAACATGCCTCTAAAATCTGGACTAAGATAATCGATTATGTACTTATGATAATCGATTATGTTAAGCCAAGACTGCATGACAATCGATTGTGAACTAATGACAATCGATTGTGTTAAGGCAGTGAGCATCAGGTTTTTCAAACCTGCATGACAATCGATTGTGAACCTTATGACAATCGATTGTGATGAGGCAGTGTACAAAGTTTTTCAAAACTCAGAATAATCGATTGTGAAGCTAATGACAATCGATTGTGAAGAGACAGTGTCCATCAGATTTTTCAAAGTCACAAAATAATCGATTGTGAACATATGACAATCGATTGTGTTGAGGCAGTGTCTTCCAGACTTTTTTAAAGTTATTAAATAATCGATTGTGAGTATATAACAATCGATTGTCACGAAGCAGTGTTTAAAATGATTTTCAAAGTCTGATAAATAAACGATTGTTAACATTGCACAATCAATTGTGAAGCTGACCGTTGTCGTAAAGTTTTCAAATACCGTCAGGTAATCGATTGTTGATTTTGTACAATTGATTGTTGAAATTAAAATCTGGAAAAGATTTTTTGAACGTTGCTGAATAATCAATTATTGATTTTGTATAATCGATTGTTTTGCGTAAAATCTGAAAATGATTTTTTGAACGTTACCAATAATCGATTGTTGATCTTGGACAATCGATTGTTAAGCGTAAAATCTGGGATTGATTTCTGGAACGATTGGCAAACAATCGATTGTGACTTCTTGACAATCAATTGTCACACAGTAAAATCAGCAACTCTTAATTGGCAATTAGGCAACGGTAATGCCAAGTTTTTCAACTATAAATACAGCTTCATTTCAGTGTTTTAAGCACAATAACATACAACAACTGATCATTCTATTGCTATAAGCTTGCATAGTATTGTTTATCATTTTATATTCATTTCATAAAGCTTTTGAGAGCCAAAGTCTTGTCCATAGTTGTTGTGATCTTGAGCTTACTTCTTTTACTCATATCTACTCATTAAGGAGTGTATTGTTTGAGTGTTTTGTACACTTGTAAGAGAATTGTGATTCTCTTGTTGTAAGAAACTTGTGTTTCCTTGGTTGAAGTCTTGGAGTGTTGTATCTCCGAGCAAAAGTGTTAAGGCGTGTGTCCTTAAGTTGTAAAGGTTTGTTGAGCACCCGTAAGCTTGACAAGTTAGTGGAAAATCCCGAGAGAGTCTCTCGGGGACTGGACTAGCCACGTGTTGTGGTGAACCAGAATACATCGGTGCGTACTTTATTATTTATCGCACTTATTTACTTCCTGCAATTTTTAAATTCCGCAAGTTTACGTTAATTTCTATTATAACGCTATTCACCCCCCTCTAGCGTTAAGCGTATCATCTAACAATTGGTATCAGAGCCCAACTCTCTGAAGACTTAACAGTTTGAGAGAACCATCCATGGCTTCTACTCGTGACTCTTTTGCAGGAATTGATGAAGGACAATGCTCCACACAACCACCTCTATTCAACGGTACAAACTATACGTACTGGAAGAAGAGGATGAAAATCTTCGTTCAAGCAAACAATTTTCTTCTTTGGAAGGTGATAACGAAGGGAAATCAAATTCCAACCAAAAAGGTTGAAACGGAATGGGTTCCCAAGTCCGAAGAAGAATATGACGCGGATGATATCCGAAAGGTGCAAAATAATGCTAATGCAATTAATTTATTATATTGTGCTGTAAATGCTGACGATTACAGGAAAATATCGTGTTGCACAACGGCGAAGGAAATGTGGGACAAGCTGGAAATTACGTACAAAGGTACGCACCAGGTAAGGGAAGCCAAAATTGATTTCCTAACCCATGCTTATGAATTATTTCACATGAAGGAAGGTGAAAAGGTGGATGAAATGTTTGAACGATTTTCAATAATCGTAAATGATCTACATGCTCTCAAGAAGACATTCACGGATAGAGAACTTGTTCGAAAAATTCTTAGAAGTCTCACTCCGGCATGGCGATCAAAGGCCGACGCAATCCAAGAATCCATTGGCGTCTCAAATGTCACCATCGACGCATTAAGAGGTAACCTTAAGACTTATGAGTCTACTATACTTAACCCTCTTGTTGATGATCAAAGGAGGCAAAGAATAGCGCTTAAGGCAAGCACAAGCCAACCTCAAGTTGATGAGGACGGAGACAACGAGTTTGGACTCATTATCAAAAGATTTCAAAAGTTCATGCGAAAGGAGTATGAACGAAAGGGCAAAAAGCAAGGCGAACAAATAAAGTGCTATGAATGCGGTGAAATCGGGCACATCAAATCAAATTGCCCAAACATCAAAAAGGAGAAGAAACCTTTTAAGAAGCAACGTGCATACATTTCTTGGGGAGGAGACTCCGGAGATGAGTCAAGCGAAGAAGAAGAAGATGAAGCTGCAAACCTTTGTCTTATGGCGCAAGAAGACAAGCAAGATGAGGTATGTCAAATCTCTTCTAAAAACTTCTTTACTCTTGAAAAAATGCAAACTGCTTTTGATGAGCTATATACTGAATTTATTAAGGCTTCAAAAACTGTCAAGAGCATAAAAGAAAATGCTTCTATAAAAGAAAAAGATTTTCAAAAACAGCTTTCTTTGAAAGAAAAGGATTTAGAAAAACTGGTTTTAGAAAATGAGAAGCTGAAAGAGGAAAACAAGTTTTTCGGAAAAAGAAGCGCCGACAAGCCCGAAAGTTCTATTAAAAATTGTTCTTCTTGCATGCATCTCGAAAATGAGGTAGATAGACTTAAAGGTACCTTAGATAAGTTTAATTCTTCCCACAAAAATTTGAATAAGGTCCTTGTTAATTTGAAATCAACCAAGCATGGCATAGGCTTTAAGAATGAGCCTAAAGAAAAGGTTGAAGCCAAACCCCAACCACCTAAGGCTCAACCTAGGATTAATAAAACAAATGCTTATCCTAGAAATAGCAATCCTAGAACAAATATGCATGCTAGACCAAATGTTGAACATTTTAGAAGACCTAGAAATGACTTACCACCTAGAAATGACTACCCTAGAAATGATGCATATTCTAGGCCAAACACTAGAAGGAGTTTTGAGTCTTTTAGAACATCTAGACATAACCATTACTCTAGAAATGCTGCTCATTTTAGAACTAATAGTAGGAGAAATGGTTCTCATGAAATGCGCAATAGTCATAATGAAAATAGAGTAATCATTTTCGTCCTCAAGTTACTATGAACCTAGAAGGATGCATAACCCCAACGTGACTTGTCATTATTGTAGACGCATTGGTCATATTGCTCCTGCATGTTTTACACGACATAGACATATCACTCAATCGCATCATTATAATATGCCTAACCCTCAAGGACCCAAAATGGCATGGGTACCTAAGACGCATTAATTTGTTTTGTAGATATGTTTGAAGGGATCAAGCGTACTATGGTACCTTGATAGTGGATGCTCCATACATATGAAGGGAGACGAATCCAAATTCCTTCAACTAGAACACAAAGAAGGAGGAAGTGTGATTTTTGGGGATAACAATAAAGGAAAGATTATTGGCATCGGATCGGTCGGTAAGGATGAAAATTCCTCTATTAAGCATATATTACTTGTGAAAGGTTTAAAGCATAATCTCTTGAGCATAAGTCAATTATGTGACAAGGGAAATCTTGCCCTATTTGATTCGGATGAATGCTTAGTGTTTAGACGTAGTGATTTTAAAATTATCCTTCGTGGTTTTAGAGTGGATAATATTTATATGGTTGATCTTGCTAATTCCTTACCCGAATATGTTGATTGTCTTATGAGTAAAGAGGATGATACTTGGTTATGGCATCGTAGAGTAGCACATATCAACATGCATCTTTTGAACAAATTGATTTCTCAAAACTTAGTTATTGGTCTTCCCAATTTAAAATTTGAAAATGACTCTATTTGTGATTCATGTCAAAAAGGGTAGCAAACAAAAGCATCTTTCAAATCCAAAAATATTGTTTCAACTTCTAGACCATTGCAATTGCTTCACATGGATTTATTTGGACCATCTCGCATTGAAAGTCTAGGAAGAAATTGTTATGCTTTTGTGATTGTTGATGATTATTCTAGATTTACTTGGACTTTATTTCTTGCCATAAAAGTGATGCTTTTCAGAATTTTAAATATTTTCTTAAGCGTGTTCAAAACGAGAAGGAAACAACCGTCACTTCAATTAGAAGTGATCATGGGGGAGAGTTTGATCACAATCTCTTTGCAGACTTTTGTGACGAACTCGGTATCGAGCATACCTTTTCCGCTCCACGTACACCACAACAAAATGGGGGGGTGGAAAGGAAAAATAGGTGTCTCGAAGAGATGGCTAGAACCATGCTCGAAGAGGCCAAGATTCCCAAACATTTTTGGGCGGATGCCGTGAGTACCGCATGCTACGTCTTAAATTGAGTAGTCATAAGGCCTATACTCATGAAAACTCCCTATGAACTCTATAAGGGAAGGAAACCAAATATCTCCCATTTTAGAGTATTCGGTTGTAAATGTTTTATTCATAACAATGGCAAAGATCAATTGGGAAAATTTGATGCTAAGTCCGATGAGGGAATTCTCATTGGTTATTCTTCATGTAGCAAAGCATATAGGGTTTTTAATAAAAGAACCGAAACTGTGGAGGAATCCCCTCATGTTGTATTTGCCGAAAATGATGCTCGCTTGGCGAGAAAGGATTCCGGTTTTGATTTTGCAGGTATTTTAGATAGCTTGAAAGACAAAATACAAGAGGAAACGCCTAAGGAAAATCAAGACGAAATTTTGAACAACCAACGGAGGAAGCGCCACCATTGGAGAATGAAACGAAAACGCCTAACGAGTGGAGGACAATCAAGGATCACCCTCTCGAACAGGTAATTGGCGACGTCGGAGAAAAGGTAAGTACCCGAAACACTCTTAAGAACACCCTAGGACACACTTCTTAAGAGATCACGATCTCACTTGACCACACTAGTTTAAATTACTATTTCTTTACAAATTAATGACTTGAGCGTCGGAGACGTCTAATTCTATTTTGCAGGTATCGCCCTAAAAGTAGGGGGAATTATAAAGAAACGGCATAAAACAATCGATTGTTACAGCTAATAATCGATTATTTTACTGTGCAGAAAATCGATTAGCAAGTATCACTAATCGATTATTTATGGTTTATGCTTATTATGCAATGTTGTTTAATAATCGATTTTTAACTGTATAATCGATTACCGTCTCAGCCATTCAGTACCGCTTTCCTAAAACAATCGACTGTTTCAAAATATAATCGATTATTTTCCTAGTCAGAGAATTTCTGTACTCACTGTAACATAACAATCGATTACCATATTTGACAATCGATTATTTTCTGTCCGTATTTCAAAAATTTGTTACCGTTTGGCTTCTGAAGATTCCTGCAATCGATTTGTGTCAGTTCCGAGATTCAGTCAAATCTTAATGACAATCGATTATCTCATTCCAACAATCGATTGTCTAACGGTCGGTAAGATTTATTTTTACCGTTTCTGACTGTTTCAGCTTTCAATTTTCTGCAGATTTCTTCCATTAATGAAATGCCTTTCTCCCCTCTATAAATAGGCTCCATATATGTTCATTTTTATTCACTCAAGCATCAACTTTAGCTCTCAAACTATCAAAATTCTTTCAAGTCTCTTGCAAATTCCAGCAATACTCAGTGAAAATGTCGGGCCGTCATTCCAAACGTTCCCGTTCTGCTAGGCATGGTGCATCCTTCTCTGCTGCTCCAAACTATCCTTATCAAGATGGTTCCGTTCTATATTTTAATTCTGACATCGAGCTTACTCATTTTTTAACAAAATTTGAAAAGCGCGACATTCTTCCTCCCCGCTTTTCAACCAACAAGTATCTTGAATCTTATGGCTCTGCTGCAAGTATGCTCAAAAATTGTCAACTTCTTGACTTCTTACTTCTTACCCATCCTTACATCAATACTATATTGATTCAAGCATTTTACTCCAACCTTCATGAGGATGATGACAGTGAGCTTGTGACAAATATAAATGGTGTTCAAATTCTTCTTTCCGATGAAAACCTTCATACCATTGCCCGTCTTCCTCATAATGGTGAAGACATTTTTCGGTACATCGGAGAGGCGGAGCCCTTTTTGATGAAACAGTCCTCCTACATCAAACCGGACTTACTTCTTATGATCCAAATCTTTCTTCCCGTCGTCCTACAATTACGGGAATGGATCCCAATTATCGGTTGATTTTCTATTTCATCAGCCGAGTCCTCAAGCCTCGTAAGCATAACCATACTACCATTTCCCAAGAGGACACCAAGCTCATGCATGCCATAATAACCGGAGCTAAATCAATTGGTGTCGGTTCGTCAATATTCACATGCGTGACGCTATCGGAGATGATAGGCCTCTTCCTTATGCTCTCCTCATCATGAATTTTCTTGAAGCCTCCGGATTCATCACTTCCAACGGTCCTCTCAAAAAGAGTACCAAGAACTGGGAAATTTCAGAATCCTCCTTTCATCATGACGGTGATCATGCAGCGCCTGCTCCTCCTCCAACCCGTCGAACTCGTCTGCCTCAAGAGCCCACTCTCCAATCCATTTCCGACCAAATTGCTTCCTTGACCACCTCTGTTGGTCAATTGACAAATGAGATCCATGGATATATTGACCATGTTCATTATCCATATGCCGGTCTTGTTCCCTTTGAAGCAGTGCCGGACGATGAGGCGGGAAATGATGATGAATGATTTCTTTGTTTTTTTTGGTTCTATTGTGATATGTTTTATTGTCCCCTCCTTATGTAATTGTTTTCTCTTTCCAATAAATAAACAAGTTTTATTTACATCTTTGGCATCTTCTTATATTATTTTTGCTAATGGAAAAAGGGGGAAGATAACGGGTATGCACTCTCAATATTTATAAGCTTAAATTGAGGGGGAATACATATATTGAGGGGGAACAAATGCATGTCTTGAATCGTCATTATAAATTGTTTAAGTTGCATATCCCGCTTAAAGTTTGCCATTATCAAAAAGGGGGAAATTGTTGGAAACATGTTCCCATGGCTTTATACTAAAACGTGTGTTCTTATGTGTAGGTTTTGATGAATGACAAACAAGCACAAATTGATATATGACGAAGTTCAAGTACAAGCGCACAATTGGCGGATAACGAGATTCAAGCACAATACAAAGTTTTATAGTTTAAAAGAGTCGTTCTTAATTGTGATCTTGATCCGACAACTTGACTCATGACATGGCTTCTCTCGTAAAACTATTTTTACAAAATCATGCATATTTAATTTAATGCTAAATGATTTTAAATCATGCATATTTACTTTAGTCAAAATGATTTTTAAACATGCCTCTAAAATCTGGACTAAGATAATCGATTATGTACTTATGATAATCGATTATGTTAAGCCAAGACTGCATGACAATCGATTGTGAACTAATGACAATTGATTGTGTTAAGGCAGTTAGCATCAGGTTTTTCAAACCTGCATGACAATCGATTGTGAACCTTATGACAATCGATTGTGATGAGGCAGTGTACATCAAAGTTTTTCAAAACTCAGAATAATCGATTGTGAAGCTAATGACAATCGATTGTGAAGAGACAGTGTCCATCAGATTTTTCAAAGTCACAAAATAATCGATTGTGAACATATGACAATCGATTGTGTTGAGGCAGTGTCTTCCAGACTTTTTCAAAGTTATTAAATAATTGATTGTGAGTATATAACAATCGATTGTCACGAAGCAGTGTTTAAAATGATTTTCAAAGTCTGATAAATAATCGATTGTTAACATTGCACAATCGATTGTGAAGCTGACCGTTGTCGTAAAGTTTTCAAATACCGTCAGGTAATTGATTGTTGATTTTGTACAATCGATTGTTGAAATTAAAATCTGGAAAAGATTTTTTGAACGTTGCTGAATAATCGATTATTGATTTTGTATAATCGATTGTTTTGCGTAAAATCTGAAAATGATTTTTTGAACGTTACCAATAATCGATTGTTGATCTTGGACAATCGATTGTTAAGCATAAAATCTGGGATTGATTTCTGGAACGATTGGCAAACAATCGATTGTGACTTCTTGACAATCGATTGTCACACAGTAAAATCAGCAACTCTTAATTGGCAATTAGGCAACGGTAATGCCAAGTTTTTCAACTATAAATATAGCTTCATTTCAGTGTTTTAAGCACAATAACATACAACAACTGATCATTCTATTGCTATAAGCTTGTATACTATTGTTTATCATTTTATATTCATTTCATAAAGCTTTTGAGAGCCAAAGTCTTGTCCATAGTTGTTGTGATCTTGAGCTTACTTCTTTTACTCATATCTACTCATTAAAGAGTGTATTGTTTGAGTGTTTAGTGTTTTGTACACTTGTAAGAGAATTGTGATTCTCTTGTTGTAAGGAACTTGTGTTTCCTTGGTTGAAGTCTTGGAGTGTTGTATCTCCGAGCAAAAGTGTTAAGGCTTGTGTCCTTAAGTTGTAAAGGTTTGTTGAGCACCCGTAAGCTTGACAAGTTAGTGGAAAATCTCGAGAGAGTCTCTCCGGGACTGGACTAGCCACGTGTTGTGGTGAACCAGAATACATCGGTGCGTACTTTATTATTTATCGCACTTATTTACTTCCTGCAATTTTTAAATTCCGCAAGTTTACGCTAATTTCTATTATAACGCTATTCACCCCACCTCTAGCGTTAAGCGTATCATCTAACAGTTTCAAGGCTTAAGAGGAAAAGAGATGATCATGTAAATCAAATATACCTTTGGCATCGTAGGCTTGGTCATATTGGAGAGAAAAGAATCAACAAGTTGTACAAGAAAGGTACCTTAACGAGTGTGATTTTGAATCATATCCAACTTGTGAATCTTGTCTAAAAGGAAAAATGACCAAATCTCAATTTACTGGAAGTGGAGAAAGAGCTTCTGAATTATTGGGACTAATTCATACAGATGTTTGTGGGCCCATAAAAATTCAAGCTAGAGGTGGATATTCTTACTTCATTACCTTCACTGATGATATGTCAAGATATGGATTTGTATATCTTATGAAACACAACTCTGAATCTTTTGAAATGTTCAAAAGATTCCGTAGTGAAGTTGAGAAGCAGACTGGTAAAAGTATCAAAGTACTAAGGACTGATAGAGGTGGAGAATATCTTAGTGAAGATTTTACCAGCTATCTCAAAGAGAATGTGATTCTCTCACAGTGGACACCTCCAGGAACACCACAACACAATGGTGTGTCTGAAAGGAGAAACATAACCTTATTAGATATCGTGAGATCTATGATGGGGTTCACTGATCTTCCAATAAATTTATGGGGATATGCTTTGGAAGCAGCAACATACTTACTTAATAAAGTTCCCACTAAGTCAGTCTCTACAAAAACATATGAGATATGGAAAGGATGTAAGCCTAACCTTAAACATATTAAAGTTTGGGGTAGTCCAGCTTATGTTAAGAGACTACAGTCTGATAAACTTGACTCAAGATCTGATAAGTGTAGGTTCATTGGGTATCCCAAGGAAACAAGGGGATATTATTTCTATCACCCTTCTGACCATAAAGTGTTTGTGGCTAGAGGAGCAACCTTTTTGGAAAGGGAATTTCTTTTGGAAGGAAATTATAATGGATAAATAGAACTTGATGAAGATCAAGAAACTAATGAATCAACGCAATATAAAGATCATGAGACCCAAGTTGAAGAACCTTTATTGGATGTTTTGAAGTTGCCAAGGAAATTGCCATCTTCAACGGTTGAAGTTCAAGAACTAAATGAAGTTCAAAAACAGGTTAATGAACCAGCTCCAAACCAAATTGAGCAACAACGAAATCCAACACAAGGTGAACAGGTTGTACAAGCACCTCTTCGAAGGTCTACACGAGAACGTCATGTACCAACTAGATTAAATTTATTGGTACAAGATGATTTATCAAATGAGGCTGATCATAATGATGATGACCCTAAGACCTATGAAGAGGCTATACAAAGTTCTGATTATGAGAAGTGGCAAAAGGCCATGGAATCCGAAATGGAATCCATGAAGGAAAATAAAGTATGGACTTTAGTTGAACCTTCAAAGGATATAAAACCTATATGTTGTAAATGAGTTTTTAAGAAAAAGATTGGAGCAGCCGGAAAGGTGGAGACCTATAAAGAACGTCTTGTTGCCAAGGGATACCGTCAGAAAGAAGGAGTCGACTATGACGAGACTTTCTCTCCCGCGGCAATGCTCAAATCTATTCGGATTTTGCTTGCTATAGCAGCATACTATGATTATGAAATATGGAAAATGGATGTGATAACAGCTTTCCTTAATGGTGAGCTAGAAGAGGATGTGTACATGACACAACCTGAAGGTTTCACATCTTCGTCTGATCATAATAAAATTTGTGAGCTACAAAGATCTATTTATGGATTAAAGCAAGCTTCTCGAAGTTGGAATATTCGATTTAACAAAACAATTGAAAAGTTCAATTTTGTTAGATGCGAAGAAGAACCTTGTGTGTATAAAAAGGTTAGTGGGAGCATAATTATATTATTAGTGTTGTATGTTGATGATATACTGCTCATAGGGAATGACGTACCGGCATTGCAAAATACCAAGATTTGGCTATCTGGACAATTTTCCATGAAAGACTTGGTAGAAGCAGCTTATATATTAGGAATAAAGATCTATAGAGATAGATCTAGGAAGCTGCTTGGACTTTCCCGGTCTTTGTACATTGATACTATCTTAAAGAGGTATAGCATGAATAATTCAAAAAGAGGCTATCTACCGATAGGCACTGGAATTTCTCTCAGTAGGGAGGATTGTCCTAAAACACCTGAAGAGAGAGAACACATGAGTAGGATCCCATACGCTGGTGCAGTGGGAGCTATCATGTATACCATGACATGTACACGTCCTGATGTGGCTTATGCACTTGGAGTGACTAGCCGATATCAGGCAAATCCTGGTGAGGGACATTGGAAGGTGGTGAAGACCATTCTTAAGTACTTAAGAAGGACTAAAGACCAATTCCTCATCTATAAGGATTCTGAGTTGAAACTTGAAGGTTATACTGATGCAAGTTTCTCTTCAGATAGGGATGATAGCAAATCTATTTCTGGTTATGTATTCACCTTGAATGGTGGTGCAGTGAGTTGGAAAAGTTCCAAACAAGCTACAGTAGCTGATTCGGTGACTGAAGCAGAATATATAGCAGCTAGTGAAGCTACTAAGGAAGCTGTATGGATGAAAAAGTTCTTAACTAAACTTGGTGTGGTTCCTTCAATGGAAGATGCGGTTCCATTGTTATGTGACAATACTGGAGCCATTGCTCAAGCAAAAGAACCAAGATCACACCAAAAGTCCAAACACGTTCTGCGAAGGTATCACTTGATAAGAGAGATCATTGAACGTGGAGACGTCAAGATTCAAAAAGGTTGATGGAAAGGAAAATGATGCAGACCCATTCACTAAAGCGCTTGGCACAAAGGAGTTTGACAAGCATAAGTGGAAATTGGGGATGAAGTACAAGAACGATTGGCTCTAGTGCAAGTGGGAGATTGTTAGGGATATAATAGATATGCCCTAGATCCAATATCATATTTGATAACTTGAACATATTTTTGTGAATGTCATTTGATATAAAATATATGGCATTTGATATTATTTTATCATTATTATTAATTGTTTGATTATTTTGATAAGGTCCTTGATTAAATTTTGAGATTTGTCATCGTGATAGAGATCATGATAATGAGAGCAAAGTCTTTTACAATTTAATCTAAATTTGTTCTTGATCGTAGGATTATTAATTTGGACATTAGTAATCTGGTTAGATCAATATTTATGTGATCATTTTTATCGGATAAAGATTAGTTGATCTCATTAACTAAATCACATAGATAGATGATGCATATAAAGATATGATCATTGAACCGACTCATTGGATAATTCCTAATGGTTAGAATTACCATAAACTGTCTGAGGAATGTGATGTAACCGTTTCCTTTGGCTTGAGATCGTCATAGTAATTGACAAGTTATTTATTGTGCTTTGATACTAGACACCTATGGCCCTAGGGCGATAGTTGAAAGGATATTGGGTACGATTAAATACTTGTAGAATTAGTGATTGATCAAGACGGAATCTGTCAACTCTTGGTAATGAGTTTAAGCTCCATGTTGTCATGAATTATAAACGACCAAACTAAGACCTTGGCCAGGGCAATTGAATGAAAGAAGAAATGAGTTTCTTAGGTCATTCAATGGTCGATTATATTTGACGTGAACACATAGTTGATCGCCTATTAGGATTTGACAGTTGAACCATATCCTAGGGTGATCGAGAGCTATAAGGACAGAAGGAATTACTACATTATTCTTCTACTGGTTCTTCAGAGTAAATTGTATACTTCATGTTATCCGGTCGTTAAGGAGTGTTGCTAGACGCCACCCTTGATTAGTATATTGATATGATCAATTTACTACCGGTTTAGTATTTTACCTATGGGGCCGCACACTAACGAGTGTTCTGATCTTTGCTACAGGATTAATTAACTTATTATTTGATAATTAAATTAAAGGATTTAATTAGTCAAATATATTTAGTTATTAGTCCAAGTGAAATATTATTATAGCTTTGCTAGCATAAAGATTATAATTAATATTGTGAATAAATTGAAGTTTCTATTTGGAATAGAAATTAAATAATATCTCTTAGTTGAAATATATGTGATATATATAATTAATATTATTTTATATAATAGATGTATATAAAATATAATATTAATAAAGGCTTGTTAATAAATCTAATTTTGAATTAGATTATTAATTGAAGTTTTATCCTATTTGGAACGGGATTAATATTTTCAATAGGATAATATTATATTAATATAAAAGTTTATAAATTAAAATCCAATTTAGAATTGGATTCAAAAGTCAAAAAAAATAATAAATAAAAAATAAAATAAAAGGTTTATGAATTTGAATCCAATTGAGAATTGGATATACAAATTCAAATGAAAGGTTTCGGCACTTTCAAGTGAACAAAGAAGGAAATTTAGAATTTTCTTACAAAAATTTTCATAAGTTTATTTTTCGAATAAACTTTTACCCTAAGTAAATTATTACCTCAACCAAATAGGAAAATGGTTTGTAGGTGATGCTATATAAAAGATGATGGAGAAAATTTGCAAAGTTTTTTTTGTTTTAATTTTTCTTGAGAAGAAAACCTACTTTGTGAAAGTGAGAGTGCAATACAAAGCCAAGAGAGAAAATACAATTACAAGAAAAGTGTTTCTTGTTCTTCTAATTTGAGTTGAGATTTTTTGAAAAAAAATAAAATTTCAACACAATATTTTTCGTTTAATTTGTTCGCGGATTTCATTTATCAAAGAGTTGATAGCAAGGATCGGTCTCGATGTGGATACGCATAGAGTCTTCGCACTATCGAATAAATTCTAAAAAAGAAACTCTCTTCACCAGGTACGTCTTAGATTCGATCTTTGATACGTAAATAAATTTTAAACATGAAAAATTATATCTAAAATTATTATTATCTTCCGTAGCGTGTTACGAATACCTATATGCAATCCTACAATATAGACTTCATGTTATTAAAGGGATTGAGTAGTCGGTAACAAACAATTAGAACTGTGACTTGGCCACATGCTTAACCATTTGATTAATTACCTGGTAAATTTTCTTCTGACTATCCAGAAGCTGGTGCAAATTGTCCCTGTATTAAATAGTTCAAAGGCCTGGTTATTAGTTCAAAGTTGCACAAAAAACTTTCCAAGCAGTTAACACAAGTACTCTTATACTTTCTCCGGTTCATAATAATTGTCTCTTTTACTTTTTGATTTTGGTCCAAAATAAATGTCTAGTTAGGTAATAAAAAAAATTAATTTGTTTTTACTCTTTTACCCTTATATGTATATCCCTAATAAATGTCAATATAATCATGTGCCCAATATTTAATAAGAATAGTTTAATCATACTAGATAATTTTGTATAGGATTTAGTATTTGTAAAAGAGACACTTAATTATGGATCGAAGGGAGTAATATATATTTTCACTTTCATGTGTTAATTCTTAAAGTTAATTGTGAAGTTGCACATAAAACTTTCCAAGCAGTTAGCACAATTACTTATGCAACAACAACAATATACCCAGACCCCAGTAAATCCTACATCGTGTGGGATCCGGAAAGGGTAGTGTAACACAATTACTCATATAATAGTGATGTTAATAAAGCACACCTGATGTGGGCAAGTATTACCACTTCGTACTGTCCACATTGATTGACAAACCGCAAAACACAATTACAATTACCATTCCTACAGCTTCGACTTACGGCATCAGGTAACAAAATACTACAGTTCAAGTTAAAGCTTCCATCCTACGAAGGTACACGAATTTTACAGCACCTCAAGATGAACAGCTTCAACATAAGTATTAAACTCTGCACAAGCAATCAAATAGCAGAAAAAATAGTACATAATTACGTATAATTTATTGCAATCACAATAAAATTCATCATCCATAGAGTGGACAAACTTCAAACAAACACCAGTAATCCTTCTTTCCCAATACTGCAAAATTTCAGGCAGTTAATGCCAGTTCGAACCACTACGTATTACTATATGATCCCAAAATCTTCAATTGGTCAAATAAAAATCCGAAACTTTGAGGTTGTCAAGCGACAGCAATAGGGTGTTGTTTCGAAGTGTTTTTCTTGGAATCTCCGAGAAAATCTTTCATATTATAGATAATGGTGATATAGAGCGAACAACTAGCGCTCGAGCGATCTCTTCACCTAGCTTCAGATCTTCCTTTGTGATTTGGAACATGTCACCGCACGGACAAGGATATGTGAAAGCTTGGAGCTCGTCATCGTACGACATCCCTGCGCTGGGTTTGATCTTCGTTCTTCGCAGACATTAGAGGTTTCCCTGTTGGTATAGATGTCCAAGTTGATTGGGTTTTTTTAATGATCAGGAAAATTGCATCTGAAGTCCTTTTAATAACACAGAGAAATGTAATACGACCCTGCACCTTAGTAAATTGCCACTTAAGAATGTTCAGCGACTTAAGGCGGTGGCAAATGACAAACCATCATATCACACCTGAAAACCAAATTTTATTTCTATGCACTCCCTTCATTTGGCTAAAATTACTTTTACAGGTAAATTTATATTAATAAATGTTTAGCCCTCAAAATATAGTATTATGTTCTTTTCTGAATGGAGTCTTTTGAAATTTCGGAAGTTCCCAAGTAAAATATGTTAAACTTTTATTTGTAAACATCAGCTCTAATATTTATTTATTTTAGACTAATTTATGTTCACGGGCGTTGCACGTATATCCTATAATAATTAGTATAAACATTTTAAACATAACATGAATATTATTAAAATATATGTTAGATTTAAATAAAATTTGAAGAAAAAAGTACAAGATCAAATGATGAAATGTTATCTCATTTTAGTGGCATGGGTGTTGAACCAAAAATGATATGGAATATCTTCAAAACCTGCATTAAAAAGACATGCTCAAAGTTTTCATACATTAATATGTAAACAAAAGAGGTTCGAATTTTAAGATCCAATAATGTCCCGATAATTATTCTAAGCAATAGATGTATTAAATTCATATTTCATGGAGTAGTCCGACCAATTCCACATGTTGTTAAGGAAATCAAAAATTACTTTCTTTTAGTTAGGTTTGACAAACAACCATACATAAACTATAAAAGAATAAAAATTAAGAAACCGATAATTATATTTCTTAATACAATTTTATTTTATTTTTAAATTAAATTACATGAAGAGTTGTGGAGTTTATGAAAGATAAATGACAGATGAGACAGATCTGGCTCTAAAAATATATAATGCAAGTAAATTAAAGTGAGTAATTCACTTTAAATTCTTTCTTTACTTAAAAAATAAGTACATTTATAATCAAGAATTAAATAGTAAATTAATATAGAACCAAATAACAATGAAGAACAATACTAATATGTAGCACAACTGCTAAAGTATTCCAAGTGACAGAATTACTGAAAAATTATAAAGGGCCAAATAGGTTTTTACCTGACAACCCAAAAAAGTATTCCAAATAAAAGTTCAATTAACTCTATCGCTACCAAGAGAAATATTTAAGACCAATCATTAGGTTCTGAAGAATAAGAAAATATAATTAGATAAAGATAATAAAAAGGGCTGAGTTCAACTATACAATGGTGAAAATTGATAGTATTTAATTTCTTACCACATGCGTGGAGTGCAAATAATATTTCTACAACTATAATGCTTTTAATTTCTGATCAATACTGATAAGTATGGTGATGAAAATGCATCAAATTTTGAAATATAACTATATTAGTGTGCTATATGAGTTCTTCGGGATGAACATTTTCATAGAGAGAACATCAAGGTCTAATTAGAAGAATGTTCGGAGTAGACGATGTTTTACCCGAAATACATAAAAAAGCTCAATAAATTAAGCTTGTCCGTGGCATTATATATAATATCATTGTTGTAGACTTGTTCAAGTACTGCCAATAAAAAAGTGAAGTATTGCATGATCATTTATATCGAATTTTTCTTGTCGTAAAATGTTTGACACTACAAATAAATACAAATAGATTATCAGAACAATTAAATAGGACTAATTTGCTCTTCACATCAGAATAAAGTATAGCGCAAATAAATATTTTTTACATATTGATACCAATACTAAGCAAACATACTATATAACATTCCAATGCATACATGTCCAGGCGTCCAGCAATTCGCTTGAGAACAAAATATTATTCGGAAAGTGATACTACGTAGGAGTGTACATAGACCGGGTTGGTTCGGATTTTACAATTACCAAACCAAACCAATTGTGTCGGGTTATTAAATCTAAAGACCAAATCAAACCAATAAATTCGGGTTTTTCAATATCAGTTTTTCTCGGGTTTTGTCGGATTTTCAGGTTATTCGGGTTTTTTCAAAATTTTTCCGGTAAAATCTTCGTAGAACAAAATATATAACGTATGCTCAAAATATTTCTTTAATCCTAGTAAGATACAACTATATAAAATATTTTTCAAGAAAATAATACAAAATATGAGATATGTCATGACTCATGACATTATCCTAAAATATTCAACAATAAAAAATAATAAAATTATGTACTATAAATATTGCTAATTAAAAAGTCATAATAAAAATAAACATAATCTAAAAGCACTAATTCATGCTAAACTAGATAGACTAATAAAGGAGTATTAGTTATATGCCTAAAAGCTAAAGAAAATTAAAAATGGGTTATGTATTTTTATCTAAATTATTGCAAAATAAAAAATAGACATTTAATACATTCCCGTTCGTAATATCTAATTGAATGTCTTTTGTTAGCATTAGTATTAATTGCTAGCATTATTTAATTTACTAATATTAATGACTATAAAACTTATTGGAGCATTCAAAAGTTCTAAATCAAACCTTGAAATAATACCTTAAAAGATAAAATTATGAAATTTTTTAAGAAATATTTATAAATTACATTATAATAACTATATTTATATATTAAATATATCTAAAATTGCTATATATGTAATGTCGGGTTGGTTTGGTTTCGGTTTGACTTTCTTTAGTTAAAACCAAACTAAACCAATTATGATCGGGTTTTTTTTCCAACACCAAACCAAGTCAAACCAAACCATAGTCGGGTTTTTTTTCTCGGTTTGACTCGGATTATCGGGTTGTTGCGATTTATCGGTTTTCTTTGTACACCCCTAATACTACGTACATAACTTCAGATTTATACAAAAAACGTAATAATAAAATGATAAAAAAGTAATCCACGTACCTAGATCACTTTTCAAGAAGTAACAGTATTATAGGTAACCAAGAGGACATTCTTGTGCTACTTCACCACCACAGCAAAAAGCACTAATCCAGTTGAAGCGCTACTTGTTTCCAATAAATAGCTTTTCAAATTACAACTCCTCAAATTCTTCATGTACGTTTGAGAGAAAGGATGAGTTGGTTAATAATTAATTAATTAAGATAATAATTTATAACCTGATTGATTAAGGGGCCGTTTGGTTACAGGTTAGAAGTTATGCAAGTATTTGTTATACATGTATTAGTTACCCATGTATTAGTTATGTATGTATTAGTTATGCATGTATTAGTTATGCATGAATTGGTTATGCGAGGATTAGTTATATGTAGTTATATAAGAATTAGTCATTGAAATGTAATGTGAGTGCTATTCATTATTAGCTTACTTTATTTTTAATTGTTAGTTTTAGTTTAAATATATCTTTTTAAACAAAAAAATACAAGTTTGAATAAAAGGTATTCTTGTCATTTTGTGTTTTAATACAAGTATTATTAATACATGTATAAGTTATTCCACTTTCTACCTTGCATAAATAATACATAGATTCCCTCACAACTTATACATGTATTAGTTATGCGGAAAAGAAAAACATGAACCAAACATTGTATTAGCAATGCTACATTTTATGTAGAAAAGAGGAAAAAACAACCAAACATTGTATAACTTATGCTAGCTTCTATCTAGAGATTATTTTTTCTCCTTTTTTTAACCAAACAATATATAAAGTTATCCTAATTTTAATATATGTATAACTCCCCTCTAACCGGCTACCAAACGACCCCTAAATACACGTAACATTTCAAGAGTTAAAATATTGCGGTATGTATTGGATACTGGAAGATGAAAGCAAGTCCAAGACATTGAATAGACATTATTAAGGAAGCAAATTTCACACTTTCGTTTAAACCAATATCAAACGGTTCTAGCTATTAAATCTCCTAATTAATTACCAATCAACTCATTTGTTGTACAATATTTACTGCTCTATACATACATTTAGAGGGTAAATATAGAGGATATTTTCGTCCTTCAATTTTTGAAGGATATTTTAGTAAAATAACTTTACTAAAAAATCTTCATACTTATAATATAGCATGATGATTAATGTTTTAATGCATAAAAGCTTATGAATTCTTGTGCAGCAGCAACATGTAACTAATAAATGTAACATTTATCAACAACATTAATTGTTAGGAGGTTAATTGGGATGGAGAAGGTTAAGGTGTTACTTTACAGCTTGTTTAGATGGTTGTTACCTATTATATTATATCGTCACTTTAAATACAATGCTTGTATTGATTGTTACTTAAATTTTATTGTATTGTATTGTTTCTATATTTTGGTATTTTCTTTTCTAACAAACAACAATTACTACGCTTTAATTACAAATAACACTGTAACCATAGCAATGACTTCTATATCATACGGAGTCATCATAAGATGACAAGTTTTATGCTAGTTATTAACTTACTAAATCGGTTTTATTTATTAGGACTTGAGTCCGACAATACAAATAAGCTCACAAAAATAAGGAGTTATATAAGTAATTTCTTACTATGATTTATTGTATTATAATTGAGTAAGGTAAAGTTAATTAAAAGAATATAAAAGAATGAGGTACAAATTAAAATTGATATAAGAGGAGTATAGGACAGCAAATGACGCAAAAACGCTTCTAGGCCGTATTTGGCTAAAGAGCAAAGCTTCTCTGTCCTACAGACTGCAGCAGCGAGATGAGAAGTGTCAAAGCTCTCAGAAGCTTCAAGCTTTCTTCACTCCCACTCCGGCATTTGTCTACACTTACTCTATCCAAATCCAAAAAGTCTGCCCCATCTCCCCTTCCCACACTTACCATCACCTCTAATGCCCTGCAAGATTTAGTCACTTCTTCTTAGTGGCATTTCATCAAACAGATTTCAGGCGAACTAAGCCCCATCTTAATTTCAACCACCCTCCCAAACCTTCGTTCATCTCCGGACCGTGTACTCACTTTCATCGAAAATATCAGCCCTAATTGCTTAGACATTACCTGTTATAGCCTCGTTATTTGCATACTCTCTCGTTTTCCCTCGCCTAAAGAGGCCACACAGCTTCTCAAGCAAGTGATCAGTGCCCGCGTTGCAAAGCATAAGGAGTTTCTTGATGGGCTTGTGGGTGCTCGGGAGAAGCTGGAAATAAAGAGCTCAATTGTCTTGGATTTGCTTGTAAGGGCGTACTCTGAATTGAAGAAAAGCGAGGAGGCGTTAAAGTGCTTTTATTTAATGAAACAGAAGGGAATTTTGCCCAAGATTGAAACTTGTAATGATTTATTGAGTCTTTTTAATAAATTGAATAGGACCCATTTGGCCTGGATTGTGTATGCTGAAATGTTTAGGATGGAGATTAGTTCGACTGTATGTACATTTAATATAATGATCAATGTTCTATGTAAAGAAGGCAAGTTGAAGAAGGCAAAGGAGTTCATTGAAAACATGCAGTGTTTAGGGGTTAAGCCGAATTTAATATCGTATAACACTGTGATTCATGATTATTGTTCGAGGGGGGATGTTGAAGGAGCAAAGAAGTTTTTCGAGATGATGACATAAAAGGATTTGCGCCTGATTTGTGTACGTTTAATTCTCTAATCAGCGGGATGGTGAAGGAGGGGAGGGAAAAGGAGGTGTCTTCATTGTTAGAGAAAATGAAGTCGTTCTGGTTGACCCCTACAGCTGTGACTTACAATACTCTGATAGATTCATGCTGCAATAAAGGGGACTTAGAAAAGGCATTCTTTTATAGGGATGAGATGGTTAAGATTGGGGTTGCGCCGAGTGTTACTATCTATAACTTGTTGATCCATGCATTGTTTCTTGGCAGAATGGCAAAAACTGATGATCTGGTGAAAGAGATGGCAGAGAAGAGAGTACCTCCTGATAGTATTACATATAACATATTGATCAATGGCTATTGCAGGGCGGGAAATGCAAAGAAGGCATTTAAGTTATGATGAAATGTTGAGTAAGGGTCTTCAACCAACGATTGTCACTTATACATCACTTATCAAAGTCTTGGGCAAAAGGAATCGGATGAAAGAAGCAGATGATTTAGTTGTTGAAATATTGCGGAAAGGGATATTCCCAGATCTAATTATGTTCAATGCATTGATTGATGGCCATTGTGCCAATGGTAACGTTGTGCGTGCTTTTGATATACTGAAGGAGATGAATAAAATGAACGTTCAGCCTGATGAAGTTACCTACAATTGTCTGATGCAAGGGTATTGTAGGGAGAGTAAAGTTGAAGAAGCTTGTGTGCTTCTCGAGGAGATGAAGAGAAGAGGAATTAAACCTGATCATATCAGCTATAATACTCTAATCAGTGGGTATAGTAAGAGAGGTGACATGGATGATGCATTCAAAGTTCGTGATGACATGTTAAGTGCAGGTTTTAACCCTACTCTTCTCACTTACAATGCTCTCATTCAAGGTTTATGCAAAAAACAGGAAGGTGTACTTGCTGAGGAGCTTCTCAAAGAAATGGTTAGTAAAGGCATTACTCCTGATGACAGCACTTATGTTGCTTTGATTGAAGGTATTGGTGATGTTGATCGTTTCTTGGGGAGAAAAGATCCATCGTAAGGTAACTTGTCAGGTTCCTGTTTGCAGCTGACAAAATCGGGAATTCTTTGGGTAAAACTGACTCGATTGATTTGGAGTACTTGCTGCAACTGAAACATCCACAAAGTTCATCCTTCCCTAGTCGCTTGCATTTTCACATTTTTCTCATCAGATTGACATGACAGTCCAACTACATAGCCAGACATGCTCTGCTTCATCGCCCCGTAGTGTTTGGCCAGAAAGGGACCCTCTCAGTGTACCCATGTGTATTTTGCAAATATTTTACTCGTGGATTTAGCCCACAGGCCAGAGCTACTTCTCTGTATTGATGTTGGAACGCTATTTCATCGTCCTCCTGAAGAAAACCAGAGTGTTGGGGAAAACCATGCCAAGAAGCTTTCCTTATTACAGAAAAGGGAAAAAACTTCCAGAGTAAATGGCCCAGACCTGTCAAATGAAGAGGACAGGAAATGTGATAATTATTTTGTTTAAGACCAGTAGCTGAGTTTCTGGAGCTGTGAAAATATTTATATCAGGATTACCTGAAGCAATAACTTTTATCTCAAATTTGTTTGCCAAGGAGTTAAATGTACTTGAATGGACTTTAGACCAGGTTTTCACTCTGTGTGAGAGCTGATCTATAGCATGTTCACAGATGTTGAAAAGCAGTGGAGGTATGTGTAGTAAACGAGGTTAGAGAATGGGTTCTGCTAGTTGCATCCACTGTAAGTTTCAAGCTGATATTGGCTGTATAGTATTGTACATCCGTAGCAATCTTACATTGCCAATTGATTCACAATTTTCAGAGCTAGCTGATATTACTTGATGAGCCTCAATCATTGTTTTGCTTTTGCAGTCTCCAATCGTCAACATTTTTGTCGATATTATACTCATAACTTGGTTGAAGTTCTTTTTCTTTCTCTCATTATGGGGTAAGTAGAAAATACGTCGTATTTCTATCTGTAGTTTGTACAAGCTGGGTCGGTGGTTACACCTCAACTCTTTACTCTGTTTATGTTTCTCCGACATATGTGCTAGATGCTGTGAATGATAAGCACTTCTCATTTAAATGTGTTAAATGCAATAGGTTATGACCTACTTGGAGGATTAGCTGGTTTCAAGAATACCACTGAATTGGGGTGTTGCTTAGGTCTGGTTATATGTAACATCGGTAAGTTAAGTATGTAGCCTGTAGGTTTACCACATCTTCACCTTTTACATCCTTTGTAGATTCTACTTTTTCTTTTGATCTTCTCAGTCAATGGTGAAGAATTTTGTTGTTTTGAACTTAGCAGTCTGTGAAACAGTTTTTCCACATTTTCTGGAAAGAAAGCTTGGAAGCTCTTTAACCTTTCTCTCCAATTTCATGTTTAATGAATGGTAAATATCCAAGAAATTTTTGTGTATCCACTACATGCTAGTGGGATAATATCCTTTCTATGTTTAATCTTACAGAAACATCTCTTTGGCTTCAACTTACTGAAGCTTTATTTTCATCCAAAACAAACTGACTATATGTATAATCCTATTGTCTTTTAATAATCATCAACATGCAATTTCTTATGTCACCATGCCACCTTTATCTTTTGTCTTTTACTCCTAACTCTCCTGAAGGGATGTGCATTGATGGATTGGCAATTTATATCCCTGTTGCTTGTGGAAATACATGGTAGCTATTTCATTGCTAGTCCAGGGTAGCAGTAAGCACCAGTCCTAGCTTCTTAACCATTTGCAATTTGCTAATGGTTGCTGGCAACCCAAGGTGAAGCCATCAAACTGTTTGAGGAGTTCAATTCTTATAAGCTTGTTAGTTGAATCAATGTATGGATGGTGGTCTCGCAGGCTTTGTTTCTTGGAAGCATCATATTCTACTGATTTTACACTCACTTGCAAATTGCAATCTCACTGTCGCTTCCCTTCCTTTTTCTTTAACACCTGAGTTGTCTGACCGATTTAAAAAACTTCATATTCATCAGCTGATAGATAACCACAAAGCTATTCGAGTGTTTGAGACTTTTGTACGCAAATGTGGTATTTAAGCCATACTAATCTAAAAGGATCGACCCGATGCAGGAGAAACATCCTTGTAACCTTTTGTGTAATTACCATTCGACAACCTTGGATTCCAGATTTGGGCCTGCCTTACTAACTAGACTACCTAACTATAATTCTCAAATCTCAAATAAGTGGAAGCCTGAAGTAACATGTTCTTCTCCCTCCCTATGGGGTTTTATGTATATGTATATATATATGAACATATATATATTTATTTTACTAGTATGGAGTTTGCTTTGGGTATGGTACTTAGTATATAAGATCAAGGCGTTCTACCTAAGGGGTGACTTAGCGATTGCTATTATTATTTGTATCGACAGCACATGTGCAGTGTTTTTATATTGGGCGTATTGTAACCTACTGAAAATATAAAGAAGTAATCAGTATTTGGCATGTTGTCTTTGTTGGCCGGCGGTTGACGTTACACAAGAAAGTCAAAGTTGCTTCCCTGCCAAACTTTATCTTAAGAAAAAGGCAAATGAAACCCCAAAAAAAGGTCATAAAGGCATCCAAAGGAGGCAATTACGTAGTTTGGAAGCCCCCTTCTTTTGACCAAATAGTCTAACTCTAGTTCTATAGAGTAAAAGCTGTATACATGGCACAAGAATAGCAGAATCAATAGAATCGTAGGTTTCAAAGTTGTTTTTGTCTCGAGATCCAGGAAATACTATAAAAAATAGTCCACTTCTTTTAACCTCATCTTCACTCCAATGGGTCTCTTTTTTTTCTTTTCTTTTTTGGGGCCTGAAATGAGCTACACATAAGACTATTCTGATAGTTCAACTTCGTACCACCAACTGCAGTCCCTTCAGCAAAGCTTTGTTTGACCCATGATACGATTCTCATCAAGAAGCAGATGCTCATACCCTTTGCTGGTTTGTAGCTTGGTGGGGTTCTTTATTCTGCTTCATTTCTCATCCTTGGGTAGTTACAAAGGTTCTCAAGAAGGCCAGATCCGAGAAGGGATGAATACAAATCTTCAGCCCTTTATTCATGAATATGAAGAGTTGGAGGAGATCAAAATTCCTCAGCAAAGAGGAACCCAATCTTCAGAAGCCAATGTCCTAATTGATGAATTCCTTGATAAGTCTTCTAAACTCAGGCACAATTTCTTTCCTGACCGGAGAACTAGCATAGACCCTCGAAAGAATACTAAAGATGACAGCTTTTACTATTATCCCGGGAGAATATGGCTAGATACTGATGGACATCCTATTCAAGCTCATGGTGGCGGAATTCTTTATGATAAAAGATCAAGAATGTATTATTGGTATGGCGAGTACAAGAATGGTCCTACTTATCGAGCTCCTGGGAAGAATGTAGCTCGAGTAGACATAATTGGTGTTGGCTGCTACTCTTCTAAAGATTTATGGACTTGGAAGAATGAGGGTATTGTATTAGCTGCGGAGGAAATGGATGAGGCTCATGACCTTCACAAGTCTAAAGTGTTAGAGAGGCCTAAAGTGATATACAATGAGAAGACAGGTAAATATGTAATGTGGATGCATATTGATGATGCTAACTATGCTAAAGCCTCTGTTGGCATTGCTATAAGCAATTCCCCTACTGGTCCTTTTCGATATCTATATAGTAAAAGGCCTCATGGTTTTGAAAGCAGGGACATGACTTTATTCAAAGATGATGATGGAAAGGCATATGTCATTTACTCCTCTGTTCACAATAGGGAGCTTCATATTGGTCTGCTTGATGAAAATTATGTTGATGTTACTAATGTTATGTCAAGGGTTCTTGTAGGACAGTATAGGGAGTCTCCGGCTTTGTTCAAGCACCAAGGAACTTATTATATGATCACATCAGGGTGCAGTGGTTGGGCACCAAATGAGGCGCTGGCTCATGTGGCTGAATCAATTATGGGACCATGGGTGACTATAGGCAACCCTTGTATAGGTGCAAACAAAGTTTTTCAAGTCACTACATTCTTTGCTCAGAGCACATATGTGCTCCCCATTTCTCCTGGTTCGTTTATTTTCATGGCTGATCGATGGAATCCAGACGACTTGAGTGAGTCTAGGTATGTATGGCTTCCTTTAACTGTGGAAGAAGAAGCTAGCAGTCGGCGACAAGGAGTATCTATCTTTTGGCATAAAAGATGGAAGCTTCTTAAAAGTCTAGCTTAGAAGTCTGCTCATAGTTTTCTTCTGAAGCAAACCATTCTCATCCTATGAAGTATTTACAATGTGAAGTGATACAAGTTGTTAATTAGAATAACTTGTTCCCTTGATGGAACTAGCATTACATACAGCTTTAAGCCATATATATCAAGATGTATGATTGCAGCTTCTTATGCCTTGTTAAGCAACTATCATTAGGAGATACATTATTTTAGGGACAAAGGCAACCAAAATTAAAACCCCCACCTACTTACAATTGGTAAACTTTTGAAAACTATTTTGTACAATTTTCCTCCATCTTAAAGGAAGAGTAGAGTTTCATCCCATAACAAGGAATTCAATTCCATTCTTATAATGAGTTAGCTATCCAGATATATACAACAACAACAACAACATACCAGTATCATCCCACATTGTGGGATCTAAAGAGGTAGTGTGTACGCAGACTTTAGCCTTGTCTTGTGAGGATAGAGAGGCGATTTCCAATAGACCCTCGGCTTAGGAAAGCATATAGCTATCCGGATATATTGTATTCTGAATATGGTCCACAGCCCCATACGCAAAATCTTTAAAACAACACAGGGAACACTTAAAAAAGAAATGATTGTACATTAAGAGGGTCAAAGTTTTCAGGGGGAACCCATAGTTTATTAGTTTAACTTATATATATTTCCAAAACAAATCAAATTCTACATCAAAACAGAGAATTAAACAGATAAAACAGAGAGTGAATCTTGATGCAGGAAAAATAAATTGTTAAACAGACCAAAGTTTCAATCAGCTTCCTCTACTGTAGCTTCAATTCGGAGGAGGACAAAACCAACAGCAACTCCAACAAGAACCAAGCCAGGAATAATGGAGGCAATCCTGAAAATCTCACCAGCAACACTGCAGGTTGAAGACAAAGCTCCACCTTTAGCTTGTGATGGTGTTTTCAATGAGTTAACAATCTTTGCAAAAGACTGTTCAGTGCACATAGGAAGGCCTAATGAGGCAACATTGTTATTTGCCTTTAGTCCTCCAAATGAGTTCAATCCATTAATGTAGTTCACTTTGGTTCTTTTCTGGGAAGACATCCTTGTACCTAGAATGGCTGGTGAACTTACTGTTGTTGCAGAGAATGTTGTCATTGTTGCCATTGTTTTCTGACCACCAACCTATACAAAAAACAAGTGAAGTTATTAACAAAGTTTATACAAAATCTTGGAAAAGGAAGAACTAAAGATTGGGTTTTTACCTGGTTGTGATGGTTTGTGGAGTGCTCTAAGTTTGCCAAAGTAGAGAGATAATAAAAGGGTGAACATTGGATATTGTTTTTTGTGAGGTGAATATGAGAGCAATGGATAAGGGTAGTGTTGAGATGGTTGGCTGACAGGGAAAAATGGATGAGGCATCTTATAGCTCAGCAACTTGTAACACTGGCCAGGAAATTTGGTGGGGTATGGACCTTTTGTCCTAATTTAGATAAAGAAGCAGCATAATTGACTTATTTGTCCTTTCTTTTCCTTTTAAAGAAATTACATAAAGTATAGTTCAGATTACAGAAAAATTGAATAGTATTTGTTTGGTTAATGTTCTTTTCCTAGCTTATGAATACATTTCTCCTTAGTTTGTACCAATTTCAAAATTTCGACAATTACTTTAAAATATTAAGTCACAGGAGTCTTTTATTTCATTTAAGAGATGAATGACGTAAAGCTTTCTGACCTCAAAATATTGTAAAAATGACAACAAATGGTCATTCTAGATGGCTGCTATTTAGGAATTAGCCAACGCGTCTTAAATAGTAATTTTTCCGTTTAATTTTTTGGCGAAAAGTCCTGAAATTATAATTTTTATTCGAATTTTCAGGATAAAATAAGTACTGACTAATCTCTAAGTAGCAGCCCTAATGTCTATTTCTGTACTTCCCCCAAAAATATTTTGGTAGTTAGATGAAATTTAGTCATTTTTAATTATTGGGTAATTTTTTCATTATCGAGGAAAACGTAATATAGTCTATCATAAGGTCATTCTTGAAAATTTCGAAAATACTTTTAGTGGTCTGCTCATAGTGCTGCACTGTGGCCCGAGGCCTAAACTGGACCGCACCGGGCCCGCGGTCCTGGCAGACCTAGCGGGCCGGTGGGCCGGTCCTGGTGGTTCTGGGCCTGGTGTTACTATTAGGCCCGTGACGGGACCGTCCGCATTCATTAGCTCGTAAGCCCGGGACCGTTAGGCCCGGGACAATCAACTGGGCCTGGGCCGGTCATGGCGGGCCTAAACGGGCCCAACGACTATATTTTAATTTTTTTTTGTTTTAAAAATCAGCAACGGATATTTTTAAAAAAGTAGCAGTTTGGGCTACTATTTGACCGTTTTGAGGTTTAAAAATGGCCATTTGGCCCTAAAACTTTAATTTAACCCCAAACTTTATATAATTATACTTTTACCCATTTCTCAACTATAAATAGCCCCTCATTCTTTCATTTTTATTCACCAATTCATCAATATCTCTCAATCTTTCTACTACAATTGCTTAATTTATGTTGAAAATTCGTGAAAAATTGTGAAGTTGTTGAATTGAAGTTTTCAAGTGTTCAATAATTTTCAATTTTCAAGAAGTTGTTCGGCAATCCGGTAAACTCGTTTCAACTCTTACGTTTTAATAATATATTTTTGTGTGGTTTAGTTTGCATAATTATAATTAATATGTCATTTTCTTTGAAAAAATATTTGGTAAAGGAAAAGGTAAAATCGGTGAAAGTAGTGGTCATAATACTACCCTTCCCCAGGCTCCCCAACCTAGAAAAGATAAGCAAGTTGAAAGTAGTCGCCAACCTAGACGTCCTCCTTCTCCTACCGTAATGCTTGATAGTGATCACCTTTGTTTTCAATTTACCGATAGTGAATTTCTACATGATGTTGCAGTACGTGATAGATTAGATGATGAAATTATGAATGCTCTTTATCCTAATGAACCTATCTTAGAGGAAAATGATGGTGATGATGATGATGATGATGAAACCCAAGCACCAGATTTAGATGATACACCTACTAGTCCTGTTAATAACTCAAGTAATGCACCGACCGACCCACCTGTAGAAACTCCAACTTTTAATAGACAGCCTGCTAAACATCAAGAAACATCATTAGTTTGGAATTTTTTTACTCAAGTAAGAGAACTAAATAAGACTAAGTGTAAAACTTGTGGGAAATTACTGGTTCATAAATTTACTGGAGAACGTAGCGGCACGGGTAGTTTGACAAGACACATAAAAACACACCCTAGAGATAAGGCTGGATTTTTGCAAATGCAAGCGCAGCAAGAGAGGACAAGTGTAGATTCTGCGGTTAACCCTAGTACAGGTTCAAATCTAGTTCAACAAGGAATTAACACTATCACCGGAAATATTTTATATTACGATCCAAATAGAGATCGTGAAGAATTAGCAAAGATGATTACTGTTATGTGCTTACCTTATACTGTTGCTTCTAATCTTAATTGAGTTCATTATATTAGAAGAGTTTTTAATCCTACTTATAAAGGTTGGCCTCGCGCAACAGTTAAGGCCGAAATTTATAAATTCAAACATGAATATGAACAGTATTTGCGATATTTATTTACTCATATACCTAATCGGATTTCTATTACTACTGATATTGGTAGAAGTGGTAGTGATTGTGATTATCTAACTGTTACAAAGTCATTGGATAGATGAAGACTGGACAATGCAAAAACGTATAATTGCGTATAGAATAATTAATTCACATCACACAGGTAAGTTTATGGCTAACACTGTTTCAGATATTTGTAGATATTTTTGCTTTAGCGATAAAATAATGGCAATTTCTATGGATAATGCTTCTAGTAACACTAGTGCTATAGGCATGGTTACGAAAACACTAAATCCTGCATTTACTAATATTTTCCATGTTAGATGTATTTGTCATATTTATCATTTAATTATCGGTGATGGTATGCAAATTTTAAACATAGAAATTGAAAAGGTTCGAATGGCTCTTAATTGACCTTTTTATTCAAACTGTAGAACTAGACTTAGAGAGTATTTTAAAAAAAAATGTGATGAATATGGCCTTAGAGAAAGAAAAGTTCCTAAACCTTGCCCGACTAGATGGAATTGTATGTACGAAAGTTTAGTAGTTGCATATGAATATAGAAACCCAATTAGTGCGACATTTAATTCTCGGGTAGGTGGTGAGGATGATGATGAAATGCTTACTACCCAAGATTGGACGAATGTTAAAATTCTTTTAGATTTTTTAGAACATTTTCAAGTTGCTACAAATGTATTTTCTGGGCAATATTATCCTACAATTTCAAACTGTTTAGTTTATATTGCCGCACTAGCTGATTTGTTTGTTGAATTTGACGAGGGTGGGGATATTTATGAACTTGCTATAAATAAAATGAAATGAAAATTTAAAAAATATTTTTTTTCCTATCCCTCCTATTTTTGGTGTTGCTGCAATGTTAAATCCTACAATGAAATTGGGAGGTCCTCATTTTTTATATTCAAATATTTATAAGGCTTTAGATCTTTCAAACGAGGAAGTTGCTACACTTGCAGATGCAAAAACATCAATTAAAATTATTGCTCAAACATTTTATAATGCTTATCAACTTGCCTTAGAGCATGTTAGGCCAAATATTCCAACCCCTACTTCGTCTAACTCACAATCGTCTAAAAGAGCTGCGGGCTTAACAACTCTTAAATCTTGGACGGATTTCCGGGGTTATCAAGGTGATAATTATGATGAAACTTCACATCTAAATGAGCTTCAAGTTTATTGTCTCAGGGACTTGAAAAGTAGAACCCAGACATCTCTTTTCATCTTTTGGAATGGTGGAAGTCAAGGGAAAAATATTTTCCGGTTCTTGCAAGGATGGCTCAGGATATTTTATCAATTCAAGCTTCAACTTTTGCATCGGAGAACGCTTTCAGTCAAGCAAGATTGCAAATAGGTGATCATAGAGCATCGATGAGGGATAGCCTGAAAAAATCAGTACTTTTTAGAGATTGGATCCGCGCGGAAAAAAGAAACTTTGGAATTGCAAAATCACAACCGGCGATAGATGAAGCTTATGAAGAAATGATAGCGGAACTTGCGGAGGATTCGGCTTCGCCCGGAAGTGGTGATAAACAAGCTTCTTTTCCACCACCACCAACACAACCTCCTCCCAACCTTGACAGATTTATGAGATTTGTTAGAGATACAATGTAAATTATGACGTAACTTGTACTTTGGCACATCTTCTTTTAGTTTTTTTTTTCTTTTAATGGTGGTATTAGTACTTTGTTGTGCTCATTCCATTGGGGGAAGTAAGACTAAGAAAGATATGCCATTTTTGGTAATAAAAATTATAAGACATACCCGTGGATATCTTTTATCTCAATATTTGTTTGTCTTTACTTCGAATTATTAATAAGCTACAATATCTACAATATCTACAATATCTATATATATAAAACATACAATATATACTACAAGAAAATATATACGAGAATATATATACATAACATACAACCTAAACTACAAGAAAATATATAAGTAACAACATATATACATAAGATACAATATATATATAAGAGATATAATATATATACTACAACAAAATATATAACTATATAAGTTATAATATATATACATAAGACACAATATATATACTACAAGAAAATATATAAGAGAATATATATACATAACATACAATATATACTACAAGAAATATATAAGGGAATATATATATACATAACAAACAATATATAATAATTACTACAATACAATATACAATGAAATATATATTATATATACTATACTAATAACTAGTATACTATATAAATATATTCTATACTAGTATAATATATATACTATACTAATAACTACTATACAAGATATTGCCTTAAAAAAAACTACAAAAAGCCCGCCAGGCCCACGAAGCCCGGCCTGCTAAGCCCTGTACCACATGGGCTTAGGCCCGTCACGAGGTTGATCTCACTCATTGAGCCCACGAATCCCGGCCCGCGAAGTCCATTTAGACCCGGGCCCGGGACAAAATACAGCACTATCTGCTCATTCTTAAGGAGGTTTATTATCCTATTTAAAATGTAAAGTGGTATTATTTCCTAAACCTAAAAGGTTAAGGGGGCTAAGTGAAATTACTCCAACATTCCAAAGCAAAACTTTTATGGAAATGCTGCAGAATGATGTGATGAATTAAATAACTCACAAATGATATAAGCATTTTGACCAAACTCTGCCCATATGCAGAGGCGGAGCTAAGATTTAGAGTTTATAGATTCGGAATTCTAGTCCTTTTAAGTTACTAAATTCTAAATTAATAATTTATATATATTTAATAAACTTTTTAAGACAAAATGTACGCTTTAGTGCCAAACCCCTACTCTGATGGGCTCTGCCCCTGCTCACATGAGCATTTCCAACATACATGTTATCTGACCCTTCTACGTGGTAACATGAGTGACTCAAACTATCATAAAAGAGAATTTCTTTAACCACTGTTTCATGATAAAGATTTGCTTAGGGGTCATAAAAAACTAGAAAAATTATGTTCGGGTTATTCTCTACATAGCCTAACCAGCTTGCTTTTTCCGGCAGAAAATTACAAAATTTCCATCAATCACCATACTCTAAGTTGTCACAACCAGGGGCGAAGCCACATAGCCCTAGTTGATCATTCTTCGTCGAAAAATTACACTGTATATACAGATAAAATATTGAATTTTTTTTTTACTTCTTTCACGTTTGAACATCCTAGATAAAATTCTTCGCTTCGCTACTGATCACAACCTAATACTAATCTCACTACAACCAAGTAAGCAAATAAGCAAATAACCAGCAAAATATAGGAGTTCAGACATGTTTCTACTCGTTCCCGAACTTTTGCCTTCATTTACACTATTGAATAAGGCAAAAATGGATGACCAATTGAACATCATCAGTTCTCATTTAGGTACAGGACATCAATTCAAGAACCATGATATATTCACCACCTTAGTCCTCCTAGTACTCCGATGTACACATCGCCATATTGAATTCAAAGTGTACAGTACAATGTCTTATGCATCACCATTGTCTGCCCATGAATTTTCTTATGTAGGATCATTGTTTCACTTATGTACACAAATTGAAAATATTTTGCTATTTCTAATTAGAATCATTGCAATGTATGTGCAGCCAATGCAAATGCACTTATGATTTTTGGTTGACCTCATACATAGTTAGAAGTATATATTTATGCTTTATTCCTACTGATTGTGCATGCACTAATTTCTGACTTTTAAATTTTGGGTCCACCTCTAAGAATCACTGGCTTACATGTTGAGTATAGTAGTTTCAAACCATCTAAAGATTCTACTGATCAAGACACACAACTAGAGGTAGAGCCGGAATTTGGAGTATTCTAATTTTTTTAAGTGATTGAGTTTTAAATTAATAATTTGGACATAACTTAACGATTTAAGACAAATAAATGATTTGCACGAAAGTTATTAGGTTCAGCCGAACCCGTATCCAAAGGGCTAGCTCCGCCGCTGTACACAACCTAAACAAGACATCAAGATTCTAAGCTAATTGTATCGATCGGGATTGTTCAATGTTATAACTCTATTGTAGGGTAGCAATCTTTTCGGCTTCGTAGAATAAATTTTGCCATAAATATCAAAAAATTATTCTAAATACTTATGACACTAATGTTATTTAGGAAATTACATGATTTTTCTTTGACTAAGAGTATATATTTTTTTCAAGTCTTTAAAATTAAGATAACGCTTAATTGTTTTTGATTATGATGCTTTCAGTTATGTAAATTTAATACTACATAATTACCCCTGCAGTTATGTAAATTTAATACTACATAATTCTTCTTTTCTTTTATTCTCTTTCTTGTTTACTTCTCCCTTATTACTCCATCCACCTTTTTCACCCCCCCTCCCCCCGCTAGCTTCTTCCATTTTCTTTTCTTTCTCTTTATACCTTTTTTTTCTATTCTTTTTTTATTAATGCCTTCACTTTTTCCTTTTTTTTCTTTTCTTTTAATTTTATTTTTAGCTTTGTCTTCTTCCTTGTAGTATTTCACAGGATAAGTTAGTGATTCTGGCGAGAAGCAATTTTCGTTTTACAATTATGTTTTTTCCTTTTCATTTTACTTTTTTTTAATTCTATATTTTTCTTTATTTCCTTTCTTCTTTCTTTTAGTTTTTTTTTCCTTTGCAAATTTTCTCACTAAAAAAGTGGTGATTTCAGCGACATTATATTTCTGCCAAGTTATCTCTACCATATATTGTTCTATTTCCTATAAATTTAGAAGATTATTTTTACGCTATTCAAATAGGCCTTTACAATTTTATAATGCCTATTATCTCCGACAACCTTTTGATTTAATATAAGAATTTTTTAATGGGTGATGCAGGATGGTCGGCAATGAAGAGCGGGGGAGGGGGGGGGGGGGTTATGAGTACAATAGGGATCAGAGGTGAAGAAAGAGATATGGAGAAAAAAATATAAAAGAAAAAGAATAAGATTAAAAAGACAAATAAAAAGGTAAAAAAATTAAAAACAAAATGAATTGGGCATGTGGCACAGAAAGAATGGTGCGTGATTTGTACTTCTTCTTTTGAAACTGGGGATAGCTTGGAAAGGTGGTTGTTATTACATTTCTAACAAGTACCGGGGTCATAGTACTCTCACAAGTATAAGGGTACAACTGATAAAGTGAAATAATCTTACGGGGTAATTATTTATTATTCTCATAAGATATATATATATAATACGTAAGTTATGTATATATTATATCTCATCGGTTATTTCTAGTTTAAATGGTTGAGTGCGCAGCTATGCAGGTTCAATTTTAAATATGTACTAGGAGTCAGTGTAGAAATTGCACGTGACGTCCTATTTGGTCGCCCCCATTTAACCTATACCTATATTTTTTAAAACTTCAGCTCTCTTTCTCCATTGCAGCTCCATTTTAGCTCCTGCTTCTTTTGCTTTCCTTCTCTCTTCTGCTATCGTTTCCTCTTTTGCAATTTATCACCAACGGCTTATGCAAGCATTCTATCGTAAATACATATTATTTAGCTCAAAGTCCTCATATCATGTGCAAGCATAAAACAATCAAAATAAATCGAGGGCCAATCATAGGAGATCGTAATAAATCAAGAGACCAAGTGAAAGAAACGAAAAACAAGTGTTATTCACTAAGGAGAAATGTGTAGAGAGCTGTTATTGATAGTATTGATTTGGTCTGCCGCTTCATTGAGAGGTTCAGAGCCTTACAATGATGTTCCATTTTTCTTGAAAGTAGTGATGATGAAGAAGAAGCCTCTCCCCCTCTTTAGGGTTATTTCTCTTAGTATTTATAGTTGTAAGCTGTATGAGCTGGCGATGAATGGCCATGACCACATTGAGGTTCCGTCCTTATGATGGCGGATGGGCCATAGCCTTGTTGATCGAGCCTGGTGACTATCGGGTAGCGTGATTAATAAGTGGTAATACCACTTATTAACTAAGAATTAGCTTAAGGTATAATTAATTTTGCTAATTATCACGGGGTCGTATTCTGACCCATGTAGTTAGTCCCTTCGCTTACTAAGGTCGTGCCTTGACTGAGCTCGATGAGTGGACTTCACCGAATGCAGCTTCGATTGAGGCCAAAATGGTCATAGACGTTTATACTTAGGAGATTACACCGTTGAAATCGATCGCCTTAGCCATTTCATGTCGATGGCTTTGGCTGCTTACGCATTGGGGACGGCCGTTGTCATTCATAAATTGGAGGTGGTCGTAGCCTTAATATTGTGAATGACCTTGGCCGTTTACATACTGGAGATGACCATAGCCTTAATATTGTGGGCGGCCATAGCCGTTTACATGCCGGAGATGGCCATAGCCTTAATATTGTGGGCGGCCATAGCCGTTTACATGCTGGAGATGGCCATAGCCTGAATATTGTGGACGTCCTTAGCCGTTAACATGCAGGAGATGGCCATAACCTTAATACTATGGGTTGAATAATATTTTGGCTGAGGCCGTGATCTTTTTTTTCGATGGCCTCTAGCCTTGTGGGGGTTAAGAGTGCACTGTGTCCCGGACCTGAACCGAATCGGGCCCGCGGTCCTGGGGGGCCTAACGGGCCTGGTGGGCGGTCCTGGTGGTCGTGGGCCTGGTGTTACATGTAGGCCCATGACGGGGCGGTCCGAGATCATTAGCCCGTGAGCCCGGGACCGTCAGCCAGGCCTGAGCCGGTCCTGGCGAGCCCAACGACTATTTTTTAATTTTTTTTTGTTTTAAAAATCAGCAACGGCCATATTTAAAATATACCCGTTTTGGCTGAAAATATGGCCGTTTGGAAGTTCACAAAATGGCCATTTCGCCCCCAAACTTTAATTTAACCCAAAACTTTATATAATTATACTTTTCCCATTTCTCAACTATAAATACCCCTTCATTCTTTCATTTTTATTCACCAATTCATCAATATCTCTCAATCTTCTACTACAAGTGCATCATTTATTGTTGAAAATTCGTGAAAAATTGTAAAGTTGTTGAATTGAAGTTTTCAAGTGTTCAACGATTTTCAATATTCAAGAAGTCGTTCGGCAATCTGGTAAACGCGTTTCAACTCTTACGTTTTAATAATATATTTTTGTGTGGTTTAGTTTGCATAATTATAATTAGTATGGCATTTTCTTTGAAAAAAATGTTTGGTAAAGGAAAAGGTAAAACCGGTGAAAGTAGTGACCATAATGCTACTCTTCCCCCGGCTCTCCGACCTACAAAAGATAAGCAAGTTGAAAGTAGTCGCCAACCTAAACGTCCTCCTCCTCCTCACGTAATGCTTGATAGTGATCACCCTTGTTTTCAATTTACTGATAGTGAATTTCTACATGATGTTGCAGTAGGTGATAGATTAGATGATGAAATTATGAATGCTCTTTATCTTAATGAACCTATCTTAGAGGAAAATGAGGATGATGATGAACCAAGCACCAGATTTAATTCTCGGGTAGGTGGCGAGGATGATGATGAAATGCTTACTACCCAAGATTGGACGAATGTTAAAATTCTTTTAGATTTTTTAGAACATTTTCAAGTTGGTACAAATGCATTTTCTGGGCAATATTATCCTACTATTTCAAACTGTTTAGTTTATATTGCCGCACTAGCTGATTTGTTTGTTGAATTTGGCGAGGCTGGGGATATTTATGAACTTGCTATAAATGAAATGAAACAAAAATTTAAAAAGTAGTTTTTCCCTATCCCTCCTATTTTTGGTGTTGCTGCAATGTTAAATCCTACAATGAAATTGGGAGGTATTCATTTTTGGTATTCAAATATTTATAAGGCTTTAGATCTTTCAAACGAGGAAGTTGCTACACTTGCAGATGCAAAAGCATCAATTAAAATTAATGTTCAAACAGTTTATAATGCTTATCAACTTGCCTTCTTTTAGTTTTTTTCTCTCTTAATGGTGGTATTAGTACTTTGTTGTGCTCATTCCATTGCGGGAAGGAAGACTAAGAAAGATATGACATTTTGGGTAATAAAAATTATAAGACATACCCTTGAATATCTTTTTTCTCAATATTTCTTTGTCTTTACTTCGAATTACTTATAAGCTACAATATATATATACATATAAAATATAATATATACTACAAGAAAATATATACGAGAATATATATACATAACATACAACCTAAACTACAAGAAAAATATATAGGTAATAACATATATACATAATATACAAATATATATAAGAGAATATATATAAATTATACATAAGAGATACAATATATATACTACAACAAAATATATAACTATATAAGCTATAATATAATACATAAGATACAATATATATACTACAAGAAAATATATAAGAAAATATATATACATAATATACAAGAAAATATATAAGGGAATATATAAGAAAAAATATATATACATAACATACAACCTAAACTACAAGAAAATATATAAGTAATGACATATATACATAAGAAACAATATATATAAGAGAATATATATACAACATACTTAAGAGATACAATATATATACTACAACAAAATATATAAATATATAAGTTATAATATATATATAAGATATAATATATATACTACAAGAAAATATATAAGATTACATAACATACAAGAAAATATATAACGGTAAATATATATACATAACATACAATATATACTAATTACTACAATACAATATACAATGAAATATATATTATATATACTATACTAATAACTAGTATACTATATAACTATACTCTATACTAGTATATTATATAATATACTAATAACTACTATACAAGATCGTGACCGCTAGGCCCGAGACCGCCAAAGCCCAGGCCCACAAAGCCCGGGACCGCGAAGCCCGGCCCGCGAAGCCTGTTTACGCCCCGGCGCGGGAAAAAATACACCCCTAGTGGGGGTATTGATATTATCTCCGTGTGACTATGTCATCGTTCGGGGGAGGTCGAATCATCCCCCTCGACGATGTCGCTTAGCCTTTCAACATAATTCGGGTGGGGTCGATGTGACGACCCAACCCGTCTTCTCATGTATTACTGCTCTATTTCCCTATTTTATTCTTCTTCATGTTTGTTATCGGTATATGGTGTGTTAGAGTTGATTTGGATTGGTTTTTATAAGAAATTAGATACTTAGTCTCTTTAAGGAATACTTAAGTTGCAAACATCAACCGGATGTTGACTTATGAGTTATAGGGCTCAGATGTGATTTTTGGTGATTTGTTAGCTTCAGGAGGTGATTTGTGACTTACGAGTGCGATCAGAATTGAATTTGGAGGTCCGGTGTAGAATTAGACTTGAATTGTCGAAGTTAGTATTTTGGCGAATTTCGATTGATGGGTGAGATTTTGATCCGAGGGTCAGAATGGAATTCAAAGAGTTTCTGTAGCTTTGTTGGGTGATTTTGGATATGTGTGTAAATTTTCAGGTCATTTGGACATTGTTTGGTCGGGTTTTTATCGAATGCGCATTTCGGAAGTTTTGAAGAAACTAGGCTTGAATTCGATGTGATTTAATGGTTTTAGTGTTGTTTGACGTGTTTTGAGGATTTAATAAAGTTTGAATGCAGTTTTAGGATGTGCTGGTGTTTTTGGTTAAGAGCTCGGGGGCCTCTAGATAAATTCGGATGGCTATCGGGATGAAATCTCAAGTTGAGAAGTGGCAAATCTTGCTGGTATCTGGTATGAGCGCTTCTGCAGAAATGGATCTCCGAAGCGGCTCTGTGGAAGTGGGAGGTTGGTAGGATAAGTGGTCTGATGTGGAGCTGGGTACTTCCGCAGAGGCGGAACTCTTTTCGCCTAAGCGAGTCCGCAGAAGCGAATGTGAGGTTGCAGAAGCGGTTTGGCCTGGAGATGAGGAATCCGCCGAAGCAGAAATGATTGTCACAGAACTGGCTGATGGGGTTTTAATGAAAAACTTCATAAGCGGAGTTATGGCCACATAAGCGGTACCGCCTAAGCAGTAGCAGGGCCGCATAAGCAAAAAATGACTGTTCACAGAAGGGTTTTAAAATGACATTTCATCCGCGACTTGGGAGTTATTTTCCTCCATTGTTGGGCACCTTGAGAGATTTTTGGGAGCAATTGAAGAGGGTTTCGAAGGGGATTTACTAGAGGTAAGTTCCATGAACTAAAAACATGATTTTATTGTGAAATTGGTCTAGAGATTCATGGACATTGAACCTAAAATTTATGAACTAGGGCTTGAGTTTTTGATATTCAAAATTGGGAGTTGATAGATCGTTTGAGCTCAGATTTGGAGTTATTTGTATGTATGGACTCGTGGCGAGACGAGTAATCAGGCAATGTGAGTTATAATGTTTTGAGAAGCGGGCCGGGGGCTCGGGTTTTGCTAGTTTCGAGAATTTTGCCATTTCTTTATTGTTTCAAAATGAAGCATATTGTGATATATTCGCTTTGATTTTGGTTAGATTCGACGCGTGTGGAGTCCGGTTTAAGGTGCAAAGACTTCGCGGGTTAGAGATTTCACCGATTCGAGGTGAGTAATACTTGTAAATGATATCCTAAGGATTTGAAACCCCAGATTTGCACATCATAGTGCTGTATTGAGGTGACTTGCACGCCGGATATGAGCATGGGGTAGAGCACCGTTGGGGACTGTGTTTTGGTCCGTCCCGGTTTGGGCTTCGTGCCAACTATGTGAATCCTTCAGGTATTGATATCACTGTTTTTGCATTTCTTTGCATATCATTTGATCTCGGTCCAAGGTTTTAATACTGTTTTGTAAACTCATCCATTTTTTAAGATTTGAAAACTTAAACAATATTTTATTGACGTTTGAGCTGAGGACTATCTTGTTAATATTTCCCAAGTGGCATATGTGCACTGTTGTACTGAGCATAGATCAGGTTGCGTACCGCCGCAGTGTTATAGTGATTTATAAATATACGGATGGCTTGGGCTGCACGCCGTAGCGATGATATATTAATATTGAGGCCGAGACCTTGTTTGATGCCAGGATATGGCTGATATTACGCTTGGGATTTAGGAGCCCGTCCGGAGTCTGTACACACCCCCAGGGAGCGCCAACGATGTTAAATGGATCGTGCTGCACGTTGTAGTGGTACCGGAGTGTACCGTCATATACATTGCATTGCATTCATATATGTGTGCACTATTCGTTGTTTGTGTTATTTCTTGAGATATTTAATTATTGTTCTGATATTGTCTGATCATTTTTATAGAGGATAAATTTGAGACAGTAGTAACAGTGACACTGTATGATGTAAACGGGTCAGGTAACAATGGCTGACCAGGAACAAGAATATTGCCTGTAGGGCGAGTTTATGAGCTCAATTATGCATACTTGTTTGTGCCCGAGGGAATGACTTTTGTGCTGACTTGCACTACTTGCTCCACATTTATTTGCTTGACTATTGGGAAAAGAAATTTCCAAATCCAGTCGTAATGGTGTCTCTCATGAAGACAAGGCCAGCCAACTAACCCAAATCGTTCTTTTAACAATTATTAAACATAAATGAACAGTCTGATTATGATTTAAAAACAACAAGTAGCAAAAATACAACCCAAACCGGGGTATCACCAGTCACGAGCATCTAATGAATCCTAGCACTATTTTAAGACCAGTAATATACATATTAAAATTCAATAACAACGGAAAGAAATACGGTGCCGCGAACGCTGACGGTCACCTGGCACAACATCGATAACAAGATCTCCAATCGGCTCAAAACCCGCTACCATATGGACAATTACTTGCATATGCACATGAGGTGCAGGAAGTATAGTGAGCACTCCAACTTTGTGAGTAATAAGGGTAAATAATAACTGAGCAGCAATAAACCACGTAAAGAAAATCAACATGCTCTATGGTACAGTGTAACCATTTAGAAAACAGGGAAAACGTGAAAATCCTTTAGAAAATATCTTGACTCAGTTCAAAACCTCTTTTGAAAATATCTTTTCCCAACAGTCAAGCAAATAAAAATGGAACGTGTAATGCAAGTCAACGCAAAAGTCAGTCCCTCGGGCACAAACAAGTATGCATAATTGAGCTCATAAACTCGCCCTACATGCAATATTCTTGTTCCTAGTCAGCCATTGTTACCTGACCTTTTTACATCATACAACATCATACATCCCAAACATGGCAATCATCCCAAATTATGATGATAACAAATAATTTCAGTCAAATACACGATAAAAATCAACAACCGGGACAGACCAAGTCATAGTCCCCAATGGTGCTCTACCTCACACTCATATCTGGTGTGCAAGTCACCTCAATACAACACTAATATGTGCAAATCCGGGGTTTCAAACCCTTAGGATATCATTTACAAATATTACTCACCTCGAACTGGTGAAATCTCTAACCAGCGATGCCTTTGCCCCTCAAACCGGCCTCCACGCACTTCGAATATAACCAACATCAGAGCGAATACATCACAATATGCTAAGGGGACAATAACCAATTGAAAACAATCGAGAAATAGAAAACAATCTCGAAACTAGCAAAATTCGAGCCTCTGGCTCGCTTTTCGAAAACTTACATTACCAGATTCCTTGTCTTGCCACGAGTCCATACATACCAAGAACTCCTGAATCGGATTTCAAATGACCTATCAAATCCCAATTTAGAATATCAAAAACTCAAGCCCTAGTTCATAAATTTTAGGCTCAATTTCCTTGAATCTCTAGACCAATTTCACAATAAAATCATGTTTTTAGTTCATAAAGCTTACCTCCAGTCAATCCCCTTCGAAACCATCTTCAGTTTCTCCCAAAAAGCTCTCAAGGTGCTCAACAATGGGGGGAAATAACTCCAGAGTCGCGGATGAAATGTCATTTTAAAACCCTTCTGTGAACAGTCATTTTTCGTTTTTGCGGCTTCGCTACCGCTTAGACGGGACTGCTTCTGCGCCCTTAACTCCACTTATGCGGTTATTCATTAAAACTCTGTCAGCTGCTTATGCGATAATCATTTCCGCCTCTGTGGATTCCTCACCTCCAGGCCAAATCGCTTCTGCGACCTCATGTCCGCTTCTGAGGACTCGCTTAGGAGAAAAGAGTTTCGTTTCTGCGGAACTAACCAGCTCCACATCAGACCACTTATGCGACCAACCTCACGCTTCCTCGGAGCTGATTCTACAGTCCATTTTTGCAGAAACGCTCATACCAGATACCAACAAGATCTGCCACTTCTCAACTTGAGATTTCATCTCGATAGTCATCCGAAATTACCCTGAGGTCCCCGGGACCTCAATCAAAAACACCAGCACATCCTAAAACCCCATTCAAACTTTATCAAATCCTCAAAACATGTCAAACAACACTAAAACCATTAAATCACATCGGATTCAAGCCTACGTTTCTTCAGAACTTCCGAAATGCGCATTCGATCAAAACCCGACCAAACGATGTCCGAATAACCTGAAAATTTGCACACATATCCAAAATCACCAAAAAAAGCTACATCAACTCTTCGAATTCCATTCTGATCCTTGGATCAAAATCTCACCCATCAACCGAAATTCTCCACCTCCCGAGGCTAATTGAATCATCGAAATTCAAATCCGAGCCCTATAACTCATAAGTCAATGTTCGATTGATTTTTCAAACTTAAGCATTTCTTAAAGAGGCTAAGTATCTCATTTTTTTATTTTTGATGGTGAAGGCGCATAGCTTGAGTCCCATTTCAACTTGTAGTTGAACTTTTTGTTTTTGATGGCGAAGGCGCATAGCCTGAGTCGCTGTTCAACTTGTAGTTGAACTTTTTATTTTTGATGGTGAGACGCTTAGCTTGAGTCCCAATTCAACTTGTAGTTGAACTTTTATTTTTGATAGCGAAGGTGCATAGCCTGAGTCCTTGTTCAACTTGTAGTTGAACTTTTATTTTTGATGGCGAATGCGCATAGCCTGAGTCTTTTATTTTTGATGGAGAAGGCGCATAGCCTATCTTGTTATGTCGGTGTCTGAGATCTGAAGCTCAGTTTTGATTTGAGATCTTGTGCAGATCATGTTCTATCTCCCCAATCGGTGTATGTAGGCTGACTAGAGGCGACTCTCGGTTCGAGATGTCTTCATGCCGATTTTTGGCTGGATCCCACATCAAGGATGAGGGAGATGCCTCATAGAGATCCTCTCTCAGATGGGGGAGGGGGGGGGGGGGGGGGACTGCTGCTTCTTCTTCTTGCTTGCACTATCCGAGAGAGGAGAGACAGGAGAGTTGGATCTCGATTTGAGATCTTCGAGTTCCCTTTGTCCGATATGCCGATTTAGCTTGTTTGAGTTGGGTGATTTTTTGATGTTTCTTTCCTTTTGGTCGGGGGAAGAACTATGCGATTCTGCTATGAAATCCCTACAGACAGCGCCAAATTATTTAGCTCAAAGTTCTCAGATGCTTTGCAAGAATAAACAATCAAAATATATTAAGGGCCAATCATAGCAGATCGTAATAAGTCAAGAGACCAAGTGAAAGAAACGAAAAACAAGTGTTATTCATTAAGAAGAAATGTGTAGAAGCTTTTATTGATAGTACTTATTTGGTCTTCTCCTCCATTGAGAGGTTCAAAGCCTTACAATAATGTTCCCATTCTCTTGAGATTAGTGAAGAAGAGGAAGAAGAAGCCCCCCTTTAGGGTTATTTCTCTTAGTATTTATAGTTGTAAGCTGTATGAGTTGGCGATGAATGGCCGTGACTGATAACTGTCAATTGTACATGTTTTATACCCTTTCTTACTTGAGCTTTGTGCATTAATTTCTCTAGATTTGTCCGAAATGCTTACAAGTTGCGCTTGATTGTAGGTTTGAGAGACAAGATGATAAATATCACAAATCGGCTAAAAAAGAGTGAGATCTGCTAAGCGTCAAAAGATAACTGAAATGGGGGTCAAAATGACCTGTGCGGTCCTCACTGCTTTGCAACGCGGCCGCACAGGAAAGTTCAGAGGCTGAGTATTATCAAGGCTACCCTGTGCGGTCTGCACTGATTTGCTACACGATCGCGCAGGTGAGTTCAGAGACCTAGCAATTTTGAAGTAAAACTACTCGGTCGACAATCATTTCCATGTTGTCCGCACTAATGGAAGTTCAGAGACCCTGAAAATCAATGTAAAAGCCCATGCGGCCGTACGCCAAATCAGTGCGTTCCGCGTGGGTAAAGTGCAGAGAGTCAAAGTTTGGGCAAATTTTGCTACGCGGTCACATCCCTTTTTTACGCGTCCGCGTGTCTTAGCCTATGCGACTGCGTGACATTGGGTTTGTCCGTACCCCAGAGTTCCTAAACCAATGATGTGAAGACCAACTGCCCTTCGCGGTTGCATGAAATTTGTATGCGGTCCTAGCTAGACCCTAGGGGTATTTTTGTCCAGTTTTTCCAGTGTAATAGAACATTTTACTTTATTAGGTCAAGTTTTGGTTTTCAGAATAGCTGCTGAGTTCGAGACTTCACATTGTTAGCCTATTTGGGCAATTTATTCTAGTTTTAAAGTGAATTCAAGTATATTATCATTGTAGTTAATTATTATGTCAATTTCATCTATGATTTCTTTAATTTCAGTTACTACTATCTAGCTAAACCTATTAGCTAGGGTTGTGGCTCAACCTTAGTGTGGATAATTAATAGGTGTGATTGTTTAACGCATGAATGATGTTGGGTATTTGTTATTTGGATTAATCTTATTGTTTCACTAAAATTTGGTGGTTGGAAACACTAAGTCTAGCTTAGTGGGTCTTGACCATTCTTGAGAAAGAGAGTCTATGATCCTAAGATTAATTCCAACCAGGAATTGGTATGGACACATGAGAATGGTAGTCTCAATTAACGCGTTAAACCTCGAGAGAGTAACTACCCAACTTGAACCATAAGTTGCTTGGGAAAATTAGCTTACCCAATTGGTCTCGAGAGAGTTAGTTGGGCAAAATCACTCTCTCTACCGAGAGGTGTGATAGTGGGTGCAAAAGTACAACGGTTATAGCATAAGTCCCATATTCATCTTTTGTGCATCAGGAATCTCTACCCGTTAGTTGACCACCTAGGTACATGCCACGACCCTAGTGTCTTTCTTAAAATAGCATACAACTTAGAATCATAATTTTAGCATAAATTAGTTTTACAATTGTAGTTGATAAATTGTAGTTATTACTCAAAAGAAAACCAAAAATGTTAGAAGATCAAGTAGGAGCCAAAACGCACTTCTAGGCTTAGCAAATACTCAACTCCAAATCGAAGCTCTCTGTGAAAAATTGACCCCGATACCACTATTGGGTTTAAAGTATTCGCGCCCGCTCTTTCTTAGGAATGAGTCCACACCGATCAGTGACCACGTTGAGGTTTCGTCCTTATGATGGCGGATGGGTCGTGGCCTTGTTGATCGAGCTGGGTGACTATCGGGTAGCGTGATTACTAAGTGGTCATACCACTTATTAACTAATAATTTGCTTAAGATATAATTAGTTTCATTAATAATCACGGGATCGTATTCTGATCCATACACATATATAAAAGGAGATAACTATTAGCAATTATAGAAAAGAACATAAAAGACATTTAAGTTTAATTTAAGGATGTCAAAAGAAGGCCAAGACAGTCATCAATAGGTTCCCCAAGAATTTCAAATGATAAAATGTATGACCTCGTAAGTTACAATAACTTCAGCTCTATACCTGAAGTTTTCCGTTACAAAGACAAAAACTTCAGCGCTGAAGTTTTTCAGTTACAAAAGAAAAATTTCAGCGCTAGAGCTAAAGTTTGCCAGCTATAAAATAAAAACATCAGCTCTAGAGCTGAACTTCAGGCCCGGCTACTAAAATGCTAAAGTTTTGCGTGATTGCCTTCGCTACTTTAGCCCCGTGTGCTGAAGTTATGTGAAAAAGCGGGTACATTTGTAATTTTTTTGCAAAACGGGTACAAGTTAAAATGTGGTATTAAAATGGGTATAGATGCAAATGCCCCATTTTAGTGGCGGATCCAGAATTTTGTGCAAGCTGGTTCAATCATAAAAGTTCATAAATTTAGTCATAAAATAGTAGTTGTCAAATGAGTTCAAATAAAATATTTATACAAAATTTATTCAGCTTTAATCGTAATTTATACATATGCACAATATTATTGTGTAGCTTAAAGTTTTCATTCACTTTATAAGAATAAAACAATCAAAATAAAGGGAGGTCCAATCATAGCATATCGTAATAAATCCAAAGATCGAAGGGATATGATATCAGATACAACAACTATATGTTAAAGAGAGGAGGGTGAAGATCTTTCATTAATGATATTAGTTTGGTATGCCTCTCCATAGAGAGGTTCAAGACCTTACAATGATGTATTATCCCTTCTTTTAAAAGTGGATGAGAAGAAGAAGCAGCCCCCTCTTTAGGGTTCTTTCTCTTAGTATTTATAGCTAGGAGACCTGCCAGTTGGCGCCAAGAGATTGGGACGACACAGAGGGGACGCCCTCGTAAGGACGGCCAGGCCGTGGCCTCAGTTTCCACATTAGGTAACTGCCCAATAATCTGATTAATAAATGTTGTACCATTTATTAATCATGAATAGGCTTTAATAAATGCGTTGGCCTCGTCCATTATCATGAAATCAAATTTAGACCCATATAGATAGTCCCTCCGCTAATTGAGGTCGTGTCCAACTCCGAGCTCGATGAACAGTTTCGCCCAGTAACCATAGTCGTTTATGCATTAGGGATGATCACATTTTTACTTTAGAGATAGCGTAGCCACTTTTACTTTAGAGATGGCCGTAGCCATTTTTGCTTTGGAGATGGCCGTATCCATTTTAACTTTGGAGATGGCCGTAGCCATTTTTACTTTGGAGATGGCCGTAGCCATTTTTACTTTGGAGATGGCCGTAGACACTTTTACTTATAGCCATTTTTGCTTTAGAGATGGTCGTAGCCATTTTTACTTTAGAGATGGTCGTACCCATTTTTACGTTGGAGATGGTCGTAGCCATTTTTACTTTGGAGATGGTCGTAGTCATTTTTACTTTGGAAATGGCCGTAGCCATTTTTACTTCAGATATGGCCGTAGCCATTTTTACTTCATAGATGGCCGTTGCCATTTTTACTTGAGAGATGGCCATCGCCGTTTTTACTTTAGAGATGGCCGTAGCCGTTTTTACTTTAGAGATGGATGTAACCATTTTTACTTTGGAGATGGACGTAGCCATTTTTACTTTGGAGATGGCCATAGCCATTTTTACTTCAGAGCTGGCCGTAGCCATTTTTGCTTCAGAGATGGCCGTAGCCATTTTTGCTTCAGAGATGGCCGTAGCCATTTTTTCTTCAGAGATGGCCGTAGATATTTTTTCTTTAGAGATGGGCGTAGCTATTTTTGCTTTAGAGATGGTCGTAGCCATTTTTGCTTTAGAGATGGCCATAGCCATTTTTGCTTTAGAGATGGTCGTAGCCATTTTTGCTTTAGAGATGGCCATAACCATTTTTGCTTCAGAGATGGCCGTAGCCATTTTTACTTTGGAGATGGCCGTAGCCATTTTTACTTCAGAGATAGTCGTAGCTATTTTTACTTTGGAGATGGCCGTAGCCATTTTTACTTCAGAGATAGTCGTAGCTATTTTTACTTTGGAGATGGCCGTAGCCATTTTTACTTTGGAGATGGTCGTAGCCATTTTTTCTTTAGAGATGGCCGTAACCATTTACGTGTGCCTGGAGAGAATACGATCATGCTTACTGCATATAAGGGGGACATCATATGCATTGTAACGCATGGGGCGTGTTCATGGTACCTCGAGGTCGTCACATCTGTTTCATGAGGGATGTGCCGATTGACAGTTGAATGACTGTTCAGTGGTATCTGTCATAATGGTTCCCGTTATTATAGGCCTGAACCGTTTTGCGGTTGGTCAGGTAGTTAATGGTGACCTTTGGGATTCGTAAATGTCATTTATGCTTTGTCTATAAATAAGGGGTTGTATTGTTCAATTTCACTTTTTCGATATTTTTCTCAGTGAAATTCTGAGAGAGATTGCCCTTCTTGTTTTCACATTATCTAGTCTTTCACTCCTCGTTAATTCATTCTCCGTCATTTTCGTCGGATCTTCGTATTCTCTTGTTTTTCCGTTGAATTTTGCCATTTTTCTCTCGTTGTACTGATAATGGTGAGTCGTTCTGATAATGGCGAACAGTTCTCGTTCTGATATAGCTCCGGTGGCGGTTGCAGCAGCTGTAGGCCCATCTACGGTGGTGGGAACCACCGATTCTTCGAATGCTGACCGGTTCCACGACGACGAACAATCTTTCCCAGCCCGGCGGTCTGGCGACCTATTTTTCCGATCCCGAGGGAGAAAATCAAGTGGATAAAGCTCCACTGATGGGGGAAGTTGGCATTTCTCAACTGAAGGAGTAGTGTGATATTCCTCACTTCGCTGATATAGTCCTGGCCAGGAGCGGTGACAGGGTACACATCGATCACCGAGGGTACTGCATTTTATACGCCTACCCTTTCAAGCTGGGATTTAGGATTTGTCTCCCCATGCTGGTGGTGGACTTTTGTCGCTACTACATGGTGTGCCCTGGTCAGCTCATCCCTTCTTATTACAAGTTATTGGCGATGCTGATCAAATATGCGGAGCTGGCACGGAGGGAGATTACACTTGGGCACGTGCTAACTCTTTATGCCCCTCAGAGGCTACGTGGCACCATGATTCAGTTGGTCCCTCGTAGGGCCGATGGCTTAACTGCAGAGCTCAATGACGAGGTCGCTACCCGTCCTTAAGAGCATTTCTTCTACATCAGGATCGAGAACCTGGTGGCCTGCGCTCCTGACTTCCCAGAGGAGTGGAACCTTGCTCGTAAGTTTCTTTTACGCTGGCCCTGATTTCCCTTGGTTAAATGCCCTTCTTTATGTTTGTACGTACTGATCTTCTTCTTGTACCATAGGCGAAAGTGTGCCACCGGCGCCATTCTCTGGCATTCGTGAGTGGGTCGAGGCCGTGCTCCCTATTACAATAGGGATTCGCACGTGGGCGTCTTTCTGAGAGGTCCATGGTCGTAAGCCGGCTGCTGGTAAGAATCTGATTTGCTGTTTATTGTTCTTTTTTCGTAGTCCTTAGTTTCTTTGGCCTAACCGTTCTTGTTTGGCTGGTCAGAACGACCGCAGCGCATGAGGGCTCCTCAGATTGCATTCCGCAGGTCAGGGGTGACTACCCGATTGATCACAATGCCGGCGCCTCTTCCGGTTCCGAGGGCGACTTTAGTAGAGTCTTCGGCTGCACTCTCTCTGATACAGCCCGTGCCTTGAGTTGAGGAGTCTCCAAGGATCGTGCGTTCAAGGGCGGAGCTATCACTGAATGGAGATGAGGAAGAATATGGGAGGCCGTTGGTTTGTTGCAGGGTGGCGTTCACCCCGGCTCTTCCGGTAGTGATTAGTTTAGACGCTTCGCCATCGCCGGAGGAGGAGGGTACAATGGACCTTTCCTCAGAGGGCGAGCACCCAGTGGAGGTTCCCCCGGTTGGCAAAGGCCAAGGTGACACAATCACTTTGGCGATTCAAGTTTCTGTTCTTGTTGTTGAGAGGGAAGGTAGTTCCATGGCATCTGTTTTGGTGAAGAGTGCAGGCTCCGACATTTTGGCAAATGTGGGTGCTTCGATGTCTCGGGCGGCGGAGGCCTCGACTTCCAGGGCATAATATGGAAGGGGCACCTCAAGAGAGGGGGACGATTCAGAGTGTGATATGGATCCCGAGGACGTCCGTATTTTTAAGGAGGGTTATACCCGCCCAGCGGTGCAGGCCGAATGGGATTACCGTTATTTGGAAATCCCTAACGAACTGAACCTACTACTCGAGGAGGAGAACCTGGTGACTATGTTCGGGGTTCTGTGCTCGGAAGCAGAGAGCACATCCCTGAGGGGCATCTCGGACGTCGGGTTGATAGGCGAGGTGTCCGCCCTGAGGATAAAGGTATGTATAAATGTTTGGCTTTTTTTCTTTCTTAGCACGTCTTCTTGTATTAACTGTCGCTCTGTTTGTTGTAGACATCTTAGCTGGAGGTGGAGAGCATCAGGCGGGTTAACGTCCGCTTGGTGGTTTTTGTGCGGTTGTTGGAGAAGTACCGCCGCTACCGTGACCAATGCTGCGGCTTGCGTGAACGTATAAAGACGATCCACCGAACCGGGAGCTGGTAGAAGAGCAGGCGAGGAGGGAGCTTTACATGAAAAAGACCCTCAGCAGGGTAACTGCTCTTTAGGGGCAGCTCCGTCAAGCGAACGAGGGGGTAGATGCTGACAGAAGGGCGGTTGCTGAGAGGGAGCACAAAAATCTTGTTGCGGCAGCAGAGGCCGCTGAAGATTTTACAAGGCAAGTGGTTGCCCTAGAGACTGAGGCTGCCACTTCAAGCAAGCAGGTAGAGGACGCTCTGGCGAGGGTTGAAACACTGTAGGCGACCAACCGTGCCCGATAAAGGGAGCATAGATTAGAGAGGGCCGCCGCTTCCTTTCGGGAGCGATCATTGGAGGTGCGCATTTCCATTTGTGAGCGGGATGCCGGTGCTGCAGCGGACCGGATTGCAGCCTTGGAGGCCGAGAACCAGCGCCTGAGGGACCATGCTGCTTCTTTCAGTCCTGCTCGTGAACTTTGGACGTATGCTGAGGCCCAGCTCGACGTGTACAGGCGGTTGTGGGAAGCCGGCGTCATGTCTGAGGCCACTTATGAGGAGGCACGCCAAAAGGCTCGTGAAGCCCGCCTCGACTGCGCTTTTGACCCGTCTACACCTGGGGGTGATGATGGCACCGAGGGCGCTGATAATGCTGGGGGGCGTTGGGGGCGCCGAGTGAACAAATGAAAAGATTTATAATATTTTTTTAGTTTTCGTTTTCTTTTTCTCTCTCTTTTTTTTCTTTGCCGGCCTTGGGCCAATGTAATCCGAGGTAACCCCGTGTAAATTTTGTAAATATATGTGGCTTTATTTTCTGTTTGTTTTGTATCCAATGCACCTTATTCTTTTGTTTTTGGGCTTGTTTGAGAGGGCATTGCCTCAGATTTTTTCTAGTGAGCATGTTAATAGTCTCAACTGGCTACGTGATTTCGACCATTGTCGGATTGATTCCTTGCCTTAAGGAAAGTTGGTGTAGATGGCATTGGCCATAGATAGACGCTTTTGGTTGTCACCTTGCTCTACTTGTTGGGAGTCGGTTGTAGCCTTGTTTGGGCAGTGGCGGCACATAGCCTTAGTCCAAGTTTGGGCTTAGTTGAACTACTGGTCGTGATAATGAGAAGCACGGCCTTGTAGTTTGACTTGGGCCGAACTTTGCGCGGGTCAACACTTTAGTTTGAGTTAGTCGTACTTACTTGAACGGTGGGGCGCTTGGCCTGACCTGGGGTTCGTCCTTGGTTGGACATTTGGGGGCGGTTGTTCTTGTTTAATTACGGCCCGACTTATAGCCTTGGGGACGTGTGTTATTGGATTCGGCTCGTCCGTGGTTGAGCTTGTGGCTTTCATGATGGAGGCGTGTAGCCTGGGTCCTGGTTCAACTCATAATTGAATTCTTTTGTAATTTGTAATGGCAGGGGCACTCGGCCTGAGTTGCTGTTCAACCATACTTGAATTTTTTGTAACATTTGAAGGCGCATAGCCTGAGTCCCAGTTCAACCGTAGTTGAACTTTTTGGGTGAAGGCGCGTAGCCTGAAATGCCGTTCAACCGTAGTGGATCATTTGTAATATTTGAAGGCGCATAGCCCGAGTCCCAGTTCAACTGTAGTTGAACTTTTTGGGTGAAGGCGCATAGCCTGAAATGCCGTTCAACCGTAGTTGAACCTTTGTAATATTAGAAGCTGCATAGCCTAAGTCCCAGTTCAACCGTAGTTGAACTTTTTTGGGTGAAGGCGCATAGCCTGAATTGTCGTTCATCCGTAGTTGAACCTTTGTAATATTTGAAAGGCACATAGCTTGAGTCCCAGTTCAACCGTAGTTGAACTTTTTGGGTGAAGGCGCGTAGCCTGAATTCCCGTTCAACCGTAGTTGAACCTTTGTCATATTTGAAGGCGCCTAGCTTGAGTCCCAGTTCAACTGCAGTTGAACATTTTGGGTGAAGGCGCGTAGCCTGAACTGCCATTCAACAGTAGTTGAACCTTTGTCATATTTGAAGGTGATATCCTGAGTCCCAGTTCAACCGTAGTTGAACTTTTTGGGTGAAGGCATGTAGCCTGAATTGCCGTTCAACCGTAGTTGAACCTTTGTAATATTTGAAGGCGCATAGCCTAAATTGCTGTTCAACCGTAATTGAACCTTTATACTATTTGAAGGCGCATTGCCTGAATTTACGTTCAATCGTAGTTGAACCTTTGTAATATTTGAAAGTGAAGGCACATAGCATGAGTCTCAGTTTAACCGTAGTTGAACTTTTTGGGTGAAGGCGCGTAGCCTAAATTTCCGTTCAACCGTAGTTGAACCTTTGTCATATTTGAAGGCGCATAACATGAGTCCCAGTTCAACCGTAGTTGAACTTTTTGGGTGAAGGTGCGTAGCCTGAATTGCCATTCAACAGTAGTTGAACCTTTGTCATATTTGAAGGCGCATAGCCTGAGTTCCAGTTCAACTATAGTTGAATGTTTTGGGTGAAGGCGCGTAGCTTGAACTATCATTCAACCGTAGTTGAACTTATGTAATTATTGAAGGCGCGTAGCTTGAACTATCGTTCAACCGTAGTTGAACTTATGTAATTATTGAAGGCGCGTAGCTTGAACTATCGTTCAACCGTAGTTGAACTTATGTAATTATTGAAGGCGCATAGCCTGCGTCCCAGTTCAACCGTAGTTTATCTTTTGGGTGAAGGCACGTTTTTTAACCAAAAAATGTAATTTGGACAAAGCTTGAATTTTAGAGAGAAGAAATCGGGTTACTGACAATCAAAGAGATCGAAATATAATTGGCTTTCAAAGAATAAGAATAAAGTAATAAGAACTTGTTATTTCAATATGATATCAATAATGTTGTCTGTGTCTACTAATGATGAAACTTCCTCCTTTTATAATTGACAAGGAGTAACGTATTGACCTATATAATAAATAGCCTTTAATGAGGCGTCACATAATCATTGCTATTGAATGTTTATTCTATAACGTCTCCAGCATTTAATAAGAATTTGGACTACTTTCGCAACCAGATGCGCGTCTTCAACACTTCTTTTTACCCGTTAGCATTAAATAACTTGAATTGATATGAAACTCGTATCTAAATTCCTTCCCATACTTATTTTCATTCTTCTTCCCGTATCTATCACTTCCCGTACATTTTGCTGGTTTATTACACTTTGACTATTTGACCAGCCCACGTGTCATGCCACGTCATCTTCAATTTAATTGAATTTTTTCCCAATACAGATAGTCCCCCCACTTTCCATTTATTTGCCAATTAAATAATTGGGAAGTGGATCCTCATAAAAAGGGGAACTTTTGTCACAATTAATGAATCTGACACTATTGACGTCTCAGTTGTCTTTCTCATTTAATGCTCCTTACATGTGTCATCTTTTGATTGGACTGACCATTTTTACACCTCTTTTCAAAACCTCTTTATTCCACTATTCACGAAGTGATAATTGCCTTTATTATAGGCTTTCCATCATTACACTTCTGAGTTTTGACGGTTGTCATCGTATACATAGTTAACCTTTTTCGTTCTTTGTCTTCTTCTTCACAAACATTTAACAAATACTCTCTTATTTACTTTCACTTTTTCTTTAATTCCTCTCTGTTCAACAATGGCATCTTCAAACCCTAATCCCGAAAAAGTTCCGATATTGGATAATTTTCCAAATGCCCCCGTTAGACATAGAAGAGGCAGATGTGGTAGACTTCGACCAGAATCTACTCGAGGTGGCTCTTCTGGTTCCTCTTCCAGGAGTTCAATTTCGAAAACACCTTCTTCTAAAGGTAAAGAAATTTCTGATTCTTCTCGAGAACCTTTGGCAGATGAAATTGTACCCAGCGATTTATCATTATCAGTGATTGATACGATTCTTACCATACTGTAGTTACCGAACTCACTATCCCTTCCATTATGAGAGATTGTAATTGGAAAAACAATCTTAGAATGTCTATTCCTGGCCCAAATCAAAGGATTTCTTCTTTCAGGATTAGGTATTCTGTTGTTTACACTTATCCTTTCAATTTGGGCTTTTAACCTCCAATTGACCCGGTAATTCTTGATTTTTGTCGTTTCTTTAATATCTGCTTATCCTAAGTTGGTCCCTTGGTATGGAGGACAGTGGCTTGCTTAAGATTTTTATCCACCAAAGCCAATATCAATTTCACTTTTTCTCACCTCATCCACTTACCATCCTAACTTGATACGTAATGGGGTTTTTACCTTGACTGGAGGAGCAAGAAGGTTTTGGTAAGCCCAGAAGATGACAAAGATAGAGGATGGTACGCCCGTTATGTTGCTGTTCATACAGTGGACTTACTTGATGAAACAAACATTCCCTTCCCTGAGAAGTGGAATTTTGCACATAAGTTTTTCTTATTGTACCGTGCTTATTTTTTGTTTTTGAATTTTGATTTTGACTTCACCTTTTGTTGGCTTTTTGTAGCAACCATGGGAGATGTGGAACCTGTTCCCAACTTCTGTGGTTGGGTAGATTCAATTTTGAAGATTGCTCCTAAAGAGAAAAGAACTTGGAAATCAATCTCTTTCATACATGACTGGAAAGTCAAAACGCATGGTAGCGTATTTTTTTCACACACATTTTAGGCCTTAAGTACCTTTTCATTGATTTTTATTGATATCCTTCTTTTGATCAGGATTTGGCTATAAAGAAATGGTAGCCGAAGTGGCTATGGCCATTCGTATGTCTGGTAATGCTGCATTGGACTTGGACAAGGCACGAGCCTTGCTTCAGAAAATAAAAGCTTTAGCAGAAGGTACGGATAATGAAGAAGAGGAAGATACCTCATTAATAACCAGGCCAAGGGTTAGGAGAAGAGTCATCCATGATGATGAAATTGAAGACATTCCTACTCAACCTTCAACCACCGAGCCTTTTTTAATCCTTTCTGATGAGGAGACCATGCCAAAAGTTACGAGTGAACCAACTCAACCTCCCTTGGATAGTGGTTTTTGGAGTGGCGGACTCGGACATGCCTTTGCCAATTGTAGGTTTTTGATCACCAATGGTGTATTCCTTTTCTTAACCACTTGTGAATACTTCCTTTTCCGTTCTTGAATCAGTTTCTACAGCTTCTCCTTCCCTTCCTGCCTCAACTTCAACGACTCCTATAGTATTTACTTTTTCTACTATGCCCCCTTATGTTGTTCCCTTTTCATCCGCCCCTCCAGTAGAGGTTAGCTCCAGTAGTAAAGGCGTGGCTATGAGGAGTGTTACTCTTGAAGTTCCTGCCACTCAAAGCCTTTTAAGAAAATCTGGAGGCGCAGATACTTGCCTCGAGCCTCTTATTGGGGATATTGAGAAGAATAAGATGCAAAGCCACAACTGCTACACCTTGATGAATGTCATAGTTCATTCAACTTTAAAGGTAATTTTCTTGACCTTAAAAAATATTTTCCTTCTTTTTTGAGTCCTAACTTTCATGTTTCATAGTTGTAGGCAACCTCATTGGGACCGAGCTAATGGGGCGAGTTTCTTTATTATAGAAAAAGGATTGTGAGTCTACAAAGGCTATCTCCGAAACTAGAAAAATAGTTGAGGATGCATTACTTGAAGCAGCAAATTGGAAAGACTAATATGAGAGTGCTCAAGGGATTATAGAAGAACTACAGGGGAACAAAGTTCATTTGGAGCAGCAGATCCGTAGCTTATCTTCAGTGTTGGGAATTGCTAACGCTTCGTGGGGTCAACTTAAAAAGGATAAAGAGATTTTGGAATGCTCTTTATCTAAAGCTAATGATGAGGTTAAAGAGCTCAAGGCTCTTTTGGAGAAAAAGGAAGAATATGCAAGGAAATTGGCAGAGAACCTGTCTTGTGCTGAGAATGATTTGAGGATTTCTTTCGAAATAATTCGTACCTTATAGAATTCCCATGCCTCTCTTGAAGCTTCACTGGACTCCCACTTAGCCGAGCACCAAATAGCAAAAAATTACATTGCTATGTGGGAAAAGAAATACAAGGCTTCGGAGAAAGAATACAATGCCCTTGAGGAGAACTTTAACATAGAAGTGGGTTGGGCTTTCTTGAATTCTCGTCGTGACGTCTTAACGGAGGCTACACAAGAAAATTTTGATTTACAATCTGAACTGGCAAAGTTATTGATACCATCGAGAAAAACCAACAACTTGTTGATACTCCTTCTCCAGCCCTTGGAAGTGTTAGTACCCCTTCCCCAGCTCTTGAAGTTCATGATCCAGATGAGTTGTTGAACTCAGAAGCAACTACTGATATGGGTGAAGCTACGATTCCGTTTTCTGAAGGTGAAGCCTCTATGGCAAAGTCTATGGGGATGGAAGTTCCCCTGACTACTACTTCCCTTGCTAAAACTGTAGAATTTACTGACTCCATCCCTGTTGTTGTCTCTTAAGAAGTTGTCACTGTGCCAATTGCTGCCTCTGAAAGTGACATTTCAACTTCTGAAGTTCCAACTCCTTGAGTAAACAATTAAGTTCTTTGCTGGTTTCTCCTTGATGATGTAATTTTTTGGTTTCTTAGTGAAGTCCCCAGTTTCCATTACGAGACATTTGTTTTAAAAGCAATTATATTCTAATGACTAAGTTTTTCTCTCAGTCTTTTATGTCGAGAAGTTTGATTAATACTTCTTCATTTTGGTCTGTTTACTAGACTTTATGGAATAGTTTTTTATTTACCATATTCTTGACTATTTGTCTTTTTAGGACTTAGAGAATAAGTTAGCATCTTTACCCTTTCAGAAAATGCTTTCATGATTCTTCTCATGTGTTATCATCATGAGGAAAATAAAAAGGGCCATTTTTTTATCGACACTTAATGAAGAAGACGTCTCAACTTCATAATGGTGTTATAATACGATGAAAGAAATAGGAGTATATATGTTTTATAAACATTGACAGATTTTCATTCATAAACTTTGGCAAGTTTGAGAATTACATGCATAGAAGTACATCTACAACTTTCTCGTAACTGTTTTCTTTCAACAGATTTCAAAAAGGAAATAGAACACAAGGTTTTTACTTGTAACCTGTTTTAGTATTTTTGAATAATAACACAAGTTTTTTAATCATAACCTCGTTTTACTTAAATAATTTACAAGATTTGCATTGCCTTTTAACCTATAAGGTTTTTCTTTGGCCTTAGCTCGTGACTTTGCTCTTAACTTTTGATTTGTCGGGTGCTCACTCGTATCTGTTTTTCTGCACTCGTATTCATTCTTCTACACATACTCGTGTGTATATAGCATAGTCCCCCCAGTGTTTGAGCGGTGAAATATGAAGCCTCGAACACTTGTGTATTTGCTCCCAATATTTGGTCCTTTTCCTGAAACAGAAAAATATACGGGACTCGAAGGTACGATTATAGAAAAATACTGCCTAACCCGTGTGTATTTCCATCAGATTAATGTAACCATGGGCTAGGAATTTAAGAGTATTCCAATTTGTCGTGCATGCCGTGACTCATCATTTGGCACGAGTTAGGGTTTTTGCCTAGCATCTAAAATCGTTAGTATAATTTTAACAATTCAAAGGAAAAGATTTAACATGGCGATACCTGAGCGAGGGTACTTCCCTAGAAGTAATATGTCTTTAAATGAACAGCATTCCAATGTGAGGGTAAAACCTTGCCATCCATTGTCTATAGCTCGTATGCTCATTTCCCCGTCTCGAATTCGATAAGGTCCTTCCTATGTTGGACTTAGCTTTCCTGAATTAGTTGACTTTGTAGATTGGAAAACTTTTTTCAACACGAAGTCCCAATATTAAAAAACCTGAGGCGTGCTTTCCTATTGTAATATCGCTCAATTACTTGCTTTTGAGCCGCCATCCTTATCAACGCAACTTCTCTTCTCCCTTCAAGTAAATCAAGATTTACTCGTAACTCTTAGTTGTTCGAGTTTTCCTCTGCTTGAACACGTCGTGTACTAGGTTTACCTATCTCAACTGGTATCAAAGCTTCCGCACCATAAACCATTGAAAATGGTGTTTCTCCCGTACTTATTTTTGACGTTATTCGTTATGCCCATAATACCGCTGGTAATACTTCAGGCCAATTTCCTTTTGATTCTTGTAACCTTTTCTTTAGGTTGTTGATAATTACTTTGTTTGTAGACTCTGCTTACCCATTACCCACTAGATGATACAGTGTCGATGTAATTATTTTGATTTGCCAATTTTGAAAGAATTCTGTGACTTGAGCTCTTATAAATTGTGGTCAATTATCATACACTATCTCCTTTGGAACACCAAAGCGGCAAATTATATTCCTCCAAATAAAATCCTTAACTTCTTTCTCTCGTACCTGTTTAAATGCTCCTGCTTCTACCCATTTATTGAAATAATCAGTAAGTACGAGTAGAAACTTTACCTGCCCTTTTGCTTAGGGTAATGGTCCTACGATGTCCATTCCCCATTTCATGAAGGGCCACGGAGCTATGAAAGGATGTAACAACTCAGCTGGTCTATGCATGTTATTCGCATACTTTTGACACTTGTCACACTTAGATACGTAGTCATTCGCTTCCTTTTCCATTTTAGACCAGTAATATCCTGCTCGAATCAATGTCTTTACAAGTGATCTGCCTCCTGCATGGTTTCCACAATGCCCCTCATGAACTTCTCTCATCACATATTCTGTTTGAGAAGGTCCGAGACGCCGAGCTAATGGTCCACCAAACATTTTACGGTAAAGGTTTCCTTGATATAAGAAGTAACGAGCGGCTTTCTTTCTTAGTGCATGAGCCTTCACCTTATCTTCAAGTACGATTCTGTGCTGCAAAAAAGACATAATTTCGTTTCTCCAATCCCAAGTTAAATGATTAACGTTTACCTCATTTTTATCAGGGTCAAGAACAAAATGGAACAAATGTATAATTGAAGCCTTCGCATCTTTTGCTATATCTGCTGCAGATGCGAGGTTGGCTAAAGCGTCTGCTTCCAAATTTTCTTCTCTTGGGATTTGCATCACCTTCCAAGTTTGAAACTGTCTTATTAACTCTCGTACCTTTTCGAGATACTCTTGCGTTCGAGTTTCTCTAGCCACATAAGTCCACAGTATTTGATTGAGTACGAGCTGTGAATCTCTTTTGATTGCGATTTGCATGATACCAAGTTCTAATGCTAACTCCAAACCTGAAATCACAGCTTCATACTCTGCTTCGTTATTAGTTACAGGGTGACATTTTATAGCTTCTCTAATCTTTTCACCTGTAGGTGGTATAAGAAAAATTCCTAAACATGCCCCATTTACATTAGATGAACCATCAGTAAATAATAGCCAAGTCCCCGGATTAGCACCATTAAAAACTTGTAATTTGTTTTCTGCTTCTAGGTGTAGGCTTTGACTAAAATCAGCTACGAAATCGGCGAGTACTTGAGATTTAATAGCGGTTCGAGGTTAATAAATTATTTCGTACTCACTTAGTTCTATAGCCCATTTTTTTAATCTCCGTGATAGCTCATGTTTATGCGATATATTTTGTAAAGGAAAAGCAGTAACAACAACAATAGGATGGCATTGAAAATAAGGTCGTAGTTTTCTAGATGCCATGATGAGAGCTAATGCTAATTTTTCTAGTTGTGGATACCTTGTCTCTGCATCTAATCGAGTTTTACTCGAATAATAAATTGGAGATTGCTTACCTTGGTCTTCACATACTAAAACAGCACTTACCGCTACTTCTACTATTGCTAGATAAATGAGTAGCTTTTCACCTTCTTTAGGTTTTGCCAATAAAGGGGGATTTGATAAGTAAACTTTCAAGTCCCTTACCGCTTTTTGGCAATCTTCATTTCACTCAAAATGATCTTGCTTTTTGAGCGTAGAGAAAAATTCGAAGCATTTTTATGAAGATTTTGAAATAAATCTCCCTAAGGCCGCTATCCTTCCTATTAACCTTTGAAATTCCCTATTACTGGTAAGGACATCAGGTATTTCTTCAGTTGCTTTAATCTGAGAAGGATTTACTTCAATTCCATGGTTAGAGACAAGAAAACCTAAAAATTTACCAGAAGCAACTCCAAATGCACATTTTTCAGGATTAAGTTTCATATTGAATTTTCGCAAAATTTCAAAAATAACAGTTAAATGGGAAATATGGTCACGGGAATGCTGGATTTTGACGAGCATGTTGTCTATATATACCTCCATTTTTTTCCCCAAATGTTCTTGAAACATTTTGGTGACTATCCTTTGATATGTTGCTCCAGCATTTTTTAGACCGAAAGGCATTACTTTGTAACAGTAAGTCCCCCGATTTGTGATGAAGGAAGTCTTTTCCTCATCACCGTAATCCATTTTAATTTGGTTGTAACTCGAATATGCATCTAAAAACTTAAAAGTTCATGACCTGCAGTTGCATCAATCAATTGATCTATATGGGGTAAAGGATAAGAATATTTTGGGAAAGCTTTGTTTAGATCAGTGTAATCTACACAAACTCGCCACTTACCATTCTTCTTAGGTAAGACCACCGTGTTAGCTAACCAATCAGGATATTTTACCTGACGAATTGACCCAATTTTTAACAACTTTTGGACCTCATCTCGGATTACTTGATTTTTGAAAGCTCCCTGGTTTCTTTTCTTTTGTTTAATTGGAGTGAAAGATGGGTCTTCATTAAGCTTATGAGTCATCACATCTGGTGGAATACATGTCATATCAGCATGGGTCCAGGCAAAACAATCTACGTTAGCATTTAAAAATTCAATTAACATACCTCGCATGTCGCGATTTAGATTGGCTCCTACGTAAAGTTTTTTCTCTGGCCATTGTTCAAATAACACCACAGCCTCGAGATCTTCTATTATCGTTTTGATGTTCTCGTTTTCTTCAGGTTCTTGAATTACATCGGGCCTTGAATCTAAATCTGTTATTTCAGTTGAAGTGTTATCGATGACACCTTCAACTGTTTCCTGTAATTGCTATTTCTCTTTTCTTGCGGTGTCCGTATCTGTTATTCCGTTGATACTCTTGTCTATTTGTTGGTCCCCTCGAATTTGACATATTCCCCAAGATGATGTAAATTTAATGACTTGATGTAAGGTTGATGGAACAGCATCCATATCATGAATCCAAGGTCTCCCCATGATTATATTGTATGTCATTTCCAAATCCACTACCTGAAACTTAGTTTCTTTAACAACACGTGCAGCATAAGTTATCAGAGTTACCTCACCTTTTGTTACCACGCTTGAATTTTCGAAGCCTGACAAAGCATGCGCTTTTGGTATCATTTTATCTTCAGCTTGCATTTCCCGCAGCACTCTTTGTAGAATGATATTTACAGAGCTACCTGGATCAATCAAAACTCTTTTTACATCAGTGTCATATACAATTAAAGATATTACCATAGCGTCGTTATGTGGTGTAATCACTCCTTCCGTATCTGCATCATCGAAGCTTACAGTCTCAAGTTCTAAGGTTTGCCGCACTAGCTTGCCGTGTGTGATCGTCATTTTGGAAAATTTGTTTGAAGCCGTGAACGTTACTCCGTATATATCTTACCCTCCATTGATGACATTTACTACCCCCTTAGGTAAAGGTGGTTTTGGTGGCTCTTGCCTATTTTTCATGTAGGCTTGCTTTCCCTTTTCACTGAACAGCTCCGTGAGATATCCTTGCTACAATAAATGATCTACTTCACTCTGTAGAAATATGCATTCTGAGGTTCTATGTCGATGGTCGTTGTGAAATTCGCACCAATGGTCCGGGTTACGTCTGTTTGGGTTCGACCGCATCTCTTTTGGCCACCGTACCTTATCTACCATACTCCTTAGAACAGCTGCGAGCTCAGAATTAGTTACATTGAAACTATGACCAGCAAATCGTGCCATTAAATTTCTATTATCATCTCTTGACTCTTGGTTGTTTCGATCGCCTCTGAACCTAGATGAAGATCCGGTTCCCCTGTCTCTCGCCCTTTAATCATAATGTTGATTATTCTGTCTAGAACGTGGGTCTTTTCCTGCAGGTCCCATATATGGATCGTACCTGTTCTTTCCTGACCTTTTGTCGGCTTCAGATCTTCTGGACCCGCTTCTATCTTCTCGTTGAGGTTGATATACGGTATCCTCTTCAATTCTAAGCTTCATACTATACCTGTTATAAATATCGTTCCAAGTAGTTGCGGGAAATTCACGAAGGCTTTCTTTACGTCTTCTCATGGATTCTGAACTTTTGTCATTCAAATTACTGGCAAAAGCTATTGCATCCCAATTATCCAGTACACGGGGCAACATCATTCTTTCTCGTTGGAATCTATCAATGGAATCTCTGAGCAATTCAGTGTTTCCTTGTTTGATTTTGAAGATATCCTCCATTCTCTTCTCCACCTTTTGAGTTCCCGAGTGTGCTTTTATGAAAGAATCTGCAAGCTCAGCCATAAAATTTATAGAATTTTCAGGTAAAATAGAATATCAGGTTAATGCTCCCTTGGTGAGTGTGTCTCCAAACTTTTTAAACAATACTGATTTGATTTCCTATTTGGTTAAATCGTTGCCTTTCACTCATGTTGTAAATGCGGTTACATGGTCACGATGGTCCGTTGTACCATCATATTTTGAGATGTCAGGCATTTTGAATTTCTTTGGAATTGGTCAAGGAGCAGCACTTGGTTTCCACGGTTGTTGTGAATATTTATCCACATCCACTCCTTTTATCACAGGTGGAACTCCATGAATTTGCTCGATTCGTTCGTTCTGCTCCTTGAGTTGTTTCTGCAAGGTTAATACCAAATTTTGAAGATGAGAATTACCTGTATTACCTGGTTCTCTATCTTGTGAGTCACTAGGAATTACTCCATTGCCAGAATCAACTAGACCAGAGCAAGGGTTTTCCAACGTGTTGTTGTTTGGTGTTGCTGGCGCAACAGGCAATTGACTAACTAGGGCTCGCAAGGCTTTGTCAATTCGTGAGTCAATTATTTTCTTTAACAGTTCATCTCTTGCTTCAACTCCTCCGTCATCAGTTAGACATATCGTTTGGAGTTCCTTCACGAGATCCACGTGGAGAAGCTTGAAGGTTAGCGTTGTTGAGTTCCTCATCATCAATTTGATGGTTCTGATTTTCCTGGTTATTGTTGTCATTGTTGTTCGACATACTACAATAGGTTGAATGTTAATTTAGAAAGAACGGATTATCATATTCCCGGTAACGGAACCAGTTTGTTTAACCAAAAAAATGTAATTTGGTCAAAGCTTGAATTTTAGAGAGAAAAAATCGGGTTACTGATAATCAAAGAGACCGAAATATAATTGGCTTTCAAAGAATAAGAATAAAGTAATAAGAACTTGTTATTTCAATATGATATCAAGAATGTTGTTTGTGTCTACAAATGATGAAACTTCCTCCTTTTATAATTGACAAGGAGTAAGTTATTGACCTATATAATAAATAACATTTAATGTGGCGTTACATAATCATTGCTACTAAATGTTGACTCTCTAACGTCTCCAGCATTTAATAATAAATTTGGACTACTTTCGCCACCGGATTCGCGTCTTCAGCACTTTCTTTTACCCGTTAGCATTAAATGACTTGAATTGATACGAAACTCGTATCTAAATTCCTTCCCGCACTTATTTTCATTATTCTTCCCGTATCTATCATTTCATGTACCTTTTGCTGGTTTATCACACTTTGAATATTTGACCAGTCCACGTGTCATGCCATGTCATCCTCAATTTAAATTGAATTTTTTCCCAACCGTAGTTGAACTTATATAATTTTTGAAGGCGCATAGCCTGAGTCGAAGGCACATAGCCTGAATTGCCGTTCAACCGTAGTTGAACCTTTGTAATATTTGAAGGCGCATAAACTGGTTCGAAGGCGCATAGCCTGAACTGCCGTTCAACCGTAGTTGAACTTTTGTAATATTTGAAGGCGCGTAGCCTGAGTCGAAGGTGCATAACCTGAATTGTCGTTCAACCGTAGTTGAACTTTTTGTTTTCCCACATAGCCCGCTTCGTGTTGGGGGTTGGGATTTTCTTCTGGTTTCAGATCTTGCCTAACTTGCGCTTGTGGTCTTTTCGATTAGCTCACGCGGGTCACCCCGTTACAGATGTCGGTTCGAGAGATGCTTTTGTGCTTTCCCCCCTTTTGGCAGGATCCTGTGTGGAAAGGGGGTGAGGTACCTTAGGCATATTTTCTCCATAGGGATGGGGGATCAGCTTCTTCTTCTTCTCCCCTTTGGTCGGAGATGCGGGGATATGGAAACAAGCTCATCTCGAGGTTTTTGACTTCCTATGATCCGATATCCCGCTGGGGTTTATTCGAGTTGGGTTGTTCATTTTCCTTTTTCGATCTAAGGATAAACTACTCTATTCTGCTATGAAATCCCCACAGACGGCGCCAAATTGTTAGCTCAAAATTTTCATTCACTTTATAAGCATAAAACAATCAAAATAAAGGGAGGGCCAATCATAGCAGATCGTATTAAATCCAAAGACCGAAGGGATAAGATATAAGAGACAACAATTATATGTTAAAGAGAGGAGGGTGAAGATATTTCATTAATGATATTGGTTTGGTCTACCTCTCCATAGAGATATTCAGGACCTTACAATGATGTATTATCACTTCTTTTCTTTTAGAAGAAGAAGAAGAAGAAGAAGAAGAAGAAGAAGAAGAGGAAGAGGAAGAGGAAGAGGAAGAGGAAGAGGAAGAGGAGGAAGAAGAGGAGGAAGAGGAAGATGAGGAAGAGGAAGAGGAGGAAGAGGAAGAGGAAAAAGAAGAAGAAGAAGAAGCCCCCTCTTTAGGGTTCTTTCACTTAATATTTATAGCTAGGAGACCTGCCAGCTGGCGCCAAGGGGTTGGGACCAAACAGAGGGGACGCCCTCGTAAGACGGCCAGGTCGTGGCCTAAGTTGCTACATTAGTTAACTGCCCGATAATCTGATTAATAAATGGCCGTACCATTTATTAATCATGAATAGGCTTTAATAAATGTGTTGGCCTCGTTCATTATCATAAAATCAAATTTTGACCCATACAATTATTTTCTGATGGAGCAGGTCTAGTTAAACCCATTTGTCACCACGAATGTCTGTCACTGCTAGGAGTATATGTTAGAATTAAGATATTAATTGTTGAATTATCACCAAAAAAATAAAAATGCAAGTACTTATGTTGTGCTGCTAGAAACATGTCTTCAAAAACCATATCCTAACATGTAATAATTATATATTAATATTAAAGAAAAAAGAAAAACTAGGAGAAATTCTTATATATCCTGTCCACATTTTGTTTTTTTCACTTTAATGAACTATTGAATATATGAATCATCTCTCTACCCCATTCTTATTGAAAATGCGTACATGGAATGTGATGTTCCCACCATATTGAAAAAGTAGGAAATCAGCCTCCTCCAACTGTTGCTCTCTTGCAAATTTGTTCAATCCACCTGCATTGAAGAACAGCCCTTCTTCATCCTCTCTTAATTTCATGTTCCAATATTTGCCAGATGGCCCTTTTAGAATTGTTGGTTCTGTTGCTTCTTTCGTTATATGCTTCACAAATTCCAGTGGAATTTTCTACCACACAGGGGAAAAAAAAAATTATGTCTGCCATTTTAACATTTTAAATGAAATGATTCGTACAATTTAATTAATAAATAAAAGTATTCATCTCTCAAATTTATGATGTTTTGAATTTGAACAAGATTTTAAGTTTTTTAATTGAAATGGTTCGTACAATTTAATTTATATAAGATCAATCGAAGCTGATATTGAGTTTGGGTTTCATATATATACATATATATGCACGCACTTCATCCTAGAGAAACAATCAGGCCGCACGTGGTAAATCTAAAATTGATGTATCTCTATGTGCTAAATCTAAAATCAATAAATAGAAGTATTTACTTCATAACAATTTAAGTTGAATTCAAGTGTCAAGGTGGAAAGTTCTCGGAGGGAAGGTTGTCGGGAGTCTATTTGGAAACAGCCTCTCTACCTCAGGGTAGAGGTAAGGTCTGCGTACATACTACCTTCCCCAGACCCCATTATGTGAGATTATACTGGGTTGTTGTTGTTGTCAAGTGTCACATCCGCCCATGAGTAAGATCAAACAAGCACGTGAGAAGCATGTTGTATAAACGAAAGTGTTTACTCTCTAACAGCTTAAATTATGAGTAAAATTTGTAGATCTGAAATAAATACATAAAGTCAAATTTACGAGATTTTTTAACTAGAACAAGATTTTAAAGGATCCAAATTTACCAGTCCTTCAACGTGAGGATCGAAAATAACCTTGTAAAAGCAAGGGCTATTATTTCTAGGAATGCTACTGTTACAACTCTTTCTCACCATTTCCACTGCCTGTTTTTAATTCTGGTGGGTGAACTTTAAGGTGACAAATTACTTATTAATATTAAACTTTTAATAGCATTGTGTAGCTTTGACTATAGCTTCAATTAGGATTGGCAAAATTTGCTTACTTAGTACTCTTCGGTCCAAAATAAGTGATGTTTTTGGCATTTTTTTTGTAGTTCAAAATAAGTAATTTTTTCAGATTTCAAGAGTAAAATAATTATTTTTTACTACATTGTCCTTGTAATAAATAGTATTGGAATATGTATTAAGAGTGTTTATGTGAGATAATAAAGATTAATATGATCAACTCTATTGTTAATTAATGCTTAAAGAGAGATTTCTTAATCTGTGTGAAAATATCCAAAAACTCATTTATTTTGGACCGGAGGGAGTAACGAAATTAACTTGACCGATTATGGTCTAGATTTCATACATATGCTTTCTGGATTCATCATTTAGTTACAGGATTGCTTTTTCAACCTCCTCATTTTATTCTCTTATGGTTGATGCTACTTAATTTGTGAAATTATAAAGCAAATGCTTTACATTCTTATTCAATCAGTCAACTAAACGATATTTAAAGCTTTAATTAACTGCGGAGTATATGCAAACGGAAAGTATAATAGGGGACAGATTTAAAGGATATTTAAAACTTTAATGAAGGCAGGGGTATATTTTATACATTTCATATAGCTTACTTACTGAGTCACAAAAGTCAATAAAGCATGGAATTAAATTAGTTTTAGAAAGTACTTACTATGAAACAGGACTTGTTCACATTGTAGCTTTTCAAACATTTCACAAATTGAGGAATATCTGAAGTTAGAAAGACCTTAGCTTTCTCAACTGCAACTTTTTTTCTTGGAGTTTCATGTCCTGAAGAAAACACAACATAGCACATTGAGTTAATTGAACTTAATAGGCTGTAATTAATCATAAAATTACTAATTAAATCGCCATACCTGTGCCATTTTCAACGTCCACATGAGTCTGTGTAGGGTAGTAAGGGTATTTTGGTGGCCTTTTCTGGTTCTTGACCGCATCAGATATTGAAGCTTTTTTTATTTTCGTCCATGGTTGTTGACTTGACAAGAGGGGCTGCTCTGATGGTAAGCAACCCCCACTTCCAACCGAGAGGTTATGAGTTCGAGTCTCCCCAAGAGCAAGATGGAAAGTTTAGGGAAGGATGCCCGGAATCTATTTGGAAACAGCCTCTCTACCCAAGGTAGGGGTAAGATCTGCGTACATACTACCCTCCCCAGACCCCACTAAATGAGATTATACTGTATTGTTGTTGTTGACGACTTCGCTTCTCTTTCCAGTCCATTTTTGCTGAAAATTCTAACTGTAAATTGTAGAGCCCCGTCGTACCTAAACACGAGAAACTCTCCATCTTCTATGGTTATCTTTGTGGAATTTCTCCCAACCTTGGTGTATAAGCAAGCCATCTTCCTCAATGTGTAATTTTACATTCCAAATGCCTCCAGATAGACATTTCAGAGTTGCTTTATCAGGTAAATCTTCTGAAATAGGCCTTAGAAAATGGGCTGGTATTCTCTGCAAATTAAGAGAGTGAGATGGATGTGTTTGGTACGACCGAAAATATTTTGCAAAAATGTTCTCTAAAATACTTTTTTAGGGAACATAGTTTCCCTTGGTCATTTTCCTTCACAATTATCTCCACTCTTAATTTTATATTACAACTTTAACCAACACTAATCATTATTGCTCAAAAAAAATGTCACAATACTATACAATTTGCTAATAGTATTATCAATCTTGTATACTGTTTTCTCGGGAATATATTTCTTCACTTTCTAGTCAAACGCTGAAAAACATTTTTCAACAAAATTGGTTGAAAAATGACATTTTGACATATTAAAAAATCCCTAAGTAGCAACTCATATAAAGATCGGCAGAAAGAATCTAGAGAACATATTAAAGCAGAAAAACAAACAGAAAAGTAGAAATATGCTTGTAAATGGTGAATAAAACTAAGCTCCCGCTATGCGGTGAGTTCGGGAAGGGGTTGGAACACAAGAGTCTATTTTACAGTTTTACCCTGCATTTCTGCAAGAGACTGCTTACAAGGCTCGAACCCATAACCCCTGGTCACATGGCATTACCGATTAGCCGAGACTTGTACAATGATGAATAAAAGAAGAATATTACCAGTTCACTCTTAACAGTAGGATTAAAAATCTTGAAGAAGATTGCTCTTCTATCTATCTTCTTAATAGCGTTTTCTGTCATCACAAAAGCAGTTGCACTGGTCTTTTAACAAGTCTTTAGACAAGAGCTACAGTCTATATATCAAAAGGAAATTAAAGAGTGCAATAATGTCCTTTAGAGGTTCAGTCTTACCTACATTATTATTAGAATTCAGATTTCCTTATTAGGCAATCATGGAGCAATGAAGAATGAAGATAAGATTGCAAAACCAAATACCAAGAGAAGTATATATGGCAAATTTTCCCAAAAGGAAATTAAAGAAAAAGTACTGGAAGCGGTTGTTGATAGTTATCTGATAAACATAATTGGAGGGTAGGACCCACCCAACTAGAAAAATATAGAAAGTTGCTAAAAATAATGTCTGCAATACATGAAAGGATGGGAGGATTCAGGAACTATACAGAGACAAACCGATGGTATGACACCAACATCTTTTATGACTTTATTGGACAAATTTGGTTCCCTACATTCTTAGGTTATCTACGCACGTCTTTGACATAGAGAACTGTCTAATTGAGGCCGACTCGAATAAGATCGGCCCCAGTAAGCGGACAGACCAAGCGACATGACTCAGGACGACGTCGCTTAAAGTTCTGACTTTCCCGTACACTGAGACCACCAACCCTTGTACTTTTTTTTGATTATTTCGAGGAAGGTCCCTTAGTATATAAAGGTGACCTTCCCTTTGTAAAGAACTCATGTGTATCTTATTATTAAGAATATATAACTCTCTCTCTCTCTATTTATCTCCCTCTTTCTTGTGAAAAGATCATTATTTGCTACATTGTTCTTACATCTTGAGCTACTTTCACTGTTATCACAGATCTTAACAAAACGATTTTTTCTAGTTCATATTACCCTTGATTCCGGTTAACCCATATTATTTTTGATAGTTCTTGAGCTTAACAAGTACTTAACTTTTTAGCCAAGCAATTTGGCGCCGTCTGTGGGGATTTCGTGAATCAAAGTTGTAGTTTGCTTCTAGAGATCCTTCAAAAACCACCTTCTACAACCTAGAATAGCTGAAAACAACGCAAGAATGAAAGTTATCATGGATGCTAGAGCCGATCTTATGGGCCCTTTCAACGCGGCTACTGAAGGGGATGCTCCACACGTAACCCCTAGTACCCTGATAAGCGTGGAAAACTTACCTTCTCCTTCTGAAGATCTGGTGGTTCCACGGGAAAAAGAGGTCTCTACATCTGCAACCAAAGAAGCACCCCCATGAGGTAAAGAGGTTATTGGAAGAATGGTTGACAAGTGCTCTGAGTAGCTTAGCTGGAAAGCCGCCCCAAAACTCTAGATGCACACCAATACCAGTGACGGACCATGCCATAACCGAAGATGAACTCGAGGTCACACGAACAAACAACGTGCCCGCCGATGCTCCAGCTCACGGGGAGACGCTCACAACCATCCTAAAAAATATGGAAGAAATGGAAAACGAAAATAGGTCGCTTCGCAACGAGATGAAGGAGCACCAAGAAAGAGTGGACAATATCCCGGGTGCACCTAAGTTGCTACCAAAGCGAGACGTGGGAAGGTTCGTTGAACAACCCTACACAGAAGGAGCTGCACCTTACCCCATCCCAAAGACCTTCAAAATGTCCCCCTATTTGAAGGTATATGACGGTACATCAGACCCCGAGGACCACCTAATTCACTACATTACGACGGTCAAAGGTAATGATTTATCAAAGGATCAGGTACCACTCGTACTTCTGAAGAAGTTCGGCGAAGCACTAACAGTAGGGGCCCTAACATGGTACTCCCAGTTGCCGGCCAAAAGCATCTCCACGTTCGAGGAAATGGAAGATAAATTTGTTATCGCTCACGCAGGAGCCAAAAAAGCAGAAGCACGGGTCAACGACATCTTTGTTGTCCGACAGGTCTCAGGAGAAGGGCTCAGAGAGTTCTTAGCCAGGTTCAACAAGGTCGGGATGAGCCTACCAAACGTGTCCGAAGGCATGGCAGTCGCAGCTTTTCAGAACGGACTCAGCAGCGACGGCTCGCGGGCGACCAGAAAAGTGCTTAGCCGTCTTATGAAATATCCCCCCACCACCTGGGAAGAAATCTACAACGCCTACTGCGCCGAGGTACGTGGAGATGACGACGACCTTAATGGCCCGACCAGGCGGCTAATAACGGTTAACCCAGAAATCCAAAGAGACCGACGCAATGAGGGACGAGGGGAACAAGTCCCACGCCTCAACAGGGAGAGACATCAACCCTACATCAGATCTTCGCAACCACCAAGGCACACGGACGCCATACAACAATATGTCGCCCCATTGAGGAACGATAGAGGTATGCCTCCTTCATTATCTGCACATAACTTTTGTGTGTCTCCTTCAGAAGTAGTGTACTCACTGGAGAAGTTGGGAAACAAAGTTCAATGGCCAGCAAAGATGAAGTCCGGCCCCGCCACCAAAAAATCAAACACCCTATGCGAGTTCCACCAGGAACGGGGGCACAAAACTGAAGACTGCATAGCTCTCTGATATGAGGTTTTCCGGCTGCTAAACCAAGGGTTCTTGAAAGAACTGCTCAGCGCCAAAGGAAAAGTCAACTTCGCACGCGGACGGGAACAACCTCACGGACCACCAAGGCCGTCCTCACCAACACGCACCATCAAAATGATCATTGGGGACGGCAATGACACATCGATCAACCATGTCAAATTCACCACCACTCACAAATTAAAGCGAACCATCGCTCACGAACGGTATGACGACTTCGAAGATAGTATCACCTTCGATAAGTCTGTTACCGACTGTTTGTTTTTCCCTTATTATGATGCCTTAGTTATTACTTTACGCATAGTAGATACTGATGTAAAAGGGATCATGGTCGACGATGGGAATGGCGGATGTATCATTCATCCAAGAGTCCTTGCATTAATGGGGCTCGAGGATAAGATAATTCCGGGCTGCATAACACTAACTGGTTTTAACAATGGAGTTGAAAGAATCTCTGGCGAGGTAATGCTGCCCGTCCTGGCAGGAGGAGTTACGATGGAAACCACTTTCCACGTAATGAACCAAGAAACGGCATACAACGCCATCATCGGACGTCCATGGATACATGCCATGAAGGCAGTCCCATCCAATTTCTATCAAGCGATCAAATTCCCAACCCATGGGGAGTGTACAGTATATGGGGTGAGCCACGCACCGCCCAAGAATGTTATAAAATAGCCCAAGATTACACTCACACCAAGAAGCACAAAGGAGCAAACGCGGAGGCATAGCAATCAGCCCTTTCGGGGACTATGGTCTACCCGATAGAAGACGCCATCAAAGATCGCGACAACGTCAAAGCTAGCAAGGCCACGGTCGAAGACCTCGACCCTGTCCAGCTGAGCAACAGCGATTCCACAAAGAAGGCTTACATAGGCCACGCTCTTTCAAATCCAAGTAAGTATCATGAATTTCTATCTAACCACGCAGACCTATTTGCTTTTTCCCATGCAGATATGCCACGAATTCCACAAGAAATTGCCTCCCACAAATTGAATGTCGATCCGTTACACCCGCCCGTGCGGAAGGCGAGGAGAAAATTTAATGCCGCCATCAACGAATCGGTGAGTGATGAAGTAGACAAGCTGCTGGCTAATGACTCCATTAGGGAATCGAAGTATCCGTAGTGGGTCGCCAACGTCGTAATTGTCAAAAAGAAAAACGGGAAGTGGCAGATGTGCGTAAATTCACCGACCTAAACAAAGCATGTCCAAAAGACTCATTCCCAATACCCCACATCAACCAATTGATAGACGCCACGGCAGGACATGAGCTGTTGAGCTTCCTTGATGTATACTCCGGCTACAATCAGATCATGATGGCCGAGGAGGATCAGGAGAAAACGACCTTCATCACTCACCAAGGAAAATATTGGTACATAGTAATGCCCTTCGGGCTCAAAAATGTGGGGGCTACATACTAGAGGCTGGTGACTACAATGTTCAAGGAGCAACTCGACAAGACGACAGAGGTCTATATCGATGACATGCTAGTGAAGTCGTCTAAAATAGAGGACCACCTCGACCACCTGAAAGAAGCCTTCGAAATACTAAGGAGATACGTTATGAAGCTGAATCCCAAAAAGTGCACCTTCGGTGTAGCCTCGGGAAAGTTCCTGGGATTTCTGGTATCACAAAGGGGCATCGAAGTCAACCCATACCAGATCAAAGCCATAGAAGCCATCCCGGAAATACTGAGTAGCAAGAAACAAGTGCAGAAGCTGATGGGTCGAATAGCCGCCCTCTCCAGGTTCATATCACGCTTCTCCGATAGGTGCCACAAATTCTTTGGTGTATTGAAAAAAGACCAAGGACTACAATGGATCGAAGAATGCATCGACGCCCTGAGATGTTTGAAGGCACATCTGTCATCGCCACCCCTGCTGGTCAAAGCCAACCCAGGAGAACCACTGTTGGTGTACTTGGCTGTATCAGAAGTTGCAGTCAGCGCCGTCCTGGTGCGTGAAAATAAAGGTACGCAATCTCCTATCTATTACATTAGCAAAACATTAGTGGACACCCAAACCCGGTACCCATACCTTGAGAGGCTGGCATTAGCGCTCGTAGTAGCTTCACGGAAGCTTCGACCCTATTTCCAGTGCCACCCCATAAGGGTAGTAACGACATTCACTTTAAGGAGTGTCTTACACAAACCCGAACTCTCAGGACGACTCGCCAGATGGGCCGTTGAGCTAAGCGAGTATGATATCACATACCATCCAAGGACTGTCATCAAGTCGCAAGTCCTTGCCAAATTCATTGCCGACTTCAGCGCGGAAGTCCTGCCAAAGACAGAACTCGAGGCACAACGCGAATCCTCCAATAATGGCCTATAGGTCCTTTATACGGATGGCGCTGTCAATGCATTGCGATCGAAACTGGGACTTGTTCTCGAGGTTATCACGGGAGAAACAATTCGCCAGTCCATACGATGCCCGAAAATGACTAACAATGAGGCCGAGTATGTTGCAGGCATGAAACTGGCCACCAAATACGGGGCTCGCCGAATACTCCTCCACTGCGACTCACAACTTGTGGTAAACCAGGTCACTAGGACTTATCAAGTCAAAGAGCAGAGGCTACAAAAGTACCAGACATAAATCCACAAACTGATGGCTACGTTAGACGAATGCCGCTTCGAATAAATTCCCCGAGCATGGAGCGTCGAAGCGGAAGGCCTGGAAAAGTTAGCTGCAGCCACCAAAAACTTCAACAAAGAAAGTGTGGTCACGCTCCTCTACTCACCCATTGGCCACACCGAGGTACTTTTCTTAAACCTGACTTGGGATTGGCACAACCAGTTCATGTCCTATTTGCAAGACGCGACATTGCCCCCTACCCCCCCCCCCCCGAAAAAGCTTCGCGTACAGGCCGCCCGATACTGCATGATCAACAACGACCTTTATAAGAGGATATTCGGTGGCCCCCTAGCCAAGTGCTTAGGGCCGCACCAAACGAGGTTGGTACTTGAAGAAGTATACGAAGACCATTGCGGCGCTCACACCGGCAATCGCGTCCTCGTGTGGTGCATCATACGCGCCGGCTACTACTGGCCCACCATGAAAAAAGAGGCAGCCGATGCGAACAATTCCAAAAGTACACCCCAATGACACATCAGCCAGGAGAACCCCTTCATTCCGTCACTTCACCCTGGCCATTCATCAAATGGGGAATGGATATAGTCGGCCCGCTTCTAGCAGGACGAGGGAAGGTAGGATTCTTACTTGTTTTAACTGACTATTTCTCTAAGTGGGTAGAAGCAGGTGCGTACGCGCAAATACGCGAACAAGAAATCATCGCCTTCATATGGAAGAACACCATATGTTGCTTCAGTATCTCCAATGAAATAAGATGTGACAACGAGCGTCAGTTCATCGGTCAAAAAATGATAGAGTTCTTCGAGAAATGGCGCATCAAAAGGATACTATCCACGCCATACCACCCCGCCGCCAACGGCCAAGAGGAATCCTCCAACAAAACAATCCTAAACATACTGAAGAAAAAGCTGGAAGACGCCGAAGGGCTATGGCCCGAACTACTGCCTGAAGTCTTGTGGGCACACAGAACGACACCCAAGTCCAGCACCGGGGAGACCCCGTACTCACTGGTTTATGGAACCGACGTCGTCATACCTGTCGAAGTAGGCGAACCCAGTTTAAGGTATTCGCACACCAATGGAACAGGAAATGACACCAGCAGACTCCAAGACCTTGATGAAGCCGAAGAAAGAAGGAAAATGGCCGACATCAGGATGGTAGCCCAAAAACAACAAATTGAAAGATATTACAACAAAAACTCAAGAATAAGACCACTCAAAGTAGGAAACTACACCCTCAAAGCCAAGACGATGGCCTCCAAAGACCCAAATGAAGGAAAACTGGGCACAAACTGGGAAGGACCCTACAAGATCACAGCGGCAGCCGGGAAAGGAGCATTCCAGCTCGAGACAATGGAGGGAAAAACGCTCCAGAATAACTGGAACGTCGCTCACCTCAAACATTTCCACTTCTAAAAGGCGTCCACCAGGTTGTACTCTTTTTCCCTTACCCGAGTTTTGTCCCAATTAGGTTTTCTCGGGAAGGTTATTAACGAGGCGGCATAGGGAACGCCTGAAGATGTTTGCAGTACAAGTGTATCATATCAGACCCTCCGTGTACACTACAAGCCCGACATGATACAGGGACTGGATAAGTACCATCTCCAGATGTGTAGAAAGGCTACGGCCATCTCCAGATGTGTAGAAAGGCTACGGCCATCTTCAGATGTAAAGAAAGGTTGCGGCCATCTCCAGATGTATCGAAAGGCTATGGCCATATCCAGATGTATAGAAAGGCTACGGCCATCTCCAGATGAATAGAAAGGCTACGGCCATCTCCAGATGTATAGAAAGGCTACGACCATCTCCAGATGTATAGAAAGGCTACGACCATCTCTAGATGTATAGAAAGGCTACGGCCATCTCCAGATGTATAGAAAGGCTACGGCCATCTCCAGATATATAGAAAGGCTACGGCCATCTCCAAATGAATGAAAAGGCTACAACCATCTCCAAATGAATGAAAAGGCTACGGCCATCTCCAAATGAATGAAAAGGCTACGGCCATCTCCAAATAAATGAAAAGGCTACAACCATCTCCAATGAATGAAAAGGCTACAGCCATCTCCAAACAAACGAAAAGGCTACGGCCGTCTCCAAGTGGATGAAAGGGATACGGCCAACTCCAAATGTATGAAGTGGCTAAGGCCATCATTTTTACATGGCTAAGGCCATTGTTTTAACACGGCTAAAGCCATCAAATGTTTACATAGCTAAGGCCATCATTTTTACATGGCTAAGGCCATTGTTTTAACACGGCTAAGGTCGTCGAATTTTACATGGCTAAGGCCACCATTTTTACATGGCTAAGGCCATCATTTTTACACGGTTACGACCATTTTTTTAACACGGCTAAGGCCGTCAAATTTTACATGGTTAAGGCCACCTTTTTTACATGGCTAAGGCCATCATTTTTACACGACTACGACCATTGTTTTAACACGGCTAAGGCCGTCGAATTTTACATGGCTAAGGCCACCATTTTTACATGGCTAAGGCCATCATTTTTACACGGCTACGACCATTATTTTAACATGGCTAAAGCCGTCGAATTTTACACAGCTATGGCCATCGAACCTTACTTGGCTATGCCCATCATTTTCACATGGTCAGGGCCACCGAATGGCCCATTTAGCTTCAACTACGGCAAAAGAAAAAAAAATAATATTCCAGAAAACAGAAAAGATTAACTACAGCAAAAGTCGTATATCTTTATCCTCAAAAGGGTCAACACCCACGATACAAAAATCAGTATTTACGAACATATTAACAAAGTTCCTAAAGGCCTCCGCCCCCCTGATTAGCCTACCTTGCCTGGCCTTCATGCGGCCCATCTTCGTTCCCAAGAGGATTCGCCTTGGAAATCCAAGAGCTGGACTCTAAACGATTGACATCTGCAGAGTTACTCTCCACCCAGGGTGGCGATTCAGGACTATAGCCGGCCGCTTCACGGGCAGCTCTAACCAGATGGCGTTTGCTCTCAACTTCCACCTCAAATACTCGTCCAGCTCCCAACAATTCTTCAAGCACGACTAGCCGAGCTTCTGCGTACACCCACATCTCATGTGCCTCACGAGACGCGTCAGCCTATACAAGGGCCCGTTTGAGGTCCTCAACCTCGGCCTTTTTGGCATCAAGTTCTGCTGTAAAGGTCACAACCCGAGTGCGCAATTCTGCCGCCTCCTCTGCCACTACGTGGCCAAGCTGCAACTCTTCGTCCATAGCTTGAATAAGGACCTCCATCTCTGCAGTCCGAGCAACAGCGGCCATGAGTTGTTCGTCGACTTTCTGTAGCTCGACCACCCTCTTCTTCAGCTTCTCCTCAGACTGCACGAGGCCCTCACGAACCACCTAGAAGTTAGGGTCTTGTTTGTACATATCGGCCAAGGTCTGGTGCACCTCAGGTGTTCTGTTATATTTCTTCACCAACCTATTGTATTTGGCCACCTTGTTCTTCACGCGTCGGCCCCTCTCTGCCTCCAATATAAGAATCTAAAAAAATGAAAGGTGATTACAAGGAAATTCTCCCTCCGCTAATGTAAAATAAAATTCATCAATCAAGGCAAAAGACATACCTGCAAGGCCGCCCACCACTCTTCGAGCCAAGCCCTTGTCATTGAGCTTCGCCAGGACCGCGCTCTCAGCGCTCGCAGATAGGAGTGTCATGCTGGTGGTTGCCTCCTCGCAGTTCTCCAACAAATTATAGTGACTAGGAATCACTATGCGACGGGAGGACCGGCCAACCACCATCTCCACTTGGTCCAAGGACCCGTCTTCTCTGCCCACGTCCACACTTTCGCCCCTTTTTTACGCAGCTTCCCTCCTCAGAGCGGACATCCACGAGCGAATGGCCTCGGCCATAAAAACAGGCCTAGATTCAGGACAAGGTGGTTTAACCTTCCCCGTCTGAGTAACCACAACCTTGCCGGTCAGAATCCGACGTCTTCTCCTCTCCAACGTCTCCTCATCTTCAAGGTCCCCCTCAGTGGGACGCAAGACGGGCTCAGATGGAGTCGGTTCGACAGTGGGCGTCTATATAGGGGCAACCCCGGGGACAGTCCCAGGCACAGCCGTCAATATCTCTTCGGGCGTTGATTCAAGTATGGCCCCTAGAACTGCCTCAAACACTAACTCCACAGCCGCCTCTGAAGCGATCTCCTATCTTGAGTGGGGAGAAACACTACCCCTGGATGTACCTACGAGGATCATACCCTCCTCACCAAGGTTAGATACCGCCATAGAGGGGCCGGCCACAGCTCTCTTCTTCTTGTTCTTCTGCACCTTCTTAGAGGCACCCCGACCTACCAAAAATGTATGAGATGGGCAAGAATGTTATGCGAACCCCCAAGTCAGAACGGAAAGGAAAAATAAAGCAAGGTCGTTACCTGACGGGCCATAGAGCTTGAGGAATTCCGGCTAGGTACGACATTTCCTCCGCAAATGGTATAAATGCTCGCACCCACGACCTAATGTCATCAATCCTTCGAGGAGGGCGAGCTCTCACTAGATAAAGGCAAAAGGAAATCTACAATGGTGAAAACCAGCAAAATAAGATTGTCATAGTAAAAGCTACATACAGGAATGCTTACATACTTCATTCCACGCCTCCGGAAACCCTTCAGTATTAGACACCAGGTGTTCATACGCACATAGAAAAATCTCTTCTAAAATTTGCGACCGGCCTTGTCGTCTGCCTACGACACAAAACTCTTCTTGCCCCCGGCGTACTAATTGGAGCATTGAGCCTCTCATAGAGCTCACGTCGGACACTTACAAGAGCTGGTGAACGGTAACCTCTTTCTTAGCCTTCGTCGCGTAGGTGGTAAGAATCCTGCACACCTTCAACGCGTACGGAGTAAGTTGGGCCGGACACGCCCCGTACAAGCGACAAACCTCCTCCGCCAAAGGATAAAGAGGGAGGCTATACCCGATTCGAAAAGCGTACTCGTAGAATGTGCAATACCCGGGCCTATGCACATTGGCATAGTCTGTCCCTATTATACGACTCCCTCAGAGTAGCCAAATGAGATGGCGTCAATTCACTGAGTTCCCAAGGGGGAAGTTTACACTGGTTCTTCAAATCCTTCGGTGCAGCCATATCCAGTGGAAGTATATTGGCCGTTGATAAAGGAACGAGAACTCTTCGGCTTCCCCATCATCTGAGGACGACAAACCCCTAGAGAGGGCGTCACCCTTGGTTCAGGTACTATCGTGACGATGCTTAGCCATAATGGAAGTTATGAGAAAGTCATTTTAAGGATACAAGGTTTGATTCCCAAGAACGAATATTTTAAAAGAAAAGATCAACGGGTGCCAGATAAAGACGAGGAAAAGGTTGAGAAAGTCTCTCCAAAAAGTTTGAAATATGAGTCGGATTCAACCCCTCCCCTATTATAAGGAAAGGTGCATGGAAATCAAAAGGCTTGGTTCGAAAACTGGTGCGGGTAACCAAAATGTCACGTCACATCCTGAACCACCTCGGGAGAAAGGGTAATGATCACGCACGTGATCGATGATGTCATCTTAAAAAGGGCGCCCTAAAAGGAGGTTTTATGTCAACGGCGTAACCCCTCCGCATACGATCCCCCCTTTCCACAGTATCAATGGTAACGGCCAAATTCATAGAAGGGACGAGCACATATATATGTTCGTTGGAGACGTCTCTCGCTACGTCCCCAACAAACTGAGGACTATTTGTATTGGGCAAATTTTGTTCCCTACGTTCTTAGGTTATCTATGCACGCCTTTGACGTAGAGAACGGACTAATTGAGGCCGACTCGAATTAGGTCGGCCCCAGTAAGCGGACGGACCAAGTGACATGACTCAGGACGACGTCGCTTAAAGTTCTGACTTTCCTGTATACTGAGACCACCAACCCTTGTATTTTTCTTTGATTATTTCAAGGAAGGTCCCTTAATATATAAAGGGGACCTTTCCTTTGTAAAGGACTCATGTGTATCTTATTATTAAGAATATACAACTCTCTCTCTCTCTCTCTCTCTCTCTCTCTCTCTCTCTCTCTCTCTCTCTCTCTCTCTCTCTCTCTCTCTCTCTCTCTCTCTCTCTTTCTTGTGAAAAGATCATTATTTGCTACATTGTTCTTACATCTTAAGCTACCTTCACTATTATCACAGATCTTAACAAAACGGTTTTTTCTAGTTCATATTACCCTTAATTCCGATTAACTCATATTATTTTTTATTGTTCTTGAGCTTAAAAAGTACTTAACTTTTTAGCCAAACAATGGCGTTTATAGTTCGAAGCAATTCGACCCTTTTTCGGTCCACGTGCATAGCTGAAGCTTATTACATCAGGCTGCCCTTTATAGTTGGGAGTGGAAGTAGGAGCCGAGGCATGCTATATTCTAAAGAGGATGTTTACATGCAAGCCACAAGTAATATTTTACCTTATTCAAAGTCTATTTTTAATCCATAACAAGTAATATTTTTACTTATACGTAGTTTGATTTTTCGGCGAAGGATATTCTGTTGATCACACTTGGATCAAAGTAGCTTCGCCCCTAGCCATATAGCGTCTGCAACTAGTATAAACTTTTTGGATTTATTGGATTTAACTATTAGACCTTGTGATTGGCTTTTAAGCGACAGTAATAAGCTTCTTTATATAGAGTTAGTATATAAAAATTAAATTCTTAAAATCTTTGTCCATCGAAAATTGGTGAAAATTTACGCATCAAGTCACTTAAAAGTCAATCCCAAGTACATGTCTACATTAAGTATAGCTTAATAGTATGAAAAAGAAATGACTGGAGCCAATCAAATTGCATACAGACTTACTTTCCTCTTTCTTAGCTTTAAATTTTATACAGTAACGGTAAAGGATTTTCACAGAATATTGCATAATTTTTCTACATAATCAGGCAACTATTAATATTGAATGTGAGCAACATCTAAGAATGTATGTAGCATGCTTCAATCGGCCAAAACTATAGACTTCTGCTAAAAATTTATACGGCTAAAATGAGCTAAAATCAATTCCATCATCCTTCCATTCCAGGAGAAATTCAAAAATAGTCACAATTTCAAAAGTAATTAAAATTAAGTTAAAATTCCTTCCCACTAGAGGAGATACCTTTTGAAAGAAGAAATTCAATTGTACCATGAGAGAAGCAAGGCCGATGCTCGAGCCTGCCAAGGACACGGAACCCAGCGCCACCTACCCGGGCCAAGGTACTCAACCTTTGGAAAGGGTCTTTAATGTGAATTGCGAACAACCCACAAGGGTGGTATGATTGAAACATAGTTTAAATAGGGGCACAAGTCGGCTAGCAGTAAGCTTGGCTACAGCTAAGCGCTTACCAAGCGCGAAGGAAAGGGCCTTCGCCACTTGAGCCGTATGCGGGGGAGCTCGTTCGCTTTCAGACTTCTACCCGCTCGAACTATTACTATTAGCTAAACAACCCTTTCTTTGTTTTCACGTAAAAATAAATTTGAACAAAAATACTATTCAAATTCTGAAAGTACTCCAGCATAATATACTGGAGTTCTAGCATAAGTATACTGGAGCTCCAACATATTATAATGGAGTTCAAGCATAAGCATACTGGAGTTCCACTGTTCCAGTATAATATACCGGTCCAGCATAATATGCTAGAAGTTCATACACAGGCGTTCCAATCTCCAGTATATTATGTTGGAACTTTAAGCGTGTTGGAGTTCCAGCATTATATGCTGGCAGTTCCTACACAGTTGCACCGAGCTCCAGTATATTATGCTGGAACTTTTCGTGTTGCAGCGAAATAGTGACTATATTTTAATGACTTTGCAAATATTAGCTATTTTTGAATGACTAGTCCGAAAACTGGCTAGCCCGTGCTATTTTTACTTCCATTCCTGCGGGTGTAATTACAACATCTGTTGAATTGTTACTGCGCAGTCCTAGCAATTAGGTAAAAATTGCACGGGCGCCCTATTTGGTCGCCCCCATTTAACCTACACCCATTTTTTAAAAAAAATTTAACTTGTACCTACTTTTTAAACAACTTCAGCCCATTTTCTCCTCCTCCTCCTCCTTTTTCTTCTTCTTTCTTCTTCTTCTTCTTCTTTCTTCTACTGCTGTTGGTGCTACTATGAAACTTCAGTTCATGGGATGATTTCCATATGTTTATCAGATTATTTAAAAATAAATAATAAATAACTACGTAAGTTAGTAGACAATAATTTATGAATATTTTGACATACGGGAAGTTTAAGGTCACACTTAGTGATTCTTTTCGTGATAATTCTGTTCTTTTCACGTTTATTGTTTCCAAAATTTATGCTGGCAATCTTATTATTTATCAAGTATGTTAGGAAGCTTTTTCAAAAACTCCAGCTTATATAGTGCTTAAGTTTTTACAAATAAACAAAATAACTTCAGCATCTTCTACTGAAATTTTTGAAAAAGTTTTATGACAAAACTAATGAATTCAAGATAAAAAACTTTAGTGTATTTGGTGCTGAAGTTTTAATAAATGAACTAAATAACTTCAGCATCTTCTGCTAGTATATCTAATATAAATCCTATTATTTGTCCGAATTTTTTTCGAAAAAGCTTAATGACAAACAAATGAATCAAGGACAAAAAAACGTCAGCTTATTTAATGCTAAAATTTTTATAAAAGAACTAAATAACTTCAGCATCTTCTGCTGAAGTTTTTAAAAAAAGCTTAATGATAAAACTAATGAATCCAGGACAATAAAACTTCAGCTTATTTATTGCAATTACAAACAAAAACTTCAGCAAATAGAGAACAAAACTTCACTTACTAATTATTATGCTTAACTTCAGCAATTACAAACAAAAACTTCAACACACTTGGTTCAGCAATGCTGAAGTTTTGCGTGATTGCCTTTGCTACTTCAGCCCCGTATGCTGAAGTTACGCAAAAAATTGGATACATTTGCAATTTTTTTTACAAAGCTGGCACAAGTTAAAATGTGCCTTAAAAAAGTAAGTGTAGATGCAAATGCCCCAGCAATTAGTTGCAATTTTCATAAAGTAATCGAAAGGCCCAAGCCTGTTACAGTTGAATGTCGAGCAAAAATCCCAGTAGTATAATTTTCCCAGGAAGAACAAATCAGAAATAGCCTTATTCACAACTGATAATTTAAAAATAATCATAGTTTCGAAAGAAATCGAAACTTAGCTACTTTTCTATTAAAAATAAAATTTGGGGGGGGGGGGGGGGGGAGGAAGGGGGGGGCACTTTTAAAATCTGAAAATATTATAGCATAACATGTTGGAGGTAGAAATTTTAACATGAGAGATTTCAACATAATATGCTTGAATTTCATAATGTGCTTGAATTCCAACATAATATGCTGGAAGTTTGTGCACATCAACTCCATAATCCTATTATGTTGGAATTTTCATGTTTAAACTAGGATATTTTTGTCTAGATTTTATCTCCGCATAAGATAGTGCCTATTTTTCAATGACTTTGCAAATTCTAGCTATTTTTAGATTACCGGTCCGAAAACTAGCCATGTGTCATGACCCAGATTTTCCACCTCCAGGAGTCGTGATGGCGCCTACTATTATGAGCTAGGCAAGCCAATTATTAATTACCTCTTTTACCAAACATCAACAATTTTATAAAACGAAGCATTTAATAATAAAAGCGTAAGTCTCAAATGTAAATAACTGAAAGAAATGCGAAAATTTCAATACAAAACTCTACCCAAAATTGGTGTCACAATACTCACGAACTTCTAAGATTACTAAATACAATAGACTGAAAGAAGTCATAATCTGTTTGTTTTGGTACAAAGGATAACAAGCTGAAATAAAGATAGAGAAGACTCCGATCCTGCGGACGTCATCAATGCCACCTTGGTGTCTCTGGACTAAAGGTCCAATCCCAATCTACCGCTATTGTCCAATAGCTTCTCCAACACCGCGATCTGTGCAAAAAAGTACAGAAGTGTAGCATCAGCACAACCGACCACATGTGCTGGTAAGTGCCTGGCCTAACCCCGACGAAGTAGTGACGAGGCTAGGATCGGACTACCAATTAAATATGTGTGTGTGTGTGTGTATATATATATAACTAGTCAAAGAGGGAGAACATGTTGTAGGGGCTATAACAGTCCGTATATAGAATATATAAATAAGGAATGAAACTGTACAACTACAACATCAACGAGAATAAGAAAACGACAGATGCACGGCACCATCCTTCGTGCTTTACCTCACAAAATGATAGCACGAAATAATCCTTCATGCATAAACACTCATTTCATGGCACGGAATGATCCTTCGTGCATTAGTATTCATATCATGGCACGGAATGTTCCTTCGTGCATTAGTAATCATATCATGGCACGGAATGATCCTTCGTGCATTAGTATTCATATCATGACACGAAATGTTCCTTCGTGCATTATTATTCATATCATGGCACGAAATGTTCCTTCGTGCATTAGTATTCATATCACAATCGTGCAAGGCATCATCCTCCGTGCGTTGTTACTCTTCCTCACCCAAACAACAACCACAAACAATGAGGCGAGGGAATAGACAAGTAAAAAATAGGAATCCCGCAATAGAACAATAACAACAATTTCAATATCCCAGCAAGGGAGAAAAGTCAACCAAATAGCGAAACATCCCGGCAAGGGAATAACCAATAACTCATTAGCTTTCTTTCAGTTATTACTTTATCACTTGAGCCAATGCTCCAAAGAATTTATAATCTCATATACCTTTTCAATTCATATCACAACCGAGACAATACTCCACGAAATCAAATGATCATAATGTCTTTCACATGTTCTTTACAATAGATAGAAATCCTCAATTAAACATGGAATTCAGAACATAATCATGATAATCACATTTTAAGGACTCACGGTCATGCTAGATACCAATGTATAGATACTAGTCACCATGCCTATACACCGTACTCGACAATTAGCAAGTAGAAAACAAGACTCAACTCCTATTCTCTCAAGCTAAGGTTAGACGGAACACTTACCTTAACTTCCACGGCCGAATCAATCCTCAAGTACTGCTTTTTTTCTCTAACTCGGCTCCGACTCAATCAAATCTATAAAATAACAACCTTATAATATCAATAATAACTAAACAAATAAAACCCAATGCCAAAATATAGATTCCCAATCTTTCTTCCCAAATTTCCAAAAATTGACCTCGTGCCCGCTTGGTCGAAACACAGGGTTCTGACCAAATTCATGTCACCCATTCCCCCCACGAGCCCGAATATATAATTTGTTTTCAAACTTGACCTAAGTCAACAAAAATTGAAAAGCCCTAAATCTACCCATTTCCCCAATTTCAACCGTAGATTATGTAATTTAAGCTTAGGGATTCATAATTAATGAAGGAAAATAAAGAAAATAAGTGGAAATTTACTAACCCAAGTGGCATTGAATAATGGGGCTTCAATGGACTCCTAAGTGCTTGGGGAGGAAGACAGCTCGTGAGTTTTTGAATGAATCCCGCAACTGCTGTTTCTGAAAAACTTAAAATCCACCAAGATACGGGTATCCAAGATAGCATGTTACGGGAACAACCAATCCATCCCTAGTGTGGCATCAAAATCCACCATGTCTAAGAGCAACAAATCAACACGGGAATGATAAAATCGACCAACCACAATAGAATTACCTAGTGGTGTAGAAACGTAAATAGGAATGCTCAATGCATCACTAGGCATGACTTGATACGGTACAAGATAATATGACACATACGAATACGTAGACTCAGGGTCAAATAGCACTGAAGCATCTCTATCACAAATCAGAATAGTACCTGTAATGACTGCATCTGCTGACTCAGCCTCTGGCCTGGATGGAAGAGTAAGACATCGGGGATGAACCCCACTACCCTGAATAGCATCTCTAGGATGACCTGCTGCAGGCTGGCCTCCACTCCTGGCGGCCTAATCCCCACCTCTATGACATCTACCTCCACCTCTAATACCCTGCCACCACCTCTAGCTGGCTGGGCAGGCTGTTGAACCTCTGGTGCCTGAATCCTAGTACGAGAACTCTGATACTGAGAGCTGCTCGAAACTCGAGGGAAAAATTTGACAATGTGCCTCGGGTCACCACAAGCATGGCAAGACCTCGAATGTTGCGGCCGAGCACCCATCGACCTCGGGCAATCCCTCCTGAGATGACCATACGCACCATATTGTAGCTGTGGAAACCGAGACTGACCGTGTCGACCTGAATGACCATATGAAGTACCATGAGTGACCTGGAGAGCTTACTGAAAGGGCCTACGAGGATGGACTCTACCATAAAAACCTCTACCTCCAGACGAGGTACCACTGAATCTTCCTGCACGACTGGGCCTCTTACCCGACCCATGACCACCCCCTGTGGCAGAACCCTGTCAACTTTACGGCCGACATTGGCCGCCTCCTGAGGAGTGACCTCACTCCCTGCCTGAGCGCCCCGGCTGACCTGCCTCCGCTGGTTGAACCACTAAAAGCAAACCCTCTCGAATGACACCTTCAATGATTCCTACCAATCGGACTAGAGGGGGGTAATAAACCCCACTGGGACCTGAGCTAAGTCCACTATAACTGCTGGGGCTGGAACCTCCTCCCCAAACTCAACCTAAGGCTCTGCCTCTGGGGCTGCTCGGGGCTCGGACTGCTGAGCGGTATATGAGGAAGCGCATTTTCTCGCCATCTGCGGAAGAACAGAGTAGAAATTCAACCGGTGTTTGAGAAATATAATCACATGACAAGAAAGAACAAATGTGAAGTTTTCCTAACTTTGTAGCCTCTGGGATAAATACAGACATCTTCGTACCAATCCCTCAGACTCTACTAAGTTTGTCTGTGAGTTGTGAGACCTAAATAACCTGGCTCTGATACCAACTTGTCACGACCCAGATTTTCCACCTTCGGGAGTCGTGATGGCGCCTAATATTAGGAGCTACGAAAGCCAATTATTAATTACCTTTTTTAGCAAACATCAACAATTTTATAAAACGAAGAATTTATTAATTAAAGCGGAAGTCTTAAATGTAAAATAACTGAAAGAAATGCGAAAATACCAATACAAAACTCTATCCAAGGTTGGTGTCACAATACTCACGAACTTCTAAGATTACTAAATACAATAGACTGAAAAAAGTCAAAATCTGTTTGTTTCGGTACAAAGGATAACAAACTCAAATAAAAATAGAGGAGACTCCGGGTCTGCGGACGTCGGGAAGGCTAACTCGGTATTTCAGTACTAAAGGTCTACTCACAATCTATTGTTGTTGTCCACTAGCTGCTCCAACACCATGATCTGCACAAAAGAGCACGGAAGTATAGCATCAGCACAACCGACCCCATGTGCTGGTAAGTGCCTGGCCTAACAACTAGTGACGAGGCTAGGACCGGAGTATCAATCAAACTTGTGCATTTATATATATATATATATATATATATATATATATATATATATATATATATATATATATATATATATATATATATATATATATATATATATATATATATATATATATAATATATGTGTGTGTGTAGAAATGCATAAATTAACCAGTCAAAGAAGGGGGGAAACATGTTGTAGGGGCTGCAACAGTCCAGATATAGAATCAATAAATAAGGAATGAAACTGTACAACTACAATATCAACGAGAATAAGAAAACGACAGATGCGCGGCACCACCCTTCGTGTTTTACCTCTTAAAATTATGGCACTAAATGATCCTTCGTACATAAACACTCATATCATGGCACAAAATGATCCTTCGTGCATTAGTATTCATATCAATCATGCTTTGTTACTCTTCCTCACCCAAACAACAATCACAAACAATGAGGCGAGGGAATAGACAAGCGAAAAATAGGAATCCCGGCAAGGGAACAATAACAACAATTTCAACATCCTAGCAAGGGAGAAAAGTCAACCAAGCAGCGAAACATCCCGGCAAGGGAATAACCAATAACTCATTAGCTTCCTTTCAGTTATTACTTTATCACTTGAGTCAATGCTCCAAAGAATTTATAATCTCATATACCTTTTCAATTCGTATCACAACCGAGACAATACTCCACGAGTTCAAATGATCATAATGTCTTTCACATGTTCTTTACAATAGATAGAAATCCTCAGTTAAACATGGAATTCAGAACAAAATCATGATAGTCACATTTTAAGGACTCACGGTCATGCTAGACACCAATGTATAGATACTCGCCACCATGCCTATACACCGTACTCGACAATTAGCAAGTAGCAAACAAGACTCAACTCCTATTCTCTCAAGCTAAGGTTAGACGGAACACTTACCTTAACTTCCACGGCCGAATCAATCCTCAAGTACTGCTTTTTTTCTCTAACTCGGCTCCGACTCAATCAAATCTATAAAATAACGACCTTATAATATCATTAATAACTAAGCAAATAAAACCCAATGCCAAAATATAGATTCCCAATCTTTCTTCCCAAATTTCCAAAAATTGACCCCGAGCCCGCTTGGTCGAAACACAGGGTTCGGACCAACTTCATGTCACCCATTCCCCCCACGAACCCATATATATAATTTGTTTTCAAATTCGACCCCAAAACGAGGTCTAAATCAAAAAAAATTGAAAAGCCCTAACTGTACCCATTTTCCCCAATTTCAACCGTAGATTACGTAATTTAAGCTTAGGGATTCAATAATTAATGAAGGAAAATAAGTGGAAATTTACTAACCCAAGTGGTCTTGAAGAATGGGGGCTTCAATGCACTCCTAAGTGCTTGGGGAGGAAGAGAGCTCGTGAGTTTTTGAATGAATCCTGCAAGTGTTGTTTCTGAAAAACTTAAAAAGAACTACTGGGCAAAAATGCTCTATGCGTTCGCGATATAGGGGTCGCATTCGCGATGAATAAGGGTAGACGAGCATTGGGTTCGCGAGAGAGGGCTGCGAACGCGAAGAATAAAATACTGGGGGTCCAAGGTTTGTTATACGCGAACGCGGTGAGGAGAGCTGCAGGGTTACGCGTTCACGAACAGTTAAATGCAAACGCGAAGAGGAAATTATTGTGGTCCTAAGTTTGGCTTACGCGATCGCGAGGGTTGAGACGCAAACGCGAAGGAGAGAGGACTCGTAGCTATGCGAACGCGAGGGGTTCTACGCGATCGTGAAGAAGGCTGGTCTGCAACAGCTGAAGTTATTTTTCTGCATTTTTCTAAGTTCTAAAACACTCCGACATACCTCCATACCCCTGAACCCTCGGGACTCCTGACCAAACACACACACTAACTCAATAACATCCTACGAACTTAATCGTGCGATCAAATCGCCAAAATAATATCAAAAACGAGGAATCAAACCTCAAAATCATAACTTTTTCATCAAACTTCATAAACTTCTATTTTTAAGTATTTAAGTCTGAAACACGTCATATGATTTCAACCAAATTTCACAGAAACATAACAATTTCAAAAAAATAATTTCTTTTAAAAATTCATTTCTCGGGCTCGAGACCTCGGATTTCGATTCCAGACATATGCCCGAGTCCAATATTTTTCTACCGACCCTCCAGGACCGTTAAATCATGGATCCGGATCCGTTTACCCAAAATGTTTAGCAAAGTCCACTTTACTCATATTACCATCAAAATTTATCATTTTTCACACAGAATTCATATTTAAGCTCTTCGGCTACGCGCCCGGATTGTGCACGCAAATCGAGGCAACTAAAAATGAAATTTTCAAGACCTCAAAAGCACGGAATGAATGAGAAAACATGTGATGACCCTTTGGGTCGTCACACCATGCTATTTTCACAATTTTCCTCTCAGAGTTTAGCCCCACTAGATCAAAAGAAAGGTCAAGGAACTAGCAGCAAAAAAACAAGAGATGATATTAATGCAAAATTTGGATTCATCATTAAGTGAATTTAATATGGCTAGCATCAGCCCGACTAGTTATATCATCCAATTGAGGTGGTTCCAAATGAATATACAAGACTGCACACCAAAACCGACTACTGTACAAATTCTAATGCACACTTTGTACAATAAGAAGCAAAAGTAGAGCATTTGCTCCTACTTTTGGCATCCCATAAAAGAATTTCCTGCAGTCCAAGATCCTAGACAGAAAAAAAAAATTAATTTGACAAAATCAAGTCACTAAGTTACCATACCCCTGCCTAGATCCGCTCTCCTTCCCAGCTTTACAGGAGGATTTGGAATCTATAGCCAGAGAGTAAGTTAAACGAGCTCATTAACTTTTCTTTAATCACGTAGCGCATGAATGGAGTTCCTGAGAAAGAAAAAGTCTCACAGCCTATACAGGTTGAGCTTGTGCCTTTTCATGGATATCCTTCACAACATCCCTCAGCTCAGGGAAGACCGATATGAGTACAAGTTCAAGGACACCATATGTAAGCTGCTGTAAACAGATGGTAGACTGCACATTCAATTCATTTGTCATTGTTAGTTCAGCGGAAAACATGTAAATAGGAAACCAATGTTCTCGCAGTGAGGTCTTTACCTGAAGGAAATAATACAGATCTCTAGCACAACGCCTGTACTGCTTGTGCCCAATTAAGCTGACCAATGTGGCGGGAGCACCATCTAAGAATTTAAAGAGGAACTAGTTAATAATTTCATCCCTGGCCCTCTCAAGGCTGGGCAGCTAAATCCTAACTGTCTGTGCAGCCCATTCCCCCCCCCCCCCCCCCCCCAAAAAAAAACATAGAGTTGCAGGGCAACAGGGTCGGGCCAGCTTTGGTGAAATTGAACAGATAACCCAAGCTAAGTGAACATGAACCACCCAGTGAAAGTAAGGAATTGCATGAATCAATATTGAGCAAGACATCTACTACTTGCTAGCTGAAACAATTTAAAAAGAAGCAACAATGGGAGACGTTTTTTAATTCTGCACAGTCAATTACATAAAAGAAAAGAAAATGGCATTTTTACAATAGGTAAGAACGTAATGTTGGCAATTCATGCACAATCGAGAGCACACTTACCATAGAGCATCTTTTTCACATCACTGGCTCTACGAGTAGCCTCAAGCTGTTCCTCAAAAGATCCTGCCTTAGAGACCTTACTTCCTACAGGTTGTCCCGTAGTTCCTTGATTTGGTTCGCGATTGTTGATTTCAACTGGATTTCTTAATTTTATGAAGAAAATGCCATTCGGCCAGAGAACCTAGGAACCAAATCAGCACAGACCCAAAAAGTCACTACCAAATGATCCTTCTACATAACTTCCTCATTTTATAATCTTAAAGTAGCACAATGATGACACAAGTGAAAGTCGAGAAAAAAGCCAATAAGCAAAGAAATTAAGATAATATAGCCAAGTTCCATATTATGAGTATAGCATGCTCCATTATTTTAGTTGACTAAACCACATTATAAATCTTAGTCTAAAAACACATTATAAAGCGTACAAACAAATATAAAGGTGCCAGCTTCTCAACATTTTATATTGCAGCACTAAGTAACAAATCTTTCCCCTGACATTGATTTCCAAATACTGTTCTCTTTCCATCAGATAGCTATTTTTATATATGCCACATAAAGTTCAAAATAAGTATTGCAGTAGGACATACTATTTTACAGAAGTTGCAGCAATTATAGATGGCAGACTTTGAAATCTATTAAGGAAAAGACTTAGCTGTAAGTGTCATGCTAAATGATTCAAATACAACATTAAATACATTAAAATAATAACAACAATACTATTACCATATTCAAGAAAAGTTAAATAACTAAGTTTATGATACCAATGATTAAAGATCAAATTATCAAATATTGACGAATTTGTCACATCCATTTATTTTATAAAAAAACTCTCAAAGAGGAAATCCATGGGTGTAAAAAGATTTGAGGCATAACATGTCAAAACTCCATAAAGGGAACCTGCACTACGGTTTGCTAAAAAAGGGACTCTGGACCATTGTCCTTTTTCGAATTCCAAACTATGTCTCTTCACCAATCAACAATATTTTCCATTTTTCATTTAGTTAATGCAATCTGTAAATAATGTAACTTCAGAAGCAGAAGCCAAAAGAATTTGGCTTCAGATGTAAGCAATTAAGGCGGAAAAGTTATATCAGAAAACTAAATGCTTACATCTTTAATCCATCTGATTCCCTGAGCAATTACATCCTCTCTCCGTAGCCAATGGATTTGCCTTAACAGCCAATCATCAATAGCGTCCTCCATCATTAACTGCATTATTTCCTTTGATATCCAAAATACTTGTCTTCTGCAAGAACAATAATGGCTATGTTAGATGTTCTTTAATGATGGCATATCGTGGAAATAATCTGCATACAAGATATCTTTCATGCAGTGTCAGCAGTTTTAAACTTGCAATACAGTTGACACCAAGCAAAGCAATAATGCAGAGACAAGAAAAATGGGGAATGTAGTTGACGGACATACAAACCCCTATATTTAATGTGCTGGCAGCCAGACAGGGATGTATTACTAAAAAGCAGGGTTATTTTGGAGAAACAAAAAGCAGATACATTGCTATCCTGCTACATGAACCTACTACCTTCATGTCGTAGGTCAGGAAAACATAAATATTAAAAATGTACAGATGTTCATTAAAACCATGTCAAAATCTGTGAAGTCCTGGATCATCTCCTTCTCTCCTTCATGCATTCCATTGGAAATATTGTGCATGCTTTGGTAGTTCAGCTTATCAGGATGGAAGATTTTAGTTTTGGCATAATTACAAATCAAATGTTATATTTGACCCTTCTAAGTCATTTTAAGGAACCAAATTAAGCATGAAGATGTTAAAGATGGATGATGAAACCAGTTCAATAGTTAAACTATTAAAGAGAAGTTAAATGTAGGAAAACAGTTCACAATTTGATACCAGGAGGGAATGCAATAGGAAGTAGAGAAGTACAAAACATGTTGTTGTCACCTTAGCCAGCCTCGTCTATTCAGCTGAAAAATCTTGTCCACCAAATTCAAGATAGGTACACTTAAATTGGGCGGTGTCCACTGAAAGAAAAAAAAACACCCATGAAAATGAGTGAGTAAAACTGAAACATGTGAAGCACCCCTCGGCTGGAAGGAGAAATATATCAGATGAAATAATGTTGATATCATTTGATCAGAAGGTTGACAAGAACAAGAAGATGGATATACCTCTGGTGGCACTCCAGCTGGATCCTCTTGTTGACGGGGAACTACTGACAAACTTGTGTCTGGAAATCCTCCAGAACTGTACTTCGAGTCAGCCGCTGAGCTTCTCAGCTCTTCATCACATTTAACCACCCGAGGGGGGAATCCTTTTGAATTCAACTCATTGTCCGAATGCCACCCATTAGCTTCTGAACTAGGTCCTACTTCCTCCTGCCCATGGCTTCCATCTTTATCACCATCATCATTGTCAGAAAAGCTATTAAGTGACTCGGAGGTACTTTGTGTTAAAGCCAGTTTATTCATTTCCTCCACATTCCAGGACAAATTTCTGTCTGAAGTACAGGTAGTAGGTTCATAAGAAGAAGATGAAGGAGAGCCAGCAACTTTACGCATCAAACCATCAGAAACGCCTTTGAATTGACGCACAATATCATCCACAGCATCATCCACGTTAACTGTTGTCACAAAGGATAAGTTCAGACAGATCTTAACAAATTATCTACCATACACTAGGTAACTCACTCATTATGTTCATGCTTAAGCAATCAGAGAAAGAGAAAGAAGTATATATTAAGGTAAAAGAACAGTCATCATTAGTAGTTATTTACTTAGCTGACAGATTGAGTGTGACATTAAAGCTTCTTAAGCATTGGCACACCACAAAGGTTTCATTAGTGAACATTTAACAACTGCTCACTTAAATCCCTACACAGAAAGCCAAACCTTTCCTAATAAATAGCCTGAAAATAATCCATCCTCCGCCTTATTTTTTATGCATGAAAATGATTTTATCCACTTTATAGTCAAGAAGTGGTGGTGCCAAAATGGTCCAAGAAAGGCCAAGAGGAGGAAAATTAGGAGAAGAAACTTTGGCCAAGAAACGACATAAGACTGCCCTGCTGAGTTCTATCAAGATTGTAGCAGTTCCGATACCATGTGAAAGTTTGCGCATCCAACCCAAACATTAAGACATAAATGAAGTTGCCAAAGAACTTATAAACTTAATTGGATCTCACCATATACTCGACATGTGTAACCGACTCTAAGGTTCACATATGTATTTGAATGTTCTCAAATTTAAGGTGGGCTCCCTTCCCACTACTTACATGGGTCTCCCCATTGGGCGCTTCGCATAAGAATACTACGGTTTGGGATCCAGCGATTGAAAGGGTTGAAAAAAGATTAGCAGGCTGGAAGAAACTGTACTTGTCAAAATGTGGAAAGGAAGTGCTCATTAAAAGCACTTTATCGAGTATGCCCACCTATTACTTGTCCCTGTTGCAAGCTCCTGTGAGCATCACAGAAAAACTGGAGCGGTTTCAAAGGAATTTTCTTTGGGATGCAGCGGATAGAACTAGAAAGTATCATCTAGTGAATTGGCAGACAGTCACTTCCCCAAAGAAGTGGGGTGGACTAGGAGTAAAAGATCTTAGGGTATTCAACAGAGCTTTGTTGGGGAAATGGCTATGGAAATTCGGGGTAGAAAAGCATGCTCTATGGAGGGAGGTCATAGTAGAAAAGTACGATTCCACGGGAGGGGGTTGGAGGACCAAGGCAATCACAACACCTTTCAGGTATGGCATGTGGAGGAGCATCATGAAAAATTAGGAATCCTTCAATGGCAACATCTCTTATAGGGTGGGAGATGGAAGGAGAATAAGCTTTTGGAATCATAGGTGGTATGGAGAGGATTCTCTGAGGGTCTCCTCCCCACGTTTTTAGAGTTTCAAACTAGAAGGAATTAATGGTCCAACAGATTCGCAAAGAGCATATGGGGGTAGTATGGGACCTCTCATTTAGAAGGAACATGCAAGATTGAGAGATTGCGGAGCTCCAAGATTTATTGAGACTGCTATATCGGCAAGACAGGCCTCAGCCATCTTGTGATTCTTGGAGATGGGGTTTGTGTGGCGATGGTCAATTCACCGTAAAGTCCTTTTACCAGAGTATGTTGGTGAGAGAGGAGGCCTCTTTTCCATACTCCTCAATCTGGATTCCTAAGGCGCCCACGAAGGTGTGCTTTTTTGCATGGCTAGCAGCGAGGGGAGTGATTTTGACTGCTGAGAATCTGCGAAAGAGGGGAATTACACTTGTTAGTTGGTGCTATATGCGTAAAAGCTCACGGGAAGAAGTTGATCATCTTTTGTTGCATTACCATGTATCCTCGGCTTTGTGGAGGGCGATCCTGATCCTTTTTGGTGTTCAATGGGTGATGCCAAGCGCGCTAAAGGAAATGCTATATAGTTGGGCCGGTTTTCGTAGAAGAAGAAAGCAAAAGGCATGGAAGTTCGCCTCGTTAGCTCTAATATGGATAGTTTGGGGTGAGAAAAATAGGAGAGCTTTTGAGGGAATTTAGTCTCCTTTTTCACATCTAAGAATAGTCTTTTATCTTTGATCGCTTTTTGGTGCACTCATATAGCCCCTATTTGTATAGAAGATTGGGCATCTTTTGTAGAGAATCATGTTCTGATGTAAATTCTCTACTTTTTGGTATACTTCTTGTATACGGGAGTTCTCTCCCTTTTGATTAATACAATTTACCTTATCAAAAAAAATGTATTTGAATGTGGACTTACAAGTGCGAGAATGACCTACAAAGGTATGCTCAAATATCATGTGAGAGAATGATAAAAGAGAAAGATATATTGATAGCTTGACAATTCAGTGAATAGAAGATATTCCTATTTAAAGTTGTCAAACATAATACACATGGTGTACTTGTCCTACACGGAGCAATATCTAACTTAAGAACTTAACTCCTTTCTAACAAAATTCAATGAGCAACTACTTCAGGGTCACGACTGGAGATGCTATAATGTGAAGAAAAGTATCACAATGTTTTGCCTCACACTATGATTTAATTAGTACATCACTCTGTTCAAACTAGCTTTACAATTTAGCAAAACAGACTCCCCAATTCACTACAAGAATATTGCACTTTTTGCAGTTGGAATCAGATATCCACACTGCATCCTATGTAAAGAAACATGGTACAAGTTACTCTGGCCTTCACTGGAGATTTATTATCGCAATCATCAACAGGAATACCCACAACACTCCATGTCTACGAGTATATAGATGTCAAAATATCCAAATGGAAACACCTCATCATCACATAAATAAAGAACACAAACATGTTTTGGTTGAGAGAAGCTGAAGTACCTGCCAGTGTTCTCATCACTGAAGAAGATTTTCCAAAGGAGTAGTTCTTCATAAACACATATCAGGTATTAGTTTGGGTTAAAACAGCCTAGATCTGTAGGAAATAATGGTAAAAGACCTAACAAACTCCAAGAAAACATACCTTGGAAGAGGCACTGAGAAAATCCCACACTTCATGTTGCTCAGCCACATTGGCAATTGACAAGAGATCCTGTTGGAGAAAAGAACATCTAAAGCAACCAGAAGGCACAAAATATTCCAAATCGATATAAAAGCAGTGCAGAACCGTACTTGCAGATATTTGTCAAGCTGAATGCAACGATGATGAACGAATGCATCTTCTGTACTCGATGAAAATATCCTCTTAGGAGGCAAATGTAACGTGTAATTAGGAATATCCTTCAGGTGTCTATGCAATCTCTCGAAGTTCCTATATCTGCTTAAACGGCACCCCAATAGGATGATATCAGCTAAACAAAGCCAGAGCGAACGTTGAGAAAAGAACGCGTTCAGTGTTTAAAGGAACTTCTTTAAATGCAGTAAAAAACCTAACTCAATAACATGAATTGAAGATGTTTTTAGATGACAAGGCACCATTAAGTAGTTAAAGTATGACCATAGAAACAATACCTTCTCTTTACGAACCAAGTGTTATTATTGGCATCAGTAACCGCAATGGAATATACAGCAAAAGATTTTGAGCCCAGCTTCTCAAAATATGCACCCAAAACCTAGGGGATGAGGAAACAGTAGTGAGCGACAAGAATCTTAAAAGGCAGAAGTCAAAGGTAAGGATTTGAGACATAGCTCATGAAGTTAATTATAAAACACCACACAAGTTTTTAATTTCATGTGAGCTTGACCTCTTGGGACATATGTTGGAGTATGAGGAAAAGATTGAGGAGAATGCACATACCCTGCACTTCAGCCTTGGACGACGATGTCCCACACCACGAATCACCATGTCTGAAGCACTCATAGTGCTGGGTACTGCATTGTTTCTCCTATATTCTGCACTATAGAATTCTGATATAATGGATCCACCACCTTTGCTCATAAGCAAATCTTCAGTATTTGATTGGATAACTAAATCCGATGCACTATTTGATCTCTTCAGCCTAGTCTTAGCCTCATATGCAACAATGGCAGAAGCATTGTCATTGGATGGCATTTCCTTTTTCAGCTCATGAGACAAATGCAGGGTATGACTTCTCTGATTATGTTGTTGATGTGGATCATGTTGTTTATCTTCCATTTTCATGACTACTTCAGACTTCTGAGTTGGTAATTCTTTCCCCGCATCTTTTCCACTGCTTACTGTAACCTTTACTCCAGGAGCCTGAATTCCTCCCGAGGCAGAATACTTTTGGATTTTTTTCTTATAATTTCTGCCGATTGCCCACATGTTTTCAAGATTTTCAGGCATCAGAACTTCTGTTCTTCTCTGGGTAGCTGCTTCAAGGACACGAGCCCAGTCAGCAGGCCTTGGATGATTAGCCTCATCTTCAATCGAACTAGAAATTGAACTTCCTGCATTAGCTGATGATTGCTCTCTTCGATGGTCATATTGGCAGATCGAGGCATCAGTCCCTTGATTCTTGGTAGGTTCTTTCTGTTTATAATCAGTTTCTGCACATTTTACAGTGTCTGAGGGAGCACCCTGATTGCGATTGTGGCTTTCTAGTTTAGTTGATTTACCATGGCTTTCTAGTTTAGTCAATTTACCATCGTCGGAATGCTTACACCCCTCATCATTATATGCAAGGAAAATGTATTCAATCAATTCATTAATATACCTGCAAGAAAATACATCAAATCCAACAGCAAATCAGTGATAAGTTGATAAGGAACAAGTAATTGAAATGGAACAAGCCAGATTGATCAACCAAAACACAAGAAACTTAATGAACTGCAAGAAACTTCCCGTTACACAAAGCAAGGCAGTGTTTTATATTCAGAGGGGGAGATGCAGCTAGGATAAGATGTCCTCGATTCACATTATCAAGAGAATCGAACACCAACGCGATCATAACTTTTTATTGAACATATTCAACAAGTACGTGGCATTATAAAGGATAAACTAAAAGTATAATTTGTTCCTGAGATCTGAAAGGGATATTACTTTGTCTTTCAGATTGATTAGAAAGCCGCATCAGGAAAAAGATATGCATTTGAAATGTCCTTGAGGCAATAGTTCCCTAGATAGACAAAGTTACTGGTTAAGCAACCACTAGACCTTTCAAGTTCTCGTTTCCACGAGGATAACACAAAAATGCTCTGTAAATTGTACTAGTTCTTTGAGCTTCATCCGATTGTTTCAATTCAAATAACTTATCTATGTAAGCTGAAAACATATACTGTGTGCCTCCGACCTAAATCTTCCTCCTCCTCAAACACCAATGCACTAACAAAAAATGGAAGAAGAAAAGAAAACGAAACAGAAGCTAAACCCAAAAATATACTGAGTCAGGAGGGTGAAAGGTGAGTAGAAAAAAGACTCGACTTTTCTTGGTGTAAGCATCCATCTATCTATAGAAGTCATTTTCATCTCTCTCCCAGGATGCAAACACCTCTCTACCTCCACGAGGTAGGGTAAGGTCTGCGTTTACACTACCCTCCCCAGACCCACTAGTGGGATTTCAGTGAGTATGTTGTTATTGTTGTTGTTTGGGTGGAGCGGATCAAGATCCTCTCTCTTGTTTTTTTTCTAATCATCTCAGTACTCAAAAAGAAATAACATGTAGAATCAGGAATAGAGCAAAAAAGAATCATCAAGAACTTTCTTAACCATAAAGAATGACCAAGAACAATCCAACCTTTGGACTAGCTGACTTAGTCGTTCAAGTGTAATACATTGATGACATTCTAAACATAAATACTCAAATTTCATAGCTATGCAGACCCAGATATAATGACCAACAACCACTCTGAATCTAAGATATTCCACATGAAAAACATAAAAAATACTCGATACCCCTAATTGTGGAAGTAGCACAATGTATCTTAGCTCTCACTGGCAACATTCTCATTTAGAGTACAAGGGACTAATCAACAACTTTAGATCTTACAATCAATTAGCAGCTATAAGCCTCCTCCTCGTCTAAGTAATGCAAAATATACATATAATCTTCTATTTTGTATGGTATAAACCTAGACATCTGAAAGCATAACAAATATACATTAGACAAAGTTTTGTATACTAAGAACTAGTGGTGGCAAAATGGTTAAAAGAAAACAGTTTACCACCCATATTATCTACTAAAAAATGGGTTGGATAATGAACTTTTTAAAAACTGGTCAAATATAGATAGAACCATATTATCCATTTAGAAATTGGTTAACCAATGGGTAACCAATGGGTTTAACTTTTATATTTGTAAAGCCTCAAATTGGGGGTTCCTCAAGTTTGGGGGAGTAGGAATCTCCAAAAATGATCATATTCAAGAAGTCATAGATAATACATGGTTATTATCCGCCGGTTAACCCGTTTTTTATCCGTATTAAATATGGGTCAGTTCGGATAATTTATCCGTTTTTCATTACCCGTTTTTCACCCGAACCACATTCGACCTGACCCGCTTGTTTGCCACTTCTACTGAAAATGAATTATGACGATACGCATTCGTAAGAGATTAACTCACCCGGGGCTTGCAAGATTCAGAAGAGGCTGTACCACTAAAGAAGTTAACAGTTCTCTGGCAATACATCGAACTAAGGGGCTTTGTGCTTCCCTGGGTCTTAGCACAACAGCTAAGATTCCACCAATGAGCCGTTGAAGTACCTATAAAAGAAGCATTAGATAGTATGCCAAGTATGCCAAGTATGCCAAGTATGAAAGAGACAATTTTTCCATCAGAACACTCAACTCACACCTTGTACTCACTCTCAGCTGATATCAAAGCAGGGTGAAGTTCTTTAGAGACCAACAGATGGTGCTTCAACCTTTCATCCCTTTCTTCCGAAGACAATGTACCCATGACATCCACGCCAATAGCTGTCTGGTTCCTGCGGAAAAGGTCTAGGTGATCTCCTATCAGGTCCACCACATCCCTAGAAAATTAGATAACTTGGTTCAACTGCCGGTGACTCAAAATCAGTACAGCAGTCACGAATTTGAGAAACAACAGATAGAATAAAGCAAGAATTATGTTTAGAATGGATGGGAGCAACAAATCAAGGAAATGCCCCACCCTGCCCGCAGAGGAGTGGAAGAGAGTGGGTATTAAGTGGGAAAATGGGGACAAATGAGGGACTGTATTCTTTAATGACTAAGTTATTGCCAATGTAAAATATAGTTCACAAATAGGATAACAAGTGAATAGTGATAATAGCTAGTGCAAAAGCATCTCTTAAACCACTTCATATTTTCTTTTGCAAATTCTTTGGCTATGCAAGATGACTTTTTTCTTTAAATTTAATTCTCTCAAGCGTTACAACAGCAATTAAAATCTGAGAGAAAGTTCCCCATTCCCAAAAACGAGTAAACTTTAAGGAAGAGATGGGATGGGCCGGTCATGGGGATAGGTGTTCCCTGCCCCATTGCCATCTCTACTTGAGTCAGAAAAATGACAGGGAAATAAATACCTTGTCAGCAGCTCTACAAGGTTAATTTCTTTCACTCTTCCAGATATTTCACCAAGGACATCCATGATTATTTCATGTATCAGCTCTGGTGCTTCCCTGTCAGGTGTAATGTCCGAGTACCACAAATCAATCACAAAATCATGCAAAACCTTGTCAATGAACTCCTCTGCTGCTGCCTCAACAAGTGGAGAACCAATTTTCCTCTTCCATTTCAGTGTGGCTGGTGAGGTAGAAAGTCGGCTATCATTCACAGATAGCTGCTTCTTTTCTAAGTGTGCCAAGTATGTTGGTGGCCGCACATTCCGAACTTTCCAACGGAAGTCCACTTCATTAAACAATATCCGTAATCCAAAAACCAACAGTACAGCTATAGGTAGATTCATCCACATCGATGTACTGGTGTCTGCGATCAAGAGTTGAATCCAAAAACAATCATAATGCAACAATAGAGAGCAAATCGATGGTTGTGGCAAACAATTTACCAGAAACATTTCACGGAAACTTAGAATTAAGTATGACAATTCGGTAAAGACACGCAAAGAAAGAATGGTTCTTGCCATACAAATGGTGGTTCTGGTAACAACCTTGCAAATTCATCCACCTTTCCTTATCCCCTTTTTCATGAAAAATTTGATGAAAGCTACCAAGTCTATGACCCATCTGGCCATCTCCAATTATGCAGCTAATATTGGGTTCACATTTTATGACAACCTCTGTGTTCTAAATCTTATGATTTCATACTAAAATGAGACTTTTAACCATGGTCACAACAAACATCTTTGTAGTCTAGCTTTTTTTGTGTTTTCAGAGTCATCTGCTAGACAAGCAACAGTCTTCCGTGAATAACTGTCTTTGTTAGCCCTTTTTTTATCAAGTAAGGATTGTTAGCCCTTTTTTTTATAAGTAACTTCATGAATAACTCTCTTTTTGGCTCAGGAAGTAAGTTCAAATATATATGTAAACCAGACACGAAATAGACTAGACTTCAAGTGATAATAACTAATAAGGGTGCGAGGCGGACTGTTCACAAGAAGCCAATACAAGTTCTCCTTCTAACATCTCACTAAAGGTAACTCACTCAGTAGCAGGTAAATAAATAACTTTTTTTTTAAGATCCACATGTAATTTCTTTGTTGAAAAAATAAAAAACAAATTTGAAGTAGCTGAAGTGGTCAATGGAACCACACACCAGAAGACTAAACATATCATATTAAAACAAAAAGGACAAAGAATCAATAATTTGAGAGTTTTTCTTTTGAATTCAATCTCGCACAGAATTGAGTTCATTTTTAAGCATTTTTACTGTAGTGGCATAACCAGCCCAATGTAAAGCTCCAAGAAACTTGGTAAGCAATGTTTTAATCTTCAATACCAAAACACTAATCGAGAAACAAGAACATAATAAACGAGAGTTTAAATTATATACACCGTCATTGTAAGCAATTCTTTACACTATTAGGTCATCCAAAGGATATCTACAATGTTAAAATGTGGAATTCGTAATCTTGAAAAATAAGACTAGTTGCTTCTACAGGACATGATGGTGTAAAAATTGCTTATGTGTATACAACTTAAACTCAATTAGAAAAAAAGTCTTTTCACGGCCATTGATCAAAGGACGCCAAAAACGTATGAAATTACTGCGATCAAAACAGTGAAAGCAATCCCACATAGTTACACAGGCATCAAATTATCATAAATTATATGAGAAAAAATTGAAAAATAACGGAGTACCCAGAAAGACCCTAAGGGGCCGTGTATTTTTCTACTAAGAAGATACATCATGTGAAGAAAAAAAAGAGAAAATTGAAATGAACTTACGTGTTAAAAAGTAACAGATAGCAAATATACACAAACCCCACCAAACCGTTCGAACTTTTACTTCTTCAATCAGATCTTGCAAGGTCTCCATGGCCTTCATTGTGTCTCAAACCCTAGAATTTGAAACCCAATAAACCCTAAAGATTATTAAAAAAAATTGGAATCTACCACATCAAAATCGATTGATTTAATAAGGACACAAGAATCTGATCCTAGTCAATTTTTCCCCAGTCGAAGAGCTTTGAGACCAAGAACGAGGAGAAGATTCTGGGATCCTATG